>JAVFKF010000015.1:3750000-5000000 GCA_036926295.1 Pachydiplax longipennis | reverse complement strand
CCTACATTCATATGAAGTGCCTTTATTCAAAGTGTACAATCAATCCTCTCGAAATGAATCATTACCAAAATTTAATTTTTCAATCGACGCATAATCCAGTGTAAAATTATAAACCGAAATGATTAACGGAAATTGCAATAATTGGGGTCAAACCAGCTCACAAAACCGCTTCCATTAAACAGCCGCTTATTAATTTGAAGAGAGGGTTAACTTCGTTTCCCAAATCATCCCGCAATTCCGTCCATTTCCTATGTACAGTGGGAGAAACAATTATCGCAACACCAATTGGCGTCAGAGAGCGGATTACGCGGGAACTAACTGAAAACACTCTACCGCCGACAATTCGGCAACTCTGAATCGAGCCAGTAAAAACCGCAATATTCAAACTTTTACGATCACCTTTGCGAAATTTCCTAATATTGGCTTTGCCTCATTGCCTTTATTTTTTGCTATTTGTCGTTCAAAGCTTGTCGCAATCAAAATAGTTACCTAGAATGTCATTATAGTACGCTGAGGGATAATGACAAACAAGAGTATTTGATGGCGGAATATCAGACAATAAATTAAGATTTTGCGGTATTATCTTGCGAATTTAACGGTTAAATACTTGAATACTTTGAATTTCGATGGAAAATAATTCTCGCGAATAAGATTAACCATTTAAGAAAACAAATACAGAAATCACTAGGATATGTCGTATTCTTACATTTGAATTTTTTCTCCAGCAGTGTAGTTTTCGACGGCATAAGGTATAACAAATATCCTTTCGATAAAATCTAATCTAATCCGTGTGTTGAGGGAGTTTATTCTTTCTCAGTGCTCCTCAGCAATTAACGTATTGACAGGAATTAGTATCACTATTATTAGCTTTTAGGTGGTGGAAACGGTAATCAACATTTTTCAGCTCAATCAGGCTGTACGTAAAATAGATTATGTAATAATTCGTAATAGGCAATAACATTCATGATTATTTTCAGCATATGAGAAAAGATAGTTACAATAAATTACGTGATGAAAATTAATGTAATCGAAAGTAGCTTCATAGTGTCTCAATCGTTTAGAATGCTTAAATCAAATTAAAGTAGATTCTTAAACTGAGTGATAATTACTCATTGTCATAATTTTAATTCATATCTTAAAAATGCACGATTCGACTACTATACTGTAGCAAGAATCGTTTACTAGATATGAGTCGGATGAATATGATCTTCAAATGCAAAAAGTTTTAAAGAGACCGGGATTTACTTTTCTTATTTCTCCATAGCGATGACTAAAATTTTCGTTTCCAATTTGATAGATCTCGCTTTCTCTACGCTTAAATATTTTCCAAGGCTATTTTCTTTCTTATATTAAGCGTCAAACGCAACTTTTATTCTATACTTTAATAAACTTGGTATCCACTTTACGGACTGTTCCGGAAAATTCCCGCCCCCCTTTCCCTTCACGAGGACCGACCAGGTAGTTTTAGTGTCGTTTACTACGTAATTTAGCGGTTTAAATGAGTGGCGAATTTACGTAGACAAAGTTCTTTTGTAATTCAATAGTAAGAATAGTTACAAACACCCACGTAAATAGGCAAAAGGGTATGCATGAGGTTACTTCCAAAAAATAGAAACAATTGCAACGGTGAAAAGCAATTTCACTTAAAAAAGGACAAGGTTATTCCAAATTTAGGCCCAAATGTAATGTGTGAACTGAGAGATCCAATAATAATTGTCGTGAATTTTAAGAGCTTACGTAATAAAAAGGCGGTATTCTTTAACATTACGATGAAAAATTACGGGAAAATCATACAAGGCAAAAGTTAGTTAGGCGAAGATATTGCTTTAAGCGAGACATTTAAAAGATCCAATCATTGCCGTAGGAGGAGATTTTGACATAACGCATCTTAATTGGGATTATCTAAAATCTCTAGCTGCAGCTCTAACACTAGCAGAGAGAAAAAATTTCACAAAAATTAATTTATACTTTTTTGTAGCATGCTATAGATAATGTAAACATGATGAAAACTCGAACGACTCGTGCGGGTCAAGGAAACATTTTAGATTAACTATCCACTTCTCTCCGGTAACTACTCTTGATATAGTCAACGATATTTCAGACCATGTTATCATAATGATAGGGATGAAAGTAGTTACGGTTAAATCTCTTTAGCCATAGAGGCAAGTATATTTAATTTGCAAAGCAAATCTTTCAGAAACGAGTTAAGGGTTATATTAACGAGTGCAAGGATGTTTTTTTACTCTTTGCGAGTGTAAATTCAGTAAGTGATAGTTAGATAGAGTTCCTCCGGAAAATCAAAGAAGGTTTAATTAAATACGTTTCGACTAAAATCGTGCGTAAAGAGCCACGGAGGACGAAGACTAAGTTGCGAGCATTGCATATGAAGAAGAGAGTCATGCACTGGCGATTGAGAAAACTCAAAACATGCGGAGATAACCATGAGCTCGAAGACAAAATTATAGAGAAGTGCGAAAGCTAGTTAAGGAAGAAGCGTGAAGAGAATACCAGGAATATAGATCTCAAACCCTGTTAGAATCATTAGGAGCCGATCAGAAAGAATTTTGGTCATACGTGCGTGAGACTCGTGGATGTCAGTTTTATGTGCCTAGCCTCACAGCGATGAGGGAATTAACGTAAATAAATCGGAAGATAAGGCTGACTTAATTAATCGGCACTATCAGAAATGGTTCAATGTAGAAAATAGCCAAGCTAACGATTTCTTCTTGCGTATCGATTCAGAGATGTGTCCCATAGAGATATAAATTGATGAAAATGAAAATTTATTGCAACAGATTGATAGGAAAAAGACGCTCGGTACAGAAGGTATTCCCGCTGTTTTCATAAAAACCTTATGAGATGAGCTTTCTCCTCTTCTCAAGAAATTCTATCGGAAAATAATTAATGAGGGTACGGTCCCAATGTCGTGGAAAAAAGCAAACGTCATTCCGGCGCTTAAGAATGACCAGATGATTATAGATCAATTTCATAGACTTTGTTTTTTTGCAAAATAATGGAGCATATTATAGCAAGCTTTATTATGCACTTTCTTACAAAAAGGTAGCAATCAATCAGAGTCAGTACAGATTCAATAAAGGTAGTCCTTGTGGGACGCAACTAGCAATTATTATGAATGACGTATCTAAAGCGTTAGTGCGTTAGCTATCATCCACAAACGTTAATTCCTCACAGTAGGGTTTTCTCAACCTAAAAATGCAAAACTACTGTCTTTGCTCTCACTGTATGTATTCGTTGTCTATCGACGTGAACCTCTATGAAGTAATACTCACCAATAAGCACGTGAAAAGCAACCATTCGTTAGAACCGGTTTGTGAATGGCGAATGGGTTTCCGAAAACCCGGTGCGCTGAAAGAAAAGCCTCATCGTGGGAAATCAGGAGTCCCTGTCAAATGCATGTGATTTTAAAATATAAGCCAAAAGCCACTTCTTTCCAGTGAACGACTGAGCCTCGAATCCTTGGAAGACGAGGTATTAGCTGAGGCGCGGAAAGCACATTCTTGACAGACGATGGCGAGAATCAGATCCGAATCCTTCAAGCCAAATGATTTTTTTCGTATTGAATTTCAACCCTATGATAAATCTATATACTCAGAAAAGGATTACATTATGGTATGTAGCAATCATATCTTACATTCGCTCATTTTGCAAATAAAAAAATAGCATAAAAACTCATTTAATGGAAGGAACAAGCGGAAATGGAACTGGAACCCTTCTTTTACCGATCAGACACGTCTAGCAATTGCACAACCAATTCTTACATAGTAGTTAGCTACATTTATGATATTTTCCCACAAATTGAAAACTCAATATTAATTTTTTTATTACTAGCTTATATTATTAGGTTAGTAAATCCTCGGCCTAAATATTTTATAAAGTCAGAAATCAATAAAATACTTCTCCCTTTTAGAAATTGAGCTTTTTTTCAGATAAACTTCTCAGACTGAAACGATCCCAATAAATAATGACAAATTATTATTATTTGGGAATCTTTTTTCAAACCATCTACTTTTTTCACCTTTTCGCGCCTGTTGTAGTTTTCCCCGGCGGAGAGTATCCCACAAAGACAAACATATGACCTGTATGGACGCGATAGTTTTCCTCACCCAAAAGAATTAATGAACATGATGTGGTATAATGTTTGTTGAAAGGAGGAGCCGGGCCTCTAGGTTAACTACTTTATCCTTTTTGGCCGATAACTGCGGGACTTTAAAAACGTTTTTCAGCTTTTGGTTGAGAAAAGCCTAAACTAAATCGAAGACATTCACGCAAACCTAAATATCATTGCAGTCGATTTGCTAAAGAATCATTTTTTCAACGAAGTGTCAATATGACCATGGAAACGAAAACCTTCTTCGCCTAAAACCTTCTAAATTAACGCTTTTATCATACTTATGTAATGTAGTTTCATTTTCTAGGATGTTCTTTACAAATTATAATTAGCATTAACGACCTAGCATTTAATGTAAGGAGCAAGATTGGTTTATTTGCCGAATCGATTTAAGAATAAATAAATGCGTTGCTATGAGTTTCACGGGTTCCAAAAACGTTATTCTGGCACAGTACCAAATTTCGGAACATCCAGTAGAGTTAGTGCATGACAACAAATACATGGAAGTCAGTTTAGCAGTAACTTATCTTTTAATGAATATATTCGAAATGCGATAGGAAGTGAGAATAGAGTGCAAAGATCGTAGATAGCTGAGAGAATTTAAGGGAATAAGCTATATCTGTGACACCCATCGAGTGTCAAAGAAATAACTTATTTTTCTTTTACTCGACCGAGTCTGGAATACTGTTCTGCGGTTTGGAACCGATATTTAGTAGGTTTAGTCTCAGATTTAGAGATGGTCCAGCGTAGAGCTGCTCGTTTCGTTGGAGAAGATTTCAGGTTCGACTGCAGCGTTACGGCTTTACTGGAGTCCCTCGGTTGGAATTCGCTCCAGGTGAGAAGATTTAATAACTGACGGAAGTTCTTCAAAAGCGTCATAGGTTTACAACTTAAAGACGAAGTAAATGAAATTTTAGTACCAGTAACGACCATTGAAAAATCGTTGCAGTAATCACAAAGACAGATAAATACTGATAGAGTAGATTAAGTGTTGGTGGTGTTATTACACCTCCTACCTCACGCATATGGTAGCTTTAGGGACATACATCTAAATGTAATATCTAAATCTATATTATCGGTATGGAATCACCGCTGAGAACATTGGAAATTGTGAACTCGCGAATTGACCTTGTTGTAGGCGAACCATGATTAATACAACAATGATTAATACAACAATGATTAATACAACAATGATTAATACAACAATGATTAATACAACAATGTTTAATAAACAAAAGAATGTCAATAGTTCTCAATACTTCTGTTTAAAGTTTAAAAATGAAAAAGATTCACTTGAGCTGTTGGCTGTCCGTCTCTCAATGATCATCAATGATGTGATAGTAATAACAAGCCTGAGTGAAGCTCCTTGCTTTGCCAAATGACCTGTTTGTTTTTGTGAGTGACGCATAGGCTTTCGAAAACCCGCTGCACTGGAAGCGAAAGGCTCATCGTGCTTCGTGAAATCAGGAAGCCCTGTCAAATAAAACACTTCTTTCTAGCGAAGGACTTCGAATTCTTGGTAGAAGAGGAATTTCCGTTGACACACGAAACATGTTCTTGACCGACAATTAGAATTATCGGCTCCGAATCCTTCAAACCCAATGATTATTTTCCCATAGTGAATTTTATTCCTCATATATGTATATATCATCACAGGGGTGCATAAATATATTTGGCAACCATATGTTACATTCGTTCATTTCTCTAACAAGAGAAGATTAAGTTGACTTGCATATTTAATTTGAGCGGAAATCGAACTCGTGCCCTTCATACTCCAATAAGATGTGTCAAGCAGCTACATAATCAACTCTTAATTAGGAATTGGTTATAATTATGAAATTTCCCAACAAACTGAGAAGTCCATTTTAGCAGTTTATTATTTTATTATGGCAGTATAATACGGCTAATGCAGTCAGACGTTCATAAAATACGTTTCTGTATTAAATAATTGGGTCGTCTATTAGAATTTCCTCACTGACTAAAATACGCTAAAATCATAATGTTATTTGGGAATATTTTTTACGAGTGCAATTACATCTAATTTCCTTAGCCCCGTGGTTAGGAAGGAGCTTTGAATTAGGCAGAGGATGGTTTCCACTGGGTGGCTGTATAGGGGAGGGTCCTTAGTCCAGCTGATAGAAGCACGAAAGGGAAAACTACGCGCCTGCAATTCTTTGAAGTGCTCAATATATGGTCAAAGACTTTCCTCGCGAAGCATCGAAAACTGAATGCATTTCTACGTGATATCAAATGACGCAATGACCGAGGGCACCGATCTCGCTGATGCAAAATGTAAGAAAAGTCCGATATATGCGCAAAATATATTCGGTTTTTATGCAATCCTGTTTGTTTTAACTTTGGAATTGGTATTTTTCCTCTCAATTCCGGACATACAAAGATTTCACGTATTCTAGGAAACGAATTTTGTAAATAAATTTCTATTAAGAATTTCCTTCGAGTGCAGGACTAAATTATGGAAAAATTATACTCCATTGACAAAATACAAATTTTACTTTGTGCCAATGTGCCATCTCAGTAATTACTCTGACGACTTAACGATTTCAAATCGCTGAATGAAAAACTTAACACGTGTAATAAAAAATTGCCCTCGGAAAGTCGATCTCAGTAAATGAATATCCAATGTTTGAACTGGACGTATGAAGATTAACATTTACATTAATATACAGTGAGCAGCAGTAAGACGTGTGGCCGTGTGAAAAACCAAACTACCTGGATAACTGTCTTATTAGCGCACCTTAATTTATCCAGAAAAAGAGACTAATACAGTCCATCTGTTCTCGCTATAATTTGGTAAGATATATATTTTATTCTCCAGATCGAAAATATCGCGTTCGCTAAAGATAAGAATCACGACGTCGCGTATTCCCACTCTAACCTAATTCGTCCTTATTTCTACGTTTCAACCGAACATTTGCAAATAAAGTCCCAATTATTATCCAAATATTTTTGTGCATGTAAGATTGAAATAGCAATTAATATATCTTTAAACTCTCCTTCTATAAATATGATAAATATCTGTGAAAGAGAAATGCCGATATAAACACGACGAATTCAAGGAGAGATCGCGCGAAGGATTTAAGAAGAGATCGAAGGAGAGAAATTTTGAGTACGTTATAGGCTCCGACTCAAATATTACCGCTTTTCGAGGCTTTTCTCAATGTTGCCAGCCAGTCGTGTTAAGTAGTTTTCCAAGTAGTTTCGGAGAATTCCGGCTGAAGCGCTCGCAAAGTGTTGCGATAATTTATTCCCCCACTGTACATTGTGTTCCTTTCGTCTGAGCGCATGTTGCGAGCATCAAGTGCCACGCAAGTGAAGAGTTGGGAAGCGTCCGCAGAGGCAATGAGTGCAGCCATGTTGTTTAATAATCAAACGCGGACACGTTGCCCAGTGAGAGGAAGCGGATTCTTTCCCTACAACGCTACATCTACGCTAGATTTCTCCCTTTCAATCATCCCTCCGTCCGGTTCTGTGCCTTGGCATGTGCAATGGCATCAGCTATTTGAATTTATTTTCAACGAAGGTTAACTCAAAGGAATTTGATTAAATTAATGTATTTATACAACACTACTAAAACTTTTAATCATGCATTCAACTACAATTTCGATGCATAACATCATTCTCATACCGAATATGTCGGTTGTGTGTTTATAATTTTTGTGTTGTTGTATGAATTAATTAATTAAATTTATGAATAATGTTGCATGAATTATTTAATTAATTATAAATTTATTTTATAAATTTATTCAAACTTCCTTGGTTGTCATGGAATACTACCAAGTTAAGGCCAGCACTACTAACTGAAGTTTACCTCATACTAGGTTGTATACCATTGCGTTATTTTTTAATTCATTCATTAGATTGTGTACAGTAGTGGCTAGTTATTCTGCCTCTGAGGTCGATGGATATATTTCTCCTTGATAAAAGGTGTTGCAGAGCTAATATAAAACAAAAGATGCAGTACAATGGCATTATCAGCGACCATTTCGCTAAAGATTGTCATTTACTCGTATGTATCTTTGATCACGGTTTAAAAGAAGAGCACTTGGGATTAAGTCATTCAAGTTTTCGGTCGTTTAAGTGTATTATTGTAGAATTTAGTGCTTTCATTTAAAATTATCGTGGAAAATGTAAAATTTTTCATTAATTTACATTACAGTTGGTATATGATTAAGTACTTCATTCTAATATTATTTCTAATTCATACTGGGTTTAAAACTATCATTCCGAAATTTAGATCAACATATTTGGGAGCTCTCAAGTCTTCACCTTCTCAAAAATATCTGTATTTTGTTAATTTTCACGTATACTTAAGAAAATCTTCAATAGAGCTTGTATTCAATTCGGAAAGAAACTGCCTGTACAGAACCCTCCGTATTTCAATCCATATTTTTCTACTTTTACTTTCTCTCCTTGTTTTCTTCCCGACATCTTTCATTCCTTCCGGCCACTGGACAGGGCTCTCCTGCGCGGGGCAGCATGAACATCAAGTTACGGCTCCTCAAATGGCCTTACGGTCCAACGCCCAACCCAGACCACATCTTTATGCTTCCCTCCCTCGAACCCTTTATCCTTCGACCACCCTTAACTTGCTCTAACTACCGCCTTTTATTTGTCCTCACACCCTCTTTGTCAGGACATGTGTGCGACCGAGAACACTCTCACACTTCCGCGCGGAACTTAAAAACCCGCCCCAAAAGGAGATTAGCAATTTATGAAAAAGGGATTTATGTGAGAGCCACGGATCAGGTAGCTTAGCCCTCCTCCAGATTTGTTATGTCGGTGCGTTAATATCTCCAATCCGGATTCTTACCTTAAGACGGTTTATCTCCATCTCTGGAATAGGCTCTTTAGGAGGGGGTGTGGAGTTTCTATCCTCCTCCATTACTTTTGTTTTATTTTTCCCCTTCGGCCTCTTTGTCTCTTTCTCACTTGGACTCGATCGCTCCCAAGCTGCTTCATCAACATTTCATCCCTCCGGCTCGCTTTCGGGGCGTCCGATGACAAAATGACCCACGTTTTAAGAATTTATGGCCACCCTGCTTTCATTCCTCGCCTGCAGATGGCAGAGCTGATCGCCCTTTATTTTTGGTGTTGCGGAAGTACACACACAAAAATATGTATACGTATACTCGACCTTTTGTCGCCATAGTGAAGCGTAATTTTAAGGGTTTTTCCTTCACGAGGAGAAAAGTTTCTTTACTTATTCTTATGATAAGACATCTATTTGTAAATGTATAAAATTCTACCACGAACTTAAGATATTAACTTCATTGTTAAGAGAAAAATCATTTCTTCCGCTAATGGCTAATATTAATTACGTGCTATAAAATTTAGTTGAATAATCTAATCTTTATGGTACGCTCTATTTGAGTAGTGTGTATCTTACGGCAGAAACTTCAAAATTCATCTTTGTATAGGGCTAAATATGAGCGCCTTTATTCAGTTAAAGCCTTCATTAAAACGATTTAAAACTTTGAGCACACTGGTAGTAATTTTTATCATGCAGTTTTAACTTAGGGAAAGAGTAAAGCCGTTTCTTTACTGCTTATTTTGTTTTGAATGACTTTTATACTATAATTTTATGTGATATTTCATGCCAAATAATAAAGCATGGCTAAATGACTCATATTACCACAATGATTCGCTGTACGTTATCAAATAATTTTGTTTTTATCCGGGAGTTCAGATTTATGAAACCTTCTATTGGACGGAAAGCTATCAAGAACCGTCTCTTGCTCCTCATGACTAAAAGATATTCATAAAATTCAAAACCGCTTGATTTAGACTATCCTGGTCTTCAACACCGCTGTTTTATAATTCCTCGAGATGTAATGCTTGTCTTTAATTAGCGCCAATCCAATGCAATCACTTTTTAGAATACACTTTTTGCAAATCTTTTTACTCTCAGAGAAAGAACCCTGATAAGGCGATGCTTTCGTTTGATTATTTAAGTATGATTAATTATTCACTCCTATCGGACTCCAGATTTAGTGGCTTTTATAAATGGCACGATAAAATCATTTACAAGTCAGCAGTTAAAATATCAATGATTTAAATGTATTTAATTTGAACATCAAATTAACTGATAAAAATCCCATTACATTCATCCTTTTTATTTACATCGCTACACTCCATCTGAGTGAATAAATATCGATAATCATTATTTAGTGTGTAATTTCATCTTTTATACATTTACTGATTATCATGATCTAGGAACGTTCTATTTCATCATTAATTTATCATCTCTATAATTATTTCCTTAAGCTTCAATAGTGTAATAATAATAGGTAATACGCATTAGGTGTTTCCTTTTATTTTTGCTAGATTATCATTCAGTTTCTTAGAGAAGTAATATATTCTTTTCTATCATTACTGGCTAATGAATGAAATTAAAGTTGAACAACCTTCTATATAAAGTTACGTATATAATCAAAGAAGGTTCCACTCAAAGCAGGGTAGGAACCATATTCCTCAACTAACCTTACGCTCGGTCTAACTCTAAATCGGAATCCTCACTCCAATATCATCTAGTCCTCCATCGCTTTTTACCTTTAAAAGCCCTTTGGCTCCATTCCGCGCCCTCTACAATCCCTTTCGCGAGCTTCCCTTTCAGCAACGCCGTCATAATCTCCTGCAAACGATTCAATACTTTCCGTTTGAAGTTGTTCAGCCTTCTCTCGGCCGAAGACAAAGCTGAGGCGCGCACGCACGCCTCTCTACAAGTCCTTCGCTTTAATTGGAGACTCCATTTCCAAAATGACCCTGGAGAATCTTTTTAAAAGCGATGTTATCGCTGCTTCCTCCTAATGACCGCAAGGAGGCTAAAATGGGTGTTTTGCGAGACGAAAACTTTTACACCATTCACCTCTTAATTTTCTTTTTCGTCTGCTATTTCAGCCGAGCTCTGCATGCACGGAAATGACGAAATAGAAATGAGACTCACTGGTGGATCAACGCCCACTTTTTTGTTACCTAATTTTTCGTAATTAATCCAGAAAATATTTGCAATTTAATATCGCTCGAACCATTTTTCTTTAATAACTGCATATCTTATCTTAGGATTAAATTCTAAGAGTTACTACTTAGGCATTATGCATTAAATTTAATGACATTTATATTAAGATTCCTCCTGATATAGATAAGAGTATAGCTCATTCTTGAATGGTGCAGGCTATTTTAGGGCTTTGGATGAGAATGCTTCTTACCAAAGGAGATATTAGTCCTGCTTCCCAAATTGATTTCTGAGGGTCTCTTATAACTCTTTTCATTGCGAAATATATTTAGAACGTATTCGGAGGGTATTCAGTGCCAAGTAAATATTAACAGGTTTTGAAGAATGCTTAATTATTGAATTGGTTATGGATCAGTATGGTTTTATGATAGTGTAAAATTGAGCGACTCATTGCTAAAAGTACTCTATAATCGCAATTTTTGATCGAGAGATTGGAAGGCTCTTTGAATTTCTACTTTTTTAAAAGGCTATAAATAAGAATTCCTTTTCTAAATATTGTTAGCATTTATTTTAATCACTTTCTCTAGGAAGGATATAATGCTTTTTCCAATATATCGGCTTCCTATTCATTTTATGTATTTCCAAAAATTAGCATATTAATATAGAAAATCGAGAATAAAAATGCCTTTAAAGTTTATATTATTTTTGTACCTAAGGATATGAGGAAAAACGATTATATGTATGAGAGATATATGAAAACAAAAATTGATAAATTAATTGCTCAGAATAAAAATGTATTGTATATGATAATAATTCAAAATTGTTGATTTCACTCGAAATAAAACACCAAGATGGTGTTAAATGTTTTATATATTTGTACTAAATACATTTGGTCTATTTTTATTCAAATTTGATTCAAATCTTCCTTTCGTGATAAATCGTGAAATTTAACCATCCACAAAGTTCTCCGTAATAGGATCCCGTAGGTATCATTACTAAAAATGTCATCGTCAGCACGGAATTGTTTTTAACACCTCGTAACTTTTCTGTTGGAAGTTCTTAATCCACAAGTTACAATTACACCTGTGATTGATAATGATCTTTATAAGTTTATCCAGCTTGTATCGATATCAAGCGCTCCCCTTTCCTCATATTTTCTCTTTACTCTCATTAGTCCTCGGCTCCTTTCTTTTCCTCCCCTTCACAATTTTAACGCCCTTCCTTTATCCACTATATCTCCATTTTCACTCTTTCTTATGCTTCTTCCCTCCCCATTAACCCTCCTTCCTCCCCATCCCTTAATATCCTCCCTATTCCCAGAGGTTCCGGATTAACCCGGAGTCTCTTTTTTTCGGAAGGGCTTGTGTGCGGGTGCGTGTGTGGTTGGGAAGGGGAAAGTAAGGAAAAAAGAGAGAGGGATTTTGAGAAGAGGAAGTAGCAGTAATGCGTTTTCCGCCACAACCTTTCCTTGCCATTTTTGCCTCTATATTCTCTCTCTCTCTCTTTCCTTATCCCTTTCTTCGATCGCTTCCGGCGCCGAGTGCTCCCCTGTATCCTATTCCTGCGTGTTTTTTATTCATGCTTTCATTTACTCTCTCTTTTTCTGTCCCTCAATCCTCTACAAGGACGATTACAATACCCATGTATATACATGCATATCTTTTCGTGAAACTTCCGTTGCTAATTCTAATTCTCATTCATGATCTCTCTTCTGCTTGGCTCTATAGCTGACTCGGATTTATTAGTCATATGGTAAGAGTATTATTAAAAGTTCTTCAACTGCTGAGATGATTTAGCACGTGAGTTCCCACCGGGAGTCGAACCCGGGACTGCTTTCTTCAAAGTCGAACTCTCTGTCCTCTTGGAATCCCTATTAGTGATATAATGCCTCAATTATAGAAGAGAGCTTTCTAAAGACCCGATGACATATATGCAACGCTTTTGTGAAGTGAACTAACCATGGGTTCGACTTTTCGTTCATTAATTGGCTGATGGTCTTCTCAATTTAAGATGGATTTAAAGGATTTATTTTACTATTTTTTTAAACTTAGTCATTGCGTTGATGGAAAACGGTTTCTCGTCTATTTACTCGTCTTTCAGTGTAATGTTTTTATCGAAACATGGTTCAATCTGTGTCATCTAATGTTTGGGTATTTCTTTTTACAGGAAAGTCCAAGATCAACAACTGAGCTTGCTGAGGAAAGGACGGATAGAAACGTAAGTTAAAAATGAAAAAGTTTCTATGCTTATTATAACATACAGTTTTAATAATTAAATATTGCTCTTATCAATTAATTTAGAAAGTGTATCCTTACATGCGAAGTAATCGCTATGTGTATTTTGCATGTTTGCTGTATTTTTGTATTTTATTTGAAAAAGTATTTTGAACAATATTTAAAAAAATTCGCTCAAGTCGTAGGGAAATGTGTCTATAGAAAATTTAACGACGTAAAACACACATTTTGATCACAGATATCATTAATAATCTTTTATTCACATTACTCTTCTATGAATTCCCATATTCCCATCTCTACATATATCTATTACTTCAGACACATTCACATGTCTCTTCATGAAAAATCGTTTTACTTTTATAATTTTCTCAGAAATTAATTTCGGACAAAGCGAAATCCTGTAACCAAGAAGAATTTCTTTTTCAATTTTTAAAATCTTTAATTTCTTCGTCTGTTGCTTCGATCTTTGGTCTAACATTTTTGCTCTCCAGAATGGGGGCAAATGATAATACAGTCCTCTGTTTAATTGCGAGACGTAATGCCGTATCTTGAGGCAGGCGATGTCAAAGTATGTACTTAGAGCTAGAGAAATCTTTTGATTCTTAACATCCACGTATAAACGAGTTAATACCGGCTGCGAGACAGGTTTAATGACCTGCTACGTGTAAGTAATATCTACGGTGACTTATCCTCGAAGGAAATTTCCGTATTTTCTAGGCCGTATCTTACTTCATTTTCCTCGCCGACTGCTTTTTTCGCAGAAGTCTTGAAAAGCGTCACAGGAATTTTGTTCCAATTTAAGAATTACGTTACTTAAAGCAAATTACTTTTTCTTGGACCTATAAACAGATCCGAATCACCGAATTAATCATTGAAATATCGGAATAAGTTGACGCGGTCGCTCCCTGAATCGCGCTCTGCTGCCAATCACCTCTGTTGACGCAGCACAGTTCCCGGAAACACCCCGAGCGACTGCTATGGGATCGAGACGGCGCGACGATGAGGAAAGAGAAAAAATACGAGCGAAAATAGTGCCTTTTTTAGGAAGAGAAACAAATGAGGGAAAGAGAGGCTTCATTGGGGCGGCGAGAGCGGAAAAAGGTGCCAAATGCCGAATCGAGGGCAACGAATGCAGAGAAGAGGAAAGGGATTTGAAAGGAGAAGAAAGAGAAAGTTTTTATAATTATTTTTCTGACGGTCTACTTTGGTTGATCGAGTAAGCAACAATTAAATAATTTCAGAAGTAGAATCAAAATTAAAAATTTCTTCAATAAAGTGAAAAAAAACTTATGAAGGCTATCGAATCTTGGTTCCGACTCTCAGAGAGCTTTTTGTCGTCCGCATCGTGGGTTATCTAACTTACTTTTCAATTCAAATGACCTACAAACAAATGATTAACCCTTATTGTTGGCTGCAACTGTATTACGAAATCATCTTCTTTTCTTTCTTTTTAATCACCGTTACTTGTTCCAATTCCAGTTAATGTCATAAACTCATAAACTACATAAACTAAAAGTAGTGGTATTTATAAGGCATTGTTCATCAAAAATCTTTCAGGTTTAATGTAAATTTCTTTTACAAGGTTGATGGAAAGTCTAGGATTACAATTATTATAAAATATGCTCATAAATATAGGAAGGAAACAAGTGGAATAGAAAGAGAAAGGAAGAGAAAAAGGTTAAAAACTAATCGAAGAAAACTTTTTAGGAAGAAGATTTTTATGATTTAAAGATTATGAAATCTGTTACAAAAGTAAGAAAATATTTTGGTAAATGATTATTGTACTTCGCCACCTCTTGATCCATTCATATTTCCCTGTGAATTCCAAACGGTGTGAAGGGAGAGGTAGGTGGTGCGCCTCGGGCAATTTGATGAACTCAGAATTAGACTATTATCATCAAATCCTTGATTCTATTTGGGTCATCCTATCATAGCTATTTAAATTTACAGCTGGAAATTTACAATTGGAAATAAAATTTAAAATACGGAAACTATTATAGATAATCTGAGTAGATATAGAATTATGAGTTCATCTAGCTTCGAACTAAGTTTGGACAAAATGATCTCGAAATGGCATCATTAAATTTCTGTCGATTACTTATTGTGTACCTAATTTTAATTTTCATACATTTTTATTAGCGTAGATTTATTATGTAATATTTTGTCCCTTTTTATTCATTTTTTATCCGATTATTGTATACTACAAAAAGAAATATCTTTTACTGGTCACTGCTTACTATTTTCTCTGATACCATTATCTTAATCAATCCAAATAAACCTCTCGCTCTTCTTGCTTCTATTCCAAAAACTTCTTTGCAGGTGTCATATTTTTGAAATTATATCTCTCAGCACATTTCTATTTTCTGCTTTTTGCTTAAGTTAGGTAAGGATTAATGGCCATCTCATTCTCGAATGGAACTTCAATATTAACATGAAAACTTCAAGGAAATCTTGAACTGTAAAGATATCCAAGATTATCCAGATGGAACTCAAGTTTGCATATGTAATAGGTCTTTATGACTCACTTCCTAGTTCTTTCTCGTGTGAGACCAATCTGAAAAATGTTCCAGATAGAGAGCTGATCTCATATCCTTTCCAGCCAAAAACAAAAGACATGCGAATCAGTAGGTAAGGAAAAGAGGATCGTTTGGCGCCCCGCGTCGCCCTCCAAAGGCCCTTTGAGCAAACTCTAATCGTGACGTAAACATCTTTTTCCCTATCTATTTCGTCGATCCTTGCTGAAATGCCGCAGAGCACTCTTTGTAATGAGTTCACCGTAGAGAAAACACCGCTCGGCGCCTTTTTAAAGAATCCTACGCGTCCTTTTCATTCCGCGCCTGCCCAAGTATCGACCTCGCCAAACTTTCTCGCTCGCTTCCGCCGAAACTCCGCGAATTTCTCAGAGGAATGCAATCATGGAGCAAAATTCATCTCTAATGTTTATTAACTAGGTTAAATTTTCATTTCTACCTTCTCCGTGTAGGTCTACGTTCAATCCAAGTGTTCGCGAAGTCGTATATCATTATGTGTCTGTTTTGAAAATTTGCACTGATTTTCTTTCTTCCTCTGAGACAGTTTTTAACTATTTCACTCCACGACTCGCTGGGGATTTTGGGAATTTTTATTTTGGCACATCAATGAATTTTAATCTCAGGTTTGCCATTAAGCATAAAGCAAATGTATATACATTTTACGTTGAATGTTGAATTTTGGGATCATAACTACAGTAAAATGCTTATTCTAAAACTTATAAGTTTGCGAAGTTATTGGAAACGTGCCTCGAAACGTATAAAGATGTGATCGATTAGTGAACAAAAATCCAGCACATACTCGAAAAAATCTATTCACTCTACGAGTTACTATTTATTCTACACATAACAAGTGCCCCCCTTGCCACACCACAGGGTACATATGTAGATGTAGATGCCCACACAAACCAACTGATTGTCCATAATGGTACCAAACCGTTAAAATTTCCAACTATCAATAGTGAACTATCTTTAGTGAACTTTTGTAAACTTGTGCAAAAGTATGACGAATTAAATTTTACAAAAACATAGCAAATATTCAATGTTTCGCATCGACATCGATTCGCGTGAAAAAGTTCGCGACACACAGTTTGGAATATACTGCCCTAAGAGATCGCTCTCCGGAAAAGATTTAGATTTCGTGTCACATTTCATAGATAGAGATATTTTGTATCCATAAAATATATCATAGAAAAAGATAGAACTATATTGGTTTCCATTGATATTGATACATATTCTTATTGAAATTTTTAACGCTTCAAGCAATGACTCTCGATGGCTATATATTTGACATTTTAAAATGGTAAGAGTCATTACATCCAACATTTTCATTCAAAGAGAGACTCTTGATAGAGAGATGAAACGACTTTGGCTTGTATGAGACTCCGTTTCCTCTACTATTTGTCGTATTAGCGGATTTTTCTCAACTTTGAAGTTTCAGATCTTTCGCGCGAGATCGTGTTTCTTTTAATGGACCAGATTCTTTTGCATCTTTTCCTAAAGACTGCACATTATCCTGAGCATTAACGTATATCGAGTCCAACCCCTAAACATGTTGTTGAAATTTTATTTCTATTATATCATCTAGTAAATTATTTTTCGAAGTTACTTCGCTCGTTGCGGTAATTGGTCAAGGTTACCAATTAAGTTTTTTAAACGTAGACGGATGAACCCTAAAAATAGCTTAAATGTCTCTAAAATGAGAGATATTATCATTTAATGGATATTAAAGAATAAAAGGATTTAAATATTAAACCTTGTAAATATTTTTATAAATGCAGTATAAGTTCAGCAATTGCCTAATGTAAGTATTTTTTATGAAATTTATATTTTTTCAACAAAACGTACCATAAAAATACCATATCACCATTTTGATTTATAGATAAGTCAAGCTTGTGATGTTAACAGCTCATAGTGAAAGGTTTTGTAGTAGTGCTTGCTAGAGTGCAACAATTCCGCTAAAATAGAGCAAAAGGCGCTAAGAGAAGAAAATAATTCTTTATAACTAGCAACAAAAGTGCCAAATTAGCAAATGTTTGATTGGTAGGTTTTTAAATTGACCATAATATTTGCAGTCCCTTCACATATTCGAACACTCATTAAGATTCTAATATTCATTCATCACTTCATTGTCGAAAGTGGATTTTACTTATGAAATATCATGTTCAACTCTCAACGCAGCGGCTGTTCCCGTGCGCTAGTTATCACACTACTAAATTCTCCCTAGTTGCCATTTCTATCCATCGCGGAAGTAATGCCGCTCATCAGTATGAGCGTCGTTAGGATTCTAAAACAGAGTAAAACTCTATGGAAAACGCAGAATTAACTGTTACAGAAAGGAATTTTTGGGACTCTAGTCACTTGTTCTTCCAGCAGAGGTGTAATCTCCCTTGGGAAACCAATTACACGAGCTCCACCCGTGCTCTCTCTCTCAATTAACCATGGAAAGAGAAGGAGGAAGAAAGAGAGAGGAACAAGGCCGTCCTTTTACCCTTCTCTTCGAGCTACGTGCTCACTTTATCCAGCGGAAAATGGGCCTATAGTGGCACCACTAACAAGGTATTTCCCTTCGCTCCTCGGGAGAGTTTTTCCCCACGAGATGCACTCGCTCCTCCTCAACAAGATGTCTCTTTCATGCACAATCTCGTGCACTGCAACGAGATCAAGTCGTGGACGGGAAGAGGAAACTTCGAATGTTACACCACTCGCTAGAAACCAAAAGTTTACGCTCTCTCGTAGAAAGGGTTCCATTTGCTCGTTTTCTACTCCCGAGAATCGAGATTTCGAACTAAATCAAGCTCAGAGCTTCGAAACTTGGCGTGGCGCAATTACTTAACACCCTTGCGATTCCTTTCCATTCCTAAGGCTATATCTTTTCTCCATTTCCGACGCTTTGCGACTGATTCTCCTCTCGTTTTCCCATTAATGGATCGTTGCCTTTTTTCCATTTATAATTCCTCTTTGTGTCCATTCTTCACTTTATTTTTGTCTCATCTTCTTCTTTATCTATCCTGTAGTACCCTCAACCCTTATTTCCTATAATATCTTTCATGTATGCCTTATCTTGCTCATTTATGTTCTTCGCCTACTTTCTTATTCGGTAACCCGACTCATTTTTCCCTCAAGCACCATCTATATTTGTGTAGTTCTCATCATAGTCTTTTATTCGTATATCCTTTTATGTTCCCAAAAAATTAATTTTTTCTCTTTGTTATCTTTCTCTTTGTTTTATGGTTCCTGTAAATTTAATTTTCACTTTTTAAACTTATCCCTTTGGTCTTTATTGACTCACCGCCTTCAACTCACCCACATTTTTTTTATAGGTTTACTTTCCATTTTCTCTTATTTTCAGCTTCATCGTCTTAATTCACATTTATATTCTATTGCTCTTTCCTTTGCCCGTTAAAGCAGTGCTTCCATTCTTTTTATCTCCCTTGGCGATCCAATATATCAACTCTAATTTTGCGGCACAATAAACCAAAACTTTAACCAACCATAATTAAACCAAAGCGTAAATTCCAACTGAAAAATGAGAAAAACCGACTTTGCATTCAAATTTTTCACTTTCATTCTAACTAAGTAACTTAAATCTTGATATGTATATCTTTGTGTGACCTTACGGCTATCTCCCCCGCTGTCGTATCTCTCGTAATGAATAATGCTGTAATTATTCATTCCTTGCCATTTCACTATATGCCAGGTTTTACTTTGATAAACTTAAGTATTTTACTTTACATCCTTAATCATAAATGAAATGCACGCATCATGTACTATATATGGCTAATTTTTCATGCATTTATTTAATTTTCTTACTTTCGAAATATTCGGTCGAACAAAGGAATGTCATAATTAATTTCTTTCATTGGATTGGATTTATGACCGGTGCTTTACTTATGTCAGATAAGTTATTTTTTATACATACTTGCCTTGTTCTTTTATACATACTTGCCTTGTTCTTTTATACATACTTTTCCTATACATACTTATGGAACAATGTTAATACTATAAAGATTTCATGTAGTGATTACTGAATAACTTTTAATGTGTATTATACAGCGTATGGGAGGTTTTTTTAGGGGTCTCCCAAAATGGAAGATTTCTCCAGAGGGCTAAAGACAAATAGTATCAAAAAATATTATATTAGAATACCCTCAAAGTTGTCTTGGTTAGGAAGCCATTGCAGCGTAAAAATAAAGAAATAACTATCTCCAAATGAACGAAAAATGTCCCAAAATATAGTGCGTATGTAATGCGGAAGCAGAAACATATGTCACTCGTATATCACGCAGCACTCCGATTAGGTCAGAGTTCCATTATTTGAAGTATATTCGTCTCCTATATTTACTTATTTTATATTCTATCCCGCCTGGCCCCTTTCTCCTCTATCCATTTCTCATGTTGTTTTCGTAGTTCTTCCATCCGCGCTTAGAATCCATTCTATGCACGCTTCCCTCGGGCTTTCCCCTGACTCCCATGAGCAACATCTGGATCCTACGACCCTCTCGCGCGACCTCTTCTTATCTCTCTCCTCCACTCCCTCTCACGCGACACTCCCTCTTTCACGGGATTTCCCCTTTCTTCATTAAAAAAGATACTCGCATTTGACGACGAATTTTTAAACTGCCTCTCGTAATCGCGCCGAGCAGATTTTCCCCTCGTCGGGAGGGGAGATACGGCGGAGAAATATGGGAGGGCTAGGCAATAATTTTTTCCGTCGCTCCTGAAAGGACGATATGTTTGTTTCGTCCAAAAATGACTCAGCGTTGCTATAAGCGTTTTTTCCTTGTCGAGAAAGCGCTGAAGAGAAGTTTTATGGGTCTTTGTTTTAGGAGTTATAACGTGCGACTGCTTTTGTAAACGCGTCGGCAATTCGGGCTTCAGCAGCGCCGCAAGATTATGGATTCAATTAACGTTCAATTAGTTTCCGTTTGTGTTTCCAAACTCACTCGTTTCTCTGGTGCATAAAGGTGTTGAATCGGTGCTTAAGGAGTCGGCAAATAACGAGCTATCCCCTTTACATCGCCATTCACTTCTTCATAAATAAACTTGCGTTTCGAAAGGGTGAAAGAGGAAATAAAGTTGAATTGATTTTTTAACTCAGCCTACGGTGATGAGGAGCCGCGAAGGAAATTTAATCAATCTAATTTGCTACCCATTGTCCGTTTCTTTAGCTGAATGGCAGGGATATGACGTTTACCTTCTTTTCCATATTAAATTGTTGCATAACATTTCCGGAAAGTTATAGCGGAAAGTTGATCTTTAAAAATCTATTTTCCTCTCCAATGAATAAACAATCACCCGTTCTGTGAAGGAGTGAGACCTTGAATATTTAATGATCGAAGAATTTCTGATTGCTTTCCCGAGGAAAATAATCAAGGGAAATAATTCTCGACTCACCAGATGTTCCATTTATCCAAGGGTTTGAGAGTTGCATTCAGGTCACTTACTTCCGATAGATATTTTTTCAGATCCTTTTATAGCCGGAAAATGCTATGAACCAGAAATATTCCGTCTGATTAGCTGCGAATTTCCTTCTAGAATAGAGAGAAAATATCTTAATTGGAGAGGAGTTTGATTCACCGGATCAATATCGGCGATGATTAGCCATTTTCCGTGTTTGTAGGGCAAAGAATCGTTCAACGGGCTCTTATGGTTTGTAATGAATGAAACTATTCTCTCGATATAGTATAGTTTAGTTTGATAATATCCCACCTCAAGCAAATTGTTTAGAAACAATTAGACCTGTTCTGCTATCACTAATTATGCCGATTTTTGAAGATTCCTATTTAGTAATGAACAAGAACAATTTGTACTTTTTCCACGATTTTTTTAACAAATTTGTACTTTTTCCACAAAAAATTGTGGAAAATGTACAAATTTTTCTTGTTCATTATAGCATATTTCCGCAAGACATTGCCTGAGACTGTTAATTTTATTCCTATTTAGCTTTAAAATCACTATTTGTCGTTTTTGTCTGTTTGAAAGCTCCGCTCCCATCTATACTAATTACATCTTCAATAATTTTATTTTTTCTTAAAATCATGATGTTTCTTCGATTCATCATATTCATTCAAATATGAATACGTTTTTCTTCATTCTTTCACAATTTCTTTAATTTCTGAATGAACTAAGTACAGCTTCCTGTGGCTTATACACAGTTTTTGTATCTGTTCTTCGTCACTTTCAATTGTTCTTTACTAAAATATATTTTTCAGCACTTCCTTATTTGTTATCTTACCATGCCAACTCACGACCTTTATCAACTCGATATTCTAAAGGGTGTAAATAAAGATTAATTTTCTTCCTTCAAGTACCTACCCTATATCGACCCGGAGCCACTACTGACCATTTAGTCAGTCCTTTAATTTCATTTTGTAATCTTTTCGTTCTGTAGACGCTTTTACTATTATTTGAATTGATTTTATGACCGTTAAGCATTAAGGATCCTATGTGATGCCTTATCTTACCTTTGATGTTATCAAATTACGAGATATTTAAACTTCTTGTAGATATCATATTTTCTCCAAATATCATAATTGTATTATAAATTAAAAATTTGTGAATATCACTATCGCTAAGGAACTCTATAATTCTTAAATTAATATCACTTATTTTTAATACGTGGCCTCATCACTTTAATAAGTTTGTCGAAGACTTTTTTATGCAAATGTAGGAATTATGGAAAGTCATAGATATTTCAAATAATTTTCTGAAGATTTCTCGCCTATTATCCTATGATTTTATAATTTATTTTACGTTCCATGGGAGGAACGTAGGGTGCACCGATTGGGTATTACTTATTTAACCGATCCCCTCAATGACCCGGATGCCGCCAGACCCAAAATCCCATCGAGAAATTCGGACTGGGAAAACGCGGAGAGGTGGTCAGCCTGTTTCCTGAATTGCGGTGGCCAGTTTTCTACTCTTCTCGTAGATCCTCTTTTTTGGCCATGCATCTCCGTCTCTATTGCTCCTCGGCACAAACACTGTTTCCTGCCTCCCTATTTTACGGAAACAGGAACAAAACGCTCTTCTGTCGAACCGCAAGAGCATTGTGGCCAGTTTGATTAAAAACAAATGTATCGATTTCCCCGAGGCGGAGGACAAAGCGGCAAAAATAATGGAGAGAGTGGGAAAGGGAGAAATGGAAAGGATGAGTCCGGAAAAAGAAAAATACTCTTCAACACTCGTTCCAATTTTTTATTCCCATTTTTTACGGAGTACGACAGTTTTTTTTTCTGCGGGGCCGTATTTTTTCCCGAGGTGCGTCGGTTTCCTTGTGGATTTTAGTGCGTCCAATTTTTATTCCGAATTGAATTTTTTAAATCTTTTTCCCTTTTTCGGCGGAGTGGATTTTTTTCCAGACTAAATCTTTCTCTTGCACCTGCCCTCCACACAGTCTTGGCTTCTTTGTTGAAAAACTGTGTGCTTTGATCACCGGGATACGGGGTTCGAATATGCGGTTTCGATTCCCTTTATACCTTTTTAATTCGGGATAATTTTCGGTGTGCTTCCACAAATGAGATGCGATATGCAGGGAAAAACCGCGCGTTGAAAGCCGCCTTTATAACTCTCGTCCTCCCGAATGTTTCCATATAATTATTGCAAGTTTTGCAAGTCTCGGAGTTCATTATAAAGGGTTATATTCAGTTTTATTAGATTTTTTACCATTCTTATTCATAGCTAGAACTACTGAATACATATTTTGAAATTTTGGCTATTCTTCTGCTCTTCCTTCGGGAACCAGTTCAGTTTTTCTATTATAACCAATCTACTATCAAGCAGCAGCTATATATCGTAATATGAAACATTAAAATTTTATGAAGTTAATGAATAATAAATGACCATAATTAACCTCTCGAATACCCCCATTTCTTGATTCCCCTCTGAAGCATTTTTTTCACAACCGGTTGATTAATAATATTTACATAGTAAATTATTTATTAAATTTAAACAACGGGTATTTTACTTTGTGATGATGTTGATAATTATCTTCAATTGTTTTACATAATTTCTTTTTGTCGTTTGAAAATATTTTTTCTGCGTTGACGATTAGGTAAACGTAAAATATCAACTTCCTGCTCCAAATACTTATAAATTTGTAATTTATGTTAAATAAAGTCTAATATAATTCCTGTTAAATGCTACTTATTAGTTTTTATGCACATATATTATGAAGTGGCAAGCTTTAGCAATTTCAAGTTAAGGCTATGTTTGTATAATATCCGTTTTAATATTAATTTATAAATTTCTAATAAAATATTCGTAGTTCATGACTCCACGTTTTGCCTATTAAATTCAAAGGTATTTGCGAGGACGGCTACAGATACATCCGCAATGCACGTTATAAATCTCTGTTAGAACCATTTCAGTGCATGAAATGGACCACGTAAGCGTATATTTCCCAATGAGAGAAACATACGAACGTCGTAGACGTCGGTTGCGATGGATGGTTCGGATTTTGATGGCCTACATCTGTCGTTGGCCATCATTTCTGCATTTATGGGGTAAAAGAGATTTTTGAGCGGCTGTATGAATCGTATTAGTATTTAATTTATATGCGAATATACAGATGTCAGACTTGAAATTCTTTTCGTTTGACAAACTGTCAGACGGTCATTTTATTTCATGCTAAATATTTATAAGGGATTCTATTCATAATTTTCAGATTAGTGAGTCAGATTCATAATGTTGTCTATTATGAATGCAATTTATTTATTATAAGGTTGTATTTATGGTTTTATATGGTATTATGATTGTATTTCTCTTGAGTAATACAATTTATTTATTAGTTGTCGGGTGCCTTTTTTCAATATTCTTTATCCCGTTTGTGTAAAATATCTTCAAATTCATGCTAAGCAAGGGTATTTTTTGGATATAAAATGATCATTATTTTTGATTCAGATATGTTTCAAACCCTTTTCAGTAGATTGCCTAAATTAATCATCAACTCGGTTCAAAACCAGGTGAGGTTTCAAACACTAAGGAAATTAGGCAACCGCTACAAAGTGCAGTAATTAATACCTGTATTTGAGTATCGGAAACTCGTTAGCGCCTAGTACTGACGAAAGAAAATGTATGAACGATATTGAATAATTATTATAATACATTGTAATAAAGAGATGCTTTCATAAGGTACGATTAGTAAAAACTCCACTTCTACATGAAGATGACTCCGGAGATAGGAGTCGAAAATTCATCACTCATCAAAAAAAAAGATTCTTATTGGAAAACCGAGAAGAATTCATGATTTAAATTACTGGAAAGGCATACAATTATCTCTAATTAGTAAAATATTTGAATTATACGTCAATTTTGTTGATGAGGTGAATAAAATAACTGACTAAGAATAGAGTATCGAACCGGAACCGAAACAAAACCAAAAACTATTATTTATTGTTCTGATTTTCGTGCAGATTTTACGTAAGTGTCATTAGAAGAAGGGTTATTAAAAATGAATGTCTATGACTAGCAACAAACTATTAATAAGTTTTATTCTAAAATCATGTGTGATGAAATGTTCATGATACAAGTTAGATATAATGAAATAAACAACCAAAAGGATATTTTATTACAATGGTCGGAGCGGAAAAATAGTTGGCATAGTTAACAGAAGAAGCTAAACCAGAGCTGAACTGGAATGTATTTTTTTATTTTAACAGGAGTGAAAACTGGAACGAATATTACGGTTCGATGCTCTCATTACGAAAGATTGTTGCTAGTAATCTAGCAATACGATACAATGATCAACGCCTATTTGATTATATCTGAGCGTAATTTAGGAAGAACGAGTGACTGAATTCAGCGTTGTGAAACAATTATTAACGGGGAAAATCCTAAACTGAGACTCGAAAGAAAATAGCTCACAAATATGACAACGAAGTACTACGCATCTGAAGCAAAACTGCTCTAATTTTACTTAGGCTACAGTTTAATTAAAACCCTCCAATAAATGAAGATATTGAAGCCCCGAGCGAATGTTCTTTAATGAAGCTGCTCCCCGAAACAATTCTTTTAGATGAAGATCGCGCTTCCGTTAGCAGATAGCTCTGCCAGGCCTTGAATACAGCCCTGAAATATAGAGCAACTTGTTGGTCTGGGCGACGTATCTACAAATCTTTTATCTGTTCACGCGCACATGAAAAAGAAACAGTCTCAGTTTTTCTTTAATGCGCACAAAATAATGTCTATATCTTTGTCCACTCGAGCGAAGTTTTATGGAGGTCCGTGAGCATCGCGTTTTCATCTTACGGTCTCCATTTTCCTTTTTCCCGAAAATAAAATACCGTCTTTTCCTCTCATAATGATTTCTTCTCTTTTTAGTTTAACAGCCACATCTGTCTGATTTCATCTCTAATTTTCTCCTCTTTCTTTACTTTATCTACTCTTTTGGTTAATTACTTTCCTTCCCTCATTTCTCCTCTGCGTTATTTCTATCATATCTACTCTTCTTTCGTCCACTCTATCTTACTCTTGCCTTTTTTATACTCTTTTTCCTCTTTAGATAGTGTTTAGAAAAACTATTCTTCATAAGTTTCATATTCCGCTTCCTCCGTGTTTTCTGAATGACAATTTTTAGAACTTTTGTCCCCCTACCAATTTTTAATTATGTGCTCTTTTTATATCTCGCCCTAGATTTTTACCCTACAAATTAATCTGTACTAGTCACTATTCACACAATGCTATTCCATGTTATTTTTCTTCTAATTTTAGACTGTTTCATTCCTACGGCTTTGTTTCATCTTCGTTATCTATTTTTATGACACGCTCTATTCCTGTTTTCACTCCTACACCCATTATATTATAAGCCTTCAGCCAAGGAGTTTTTCCCCACATCACAACTCTTTTATTTTTACATCTTCTTTTTATAGATATATTTGTATTTCTTTTTTTTCTTTCTAACCTTGTTTGTAAGTTTACATTAAGTAGTTATCCATAATGGTTAGGTGTAAGAGAGGTCCTAATGGGCCTAACCTCGCCGAATAAAGAGTTTTATTATTATTATTATTATTATTATTATATTCTGATTCCCATTTTCTTTTGCTAGTAAACTTCTTACGATAAATGATTCGATGAAGAAATAAGTAAGTCACGATAATGAAAATGGGTATAATGAAAATGGCCGGTAGTTTTAATAAATTTTTGCTTTTCTCTTTTCCACTTCCATAGATATCTGATATTCCATCTTTGACTACTTCCCTACTTACTTCCTACTCGAGCACTCTAATTCTTTTCCGTTATACCGTTTCTCACAATTCTCTTCTACCTCTCTTCACCTCTTTCTCATCTCTTCCCCTTATTTTCATCTCCTCCGTCACCCTCTCCATCTTAATCCCCTGCTGAGCGAGTGGTTCTGCGGCCGCATCCTATGCTGTGACCGCTCGTTCTTCGCTAGACGTGCTTCGTGGTGACCCAGATCACACTCTCCCCCCGCCATCACATCCCCATATGGATTCATTATTTTAATGGTTGCGGGGACGAGAGGGAACACTGATGCATAAAATACTGATTTAGAGAGCTGGAAATTTTAATTCCTGACCCAGATTGTCAACCGCGTGGCGTTTGTGCCAATACAGCGCTAAGTACGCCCGCTCTCCCCGGATTAACGTGTGCTCTGCACAAGTAATCGCCGCCATTTTCGTGAATTGTTTTCGCTCGTTTTGTTAGCCGAGGAAAGCGAGCGTATTTTTTTTTAAAGTGACGGCTTTGAACGACATTTTTCGGGAAATCATGCAAAATGCAGGCCCATAAAATGCTGTTCACTCGTTACAGTGCCTCATTAGAGGCGATTGAAAATGTTTACCAGCCACTTTTACGCTGCCGTTCGATCGAAATCCTTTAATTTCATTAGATTTCGAATAAACTTTACAGGTTTCTCTTTTATCTTCAATTAAACATCTTTTACAGCTGCTTTCGCTGCTACATTTATGACAGCATTATGAATTAATGCCCGAAAAGAAAGCGACATAAATTGAAAGGGTTATTAAAATCGGTTTTATTCTCTTAATTCTGAGGTGTTGTAAAATTCGACGAACAGTTTCTCCGTATTTATAGTGGGACATTAAATTGACTTTAATTTTTGAAAATCTAAGCGGATATCAAGGAGTATTTTTAGTTACCTTGGGGGTGTATTCATAATATGTTAATGATGCAAACTTTTATCGGCTCATCATCTTCTTATTGTGGTGTTGGTGTTGTTTTACCAGAAAAAATTAATTGGAATCACAGAAAATGTTCGGGTTAACATAGCTGTTGGTGTGAGTGTACGGTATCAGGTGGTTGGTCAATTGAGTTCTAATTCTAAAAGATCTGTTATCGATATTTGAAATCAGATCCTTGGTTACAAAAATTAAACACACCCTTTGAAGTTCGAAGATAGATTATAGCAATCCATAACTAATCTTTGCCTTTCATTTTCCTCCCCATGTTTAATTCTAAGGGAAATTCAGTTTAGATGCTACAAATCTTGAATTATTAGTTGCTAATAGCTATTATTTCTCGAACGTAATTCAGTCGTAAAAGTTTAAGAACGAGGAGGTTTTGAATATGTCTCCATATAGGAATATCTTGTGAAAAATAGTTTTAAAATTAAGATTGTTCGATATTTGTGCTAAAGATTTTATTACCATTTTAACAATCCGATTTTATATAGAATATGAGCACTTTCCTTTTTTGGATGGTGCATTACTTTGCACAAGGAGTGCGCCTAAAAATCTGAGGATACGCAGGCTGAGAACCTTTAAGTCCAAGCATGACTGGTACTCGAACCCAGGTCTACCAATTTAACATATTCAGAAGATCTCCCCGGAAAGTAGGGTAAATGTTTTCAAGTCCCAGTAAAGTCGCTATTTTTTCATTGCTGTTTTATTTGTAGATTACGATTAACACAGTTTCACCAAATGGTCTCTTAAAGTTATTCCTGACGCGAATGAACTTTACCGGTAAATGAAATCTGTTCCTTTCTCAGTACTCATCGTAAAACCTTTTTCGTAGAGGGCTTTACTTTGACCTTGAGACCAGCACTTAAACGCATTCCTTATTTCTCGAGGCCTTTCTTATAGGGTCGTTGGAATCCTTTTTCCTAAACTCCATTTTCTCACCTTTTCTATATACTCCCGTAACCGTATCTTACTGCGGCACCTCGTGAAGCTATTTCCCAAGAGCAACCACGCGATTTCGAAGGAATGTGGAGATTCTGCGCCACGTTTTACAGCCTGCAAATAACGCAGGAATGGCGGGAATTCTCGAAGAAAGTGCTAAGATTGTTTTGCGTTGCTTGCATGAAAAGAAGGGTTGCCGCCCACGCTCATACTGGCCATTCTATTTTGGGAAGCTTTTCATTAGAAAGAGCGTAGTTACGAAAACACTGCGCTCATAAAAATGTACATAAATCACAAAGGATCTGTGGGCATCCCAGGGTCTTCAATATAACCATTCGAATTTTGAAGTCGGAAACGTATGAAAGGGGTCTCACACCAAAAAATCTTAAAAAATCTTAAAAAATCTCGTTTCAATTCGCAATAATGTAAATAAATATTGTGATATTAATATATAAATCTTTGTAAACGATGAAGTCGTAAGGTATTCAAATGGATTAGATGTCTTTAGGAAAGCCATAGTTGAATAGATTAGATATTTGATTATATTAATGGGCATAAAAGTGCCCTTTTTCATTATACATCAAAAATACATATATTTTGTCATATTAAGGCAATAGGTAATTACGGTTTCTGGTGAACTTAATAAGTTCGTCAGAATGATTTTACTAACGATATGAGCGTATTAAACTCATATATCAAAGCAAAAGTAGATAACATATTTTGCAGAGTTCAACTTTAGAATAGGTCAAAGGCGAGGTAAAGGTGAACTTCCAAGATTTGATTTCACATAGGTGAAGATTTTTCTAGATAGTATTGATTTAATCTGCGGAACAACGGAGCAATAATCGTCGAAGAGGTCTAAATTCATGGTCTAGTGGTTTTTATGACGTTTATCCAAAGTTTTTATAAATATATGAAAAATGGGCCGCAGTATCATAATTGGAAATACGCTTATGTTACTTAAGAATATTTTTGACGGTTGAAAGCTACATTTATCACAGAAAGTTTAAGTTAAATAGATAAATCCTTCCAAGTGAATAAAAAATATATTGTGTAACTAATGATATGAAAGATAAATTAAATGAGATAAAACTCGTATCTTCTTGGAGTATCCAATTGATTAATATTTTTGAGGACGTCAAATGAGAATACTTTCTTATCATAATTTTTCTTACTTTTCTTAGAGGAAATGTCACATGAAGTAGAAGAAAGAGTTATTCTCAAGCGGGGTGAATCCCCAATGTAGGGGTAGCATAATCGGGAGGATAGTGGAGAAAAATTCTCTGAATTAAGTTTAATAAATTCCACTCGGAAATATCACAGATAATTTACGAGCAACAGAGGCCTCGCAGAAAATGAAGAACAAGCTTTTCGAGCTCTCTTGCGTGTAAACTCTCTTTGAATTTCTTTCATTGAACATTTTCAATTAAAGGTCCATCTATTTACGAGAATATTCGGTAATTACACAAACGATATGAATAAAACGGTTGCAATTATTATAATACTGATTAATTTTAACAGCAAATGAACAGTTAAAGGTCTATAAATGTTATTTGTTTTTACGGAATCATACTTTATGGTATATATTACTTTACTATTCGCCACATAATGAGATAATATATTTTCATTTCGTTAAATGTGACGTTTTCATTATTCATGTTTATTACTCTAGTGACAGCTAGTATAAAATTATTTTAGCTAGAATTCATTTTAAAATCTGGGATATCTCATTTCATCGTATCTCTTCAGCGTGACACATTTCGTAAACAGCCGGTGAAATCGCACTTGGTATGGGTAATTAAAAGAATGCTATGCAGCTTGCTATTTTTGTCCATCACAGTACAATAGATAGCGAAGTTAAAATGCAAGGGACTCAGAAAATTTTCTCATGGGAAGGGAGGCAATTTTTGATGCTGGAATTGAGGAGAGAGCTTGGAGGAAATCCAACTCTGGACTTCGTTTTCATGTTAAAGGTGAACTGTAAGAAAAGGAATCTAAATATGATACGAAGCTGTGATGGTTCTGAATGTAAAAGTTCTTTATTAAAGAATCTACTGCGGCAACGATGACTATATAATCTGGGTTAATATGCCATTGTCTTTAGTATCGAAAATTTTATCCCAGCAAGTAATCAACGAAACGCGTTATGCTTACTTAGTTCAATTTTATGGAAGTAATGTTTCGCTGGAACTATCTGGAATGATAGATTAGTTGGCTTAAGCATCCTCTGGAAAGTGGAAGATCTGGTTCGAGGCCCGGTCCTGACAGGGTTTTTCGCTTTTTCCTTCGGTATATTACACGCATCATCAAATTTGAAACCCTCTCAAAACGACTAAGGGATTTAATTATTGTGAAATAAGTCCAGGCACTTGTGGAACATTTATGTCAGATGCCGTGGATTTCCGAGTTAATTACTCAATGCTATCCGACCTAAATACATATAACAATAGTAGAATAAATAAATTCTGTAAATGAAAGCCACAAACCCGTGTATTTCCATCCTCATAAGCTTGTATTTTTCTGCAGATTCATACGCATATTTATTCAGGAAATTTTCTCCGCGTGAGTTTTACCACAGATATTCTTTTCCCGTTTCTCCGGAAGCGCATGCAGTGCAGCACTTCGTCGCTCTCTTTGTAATCTCTCAATAAGTTTCCTCTCTCCTTTGTTTCTCCCTTCGTTCAGCTTCTTTCTCTCTTTTCCGCATTCTCCAAAAGTCTCTCACGGTCCTCATTTCCCCTGGCACCATCTCAGAGCAACAAACTCCCAGATCCCGACGCTTACCTGTTTACCGTTCGCATGAGCGCCCTCAGGCTCTTTCAATTCATGCTAACTCAGGATTTAGTACGCCCTTATTCGCACTTTTTGGCTTTGGATTGTGGACTCGAGTCCCGCTCGCTACCGCATCTATGCTAGGCTCTTTAGATTCGAAAACTATTTTGGCAACCGCTCCCTTTTAACTACTGTTAAGTTCACAGACGTAAATAGAGGATTCAGCCATCTCAACCTTTTCATTACCCTAATTCTGGAGGCGTCTTTAGTTAATTTAGAGAACAAGCGCATGTAATCAATTAAAATGCGTCTCATACCCGCATTAGGGTCAAGTACATTGATTATCCCGGCCAATTAACAACGTTTGAATTACTTTGAAAAGCGCGCGGAAGACGGTCATGCGTCTGTTTGTCCCTGCATTTGTAGGCTGCAAAGGTAATGAAGAGTTAATTAGCGAAGTTCTAGTCCAGAAAATTCATTTCAGTAGAATTTCAGTGCCTTTTTGTGCTGAATCTTTAAAGTTATCTTTGTTGTTTTCGTCGTGGGATCTGAATTGATATGGAGAAAATTCCGCTATTAAGAGCTTCTAGTCTATAAATCGACTAGGTCTACTATTTCACTTATTGTAGTCTTGATCAAAATCCTAGCGACGAATCTCCTTCTTTTCCTTTACAAAAGCATGAATGCCAATTACGATTCTTATTGTCCCCAAATACTAAAGATATATCCGAAACAATCGAATCCCGGGCTGTTTTTTTTTAGAATTTTCATGTATTGTGACATAAAAGCCACTCTTCTGCGAAAAATAAGAATAACTTTTAAAGTAATTACTACATGCCGTAACAACTACAACTAGGGTGAATGAAATGACTAAAACGAAGTTTTTTTTGTTATCCTATCATCGGTATCCTATTGTTGGCAAGAGAATGATTCTTGAGAATACACCTATTGGGCTCAGCAAAATAGCGATGATGAAATTTTCATCCGTTTCTTAAAGAACTCGTTTTTGGCCAACGTTCAACATTCAAGATAAAGTAGATAGTACATTCATGAAAAGTAGTTATATCTGTGAATATAAGTACTATAAAAACTATATGTCCTTTATGTAATACATTTACATGTATTTTTGATGTATCGTGAAAGATATCATTACTTTTGAATTATAAATTTCCTACCTGTTTTACATGATGAATCACCAATGATGTTTGAGCATTTTTTTTCTATAAATATGCTTATATTGTGATAAATAAATTATTATTAGTAGTTCGTATTTTAAGAAATTCCGTTTCAGAGTATGGAGTATGCAAAACTGCAAATGGAGAGCGATGAAAAACATGCTGTACCTTAAAAGTACAAGTTATATTTTGAATTCCTCTTCAAATATTTCCGCATTTAATTAAAGAAAACACGCAAATAAATTAATAGATGATTTGATGTGAAATAAAGCGATGATAAATACGTTGGTCTCTGCTCGGTTTATTTGCCTCCGCGTGTTTATTTATCGGTATCAGAATTTGCCATTACACCGATTTGTGGCCATTAATTTTACGTGAGTTTATTAAGGATCAATAACATGAGCTAAACAGTGCACCAATTTTAGACCGCAATATTATTTCCGCTTGGATATAACATCGTGAATAAATTGAATGAAACACCAACTCTTTATGGGATTTTTGGAGGTTCGCGTGGAAACCGAATAAACGAAGAGCTCGGATGGAATCCATGAAATAGCTAACTCCGATATAGCATAAAATACTCATTTCTGCATTCAGTAAAGCCATACATCTCGCCATATTATTCTCTAATAGAGCTGTTTCTAGGAATAAATATATTCAATAGGTAGTTGGTCCATCGTGCTTTGTATGGAGGTGTAAACAATGAATTTTCGATGTTTCGATTATATCTTCTAATACCAAAAGAAAGGTTGGCATAACTAAAAAATTTTAAGCAAATACTCGGAAGTAAAAATATTTTATTTTGGACGTCTCTTTATTTGGATGGAGTGAAATTCTCAGGCGCTGTATTCTACTGCGGATTGATGAGTTTCGTGCTGAAAATTTCTTTCCTTTGCTATAAAATTTCACTTTATGTGGTATTTGATTTACTTAATGATGAAAGTAATATGTGTTCAAATCTTCTAAGTAGATAGATTATCTGGTATGGCAATTAATTTTTGGTTTAGTGTATATGAACATATCTACGGAAAGTTTTACTATTTCATAAGAATAAAACTCATACATTTGGATCATCAAGACAATCATCAACTTCCCGGTATAGGTAGTGCTATTACATCACCGTTGTGTATATATTATATATTTACATACCTAAGCGATAGCAGATAACTCACATAAGAAATGCATTGAAGCAATTTTTGAAGATTAATTTCTCACTTTCGTTCTCACACACGGTGAGATAGAAACATGGAGTTTAGGAATTCGTTAGTAGGCCAATGGAATATTACATGCCGATATATTTTTAATAAAAGTACCCTTTATTCAGCTCTAGGTGACTCGAAAAAACTCCCATAGGAATTACTTCCATGAGAAGGAACTTTAACAAAGTGGAATTTAGTTTCGGATTTGAAAATGAAAAATATGAAAGAGACGAAAATTTTGTTTGATATTGTGTTTATAAAAACACAGTCCCATGGATAAGGAAGTCGATTGTTGAATCTGAGCTCATTCGTTTTTCCATAAAAATATATAAAGTATTTCAGCCTGATTAGAATAAATGATAAGGAGATGATCGCCTTTCCGTTGAGGACGATATCCTATGCTATTCCAGGGTTTACAGTTAAGATCAACAAAATTTAGGGACACACTTAAAGCCATGTATGACTATTTCTAACCCGATTTTCCAAAGAACAGTTAATTTTTGCAGGATCAAGGAGGCGAGGAAGGTTTAATATTTACCAGATTAGGAAGATAATATGAAATACTTTCGGGGAGATGTTCAGCAAAAACAACCACATAGACACGCAAAGAAATTTTCTGATGTGAGTTCAGGTATTGCATAGAGTTTAATAAAATTTTCTTATGTTATTTTTATGCGTTTCCTTCTATCCTTTTCCTTTTATGCGTTTTATAAATGTCGAACATGATGGACATTTATAAAAGAATTATGTGTGATTAGAAGGATCATATGTATAATAATTTTACATTTCAAATTAACTAAATTTAGTCCTCCATTTTGACGAGGGAGTTCACTTTTATGTTTGTTTCCCACGAGATTCGAAGGCTTTCCGATTCTGAAATTATGAATAAAAAGTATTTAATCAATTACCGAAAATCCGAGACGGAAGCCGTTTCTTTCGAACCATCTCATTTTTTTCATCCATAAATGATCATTTCGTTAATTACATATTTGCTTTTGACTCAATTTAAACGCGATATCATCCGGTTATTCGCGTTGCCGCCAAAAAGCACAAAAAACGTCCTGCTATAAAAAATAAACAGAAAGAATTACATCCGGTGGGATTAATAACGGCTGCATTCCCTCTCACTGATAATCCTCGTGCGCATGGCGGAGGCGGAAATCATTGCTCGGAATGATATCGCATTTAAAATAAAGCGATAACTGTGTTCAATGGCAAATCTCGTCGAAATTCCGTGACAGTTGAAATGCGTTAATATCAGCGTGCGAAGGGATTCTGGCGGATTAAACGAGAGGGCCTGCGGCGGATTCCATGGTTTTAACCCAAGTCGGCGGTGGAAGCAAACGCTTGGATTATTTTTAGCGGAGCTAAAATAACTGAGACGGATTTGTCGAACGATTAGTGCCAAAACAAGATTCAGATCTGACGCTCAATCTTCGCGTTTCGTTGTATCCTTTTCTGGTTTTAACGTTAACGGACTATTTATAATCTGAGTTAATTATTGCGAGATCCACGAGGAATCGAGGGGAAATCGGCAAATTTAAAAGTATGCGTTTTCTAGAATTTTGTTATGAAGTTATCTTTTAATTGCACAACTTATTCGATGAGATCCTACTGATTAACACTTTGCGGTTATGTTAATTCATGTCTTACTTTTCCTTAGAATTACATTTGGTTTAGATGAGTCGTAAGTTGCGGAGAATATTTCAAATAACTGAGGAAATTCATTTAGTAAACTGGCGATGAAATCGTATTGGTTTCATTTCAATTCCTTAGAATGAAAAAAAATATGATTAGCTGTAACTCTTTTTTCCGGAATACTGAATTTTGACTCCATTGCAAACGACAGAGTAAACATAACGATTTTAATTATTATCACAGAGTTAATCATCATAATAAGATAGAATAGCCTACTTTTGACCTTATTAGAGTAGAATATTAGCCTATAAATGGAGCAAGAGGTAGAAATAACCCAATATAGTGAGTATTGCATGGTTTTGATAGAATTACTTTAAAGATCGTATGCTCATTGAACACATCAAGGCTTCTCCGCTGATTTTTTACATCTTAAAATTTATTATACATAAAAATTACTCTCTAAGTCAGATGCTGATAAACAGAGGAAAAAAGATTTGTAGAGCTTCATTAAATTTCTGATTTTTTACATTTCAGACTCTTATTACTTTCATAAGTACAGCAGCAATTTTCGTACAACATCATAAAATATTGCTGCGGTCGTTTCTATTACACGGAAGTATGGCAAGTCAGGAGAAGAATCCATTTCATCCATTTCCGTCTCTTATTGCTTAATAATATTGAATATTTTGCAAAATTAGATTAATATTGTAGTAGATATGTTTTAGCTGTAGAGTTGGAATATATATCGAGAATAAATAGGGTTTGTGGCCTTCAACTCGCACGGCTCAATATGCTAATTTTATTTTCACTTTAATGATCATTTTCTATCGTCCGGAAATAACATGACATCGTGTTATAGTAGCAGTCGTTTACAATATTCATTGTGGCGAATATACTTCTATTACGATAAAAGCATTGAATTCCGTGCAAAATTATGAATTACTCACCGAATATTTACGGTTTTATAAACTCCTATTATTTTGCAATATTCACGAGAAAATATACTAACAAAAGGAGCGTACTCCTCGTGTAACACGGATTAGTTCGATAACGACATGATTATATCAATTTCTCTAATATAAAGAAACACGAGTCACACCATTCCACTCCCAATAGGCCTTTGTTCATTCAGAATTATCGTTTTGCGGCAAAATTATCGACTTTGCGGTAAACGTATCCTATATGGCTCTGTTTCTCATGCCATCATCATTCTCATTTTGTTTGAAGAAGCTTGAAAATCATAACCCCGCAATAAATAATTTTAGCGCAATTAATCTATTCCTGACATACCATTATGTGGAAAACCGTCCTAAAAATTACCTACTTTCACTCTCCTTCTCACTACTCTCTGATCAGTCCGTTGCCAGCCACTGTAACTTTCAATCATTGGTGAGAGTAAAAGGTCGAAAAGCAATCCAAAGAAGAAAAGAAAAGACCTAAAAAGGATAATAATTCGGGAGTTAATGTAGTACAATATGTATATTTCTGAAATCATGGCAAGAAACAATGCCTAATATGTCTAAACATTTTTGATGGATTTGAATAATATTCATGGCGCAAATACATCTACGTCAAGCTCACAATCATCATATCAGGTGACAATTATGCAGGATTTCGGAAGCCGCTTTAAAAATATTTTCCCCTGTGTATTTCTTACAAAGAAATTTGATTCCACCTACCTTACGCTCAACTTAGGAACATTTCCTGAAATATCTTTCAAATTTACATTAAAGATGCACGTCTACTGTTAATATCTCGATTCTCAAGCATCCCGAGAAATAATTCAAAAAATATCCGAAAATCCGTATAATCCATTCTTATGGGAAATATCGGGAATCCGGGGTCATATAGAAGGGAACCTAGGATCGATTTTCCTGGTGGTTTCCCGTTGGGGTCCATAATGCATAGACCAAGCCAATGATTCTTGCGGATTAGGCTGGGCGGTTGTTCTACCTAATATGTAGCTGAGAGCGGTCTGTGTATTAGTGGTACAGGATTTCCGATCTAAAATATATACAAGTAAAAGTTAACAGAAATGGTAAAGAATGTCTGTATGGCAAAAAGCTGAAATTTAGAGAAAGAATAAGTTATAAGCGTCAGTATGAGAGGAAATATTCTCCTGCATGGGAAATTTCACGATCTATATGAAATTGCTAGTGTGTGGTGGTTGCCTAACTCTGATTTTCATGTGGAAATTTTTCTAATGTTCTAAAGCAAGGAACAAACTACGGGAATTACGTGCTACTACGGCGATTCGTGCTAGTAAAATTCTAGAAAAATTGTTGAAAAAATGATTATGTTGAATAAAATACATATAACGTAAAAAATCCTGCGCTTACTCTCTAAATGCAAATAGCAAAATATTCAGGAAATCCCTTAATACTCTTCCTTAGTCAAAGATATCTTTGACGCGATGAGAAACGACCGACTTCAAGCGAAGGTGTCCTGTTTTATCGTTGCTTCTCCCACTCTCCCTTCCTCCGCCCCCTTCAAGTAACAATACACGGAAGGTGCGTGGGTGGGGCCACCAGATATTGGCAGTGTTTTTTTCCATTCGGAGGTGCCCTTCTTCGTGCACAGGTGGGTGTGGCCGCGCGTCTTCCTTGAGGGATGGCACCCGATCGCTTTTATCCCCGTCTCTCCCCAAATGCCATCCGTCTTCCACTCTTTCCAGCAACCTCTTCTTCCGCCACGCCTTCTATTCCTTTTTCTCCCCTCTTTTCGTGTCTTCCCCTTCAGTGCGGCCAAACATTTGCTTCCCCCCAAAAAGAGATCGCAAACAACATTAATAAAAAGTGCGTACCATTCGTTTTGGAATTGTCCCGATATTTACACACGTATGCCTAAAGAAATTGAAAAGTTAAATCACTATGAAAACTAACGGTCCGGGAAGGAAATTTCATTCTCTCGACTTTATTCGGTTAAATAAAAGAAAATTTGAATGTACGAAGTTCAGCATCCATTTATATGCTTTAATTCGGGGAAGGAAATAGACTTCTCTGGGACTAGATGTAATTTGGGTGGTGATGCGTCCTCTACTATCGAGCAAATCGCAAATCCTAAACAGTAATAATCATTCTCATAGTTTAAGTAGCTCTACTTCGTTGCATTTAATCGATTTTATGGATTGATTTAAGATTATCAGGAAAATCTTTAATTTGAACATTATTTTTTTATTTTAATCCCTTAATTTTTTATTGCAGATTTTAAAAATGATGCCTTCGGATCTTTTCCCATAGGTGGAGAATCTATTTTAAAAAACCACATTTTTGTAATATTCTCACATAAAAAATATTTACTTTCTTTAAATTGAAGGATCTCCTGACGTCCTTGAAACAGAATTCTTCACCGAGAGAGTCGGAGATGTATTAAAGAGGATCGTCTCAAATTTCTCAGGCCTAAAATGACGGGTTACTCTCATTCTTCCGAAAACGTTCTTAGATAAAATGTATCTATTTCCCCAATTAAATGAATCAATTAGACTTCAATTTTCGTCGAGGAATGAATGTATTTTTTGATCCCGTTGAATAAAAGAATACATACTTTATACCAGTTTAAAATTATTTCGTCGAATTAAGGACTCCCAGAGTATTCAGATTTTTCCTTCCTTTCTCTGCAGTATTTAGTGTAATACCTATTAATGCGCTATCGAACGCTTATGTTTATGTTAAAAATTTTGAAATTAAATTCAAAGGAGACTTCTTTCAGAGATTATTGGAGCTTGGCAGAAAATTTTTAAATTTAGTATTCGGTGCTTCGTTTGTCTGATTTTTAGAACTTTTATGCTAAAAATGGCCAAATTTTATGTAAACTAAAAGTATAGGCATCAGTATTAATATTATTAAAAAATCGAAAAGTCTCGCTTTATTACCAAAAAAAGAGTAATATTCCATAACAGAGTTACGGCAAAGATTAACGATTGACTGGTTCGGAAAATGTAAAAAAGGTATATATTCCGATATTTTCATATAAATATACTTCAATCGCAGGTTATGTTCTGAATAGCCTAGCGCTTCCTTCCATTCTCACGAGATAGTATCAATGTTAAAAACATTAATTTAATTTGTTCAATGCACATCGGTAAGCCAATCTAATCTTGCCAATCGGCAAGCAAATCATTCGGAAATACGACATTAAGCTGTACTTTCTTGGAAGTGAACAGCTAATTAGCCCGCCTTCTTGTCCAGGTGTGCCATTCGTTAAGTAAGTATTCAAGCAAGTAACGTAATCTTCTGAGTCCCAAATCCCGAAAAGATTGCGTTTGCCATCAGCTGTTCGTGACGCGGCGTGAGAAATCACTCTCTAGCGGTCCAGAACACTCTTCATCAATAAGGAGAACGAACTCACGAACGGGAAGTGCTCCGTGGTACTGTTAGCATTAATAAATCTAGGGAAGGTTATGGGGCGAAGGTTTCGTACATTTCGTTACGTACATATAGTATTTTTCATTTATTAGTCACAGGAAATATTACTGATAAGGTTCATTACTGACACTGAGGTCGAACCATATAAAAAAAACAAGATAAGGTTGAAAGAACGGAAGGTTAAACAAATTTGTTTTAGCTAAGCATATGAGAAATTATTTTATAATTAGCTTAGAGTTGCGGTTTGCGAAGTGATATGGCATTCATTAATAAAATACTCCTGACGGAGATGAATCACTCTAGTGATTATTTGCAGATGGCAGCCTATATATAGTTTATGACGATTGGAGAATGTTTAATGTGTAAATAATTCCATCAGTCAGTCATTTTACCCTCCGTGGTAGACAAGCATCAAACAGAATGAATAAACCTCGAATTTAAAACATTAAATGATTAATAGCTATTGTGATTTTTAACTTGAACAACTTGATTACCTGAGTAACAAGGACACCTTGAAGCTATCCTCGGACAAACCAAAATATTTAATTTTCGTTTATGAAGTTAGAACCAATTTCATACAAGCAATCAAAATTTTACGAGAAGAAATTTTCGAAGACGAAAAATATGTAAGATAAACTTTAACTTTTTGAAACGAAGGCTATAATATTTAATGTAAGGCTGCATAAAGAATAATATAGTAACATTATTCGTTTGTTCTCCCTGTAAAGTCTAAGACGGGAATATGATAAATATTTATGGATATTTTTTGAGCTATTTCAGTTTATTTTTATATACTTCCACGCTTCACTCCTGTAAACTTCCTTATGATGGTAGGATTTTGTATTAAATCTTGATCTATTTAAGATGTATTTGTAATAGTAAAACTCGTTGAAAGTTTTCCTTCACGGCAAAAGTTCACTGTCATGAAACTGTCATAAGCTAATACTTGTTATAAACTTCTCCTTTCGGGTAAATGATTTTCTGATGAGATTTCCTAAGTGCTAGTTTATGGATACCTCATACCTCCTAGTAATTTATGTTCTTGAAACTTGGGGAACGATCTTCCTATAGTTTCTGGAAAGAAGTAACTGATTTTGCTATGGGTTTTAACAGTCCTTAATTCACTTTTCATAAAATTCCATTCATTGAATCTAATAGTATTAGCAATGAATAAAAAATATTTATACCTTTAAATAAAAATTATATAAAATTCTATATACTAAAATTTTTCATTATCCTCTTAAGTTCTACATGAGAAAAATAATATTTGGTAAATGTTGGAAATGTCATTTTTACTTTTCAATATTTACGTTGTAGAGCAAATTATTAGGTGCATTAGTGTACTACATTCATCCACCTATTATTTACTTCCTAGAGAAAGTTTTCCGAACGTTAGATGTAAGATTCATGAGAGGCTATGAAAGTTTGTAGCCAAGAAGCAGGTTCCTTTCAAAGAATTAGAAAGAAAACATCGCATTCGCAATTCGACCCGATTGTAAATTCTTACTCCCTGGTGAATTCCACCCGCCGCCTCAGCTTATGGATGTATTTCTCATATTTTTTGCTCAATAAGGGATGCGGCTCTTCCCTTCGAACTTCATTTGTCTTTACATTTATTCCGAACATAGGTATTCTCGAGTTGGAGGCACTGTAGGGCTTAGCATTTGAATAAAACATGGAGTGTTTGAGTGTAACTTCTCCTTTTCCCGCTTTCCACGCCCTTCTTTCATCCAAGCTACACGCGCCATGTCCTCCGATGCTCTTTTTTCAACTGGAAAATGTCGAATTTGAAAAAACCGAGTTTTTTGTTCCTCGCATCCTGGAGACCGATCCTAGGATCCAATGTCTCGCTTTCAGGAATAAAGATTTGGATTCGTCCTTGATGATCCTTCGTCTCGCACGGTGTGCGTTACTCTGTGTTTTTTGCTAAACCTTTGCCGAGCTTTCTCCCTCATTCCTCTCCCAAATGAAATGGTATTTTCATGTCTCTGTAATGCATCTCCAGAATTCTCTCATAAAATCTTGATTTGGCAAAAATATAGAGACGACTTTTTTTGTTTCGTAACGAATAGCTGGCTACGGATCTTTTTTTTGTTTGACTAGAGATGTGATTTCTCTTGGCTGAATCAAATAATATTTGGTACAGACTGTTCTGAGATTTGTTTTATTTATTTAATATAAGATTTTTTGTCTATTTATTAGGCAATGTTTTGCATTCTTTGTTTAAAATTCATAAATTTATTTTTAAAATTACTCTTTCCTCATAAAGACAAATGTTTTAATACAATCGTCACAACTCTTTTTCATTTGATCATCATTTGTTTGTTCTATTCCTAGTCCTACAACGATATCGTATCTGAAACGATTTCTAGATTTTGCAAAATCAATTACTAAAAACTTTTCTATGCTTTATACCTTAACACTCAGGTCTAAATACATCGTAATGTTTTTTAAAACCTAGTAAAATCTAGTATTTTTCTAATTTCATTTGCTTTTTATCCCTTGGAAGTTAAGGAAATACAACCAATCAAACTTTTTACTACGGAGTAAGAGGTTAACGGAGTCGTTGAGTATGAATCAAGTATTATTTAAAACAAATCCAAAATGTTATTTATATATGTATAATTATTCTTATTTACTATATTTTATACATAAATATCATTATGAATTTCATTATAAAATACGTGGTTTCTGATTTTTAAATATTTGAGTATAGAAAAGTTGACAGGACTGTTTGGTCACTGACGATTTTTGAGGATTATTTTCAGTTGCAATTAACTTACCTTACTTTCAATAGCTTTGCGTATCTTTCATTATCTTCTCCTAGTGCCTTTAAATGAAAGTAATTTTTATCCAAGGATAGAAAAATAAATATAAGACAAAGTGGGAAAACTTTGATCGATAATGAATATTTTTATCATGAGTCTAGAAAGTGGTAATTCTAGAAAAAAATATTTAAGTTAATTATAATATATTATATATAATTATTAACGTTTCAATATTATTCCATTAGCTGAATATGACCGAAATTCCAACTTCTGTGGCTTTTACAATAAGGAAAGTCCCATTTCTTTCCCATCGAAAGACTTTTCAACGATTCTTTGAGCGTTACGTACGGCGCGTGTACCAAACAGCACTCTTGTCGACCACATCCTGGCACCGAATCAGAATTAAAGAGTAAGAGACGTAAAATTAATCCCACATCCACTAAAGGAGACATTACATCTAGTATTTCGTAATGCACTCCTCTCTATCCACGGACGCGTTGAAACCGTCGAAAAAATCGAAAATTTCACCGAAACTTGCTAATTCAACGACGCGGAGAAAACGAGGCAGAAAAAAGAGGAGATCAACCCTCCGCAGTTTTTCGAACGAAAATTTGGCAATAAAAGTCCTCAGTTTTGGAAAATTTCCACCTTTGTGGGCGTGCATCGAAATGCACATCCACTCTCCCGCACACGTACTCTCGAAAGCGCACGCACGCATGAAAATTGCACCGGAGACGCGGTGCGAATTCTTTGAATCGAGGGAAAACAATACGCTCGGATTCCGGCGTTCGCTTTTCGAGGAAATTTGTTTGGGCGGTCGTTCTCGCGGACTCTCCGCATTGTGTCAATGAGGGAAATATCATCGGGGCATTTGTTTGATGGGAGTGGTCGCTTGAAGAGGTACGAATGAGTTGGGGGAGAGGATGACCACGGCGCGATGGGATATTATGTGGCGCATGTTTGGCGGAAAGCGGACGGTGGAGAGAAGGATGGGTTGGCCACCGTGACCCGACCCCTGCTCCGATGGCCGCCGTGAGAATTAATGCCCCCATTTCGCTACGATCCCATCACCTTCGTGTCATTCCGAGAACATGTCAACCTTTGCGATGGAGATGATCTGTGTGATGCATTGCTCCGGATGACGAAAATACCCGGTGTCAAAATGGCAGTTCCACGAACGTACGTTTGCCCTTTGCGTTTCCTTGGCATACTATAGCAATGTCTTTTATTGCGCCATGTATCGGCCATCATGAAGTAGCTATATGATATCCCCTTGGAGACGTTCCATTTCCTGTTACTAGGTGTTCCAGAAGTCAGGATGTCGTGTTTGATGTGCTTTGGAGTGCAGTTTTATAGTAGTCGGACACCCTTCGTGCGAACGTCATTTGACGTAAATAAAGTGTTTCTATTAATTCACTTCCACTCGTTTCTTCAACGGTCGACGCCATCTCTTGAAATAGCTGATCCAAGTCATCTCTTCAGGGGGTTTATTTTAGGTGTAAACTAAAATATTCATTGCAAACTTCACTTAAATTGTAGTTACCACCACTTCACAAAGGCACAAAAAACACAAAGATTAGCGTATTGTAAATGCATGTAAATAAGATAATTTAATTTTCAAATGTTACGCAAACATCTACATAGGTGGTCTGAAAAGTTTCCGATATTTCGTCATTTCTCGACATGTTTTCTGAAAATTTCTTAAAATTTTCTTAAGATTTCTGAAAAATCTAGGGTCGGAAACTTTTCAGACCACCCCTCGTATATCAGATTGGTACACTAAATTTATACGGTAGGTAATCACCAACTTTACGCCTTGTATCCACCATTTTCCCTTCCCTCTCTCCGTACTGTCTCTATGACACTTTGGCCCACCTCATAATCCTAAATTTTGGGATGTAGTCTTCCTTGTGAGTTAGATTCCTCCGCAGATGTAAACAGAGAACACTAGTTGGGATTCTCCAGGGCACGCCGCGACCTGAATTAAACAATCTCCTTACCTAGCTTAGTATGTAGAACCTTCACCCTAATTAATGTCATGTATACTCGCTCATCCCCAAAGACGCGGCTTTCTTAGGACCACAAGTTTCACGAGCGGATTCCATTGACGTCATATGCTCTCGAGCCTTTGCCAAACCCGCGTTCAGCATTCCTAAACTTAAGAGAATTTCGCGTTGATACGTCCAAAAAATATCCTGTAGGAAAAAGAGGTCTCACTAGTGACTTTATAAGATTGACCCCCTGTTTTGATTTTTTGTCCCTCCGCATCGACGAAATAAATAGGGTACGTAGAATCGGTCTCTCATCTCGAAGCAACTTATAGATTATTAACTGTTTGGCAGCGATGCTGTCATGGTAGTGAAAGTTAAGTTCGTTTTTTTGTCGGTCGGCGGGCTAAACCCATCCATCATGTTTTTTCGACCCCTTCTCATCTTCTCCCTCCAACCCTTTCCCTTCTCCCATCGAAGCAACCCAACCGAAGCCAACTCGCGTTTGTGATGGATTAATTTTGGCTGAAATACAGCGTTTCAGGGAAGTTTATTTCGAGCGTTGTAACTACCTCTGCTCTTCGCACAAACAGCAGCTTTTTTTGCGGACTTTCGAAGCGGCAGAATTTCAAACAATGGATATCTGGGAAATTATTTCCACCGCAATCGCCTAAAAAATGCACACCGCAGAGATTACGAGCGGTTAAGCGGAGGGACGTCATTACTATGATCCGCTCGTGAAATATAAACAGGCGATTGGCTAAATGAAATAACGCGTTGTGGTGCGGCTGTTATTGGGGTCAATGCTCGGCAAAATAGGTGATTCTCATCCCACGCTAGAAAATGAATTCCGAGCGATAATAATGCCCAGTACGATTACGGTTAATTCCTGAGTACTTTTCGGTTGCATACTTTCTCTCGGATAATACGACTTAAAGCGGAAATATTTCAAGACTGCTGTTTTCACGATAAAGAATTCTAATAATGGACAAGGATAACGGATATTTATTATGAAGTGATTATAGAAGAATTTTATGTGGGTTATTATGTAGCCATATGTGTTATTTAATACTCTGGAATCTCAGAATGTGGAGGAGAAATAATATAGTCGGAATACATTTAAATTTAAGTTTACGTTTAACTATTCTAAATTTTATAAGGAAAGCCAATAAATATTTTATCCAAGTTTTAGCAATCATGAATGGACTCAGTAACTCCCACAGTAAAAATTAATGCGACATATTTCGTCAACAAATTCATATCTTCAGGGCATCTGAAGATGCCATTTCGTCGACGAATTACATTGAAGTAAAAATCTACTGTGGAAGTTACTGAATGATTTCCTTTGGTGGTTGCTTCAGAATAACACCAAGTGAAGATGGTTCCATGTTAATTTTTATTGAATTTTTAACGTTCATTGAGTTAAGGACTCTCCATCATATTTTAATTTTCGCTCTTATGTATCCGTAGTAATAATCTCATGTTGATCTGTCAAAATCTCAAGATTATCCTCAATAACACTCTTAATTTTACATTGTAGTTAAACATTAAATTTATCTTTTGAAAATTTTTACTCTAAAATTTACGAAAGTACTATTTTACTCAAACTTTGTTTTATCTAATTGATGGTCATTATATTTTTCAAAGAAACTTTCCATATTTTTTTTATAGGTTATAAAATGATTCTCCTTAAAAATCAGTTTTGCTCAGGATCAGTTTTTCTGTTGTAAGCGATAAGTCTCCATATGAATTTCCATTCTCAGATTAAGTTAGTTGATATTAAAAGCTAGAATGCATTAATCAACTCCTAGCAAGTATTAGTTGTAGCTGATTGAAAATGATTTGTTCGGCAGAGCAATAACTTCGGAACTGATTCGATACCATAGCTTTAGCAAAAAATTAGATTTACGTAATTTTGAGAATAATGTTTCCATATCAGCTTTAGAATTAGTTTTTCAACCTGTAAGGTTACTATAATCATAATAATAAATCGTTACTATTACGGCGAGATTGAGTTTGAAAGCCTCCTGTTCCATCTAATTCACTGATATAAGGACAAGCTTTACTTATACCTAAAAAGAAAGATATTGTAAGAATGTCAAACTATTTCGCATAGAAGCCCAGAAAGTATTCCCCTTTTAAGAGTCCATCGATCAAACCATCGGATGTATTGGCATGCGATAGGAGAATACCCCTTTCCCCAAATCCAAACAACGTTTTCAAAGCGCTATTTCATGCTCATGACGTGTAAGTATTAGAAGCTTCTCATAATGTTTGCTCAAGTCGCTTTCCTCTTTCCAACTAATCTTGAGCTCATCCTCGCAACTTCTCCTGCCTTTTTTCTATCCGAGATGAAGTTTCGCTAGGCTGCCTATCTTGAGTGCTTCCGAAGCTCTCCAAGTCAGGGGTCCATCAATCAACACCGTCAATTATTTCGGGACAGCGGGTGGTGGTGTAAATACAAGTCTCGTGCATGTGTGTACAGGCATGAGCACGTGCGTTTGCAGCCTCGTGTCTGGACTGTGTCGTGGTGAGGTCAGGTGACTGGGGCGGCGTACAGAGGGCCTCTTAAACACTAAACCCGATACGTGAGGCTTTTGTGGCGCATAAATAACTGTATCGCCTCAGCCGTAGTTATCGAGAAGTTTATAGCTTCTCCCTCCACTTCCCTCCTCATCCCTAATGCGGCCTATCCCAGCCTTCCTCCGCATCATTTTTTGTTCTTTCCTCCTCACTTTGACTTCCGTAGTTGTTTGAAGTTTTAGGGCGGAAATCTTGTTTTAACTTTAATTCAGAATATCAGTTAAAAAAATGATTCTAGACATCTTCTATGAAAGACATAAATATGTAATTTGAAATGCTAAGATGATGAAGTCCCACGAAATTTAAAGTTGCAAAGTGTGAATGTTACAGAAAGGAAATATCTGATACATAATCATAATAATCGTCTTTATTTAGGAGGTATGTATAGAGCAATGATTCAATTACGGCGCGATGGGCATAAATTCATGGGCTTTTTCGAATATGGATATTTTATCCCTCTCGATTGAACAATTAGCTATTAAAGCTCGCTATGAATAACTTGCGTCTTACGTTTATATTACGATGATTGATTACCATCAAATCAACTTTATATTATATGAATTTATTTTCCCATATCCTATTCAATGTCCGGTACTTATCTCTATACTAGTATCTTTTGTATACAATTACACGAAATAAAGTAATTATATATTTGCTTGTGAAATATCAATAGTACAAAATCATGAAATATTTCAATATTTTTGAAAACGAAATTCGGAAGTAAGAAATTACATGCGACGTCATCAAAGAATATTAATGAAGTCATTAAAAAATAGTAAGACTTTCAGCCATTTACATTATAAAAATTAAATTTGTACTTTGAAATTTTCATCGAGGAGTTGAGTGGACTGAATGTAAGTAAGTTTCAGTTTTTTTAATCAGGGCCTGAATTACCAAAGGTATATTGCGTCTTTGTTCGCCACAGAGAATAGTAAACGCATATTCCGAACTTCTGTGATGCTCTCCGATTAACATAATTTGTATTCTCTTCTTAGCCATCCGAATTTATTATATGATCTCCGTTTGGATTGGTTTTATTCTGGTGGATAACAGCATTTTCTGCAAAACCCTATTCCGTACGATTGCATTTCATTTATAGTAAAAAATTTGAAGAACTCATATACTTCCTTAGCTTATGTCCCATATCCAAAAAACCTTAAGAATTTTAATCTTTTGTGGTTAGTTCCGTAAAATAGTCTTCGCCGAATAATATATCCTCGATTCTTGGTATAAAGGATAACGAAACAATTTGTATGCGTTCCGTTTATCGATCCGGTCTTTGTTTCCTCCTATATAACTTAGATAACATTTTGTTTTTGTAATATATTCCAAATTATGTATTTTTTTACAATTTTTTTCCTGTTATTGTTCCTAGGTTAAGCACTAGAAACCACTAAGACCATTAGCTTTTGTGGGATCATATTTTTCTGGAGTCATATCCATTACGATTCCTAACGGTAGATTCTCGGTTATATTTCTAGCAGTAACACTATGAAATAATAAAGATCCTCTATTCCGTTTCCTTTTTAAAGCAGATAATTTCACTGTTTTAAACAGTTTTATATTTTTCTGTGCCATGGTAACAGTCGTAATAGGTACTTCATAACCATATCATAACTGACTGGACTTCGTGGTAGACATTATAAAAAGAGGAAGAGTAACTTGGTAATTTTCACAATATTTTTATTAGGACGAACGAACGAACTGTTTCGTCTACGACATAGGGATGGCGTTGTAGCTGTAAATGGTCATCTAAATAAATGACATTGTGGAAATTACCAAGTTATTCTACATTTCTTTGGTTCACAACCGTACAAAACTAATTGCAAATGCGTCACACCTTTTCTACTAGCGCGAAAAATGACTAAAGATCACATTGCAGTAAACCTTAATAACCTCTTTTCATAAACTCTAATAAAAGAGGTTTCTCTTTCATCGACAGGTCAGAAGAGTCAGCTACGAGTTAGTAAACTAAACTAATATTAGAATAGTTAGCTGAAAAATTGTTTATAAAAAATTAGTCAAAATTATTAATTTTTTCTGCTAACTACTCTTCTTTTAGGTTCGCAAAAGGAATACCTTTTATAATATGCAAGTTCCTTGCTCAAGACTATCTTCAATGAATCAACCTGTTTTAAATCATTATTAATTTATTATACTCAAATTATTATTTTTGAAGTGTTCCTAAGAAATTTCACCCGAAGATATTAATTTAATTAATAGTTTAGTGAAAATAAATATAAAGGCGAAAATTAGTTAGAGACCTGGAAGAAATTCATAATGTATCATGTTTTTAATTCAGTCGAAAGCGCCAATTTAAAATGCTTTGTCTACCAAAGGTAAACATTAATTTTTCCTCAAGTGGACATTTTTGAATGCAAAAGAAACTGTTTTATTGTCCTTTCTCATTTTAAGTTTTATTTTATATTACATGGAAATCTCATTTCGCTTGCCGACTAAAAACTTCCGGAGCGCTTACACATTTCTAAAACGTGAGTTAGGATAAAGCAACCTCTCTAGCAATTATGAAATTACGGGAAGAGTCTCATATGCAACAGCCATAATTTTTCTATGAAGTAGCTTCTCGTTTCACAGTCAAAAGAATGGCACTTAATTAGTGCAGTACTGCCTCCGTTCTTAGCGGCACCTGCGTTTCCTTCTCGAATAGGTCTTTAAGGAACTATCTCTTACCCGATTTGAAGAAGAAAAGTTGGGAGAGGACGATTTATGTACCCAAAAAGATAAAGAGAGAAGGGAAAGGGTATGCGGAAGTGATTGTGGAGTGCGTGGGAGAGGGACAGACGGAAGGGATTTAAGAGTCTCCGAAATGAATCTCATCTCAGTTGCGTAAAAAATACCGCAGAGGAGGCACTTGAATGGCAACTGCTGAGGGTGGATATGGAGAGGACATTGGGAAAGGAAGAGATGAAGGGTGTAGTGGAGGATTCGCCTCGGACGAGGGTGAAAAAGGATATACAAGAGGGGGCTAAAGAGCTTGGCCGAGGTTTATGGGAAAAAATGCAAGGAAGAGATACGCGTTCATCGAATGCGATATTTCTCTCCCAGCTACCTCTTACAATTCTTCTATCAATTCCTCCATCTTTAATTTATTCATCACATAAGTCTTGCCTATTTTATTTTCCCTTCGATTCAATTCAGATGATAGTCCTGTGTTCAGATAATAGTCTTGCGAAGGAGACAGCATCGTTTTGACAGTTTACTGGATAGAATCTAATGATTCGGCCCCGAATTTGTGGCAGGTCTCCATTGTAAATAGTAATGAAAAGAATATTTCTGACAGGCCGTTTGGGCTGCGCGTTCGTTTTTGCTAAAAGCGGCCCTGGGTTCGATTTCCGGTTGGAACCTACCTGCGAAATAACTTCCGTTGCCGAAGTACAATACTGCTACTTTTACACCTTTACCACAGAAGATGTTCTACTGCACGACCATGATTTCGACTATTTGAGACATCATCAGATAACAATATATCGAAATCAAAGTGCAATAAAAAATATTCTGTGATGAAGGTAAAAGTGTTCGTTTTATTTTTCTATAGAATTTATCGGATCGTCATAGCATAATATTTTGTCTTTTCTCTGTATTCATCAATTTACCATCATTGCTTATTCATAGTTCCAACGATGATTTTACCTAATCTCTCTTTCCTCAATTTCCCGTTCTACAACCTACCAAAATCTTTTTCTTTCCCTTAGAAATTACCTGACTATAGATTTATCGGAAGAGAAATACGCCTACACGGACAGGTCCTTATGAAATGAAAATAACGGCCTGAATTTGTTAAATTTTGGGAGAATCTCAAGGGAGTAATACATAGCGAAGAGTCACTTGTCTATGTAAAATATGCCCGTAAAAGGAGCCTCCAAGCAGAGGGGTTTGCGTAAAGAACGATGATTAGCATTCTTGGGCGTGAGGGCATCTCTCTTTGAATTCATGTACGCCAATAATGTGTGAAGTTAGAGCGTGTTCAAATCTCTCTGCCTGCACTCCTATTTCCTCTCCACTTTACCAAGCGTAGACCATCTCTCCCTTGCATTGTAACCTCGTTTTTTCCTCCATTTCCTTGCCCCTGCGCTGTTCACTCCCGCCTATATGTCCTAACTTCCCCTGCCCTCGCTCGCAAATAGTCCGTCCCTTTATTTGCATACGCCCCCCCTCTCACACTCCCATCTCCGCATTCATACACGTTCACTTCCCTCATTTTTTCCACGCACATTTTTTTCTACGCCGTTTTCTTTGATTATCCTCATTTCCCTCCCCCGTAACGACGCTTTTTTTAATTTCGAAACGTGACGAAATTAAAAATAGAGCGGGATGCGATAGGTGACGAAGATAATGCCTCCATCTCTCCCTCTATATCTGGATGATTCAGAAAGAAATGGAATCGCTGGATATGTAATGCCGATCGTTCATTTCGTTGAAAGCATTTCTGACCGCAGTAAACGTTCGGAGCGCCTCCGTACGTGATCATTCCGAGGATTCGTTCCCACGCATGGAAATGGACGCTAAAAAGCGAGCCGGAAAAATTTTAATCGGCGAAGATTGATGCCGCGGAGGCAGTCTAATTCGAAAAATATTGCCTAGAAAAGTTATTCGGAAGGGCAGAACGAAATTCCTCGCCTAATGAACCCTTTTTGCATAATTGTGGCAGAATTTCTAGGATTATAACGGTCGATGCATGCATGTCGGCTTAATATGGTTTCTTAAGAGAAGCATTGTAATATGGGTAATGTGCAAAATTTTCATAGTCGTTTCGAAAATTTTACTCTTTTTTTGCATATCTTCATAACATCTAATGCAGAGAAAATAGCTATGCGGCGTCATTCTATAGAGGAAAGAAGTTTTAATTAGTGTAACTATTATTTGACTGGAGGCATTAACTTTTTATGTGGACCAAATTTATCATCAAGTACAGGCGGCTAATTATGAAGATAACGAATTCTTTATTTTGCTTTACTTTCAGTGCTTTCACTGATACTAGTTGATATTAAAAAATCTGGTACTCTCTATTTTACCTATGATAGCTTTAAATTTTAGATTATCATATTTTAAATAAATGAAGTTATGAAAAAATGCTCAATACGATGTAGTTACTCAAGTTTCCGAAACAGTCATATTCAATAATAATAATAAAATTATTCAATAAAAATAATATTAATAATACTATATCGGTGGAAAATACACAGTCCAAAGTTCAAGAATACCTTCAACCGGTTTCATCCATATTAACTGTGCACGTCTATCTTTCGAAACCCTAAATGATGATGGAAAAACCAAAATATATCTCAAATAAATTTTGAATTCAGTTACGTCAGTATTGCTTCAAAAATTTGTGGAGAGACGTCATTAGCTTTAACTGATGTGTTATTTTCTCACTCATACGTATTTAATCATACATTTGTATGTGAATCAGCATTTTCTCAGATTTTACAAGCCAATCCTTTGCAGTTTTAAATTAAGCTTACTGTGATACTGTACTTTACACCAAATTTAAGTATCATCGATAAAGGAGTAGCAAAACAGAAGTAATATTACATTTCTAAAATATTTAAAGAAAATATATTTTGAAAATGAAATTTGAATGGAGCTGTAAAAGCTCGAAATGTGACGATCAGTGCAAACATGATTTCATTATTGAACAGATTTTCTTATCCGATGAAATTGCTACTAAATATTGTGTAGACACTATTATTCAAATGGAGTATACACAAAATAAGGCGAATGAATTAATGTAAGCCAATTTCGGCTAATATCGGCTCGAAATATCCACAAATTTTATAAATCGCTTTTCATGCTATCTCACGTGAACTCCCACGTATGTCTGCCCATTTTACGATATGTTCAGCGAAATTTAGTTAGCCATTACTCGAGCAATGAAATGTTTACGGGACCATGCCATGGCCATCCTATTTTGTGTAAACGCTTTTCCGCCCCTAAAGGGGATATTCAGGGCCAGAAAGCCTCGATAGTTGCGATAGGACTTTATTTCTCCACATTCGCCCATTTAAAGACACCCATTATCCGTTTATATCTCATGTTTCTCCCCAAAAATATTCCTGCGTCACCCTCGTGAGTCGACTCACCCCGCACCCAACACGCGGGCTGTCCACTCGTTCCTTATCTACACCCGAAATATCGCCTCTATCTCCCCTTTCCATCTCCCCCTTTCCGCCCCCGGATTTTCCTTACATTATTCCTGCTTCCCTGTCTAGCCTCTCCCCTCCGCACACGAGCGTTAAGAGGTGGTTTATCGAAAGGGGTTGTTGTTTTTGTACAGTTGGAGTGCTTTCGGCTTGGTTGCAGTGCGGGAGTGATTGAGACAGAAGAGGGAACGGGAGAGCGTCTTTGACGGGGTTTATCACGGCGGAATACTCCCGGTTAGCGTAAAGCGGTTCCCGATTACTTCCCCTTCTTTCCAAGCTCAGGAAGGCGTACGCATCGCCACCCGCCCTCTTCACCGCTCCTCGAATTTTCACTGCCACTCCAAACATAGTGTAGTGGACGGAAATAATCGCGCACCCGACCGAGAGTTAATGGGAACGACTTTTCAGGTGTTGAATAAAAACTGCCGAACGCTGCTTTATTTTTTGTGCGTGAAGTCTCGCGTGTGTGATCCATTCTAGCATTCGCCGTTGCGTCGGAAATCCCCGTGGTTTTAGATGGATATATCTACATATGCTGGATATGTTGTCGGGTCTATTAGTTTGGGTTTTTCCCCTTTATATGAATAAGCTGCGTTCGAGTTGGTCAGGGGAAATTATTGGGGGCGAAGACTGAGTCAATACAATGGGAATCATCCAATTCTCATCAGTTGTCGTTCCTAGCATTGAATGTATCTACGTATACTAAAAGCAGATATGTTCTCGGGTCTATTCCATTGGATTTTTTCTTTCCTTGTATGGAAGAGCAATGTCTCAAAAATTAATTGGAGACGAAAACGGAGTCAATACAGTGGGATTTATTCGGTTCGCACCGGATTTTAGGAACCAGTTCCTAGAATTTCCCGTGTTCGTTGAACTGGTCCCTACATCTGCAAGACAACATACTTAGTTTAATCATAACAGTCAATTAACAATTAATTACAATAGAGGCACGAACTCGCTTTCTACGACGAGACATTTAAAATATTTTGTCATTAAGATTTTCATTCCTATTCCATATCAAAGTTTCATAAACAAATTTTTAAAATTAGAATATTAAGGAAATGTATGAACTACAGTGTGCATTGCGTACTCTGTAGAGACAAGTAGATATAGAACCGGTTCCTTAAGCTTTTGACTACCTCCACTGAGTCAATATATACTTTCCTACGTGGAATAAGACGGTCCATGCTTGATCAAATACAAGCATCCCTGGGAGGGGAAGAGATAGGAAATGCAATCGATACGATATTACCTTAATTACTGCTAGCGCTGAAGAGATATTTGATATTTCAAATTTCTTTAATTGGGATCCACGTATCAAGGGGGTCATAGTTATAATATACATACTATAATATAGTCGATCTGCAGTTTTATTAAGTAAACACGGCCCAATTTACAATGCATCTTAACAATAAAAAATATTACAACATGGATTAGTTATTTAAGCGAAAGAATACATAAAAACAGACAAAACGTATTTTTCAATCAGTAGAAAATTTCAATAAATGATAGTTGAAATAAAACGTCATCATCCATTAATGAGACATTAATTGAATTGGATAGATAAGTATAGTACAGCCGATAGTATAGAGATAAGCGAATACCTGAATAGTGCTTATATAAGAAGCAGGTAAATTTATTTAGGAGAGTTAGATAGGGAATGAATATTGTTATTTACAAGTTTTAAATATAAACGTGGAATCAATGATAATGTATCCGTGAAAAGAGTACAGAAGTTTGGAGAGTACGTAATATCTGTCTGTGTGCTTAATTTAGCGGATAATGCGACATACAGATTTGAATATCTTTTAGTAGCTGAGGTACTGGGCATAAATTAATGACTAATTGTTTACTTTTTATTACATTTATATCTTTTTTGATGAAACATATATATCAAATACAGTCACATGAAATTTTGATCACTCTTATGTTCTGATGGAATAAGGAAGATATTGAATATGGACTCTTATCATGAAAGATTTCGCAATTTAAATCTTCTACCTCGACATTTATTATGTTGATTTCATCAATTAGAAACGAGACAGATAAAAACGTTTGTCTACTAATATATTTGCGTATTTGTTGATTTATATAATTTTTCTGCTCTCCAAACAGAAGAAAATGATAGACGGAATCCAAAAGTGAAAGGCAGACGCATTGCGAGTTAAACTTCCGATTTACGATGTTTGCAAGTTCCTTTTGAAGTGATTTACATACATCGATCCTCTTCGAAGTTTCCAGACGTAAAAATAATATACTTTACGAGTTATCTGTTTACAAATCTAGGGTTATTTCGGATGATTTATTGAACGCTTGATCTTCTTAGCATGCTTCAGCCTGGGAAATATTCCGGGAACTCTGTTTACCTCATGCATGAATAATCGATGCGAAGCAGATTAAGAATTTTCAGTATATAAATTTGACAAAAAATTATAAAATGATTTATATTCTGTCGTTGACTACATTAAGAACCTTAACTAATAAAAACAATCGACTCAATAGTTGCTCACACCACCTAGATTTGCGTCCACGCAATTAACGTACAAGTTTGTATAAAAAAATGAGAGATAAAAATTGTTCTATCTCTGAGAAAATCTGAGAAAAAGGGCAATCAATAAAGAAATAAGTTAGAAAAGCTATGATTTTTAAGATCATATTATCTACTTCTCACTGTAACTGCTCTATTATCTCACCACAATAATTATAGTAACATTTTACTCTTTGCATCACCAATAATTACCTTAATATCTTTCTTCAAATATACCACGTCTGAAAATATCAATAACCTGGTAGTATAATGAATAAGCAAAAAGTTTTATTTGCTGGAGAAATATAATTTTGCAGTTGTTTATCGACCAAATATTTTTTCTTTCTATTAAAAACCTCATTCTGGTATAGAAGCTGTTGTTACACGTAGATTCATTATTTGATAGAGATAAATTATATCTTAAATTATATTTTTTCAAACATCAATGCGTTCCCGAAAAAAAATCATCAAATTATGAATAAACCCCTTCGTATCTTAGAGAGGAATCAGTTCCCAAAGATCTGCGGATTAACGTGTTCCCACATAGTTACAGGCCCATATTTAATCGCTAGAATCTAAAATAAATATCCCTCAGGGATAGAAAAATACAAGTTATCGTCTGGTAACGTTTTAGTAATTAATCTGGCATAATCGCAGTCAAATAATTAAGTTTATCTTAAAAATATTTTATTTTCTTTATTAAAAGTGGTTATGAACAGTATTAAACGGAAAAACGATAAAATATGAAACATGTAGAGCCTATGTGGAAATTTATAAGAATGAAAACAGTTCTAGCTACTTTAATCTGTACACCGATGGCTTCCCTAAATACTAAGTTTTTCATGTCCTATCTCCTTAAACGTTGTTTAACCGGAAGGAAAATCATCGAACCTTGGAATATTAAATTAAAGTGCGCCTTCAAAAATGCATCGTTTTAAAAATTTTCACGAAAAGAAATTTCCGCATAAACGTCCTCGAAATACAGCATTCCGATCGCATATGAAAAGCAAGTTACCCCGAGTAAGCTATTTTTCCATAAGCTTTTATATTTCTCTCGAACCTCTTTTTGTCCCCCGTCTGCTCCTCCATTGCCTTTATATCCATCGTTTTTCCGTTGGAATTCCGCCCCTGTCTGGAGTCGATTGGGGTTTTTCCAAATCCCCATCTCCGTCGGCACAAAATCCCCTTCCCTGCGCCATATCCCGGGATAGGGCGTCGGGATATGGCGCAGGGGATAATTTGAACATTCGATAATCGAATGTTCAAATTATCCCCTTCTCTATGGAAAGCCTAGCTCCCCGAAGCACGTGCTCTGGTCCGAACGCCGTATTGTACAGCTAGTTCCAAAAAAAACTTACCACCTAAGCCGCAACCCGCATAACAGGCAGTGAGTTTCCTGCAAGCGAGCCTTAAGAAATGAGAGAGAGAGAGAGAGAGAGAGAGAGAGGGAAAACATGGAGGAGATAGTCTGCTTCTGTCTGGCTCCGCTTGCAGAGTTGAAATGGATTTATTTGCATTATTGATATTGCAAATATTTATTAGTATCCTTAGTGTGGTGACATTGGCGTAGCAGAATAGTATTATAACAATATCGATGTTGTAATGCAAGAATTCAGTTATTATAAAATGGTTATTACAAATCAGTATATATTCTAGCTTTGCTTCTCGCACCGAGGGAAGCGTCGCACACGAGGTCCCGTTATTCCTAGGAAACCGAGGCAAACCCCCTTCCCCTCATAAAATTTGAGTCTGAGACGAAAGGCACAAGCAGGACGAAGGAAATTTTTGCAAAATCTGCCTCTGAGCCGCTCTGAGCTTATGTTTAGCACTGAGATGGGAGGAAGAAAATTTCCGCGCAGTTTGAATCAGTGTCGGACCCAAAATGTATAGACCTCGAATTCGACGCCTTCGCTTGTAAAACTCTGCGGTTATAAGGGGTCGTATTATATATTATAATAGTAGATAATATTATACATCGTTCAAGAGAAGAGTTATTAGCCTTTAAAATTATATACCTAAGGAGTCCATATCGATCACCTGTTTTATCACAGCCTGTGTGAATGCAATCTACAAAAGTAAAGTAAGGTGAACTCATGGCCATATCTAGGCTATTACTTTAAATACATAAAAAATCTATAAGTAAATATGTAGTATGAAGTCTTGAGGCATTCTCTGCGTATTTTAGATAAATTTTGTTTAATTTGATAAGCATCAAAATTAAAACTCGATCGGTAAAAAATCAGTAAATTTTATCATCTATGCAGTTGGTATTTTTAATATACCGTCCAAATCAATTGATAGAAAATGTGCTAGGATCGATTTTCCTGAATTAATAAAGATGACGGATACGAGACAACCATCTTTCACGTTGATTTTGAATCCAAAATGAATTTTTTTGGTGTCATTGAAGTGTGAATCGAATAAACGTGATTTCTTCTGTGGATTCCTCTTGAAATGGTTGCAGTCACAAACCATTACGTTCTTAAACGTTCTTCTCTCGTATTTATCAAGTTCTAAAATACACAAAAAGATAGAGCGAATGAGGTTTTGTCATAATGCTCATTGAGTGCTACTGTAAGCTATGAATGTAAAATTTTCAATTAATTTTGAATGCATACAAAACTGCTTGCATTGTTTATATTTCAACTGTTTATTATCACGTTTACAATTATTATAATGTAGAAAACGTTAAAAATACGCGAAATAATAGGGACTTAGTGAAATAGTTTTAGGGCCTTTTTACCTGTAATTCCAACCCTGTAAGTATCACACGGGGATAAGAAGCGCATATGAGGCTCATGTTGAAATTTTTCTCCCCTCGGTTGATGACTGGCCCTACGTAACTCTCATATTTTTTCGACAGAATTTTAATGATTGAGATGAATGGGCGGTGGTTTGGTATGAATAGTCTATCTACATATTTATCGCTCGGTGATATTGAAAATATTCCTTCGTATTTAAAATGTATGGCTATGAGAAACTTTTCATCTCTCCACATTCCATGACAAATTTGAAAAGCAAGATAGAGGAGTGATTGGAAGAAGTGGTTAAAGCAATGAATTCACGAGGACTTCAAGAGGGGGACTGTTTTGATAGATATAGGGAAGTGAGAAACGACGGAAACAGTAATACATACACTCACATGAATTTAACAACCGAAAGTGTAAGAGGTATGTTAATTCCAGATTTTTGGATAAATCACAATAGGTAATGGCATTTCTTGCGTTCCTCGTTGACCAATTGGTTACTTTGAGTAGGAGCAACGACCTCTTTTAAAAGTATAACCCACTCACTCACCTTCTCAATTTTCTCATCCAACATATATTTTTCCGTTTATGACAGCCTCCAGAGAAACTACTCATTTATCCAATTTAAGTAATATATTAGTCAAGAATGGTTAACATTCAAATATACAGGATATAACGCCCATGGCTTATCATACTTTCAGAAATTTCCTTCTGATACATCAGTAATTCCCAGGATCTCCGAAATTGTATGCAATAGCGATTTTCAATGTATCGTACCAATCTTTTAATTCTATAAGAAAGTTCGAGTAGTTTACTAAGCCAGAACCTAAACCATCTTCTTATCAGCAATTTATTTTGGAAAGAGAGTTCGGTTTTTTCAAACCGATAAAAATTGCTAACATTGGTATTACTATCTATGCAAGCCAATGGTTTATTCTAAATCTTACCTAACTTTAGAGATGTGATTTATCTGTAATCGGCGTATAAACTCTAAGTTTCTGCGACACTAAATATGCGGAGTATCTAAAATTCCATATTTACGTTTCAATTCATATTTTAGTGACATGATAATAGAAACTTTAGTCGATGTAGTAAGATCATCTTCAACGCTCTATCTATTTTGTATCATAGATGTTATAAGAGAAGTGAAACGATTTGGTTCTCGTAAGCGTAAGGAATAAATATTAGATGGCATTTCTCTAGTTCATTGTTCATTTCTCAAGTTATTCCAAACTACGAAATTTTTAGCTCAATGTAGGGACGAAATAAAGCATAAAAAACAATTTATATAAATAAAGTAAACAATCATTGACGAAGAGCTTGATTGATATAAATTGACGATAGGCAGCGTTACTTATTTTTTCATTTTTGTTGTTGAATTTGTTATTTAGTATAAGCTAATACAGTTTATACCATTCACTTTAAAAGCAGAATATAGAGATACTAATTCTGATATGATGCACCCAAACATTGTCAACTTTATGTTATCATTCAGATTTTCCGAAGGTCCTATTTTAACTGGAATGATCTTCCTTGCATTACTATTTAAAAATACTTTGAAAAATTTAAAAAACATCTTCGCAAAGTTCGTAGAGAATTATGATGTGCCTAGGATAAGGGTGTTACGAAGGTCCTTGGAGTGAATGTTGGAATAATGGATTACATATAGAACCAAGAATATTTTAACAGCTAAGGTATGAATTATGAGAATTAGAGGAATATTCTCATGTAAGTCCGGTTACCATCCGTTGGTTTCTATTTTTAACGTGTTCTTCCATGACTCCTTTTACCCATCATTCATAATTATTGATAGTGATTTTTCTTTTAATTATTATACATATTATGCACCATTCAAATAATTCGGGTTATATATCTTACTTGAGGCATTCAGAAACCGAAGCAGCAATCATTAATCATTAGTCTTATTAAACATTAGTCTAGCGTATAGTTCTGAAAATCATTTCAGTAACATTGGAAATCCTGTTGTGGTTGTTTTCACACCCCCTGACATAAGTCATACGGCGGCTCGCGGGGTATTAATGTAAATGTAAATAAACCAGGTGTTAACGTGTAAACCTGCAATATGCAAGTATAGGAAACCTGGAGTTTATATGCAATATGCAAATTAGTCTTAAGGTTTTGATTTGCCATACTAACTGTTGTTTCTTAACCATCTTAAAGTGTATTCCTTGCAAGAAGTCCTGAAAGGTCGTCTACCTCAAAAATAGAGTTGAATATCTTCATTCCCTAAGGGAATACCTGCGGCGAAGATTACAAATCGCGGATCCACCATTTCCCACCTTACTTGTGATCGGTCGCCGCCACCATACCCTAACCTTTGATACCTGCTCAGCAGGGGTGCGGTCAGGAATCCTCATTAGCGCTTTCAAATTCGCTACCCCGGATACATACGACCATCCACAATCTGCCGAAAAGGGGGTTTTTCTCCTCAGAGCGGAGTTCACCTTCACCCATCGGCCGTTTTATGGTTCCTTTGAGAAAATAGACAATACCTTTCGATGGACGCAACAAAAGAAAAAGAAACAACAAAGGAATGAATAGGGGATACTCCTAGGGCCAGGGTGGAGGAAAGGAAAGTTCTCCTTTCTCCATGGAAGAATTAGTAAAACCTCAGACGCGAATTTGTCAGAAACAGCCAAATCTCATCTCAAAATCATAATGCTTCATCTGATACCGTCACCACGAATGCCTGGTGGAAGTAAGAACAGAATGACATGTTGATGCATATATACTGAAATTCCTAATGCTCTGTTAATTGTCGTATCAAGCAAATTTTATACTTCTCTGTATTGCAGAATAATTCAACTGTGAAGAAATCGAGTCAAAATTTGCACCACGGGGCAAGAAAGAGATTTAGCATCAGATAAAAGTTGGGACAGCATAATATTGCAAGTAACATGAACTTGATTTAATTAAAGGGATAGTTTTTCTGGGACTGGCAATGAACAATATTTTCTGAAAAATGTTACGAGATGCTGGCGTTAATTTCGTGGTATATTAATTTTTAATTCGATAGGTGAAAAAATTTTGTAGCCCTCAGTATTTAAATTGTGCTACTATTCTAATACCTATGTTATTTTCTAAAATATTTAATTAGCAATTTGAATTTTAAACAATTGCCTTAGAAAATGATGATAGCACACCAATTAATATTTTACTTTCTATCAATTGATTTGGTGGTATTTAAATTTTTATAATATTTGATGTAATTATCTGATGTAGTTGATCGTAATTTATTTGGTTTACTTTATTGTAATATGTTTTGGGTCTAATTTTCAGAGCTCTCTACCAGGTTGACTTAAAATGATTCTTTCTCGGTGTATTCGTCCAGATAAAGTTTCTTTTCATCTTTGCTTTCCTCAGTAGGTTTCGAAGTTTTTTCATACTCCCCTTCTCGATAGAATTTTTCTGCAACATAAATTAGTTGACATACAGTTGATTGTGTTCTTATTCCTAATTATTCTTTATCTCCTTGCTGAGTTTTCGTTCATCTTTCTATTTGAGTCATAGTCGTGAATTTCCTCTAAATAAATTTAAAAGTTCTTCCTGTAGGCGTCAAGAGCATAAAAAACGTAATAATATAATCCTTTTTAATCTTGCAATGACATAATTTTTCATTGGATAATTGAAGCAGCTAAAGTAAGTTTACCCGATGCCTCCAGAAAAAGGTGAATTACGCGGAAATTTCTGGCCGAAATAAGGAGATCCGATTCTCATTCATTTTTTAATACTATGCTGCTGACATAGTAAAAATTAACACTAAATTTAAACTAGATTTCGTGCTAATAAAGACGGTACAAATACGTTCAACGCGTTTCACAACGGTTTAAAAAGGCGCCTTCCTTCCAAGAGCCAATAGAATGCGTGGAAAACACTAGACTCGCTCTCATCGAGCTTCACGTCTGTTATGCGGGTTGCGGCTTAGGTGGTAAGTTTTTTTTGGAACTAGCTGTACATGCGCGGATGTACGCGGAGGGCAATGTTTGTCCAAACTGCTCTTCGTGAAGGGGAAAATCCTCTCGTTATTGAGATGAATGACAGCTCCGACTGTCAAGTGGGCAGGGAGCCATTGTTTCCCGCGGGCTTAACGTCCATCAGGACAGAATCTCCTCGTTTCGCTAGATACTGGTTCAATACGGACGGCGATGGATTTCGGCTGGCGGGATTGTATGAAAGCCCAATTTCCGCGGCTCCGTCTTCAGTTTCCTTTCCGTTCAAGGGCCTCTGATGATCCCTCTATCGAGTGCGGAGTCGAAATTTGGGAGTTTGGCGCTAAATCAACTCGTACGGTCAATGCGGTGGTGCCCGCAAGCCGTCTTCCGAGTTTGGATGGTTCGGTCTGAAGTTGGCTTATTGCATTAGAAATGAATGTTAGCAAAAAGAAAAAGGGTATATACGTAAATATCTTTGCTGATATCCTGGAATTATTTTTTTCCCGAATATTGTGATGCGTAAGGTCTCCCTCTCTACATATCGAGCTTTTCGAGGGGATTTATATTTAAATATTTTTCGGTAATAAGTGAGCTTTTAATCCCAAGGGATATAAAAGAACCCTTCGTTAAAGTGAGGTTTTGAAACCGAAAGGAAATGAGTTCACCCTTTATTTTTCTCTAGAGCATCGATATTATTTTCTGGTTGATAGTATTTTTTCTATGTGAGATATTTATTCTTTAGAGATGAGTCGATGTAAGTAAGAATGAATGTCTCCAATGACTTATCTACTATTTGCATTTTTAATGCATACAGTTTAAATTGTTCTTAATAATAATTTCATATTCTAGAGTTAGTACAAAATTGTTCTATTTTATAATGGAGTTAGAATCGAATTTTATGAAGTTTGCGAACCTTTATTGAATATGATAATTTTATAGAATTTACTGTAAAGTAAAGTTATATTCTAGCCATTTAAATTTCCTCCTTATGGGTAAAATTCCTTGTTGGAGTCTAAAAGGTTGATAATTAAAAAAAACCTTGTTGATACTTTTTGTAAATAATATCCATGACAAATCGGGGAGCGTTACTCGGATACTTCAGGAGGTAGGATGGGAATCTTTAGAAGAAAGGTTCAAACAGAGGCTTAATTTACTTAATAAATTCAGAGAAAGTACGTTCATAGGAGATGTAGCTGATATTATGCGTCCTCCTCATTATATAGGCCGTTCTGATACTGTTGGAAAGATCAGAAAAATAGACGCAAGAACCACTCGATTCAAAAATTCATTTTTTTCCAAGAACGATACACGAAAATAATCAATTAGGTAGGTAGATGTAGATTCATAATTCAAGCCAATAACTATAGAAATCATTTAATATTTTAAGCGCAGTCTTGACCTCAAATGAAAATTTTGCATATATTTCATCTACAATCCCGATAAATTAATTTTTCAGTTAATATACGAGTAGTTGTCTCGTAGTTGTATTATATTCCAAAATAAATTTTGATATCGGATTAGACTTTTTAATCAATGGAAGAAATGCAGTAAAACCTGTATGACTACATTTTTTGTAACAAAGAATCAATATCATTGCTGATTAGTCTCATTATTTTATTGGATAGGAAATAGATATCTATTTCCATTATCTCCAAGAACATAAAAGTGCAGAGAAATCCATAAATATTTATTCGGAGCGTGAAACAGTGTAGAGGAATCGAAAGAAATTTCACGGAAAGTGCGCCGTAAAGGAAGACCTCCGTAAAGGACCCGAACTTCGCTCGCGATTTGATTACGAACTTTTCACATTCCTTTGGATTGCTGGAAAAATTTTTCTCATCTTCCGAACTCCCTTTCATCCAATCCGACGGATTCCTTTGAAAAGGACGTTTTTCCGTCGCTGAAATTTCACGAGGGCGTAAATGGCGCAAACAGTTTTCCTCTCTTCTTTCGCCCAATATTGACTCGTCGGGCTTTGCATAACCCGGGATCGGCTCCATATTGGATTAGTATTATTTACGCGGGAGGATGCGTCGGGGAGGGTTTAAGGCGCCATTTCGCCAAAGGAATTAATTAAGCCGCATGACGAACTGTTTCTCTTCAGTTGCATTCACTCTGCTGCTCTTCTCTTTTTTCTCCACTTTCTCTCTCCCCGGTGATGAAAAAGCGAATCTCGCCTCCATGAATCACAAAGTAATTGGAAACCTATAATTTAGCTCGGGATAAAGAATTTGGCACGCATTTGGTTGTGTCTCGAGGATGTGAAATCGCGGTTATTTCTTCTTTCCGCCCATCGGGCGCGCGCCAGCTGGCTTGACACCCTCTTTCGCAACATGATTCATTGCACCTCTCCACAATTGTACCGCCTTACTACATCTCCGAGATTTTTTTATTTTATTTTCCGCTTCTCCGCATTCGTCCACGGGCCCTGCATCCAGTGCACATCCATTATAAAAATATCATTAATCATTATCGCAGGAGGTGGCGCGACTGTGGGGGCAAAAAGCAAGCGCTTTTTTTCGAACAGAGAGATTTTGGAAGCCGCGAAAGCTACGCTAGCGCACCGAGTGGGAGAACTTTTCAGCGATAAGAAACTAGGAATCACGTCTAAACCCCGTGCCCGCTTCACACGCGGAGAATTCGGAATTAATTTTTCTTTCGGAGGCTTCTGAGAACAGCGGGTTGGATTCCAAGTTTTTCGTTGAACAATTTTTTCATTGACAATTTTTTCACTAAACGAAAAGGAATCAGGCGTAACTTTGTGGTAATTATTAATTCTAACAAAATCCATGTTGAGGAATCTTTTACTAAACCACAGAAAAGGTACAGAAACGACCATAGTTTTGCAGCATGGCTGCATCATCAGGTAAAAGGATAGGAACCCCCCCTTTCCCTTCCCACCATTACTGTTTTCTGATTCGCCACCTGGCTCGTCTCCTTTTTGTATACATCCTTATTTGTTTCCTATCCTGTTACCTGATGATGCAGCCATGCTGCGAAACTATGGTCGTTACTGTACTTTTCTGCGGTTTAGTAAAAGATTCCTCAACATGGATTTTGTTAGAATTTTTTCACCCTTTAATCGATGAGTTTAGGCCCATGTGGGCTTCTCTTACGCCTTATCTCGCAATCCAAAGTAGAAATTAATATAATAAATTCATTTTCGAAAATTAAATATATACCAAAATGAATAAAATACATCAATAGATGAAACAGAAGGGTGTGGGGAAAAACTTTTCAGTTATAATCTTTCAGAGAAAGCCCCACAGTATGGGATAACCCTCGCATAAGAAGGGGAGCGAAAAATACCTACTAAATACAGGTAGAAATTAATTGTATCAGGTAAAATATATGATTCTCAACTGCCGACATTTCAATTCTATCCTATGTTGCAGTGGTTTGGATCAACATGATGGTCTTCAATTATGTATAAGATCTTTACCTGAAAAGAAAGAGGTATGCAGAGAAGGAAAGGCATAATTCGAATAGAATTTTTTACGTTTAGGATTCTGAGACAAAGGGAGAAAAATTAAACAATCATTTTGCTTGGAATAAAAGAGGGATCGAGGATCTTTCTTTCTTTTTCTCATCCCACCGAATTTACCATTCGGAATCCTCGCAGAAGTCATCCTACTCCGGTCACGGGGTCATACCGTCTGTTTCTTGCTCCCCTCCGAGAAGCGGCTCCTCCCCACTTGAAATATGCACGAAGGGCTTATGGGGGAGAAGGGGGATGAAAAGTCGCAGGCAGATTTCGGGAGAACGAAAGAGGAAATCCACCGGATTCCAGAAAATGCCACTTCTCGCTAGGCCAAGCGTATCTTAGCGCGTGATCAGCATCGTTCTTCAAATGCGGGAAAATGTGGAATCGTAGCGCGGCTTTGGGAATCACGTTTTCGTATCCCTCAGCGATAGCTGTTTAATTCATGTTTGGACGCTTATTTTTTAAATCTTTTCTATTAAATATGAGCTGATAACTCGCTTTATCAACGCACCATTTCAATTACTATCAAAGAAGTAAATTTCGATAACTACTTACCGGATGTTGAGCTTAGTAAAATGGCCGAATGAAACCGCATTCGAATCCTTAGCTCGGTACACAGCTGCAGCTTTTTATGCACCATTTATTTATGCATTTTTTCTATCATTTTTGAAATAAGTTTTACAATATTATCTGTTTTTAAGTTTGTGCAAGTTAAACGTATTATAAAATCAAGATTTGCATTATTGTTTTATATACTTAGATATTCTATATTATATTTTATCCTTGCAGTTTCTGAATTCTGTATTCAAATCTTAGAATGTTATGATTGAAGATTATTACGATATCGTAAAATGATGTAAAACTAATGTAAAACTAAAAACAGTTGAACGATATTTCTATTAATAGATAACCACTATTGGATAGGTTTTATTGAAGAAATCGTATCAAAAACACGTAAATGAGGAACCAATAGACTAAAATTTTCAATTTAATATCCTTTCTTTATTATACTATTTCGCGACTTTTTCTATCGAAGTATGATTCTGTAGAATTATATATTTATTTATTTCATTTTAATATGATGCTAATCATATGTCTATTCTCAAATCATACTTCTTTATTCATTTTAAAAATTTACTTAATTTACTTTATTTCCATACTTTTATGTTGATAGAAGCCTAGGTTTAATCGGACATTAACCTCAGATCTCTTGGCATAAGGGAACTTTGAAACTCTTCCGCGCTACATTTACATCAGAGTATTAGAAAGATAGCTCCTAGATGACTTCAATTTCTACTTCTCCTTTGAACAGTCCTATGTTTTTTCCTTAAAAATTTCCTTGTAACTACCAAACTGAAATACTGACATAGCTTCTATCTCAAAAAAACCACTGGGCATTCAAAGACTTCCCTTTTCCGCTACCTATGTCCGCATCCTACTATATTCAAAGAAGAGTTTTATCCGCAATTAAGTCATCGTATTCCTCGAAAGCATAGCTCACGAATATAATTGCTCTTTCCCTTGCAAAACATGCCTGTTTTTTCAAAGGATTTTCTTCATATCCTCCGCGATCCTGGAAAAATCTTCAGCAATACTTCGGCTTTAAAGCAGCGCCCCTAATGGACTCTCCGTTCGCTTCCATCCATATATTGTATGACCGTTTCTATTCTTCCCTGTATTCTAATTCCATTCACTGCCATTCAGTTGTAACTACGTGTCCTCTCTGCAGATGCTACCTTATCCGTCCATTTCCTTCCTTAAACACCTACTGTTCGGACATCGACTAATGGAATACAGCCACCGCACGTGTCCCATATCTCACAGTCGAGTTACCCGAAATCTCTTCGCGTCTGCATCAAATTGTTTCGGAAACCATTTTATAACGAAACATGCTTCGACGATATCTGCCAATTGGACAGTCAGATTCATATCGCGGAAACATTGAGGCAATTTCGATAAGGGTATTATTTTCGCGGTTTATCACCCACTGAAGAGATGGAATCAGTGGAAATTGCTGTGATTTTCCTCCGTATCGATATCTGGATCGAATCATACGGAATGATTTTATTTGTTGGAAAAACCCTTAGCGAGATCGGAGATAAACGGTACCGAAAAAGTCCATTAACAAGAAAATAATAAAATGAAATTGGTAACGATTCTCTGTTTATCTGTCATATGAACGTGTCTCATACACCCCAAAACTGTTTAGGGATTTCGGCTCTACACCAGTCAAGTCCACCGTTTCTCTTGCCAATGACAACTGACTTAGCGGCAGATAGCATCGGGCTCCCGCGATGCGCCTAATTGGGTTAAACTCTGCAGATACCGTGATGAATTACCAAGGGCCGACTAGTTTGCGCGGCAGATTTATGGCTGAAATGATTTTCTTGTTTGTCCAAAGCTGCATTTCTTTGCATATGAATTATTGATCATCCCTGATCTGCTGAATCTTATCAATTGCTCAGGTGATCTTGATCAAACATAAATAAAAGTGATAAATTCGAGCAATGAGCTTTTTATCTTTTAGACTAATTCCGAATTGCAAAGTAATTTAAGTCCATATTTGCAATAATAAAAGAAATTTAAGCAAATATAGCACGCAAAACTTTCTTTTAGATGCCGAAGATCACTTTTATAGCAACAACAAAAAGTGTATAATTTAATTGGACAAATCATGTAAATTCTTTTCGAAATTAATTATGTATAGTATTACGCAAATGGAAAGCATTAAATCCCCGTTTTATAGAATACGAACAAAAGATAGAATTTTAGTTGATTTACGCCATATACCTTATTTTTCTCAACGAAATCTACAGATTTTTTTTTCTTGGTCAGCTCAGGATCTTTGCATAACCTTCAATATTGAATAAAACAATGTTTTCCGCAAACTTTTCCTCTTTTATATTTAGACTTGCATATATTTTTACGTACAACATTTTTGATAGTATAACACCAATTACCGCATAACCTGCTCGATTAAAATGAATATAATCCGAATAGTTCATATTTTATACCGAATCTCACAATTGCTACTTTTAGAATTTTCTTATGAAATCGTTAGATTATTTCGCTAGATCCACAAAATCGTCATCCTCGAAGATTATAATACGTGCATCAAATCTCTATTGGCTTCGTTAAGATCCGTTTCGAATTAATATTTGCTTAAACTTCTATTTGCTCTTTCGCAATCCCAACGAGAACTTCGGACCTAGTTGATGTTGGTGGAGTGCAAACGTAGCGTTAAGAGTCCCGCCGTGCAGCCCTGAGTGTAGTGCCGACTTCATCACATTTTCTCATTACTGAAATGGACACGCGATGGTTCGTGTCTTGTCTTCGATCCACGCACATCATGCGAACCACGTGGGATTTGAGTGGAATACTTCCCATTGGCTATAATCAATCCGGATCTTTCGCCTTGATTCCGGAGATGTGTCTTAATTGGGATGATTTGATGAGGAAACGGTGCGTTAATTAAAGCAAACTAATCGCTTTATGGATTAACTCGCTTATGGTGATTATGTTCCAGTACTGTCTAACCGTACTTTATTAGGTGTTCTCCATACTACTCATTTATTGCATATATTCTTTTATTATCAAGATTATTTTTCTTAAAGATAAGCCATCGAGGAAAATTAAACACCTTTGCTTAAAATGAAGCACAAGCAATTCTAATTTCATTCTATGATAACCTTAACTCATTTCTTCGAATATTCTGTGAAATAGTTGTTTAATAAGAGCGTAATGATTTATAATATAAAATTTAGGTATTCTATAACAAAAATGTTATTGCAAGTGGATGACTGAAAAAACTTTTCAGGCATTTTCAGGAGCGAAAGTATTTATTGATTTTGTTGCAATTTAATGAGTTCCATTGCGGGTCTATTTCGTTTATATTAGAATTCACAATTATATTATTACAATATTTTTTGAATTATAATAAATGAAATAAATAATAAATATAAGTAAGCACGGAACAAAAAGAAAACTAAAATTCGTTCTTTTCCGCAAAATTTCATTTACTTCCTTAGCCTAAGTTTCGTAAAAAGAGAGCGAGCTTTAATTTTTCTTGTTCCGCGATGGATTTTCACAACTTATCGTCGGTTACCGTGAAATATATAACCATTTATGCAAGAGATACTAATAAAATAACATAGGCTTTACTTAGATTACGGATATACAAAGGAACAGTGATTCCCTGTGATATTATATTCTACAAAAAAGATAGAGACATCTGCTACTTAGATTTGAATATAGCTGGGAAATTCAGATTGATAGAAAGAATTCCGATCCCAAGGGCCGCCAATTTTTCTATTCGGAAAACGCCGGCGTCTGCTGCGATTCTTTCCGCCGGATATCAAATGAATGTCCGCAGAGAATACCCAAGTCCCGAACCGACCGCAGACGCAAACGAAAAAGATTCCTGCGTCGATAAATTCCGACGAATCTTTTCCGTAAAGAGTGACAAAATGATCTCAAAGGAGCGAAAATTTCGCTGCGGCGGCAGAAAAATGCAAAAGCCAGCGAGAAGGAGAGATAAAAATATTAAGGTTTTCCTTTGCGATCGGATGACGTACCGCATTGGCCATCTCATTGAGTAACGCGGGTAGGATATGAAAAAACATAAATTCCCTTTATGCGGAGTTGACCGTGGGCGAGAAAAAAAAGTGAAATCGTCGGGCCATTCGGGATTCCGGCGCTACATTCACTTTGCCTTGGACGTCATTCGTCGCTTCATTTCATATTTCATGAGGAGTGGGAGACCTCGGATGAAAGGGTTGCAGAGCGAGAAAAGTGGTTTCCCCCGCACTATTTTTCCCTTTCCGTCTACCTCACAGACGTCGTATACCATTTCGTATAGAAGAATGAGCGTAGAGGATGAAAAATTTCAGCTCTCAGCCGAAGTATGAATGAACATTTCGACTTCCGAGTCGCCCCATTGCTGTTTGATCACACACAGTCTTTCGGTTAAACCTTAACGTGGTTCTTTCTCACACACTGCTTTAATCGCCGTAAAAACAAGTTGAATTTCGTACTATGTCATTTTATTCAATCCTCTTCTATAGTCTCGTTTCCCGTTATCATTTCATTTACTTCCTTTCTCTACACATCTACTGAATTATACGCCCCACTCGCTTTTTTATTTGATCTCGCACCCGTTCTTTTTACTCGTTCTTTTTCTCTTGCGCTCTTTTCCATCTTCCCTTTTCATCTCATTTAAATATTTTCTCTTTTCCTCTATTTATGTTCAAGTACTTCTTGAATTCATTAGCCTCTTCATGTCCTCTCCTTCTATCCCTCTCCCCCTTACATGAACTTCTTTTTCCATTCCCTTCTTTATTCTCATTATTCGTTTACTCACCCATGCGGTTTTCACATGCCGCTGCTTCCTTTCTTTTCCTTTCCTTTCCTCCCTTCCTCGTTCCCCTTCCTCTTCGTTCTCTCTTTCCCTTCCTGCCTTTCGTGTACAGCCACTGCTCAAATGCATTCGCTCGCTTGAATTCATCTACCAATCATTAATCGTGTTCTCTCTCTCCCTCGATCTTTCCTTTTCCTGCTCCGCTACCTCAATCCTTTACACCCATTTATTCTGTAGATCCATCTTTCATCTTTCCGTTTCCTCTTGTTTCTATTTATTTGACGTTTGAACAGCAAAGCGGCGCTTTATTGCTATTAGATGGACTCTTGAAGGTAAACACGTTCAAATGCATTTGTTCCGTGTGGATGACGTTTCGATGTCTCCATACGAAAAGGGGAATAGATGGTATTTTGAGAGCGTAGTTTGCATATCGGGGAATGAGGCTTTAGTGAAACAGAAAATTATGGGGATGATTGGATGTGAGGCTGGGATCCCGAATGTATACGATTAAGGCAATGTTTTCATTGCTTGAAGGATTTTTCATCAAAAAACCTAATTATCATGATATAAATGCATGGAGACTTTGAGTTTATTTATATATTCTGAGTATATATTTTGAGTTTATCAACTTAGTTCTGAACCACTATCGCTTAAATAAATTCCGTATTACATTTTCATTTGTCATTTTATTTTTTATATGAAATATTGAAATAAAAGATATTTTGTTTTGGATAAAAGAACCACGGATGTGGTAAAACTATTTTTAAAGGCAGTTCCAAGCTTTGGAAACATAGGATACGATCCCCACGAACGTCTAAAACTCCCTAAGGGTAGTATTTACAAAAGTGTAACTAAATCGTGATTAAATATTTTGAATCATCATGGCATTTCAAACATGGAAAAGTATGATGATTGATCTTTTCGTTACCCAGTGATGGCCGTTCCATATGCATTAATGATTGAAAGTCAACATTGAAGATAAACTGATGCTAAATATTTTTTATCGATTATCAATTCCTCCAGAACGATTCCATTTACATTCATGAAATATATTTCAAGGTCAAAAATGATTAGTTTCACAGTTTTATTTCAGTTCCATTGGGAGGCAAAACCTCGTTACCAACCAAAATCGATGGGAAACGAATCGAGAATGAAATAGCAAGATATTATGAAAGCGAGTGAAAAGGTCCTTCTTCTATAATATCGGGTAAAAATGCGCAGCCAAATTGAATTATCGGAAATGCGACGAACTGCTCGAGGCAAGGAAAAAAATGAGACTGAAAAAGCGATAAATCAAATCGAAAAGTCTGAAGAGTCATGCGTTAATTGTGCAGTGATTTGGGTCGGAAAAATGAATGGATGGGATTCGTTTGAATTATGCGGAGGGAGACGGATCTGAGATCTTTAGGCACTCGGAATGAATTCGTATGAGATGCAAACGCGATTCACTCCAAAATCAAACGAAGTATTTTGTGACCGTAGATGATAAATTTCGGGAAGGAAGATATTTTACATCATGCGTGAAGATATACGTTCGCAGGGAATCTTAGAATGAGTATCCTATTTCCACCCGCTCATTTTTTATGTGAGGCTCCTTAAGGCGAATAATATGAGCCAAATACCCTGAAGCTAAAAATATTATTCTCTTTTCCCCCTTACTTCCGATGACGCATTTTCATTACAAATCTTTTCCTGGCATTGAACACTAAAAAAGAGCCATAATAGTAACGCCAGAGGATTTGATCGTATTGGATCATAGTTGAGGAAAAGGGCGACGTAGAGAATTAGAAATCGATGAATACATAGGAAAACATCAAGGCTTAGTAATAATTACAGTGCTATGATCAATATAATCTAAGAAAGCAAATTTTTCTATAAAAAGAAGGGAAAAAGATTGTTTGGTTGAAATTTAGAGAAATCATAAAATTTCGCCTTTTTTAATTACTTGACGTTTGTCTATTGCGTGGGGGTTATGAGATGAAACAGTTAGTGTTGTAAAGATGTTATATCCTTACGGTGTAAGAGTAAATTATTTCTATTGATTTCTTAGGATTGTTACTCATGTGAAACTTATTCTATCAATGGATCTATTTTTAATGTACTTCTATCTACTAATCAGATCAATCTAAGGCGACTGTTATGATGACGAACCTGTGATGGACGTCCATGTTAGCATTGATTTCTTTTTTTTCTGCTCTTAGTGCATAATGCATTTCATTCTTGCTATTTTTTCTCGTGAATTTCAGAACAGGAAACGCTCCATATTTTTTGAAGGAGACATTGGTGATTTTAGAAACATAATTTTTTCCTTAATAATAATTTTTTATAGTTCCAATGATTATTTGATTATTATTCGATTCCAGTTCCGAAGATCTAGTGTGCAGAATATTCTCTAAGCGTACTACTACTACTTACCACGACTAGTCTTACATGCTCAATGAACTAATTAGTACATTCCAAGTCATTGCAATTGAGCTATATAACCCTACCGTAGAGGTTCTTTTGCGAGAGACCACTTAGGCGCAGGACTTAGAGCGTTTAAAGCAGTGAGCGCATTTTTACACTGTGAATGCAGGTGGAAGACGGCGTCGGGCGAAATTCGGGCCGAATTCCTCTCGAATTTAGTTTGAACGTTGGAATGTTGAAGTTCGATTCGATTTTTGGAATCATGCATTTTCTATTAAGTCAGAACGTCATTAGAATGGTCTCTATTTTCTCTTTTTGAAAAATTTTCCTTGATGGCACCCAATGAACTACCAGTATTCTCTTGTTCTTGTGCAGAATACCCTCGGCTCAATGAAGTATGTACTGATCTAATACTGAATAAACCTCAATCGACTGCGATTAAATTCTGGCAGGACGAAAAGGTAGGGACGGTCCTTTAGATTAGACTTACTACCCCAGGTACTCCGCTTTCAACCCAGCGACTGCGACCAAATTATTACTAAATAACCGAATGAAAGACCCTCCGCAGTCGGAATTCCCCGAGTTCCCGCTTTGCGCTGCCCATCCTTCTTTTAATTGTTGCGCATTTTTGGACAGAAGCGCCTTTGGCCAGCGGAAATCCCTCCCGTCACTCTCGCTTTATCCCGCTGCTATTCAGTTTCGAAACTGGACAATGGTATCGTCGTTCGCATCCGAATGAACATCGGATATTCCAAGGCTCACGTTCCTTCTCTTTCACGCTCTCAGAATCCGCTCTAGGGGAAAAATCCTCATCTCTCTCCTCTGCCTATTTCTTTCTTTTTCTCTCCTCTACGCTCTTTCGGCGTCATTCTTTGCACTCTCTTAACCCAAAGGACTCGTACCGGAAAGTCGTGAAAGTCGTGTGCGTTCTCTCCGTCGATTTCGCCGCGTCTCAAAGTCCCATGCACGTACTCAGCCTCTCTTTCTCACTTTTTCTTATCGCCTCCGAAGTATGCTTTCGTTGGAAAGAGGAAAGCGGAATCAAGAACGAAAAAGACGTGTGCAATGTGGAGAAGAGTGCGCGCGGTAAAAAGAGAAAGTTATGGAGTGTATGATACGGGGAGATGGGATAAATTGTGAATGAAAAATATAGTAGATTGAAGAGAGACATGAGTTAAACCTTATCATTTGAATGGATGATAGTTCTCATCCCTGTTTAAAATCCTATTTCTAAGAAAATTATTTTAATCCTTATGGGTAATGATTCAGATCACAGTGCGTTTTGGTTTCGATGTATTTCCGGAGGGCGTCGCTCGACCCTAAATTCAAAACCCCAAGTTCAAGAACTTAGCGAAGTATAAGTTTGGAATTAATCAGAGCTCCCACTGATCCAAACTTTATATTTGGAGGACTGAAGGGGGTTCTTTCGTTTTCACATTTCACCAGAGATCATCCTCAAGCCATCAAAAAAGGCATCTCATCAAAAATATAATGACTAATACTCTCATACGTCTCCTGACAATATTTACTGTAATTTTATGAATACAAAAGGAACTTTCACAAAAGGTCGAGACGTCTCGTTACTATTTACTATTTTTCAAAAATTTGTATTGGATGCCAATTCATTGCCTGTTGTCCTGAGATAATTTAGTTTAAAATCGGAAAGGATTATGTTTGCATAATGAGGTTTACGCTCTGAACTATTGATGAGGATTAATGAAAGTAAAAAATTCGGACGAGAGCAGGACACGAAACAGGATCCTTCGCTTTTTGGTCCGTTGTTCTAATCAATTAAGTTTCAAGGGATTTTGGAATGTGTTCGTTTTATAAGAGATATTAGACAATGTTTGAAGCTGCCAACTGGCAACTGTCAAATTGCGGCCAAAATGGTGAATAAATAAATGATATATGAGTGTTCCACCTTCCGGTAGGTCCATGTGCCCTCACATTCCCTCTAGTATATCGCCCTCTCCTTCACTTCTTGGTAGCTCATCCCACCCTTTAAGCCATCTAACATCTTTTGTATTTGTCTTTCCCTGTATTTACCCTTGCATTCTTCCCTCGACCACTTTCTTTGGTAATCCCACTCCTCTCAATATTTGACTCAACCGTTTCCCCTGTCGATATTTAATTACTTCGATTGAAATCTCTTCTCCCCAACCATCTCTAGAATCTCATCGTCTGGTTTCTATCAAACCAGCTTACTTTTTTCCATTCTGCGCCATACCTACATCTCGAAGGTCGCCATTACCAATCTTTTGATATTCTCTTTCATAAGGTTCACGTTTCACACCTATACTGCAATAGGATACCCACCTATGACTTTTCTAATCCTTTCCTGATTCTTTCATCAAGACCCTTTGCCATCAGTTCCCTTCGCTTCGTAAACACTTCTTTCCTAATGATATGCTTTCCCTAACCTCAGCTGAACATCTTCCATCCCTAGAAAGAAGGCCACCCAAGTATGAAAATTGATCTGCTTGTTCTAGTTTTTGTCACATCCACCATTATCATTAACTTGGGTTTCTTTCCCTTGGCAAACCTCATTATTTTAGTATTTCTCATACTTATTTATATCCCTAACTCCCTTGCCTTATCGTTTAGTGAATTTACTATGATTTATGAAACCCCTTTTAGAAACAAATACAGTAGGCTATAGCTGATGGAAATGAGATATTTACGTGATTAGATCTACAATAAAAAGTGAGGATAGATATTTGAGCTTGATTTACAAAACTAGTTCTATCTATTCTCACGACGTATTCTCATTGTTTACTGTGAAGATGGAGTTCTGCCAGATTTAACTTCAAAATGTACGTTTTGTAGAAATCACATCGTTAATAAGTTTCAGTGACACTGATTTAAGTCAATAAAATATTTCATCAAATCAAACTTCGTATATCTGCATCATAGCATTCGTTTCCTCGTTTAAAATGTTTGAAATCCCGCCACGTATGGGGAGTTGAAACACATCTATCCGTTTTCATTTCACAACTAATGAATTAATTTGAAAGAGATTGATGTTGACTGAAACAACTGAATAGCGACAGGAAATCTCACCGAAGGGTGACATCAAACGGGGTGGCATTGACGGAAATGCAAAGGAAGATAGTGGCAGAGGAATGACTTAATTACCGGGGGCATTGAGACTTGAAAGTCCCACATTGAAATATGAGAGAAGGGGTTTAGAGAGAGGGGTTTGAGGGGTCAGGAGGGGGAGTGATGCGACGGAGTAAAAGCAGAAATGGTTTCAGAGAGCCATAAAGAGGCAGGAAAGATGATGAGCGTTGCTTAGGAACACCCCCTCCTGAAAAACATCAAAATCCTTCCCAGCAGCAGTCCCCCTTCCACGTCACCGTCGGTGCAAGATGGGCAGTGGGATGGGGAGGAATGAGAAATGTACGAGAAAGGGGGATGGGGTGGAGTCAGAGGGGGTGGGAGGTCTCTCATGCGTGGCGTGGATTGGTCGAGGGGAACTTAGAAGGCAAATACATTTGGGCGCGTATGTGATCTCGAGAGGGAGGGCATACGAATCACTCTTTCTCCCGAGTACTTGGGAAGGATCCTCGCGTATGCCAACAGAGTCGAAAAGTCTTAAATTAAATGCAAATAATTTCGATTGAATGCAGACGCGTGCTCGGTCTATTTATTTATATCCCTCCGTAAAGCGCTCCGCGTGGTTGGATTTTGAACTAAAGAGGGAGCTAAGAGGGTTTCTTTCTTTTTTTTAAAGGGTGGCGGCGGAGGGGGGCTGTGCGGGGGTGGGGAAGGAATTCTTTGCTTTTTGTCACCGGCAGTAGTTCGCCTAGGAAAGGAATGAATTCGCATTGTTTTCAGCCGTCTTTTCTTTTTCTGTTTCCGCACATCTTCCTCGCACCCATGGCTCTGGAAGTGGATCCCGTTTTCTATTGTGCGGCTAAAATTCGTGCCTTGTTTTATGAGAAGCGTTTTATGCATGCGCGTTAAAGGCATTTGAAGCTCTAGAAAATGTTTTCTTCTTGCTTATCTCGAAAAGAGCGAATTGAGCTCACTTGCTTCAGCCCTGAAAAAAATGAATCTACATTAAGGACGTTTCTTGGAAGAACTACTTATGAAATTCTGCAATTTTGTGAAACTGAATTAATCCCTCACCCAGGGATGGTTATTAAAGTTTCAGAAAAGTTTTATTGCCGGGTGTAAACTTTTCTAGTGTAAACTAGTAGTAAACTAGCGAAGGAGTTGATTAGTTGGAATTACGAAACGTTTGGAAATTATGTAGCTTGTAGAATTAATATCCGTGCCATAAAAACCTCAACTAGAACTGAATCCAAACAAACTGGAATAGTTCTCTTTAATTCATTCCAAGTAATAATTATAATAATAAATCTTCTTTATTATCGGTCGAAATTGAGGGATGGTCTCTTCTTCCATCTAACCCTTATCTAACAAATATCCTAATGCTTGTAATGTAATAGGCGTAGATCGTTCAGTGATTTAAGTTATTCTGTTTTAAGAATAATAGACAGGATTATTAGGATCAGGTAGGTTTAAAATTTAGTAATTTATTCCATCCTACCACATATGTGTTTTTGATAGAGGGTATATCCATGAAAGAATAATCTCCATTGTTAGTGTATGCAATCCAAATTTATATCAAGGATATATCTCATATTTATGATTCCCTGCATCAGGAATTTAACTGCATCCAACGAGACACTCCTCGAAGGATATCTTAATCTCGCCGGTAAGCATCCATAAAGAATTTACTGGCTCATTCCCCGTCCGTATGGCAGGTCATCTCTCTCTTTCATTTTATTATTGGATTGAGGAACGCAATAAACTTGATCCGAAGCTACTCCATCTTCCCCTACCCCCCTGTCCCTTGCACATGGAATCTAGCCATCCATTAAAACATGGCCCGAGAAAGGGGCGGGGGAAACCCTTTTTTAATGACAAGCGAAAATGCATAGTCTATCCCGTCCTCCCAGAAAGTAATCCGCCTTGACGGCAGTCGGTTTCCCGGGTAACGCCCTTGTAGCGATGCGTGGATGAAACACATGAGGGTTAGGAAGAGAGAGAGGTCGATGTAGAATGCATGTGTATGTGTTGCGCGGAAGTCCGGGGCAGGCTGTGTGGGTTTGCTGGAAAGAGCGGAAGGATGCTGGGAAGAGGAGAGATAGGGGAAGATATGGGAAGAATAGGGGATCGGGAAGGGGAGAGAGGGGAAGCATAGATAGGGATATGAATGGAGGAAAGGCGGAAGAAGAAATGATATGTGAGAGATAGAGGGGGAAGATAGGTGAAAGGAGAGGGAGATAAAGAGGCAACGAAAAGAAAGAGGGCGGTTGACGATATGCGAGGGTAATGGAGGGAAAAGAGTGAATTCAGAGAAAAAATGAAGGGAAGATGATGGTTGATAGTGAAGGGGAAGTGTAAGAGGAAGGAGAGTATAGAAAAATGAGGAAGTGAATTTAGATATAATATTCCAACCAGAAAGATTGTTAGCAATCGAGCTGTTAGGAGTAAGGACTACTCAGATGCCCCAAGAAGAATTCTCACCATAGAAAAGGACAAAATCTTCCATGGCTACCGCATATCCATGTGGGCAGCGCGTTCGCCTTTGATGAAAGCGGTCCCGCGTTCAATTCCCCGGTGGAAGCCCATCTGAGAAATGTCCTCAGCTTACGAAACACTTTTAGCTCTTTGAACAATACTACTACTGCGAAAAAATCTCCCGTTTTGGGCTCTTATGTGCCCATCGGCTTGCACTTAATGCGCCTACTGGTAAATCCGTCCCTGTATTCCAAGTATAGACGAGAAAAAACAGAACAGATTTGGATACTTTTCAACATTTTGTGACTAGAAATTTACGTCAAAGTTAACTGTGAAAATTACCCTCAGAGTACCAATGCATGCGATGAGAATGGGGTGTATACCAAATTTCCAAATATCCCACTCGGCAGAACACAAAGGTTAATAAGACCATGGATGTTAACGATATCCACAGCTACAATTAATCCTACTTACAATGAGAGCGTTATCAAAACGACATCGCCGAAATGAAAAAGCGCACAGATAATGCGCGGAGATTGGAGTCGGATCGCGGCGGAAAAAGAAAGAGAGCCGAGTTAGGAAGTCAAAGGCGAGGACGTGGAGGGATGAATGAGGTACTGAGAGGGGTAAAGATAAGGAGTAAATGGAGAAGGGAATGAAGGCGGCAAGAAAAATGAGAGCTGAAAGGAGGATAACAGAGTAGTCTCAATGTGATTACAGCGGGGTTGGTTTTTGGCGAGTGGAGAGCAAAGCGGGAAGGCGCCTTAGAGATACCAAAGGGGGAGAGTTGCTATTGGAGGTGTTCCCGTGTTTAGAGATGCGCGCAAGGGTTTGGTTGGCGGAGGAGGGTGGTCGTGAAATAAAAAGAACTGTGTTTTTTTCCGTCGCTTCGCGCGATACGAAGAAAGAGTGCAGGAGGCTGTGTGAGATGGGGAGGGGGGCTGGTTTGATGGAGAAGATGCAAAGGTGCGCAAAAAAGGATTTCGGGGGCGGCAACAGGGGATGTTGTGGGGATGAAGAGGGGGTTGTCGGCACTCACAAAAGCCCTCTTCCCCCGCGTCAAATGTGGGGGATTTCTTTATTTTTTTCCGAAAAGTAATCCTCGCGTAACGCTGGCGGTTTATTTGTGCCGAGCCAAAAAAGGACTGTAATCAACTGCTGATTTTCCTAACAGATAAAAATGTGTTTTCCTCTCCCTAATTCCGGAGGTATTAAGCTTTCTTGCTTCCTCGTAATGTAACGTTTTCTCGAAAATAGCGCTCAGGTGCCCGAACGTGGATCGTAACGCGCCGAGTAGTAAAATCCCCCGACATTCACGGATATTAGGGGAACCGTTAAAATTCCTGTCCGATAAAAGGAAGTAATCCATGGTATCAGAGGCGAGGCCATGTTTGGAACATTCCTTTGATGCTTCCCCCAGTTGTGTTTTAATGGGCATTTCCGGAAACTTTTCAAAAATGTCCGTGGGTTTGTAACGTGAGGAACAGGATACTCTGTAATCCTATGACAAGTAAATGGGATTTTCATACTTCAACTTAATGACATAGTGACCCAGTACAAATTTTGGGTCTTAATTGTATAATAATAGGTAGGCAAGGACATGGGAATAATTTATAAGAGTTTGAACTTCAGTTTGATTAAAAAGCTAAAATTTAAAAATACATATTTAATGGTAAGTAAGATCTATCATTGATCATATACTCTAATCATGGTAATTGCATTAACTAATTATTGTTGCCAAGTAGTTTCATGAATTTTATCTCTCCAATTAAGGGATAATGCCTTTTTCTGGTGATAAATCTTTCTCGTGTTCATCATCTTTGAAAAAGAATAAGTAAAATCCTCCAAAGCTGCTAAGTTTGATCATGGGACTCAAAATTAACACATTTTAAGATCTTCAGGCTGATATAACCCCAGAGAACAAACGTTTCTCCAAAATACTAAAGAAAAAGATTGAGAATTGATTCTCAGTTCGAAGAAACATTAATTTAAAAAAATTATTATATATGCCAATAAATTTAAATCTCGTAATTGAATCTCCCATAAAATTCTCGAATTGTATACATCTGTTGTATCTAAAGATCACAGGTGTACTTCGTGTTTGGCAAGCTTCTTTAGGATGCCAAATATTTAGACTTAGCACTTTCTCCGTAGATTTGACCAATTAACGAACGTAAAATCCCAAGACGAAGATAAAACAAGAAATTGCTACAGCTTTACCAGCATTTTCACTGCAACAAGCCAGTTTGTATTCCACTTTCCCTTCTTTTGCTCAAAGTCTTGAAGGAGGTAAGATCTGCAGGGAGTTGCCATGGCTGCAGAATGGACCCAACCAAGCCCTAAAAAACAGAGGGCGCCGTTTTATGCTTCCGTTCGAATGGGACAAGTGAAACAGCGTTCGAGACTTGATGGCCTCTGTCTCAGGCGTGGAATTCGTTTCTGTGCGTGGGAGGAAGGGAAGGTCTTCAAGGGACGGAAAAAAGACAGCATGGACGAAAAAATATACTCGGCATAAAAAAAGACCTGGGGGTCCGGAATCGATGAGTAAAATGGGGTCCTCCGAAATGCCACTGCGTAAGGCTAGAAATCCACGCAGAACTTATTCTCATCACGTCTATAATGGTCCTGGGAAGCGGCGCTGGTGGAGAGGTATTTACGGGGAGAAGCGTATGTACCGGGTGGTGGCGTGTTTTGGAAAAGGGAGTTTTCAGGGGGAAAAGGAGTTTAAGATGGGTTTTGGAACATCCCCTCCAGACGTTTCCCCTTTTAACTCATACCATTCCCCGCCCCCTTTTAACTAACTCCCGCTCTTACCCTCAGACATTTAATCTCAGGCCCTTTTCCCCAGACGGAGCTGCATTAGGGGCAACACACGTCCGGCTTTCCTACGGACGGACAGCCATTACTGTTTTCACTAAGCCGTTTAGTCAGCCCAGGATTATATAAATCCAAAATATTGAAAGTAAACTATGTTTACGATACTTCAAAATGTGACACGTAGATATATTTAAGCCGCTCTGTCGAAGTGTTCAAATTATTACCAGAGGATGCGGAAAACGGTAATTATTGTTCCGGAAAATCCGGAAACTGATTTAACATATGCGGTGAGCTAGCCATTTATTCATCGTGATGAATATCGGTAGCTATCAGAATTAAGAGGACGTGAGTTTCTGTCTATAAATGTCAATAAGGCGGCATGGGAGTCTATGCGCTGACAACGTGCCACACCCACGGTTATATCCCTCGAAGGGATGCCGCGCCATGGATAATTAATCAACAAATACTTCTAAGGATAACTATTTGTGCTCATTAGGGAGTATCACTGTGAATAATTTGACGTTTTTCGTGTTTGTACCAGGCAACTGTGATCAAACTTATATCCAAATGCATGGATACATAAATAGTTATCTTGTTTTTTAAAACTTTCTTAGCTTTTTAACTTTGAAATTTTTACTCTCGATGTTTCCGTAATTCAAGCCTTTGTACCTCTAAGAAAATATCAAGTCTTTTTACTTTCCATGGATAAGAAGGATCTACATAACTAATTTACATCTTATCACCGACATTCTTGGATCTAATATTTAAATTCTTTCCCATGTAGCGATTAATTTTCTTTTAAAATATTTCAAAAATAATATTAGCTGATCCCAGTTGTTTCTATTCATTCAAAATATTTTTTCCGTTCTTTGAAAGTTGATTTTGAAAATGCGTACCATATATTTTAAGTACTTACCCTTTCAAATATTTATTTCTTCATCTTTAATAAAGAAACAGTTTCATATAAAAGGTCTTTAAAAAAGAACTAATCTATTTTATGAATTTGACTAATACACTTACACTTTGACTAATACACTTCGAAAGTAATATTTTACTAGTACTTAAAATTACAGGAAGCTACATTTTATTGAGCTTAGGAATCGATTCATTCTTTTTCAAAGATCCTGTATATAGTACTGAATTCTTAGATCCTATGATACCTGTCATAGTATCGGTTCAAAGCTTATCCCTTTATCTTCTTAGTTTCTCTTAACTATAAAATTTTCAATATTATCTGAAGAGTTTATGAATTCCGTCAGTAAAAAAATTCTTAATTCAAATGCAAATCATGTTTGCGAGCACTTCCGTATTCATATAGGCCCTGTGGAAGGATGATCATCAATTCATTTCCTTAAAAGGTTCACTGTGTTGCAACGCGAAACGGAGCGCACGAACGATGCTGGCGACTTCACTTGCTCTCAATCTTCCGCCCACAGCCTCTTCTCCCTTCCGGCCGCAGAAGGGGTGTTTGGGGAGATAAGATACCCTCTCGGTCTTCTTGGGCATTCTTCGTTGCGATGCTGGTGGCCTTCCAAACACGCACCCTCTTCGCTCATTTCTCTCGCGTCCCTTTTATTTTCTCATGAGAGCGATTTCCTGCTGCGATGGATAAACCCTGAGCATATTTCTCCTCTGACAAGTGGCCGTGATTCCTGAGGCCAATAAAGAGCGCGTATTCGAGATTATCTCTCGGAAAATGGGTCTCTTCATTCATGCGACACTCGGTGTCCGAAGCTTCATTTTTTATCGCAATTATTTGTGATCGACGAAAGGTGGTTCGTGGGAGATGAGCTGTATATAGATCTCGTAAAAGAGTAACAGGGAAACTGAGTGAAGGAATCTTATGGGAATTGAACCATCTTCTTGCGTCTCGGGGCAAAATTCAATAGAATAAAGTGTGATTGCACAGGGACCCAAGACGATAAATTCTACCTAGAGTAAAAAGCACAAGCATATTGGGTATAATATAAGATTGAATCCGTTAATAGAAATACAACAAGTGGATGTTATTTCCCTCTTCCTTCTTTGAAGGTTGAAATTTTAGGCTCTTAACATTGATCTAATTTCATCATAGGGATACTAATTTTTGATATTTACTGTAGGAATAAAAGAATAGTCATCCTTAGAGTAATTTATGATCGTAACCCATCATTATTACAAACATTTTGGTGTCTCATGTACTACATATATACTTTAATTTCCACTTAAAATTTTATAATTTAGCGTTTCTCGTGCAAAAGTACATATTTCGTAAAGTAAATATTACATTAAATAGGACGTTCCACTCTTTTGATTAAACTTTCATAAAGTCTCCTCTATAGGTATTTCTATAAATCTCAAAGAAAGTTCTTTGGGATTTTTTCCAGGGGCACGCCCTTATGTGTAAAATTATCCTAAACCTCAGCCTTTTATTTCTACTCTATTGTATTTCTATAAATTTATGATAGAAGAAGCACTTGTTAACTATTAGTTCGATTCTTTTCCTCGTCTTTCTTCCACCAAAACGAGAGAATCCTGAACATCGCTCGCGGATCTTGCGAACACAAGTTCTTTACTTTCTCCACCAAGACCAAAAAGTAAACTCAGGGCGTTGCTGGCGCCATAAGTAACATTCCAGACCATCGACTTGTTTGGGAACCGCGGGCTTCCGCCCACACCCGTCGGAGGCAGCACTAGTTACAGGGCCACATATTGCCCGTCTCAACACACACGTCTAAATTAGGTAGGAGCCCATCGGGGGAGCGGAAGTGTTCTGCAGAGGGATGAGGTGGAATGAAGAGGCGGACAATGCGCGGAGTTGTTTTGCGCTATGAGAGAGCAAGAGCTGAGTTACGATTTGCAGAGGCAGTGCGGGCCTTGGCAGAGAGAGAGAGAGAGGGGTCAAGGGTGAGACTGCGTTTGGGGGATGGTTTAATGGGCAGCCCTGTTCTCTCTCTCTCTCCTTTTACCCTAAACTTCCTCTTGGAACCATCATCTCCCTCTGTTTAGGTCTTCGGCCTCTCAGGACTCGAAAAACAAAAATGGGGTAGATTCTTCCCTTAGTTTGTATGTTTAGGCGAGCGCCTTCTTTGTAGACAGATTAGCTTTTCTAGTCCCGGAGATTGCTCTCGCTTGTTTGTTGTGTGTACCGAGCTCGCAGCGATCTCATGCCATAACAAGTATTATTAACCTGCCCTATTAGACCACGAGAGGAGTAATTGTTTGCCTAGGCATCTTTCTGGCATTATGGAGGGCAAAAAAAGACGCAGAGAACCGTGGAGCTGCACCTGAAGAAGCGAAAGGATGGGATATCGAGGGTATCTATAGCCTTAACAAAGCATAAAATGGACGTCTACGAAGTGGTTCGTAGGATGAGACTGCTGTCTCATTACTGTACCCTTTGCTTCCTTCGTTGATGTTTGTTTCCAGAGAAAAAGCACCCTCTCGATAAAATTAGAAAAACCTTAATGAAGGATAGTGAAATGGAAACATATATCCGTACCACCAAATATTCTGTGCTAAGGATATAATTCTTCTTATCATTATTTTTCATGATGGAAACCTAACGTAAATTCAGTTCCGAATTACAAAATTCTGAAAAAACTTTAAATAACTTTAAGATTATACCCAGGTAAGGAGGCTCAGTTTCAGCTTATAGAGGAAAATATTCATAGAACAATTCAGTGAAGAAAGTTAACTGTTTAAAGTTGTTAATTGAGAGCATTTGCAAGGCATAAGATGCTTTCATGAGTTAGTTTGCTGATATAAGTATTTTAAAGCGGAATTTTACCGTAGGGAATAACAACAGTAAAAGTTAGTACAAGGCAACAATCATCGCTTTCATAAGTACTTTTATGTTATGAAATTAATTTAAGAGGGGAAAAACAGTCCAAAAGAAATGGGAGCAATTCAGCCGAATGCTAGTCACAATCTAAAATATAAGCCATATAAAGGATGTAAAACGGCAAGGAAAAGATTTAAAATTGAGAATTTCTAATTTGAAAATATCTGCAGACCTCTAAAATATCTTAATATTCTTCCTTATCAATATATATCCGGCCAAACTTTATTCGAAGTAAAAAGACTGATTGTTTATCGCAGTTTGAATAGAACAAGAAATACGGCGCATACGACACCCTCTTCGGCGTGAAATTCTCCTCCAGTTCCTCTTGCTCCGACGAAGTTACCAGCATATGCAGCGTAAGAACCTCATTTGCGTACGATTGGTCCTCCTCGAGCTGTAAAAGTTTCATCAGTACAAGTGAATCATTAGATGGAAGAGCTGGCGCGATGTTGCCCGCGTAACTCAGGCCTTGGAAACGACAAGTTTTTCTCCTCCCCCAACTTCCTCAGCTCTTCCTTTCCCCAAAAATCCTCCCTTCTTTCTCTACTCTAAGCTCTTATTATACGACTTCCGCCCACCTAATCCTCTTCCCTCGTGCACAGACCTCCGGCATATGGAAAGGGAATTACCAAAGTTTTTACGTACCATCGCTGATTCACGCCGTGTTACAGTAGCCCGCAAGTGTTTTCAAACCACCGCAGAGACTTGAGTTCAAAACTGTTGGCTTTACCCCTAAATTACTTCGTAAGCTGCTGTTCATCACAGAACGAGCTGTTTCCATTAGAATATCGATTTTATCGCTTATTCTATCAACGTTCCGCCCATCGCCTTTTCTAAGGGTACGATGAATGCGTAGCTTACTGCCTGTTGATAATATTTCATTACTTTGAATCTCAAAACCGGTCTGAGGTATATTGGCGCCCCAGAAAAGGTCTAATTCCATGTAGATGTTTTGAAACTCTTTTTTATCGAGAATTCTCTACTTTCGAATGTAATTTTAAATTCATTTTGGATGATCAAAAAATGATTTTTTGTGATGTAATATCATTACTTATTTCATTATTATCAAAATATTAACATAATATCGCCAAACAGTGACAAAATGGATAGATTAAGTGACAAAAATACACCGTAATAGGCGTAATTAGTGATAGATGCTATATGAATATCTATCTACTGATTAATTAAAATCATAACCGATATTAATGTAAAAATTTTAGTAGAAAACCTTCATATGTGCAACGAATTTATGATTTTAGAGTTAATTCCGTCTCCAACTATACACTCATAAGAAACAACTCAATCTAGGACTCAACTACAAATTTTCCCCGCAAGTATTCGAGGAAACTGATTTACTGTTGAATTCTATGTAATTCGCCGATATATTTTTAGAAGGATAATGGTAACTAATGAGTATTAAAACAAATCCATTATACGCTATTTGTCAATTCTACCCTGGTAAGCTCGTATCTCTGGTCGGCTTTTTGAATACATTCATCTATTGCGGAAGAGAATGTTATCTCTAATCAGACCATCTACCAGATGAAGCGCTTGAGAGAGGTCTAATTAGATCGCAAAAAGTTTCAAAAATCGATCGTTAAAAGTTAAAACATTTCTGAAAAGATTATTTAGGTTAAGATGAAGTTGATATAATCAAACTCTTCGTGAAACCTCCGCTCATTTTATGTCTAATAAATGTTACAACTCTAGAGTCATCAACCAGGAAGAATTTTGTATGAAAGATGACGAAGGCAAATGTTAAATTTATATTTTTAGAGCCAATTGCCACAAAAGATGCTTTGATCAAGCAAATAAACATTTTATGAGCATAATACAAATAATTAATCCAAGATAAAAGCCAAATTGTGAAATGAGCTTCATTATTCTTAAAATGAAGCTTTTGAATATTGGAAACACGTTTCTCTAATGTGAATAGAACATGAATAATTTTCATTCCATTCATAATCAATATTGATGTACTTAAATGTAAGAGTTGATTAAAATTAAATTTAATTAATTAAATTAATACATAATGATTACCATGGTCATGGAGTTTAAACTTATAGCTTTAGAACTTACTAACGAAGAAATCAAAAAGTTAATTTTTTTTAGCAAAAGTAGGTAGCGTAGAAAGATTCTTCCAGAACATTTTTCTATGAATTTCAAGTTGTACCTATAAATTTTTAAGTCAGATAAGTAATAGCTATAAAAATAATAATTCGATGAGATATGACGTTTTCCATTTTCATGAATAATGAGACCCTTCTCTCATGGTCGAGAGGGAGAGGTTCTCCGGATATTTTGCCTCATGTCTGAGGCAATAACGTCCTGGAGTGAATCGATGGAATGGGTTCAGCTCGCTTCAAAAATAAAATCTGTAATGCAATCCATTTAGCGCAATTTACTTTTTCTAGTCCGGAGAGGACCTCGGTGAAAGAGACACCCACTTAATGGAAGCAAACAGCGAAGGAAAAAATGGGACAAGAGAGTTTCTTCCCTTCGCAACCTTCCCCTGTCCATTTATCCTCCTCGAATTATCCATCTGATATTTCCCTTTTCTTCCATCATTCCGTTCCTTTCCTCATAATCGCTATCTTTCCCTCAGCTCCCCTAATTTCCTTCTTTCTCATTCTTTTTATTTCCTTCTCTCACTCATTCCCTCCTTGTCTTTCCTTTTAATCACTCATTTCCTCACATCTTCCTATTCTTTTTCTCCTTATGATTGCTTTCAGTTTCTTTTCTATCAGTAGGTTTCGCAGTTTTTTCACACCCTCTTCTGGGGTGTTTTCCTGCTGTGGGCTATTTTTCCTATCTTAGGTTTTTAAGCCAACAATATAAATTTCTTCCGTGCACTTTTTTTGCTATCTCTTTCTTACTAATTGACTAAGGGTTAGATGTAAGAACAGACTATCCAGTCTCAATCTCGCCCGAATAAAGATGTTTTATTATTATTATTGCTTCCTCTGCTATCCCGTTCATCCTATTTCTTACCTTGTTTTCGCAACCAGAGTCTTTCAATTAAAAGTAGAGCTTAGTATTTAGAATGAATGAAATAATTATAAAAAATCGTATCGATATTTGCGTAAAATCATTATAATTTATTCTTCCTATTTTCTGTTTTGAGATAATTCATTGAAAACAAAACAACGATCATAGGTTTACGTTTGAGATAGTATTACAGTTGTTAAGATTACAAATATTATGATTATTATTATATCTATATAATGATACATTTGTTTAATATACTTTACATATTCTTTCCCTCTGAAATAATCCACGCAATCAAAGCTCGAGTGTCATTACGTACTCCTCACATAAAACGGTGATTGCACTCAATGCATAGTCGTTGGTAGAGGGCAATTCATCCTCTTATTTTAAAGATGTTGGTAAGAGCCTTATTTCTTTTCCTGCCATTACTTTAGATGCATTCAGCTTAAATCTCCGAGTACATCTCCATTCTTGTATCTCTCCTCCTGCACTTTTCTTCTTATTCTTCTTTGCCCTCTGTTCCTTATTCAATCTCTTCCGAGGCTCTTTAAGGCGTTTTGTCAAACTGTCTTTCCCATTTCGTCTCCCTGTCTTCCGTTTTTCCCTTCGCTGCATATTTTTGAAGCGTTTACTTATCCAGACGTTGCTTTTATGGTTTTTTCTTCTCTGCTACATTTTCCTTTCAATTTATTCCGCCGCTCTCCTGGATTTTCTCGGATTTTCACTCATCCAGCACATTCAGTTGCAGCATTCTGTTTACATGACATATACGGCCATTCGAGATTTCAATAATTGCTGCGAAAATTTGACATATGTTACTTATTTTTGTGATAGTTTACAATTCAATTTCCTTCTCTTGAACAGCCATAGGGAATTTGAACGGTGATTTAAACCTTTATGAAATTTCTTTATGTGAAAGAGCTCCCCTTCTAATTTTCTTTCTTCCACTGCCATCGCATTTTCTGGTTCTGAAAGTAATCGTTCTCTTCTCAATTTGCATAAATTATGTTCCTCTTCTCAGCTTCCCCTTTACGGAATTGTAATATCTTTAAAGCAGTGTGGGCTAAACTATTTCACGTCACGGCACACAGAGAGTTGGAAATTTGTTTTGTGATGCACAAACAAACAATAACTTCAAGTTTCCTGTTGAAAACAAGCAATTTCTATGTCAATTTTAAACTATGGAAAAATAATCGTAGTAAAATGTTTATTCCCAAAATTTGGACTTTCGAAAGGCTCTTAAGAACGTGCTGCTGGCAAAGGTTAAGGTAATAATGTAATCGCCCAATAATCTAAGCGAACGAAAAACTAGCTGATAAATTTTCCTTCCCGTCAACGAGTGACTATTGATTCTTGAGATCAGCTCACCAACTGAATGGTAAATAATGGTACAAAACAGTGGATATTTACAATCATCAACAGTACTGTGGTGAACTTTATTACATATACGCAAACTTATGTCCCAAGAAATTTTTAAAACGTCATATTCTTCGAGGCACGTTTCCCACCTCTTGTGGTACGCTATTGTGTCGCAGCACACCGTTAGGAATACACTGCTTTTAAGGGACATCAACGTGAAAGCGATTTTTCAGCTTAGAAATATTCGGTATCCACATTATGCTATATTTTGTCCTATTTTATATAAAATTTTTAGACACAGAGTAAATTATATGTCAATTTTCCCCTTCACATACAGTATGCTTCTGCCTCTTTGACTTCCTTATTCCATTCATCTTTCCCGTTTCTTCCGCATGACCCACTGCATCTCTCCTCCTTTCCTTTTTTCTCCATTCTTTCCCCATTTCATACATTTTCTTTTTCACCCCCTCTTTACATCTGTCTCCTTCCTTCTCTTGTTGCCTATCTCACTTCTCCCTTCATCTCAACTTCCGAAACATGCGCCTTGATTCGCCTCTGAATAAAATATCTCCCTTTTGAAAACGTACGGCATTTTCAATTTTCTCCCCATCCTTCTCTCGATCCCCCTACGCCACCCATCAATCACCGCCATCTCGCGGTCTTCCCCTCAATCTCCCTCTGTTTATTCTTTACCTCCCTATCCTCATTTTCCCTCCATCGCATTTCAACCTCATTTGTCCCCATGCAAATTGCTTCCTCCATAACTCTCTCATCATGCGCATCATTTCACTCTTTATTTTTTTCCACGACCGCCTTTCCGTTGTCTCCCGTTTTGAGTCGTCTGGAGGGACGCTCATAGCCATCTGCGGCAAGTTTTCTCTCTTCCCCCTCAAGGAAAGAAAAAAAAGCGCTTTTTTCATCTCGGATTTTCCTCCTATCCTTCCCCTTTAGGCTTTAATATTTAATATCGCTATTTCGGAACGTATTTTTTATAATGCCATTTTTTTCTCTCAAAACCTCTCGTTGTTGCGAAGCCCCTCTTAAGGGCTGGCGAAATTGCCAAGAAGTTGAGAAATGTTTTGGAAACTGATTCGAATGTATACTTTACCCGAATTTTTGCGTCATGTTTTGGATATTCGTAGAGAAAGCCCCGGCTTCTTTCATTATTCTTCCGGAAGGCGGAATTCTTTTATGAAATTTTCCTTACTTAGAGGTCCCTCTTCCACGTAAATATTTTGTGACTTGGGACTCCTCAGAGTTTACGTTCTCTGGACGGAATTTTGGCTCTTAAATATTTTATTTTTATGCATTTATGAATGCGGAGCCATCTTTATTTAGAAATAAAAATTACTCTGAAAGTTTTTTTCGACGATTCTAAAAAGTCTGGGTCTCCGTTGGTTTACTGCTATTTTAAATCTATTTTGGTATCTGCATACAAAGGATGGGATTACGTGGCTAAATGCCATGGATTCATAAGTTCGTCTTTTCAGAGAAATAGTTGTCTAAGAGTTTGTTATATAGGCATGCAGTGGATCATTTTTGAAGTACTTTTCGTTGGGCTTCATAAGACTGAGAAGTTCACGTATTTTCATTTTTTGCTCTTTACTTTACACTTCTATGAGTATACTTGGAATACGTTTTAAGCGCTGGTTTTGTCTAAGTTTTAATTATATTAATCAGAATTTTTCAGAGTAGTCGATATTAAAAGAAAATCTTTTAGGAATTTATATTGTGGAATCCTCAATGCTTTTTTTCTATCACCTATTCATACCTAAGCATCAGCTTGGAAATGTAGTAGTTGAATTTAAACAGTTTTACGTCTCTTGGATTTATCACAAAAAGGTAGCAGGCAGGCAGCGAAAATAAACTTATTTCTTAAACTTTATTAGGAAGTAATTTTGCCTGAACTTTTAATGGAAGCAAAAGGTTGCAGCATGAACGTGTGTCTTTGTTTTTCATTTATTCATACTTAGGAGGAAATGATTAAATAACCTAATTAAATTTAATATATGAATTTGTTCTACATTTTAAAGTTTTTATTTACCTTTGATTTTTTTAAAAGGAATGGAATATATTGGGACAGTTATCCTTTTAAGAATGCATATTAAAATGCATAGGCTAGACGGTATTCAGCAATATAATCCCAGTAGTAATTTCTCCAGAACGCCTGGGATTTCATAACGTGGATCCTATTTGTAAAGTACCCACGCGAATTTTGTAATTTTCAAATTAGTAATATTAAATTACGTGACGTATTTGTAACTCTTTCTAGATCCATGAGAGTTATGTTGCATTATTCTAACACTACTCTATTCTAAATATATATTATAATACATTTTTTTCAAATTAAGCTGATAATAGATAATATCATTGATGTTTATTTTTAATGGTATATTATAGTTTATTTTTAAGCCTGAATAGAAATCTACAATATAAAACTAGGAAGCACCGTTTTGAATGAACAGTGCAGTAAAAATTCTTTACGAAATCCAAATTTAGCTGTTTTTCGATGCTGCGTTAATTTCCACCTCAGCTAACATCTTCCGCTTGACACAATAAATTATCGGTATCGATGTTATGCAGTGAAAAATTTGCACCCTCAAATTCGATTAATCTCATTTACGGGGAAACTGCTGTTAGATTTTTTGGATTCGATTCCGTTGAGAATGCTTTCCATCGCTCCGCAGCGTTATTTGCCGTCGGCTATGAAAAGAGCAGATCGGTTTCCCACGGCGCGGAGATATACGAGAATCGTACGCTTTGCTTTGAGATGGGCAGGAACCAGATCAATCGGTTTGCAATTGCACGTAGTCTGTTTTCAGGTGGCATAGGGATGGCGAATGAAAAGTTGGTGCGAAGGAAAGGAGGAGGTGTTCGCGGAACTTAAATGGGGAGAAGATGGCGCATTGGGATTTTTCCCAAAGCCCAAGAGTGAGGGGAGGATTCTTTTTGATGTAGCACTCTTTTGTAGCTCGATATAAAGAGGGGGAGGGAAGGCGCCCGTCGAACATCGTCAAAGATACGCTTCGCTTATTTCCAGAGGACGAGATGAGATCAGGGATTTGTTTCTATCACAATGCGTTCGCAAGATAGTCATTTTGAATTTGAGAGGGGATCCCAATCGGAAAACTTCCCGTTTCTCACGCGGATCCTCCCCCTTCTCGCATATCACTGAGAGCAATTCGGAAGTATCTCTCCGTTGATTCGTCGCAGAAGATCGCCTCCGTCCCTACGCATTAATTAATGCTGCGGAGAAATTGGAGTTGAATTACATCAACGAGGAAAGAGTTCCGACTGAAACTAATTAAAAGGGATGCTTGTTTCCGCTCGGCTTCCTCCCTTGATTTTGATTCGCCGATTAATTTCCAGAAGGTTAAGGAAATCTGTGTACTTTTTATAATTCTCTAGAGTAAACAGATAAAGAACAATAGAAGATAACCTATTGTTCTTTCACTAGTGAGCTAAAGAGATGAAAGCTATGTGTAAAATATGGAAATGAAGCTTCTTCATTGGGAAAAGACATGATTCTACTTACTCATATTTGGCGCTCAAGCGAAGAGTATTTCGAGGGCACTCGTCTGCTACTACTATAGCAACTACTATAAAAGAATGCAATACTATTTGCTAATAATAATTCTGGTGACACTTTGATATAATATGCAGTATTAAAGAAATTATGTTACATATACACTTTGACAATTGACCGTCGTGAACATTTTGCAGGGATGAAAGAAGATTTTCTATCTTTTGCTTCGTTTTAGAGAGTTATTAAAAAATACTCCAATATCTTACGATCCCTCTTTATTTGATATATTCCCTAAATTATTTTAACGGACAATACTACACAGTAACATAGGAATACAGTTTTTCGTTCTCAAGATTTTACCGTCCCAAGAGATGCTCAATTCTTAGATGCTTACATTACGGGGCCATAGAATGGAATACAGCATTTTGGTAAACAAATAAAGTCGTATTTACGGAAAAAGTAAAAACATCTGCTACTTCGGTCAGACAATAGGCTTTATACAAGAGAGTCGAATACGAAAACAAATCGCTGCTTAACCTATATTTTCAGCTCATAATCAGCAGTCAAAGTAATGAAGGGATATTGGTGATAAAACCATTAAATCGGTTAATTGATCAATTAATATATATGTATATGTATATATTTATTTATAATGCCAAAGATTGACGATGTACAGAAGTATGTAGTTAATAAATCAATTAATTTATATATAGATTTTTTATAATGCAAATGTTTGACAATGAATATATATTGGGTTGTACCATTGCCACCAGACTTATTCTACTTGCGGTGTTTTTTAATAATAGTAATAATAAAACCCCCTGTCAAGCTTGGGGTGGGTCCTGGATATTGGCGTCCTGTATCACATAAGGTATGCAGCTTCATGGGATACTATTTGACAGGGCGTTCAGAAATCCCAAAAATGCTGTGATATCCTTTAAGAACGATCTTAGGTGGTTTTCATATTATAAATGTAGATGCAGATACTAATATTGAGGGTGGTGGGAAAAGAGAATCACGGAATATGGTTATTTATTCTTTCTTCAGAAATATCCCTCGCATGGTAAGCGACGAAAAATTTATATAGATATCCTGTCGGTGTTACTAATGTAATAAAATTTAACTTTCATTTATCTCTCCTCTTTTTTATCCTTCTCATTTATACTTTATACTCTACTCAAAAGAGTATTGGGTCATGAGATGCGGTTTTTAATTGGACAAACAAATATGGGCCGAAATGAATGCAAGTTTGTGACTGAAGGAAAATTTAAGGAATTCGACGTGTCGATAACGTTGTTTTCGCCTCAGGTTTTTCAATCGTCAGTGTTGCATATCCAATCGGCAACGAAGTCACGGTTAGATACATAAGAGTAGGATGTTTAAAGAGACTTCCATTTCAGTCAGAGTAGAAGCGGAGGTGATGTGGGGAGAGGAAGGGGATTGTTCGAAGAGTAAGATCTGGGTCATATCTCTCACTTGGCGTTGCGATCGTCATTTCAATCCCCGCGAAACTTTTCACGAGCGGTCGCCGTAATGATATTTTTCATTCGGATCGCTCTTTGAGTTGATCACGTACCAATGCGATGTATCTGCCCACAAAAGGAATTTGCTCCCACAAACACTGAACTAATATGGTTGGAACAGTCGACTGAATGAAAGGATATGTTCCTTTACCACCTTTTATTACTTTTCCTGGAGTTTCAGGAAGGACATCTGAATGTTTGATATTGTCGTGCGCTTTTACATCATTCCGCAAGCTCTTTTATCACTAAGCACCCCATTAAAATTAATTATTTATTGCTTATTTATGCCTCTTTATGATTCTTACTGGAATTATTCTGTAATATTGAGCAGTTATTGGACAATTCCTATTCGACAATTCCTATAGACAATTCCCTCGCATAAATCACGGACGATCAACCTTTTTGAGAGTCCACGCCAAATCGGCCAAATCTCTGACATAAAATTTTCCATACACCAACCAAAACTTTGAGAACATATTATTGAAACATACCTTATATCCGTTTTTATAGACTAATGAGAAATTGACATCGAAGCAGTCTAGCTCATATCAGGACTGTTACCGCCCCTGAAATTTGTTCCCTAATAGATGACAATAAATTTGGCACTTGTTTGTTTTGGTACAGTACTTGTACTTGTTTTACGGGCCAGAAAAATTCTCGGTGTGCCACGTTTATATAGGGTGGGCAACCCTTGGCATGTGTGCTAAGGGTTGCCCGCCCTATATCTGATGGAATTTTGTAGGAATTAAGTTGGAATAATTCTTATTAAAAAATTAATTTAAATATGTAAGAAGGAAACTTTGACAATATAGATTTGTCTGTAATTTTTTATTTAGCTGCTACTCTATCAAAATTAAGTAATAAATTGGAATTAAGTAAAGTTTAAACAAATACCTAATACAGATTTCATTTAATTAAAGTAAAACCGAAATAATGAGTTTAAATTAAAGTTAATGGACTAGAGATAAAATACAATTTAAATTAGTGAATTTCACAATGTTCAAATTTTCAAATCTCAAGCTATAATAATTCTTTCTTTTTTCCTTAACAGGATAGCCGCATACGATAGTCTGGGTGAATTATAGGTATGTGCCGTGTAATTATTTATTAATATTTAAAAATAATTTTACTTCGCTATTTTCACTAGTATAATTTATTGTTTGTGCCCAATACAATATGTATTTAATATAATTTAACCCCAATATTTAAATTCACCAACAAGAGCCTAATTTAGATTAAGCATTTCAATTCTATATTTTCTCTTTTATTAATATCTTTATTTTTATGTAAACAGTATAATATAGGTGTGCATGTAACGTTGCTTGTTTGTCGTCTGACGCTGTAAATTTTATAGAAATTTCACGAAAATTTATGAGAGTAAATGAAATATCATGCGTAGGAAGAAAGGAGTAATACGTCTTTATTTTTCATTAAAATTTCTATGGGACATTTAAAACGGAGTATATGTTGTGACCTTCTGAAGAATATTTAAATTCGAATATATCTTCAGCTAATAAGAAGATCTGTAAATTTTGTATTCTTCGTAAGGTTTGTTTAGGGATTGCTCATTCTTTAAGTTTACCAAATATATATTTGTCACTCATGGATCATTTTTTGCTATAAAATTAGAGTGAATCTCTTGTATTAGACAAATGGTCATCATTAGTAGTAGTAGTATCGTTAAAAGTCGACATATGATGTCATTTTGCCCACGGGGAGTCGAACCGAAGACCACCGAAGTCGAACAGGCTGCCTACTTGGCTGTCAGGGAGCCCAAAAACATTAATATTAACTTTGTTTTATTGATAAAGTCCTTTAAAGTTGCATGCAAATTATGAGGAAAAACGGATCTGAAAATATTGATCTCATTTAGGTAAATTTGTTCTACATGATTCAAAAATTCAGGGTAAAAAATTTAATATTTGGTAATTTTGAAGCAAAATATATCAGAATAATCGTCAATTAGTTCGGAGAATCAAAGTACAACAATTTCAATCGTATTCTCTTAACGAAGTATCGCCAAGGTATTCGTTTATAGTTTATTGACAACGATGTCGCATCGCAAACGCATCCTCTTATAAATATTTCTAATATTTTTTTAATTTATGAAATCTGTATGAGATGAAAAGTCAAATTATTAGTTGAACATTACTCAACTGCTTACTTTTCTTTTTTTATAATGAAAATACTATTGAATTCGTACATTTGAGGATATTCCAAAATATACTTTTTTGGAGCCTAATTACCATTTCCGATAAAATGATAAATATGGCCTTCTTCCCAGCATTTTTTAAGGCTGAATAAACTCAGAAATTAAATTATCAACTCCTGAGTTCTTTCCTCGATCGCCGCGAAAAATTTAAAATTTCCGGTTCGGAATTCAATGAAAGGCCGTATTTAATGCAATTCAATAGATTATATTAACATGCCTTCGAGAACTAATTTTCTTAAAGGAAGAAATCCACCCTCTCCAGAATCAGCTCGAGAGAAACGACCCCCATAAAAAAAGCTCCGAGTTTCAGACTTTTATTCCACTGATTTACATAATGGATCAAAAAACGCACCATTAATTGGAGATGGGCTAACTCATTCGTTCGGGCAATCTAAATCAATGCGCTCCTCTCTCGGACACTTAATTTAAAGCTCTTTAGAACTTCTTCTTCTGTTAAAAGAGGAGAAGACGTCACGGGCCCTAATGAAAAAAAAGGTAAAAACATTCACGAACGCTAAAGACCCGGAGCGAAGCATATTATGTGCGCCGGAGAGAGAGAGGGGTGTCAGCGGGAAGACGAAATAATCGGTGGAAAGAAATTGCGGAGAAAGCGAGGGGAGAAGTGGTGGGGTGCCGGGAAGAGGAGAGGGAGCGGTTAGAGGAGCGGGAGTGGGGTGCGGCGCCTTGAGAAAGAACGGCGCCGTGGGAAGGCATCGAACGCTGCGGGAGAAGGTTGCCAGGGAAGAAAAAAAAGAACGGGAAGGAGGATGATGCAAATTAATGAATAGCGTGCGATGCTTGCCAACGGTTAATATATCGGTGGGATGGAGTCTCCCGTTATTATTTTGTTTACCCGAGAGCGAATTCTGTTGCCGATGGAAACGGTGGTGTTCTCTTGCGGTTTTTCGTTGTGGAGGTTGTTGAGCGACCTTGGGATGGTACACAATGTGTAGAAAGGGAAAATAGAATTATTCATAGCTTTAGCATGGATATTCTGAATCTTGGAAAACATTATCGTTTGATTATACGTGATGGAAAATTTAAATGTTTGAGCTTTTCACGCTAAGATAATAGTAAAATCACACGGAACGGTGGGTGCGTAATGCCAGTCGTGGTTGTTTGATGGTTCTTTCGAAAGCGATATTTTGTACATCATAGAATTAGTTGAAGAAGCTGTAACGAGGTGAAACTGTATAATGGTGAGGAGAAAAAATAGCCTCAGTTCTCCAAGGACTTTATACCACGAGAGGTTTCGGCTATGTAGAAGTCATCGTAAAGCTATTATACCTGACGATGACTAGAAGTCAGTCGAAACCGATCGCAGAATTAACTCCTTGTGAAACTGCGACGTAGTTATTCTTTTCTCCTCGCCCATGTTGTAACTCGTTAGAGAATGAGAATTGTTTGAAGATTATCAGATGAAATCATAATTAAGAAATTGAATATCCTTAGTTTATGCAAGTAATGACTCACGATGGAATTGCTTTTAATAATTCACCAATAATAATAATAATGAGTTTCTTAAATGGAGATGACAGATTACAAGAATAAACGCTCGAGTCGATAGATTATGGAAAGAGTGCAATGTCAAATTTTAATTGCTAGATTTTTAATTTAAGATGACTTGAAAGGATATTATATTGGATCAGTTTCAAGAACAAATTTAATATATATACATAATGTAAATAACACTGCCTCCTCCATAGTAAATCCAACACTTTCATGATAGTCGTATCTCCTGGAGGCAGCAAAATTATATGAGTAGCGAAAATTTAAAGTGGAAAAGACTGAATAAATAACTTCTACTTGCTAATTCTACATTAATTGATATTAATTGCACCACTTAAACATATCATATATCACAATAAATTTTGGAATAATCCCGATTTAATATACGAAGATAGATAACGGCATTCTTCATGGGAGCGACGAATATGGAAATAATCTAATGATTTGGGTCTTTGCATCTGGAGGTCTTTTTGGAACATCATACCTACCTCATTTCCGATCGTATGCCTCATGCTTGGATTAACTTGACCCCCAACGTGTGGACGAAGGGAATTAAAGGACTTAAGAGTTCGGGTATTGGAGGATTGTTCATTGTGGGAGAAAGGTGTGAGAGGGATGGAGTTGAGATTCTCAGGAGAGAGAAAGAAAGAGGTGTGGGTGGGAAAAGAGGGAAGGGTGAAAATTTATGGCCTCCCCTTGGACGCAGTTGGATTAATTAATGAGCGCTGGAGTGCGATTTCCAAAGAGGGGAAAAGGGCGAGTAATTTCTCATCGGCGTGCCTCCTTGCTTCTTCCGAAAGAAAACTCTCTGCGTCTTCCCTTCTTCTCCACATTCTTCAGAAAAATTGTCCTCTTCTTTCCATTTATATATTCCTTTTTCTTCCTTTCCTTCATTTTCTTCCCTCGATCAATCATCATATATTTCACGCATACGAGCCAAGTATTACTCCGAATACCACTTTTTCCACTTCACCTTTCTTTTTCACGTCCTCCATCTTCTCTCCTCTAACATTTGTCTCTTTCTTTCCCTTTATTCCTTCCGTTCTTTAGTGGCCTTTCATACTTCCCCGGGTCCAGTTTAACTTCCGGAAAGTTCTTAAAAAGGAACTCTCCATTCCTTTTTTATTTTTCTTCTCCAACACCCGTATCCCATGCTTTACCTCGAAAGCGCATTTTTCTGCCCTCCTGGAAAGTTATTACATGCGTGCCGAGACGACCTTCTGTGGGTGGCATATGTTTTTGCTACTTATCAAGGAGATTTTAGCCATTAATAAGCGATCAAAATTCCTCCCAAGACGTGGGAGAGATTTTTAGACCTTCTACCTGTTTTTATGGGAACCGCATCATCAATCTTGTTAGTGAATGCTACGTTGATGCAGTGAAAATCGGAGAATTACAAGGGTTTAATTAATTAAGTTCCAGCTAGAAGCGAAAATTTTACTTGTCAGGTCTAAACAATTCTATTATGCGGAGAGGAACTATCTTTCACCACTCTCCTCGGTATCTGAAGTGCTTTATTTTCTGCCTGCATGAACCCAAATAATTGATAAATGACTTAGGTCGTTGGTATCGTCATGATGAAGAGTCGTGATTAAGCATATACAATAATGCTATCGAAAAAGTCATTTTACTTATGTCTTTTGTTGCATCAATAGTTCTCTCTATTTTTCCATCTACGGTAGATAAGGAAGATTTTTACGTTACAATTTTTCTCATATTCTTCATTTGAGTGACGAAATGGATCTTGTAATTCCAGTTATAATTCATTCCAATTACAATACATAGTCCAATTACAATATAATAGTCCAATTTATAATACAAAAATTAATTATTTTTTTGTAAGAGCACAAACTTTAATTTTCTCAATAAATAGTGGGCGCTCGACTAATGAGCTGTGCGATACTTAAATAAGCATTACGTCCAGGGCGCCCAGGCGCGCAGCTTAGAGGGAACCCTGGTTGTATCATGCAAATTACTTCCAGCGTTCTTCACTCTTTCTAGGCGAGCAACGAAGTTTTCAATAACCAGTAAATCTCTGTAATAGAGAGTATTGTTACATTTGGTAATTACTTCGACGTGTGCTCTTGAAGAGGGAATAAATTTGTTTAAGTTTTTGTTAAAGGTTTTTGCTCATAGCAACATGGCCGCCACGGTGTGGAAACAAACTATTTCATCCTTTCATCCTTAAATAAAGGATGATTTATTTAAAGCTACGACAAATTTCAGCAAAAAATATTTCAGTGAATCAGCATTAATGTTCATATCATCGGTACTCATGAGAAGACCTTTTGATATTTTTAATTTCAGGAGACACTTAAAAAATATAATGTTCTAATTTTTGCATCCGAAGTAAAAAACTATTTGAATTAATTGTAAATCAATGTATGAAAATAATTATGCAACGATTTATGAGTATAAAATTCAAAATCGTTTCCAAATATTTCATTTAAGCTCACTTACCTGACCTGACAGAAAATTTTTACGCTGTGTTTTGTGCTGAATTAATTTGTTCAATTACTTTTTTTTAATGCAATACATTTTAGAGAGAGTTGGCTGTCTCCCATTCCTGCCACTAGTGCCTCAGTGGCTGGCTCATCTAGTTATCTTGTCTCTGTCTTTTTGAAACCTCCATTCATGTCAATATGACGACCTTTTATTCATAATATTAAACATCTCTTTAGTTATTTTATGAATGCAATGAGATTTTATCAATGACTTTGAGCCTCCATTTCAATCAGTCTATTACACAATTTCCAACGTTTTGATACTATTTATTGTGCAAAATGTCCATAGTTTTAACTTATTTCATCGCAGTGTTTAATAAGACGCATCTCTATATGCTAATATACCAGGATAAAGACATAATCATGCTACTGGACGACAGTCAATACAAAGAGACCCGATGGTCTTAATTGCCTCCGGTCTCAGAAATACCACCGACTTGTTCATTAAATGTTTTGAGTAATCTCGGGAATTCCGCGTCCATTCCTCCCTAGTCTGCTCCATCGATTCCCGACTCCATTCAATGGTTATTAAATCCTCATAACGCCCGAGAAATTCTCCTCCTCGAAATTCCCTTCAGGAGCAGATCTCTTCCCCATCCAAATCTTTTTCATTCCTCGCACCCCTCTCTCTTTTACAACCCCCCGACACCGGGTTTCTCTTGTCCCCTTCCTCCCGAAAATTCCCCATCCTTAACGTTACACACCCCCGGACGGGAACCCATCTCCTTCCCCATTGGAATCGAGGGGGTGGCTTTGGAATTAAAGGAAAGCGGGGGATAGCCCCGAGGGAGGAAGGGGAGAAATCTTAGGAAGGGATAGTTTTTTGGGCGGGGTTGACTCTCTTTCGCAACGTGGGAGAGAAATAAGGCGGGGGAAGTGCTTGAATGATTACAGTGGATTTTCCGGAGAGACTCCGCTGCGCATGTAACCATATTAGTCAGACCAAAAGGACCGTGAAAAACCCTCGCGAACGAATGGAGTGATGTGCACCTACGAAATTTAAATCGATTTCCGGTGTTTGATCTTTCGTCTGAGAGGATGGAGTGAGAAAGGCGAAGGGAATCATTTGAATAGGAGTTTATTATTGAGCTTTTTAGTTCATCGCACAGTCGGTTTGATCGATGAGAGAAGTCTGGCTCACCAAATGGAAGCCAAGTACCAAAGATTTTCCTCTTTTTTATATTTCCTCCAGAATGAAGGCTAACGTTGTTATCCCTGCAAGTTACAGAGGGTTCAGTGCGCGTTTTCGAAAGTGCGAGTGGAGAAAGTTGAGGAAAAAGAGGGTGATGAGATTAGGAAAGGACAGTCGTCAGTTTGGGCATTTCTGCGAAGAGAGGATAGAATATCGAATGAAATGTTAGATAATTGGCTGGCTAGGAGAATTCGGTGAAAGGGAAATAGAAAAAGCCTATGAGGAAATGGATTTGTTCGAAGAAGTCCATGAGGAAGTGTTTAGAAGGAAAATGCGAGGGCAGGATTAGGTGAAAAGTGAAGGCCTTCGAGAGAGAGGCAAAAGGTTGGATGATAGGAGAAAGAGGGAGGCGAAACATAAAAAAGATTAAATTTTAGAGAAAAAACTGGAGAGCGATCGTGATTAGGAGAATGAAAGTTTTTATAATTACAATTGAAGGGAAAATGTAGCACATTTTTCACCATATACTAGAGCTCTATTTTTTATCGGTGGCTTATTTCTAGAAATAGGGGGTTAAGATATAAATACAGCAATGAAAGTAAATCGCTTAAAAAGAAGCGAAAAGAAGTAAAAAGAAAACATCTTAACCTTCGTCTTCAGAAAAGGGCTGATATGAAATAAGGTAGAAATTTACAAATGAAATAATATCTCCTTCAAACAAAAAAGATTTTTCTTTCTACAGTTTTCTTAAGGATAACAAGATCTTCCCTTTTTCCTTTAGAGGACCAGCTTCCTTTTTTAAAAATTAGATTGAAATTAGTTTTCAATTTTATATTTTTATCGACATCCACCAATTAACTCCGGAAGTGGCACCTTCTATTTCACGATCCATCGGATTCACTTTTTCTTCTTCCTTTTTATTCGAAATTGATTAAGAAGACGAAGACAGGAATTCGAAATAATATTCCAAATTTATTTTATTTTTGGTACGAATGTATTCAGGTGAATTCAGTTAAAGATGATGGGTTACACATAGAGGAGAAGTGGAGATTAGAGATACCTAGAGAGAATGAGAATTGCAGGTCATAATAAATGCAAGACTAAGGAAAGAAAGTTATAGAGACAGAAAGGTAGTTACTGCAGGATATGTAGAAGTGACTATATCGTGATTGAGAAATTTGGACGGTTTAGCGAAGTAAGAATGTTTTAGGAAATGTCAACACAGGATATCATGATATATATCACGGGATATATATGATAAATATAACACTTTTTTATTTTTTCAATTTTCCTTTGTTCCTCGATATTTCCTTACTTCTCTCTTCCCTTTATTTCGTTTGTTTTATTTTATCTTAATATACTGCTTATTTTTCGTAATTTATACTCAATATCTGTTCTTATGAGTATCTCTTTTATGAATTTGATTTATATTATTTTTGTGTTGCTAATCATGTTGATGATCATGATGTTCTTTTTCTGCTTATTGTTTCTATGCAAATCTATTTATAATTGTTTTTTAACTTTGCGATAGTTTATCTGTATTGTTTCTTCGCCATTCAGACCTGCTTTAACTTGCTTTATCGTAAATAGCAATGTAAATATCAGTAGGTTTCTCAGATTTTTCACCTACTGTTAATAGCTAAGCACAAAAATATTATTTTAAGTTGTTTAGCTGTCATCATCGACAATGTCTAAACTTAAAATAATTATTCTTAAATTTAACTCAAGAATATAAATTACCATTTCTATGGGCAAATCATATAATGCATCGTTTCCTGGCCATTCGACAATGATTTACATATTCTATCACTTAATTCCCAGTTGGCATCTAGTCATTTCAGAAAGAGGAAAAAGAAGCGGACAGAAGTAAGGATTTGGAGGGGAGAAAAGAGAGAAAGCGAAGAAGTTAAATAAGTCGCAGAAAGAGGAACGAGGGAAAGTCCCGAAGGGAAAAAGTGGGAACTTTATTTTTGAGCGTGCGGCAAGTTGAAAAGAGTTGGTTCGTTATCGGCGCAGAGGAAGCGAAGCAGATGGCGATGAAAGAGATGAGAATTCCAAAATGTGATGAAAGGCTGAATTGGTGATAATGAAAGAGGTCGATAATCCCGAAGAAAGGGAGCGTCGACTCCGGAAGGATAATCCGGCCTCAATCCACCGCCGATGTCCGTTCTTCGCTAACTTAGTTTCCACGAGGCCTTTCTCGCAGAACTTATCTAAAAGAGTGCTCTAATAATTCGATAGTCGCCTAAATTTTTCATTCATTCGAGGGAAAGGTTCGAGGTTGAGGAAATAACATTTTCGAAATGGATTTTCAATTTCTTTGGCCCCAATTACATACGGTATTTCCATTTTTGCATTCGATTGACAAAAATGTTTTTTCTTAAGGGATGTATAACGAGCTAATCTTCTTTCCCCGACGTACTTGATGATGATTTCGATGATGACTTTAAAATAGAATCATCGGAATTTCAACGGTTCCGAATTGCTCTGACGCGGGTTTTCATGTATCCCTCAATTCCTCTACTTAGTGAATAATCTTTTTCGTTTCCCTCATCCACAAGCTTAAGTAAATCATAAATGACTTGACGTCGTTTTGCGTATGACTTTTATCTAATTATTTCGATCATCACCTCTCGTATCATCAAAATTCCCGCGTTATCTAATTAGAGAGAAAGGAATCAAGATAACCACAATCAGTACTCTCCATTTAAAATGAATCTCGTTTCGTCACATTCATTCCAAACTTTACAATCCGATTACTTTATCCTACGTTTATTTATCTCAATGTTCTCTTATTCTCTTCCCATCAGTTTCTCCGATGGTGTTCTTCTTGTTTCTGAACCAATCCAATCCTTTTTCCATTTCCCAGATAGACCAACTTTTCTACTTCTTTCTCCCTTAAACTCTCTGCCTTCTCTAATCGTCCTTAGCATTTCTGTATTCACCACCGAACGAAACTCTTTATCTCGAACACGCCAAACCCTTATCTCCTTTATTTATGTCCTCCATTCGTGAAGTTCGTGTTTGGCATTCACATACTGACATGCACCTCGCGAATATCCTATCTCTTCGGCCAAATTTAACGTTGAATGCTTGTCTTCCAATTCTACCTTTTACTACGGCTTCCTTTTTAATTTTCCTCTGTGTACCTTTCTTTTATAAGATAACAATAAAAATGTGCAAATATGGTTTAATTTTTTAAACCATTTGACTATCATCATTTTACAATCGTTTCCTAAAATTACCTCATTACTTTTATTTAAAGAATTAATATATAAAGAATAACTTTCTTTGTACTCGGAACATTAATTGATAGTTTTTCATTATTAATACGTAATGCTTTAATGAATTTTATTGATTTCTGTGGTACACTCAGTCTCGATAAGGCCCAATTTTCGTTTAATCTGAATATTCCAGCGTCTCTTCATAAACAGGGTCTACTCCATTTATTCCACCAAATACGTTTAAAAAAAATTCGGTTGGCTATCGATATTGTTCCTATTTCCTTGACTTTGTTGAGAAGTACATGCAAAAATCATAAGTAACTGAAAATTTCACGAAAATTACTTGTGCTAAGAGACTCCACCTCTATCCCTGATGACTTTGTAGTATTATCAATTTACCTGGGATGAGAATCTGGAATTAAATTAGATTGTGAAGTTTATCCACGATCAATATAAATCTGCTACATTTATTTTATTTTTAAAGTTAATTTTAGACAAGTGCATAAGGAAATCGTCTTAAATTGGCAAGCTTATAGATCCTCCTCTGCTCAAATATAAAGTTATTCTAATCGAATATTTATATATTAATTATCTATCAACACCTTTTACCCATTTTATATTATATTTCCTGTGTCATCATGATATTCTGTTAAACAGTTCTATTTAAAAATACTCCGTTTCGTTTTTAAAGTTTTCCACATAGAGCACCCTTTATTCAAACAGTAATAAACTTATTATGAATTCACGCTATTTGAAGGAAAGTCTAATAGCAAAAAGGAATTCATTAAAATTGTTTACAACCTTCTGTATTATGAAATAACGTCAGTTTTGATAGCCCATAGTTTCCATTTAAATATCAGGTTCACCGGAGCACGGCCTTGAAATTCTTTATCCCGTATAGAATCCTATGCGGTAGTCATATTAGTGGCATGTTCTGCTGCTCTTCCCTTAATATAAATTTTGAGAAGGATGCTAATAGATGTCAAGAAGGCAGACGATCCCAGTGTTAGGCAGAGGGCGATAACGCCAAGCAAATGCGGGTTTCGGGCATTAGAGGACCAAATCCTGGGCGACCCAACTCCCCTTTTCTCATATGTGTTTGCGCATTAAAGGCAAAGGGCCAGGTCGATCGCAAATTGTGGTCGATCGTGTTTCGCGTCATTGAGGCGAAGAGGTATTTAACGACGGCAAAGGGAAGGGCGGATTCACGAAGGAAAGAAATCGAGGATAGGAGGCTTTGAACAAATCCATTTAATTTAATACAGGAAGAAGGTCATAAAAGACTTCTATGTCTTCGCTACGGAGAAAATGTCGAGGTGAATAGATAGAAACCAGTTGACTACCTGCACAGGCTTATGTGCATTCAGAAGCCGTAATATTTTGCATTGGCGGACTAGACTTTACATTATGATTCGATTTTAGAGATGCGCGTTCGATTGAAAAATCTTTCAGTGCCTCGCATGAAGAGGATTTTTGCGGAAATTTGGGTATTAAATCTGCTTATATGAATGAATAAATGCTAACGAAGGTATTTAGCAAAAATTTTGTGTAGCAAATTCATAGCCTACCAGTATATGCTACTTCAGTGCTATACTCAAGTTTTATGATCAAAACTATCTTTAAATTAACTACCTATTCTCGTAATTAATATCATGGTGAAATTTATACTACGGAAATGTTAATGCGTAATCGTAGTTGAGATATCAATCTACGATATATAGTTTTACAAATAATTTACTACATTTTCCAATAAGAGAGAAGGACGAAATCATGCTATTAATTAGAAGGCCTAATTGACAACGAAAATTTGTAACAACTAATTCGCTACTTTAACGCAAGTATCCTGGGTTCTTAAGGTTTTATTTTGGCGTTAAATTTCGTTTTTGATTTAAATTTGCGAGAATTATGGCAAAATAGAAGAAAATATTGTGAAGTTTTGTGGTTGTGACTGGCTGCTAGGGAAATTGTTATGTTGTAGAATCTATGCTCTTTCTCACAAAAATACACCGAGAACATAGATGCATATAAGAAACATATTAAAATATTGTTGGTAGGCAGCTCACGCGTTAGGATCACCTTTAATGCATATGCAATTATACAAAAATTAAATTAAATTTCGTCATTTGACGAAAGAGTTCACTTTTATAAAGGAAAAAGGTCCCAAAGGAAGTTAAAGTCTATAATCATAACGTAATTGCCGCAATTAATGAAGTGGGAACTCGGCAAACATGTGAGTGGCAAAAAATAAACAGCAATAAGAATTATGAAAACAAAAAACATACAAACTTAAAAACAGCAAACACTACAAATTTTACAAACAAGCACTTTAAAACAAGATAACAAACTACATTTACATTTACATTGATACCTCGCAAGGTGTATGGCAGGAGATGGGAAAACACTTAACTCCGTAGTTAGCTATCTGATTTAAAACAACATACGCTCTCATACTCATACAGATTTACACACGCTGAATTGACAGCTCGATTGGATCGAATGAATAATAGATGCTGTTGTAGGTTACGATAATTTTTAATAATAATAAGACAAACACCATTATCATTGATACGAAGTAAGTATTGTATGTATAGTAAGAATAGGGCTACGTATGCTAGCGGTATTCATTTCTTCTTTCCATTAATAGAACAGCTGCTAATTGGCTTTGCAGTGCGCCAATTACTTTACGATCTTATCGTTATTCGTAATTATTCTTTCCTTTAGGATAAAGAAGCTATTTTTTCTTTTTATATATGGTGACTTTAAATAGGCGACAATCCGGATGGTATATTTACTATATATGTGTTTTTGCTATCAATTCATATTCCCATCTCTGGATATATGCATGGACTTATTTCGTTTAAAATTTTTATCATTTTCATCATCATCATTACATCATTATCATTTACCTTTCCGTAGGTTTTTTTAGGTTAAATTTAATTTTTAACCTTAAAGAATATAATCATGCTCGGGACTTGGTTGGTTAAACGTTCGAATCACCTATTAACGAATTCCGTTGAAACCGAATTTACTTTGCCTCCTACCCTGTGGCTCAGCTCCCGAGGGAAATTACTGAGTATTCATGCTGCTAATCAAATTTCCTGAATTTATAAATGTTTATTTTTTCAATTACCACATTTTTATATTTTTTACACTTTCCTTTCATCTTTCATTTGAATTAAATATGGATACTCGCTTCCTTTATATAAGGAAAACGCACATCGCTTAAACATTTATAGTGAAAGGAAACCATTACTATAGCATACTGCCTCTTGCCTGTCCCATTTTTAAAATTCCACTCGCCGAAGCACCTCTTATTGAGATTCGTAATGGACGTTGCAAATTCATCAATCGACTTTATCTACTCTCATTTCCAGGGTCTAAAACAGATGTCAAAAACTTCCTGTTCATAACCTTTCCCTCTTCAAGAGCCCGAGTTAAATATTGGCAGCAAGAGTCTCGACAGGCGTTGTTTGATTAATTATTTGTTGCGGAGTCCGAAAATTTCTTGCATCCAGGTCAACTCGCCAAACTTCTGGTTCCCCAGCCAATCTTTAGACGGTAAAAATACTTTCCGTATGGCCGCAATTCCATGGGACCATCCCTTTTTAATTTAGTCGAAGAACAGAATATATAAATTCGTGTCTTTTCCCTCCATGATTTACTGTCCCTCCCTAATTTGCGTGGTTTCCTATTGATGGCAACCATCTTAACCATTTCCACAATTTCTCCGAAATCCGAGTCCCTTTCCTATTAGTTCTGCCGCTTTGGGTCCTCGGGGTAACCATTGTGACCGAAGACCCTTAGTCCCTCAAAAGAACCCTTGTTCGTCGTGCACAAGTGTGAGACACGTGATGCGGGATTCTTTCTCCTCTGTGTATATGTGCCGGTGGTGTAAAAGGTCGCATAGGGTCTTCCTTTACTTGTTTGCCTTGGAAACACCCATCCCCGAACCCAAACCATCTCCTACGCATGACCCCCAACCCTCTGGGCCCATTGTGTTTACTTCAAATTTCGGCCACGAAGAACAAATAGAAATAGTATAGCCACTTGTTTGAGCAATGGGTCAGTTTTTCTTCCCTGACCGGTGGCAGGAGATGAGGCTGGTATATTTTTGCCGCAATTTCCGTTGAGTTAGTTCTACGCTGTCAGACTGTTTTTACTTCATCCTGTCAATGAGTGCCATTCTGGGATTTCCGGTTGCATCCTTCTTCCTTTTTGGCTGCTAATTTATTTATTCAGTTTATAAATACGACAGAGTTGCCAATTAACGGCGAAAATGTAACGGAAGAGAAAATTAATTTAATCATCACGAAAGCAAAATGTCAAACAGAGAAAAGAATTATACGCATGTATCATTAAAGCTCACCATTTCTTAATACTATGCTTATATTAATATTTATGAAACAACGTATGGTAATGAAGTAACCAAAAGTATCAAAATATTTATAAGGAGGTTGCCATTTGTTATTCGCATTCGTAGCTAAAGAAACTTTCTTTTCAACGAAAAATAAAAAGTCACAGCCATCTTTGATTTGTTGGAGCAGGACAGATCATTATGATGAAGGTCAAGTTGATCTTGGAGATTTATAGAAATAATCGGTTACTTCAACAAACCAAAGAGCAGCACATACTTCTAAAAAATGCTTGCCTCCTTATAAGTATTTGAACATTCAAGATATGTTCAAATTCTCTAAATGAAAGAAATATTTAAACCGCAAAAAACAGCCGTTGCACTTCTTCTATAGCGATGAGGTTCGTTGTCCTTTCACCGAATGCGTTTAGTCGGAAGCAAAAGTTCTTCGGAAATTTCTCTTTTGATGCTTCTTTAGGAAGGTAAATGTAAAATATTCCTCCGAGTGCACTTCGGCTGCGGGAATCTCTTTTTTCTTCTTATTAGACGGAGAGATATTCGACGCTTCCAATCCGCTTTCCTTTATTCAACCAAGTTAAGGTCGAGAGTATCCTTTGGAAACGAATTACATCCTCCCGTGACCGCTTCCCTGCAAAACCAGCCCTTTGAATTTAGGATCATTGCTCAGAGCGAAAAAGATACCCTCTCAAGAGAGGGAGGGCCTCGAATTCAGGACCCTTCGAACCGAAGAGAAGGAAAAAATAGGTGTGTGGTCCACTGCAGTTATTTCGGATCACTTGTTATAGTAGGACAATCCTCCTTCCACACATGTTTTAAGCCTATATCTTTCTTTTCGTCGAAAAATGTCAAATTCACTCTCCCTCCTCGGGGAACACCGTTCTTTTATTTCGTCCTCTCCCATTCTTTCTCCCGAATACTCACTTGTCCACAGTGACAGAGAGGTCTCCTGGAACTCCTCAACGGACCCTTTTCGACATCCTCCACGCAGCACATTCCCCCCAAAAAAAAGACCCGCTGTCCCCGGAACACTCCAACAAACCATCCACCACCATCTCTGTCCTTACTAGCTGGATGATTGAATGCGGCGGGGGCGGAGGAGTTTTGTGGAAAGAGAATTTCGGGAAGGAGCGTGAAAAGAGAGTGAGGGGCTTCAGCTGGATCAGCAGGGGGCGGCAGCTGTGGATATTGACAGGGTAAGAAGAGGGTCAAGCCAAAGAAAGAGAGTCGAGGTGCCTTGGGTGGCGGAGGGAGAGAGAGCGGTGTGCAAATATCTCGCAGACGCGGCTGGAAAGTTTTCCGTACTTTTTTTTCGCTCCTGAAAAAGACTTCCATTTGTGGAAGAGATTTGGAGCACCGGCGTATCTCTCTTACGCTCGAACGAAGGGGAATTCCATCTCGTTTGGGCCTCTTGCGGGTCGAAAGCAGCAGTCAGAGGGAAGATACAGTCTTAATTGAAAGTTACAGACGTTTTGAGTTATCTGGAGCGCTCCGCGATCTGAATGCCTCCTTTATGCGGCCGCGTTTTCGCCATCGAGGCATGACATCCTTCACGCAGCAAAGACCCATTTGGGTAACTTTTTCGATAAAAGCGAACTCGATGGTTGCTCGTTGACTAGTAATAAAGTCACAGAAGTCGCATTAAATTTTCGGTGGCCGGTAATAAAGTCACAGGAATATGTTCGCAGAAAAAGTCTCACAATGGGTATTAAATGTCAGCCGAGTATTTAAGTGAGCATATGTCATCATCGCAACGGCTTACACCATAATTAAATGCTATTATTATTGCAGTATAGATTACAGTCATTTTCCCCAGTCTGTCCTTTTTTACGAGATCGTAATTAGCTGCTTTGGGTTGGGCTGGGTGGTCAGTTACGGGGCGGGGTATTCCTTTCAAGTAAGAAAACCTTAAGTATTAAATTAGAAAATATAAATCTCTTTCTTTTTTTCGTATTTATTTTTTTAAGTATTTTGTTACTTTGCAGTCTTTATTTTATTTACTTTACTTTATTTTATTTATGTATAATTTTTCAAGCCTAGAATTTGATTATAAATTATGAGCAGTCAACACAAAGTTCCATTTATGATGAAAATGAGAAATAGGAGGATGAGAACTCAGGTAAAATTTACTGGGAGAAAGTAAATTTCCCATTAATCCATTGTATTGCGTCGAGTAAAAGTTTCTATTCGATTTTCATTTTTTTCAACTATACTTGACTTGTTTAATTAAAAAAAATCGCACTTTCGCAACATTACGGTTACTTTCGTGAAATTTGTTAATTAAAAGAGAGACTTTATAATCTTAATGCATTTTGATATTGATTGATTATTATTTAAATTATTTCTCTTTTATTTCACATTCTTCTACTTGCATAGAAGTCTTAAGCTAAAATCTTTCAGATGGGTAGTATAGAATAATATTGTTAAAAGTGCTTCAACAGCCAAGGTCTTTTCGCACGTAAGCTCCCACCGGGAATCGAACCCGGGACCGCTTTTATCAAAGTCCCGGATAGTCATGTGAGCTATCCGGGAGCCCGATGGGAAGTATTTAAAATTTACTTCGAAAAACTATCTGGAATTCTCAAAGGGCCTGAAACTAGCATGGGTTCCCAATTTTTACTGAAATCAGCGTAAACGGATGCTTTAGAGTATTTTAGACATTTTATCATATGAGTTAGGATGGATGTTCGGCAATCCTGTTTGCGTCATGTTCTTAAATCCTTTTATCCCGTCCACGCGCCGTAATGCGGCTTAACCGTATCAGTAGGATGAAATCGATCATTGGCTGCGATCAACGCTTCAAATGAACTCTCAATTTATGCATAGCCTTTCGGAGTGGGCGATTGTGTCCTCTAATGAAAATTTATGTAATGATAAAGTGCAGCATTCCATGTTAATAGGCACTATCACCATGTAAACGCCTATCTCACATTCTCGTGAAATCTCATTTCCTCTAAATATTATTTTTTTCCGTATAAAATACCCTTTAAATTATGCCTTTGAGGGGACTAAAATTAATTAAAAAACGGACAGCAATTAAATGTAAACCCATTTTAAAGCAAGTGATGCTCTAAATAAAGTTTATAAAAGTAATTTAATTTTTTAATCAAATTTATTCCTATCGTTTTCGAATATTTTGCGAAGAAAAAATGTTTTGGATATTAATTCCGGGGCAATCATTTTACGCGGCGATGTAAATTTTCCAATTCGCTTCCTCTAAATATTTGTTAAGTAAAATACCACATATGTTAATTTTTTACGTAAATATCAAGTTTATATACGAACGATCGGTTTCTACGAATAATCGCTGGAACGATGAAGTTACAATTGTATTTTCATCGTTCTTTCTTCTAGTAGATGTTCATTTTTCATTTTACTTTATAGTCGATTACGATCTAGAGTATACTATAGGGCCAACCATCTGCCAAAGGGTGTCCGGGTGCTAAATTTCTACCTGGACTCCCTCCGCTACTGCTGCCTATTTGATAAACATAAATCACCAAGTATGACATGGAAATCCATCGCAAAAAAGAAAAGAGACAGAATCGTACTTTTTTCATAAATTTATTAGATCACGACTGGTTTCAGTAAGTGATGTTCACAAAAGTGAAGGACCACCTGATGATGGCGATCATTCTTAGTAACCGTTCGTAGTATGTAAATGAACATTTAGAAGTACTATTTGGTCTCTTTTCTTAGACATTTGACAAGTATCTATTAGGTTATAAATAAAGCTTTATCGACGTAAAAATTTTACATATGCATTATTAGCCATCTGAATATAAAGATGTTACCTTCTTTGGTTTGTCATTCATCTACGGAACTCTCCTCTTGCCCGCCCCTTTTTGTGTGAACATCATTGGCAAAATTTTATCTCTGGTGAATTTTACAGATTTAACTCCAGCATACCTCTTCTTTAGAATACAGAATCATATTGCATGGATGCATTAATTCCGATGTTTTACCGTCTTTCTCTTTTATATACAAATACGATTAACATTATGAGAGTTCTTAGGAACTGATTCCTCAGATCATTTGCTATCATACTTTGATTACTTTTACCATAGAGTAAAATTTAGAATTAAAATATCTCGAAACCGCGATTCTATAGTCTAACCTTTTCCAGATGAAATTCCTTAAAAAAATAAAATTTTTTACCACAGTGTTATCTCGAATTATAATACACAAAACATCGTTCGTTTTTCCATTTATATCGGTGGTCTACCGTAGCTGCCGATTCATTCATCTTAGGATATTACAAGTATCAGAACTCTCACTTTCTAATATTGATATGCTCTTCTGAGTCATTACCTTGCAGTATCCGTCCCTCATAACCGTCCTCACATAGCGAATGACAGCGATTAAAATTAATAGTGTGAAATATTAAAGGGAAGATGGTTAAGAGATTGCAGTGAATATTGAATGACTTGTAATTCTCAGCAGTCTGTCTTCATGCGTTGATCCTGACAATCGCCACGGCTGGGGGTAATCCAGCTTTTGGAGAATGAGGGTTGTTTGTTGGGATAACTCATCATATTGGGAGTTCGGGCCATAAAACACCGCGCTAACCCAGGTGCATGTTGGAAGAGGCCTTCTCCATTCCCGACCAAGTTATTATCGAAGCTTTAACAGTATGGTTGGACGAACAGTGTTAGTCGACACAGCTGCGGCCCCTCTCCAACCCCTTTTCGTTCTTTTGCTACTTGGAAGCAGTGTGTTGAAACGAGGCGTCATGCCTATTTGAGTACACGCATTCGGACCACAGCAAACACGGATTACTTTACAAAATTCAGCTCTGCAGAAGTGTTTAAGAAAATATTTAGCAGAATGCCCCGTCTATGAACAGTATTAATATCAGCTTATATATTCTGATTTCAAATAGAAAATATAATTACTATTAGTAATATTAATGAACTGCAGGTAGGCTGCAAGCCCAGTGGCAGTTTTTCCTACATATTTACAAGATATTTATACAATAAATATGCAATACATACGTGGAATACCAAAATATCTGTAGGATTATTATATTTTTATATACATAAACAATATTTATCAATCACATAAGAAATAAATATCACATAAATGAATAGCAAATGTTCACTTTAGAGAGTTGATCATTAGACAGATGAATAAGAAGAGCATATTTCCAATGTGATGCTCCTTTTTTTTGGAGTAACATAGTATGCCTCTCGATAAGATTCTAGGGATAGTAAATTTTAATGTAGAAGGGATTATCGAAAAGGATACTTGTCACAATACTTCGGTCTACATAAGTGCAATTTTCGCTCTTAGCAGTAATTTTAAGTTTGACGATAACACGACGGATGTTTGCGAAGTTTTTGCTGACTATTCTCCAGCAATTTTAATAAAACCCTATTTCTTTTCTAACACACGTTAAATTGCTAAATAGAAAAAGGAGTCTTGCTTCGTATTTTCTGTTTTAAACAGAAAAATATTAAAGGGAATATTTTAAGAATAATTAATGTCAACTTTTAATTTTCTGTTACCAATAAAAGTGTTATTAAGTTGTATTTATATCAAGATTGATATTAAAAGGAACTGTGCCTCGATTCGTAGATTTAATTCCAAATATCATTCGCCTTGAAAATGATAACTTAGCACTCGTTTCTCTATATCCACGAATTAACCGATCGAAAATCAGTTGATTTTCATTCACATACTACAGAAAATTTTGAATACTCTCAAGTCCTCTATATATAATCCTCTAAATTCCTAATAAATACCGCTTCATCCAACGGATTTGTGCAACCTTCGGCTCCCCGATAAGATCTCCTCAAAGCTCCGGCGCTACAATCTGAAAATCCGAAATTGACGAGGGCAAAGAAAATGTATATTCAGTAGCCAAACACATGGCGAATATCAACTATCCGAAATTAATGTGTGTTTAACGTTTGCAATTCTAACGACTCGATTCGGATCGAAGGAGACCTTTCCTTGTTATGGAGGTCGAAGGCGTCCATTAATGCCTTCCTTCGGCACGAGTGGCTTTAAATATTTACTCTCCTCTGAATGGAATGTCTCCGAGAGGAAAGGGGATAAATATTTAAGCTTAATTCGAACTGGTTCCTGCAAGAGAGAGAGATCGGGACATTATGATGGGGAGTGGGGTTTTCCCCTCCGTTTCGCCCGACGAAAAAAAGCCCCACGTCTGTGAGCCAGTGCCATGCTTTTAATCCTGCAGTAGTCTTTGGACGGATCGCACTAACCGTTCCTCATTAATAACGCCGGTTGCCGTCGGAGGTAATCGGGCTGCGAGTGGACGGACGGTCTTCCTCAGCTGAGGGCATTGACTTTTATAATGCCTGTTGGGGCCGAAACGAAATCAAAATGCTTTTAAGGGGTTCCACAGAAGGGCATCGGTAAAGATGTGATGGATTCGGAATTAAATAGAATATTTATTTTATCATGGTTCGGCTAATTAACTATTCGTATAAAATTTCTGCGGAGGAGGAGAACAAGTTAGTGACAGGAATGGGCGTTGGCCCATCGCGGGCTTTAATTTTATGAAATGATGAATTATATTTATAAAGTTCATCATCTCATAAGCGATGATCACCTTAACATACTTCATACCTTATCGCCAAATGAAAGGTAATGCCGTATTAAAATAAATGGTGAAAAAGAAAACTTTGTAATTTTTCACAAGATTTTGAGGAATTCTTGTGGAAAATCACAAAGTTTTCTTTTTCTCCATTTATAGTATATGACTTTCCACGAGGTAACGCCCAAAAATTTTGAATTTATTACATAATCCCGTATTTTAGCGAGTTAAATGATTCCTATCGGTACTGTGTTTTGGCTTATTCAATTAAACCCATGGTAATAAAACAGTATTTAGGGTAGAAAATTGTTCACGGAGAAAATACAGTGAGTTAAATTAATTACTGTGTTTTTATTATTTTAATCATTTCATGAAATATGTTATTCTAAATAAATAATGGATATTACTTATTAATAAATTCTTATCCAAACCAATGAAAATTTTTAGGTAAGAGCGAAAAGAAAAAAAAGACTTAATTTTGGGACTGGTATATTATGGATTTAGAGGAATTCATGTACCGTGATTTGTTGAAAAATGAGGAAATGTCTCTTCATTTCTAACTTTGATTTACGGTAATTATTTATTCCAATCTGTGAAATTTTACGCTTTTTAATTACGAAAAAATGTTTTGTTGGGTCAGGTCAGTTAAATTTCTCGATAAATAAATTGCTTAATTCTTTTATTTGGGTAAAATGTTTCATCCCCAATTTAAAATTATTACAAATTTATTAAACGTGCTGTTGTTTTGATAAGTAGTTTAGAAACGTGATATTATGATAAAAATAATTTAAATGTCAAAATACTTATGGATGTTGTAAGCACTTAAAAATACGGATGAGGAATACGAATGAAGTTTATATGCGTTAATAACTCATCATTTTTTTACGAGAAATAGATTTCTACATTGTGGTTTAAGAAGTATCGATGGAGTTATTTAAACCCTTATCATCCTTAGGAAATTACTCAAATTTTCATATTTAAGTGTCACTAATAATAAGAAACTATATCACTAAACTGATAAAAATTTTCATTTTAAATCACCGTGTTGTGGACTTAATTCGTGCCGCCCAATCATCCTCGTTATCTTATTTAAGAAGCACCGTTACCCAATTAAAATCTTCTTTTAGTAAATGTAATATACGTTAACCTCCATGCATCATATTCCAGTACAGTATTCAAGGTTGTCAAAAAATTCCTTTAATAAGATGTACTATGATGCTATGGAATTCATCCTTCAATTACAGTTGGAGTATAACACTCACAGAAGCCAACAAAAGACAAAAGAGATTTAAAATCGCGGTCGTAAGCTTCCACTCATGCAATTGTCTATCTTTCCACAGCTCTCGTAAAGTAGCGTTTTTAAGTAGTTAATTGCTTTCCTGCGGGTTGTTTTGCAAATTTACTCCAAAGCGAGTTGCAAAGCAGGTGACCATAGCGGTGAGTGAGGAATCGCCCGTCTCTGGGGTCACTACCGCATTTATGACGGATAAATATTAAAACCGGTAAATAATTAAGTTTTGCGCGCCCAAGCTTTTTAGGGACGACGAGATTAAAAAAGAGCAGTTTCGGACTAACCAAATTTAGTTCTCGCGAGAACAAGGAGATTATGAGCTCCACGTAACCTGGCAAAGGGCGGGCGGCGTCGAAAAACACAAACCTTTAGTTGGAGGAATAAAAGAGGTGGATGGATGTTATTCGGGTCACATAGCGCGGCTACAGATCCAGAATCCGAATCACATCTCGTCCAATTCTTCGCAGTTCACACAATTTCCCGTCTCTCCCTGATACCCCTTCCACACCTCTATCAACGCCTTGTTCCTCATCCTTTATTCCTTACCCTTTCCTAAATCCGCTTCTTCGCTCGTTTCCTTCCTAACCTAACTTTCACTCGTAGCCATCTTACTTTCTCTTTTCCCACCCTGTCAATTCCTTGCTTATTCGATTCCTTTCATTCAATTTTTTCCTCACCTTCTCTTTTTCCATCCCGGCTATCCCTTCGCTATCGACGTACTTTTTTCTTATTTTTAATTTTTTTCGAAGGGTTTCTGCTCCTGCATTTTTCCGCAGCTCTCACTAAGTCTCAGGTACACTCACTCCTATTTTAAATACACTTTCTAGGGGTAGAGAGTATGGTAACGGTTTTTAATTAAAACCTTTAGGACGCGTCTTCTAGTTTTGGGCAAAATCGTATATTCATATTCTTCTAGAATTGAAATCGACGAATTCATTAATTTTGCTTTTTAACTTTCATTGGTTTACTTTTCAAAGTCATGCTCAAAACTTAGAATGTCATATATAATCACCTTCAATTATATTGTGATGATTGCGAAGACACATCATAACTGGTATTAAATTTTCTTTCATGATAAATAAAATGCCCTCTTCATTAAATTGGAGAGGATAAACAAAAACATTTACCAATCGTGTTACCATTATGACGAAAGGAATTTATTTTTAAATGATGAGAAATTAGGGCTTCCAAGAAAACGTATGCATCCGTCAATGAGAAACTATCCACCCTTTGAATTAGGTTGAGAAATCAATTCCCACTTACGTAGTGAAAGTGGAATTGCTAATAAAAGGTCACCAAAGATAATAAGCAAAACTTTTCCCCTTTACCTTTACGTTTACCTTATATATGAATATGGAAAAGAAAGATGGGAAAGGATAAAAAGAAAATAATGTTTAAATTTTACGAATACTGACAATGAGTAAGAAAGACATTCCATCGATATTATTGATGAATCAATAACGAAGTATGAAGACCAAATTTCATGTAAATGAAACCGTCAATGATTCATCGATAGACCCACATGTTTTTTACTGCATTGACATTAGTTGAAATTCGTTCTCACTACTTTAAAAATTCATTTAACTCATTTTTTCGTTGAACCAACGCTGGTACGGTGTGCTAGCGCTACAAAATGATATCTTTAACTCTCCCAGATAAAAAATAATTTTATTCTTGTCAGAGAGGACGTGGGAGAGCATCGTATGGTATTTTGTTCCCTCGTGTAGTGAGCGTAGTAAAAAACCTTTCGCCTTCATTTCGCAAAAATTTTCGAGCGGACTGATAAATAATAACACCGCAGTCCGAAAAATCCCGGCGACTGCGTGCGATATCCATCCATCGTTCGTTCATTCCAATTCTCCTCGCCTCTCCATTTCCATCCCCCTCGCTCGGCAATCATCATCCACGTCATACCATCAATCACTCATTCCCAATTTTTCATTCTATCTCTCTCTCTCTGAATCCGATCTGAAAGTGAAGCCAACCGTGTCTGAGAAAAAATATCGCCGGCCATTACTCTGCCTTCAGTCACATCGCGCTTTCATTTTCCCCACTCTTTCATATCTCGCTTTTTTTCTGAAATACGCATTTTTAGATGAGCTCCTCGTGTCATTACCGTTTAAAAAAATCGCTCGTATTTTAACGGACGAATAATTAATGTTTAAAGACCGCGTTGTTCTGCTATCTCTCTAATGCTTCGTCGTCGAGTAATTGCTTCGAATTAAAAGTTTTTATGGTTCCAAAATTATGAGTTTTATAACGGCTGTATTCATTGGTAATAATGGCATATATTGTGATCCATCAAAAACCATAACTTAAATAGATAGTGTTTAAGAATAAATAGTAAATCATTATGTGCAGGAAATTAGTTTCCATTTATGAATGTAGCAAAGATCCAACGGTTTTTTTATCTCTTCCCCAAGTTTTAAACTCCAAAACCTCCATACGTATTATAAATATCATTTCGTGGATTTTTTGTCTATCGACAAAAAATAAGAGTTGAATCAAAATTCTTTGCAACATGGAAGAAAATTCGTTTATGATGAGATTGAATCGATCATTAGTCGCTTTAGACTTTAGGTGGGATTTTTCATATCTACAATGTTCATTACCTTCTTGAGATCATGGTTATTTAAAGCTGAACAATTACATTATAATATCAACAGCAAAACTTTTTATGAAAAAATTGAATTGTCTTCGAAAAATATCTCATATAGTTGCTACCTTTCGATCTCTCCTGTTAATTTATTTTACTCAAAATTTTTGTGAGGAAGAATTTTTGTAATAAGATTATTATTTTACCATTTGGCAGTTTTTGATGTGAAAACTTTTTTGCTTAAAATGGACGGATTCTTAATTTGAGTATCAATGATTGCAATAAAGATTATTGCGATAAAACTCAAATATGGGATAATATGGGAATGGGAGTATAATCTCGATATGAGGAGGTCATTCAAATCCATCTTTGATATGTTTGCATTATTTGTGTAGTTTGTATAGTGATACCAGATCTTATCTATCAATTTCAGACTAAATAGAGTTAGTGATTAAAATCAAAGTATAAAACTCATCAAAGAGTTCTCTTCGATAACCCTGAGGATTAATATTTCATTAAACCATTAAACTAAAAGGTATCAAAGCTGAGAAAACAATTTGTCACTTGATACCCTCAAACATGGCTGAATTTGGATTATCTCAAGCTTTTTAGCATAATTAATGCATTTAAAAAATATAATATGATTTCCTTTTCCATTAATACCACGGTCGTTACGCATACAAATCTTAGCAATCAATCTAAGACCGTAGGAATGGTGACTAACGCTCGACTCAGCTCATCACATTTTTATGTAGACGTTAACGCATTAACGAGGGCGTTTTAATTTTTCATCCTCTCTGACGTCGCTCGGTGACGTAACAATAGGGGGGAGTAAAGAATGACCTTGCGCCTTTTAAGGTTTCGGAAAATCCATTTATTACACGGTGCTGGCCCAAGAATGTTAACCCACTTCGAATGGGGGAAAATTGGAGTGGGTGGCAGCCATTTCTTGTTTGTTCTTGCACTGTCATCGACCCTTCTTCCTAGGGAGTGACCTGGCCCCAGACCAAAGGACGCCCTTCCCTTCAGGGCCATTCAGTCGCGATCCCTTCCCCCTCCTTCCCTCCGGCACTCCCCTCGTCCCTCCAACCTTCCTTTATCCCTATACCCCGAAGGAGGAAAATCCTCTTGTGCCGTGGGGGTGTCGGTCATTGGAATCCCTTATCCGGTGCCAATTAACTTCTTCTACCACTCGATCTCCTTGTTTACGCGTTTCTTGCCTCCCGGACAGGTTCCGCAAAGGACTTAGCTGCCGATTATTGCGTTTGGTCATGCTAGATTCCCCTTTATTTATACGGCTCGTCCGTTTAATTGGATATCAATCGATGCCCTGTACAATCAAATGGGGCGTCGGCTCTCCTTGTAAATGTACTGGAGGGTAATTTATGGCAGACCGCATCTGCTCCCTTGTAATGTGGGAGAGTATGATTTGACCCGGAAAATTTAGGTTTACTTGGCTCAGAATGGAAAGCTGAAGTTTTGGTGAACATGCGGGAGTGTGCACCATTCTGGGGAGTTTTTGCGTAACGGTGACATTCGCTTCAGTTCTTCGGCGGGTGAATTTTTCTTGCGTCGCGGAACTCGTTTTGTAATGAGTTCATTGTCTATTGTCTCCTGCAATCAATACCTATTGTTTATGAAATCCCCGTGTCCAGTTTAAATCTCGTCGGTTACAAAACGGTTGAAACGAAGGTCACTGACTGAAATAGACTTCCTCATAATGAGAATCAGTCCATCATAGATAATGATCGATTGACTCCAAATAGCTCTTTTTCGACGAAAATTGACTTTGGAAATTTTATTATTTAAATAATATTTATAGCAACCCATTTTCCCTAATACAGAAATTATGAGCTAATTACAACATCTGTTTCCTTATTTCCCCCTGAGAAAATTAACCCCCGACGATTGAAATTTGTTTATGGGTTTACTTGGCGCTTAAAGAACAAAATTAGGGGTCCCCGATTGAATTAAGGCCGTAAGAGTTTAATTGCTCTTCGGCCGAGAGAATTTACATAATGCGTCTCCAACGAATCTTGTATCTGGAGTGTGATTTTGTATAATAACGCGTAAATCATCCAAAATCATTCTCTGTTTATCCCCCATTACAAGGTTCCTGCCTGACCGGTAATTTCCTCTCCTGCGAATTATCCCTTCTCCCAGTAATTCCCTTGAGCGACTGCTCTCCTCTCTATGGCAACCACACCTCTCCTAACCCTTCATCCTTCCATAGAAACCAACTTATACCCCAAGCACTCCAGCAAGGGAGACGCGAACAGGGCCTTCGCGACCACCAGATCACGACAAGGTCGGATAAAGGTTATAGAAATGGGTAATGTGGAAGGGAAAATAGGGCTCTCAGCACTCCGCCCATCTCTGCGGCCATCCTAGGCGCCCAGATTCCCTTGCGGCCCTACGCATAAAAAAGGCGTCTCGTCCGCCACCTACAATTAACTCTAAACCCCTTCTCTCTTGCCAACTCCCTTCATTTAGTCCCTATAACCCTTTTTTAGGGGCCTCCATTACCTCTTCTACTCTCACACCCTCTGCGGCTAGGAGATCCTCTACAGCTGACCTCCTCTTTCCTATTCCCCCTGATGCATTCCCTGCGTTCTGCTTAAAAAATTTCCTCGCCCTGCTGCTTCCAATTAGCCTCTCTTCCTCCCCTCTCTAATCCCTCCCTCTCTTTCCAGTTTCCCTCTATCTCATAGCAGGAGTCAGCTATGTGGCCCTTCTGCTAGATAAAATCTGCTGCCAGCTCCCTGTGGGAGGTTATTCCAGTTGCTCTGATTCTAATATTTATCTGTGGAACCGGGAATAGTTTTATCACTGTTGAAACGTTTTCCGCAGCTCTCTTAACCGCCTGTTGTTTAAATATTTGTGGTTTACTTCTGAGAATTATGTGCAGGTTTCACTTTCGAGAATTGTAGCCCAAACATCCATTGCTCATTAGGTAATATTAAATTTGATGAATCCCAAACGAGGGAAGTAGTGGTTAATTGAGGGGTAAGATGAACAAATTTTAAAATACTGCATGATAAATAGCTTCCCCACAAAGAAAAGGACCTATATGAATTCTACTGAATATTAATAAGTGTACCAAATTGAATATTTTCAAACGATACTTGATGGAATCTCATCCTTAAAATCATAATTGTTTTATTTTAAATATATCAAAACTGGTAAACCCTGTCTGTATTGAATTTGTGGAATATTTTACAGTTCTTGAGTGATATTAATATTTTAAGTTTACCAACATATTTAATATAGACTTTCCGAGAATTCACACCAAATTATGATAATTTTTCACCCATAGTATATTACACAACTGGGATTTTGCGTCTCCAGTCAACGACAACATCTCAATGCTTACCTAATATCTGAATATACGTGAGCCAAGCAGCATCGCCGACGGCTTTGTCTTATTAACTCAGCTTTTAACAGCAGTCTTTTATTGCTTCACCTAAAGATGGGTATCGCCCCCGCTCATTTTATTGCTGTTCTTCCCTTTACCTACTTTTTCACTCACCTCTTTTCCCCCCTTGTCTAAATTTAGTTCACTCTTATCTCATTTTGAATCGGAATCCGTTTTATTTCAGCTGTTTTCGGGGTATCCCTTCGTTGTTAACATAGTCGGAGTTACTCCAAGTTGATTGTAAACTACGATTTACAAGTGTCTGGTTCGAATGAGAGACCGGCGTATATCCTTTTCCTTCTCTTTCAGTCTGCCTCTCAGTTTTCTCTCTCTGCTCTTCCTTTCTCTCCACTTATTACAGCCGTATCGAATCACTGGTCCGGCTGTGGTCTTTCGCCCTATTAATAGGAGTCCACCGAACTCCGATTCTTTTTTTCTCCTCCTTGTTCCTCTCAGCGTGTTTATTATATAATACTCGGCGAAATCCGGAACCGATATATTTTTTCTCTTGATTAGGCGGCGCCGGTTGCTATGGAGACAGAGGATTTTCGGAGTGGAAAAAGAGCTATGCCAGACGCTTTTCATCCGGGTCGGAAAGATCCGACGCCGAATTTCGGAGATTAAAAAGACTGCGGAAGGAATTTACGAGGGTTTATTGGGGAAAGATTAAAAGCGCGATGGCTCATCATCGTACGAAGGAAACGGATCCTAATCGCAGAGTTTGGTAGTGAAATATATTTTCGATAACAGGGCCTAATGTAAATAAAATGCTGTTCTTAATGCTTAATTAAATATTTTAGCTTACATAATAGGCTAAGAGAAAAGCCAAAAGAACGGGAATCAGTAGGAAATTTGAAGATTGAGAAAAAAATGGGATAGGATATGGGTAAAACCACCGGAAATTACAAATTAATGAGATGAAATTGCATTGGGAGATTTATGTACGATATTTCCGTGACAGAAATTTGAAATTATGAAGTCATATTTAAAATAAAGTTGGAGAATTAAAATTCAATTTAAAAAATTTCACCTCAGTCCAACTCCTAAATAGGGATAAAGTTTAATATTAAAGATAGATATATCAGTCTCATATCGATGTATCCCTTTAATCTCAAAAAGAAATTCGGAAAATAAATTTATTACCCAGTAATTTATTCTGTAATCAACTCAACTTCTTTTTACAAGGTCGTTCCTATTATTAAAATTATTCATATGATAGGAATAAACGAACAATATTTGTATATTTACTTATTTATATTTTATGATTGCAAGTTGGCATCTAACCTGATGGCCTTTGATTTCCTTATTTTGGTACAATTTGAGAAATTTTATTGTTTAATGTTTAAGCTGTTAAGCTGATATTTTTATGATTAATTAATTATTTTCGATAACGTCCTAGACAACCATCAGCATGAAACCTTATTCCTTTAATTGCTATGAGTATTTTGCGATTTCGACCTAAATCGTATGGACGAAGAAAATACAGTGAAAGTAGTATAGCATAAAACCATTTAAACTCCCTGCTACTCTCCGTAGATCCCTTCAGAATGTGACTTGATTAATTCTCATGGAAGTTTTGAATAAATATTCGTGCAGCTAATTTTCTACTTAAATCACATTTTTCTCTGAGTTGATATTTGTTGACTTGTTTTTAGTTTATGCATTTTTATTTGAATTCGTTGCGTTTTCTTGCTAAATATAGAATTGTGCCTGCACTGCATGTGAATGTAATTACATAAACAAATAAAAATAAATAACGTTATGAAAAGGATAAAGAAGTGTTGGTAAGCTCAGAAAAAGATAAATGGTTAACCTTACCATACAAAAAGTATGAAAGACGGTGTGACTAAGAGGGAACAGACTAATTGTCTACTACAAAGAGAGAAGATTCGATGGAACACAAATATTTCCGATGACTCAGTGACAGTAGACAGTGGAAAAAAATTCCGTTTGACATTTATATCCTCACTTTCGTTTCCGTTTATTGTGGCGGGAATCCCCCCCCCACACATGGCGGTTTCCCCCCTCGGTTAGGGGGCTCTTCTCGTGGAGAGAAACGTCACCATCAAATAGACGGGACACCCTCATCAATCCTCTCCCTTAACCTCCAACCCTCTCAAAGTTTTCTACATTCATCCCCTCAAGACTCCTCACTCACGCATCCTAAAGAATCTCCGCTCAATCGAATCAGAAAGTCCGGATCAAAACCCCAAGAGGTCGAAAGGTCACCTGGATTCATTGCGGCTTCGAGGAGGAAGATGGAGACGCGTAACGATTCCCTTGAAGAACCCCTAGAATTCGGTGATCCGTGGCGAGTCAGCGGGAGAGCTGTGAGGAAGAGGAAGAGATGCATGTGGGCAAAGGGAAAACAAAGGACAGAAGACGAGAAGGGCCTCTGAGGGTGAAAAAGAAGATTAGGAGGGATGTTTGACGCAAAGATGTCTGGCCAAAAGGGTTCCAAGTGAGCCTTGTGGGCGTAGGGCGCCCAAGAAGTCCCCGAGGGATTCGGGAAAGGGACGAAGGTTCTTGCGGACACCTGCGAGGCGACATGGGAAGGGGTTGCGGTTCTTCAGTAGTTGTTGATCGGAATCAAATTACAGTGGACTGCCGAGATAATTGATCCAGCAGCTCTGTAAAAGTTTTAGGGAGCAGCGATACAGAATAGGAATTTGTTTGAATTCCGTTTGCGGTTACGAAATTAATCGATGTCTTTTCCCTTTGTCTCCCGAGACCGGTTCCTTCGAATAGCTCTCACTTATCTCAGCGAGGAATGCTTCCTTTGTGAAGAGGCGATGCTATCGTGTTAAAGGTTGATGAGATAATTGTGGTTGCGAGAGATGGGTCCGAATACGTTCAGGTCTAAATCAGAGATGAAACTATAAAAGAGAGCGAAACCAGCTAAAGGTCTGGTTAAGATGTACTCGAGTCAGAGTAAGCATACCAGGTTTTTCATCTTTTAACTTAAAAAATAACCAGCACTATTTACAAGATAGCTTAATATCAGACGCGCACCTAGAGGGGGAGTAAGGGGTTCTGTCAACCTCAAGATTCTACAAGTAATCCTATAATTTTATCGCCCTCGAGCTTACAGTTTAGGCTTTGTACAATGTTTGGTAATTTTTAGTAAAAGAAGTCCTTTCATTAATTTATTCACGAGAATTATCAAGTTTATATGCCAACTTGCCAAATTGTAACATGTTCAATATACTCGCATTATAAGTGAACATCCTTTTGTTGTTCCTCCAGCAAATATTCTGGGTGCGAGCCTTGCGAATTTGAAGTTGTCGTTATTGCAAGCGAAGCTTGCAATAACGACAACTGTAGACATTTGAGGTGTCCATCCATGAGTTCCATTATGACCGCTTACTCCCTTCGGTGGTTACATGTTATCGTGTGTCTTTGATGAGGGGATAGCGTTTCCGAAGGCATGATTCATCAGAAATGCTAGCAAATGGGACATCTTATTCACCGGTGATGGCGACCCATTTAATGTGAAGGCTCGACGGAACTTCATGGACTTCTTTGAATAACCGGCTTAAAAAATGTTTTCCTCATGTCGATTTTTTGTGCTTTCCCTGCCGCTTAGAGGTTATTGTTGTTGGGAAGAAAGAAAAATATCGGAGAGGAATAATTTTACAAAAGACACACTTCTCCTGTAAAGGGGAGACTTTTCAGTAGCATTCGGAGAATTCCCTCATTTCCCTTCTCTTCCTTTATTTCTCCCCTTTTCTACGCCCATCACTTCTTCCCTTCGCCACGCCTCCTTTACCCACCCTAGAGCACTTCACCCTCCCAATGGGCCGTCCTTCTCAATTTTAGCCCTCTTCCCCTCTTCCCTTTCAAAATAGTTCCCCTCTCCTAAGGCTGCTTCCAAGCCTCGGCATTTGTCACACCCGCTCCCTCATCGGGAGGTGCATCACCACACAAGGACTCCACGTCGGAATCGGTGCGGGGGTGAGTTATTGGAGACGTTGAATGCCTTAGTCACAATGCATTCGAAAATACAGGAAGTATGCGAGCGATGGAATGGTTCGCAGGGGATGTTGCCACGTCTATGGCCTAGTCTATGAGTCTAGGTTCTTCTGTGGATCAGCTGGGCAGCTGGTCTCGCTCATAGAGAGAGAGACCCTCGCCTCCCACTCCTAGGGGTCGTGTTGTGTATGCTCCTTGGCTCCTTTGTTCCCTCTGCGAAGGCATGGGACTTCCTTAGTCGTTCGCCGGCCACGTGAGAGGCAACTCATTCCATCTCTGCCTCTATGCCCATCTATCTGGAGGGAATTCCACGATGGAGGGTATGGATTTCTTCGGCTATTGAGTTGGTCCATTGTGATTACCCGGGTGGGAACGGCGCTACGCCGCGAGACCGGCCGTTGGAATCTCCGAAGATGTGCGCGGTGTGGCGCAGAATTGCGGCGTGAAGATTGTGACTCTCGTAAGGAATAACCCTTTGTTGCTCATCGCGGTGTACGAAGTCTGGTTTTTCGCCCGAAGTGCTCCAATAGCAGTGATTCTCCTGGATTATCAGAATTATCATGCTGCGATAACTCATGGAAGTAAATCAGTGCTGCTCGTAGTGCATGAATTAGGGAAAGGTCGAGATTCTCGAGTGCTGTTGTGTAGTGTTGTGCTGTACTTGTAAGTCTGCATTACTATGGATGACTTGGTTTGGTTTCTCTCGAAGGATTTGTGACGGACTCTTATGAGATCCTCTTATCACGAATAAGTTTGTGTGTGGGCGTGTCTCCATCTAGGATAAACGGATTTTGTTATTCAGTGACAGCGTATAATTTCGTGACCGAGTTTAGGTGAGTGGCTAGTCTTTTGTTCCTATGCAATATAGCACGATGATTCTTAATTCTTTTACTATTCTATAAAATTCACTGAGTTGGATGTTTCCGCAAGGAATTCTCTCAATGTATTCGCATTTTTACTCCTTAATCCGAAAACAATTCCTAATCATCCTTATATCCTAGAAGAAATTATGCATGTCGCAAGGAATGAAGCATTTACCATCGAATTTTCATTTTCAGCTTCCGTTATATATTTTCTTGCATTTTCTTGCGTGCTATATTTCTATTAATCTTCTCCCATCTAATAACCATATCCTTCTATTTGAAAATATTCCGCAATATATGACACATTAACATATTCTCTAATAGAAATGTATTCATTTAGAATGCTGTTTTTTACTGCATATATTGGAACGGAGAGTGGTAGCGAATGATGTAATTTTATGAAATACAAACAGGAGAGACAAGGAATATTAGGGGTCTTGCAGTTATGAAGTTATTATAATTAGATTTTTGAGGGCTTGAAATAATTAGATATACTTTAGATGCATGTATAAAAGTTAAATACGTTAAATAGTAACTTTCTTGAAATGTGGAATTGAAACCACGATTTAAATTAAATTCAACTGTATATCTAATTCCTTTGAACTGAAGGATGTTATATGTATTGTGTTGTATGTATTTTGTATATGTATAAGATTATACCCGCAATTGCAAATATTTGGTATTTTGTCAGAAAAAATAGGCTATTGTTCTTCGTTCAATTAGCCTCAGGTATTCAGGACGTTAATGGTTTAGTATACTATAGTATATACTGTCTCCCCAAATGTCACACAGCCATGTATTTATCATGAATTGAATGACAATGATATGATTTATTCGCACGAGAATGAAGTCCTTGGATGGACGCGGGAATAAGCTGGTCATACTCTTCGTTTGCCTTTATCTTTAGGTAATAACTTTTCAGAAGAATTTTTGTTGTTTACGCAAATAATATTTCTCTCTCATAAATGTCATGTTTTTTTATGAACAATTTTAAGGGAGCATCTTTGTGGCTTGCTTTTTAAGTTTACCAATTTTGTGTTGTTTGGATATATGGCCGAATTGAAATAAATATTTAATTATTAATAAATAATTAATAATAGCATAAATATTTTCAGGAATGAATCGCTAACTCTTCGCCATGGCTAGCAGTGGCGCTCGGATTTCCATGGTGGGCCTCCTACCACAAGAGGAGGATGACGAAGAGGAAGATGCTTCTGCAGATGGTGCGGCAGGAGGTGAACCTTCAGCACCAATGGGATCGTCGGATCCAGTACCAGGAGTGTCCAACGCGGCCTTCGAACCAGGTGCTCCCGATGGACGGGATGATAGGGGAAAGAATATTGGCGAAGCGATTCACCCATACAATGAGTTGAAACCATCTGGAGAAACATCGGCAGGGACCGAGAGGACGAAGGATTGTTATTCGGATGAGAAAACGAGAGAAAATGCTGCAGAAGTCAGAAAGCAATCACCAGAGGAGTTGGAGGCCGGTAAGAATACCACCTTACCGCAACAGCCTCAGCAGCACCAATCTGTGGTGGTTGCTGCAGGGTCTAGTCGGGAGTCGAAGCGAGAAGGGAGGGAAGGAATCTCGAGGGAAGAGAGGAAAAGATCACCGGAGGGAAACAGAATCGCAGCCGGTGTCGTTATAGGGGTTTCTCCGCTGAACGGCGTTCCTCGGACGTCGGAATCTCCGCACCGCCGGAGGACGACGCCGTCCGCCGCACTGAGACGTCGTCGCGTCGAGGACTCCAGAGGACAAACTTCACTCGCCGTGGCCGCATGGGGAGCACCGAGCGCGGAAGGCCCTGCAGATAGTGGAGCGACGGGGGCAGGGCCATCGGGAGTCTCCGGAGGAAGTTCCAATGCCGGAGCGCGGGCGCCTTGCACTTCAGCTCCCGGTCCATCTCGTCCTTCTCGCCGATCTTCTGGCCCTCGTTGCCAGGACGCCTTATCTTCAATCCTCTGGGAGCCTTACGACTGCCGCCGGAGGAGACCAACCCTTCTGAGTGGAGAAGGCTACAGGATGCAGACAGTGACTCCAACGTCCACTTTTTACTACCACGCTCCCTTGCCGCATCCTCTCGATGACTACGCTTTATGGTTACCTCCCCCGCCTTATGAGGCTTCCACTGCCTTGCCCCTCGATGGACCTCCACCCAACCTTCCGGATTTCTTCCCGATAACCTTCTCCTCCTGTTCATCCGCATCTTCTTCGGCAGCATCCTCATTGTCTACGTCGCCCTCATCATCTTCGTCGTTTCTGTGCTGCTCCGCCAACGGCAACAACAACCGTTTCAGCATAGACGTGGCAACTGCGAGAAGGGCAGCGGAGAAGGCCGCCGAAGAGGCGACGGAGGCCGCCCTTCGGAGGGCACGCAGCTTCCAGTGCCTGCCGCCAGAGGGAAGTTGCGTGGCTGTTGTTAACTCGGATCCGAGCCGACTCCCTCTGCCGCCGGGCGGCAAAAGCGGGGCGCTTTGCAACTTCGGAGGGGTTGAGGGGGTGAGGGAGGGGATTGATGGTGCGGGGGGAGGGGGAGAGTCCAGAGCGGAGGCGAGCAGAAAGAGCGCTTTGGTCGCTGACCTCGGAGGAGAGGAGAGTTGGTGTCCGTATTGCCTTGCCCGACCGCGGGAGGCGCTGGGATCGTCTCGTCCGCCGCGGGGGCGGTGCCGCTGTAAGGCCTCGGCAGTCGAGTGCTCGTCGCGGTGGGGAAGCGTGTGTTCGTCCAGGGAGGGGACGTGTGTGCAGGAGGAACGGAGGGAGACGAGGCGCGTTAAGTCCCATTCTCGCTGCGACGGACGGGAAAGGTGCCCTCGGCGGTCGCGAGGAAGGACGCCGGCCGCCGAAATGGTTAGCGTCGCGGTGGAAGGCGTCCGGGGTGGAGGCGTCGTCGTCGCGCCCCCGGACGAAGAGGCGCCAGCGGGCGCGAGTGAACAGAGTGTCGGATACATCTCTGGAAGTGCTACGTCAGCCGCCAACGGCGGCGATGCGAGTGCAGTGGTGGGTGTGGTGAACGTGGTGAACTGCCGCGCCGCCGCACCCGCGACTCTCCGGGTACCGGTGCCAGCGGCGCAGCGGTGCGTACTCGTGGGAAATTCCAATGTGTCCAACGTGCAAATATCGAGCGAGGCGGAAGTTGGTGTGGCAAGGGAGGCCGAGGATGCGGTCGGGGAGCAGGGCCGCACCTTTACGTCCACGGAGGCTCAGACAGATGAGACTGGTGGGGGCGGAGCGAGTGTGGGGCGCGGGGCAGAAGATGTCAGCGGTGCAGCACAATCGCACCTGGAGAACAGGGAGCAGAGGAGGAGAGAAAGACGGGAGAGGCGGCACAGGAGGAGCGCCGTGGGGCAACAGGCGCCTCCGCCGCCCCCGCCCATGATGCATTCCGTGGACTCCCACTGGCAGACGCGCCTCGACACCGTCATACCATGCGGCGTCGGTGGGGTCTTGGGCGCCGAGAGATTACTCCCGGACCTCCTGAACTCCCATTTACCGCCCCCATATTCTACATTGCCCATGCCACCAGCTCCGCCCCCGCGGCTTATACCGATTGTCGGAGGACCTCCGCCCCCGAACGGATCGCAGTTAATGCCGCCCCCGCCTCCCCCACCGCCCCCAGGATCTCCACCCCAAATTGGAGGGATGCGTTTCCCGTTTCCCACTCCTCCTGGAAGAAGGTAAGTCGGAATCTCCTTCTTCTTTTACTTCGGGGCGAGTAACGGAGAGACCTCGGGAGTTGAAGTCTCGAGAACCGGCATTCGCCCCCGTCCCCTCAAGACGCTCCTTGCCATATGGCTCCCTTCCATCACGACGCATTAGCACGGCCGCTAGCTCTAGTTAATAACTAACGGAGCATCGTTTTACATATATTGTGCCCCGTGGCTTTGTAGCAGGGTAATTATTCCTAATTGTTATGATATTTCGCAAATGTTGTGATGAATTATAAGGTCTTATTAGGTCGAACAACATCTGGCTCAATGATTGGGCTATTTGGGTTTAAAGAAAGAAAGCACGTCAGAACTGGTTTTGAAAGGTTTCGACCTGGTAGGCCGAAGAAAAACTTCTCGTGGCGCACTGTTACTGGAAGGAGTTCTTATAGGCGTACATTCATAAATTATTAGCTGTCTTAAATAATTCCTTTTCTTATTAATTCTCCTATAAATCCATATCTATAGCTATTGTGGCAATTTATCCAAAAATTTTGGGAACATACTTTCTTACTTGTCTGTTAAAGATTCGTCTGTGGCACCAGCTTATTCCTTTTGCAGCGTAACTTTGGGAAGTTTTCAGTGCTCACTGTCAGAGTCAGTCCTTTTTCGTAACTTTTTTTATTTTTAGGTTGTACAAAGCTGTAAAACGTTGAAATTTTTTCTTATAAACACGACAATATCGATGTTCTGGAAGGTAATCGGTAGGCTTTAGCTTAGTAAATTTTCAGGGAACTTTTGTATTTCGATCAAGGGCTGCTCTTCCAAATTGAATTCCACGAAGGAATTATAACTGGAAGATTCCAAGGATTTCGAGATAGGCGCGTTTCCTCACAATAAACCCCCTCCTATCCTTTAAAATCGTTCCAAGAAGACCTCAGGTATTCATTTGCGCCTCTTTTGAAACCGGTATCTTAAAAGAAAATGTTTACTCAGCCTTTTAGTGGAGTCTGTTTCAAATGTTAAAAACTCTTGCGAAGGACGCGAGGGATACGAAAATTTCAACGAGAGTGACGTATTTCTGCTGATTTACAGAGAAAGAGTGTAAACAAGGAACAAAGGAAATCTGTTTGGCAATTTCAGTAAGTTTTCTTATTTTGTAAAAGCTTTGAAGATTGTCAAGTAATCCTGTCGCACAGGTAGAGTTTGCTACGAAGTTTCGCTGTCGTTCGTCTTCGGTTTTGAGTCTCTTCGGTTTGCCTTGTGTAAATGCTCCTTAGCAAGTGTGAGTAAGGTAAACAACAAAGTATCCGGATTGACTTCTTTAATGTTAAAGTCTAAATTCCTGTCAATTATCAATTAAAAGTATTGGTTCTGTTGTAAATCATTTTGTAGATACCGATCCGAATCATATTTCAACATCATCTATATCAAATGATTTTTGTCAGTTTTAAAAATGTCAGATTTATTTTTATTACAATTCATTCCATAGTTCACTTAAATTGTTTTACTTTGGCCAATATCCTTTCCATTTCGTGTCTCTCACATAACATTTCACGTAACTTTTCAGTGATATATTCTCAATTTAATTTCTTGAATCCGTCGAAAATTGTACCTGTAATTGAACGTTAAAAATACTACACTGTGTTCATTTTATATGCACCTAAATCCCAGGTTTACGTTTTAATTTAATATGCCTTTACCATGTGGGAAATTTTAGCTGTAAGCATTGTTAGGCGCTAAAACTTTCATGAGATTGTTAGAGGCTTTGATGGATAGATGAATATTAAATTTGTATAGAATGGTTTAAAGGATCGTTAGCGCAAGGAAGATATCTCTTCTCAAGTCTCAAAATACACTGTTATACATATGTGCTTATCTCAAGGAAATGACACAACTACTTTCCCTTCCATTCCTTATTCTTCCGGTTTCTAAGAGACAGCGGTAGAGATATGAGAGCGCGATTCCTCTCGTTTACGTTGATAGCTCCCGTCGCTGTCTTCCTTGGAATTGAATTAGAAGGAAGCCGAGACCGTGTTATGACGTTTAACTTTGAATCCGATTCGATTAGTCTCTTGTATGTGCTGAACCCTCTTATGTGTAAGCTAAAATCAACTGGAAGTTGTCAGTTCGCCGAAAGATTGGAGGTTGAAATTGTTGTTCAGTATGGATTATCAGTTATATTGATTACGTGTTTTATATGCTAATATTCTAAAAGGAGTAAAAGTGTGAAGTAGAAATTCCATCTGGTAATGGTAATGATTTCAAATTATTGTCTTTTGACTGCTATTTTCGGTATGAGTTGATAAGATTATTTATGTATCTCAAGATTTTAGCATTCATATTTCTGCTCTAGCATATGATGTCATCACACACAGAAGTTTCCTTTCAGAACACATCAAAGAGCAATCCAAGAAACGTTGTGCACTTGTAATTAAAGGTGACCTTTGTTTGAAAAAGGAATCCGCAGTATTGATCTGTAGTTTTTAATTAAGGATCGCTGTTCGATACACCTTCATTTCTCGGAAACCTTCGAACCGATACCGGAAATTTGCTGACGGTTAAAATGAGTGACAGAAGGGATGAATATGGAAACAAATCTTCGTCCCTGATACCAACGGCAACTTTGGAATGATCGCACCAACTTTGAACTGAATTTCTCGGCCATAGAATCAATAATATTGCATCAATTTTGGTTTATATCACGTCACCATATACAAATTTAACTCACTGAAACGTTGGTACATAAGTTGAGATGTTAAAACTGCGAGTGTTGGGGTAAATTTATCAACGGCCGAACTATAATTTTTTTCTGAGTATTATGATGCCCTCATAACCCCGTAAATGAAGGAGATTCCAAGTGGCACACGAACACACGCAGCGAAGGTATTATTCTGAATTCTCTTTGTAATCACTGGTTTCCTCTTTGGCGTGAGGGATCTCTTCTTGAGCCCAAGGGCATTCATTTCCTACGATTGACAACATGCGCTTTGGTCCTAGATCGACCGGAAACTGGGTCAAACTGAGAGAAAGAGCGTAGGACCTGAGTCAATTCTTTCTTCGTGAAGACAGTTTATAACACTGCATACGAATGTCAACTGTTGATTAGGTAACCGTGGGAAGACGAGTGCTTTCCATCTTCGCCCTTCTCTCCTCCATTGCGAGATTTCGCAATTCTTTTCGTTTGCGTGGTTCCCACGCGTCATTGGAGTTGGGATTAGATTCCCGTCCCACGAACTTCCTTTCTCCAACTCTCTTCAGTTTATAACTTTTCTGGAAAAAATTGCCTCCACTTTCTTTCCTGAAAATCAGTGTGCTTTCTCCAAAGCGCTCAAAGTTATAAATTCCCTCGATTTATGTCTCAAATTCTCAATATCTCTATTATCTAATATTTGGTAATTGATTGAATTTAATATTTTAATGCTGTTAGTCAAAGGATAAACCATTGGCTTTAAATCATGTTTTGTATCAACGAGACTCAATGTTAATAACTGTGGTGTAGTAAAAGTTATTCAACAATGAGTCTCGTTGTGTGTCAATACCACAAAAGTGAACCTGATCTCATCACTCATATTTCGTATATTTCAGACGTTGACGATTCTCGATCTTTAGGATGAAGAATCATAATTTTGTTGAGTTGGCCTAAATTCAAATTCGAAGTATGGTCATCAAATTTGTGAATAATGGAATCGGGATCGCATGAGAATTAGATGCTGGAATAGTTTTTATTTTGTCATGATTCACATTCAATCAGTACTTATTCACATGATGTCTGAGGGTTAGATAGAAGAGAAGATTATATAGTCTAAATTTCGCCCACATGAATACAAGATTTATTTATTTATCCGAAATGGACAGCTGTCAGAGAAGTTTGAACTCTGGCTGATACGCATCTCCTGAATAACTCCTTCTTCCGTATCGACAAGTGGGTCGAGATAATCGAAAAAAGAGGAGGAGACGAAAGGATGCAAAAAAAAACTCTCAATTAACCGCCATCCCGGATTTTATATCGCCGTTAAGTTCCTCTCTCCCCTCCCCCAAAGAAGATTCCGTCGCCACCGTTTTCGTGAGCCACAGATTTACGCTCGTCCGTAATTACTGCATTATTATTGGCAGTGGCCATGAATCCAGAAGCGGGACTCCTTGGACAGGTTCTATTAAAAAGCACATCCTCTTCCGGTGATGTCTCATAGAGGCGCGATTGTTCATTATATTCCTGAGTTGGGGAAGATGATTTTTCAATATCAAGGATATTATGAGTTAATGATGCAAGTTCAATTGCTTTACGACCGACGGAAGTCGGTGAACTACCAATGAGTAGCGAATTCTGAGGAAGTAGATTTTGCAGATCATTGCGAGATGGATCTATATCTTGAATTTTAGTTTAACCTATTTGCGAGAGATCTAATGTCTCATTTCCGTTACTTTCTTTGTGTTTTACATCTGGATTATCTAAACTTGAATACTGCGATCCAAATGCTGTTCAAATTACTTGGTTATTAAAAGCAAAGATTTAATTAGAAATATATTACAAAGGTAGGTAATTTTTCGAATATTACCTCGACATTTAATAGCAATATTGATATCAAAGGACTTTCATTGCTTAAAAAACTAGTAATAAACAATTGTGATGAACTTGAAAAAGAAAGTGGAAAATTAACCGTTCCGTTTCCAAAGGTATCGGAAAGATCTAATTAGAAAGATATTAATATTATGCAAGAAAATATTCCGAGAATAATTTTGCGAAGAATGTGCGCTATATTTGGATCCACTTAAGGCCTTTGGATTGTTTCCTCCTTAGCTGAAACCATAAATAGTCCCGTATGCCATACTGAACTAACCCCACCAAAAGGCTCAAATAATAATATCATACTTTGTCTTGAGAGGATGTGATACGCCAATGCCACCAATATAATGTTGTTTCAAAGGTTACGAGGAAAGATAATTTCAGTAAAGTATAAATTTACAGTAATATATATTTAGGTGATTCTGATTGTGGATAAAAGTTTCAAAGTTTATTAAAAATGATCGTCGAAGCTGTTTTTGTCTTTAAATAAGAAAAATCGGTTTCTCGCGTCGACTTTTTATACTCACGAAAGCAAAATCACGCACTTTCTTCGAGTCGAACGACAGGTTCAGTGAATCGTAACTCGATCGAAAAATTAAAATTAAGTCGTCGAGCGGAAAATCGAGGTCTTTCTCTACGTCGAGAGAATTTCCCTTTTTCGGTCGAACGATTGGTGTCAATGCAGAACTGCTAAGTTCGTTCGAAAAACGATTACAGAGTCAATCGTCACGGTCACCGAATATTTGCATCACCTTAAAGGCATTTGCCCAAAGCACTATGACCTTAACACGGCAACCGTTACGTATTCACAGGAGATATCGCCTCCTCAGATTCGCGGCGGGAGTTCACAAGTCGGCGGTTTAAAACAGGAGCTCAGCCGTTTGAAACTGTGAAAGAGCCGCCCTCCCGAGGACGAATTATGCAATCAATTTCCATATGGAACAGGATGAAGAGAGAAAGAGAGGCACTACGTACGTTTTCATTTTCAATCTTACCCACGCGTTTCTGCTAAAAATTCGCACGAATTAAACCCTTGCATTGTTCTCCAGAGTTTTTTTCTGGGACAGTATTATGAAAGGCATATGAAGCAACGGTGGTTGCAGGATAAATTTAGTTTTCATTACGTCTAAAACTCGAATAAAATTAGGTCGAACATTAGCATTGGAATACCTTTGTACATTTTCACCGGCTTTTATTCATTCTTTGCTAGTAAGAAACGCTGAAATGAGATAGAAGAATATTCCTTGTCAGTTTCAGAGTTAGTCATGGCATGATGCACAAATTCTTTATCTTGTATCCGGATTTCAAGTAATTGGGTTTTCGTTGCCCGTTTTGCCCTTCTATTATTTCGACAGTCTTAATTAACATTATGATATTTAATTTTCTGAATTTTTTTATGTAAAGCAACGAACGTATTCTTTCGGATTGAATTATCAACATTCTAAAGTGAACACATAAAGCATTTAAAAAAATATCCACTATGTCTATGTATGTTAGAGAAATGTATCATATCCATCAGCAGATATTTAATTACCAGAATATTCCGAGATTTTTTTTCCTCTGACTCAAGTTCTCTGGCAGAAGTCGATTTCTTAATTTTTCACGGCTCTTGGAAGGACATTGAAGAAATAAGAATCCTTGATAATATCGTCTATTGTGAAATTTATAAGCATATGAAAACCTTCAAGTGGAACTTCTCCTTTAATTACCGAAAGGAAAAGTCTTGATGAATGATTTCTCATGGGTTACTCAGAAATGATCATTTCGTTATCTTCGGTCTCCCATTTAATTCATTTTGGGATGATTGGTCTCACTTGACTAAAGAGGAAATGGATTGTAGATTTCATCGTACAGTTCTTTTAGCCGAATGTTTATGTGGCCAAATAAAAAACCATTCCTCCAAGGATATTTTCTAAAAGGTTCATTATAATTTTACTCCGTTTAAAAATCTCCCATTTACTTTATTTAGTTTCGAAATCTGATCTGTCTCAAGCTCAAAGATGCTCGCAGATTCTCTGCAGCAAACAAAATTTATACGCTTTAGAAGATATAAAGAATTAAAATATTAAGCAATTAAGCATTAAAATTATAAAAATAATATTGATATTAAGAATAGGGATTTTACAAGTTTCCCATGTTGATATGTACGTCGAGCATTTTAAGTAAATATCTTTCAGAGATTTTAGACTTCTTTGGGCATAAATCCTATACTAAAGGACATAGTAAGTTATTTGCCTTGAAGTCATTTCTTAATAGGCGGCTTAATAATGACTAAATCTGTAATATCGAGAAACTTCGGAGCCAGAACGTTCGTGGATAATAGTCTTCTGTAAAAACTACATCTATTGTGCTCTCAACAATTGGCGTTTTTTTCTGATGAATCCTTGATTAAAATCATTCTTAAGAATTACTATGAGATCGTTAACAGAGGCATTCAAGCAATCACAGAAACAGTGCTTGATAGGAAGCTTTCTGGTAAAATTGAATTCCGAACAGGAGTTTAATGAATCAGTCGATTCAATTGGATGATAATCAACGAATGATACGGTGCATTCCTTTTTTAAGAATTATTAATTGTAATGATTAAAAGTTGAATGATGAATTTGAAAAGAAAACTTTATCTTAATTTCTTTTTAGATTACTTCTAATGAGTACTAAAAATTTTTCACTGGAAAAAAATCAAATCGTAAAATAATGGAAATTTTAAAAGTGTGTGTTGGGAAGGGGCGCCGGAATTACTCTCAACCATACACCTCAGGCTCTTGTGGTATATGTTAAAGAGATACATCGATGTGATTCCAGGGAAACTGCTGCAATGTAATCACATAATGTAGGTTAGAAACTCGCGACCTGCGTAACAAGGGCTGTCATAAACAAGAGGAAACGTTTGCAGCATGTCTCATGACTAAGTGAGAGGAGGTGATTGACCGTGGACCACGTGACCTAGGTCGAGGACAAGCGTACCTTCGTCCCGAAAATGGCGAACAATGAAGGGTAAGCGCGAGGAATGAGTAGAACCACTCCAAGTCCATTCCCAGAAAGCGGAGGCATATAAAGGCGTGCCCTAATCGGAAGTCATTCCATTTCCAGTGATTTTTTCCTTCGATTCCGTTCCATATTCAGAGTGCGATCATCCATCGCTCTTTTGCGGCTTCCGTCGCTCTTCTTGTTGTTTATACTCTTCTCATTCTCTCCTCATTCCTGTGAGTACGTGATTCGAATTCGTTGGAAACGTGAATTCATGTGACTGGCGTTCGTTTTTCTCCAGCAATCCTCTAACACAGCGTTTGCCTTAATTATCCGCTGATGGGTCACTTAGCAATTTCTTAAATATCAATAGAAAACCCAAACATTTTTTCTAGAGTAGGTAGATATAAGTGCAGCACAAATTGGTTATCTAGTATGAATTTGGTTCCAGTAAAATTCACAGGCGAAGAGAAAGGGGAGTGAGTTTAAAGCGAGATTGAAGTTACTGCAGCAGGTAAAATCATACCTCAGCCAAACTTACTCATCATAAATTAATCCTTGATAGACTTAGTTCATATTTACATCTGAACAATTATGCATGCTCCATCCTTGCTTTAAAAATTGAAGGAGAAATTGTTCCGTAGTGGTAGCTTAATTATATATGTATTGGGAAAATTAGGGTTAAAACGATTTCAAACATCACGGTTTCATAAGGCAATATCATCAGAATATTTCTTGAAATGAATTAAGTAAGACACAAGTGAAGAAAGTTACGATTTATATAACAAGCTCATTGGTCAATTGGACGTCATATTTTCTGAAAATCCTTTTACATTTATTGATTGCTGAGTGTTTTCCAAGTACGAGTCACTTAAGATGCTATCGATAAAATAATGGGGGTTCTACATTGTCGAAATCTTTTGTTAGCTCTTCTTCAATATATCAATTGTCTTCTCTCATTGTTTTCACAACAAATGATGAATATGGTAGATTTTCCTTTCCTAAGAAGGTAATGTGAACAAGTTGCGAATCATCATAGCGGAAAATATATGGAAGAAATCAGAGAAATGATAGAATGCTCCAGTTTTGAAATAGTGCGAGTAAGATGATTTCATAATTAGGAGAAAGCATTAGGAGTCCTTGAATTCCTTTTCCATTATTGACGATATGAAACCTCTTCATACTCAAGTTGGTGCTGAATGCAATTCTGTCAGCAGGTGAAAAGTATTTCTCGCCATAGAATATGTTGCATTGACAAATCGACTATATCTGGGCAATAATTTATTTGTTTCTTCGGAAATTATCACTTGATAGTAGGCGAAAATGAGGAAATCCTTGAAAAATATATATGCACGCTCCTTTCTTTCAAACTAATTGAATAAATTCCTTTCTTTCGTATTGAGGTTATAAAGTAAAAGTACTTAATAATTTACCTTATACCTTTATTTCGCCTTATGAAATCATATTTTCTTCACATGTAATGTATTCTTCACAGCATTTTTAATACTTTATATTAAGAAATTTTCCATTAGAACCATTTTAAATCGTCTATACCATATCCATTCATCTACTATATTCCTTTACTATGATTAATTTCATAATGAGTAGATGTATATACTCCATAGAATAAGTTTTAACATTTCTTGAATTGTATTGTGACATAACGCTAATCTCTGTCTGTTGGGCTTCATTATTAAATTCATTTTGATAAATCGGATTTTGAAGTTCTTATGGCGCATTAGGCCCATTACATATTCTTCTTTTAATCTTCCGAGAATCACCTAAAGCGCAATCTACTGAGAATCGCAAGAGCAGACGCTCGACTTGACTATCGGTGCTCGTGGGAACACCGGATCTCCACAGAAGAGGAAACTATAACGGGAATATGATTTCTTTTTTTCAGTCCGTATAAAACATGAATTTTCGCCGCCAGTTAGCGCTCCAACCTTGACACATATTGGGCAGAGAATAAGCTGTAGATAAGGGATCACACAGTGAAGGTGACTTTCCATTCTTTGGAAACCCTTTGCGATTTCTTGTATCGATAAGAGGCCCGCTAACCTGGATGATCACCCGAATGTGCTGAAATAAATAAAAAATTATGCTTAAAACTATAATTAGCTGTAAACCTGGGTAGAGACCGCTTCCACTGTGGATCGCTTTCCATCTAGTCCTATTTTCCTTGAAATCTCAATCGCTTTCCAGCTTCATTAAACCCCAATTACCTCTAAACCAAGCAAATTAAAACTTCCGATGCATTAGGTACCATAGCTGCAAAGTAATAAGACGGAGAATATGGAATCCAAAGTTCTGAAATTAAAAGAAATTGTGCGAAGGTTTCATGAAGTAATCCATATATTACCATGTTAAATTTTAATAATCCTGCGTTTCCAGACTTTAAGGCCGTATCGATTTTTATATTAGAATATCATTGCGGACTATCATTCCATTATATCAACATATTAACTCTAGTAAATATTTTGAATTTGGTAACTGAGTTCAAATTTCTGCTTCGTTGTAAATTTAAAGTAATCGCATTAATCTAATTCCTCGTTGGATTAGTTAAAAAGATTTTAACGGCGGATGTCATAAACAAGAACCTTCGAACCCCCAAAATAATTAATCATTATTAATAATTAATCCATAGACCTGAGAGTGAATAGCCTCAGAAATAATAATGTGGCGAGACGATAAAATTTGCAGAGAATTCACGGATTCTGAGTGGTAACTCTAGGTCATAAATTGGTTACAATTAAATTTTTCACTTTTTATCTTACATTTTTAAACGCCGATGAAGTTTGAATTGTGAAAATAATCAATCAATTGACTGTATTATTCATCGTTTGATGTGGAGTGAGTAGAATTATGTTAATCTTAATTTTTTGGAATATTTATATATTCATTATGAAGCAATTTCATTTTCGATCGGGAAGTTATCTCATATTGCTTCACGAAGGAAATGCAATCCCGGTCATGCATCCAGGAGTGAATTCTCTACTTTTGGTCTGCATGGATTAAATCTCATCACTGATTCAAAGATTTATGATTTAGTACATTTTTATGTATTATTTGCAAGTATGTATTGTTTGCAAGCATCATGATTGAAGTCAGTGACCAAAGAAGTCAGTTTTTACTTAATATTCATAAGAAAAATTGTATCAATCAAGAAGTGATGTGGAATTACCGATGAATATTTCTACTCTCCCTTTCTGCTAATGTAGCCTTTATGAAGCAGTCATCGTAATTGATGGAGTTATTCGCTTCAAAGCATCGATTGTTTCCAGATCGATAAACTCTTCCGGTCCGTGTTTATCCTCATCGCTTTACTATTGCATGTGCAATTAGCGAGAATGGCTTTTCCAGCGTAACGATGGCCCCTGGCAGAACCTTCCCCAGAAGGTCCAACCATCTCCATTTCCTCCGTCTTCTCTCAATAATGCACGACTTTATAATGACTGTGAGGTGGTGTGTCCGACGTTTTCTGGCGCCTCCCTCTAAGTGGCCCGCTCCTCGACAAGGGCAGAGTGAGGCGGTCGTGAGAGTGGAAGTCAATTACGCGAATAGAGATTGGGATGTAACGGTCGGAGGTTATTTGGGGTTGCGTGCGGAATGGGAGGACCTTAGGAGCCTCTTTGAGCCCTTGGTGGCCTTATCAGATCAACTCTCGAGATTGCTCAGGGCGTTTGTTTCTACGCGAAGATGGAGTGGAAGAACCGATTCCAGAATCTCGAATGGTCAATCCGCCGAAATTGGGAAGGATATCTGCTTTTAACGTATAACCACTCTCCTGTTGCTGTTATCTCGGTATCAAACTCCTTTAGCCGCATGTCTTTGATCTGAATTTCCATTATATTGCCTCACGTTGCACATAGGTGTTCTGATTCTCGCGCTTTAATTTTATTGATAAGAACACAGCCGTTTATAGATTGAGTGTTAAGCACTGAAATGCTTGCTTTAAGTTTCTCTGGGATAACCCATTTCATTTTTCTTTGCTTTTCCCCATAAATAAATTATTTATTCTGTAATGTGTATTTAATGCATCCTAATTTTTCTTTAAGGACATTTAATTATTCGCTTTCGTCATAGGATGAAATTAACCACTTCCGCTTCAAGTAGAAACTTTATTTCCCACTGACTCATTGATTGTTCGAGGGAGGAAAGGCTGCAAGAATTAGCTTGAATTAATATCCGAATGTGAAGTTTTTCTATGATCAATATACATCTACTGAATATAATGCAACGTAAGAAATTTTACAAGTTAATTTGAGATGATTTCATAAGGCTCAGAATTGCCTTAAATCGTCCAGACATGACCAGGGTTTTCCTTTATTACAGCGTTGGCTTCTTCGAAAAAATACGAAATATTTATGATTACCTTTCCCAAATGCCTGCGGCGGAGGAATTCATATTGCAGCCCAAGATAAATCAGCCTTACTTAAAATGCCCGTTGAATATTGTATCGGATGTATTGAAGTTTGGTAGATCTAGTAGCAAAACATCCCCTTACAATAAATGCGGTATACCTTTATGGAAACCCAGGTTCCTCGAAACCCAACGTCGATAGGAATTCCTCTTCCAGAGGGTATCACTTTCCGGAGCATTGGCTCCATTCCACCGCTCCGAATAGCTAGAATCCCCGCGTCTAAAAATGAACGACTTACCAAACAGTCAATGGATCGGTATTGAAGTTTTCCATCGGAGATACTGCGGATCGCACGCACGAAGAACCGCGTGGAATTTCACCCTCGAGCCAACAGGAACCCTTACATTTCATCTCCCTCCGCTTGTTCCCTGCATCTTTACGACTCGCTCATTCCCAGCTTCCACGATTCTCACTTGCACTTGACACTGCCCCCGATTCAAGAAAAGAGCGCTCTGCTCCCATTGCGAGAAATGGAAGCTATTCTACATATCTCGCCGTAGGTGTGCGATCCTCGCCGGAGAGCATCCTCTCATCCCTTCGTCCTCTTTCTTCTACGCCTCCGCAACTGGTTCTCGGCGACCCGGATTTGAGCCACTCGGGTGCCAAAGCCATCCGAGATGATTGTTCTTTTTTCTTCGCGCCTTTCGCTCAGACTCCTTCGATCTCTTTCGAAGCTCACGTCCTCGTTCGGTTCCCTAGTTTGGTTCCGTACCCCTGGGCGAATCTCCGACACACATTCCCGTTACTTTAGTTGGCGCAGTATATCTCACTTCCCGAGGCGGTGCTCATCTCGATGATCTACGGAGGGTTGCTAATCAGCCAAACCAATTCGACAGGAGGTGGAAAAGTTGGGCGATAAAGTTGTCGAGTTCTAAATCTTCATTCGCCTAGATTAAGCTGGGATAAAAAGCAATTCGTGAATTAAGTTTATTTTTTAATTAACGAAAAACGCGAGGAAAGAATGGCCCCTTTTACTTAAGCATCTTTCAGTTGTATTAATTTTTTTTTTAATGCACCCTCAAAATTTTTTTCATAGAACCATTACAGCGGGAGAACCATGGATGGATGAGCACTAATAATCCTTAAAATCAAGAAAACCCCTTGGGACTCTAACCCGGGAACATAATAGGCTGTCATACTAGCCATTCCGCTGCCGAGGTCAATGCTGTAGTAAAAATAAATTCTATGACATAGAATCGATTAAAAAAATACGATTCACTAGGTAAAATACCAAAAAACGACCGGTGTAACTCATGATTTTCATAATGGCAAAAGATTAAATTGTATTTGTACATTAATCTGTACTATCCAGCAAGGCCTTATTTATTCTTTTGACTTGACGTATATTTTTAGCAGACAAAGGTTACTGGGTTCGGAGAAGTTATCCAGTTCGCGCAACTTCCCGATTTGGAAAGCTCTTTTCTGTTCGAAGGATCGACCTGTGTCGTGTCAAACCGGCGTGAGATTCACGCTTATCTGTCCGTCACCATGACGACTCAAAGGCGATTTTTCCATTGGATTACTTTTCCGGATCTCTTCTCTCGTGAGATGCCTCCTCGACTTCGATGAGAGCTCCTTTCGAACCATGTTACGTGTCTGCACCGCCCTTTCTGCCGTGGTGTGCACAGCCGTGTGAAATTTCGAGCCAAGCGGAGACTGCCTTCGCGCAAAATGCCTTTTTGCCCTCTCTCTCTGTCTTCCGCTAGAGGAGCAATAAAGCGTTTCTTTGTCAATTAAAGGGAGAAAAAGGAACTACTAATTATCGCGTCTTTGACATTGTAAACGCGTCTCTCGATAGATTACGGTTTTCGTTTTTCGGCGTCCTTTCGTTCGATTCGAGAGAGATATTTCCTTTGTCGTACCTTCTTTTGAAGATCGGATATTTCCAAAGGTATATAGCTGGAATTTTTCGCAACACTAGACGTTTTCTCCATCAGAGGTGCTTTTCCAGTTAGTACCCTCACGACTCTTTGTTGATTTCACGTTAAAAGTTTCCGGTAGGATTGGAAGGACAGTGAAGTGAGAACATTTTTCATCCAAGCACGAATAGTACTCGCGCGTGCCTCTGGGGTTTTCATTTCATGAAATCATCGCCGATGGGACTGCGAATATGTCATATTGTGTTCAGACCACAGCGTTATTTCATGCGGTGCGATTTGAATGCTTGAAAAGATACAACTAATTGGTAAGGCAGGAAAGAAGTGACAACTTTGTTTTTTCCGCGTGATAACGTCACCAAACGGTTTTTCCTCCGCTTCATTTTTCTCCGAAGTCTTTTTCGCGGGTTTTCTGGGTTTTTCTAATGGTTTTCCGCTTTGAGCTGCGGTTGCTCGCTTAGGCGTTCGATTCGAAGTGTGTCAGCGGATGAAGATTATGAGGCATGCACTTCCTTCCACGAGATTTAATGGAGGCAGCAGATCCTCGGGGCACCACTCGAGAAGTACGTCCTTCGCGCATGTTTGTCCCTTTTATCCCTTTTGCGCTTCGGCGGAGCGCATTTTGCCAGTGAAGCTGAGCATTTAAAACTTTAAAGAGGAAACCGGTTCTCAGTGGCATGTTCTTTCGCCAGTCTCCATTTCTTTATTGTTCTTTCATCTTTACCGTGGTGATTTTAATCTCCTTGATGAAGCCCCAGTTGTAAATTGTAGAACTCAGACGTCTGCTTTTGCTTAACTCGTCTACACGAGTTTTGACGTTTCCTTTTTAGCTTACACCTTCGACTCTATTTATGTATATAGTTTAGGTTCAGCTCATCCTTGCAAATAATCCTTAATAAGGATTATTTTGCTAAAAGTGAAGTAGAAGAGGGGTAGGATATGTATCATAATATTTCAGTGCAGCCATTTTAAACTAATGATATTACATGAAATTGGAGTTATTTAGTATGTATTTAAATTGGGTATAAATTATAATCTTTTTATCTCAAGTAAACATGACGCAATATCTAGAATTCTGAGTATATTCAATATTAACTGTGTGAAAACTAATGAAGGCTATAATGAATATTAAAGGTTCCTTCTGAATATTTTCACGTATTAAACGTGCTTAGTAGTGATGAATAGGCTCAACTTTCTATTCGTGATATTTTAATTGATGATATCATCTTCGCAACCAAGGACATAAGATTTTTAAGATAATACGGATCACCTAATGAGAAGTTTTAATCGTTTTGAAATTGTCTTCCGAAAGTAATTGACCATGGTTTGGTAATGAATTTGGAATCGAGTTTCTCCATTTTAATGCGTTACTTGCTGGACATCGACGTGATTTTAATTACTCCACGTTGGATGAGTCAGTCATTATTGACTAATCGAGGCCATTATTGATATGAAGATATAGCCACTTCTGAATTTTAAATAGTTCGTTTTTTCATCCAGTTGAAAATACTAATTTTAAAGCTCTGGGAGGAGTGACTATCGTATATAAACTAGGAAATTATTTTGTATTTCTCCTTCAATTGGTTAGAGTTTTATAAGGAAACAAATTCATATAACTTTATCGGCAGTGAAAAATTCGATTTCCTCTCTAAATAGCGTCGCCTGGGCTACAATATGTACAGTGCTCAAGGGCGGGAGTCTCAACGGGGTGGCTAAATCTATGTAGATATTACATATGTATTGGGATAACTTTTAGATGCGGCAGAGGGGATTAACATCTTATTTTGGGACCTGAATCAATTTTCTGTTTAAATCTTCCCAGAGATAAGATAGAAAGGAGTTTTTCCAATGTATTATAGAATAGAGCAGATGAAAAGATAGCAATACGTTTGTTGATTTTTTTTAATGCTCTTTCCTTCGTAAATTTGGTGGTCATCTGTTTCATATTTTGCATTCAGTCATACTTTACAATTATTATCCTAAATTATAATAGAAAGTAGGTAAGGTATAGTAAGTAATAAGGTTTTCTTTCTTTATTCTTTGTAATTATGAACAACTTACGAAAACTTATGGAGAAGTTTACGCTCAGTTACCACCGTTGTCCCTAATCCCTACTTTCATGTGAATCATCAAACGTATGACTCAACATCTGATACCTGCTTATTCGCAAATCTAGTTTCGAATCATTCGGAATTAACGACCTCCGCCGTAAATTATGCCTCTTCAATAGCGCAATTACTGTGTTCACCCAGAAAACTGCAGAAATACTGCATCCTGTAGTCTTCCGTACTCGAGTGATCATCGTATTCCGCCTCAAAAGAAGCCATTCGCCATAGAAATCGCTACTCTTCGTCCTTTTCAGACCCAAATAGCTACTCTCTCCTTGGACGAATTAACTTCCCTGCGATGGATTCGTTAGATTAAATTTGCGGCTTTTCAGCGCGGAGAAATCTCCGAAGGATGATTTCACAAAAAGAGATCGATGCCACGAAGGAAATCCTTGAAGCAAGTTTATCTCCTTTAAGCTTTTTACCGAGCTAAGAAGTACTCGGTGCGCCGTCTGATTCATAATGATAATGCTTCACCTTTATCGGCCATTCATAGTTAAATTCAAGATGTTTGGAAAAGATTGGCGAAAGACACGGGAGCCCTAATTAGCAGATTTCTCAGATATCTTACTGCATCCTTATAACATTGTTCTTCCCTCCACAATAGGGGGTTTTTCTTTGATTGCAAGTAAGTTGAATCAAATTTCCAAGGCTTGTAGTCGGAAATGTAAGAAAAGTTGGGTCTTATACCCTATTGGTGAATTTTATGCTGAATTTCGTGTTTTACTTTGAAAACTGACAATATTTATCTCATGATATATAACATCTCGAGGAATTGAAATTTGCAGACATCAATCGACCTTCCACTCCTATGAATTTAAGCAAAATACCTCAATGAGGGAAACACCTTGGAATATAACATTATTTCGTCTGATTTTGATTCAGAATTTCGTCCCTGAATTATACTGCGCAAGATTGTGGAAAAGTCAATATATTGCGCAAAAATTTGTTATTCACCTTGCTCATTTAAGTTTACATCTTTTGCTTGGTGGCCATACGTCGCAACACTTTTCCATTCTTGGTGTGAGGTGGCCATGCGTTGAAAATGGTCGAAACAATATATTCAACTCATGGTGTGAATTGCACCTATTATCTCCAACTTTTACACTCGTGTTACCAACATCTATATCATCACAAATAATTTGACTGAATGCATTTGCCAACAGTTGTAACCAATATTATACAACACGAAAAACATACATTTTAATAGGCCTCTTTCTCGAAGGCTGAGATTGCTACACAGCCTACCAATGTCGTAAAATGTTTATACAGGTTATGTAAATACTCAAAATCTTTTTTTTCCGCGATTGATCGGAATTCACTTAGTAGCGAGGGACGTCCTTGTAGCGTTTCCTGTTTGTTGTATTTTTTTCACAGCTTTCGACCTTCTGGAATCCTCCCTTCTTCACGACCGTGTTAATTAAGTATGAAGAATATATTCTCGAGGGTATGCTCAGCCGTCCGTCTGCCTTCAAAATACACATCCCTTTTGTTACCCAACTCCGCGTAGCCAATTACTCTCTCTGAAAAGCTTGTTTGCTTCCTCGGGCGCGGAGCGAAAGCGGCGCCACATTCGCGGGAAGATCCAATTCTGCAAAGCAGCGAAAGCTAAGGCAACGCGGTTACGACACTCGCCCGCCTCAATTACACATCGCGATTACCGACGAACAATGGAATATTCTTCCGCGGACGCAATAAAAAGTTTCCTGTCGTTTTTCTGCCGCGAAAGATTTAATTATGCGGTGTTGTTCCTTCGCTAAGCTCCCTGCTGAGCAACTGAGCTTATTAATCGCTTTAGCGTGTAATTAGACGAGTCGTGATTCATTTCGCGCTACTTTGGAGAAAAAGTTCGATGTATTTTTTTCGCTCAGGAATAAAACTGTCCTCTTTCTTTAGGTTGTGGTTCACGTAAGCGTTTTTTCGGTATTACTCTTTCCTCTACCGTATAATAATTCATTTTTCGCAAAAAGGTAAAAAAACTATTAAATGCGATATAATAAATGAATAACAATTAAGAAAATTCGGCTATATAAAGGAAAATAATTCTAAAACTATTGATATTACAAAGAAGATTAAAATTAAAATTTTCGCTTTAACGAGGATCACTTATTTCTCTGATGAATCTTTTTAAGTGCCAAATTTTAACATTCCTTTCCAGGATATAAGAAATCCCTTTTTTCAGATCAATAAATAGTAATGCCTTGGTTAACGACCGCCTTAGTTAATGGCGTACTTGGTTGACGACGATGTAATCAGAAAATGTCTTGGGTAAATATGCTTTAGTTTACGGCGCTTCACCGAAGGGTGACGGGTTTCTATAAAACTTTTATTGAAGATATTTAAATGAGTTTCATCAGCGTATTTGAAGTACACTATGGTGTGGGAAGGAGCCAGAATAAATTCTTCGATTGATTTATTTTTGGAAAATCGTATTATTCATAACGACGGAAATCCTGGCCCGTCATTACCAAAGGATCACTCTATTAGGATTTTACAAAAATTCTACTATTTCAAAGGATGAAAATAAATGGGAGAAATATTTGCTTAAGTATTTAGATTCCATAGTGGTTATTTAATTCTTCATACGGGCTTCATACGGAGTTCTTCCTCAGAGGTAGCCTCAGTAAGTAATTTTAAGAACTAGCACTGCTGACGGTAATTATAATGCATGAGTCGCGTTTCCTTAACCATTTCGATAAAAAGGTAAGAAGCTTTATGAAAAAAATCCGCTCTTCATTATTAGAATATGTTTCAGTCGCCAATTATAAATCTGTCGATCGAGGTCGTCTATCTTTATTTCGTATCTCATTTCACGACTATCACTATAAAGTTAACTTTTCCAGCTCTGCGGAAAAGAGTACTATCATATTGAATATCAAATCATTCATAATTAATTTTTACTCTTTAATGTCCTTGTTAATTTCATTTCCTTGAGAAACATGAAAATAACTGTTGGTATTCCTAATTAAAGATATGCCTATTAGATACTCATTTACCTTAATGAGGCACTGTTAACAGAATTGTTCTAGAATTAATTTTCGTAAAATAGATCAAAAACTTTCATTCAGTCGTGTAAATATTTAACAAAATATCTACGCGATAAATTAATTAAAGGTGACATTTTCGGTGGTCTTGTCGAAGATTTTTTTAGTAAAAAATGTCTCTGAGAGGGCTTATGCTGAATCATCATATTCTCCTCTGTGATGAATTCTATCCCAGAGGCAACAATTCAAGTAGAAAGGTCTGAAGAAATTCCTTTGCGATTAACATGAGCACCACGAAATGTATGTAATTAGATAATTAATACAGCTCTTCCTTGTGCTGATTGTCGATTCCTCCTCCTATTTGTACTCCCACGCGGAATTCCGGAACATCTCCCGGCGAGGAAGAATTCCTCCCTAAGAATTGGGTAGGGAATATAATAAGGGCTTCAGTTTACTCATCCTATTCTCTTTGTGTGTGTGAGAGAGAGGGCGTTATTAGCTTTGGCCGTTGGAGAGAAGAGCACGGCGTCAATGCCACGATGAAGGAAGCCTTTGTTCGCAGCGAAAGGGCTTCCCTCCGCAGCAGGGCTTAGCCATAATGACCGTGCATTATGATTTTCAAGGGGAGGGCGTAAGAACTTCCGGCGATTCGAATCCTCCTCTGATCGGATTGGACCGCTTCTGAATTAGCTATGCATTTGTAGACTGCCTAGGTTAGCCGATTTAATCTCCACTATTGTAGTGACTCAGCCTTTTCGTGTTTCATCAAATGTCGGTCCAAAAATGATTGAAATAGATGGAAAAGTAAATAATTTATAATCGCATTATTCGTTTTTCATTAAATGCTAATCCAAAAATATATCAGTGGGCTAGAAAATTAGGGAATGAGTGGAATAGATGGAAAAGTGAATTAGTTTTAATCGCATTATTCCTTTTTTATGAAATTTATACCCAAAAATATATCAGTGGGCTAGAAAATTAGGGTTTTTTAATCGCTTTAAAATTATTTTTATTTCACTTTTTCCAGAGTATTTTTACCGGCGAATCGTGCCAATAGATAACGGTGAAAAAGGCTAACTGAATAGCTTTACCACGTGTACCAGACTTAGTGAAGGGGTTACAATGAGTAATCCAGATACCCGGTAATCCAGCGTCATAAAACATTCCGTAAAAAATTTCGGGGCGATTTCATAAGAGCCGCGACCAAAATCAAGCTTAAATTGCGCATCCGGTGCAAAGTCATTCGAAGCGGAGAGTACGCAGGCAAACAAACGCAGGAAACGAGCGAGACCAAGCTGTTCGCGCTTACACGGCAATATTATCAGCGGTAGGATTTCGAGTGAAGCAGTTAAAGCAGCAGAAATGCTCCATCCAGAGGCAAAGCCACTTAAATGCAAGCCAGGTCCAGGCAAGTCAACTTGTTTTTACGATACTGGGACATACGCACGAGCGAATTCAATTTAGTTCCAGATAGTGTAATGTTGAACTATGCGGAACAAGGATGCTCAACGCGCTGCCCACATGGCTCTTCCGTCAAATTTGTTCGGTGTTTACTCGGAAGAAATTATTATAATCCTTTTTTATGCATTTCATAGAAGTATTTTCTCTTATTATTATTCATTGATTTATGTTTGATTGGTGTAATGGATGAAAATGTATGTAATCGTAAAACGTGAATTGGCCTTGAATAATAAAATTTTATGGGAATTTTATTGAAGTTTATACCTGTTATTGGACTTTATTTTTTAAATGTGCATCCTAAAAAAGTTTCGGAGAAAAAAAGCTGACTTGGAGGAGAGACAAGGTCTTTAAAAAAATAATAATAATTGACGTTATATTTGGAAGGACCTTTGACACACGTTTTAAAACTCCTTTTATGATGAAGATTTTATGCTATATAATAAACTAATCCCAAATGGTATAAGGCGCTCTGAAACTGAGACTATGCTGTTTGTCATGTACATCCTGGTTTTATTCAATAACTTTTTGAGATTACCTCACCCACGCAGACTTCATTTATAGCCTCGAGGGAAAGAAACATGAGGAGCTGATGGCGTTGTGTTTCATATTTGAATTTTTAGATGATTTCACGATTCTTTGAGAAGAATTGAAAACGGCAGAATCTCATATTTCCGCATCGGTGACAGTTTTATAAATTTCCATTCTGTATTCAATCTATGGTTGTCATTCACACTGCCTACTTTTTTGTACTCAGCTTATCGTACAGTAAAAAAGGAAGGGAATTTATTGTTGCATTGCGGATTGCTAAGAGGCTCTCGTTCGTAGTGAAGCAACGGAATACTTCAAGCCATTAATAAGCTAGAGTTGTCTCCTCACCGTTGTTTATTTAAGCATGATGAGAAAATATTTTCCCTTAATTTTTGTTGTAACTTGAAGACCAAAATAATAATTGTGATATTTATGAAATTATTAGAGACATATTTGTTATGAGATTCTCGTAGTCTTAGGGCTGATAATCTGCACTAATAAAAATATTATGGATATGCTAATTAAATTCGATTCAATATTACATGGATTCATTAGAATTTTTTATTAACTGTGCCGTAGGTTAAGGACGCAACTTTCGAAATGGTGTCAGAATATTCTTAAGACCCAGAATTTCGCAGAACCCCATTGCAAGCGAGTTAAAAGCGTGTGGAAAAATAAACTGAGTGGCGACGACCAATTTTCCTTCAAATTCGCCACTTACCTACTTTCCAAGTTTGCGTAAAGCTTATCAAATGAGTTTATATAGGAACCTACCGACATCTTACTCATCATACATACAAGTTATTTAAACACCAGGTCCTTTTGATGTGTTGTTTTAACTTGAACTGCAATGGAAGTATTTTAAGGTGGAATATATAATATATGCGATTAGGCTTCCGCAATGAATTGCTATGAAATGGTCTAATAATAGGAGCATTTCTTTCATTTCTCCCTTCCTGTTTCCCCTGATTTGTCACGAATTTATTTATGGAAATGGAGGTTATATTTCACAAAATCGAGAAGCAGTGAATAAATTCAACGGCTACCTTTGTTGAACAGCATCGGCTTCAATATTTCCCACCCTTTTCACTTTTATTTTGAAAGATGACGTCTTTAATGCAACAAACGGATCTTAAAACACGTCTTTTGTATTGTACTGCTATCTAGGGGAGCGTAGTTGCTAGTTTGGCATCCAGTGGTGATGGATCTCAAGCGTTACACAGGATGCACCACGAGGAGGCGATCCATCATCACACACTTCCATATCTTTGTAGTATTGTCAAATATCCCTGATAACTAAAAATCTTACAGCAAATAAAACTCGGTGCTGATGATATGTTGTCGTAGCCGAAGCATCTCCTTCGCAGCATCCTCGTACACAATTCGGACAAGTGTTTAAAACATCTTCGTCGCTCGATATCCGCATTTCGGTCGTTTAATGGAAGCTTAGCCCTCCGGAGATATGGTCGCGCGCCACTGGAGTCTTCCCCGGCGACGCGAGTCATTACCCCCTCGTGGAACCAACACGCTGTTTCGGAAACGCCGGAGAACAAAGTGAATGACACACGCAGAGATGGCGGTTGAGGGGCCGTCGACCTCGTTCGACATTTAATATCGTGAGGCTGGGGCCTCATCCGACACCGCCTCGCTCGGATCCCGGGAAGACGGAACGGGTTAACCCGGCTCTTTTCGGAAGGAGGTTAGCAGGCCACCGAGAGCACGGCCTTCTTCCTCTCCGTTCCGCGGCCGCTCCGCGATCCCCTTACCTTACCTCGGTCCTTCCCTCCTCAGGTGACATGTGCCCCATAGCGCAGGCGGATGCGGGATCAGGATTTAGGCTAATGCCTGCGTCCGAAAAATGCCCATTCCCACATTATGGACGAAGGCGCCCAGCGAAGATTCTAGTCGCCGTATATTAATGTGGGTGGTTACTATGAAGCTGTGACCCAATTTCCGTTTTATGAACTCGCGAGTTGTTTTCATTCGCCGCTTAATCGGCTCCGCTGTTTCCGATAGTTAATCACGAGATATCGAGGTGTCCTAAAAAGATCTCGGAGAAGTTTTTTGAAGACTTTTTTTCGGGAGAATTTGGGCGTGTGAAACCCGGATGTTCGTCCTGACGTGGTCTTATGTCGGGCAAAAAATTTATTTCGTAAGCGCTTCGGGATTATGTCACTTTGTTTTGCTCGCTTATATCCCCAACGTATTTATCGCTCCTTTGCATGGATGCGTTTTCTAATAGCTAACTCCATAAACTGAAGTTGATGGATAAAAATTTTAATGTTATGGGTGACTGATGAATCTCATTTATTGGTTTATTTATTTACTTTTGATGATGACACGTATGATCGTTTTTCTATGTCTGTTCCATCAATCTGCGGCGTGGAAGATATTATATTTCGTTTGTTGAATAACGAATGGAGATTAAATTTTCTTTTGCCTAGGTTAAGTAAATTATAAGATTATATTTAACATACTAGATAAATGGTGAATAAAATAAAATTATTACCGTACAATTATTCGGTGTAAAAATTGGAAATGGCGTTGATTTGTTTATTAGCATTTTATTTGTCGAATACAACTGAAAATACGCCAATTTATAGTCATAATAAAATAGATATAAAGAATAAAATAGCAAAAAAAACAAAAAATGCGAAAGAAAACATGAAACAAGAAATTAAAGCTTTATTTTATTTTTTTAATTTATGAAACACTTCCCTCTTTTCCTAGCATCCCACGTACACACATACATTTCTTTCCGTGAAGAAATATTAACTTACTCATCATCCTGCTGATGAACCACTCGAGACCCACATACGGCAGTGAGGCTAATGAATGCATATTCATTTACCTCATTTGTAGGCGGCCATTGGAAATGTGCGCGGAAAACATGCTTTCTGCCGGCAAAAGTAGGTAGACCAACATCGCTAACTCTCCTCCGCACTCCCACGCAAGTTACACTCTGATCCACCGCAATCCATACTTGGGACGGGATTGCCCGTCATCAAAGCCTCATCGGCCGGGAAAAGTAGGGCCTTCATCGGCGAAAATTATTCGGATAAGGCGCCTGAAAGAAAAAAATCGGTGGAAATGAGACGGAATGAAAGGAGATTCCGGAGGACCCAAGATGAGACGTTTCAAGGATGTTTCGCAGGAAAACGGCGGTCCTTTTCTCACGGCGCATGCGCGTGTGGGAGTCCCAATGTGGAAAAAACGAAGTGGGAAAACCATATGCAAGGAAAAAAAGTGAGATCCTACCGAGGCCTTCGCTTATTTCCAAAAGGTCGGTCTTCAGGCGTGATAAACGATCGGAGTGCTTTTTTTACTGCTGAGCAGCCCAGCGTTTCACATTCCTCAACGCTTTTTAAAGTATCTTTCTTAAACAGCGCATCTTTACGGACGCTTACTCGCTCCAATAAACTCATTTCTCTCCTCCGATGCTCAGCTGGCGTTTCGTGGCGCGGGTTTCTTCGAGAAAGAAGTTTATTCTCGTTGAGCAATCCCTGTCATTTTCTGAGTTTACTTAAAAGGGTTTGTGCGACACCGTAATGGCCTTGCCAGTAGTTAAGTTGTTGCGCGTAAGTTGGTTAGAAGGTCACCGCAAATTTAACTTTTGAGGGATCTCTCAGACAGAAAATTTGCTGAAAACGTAGACAATGACATCGCTGTAATTGTACTTCTAAATATTTGTCCGTGTAGTTTTAAAATCTTAGCAATTATATTCCTAAATATGCTTTGACGGAAGAGATCCTTTCACACTTATGGGCTTCCACCGGTAACAGAACTCGGGACCGCTTTCACCGAAGTCGAAGTTTATTGGCTATCCTAGAACCTCAAAATCTGCATTACGAGGAGAAATATTTCATATAGATCATTATTTCTGTTTCCAATCGTATATGCTCTAAAAATGTCTCCTTGTTCACATTCTATATTCACACCATGCGACTAAATAGCCGAACCGTCCTGTTTTATGTTTACGTTTCCGAAACCTGCTTTCAGTTCGGTAATTACAGTCATTCGTTGAACACATTTCTAGGTTAAGTGTGGAGAGAATTCATTTCTTTAAAGCGTTTATTTGACTCGGAAATAGGAAATCTGGAATGCTATTTTCAGGAGTGACACAAGCTCCCACCGTTCCTTTTACGGTTATTTTGATGCTGCTTTGTTTTCAAATGAGAGGAGAGGACGATAATAACAGCAATTTGGTTGTAGAAGCCCTCTTCAGGGAATGTGCATAACTGCGGCAGAAGGGGAGGCAGCGTGCAACGAGAGGAATCACTCAGAGCGTGAAGCGTAACTCGCTTTTATTTTAGAATTCCACGGTAGCACTTTTCCCCAACGGCAGAGGTTTCTCGTGGAGATGGCAGAAAGTTATATTGCGCTTTGTTAAGCATCATACTCCGTAGAATTTCGCATTCCCACTTCTCTTTTTCTCGTTCAAGAAACTGGAGCTGCCAGAAGTTTCACATAACCATTTCGGGGCCCTGCAAAATGTAGTTGAAACAACGTTGGTTGGCCCCACAATACTTCTGACAAAGATTCCCTTCACGTAAAAACGTTTATAATAATGAATTATCCTTCAAACGAGAGAAGGACATGAAGATGAATAAAATCACGGGATTACAGTGCAGCAAGGGGTAATAAAATTAGGGATGCAGAAATAATTTTAGGGAATTTAATGCATATTCAAATGTACAACGGAAACTGTAGCAGTTATTCAGTAAAATTTTTAAATTCCCACAAACATCCAGTCATGAAACAATTGCATTGAGTTTCCTTACAGTAGATGAACATAGACATCTGTAAAATTCAGTTGTCGGGGACCCAGCAAGAAGAGGAAACGAATTTTTTTACTTGATTTTTGGTCATATTCTTACTTAGTTTTTCAAAGCCTTTCAGCAGGTAAAAGGAAAAAAAATCGTTGAATTTATTAGATTTCGATTAGTGCAATCGCTTTTACTATCTTTAAATATCTCAAAAGCAGGGCCGAGCCTACCTTCGGTGCTATTTGTGTATTGCACACGGGCGGCAGTCTCAAAGAGGAAGAGGTAATGGGTATCTACTTCTTATTTAATGACCTTAACACATTTCTGTTCAAATTTTCCCGAAGATAAGATAGAGAGGATTTTTTCAAATATTCACTATTCCAGAATTTTAGAACTGGTGAAAAGGTTGATTTAAACCATATGACATTCCTTTTATAGTAAATTTTCAATTTACTGGGGCGACAAATTCAGTAATGCACACGATCGACGCACTCTCTCGGTACGTCCCTGCTCATGAGCCTTCAATTTACTGCATCCGTTTCCTTTATTATCCGTGATTCACTTCAAAATTTCGACACGTATGCCGAGCTCATGTTTGGGACATCTTCCCAAATCTCGGGCCATCCTGGGCGGTTACCCGCCGCGCCCACGCCTTAATCCTGTTCCAGTATCTCAACCTTCCTATCTCCCCGTTCCAAATCTCATTCTTCCCTCTTTCAAGCCGAGACACTCCCATTCGCGAGAGGCCGTCGCATTGCATTCTCTTCCCGGGACACCTCTCTCTTTCCCAAAATGTCTACCTCATGTTCCGGAGAGCGGCGGTTTTGTGTGCACGGAATGGATTCCACGGAGAGTGTTGCACGACATGCATAGACGTTTGTTAGCGGCAGTGTCGGTTTTGTGGGTTAAGCGTTCCCTCGGCTAATATCACTTCTTGGCGCAGACCAAATCCTCCGCTACGCATCCATGGAACATGCTCCGGGATTGTTGGGGAGAATTAAGAGAGACGGACAATGAGGCACGGAGGACAATACTAGAGCAGCACGCATCGCCTGTCCGTGGTCGTACGGAATCGTTCTCCATAGAGTTGTTGGCAAAGCAAATCTAAAATATCTCTCAGCGGAGAGGAAATGGCTAGTTAGACGGAAAGGATTTCACATAAATGCCTGAGGTGGCAAATTGAAATTCACATACTGACACATTTACACCTTTGCTATTAGAATGCGCACATCATATTTCCAGAGTCCAAGCATCTAACGCAGCTGGCAGGAAATTATAGTTCTAACAACCTAAAATCTCTCATATTCCTCATATTTTTTAGTTTATATTTATAAGTTTTATAATGAAATGAAGAACATCTTCACGGTAGGCCTCAATGTATATTTTTGCTGTTAGTAAGAGAGAAATTCACTCTCGCGGGCTGAATTCTTGAATACAATTTTCTTGATATATCACTGTCTGAAGTAAAATATCCATTTAAAAAATGATTGGGTTAACTCCACGATTAGTGAATAATATGGAATTATTATAGGAAAAGATTAATATCTATAGGCAGGGATATTTTATCCTCTTGAAATATTAGCTCATAACAAGAGAGAAATTAAGTAAATTAAAAAATATATAATTTTGTCGCTGTTCCATTTAGTTTAACCTTTCGAGAATTTTTGGAATTGGATATTTGAATTAAGTGAATAATTTTAAAGTGAATATTTTTCTTTTATTAGCCAGTTGTGCTGAATGATATCGAACCTGCAATTTTTCATTCACGAATTAATGAAATAAAAGATGTACGATGACAGAATGAATGTTGATAGGAGAACTGCATTTGTACAAACATCCAACCGTGGCAGGGTAGGAAGCAAGAGGTATGTCCTTTTGCAAGCAGGAGAACAAGGAGCGATGCCCCTTGGCCACTCTCTGCACTCATTTGAAGACAAGGAAATGCTTTCTTGCATCGAAAGATCCTTGGGGAGATCGTCCCTTCCTTTGTCCTTCACCCCTCAGTCCCATGAGGAATACCGGCGCTCCTAGGCTTCGCGGAATTAAGGGTTCGGTAACGAGCACTTCGTGTTTGCCTCTTCGTGAGATCTGAGACAACACTTACCAGGAGATAATGCGGGCAAGAGAAGAGGCTCTGGTAGGAAGACAAGGGAGAGGAAATCCTTAATAAGCTCCCTCATTCTATCTTTTTTCTTTTCTTCGGAGGGAGGCCATCGAAGGACCGTCCCACTTTAGGGCGTCCCTTCATCAATCATCGCGTTGGAAGTCATCACCATCTCTCGTTCCTCGATTTTGCAGCTCCAACACTCCAGCTTCTAATGCTCTGACGGGAAAGAAAGCGAGAATCGAGGAAGATGATGAAATGGACGTGGTGTCCTCTTTCAGGGGGTGTGCATAAATCGATCCGTTGAGGAAATCCCTTGAGTAAAGCTCTTAAGATGCTACACTAATGTAACCAAAGGAATCGTGCTCGTGAGCGTACCTAACTGTACTTAAGAGCTTAATAGAAGTGGACCTAGAAATGGACCCCGGTGCATCTCCTCTAATCAAAGTCAACCATGCGATATTAACATTCTTCTTAATCCCCTTTCTTTTCCTTTCATTTTATGTACATACTTATATTTTGACTCTCCTTAACTCAAATTCCGCGCAAATATAAAGCGAATTGATAGCCAATTTCTTCCGCAATAGATATCAGCGCTCTATAACTTAGGAGTAGGAGCGACCATTTCCCAAGTTTTCCCATAAACTTCGCTATCGAAACAAAGGAACTGTCTCCTCTGAGTTGAGCTTCCTTTGGCGTTTTCTTTATTGGAATTCGCCACCTCTCTCTCAGCGACGTCCTTTTGGATGGATTCAGTGGATGGGAATGGAAATATCTCTCCTTTCGGCCGCCACGTCCTTTCGTTCTTTTTGCGGAGAGGGAACACAAAAATTTGCATAATGGAGGAAGATCGCTCGCACGGTTTTTTTTCGGGCAAGTGGGAGGAGATCTCCCGGCAATAAAATATGACTCCTCTGCGGATTGACCCAATGTTTTTTTCCTCCCTTGGCTCCTCAGGGAATTTAATGATCCCCGGAAAATAAAGCGGCCGCCCCGAAAATGAAATAAAATCGGAGATGGCGCTTGTTTTCTTCGTCCTCCATTTACTCCATGCCAAAATTCTGCACCTACGCTTCTCTTAATCCCCCTTCTGCTCCAATCAAACTTCTCCTTTCCCTCCCTTCACGTTCTGTTTCTCATTTACTTTCTCATCCCTCCCCCTACCTTCATTTTCCCTTTTCCAATATCTTTCTCACTTCATGACACTCTTTACCTTTTCAAACAAATCCTGTAATCATTCCTCTCCAAGAACTTTAATTGGGGCGATGTGCTTTTGTTTACATAATGTAACGCTTCGGGGAGACAAAAGCAAAGTCGAATACGTTCAGTGTCATGAATATATATGATGCCAGGAGGAACGAACAAGCTACAAAATCGGCGAAGTGAAGCATTTAATCATTAATGTATTCAAGATTGAAAATAATTACGGAAGATTCGAGTTTCAATGACTCGGGGAAACTATTTTTCTACGCGAAATGTTTTTAGCTGAAATATAAGAAGACGCTTCTTGTCGATGAGTCTAAATTTGATAGAATCGCTCGTTTGGTGAAATTAATGTCTCAGATGTTAGGTCACAAACAGCGGCATCTGGTGTTGCAGTAAGAATGCTACAGCCGAAATATTACATACTAACCATGCCATCACATACGCCCACAATTTCTCCCACACTATCCATACACTTCTCTGCTATTTCCTCATCCTTTCCTCGTGGCATTCCTTCACTGCCCAATTCCCAAGGAAATTTATTCTCCCATTTTCGATTCCTCGAAAAAGGAAAGGTGTTATCGTCCTCCCGCATCGTCCGATGTTTCTAAACTCGGCCTTTCTCGCACGCCCACTTAGCGTCGGTAAAAGGGCTCTTTCGCAACGGAGCCACTCGAGGGATTCCCAATAATGCCGACAAGAAACAAGGAACTCTGCAAAATGATAAGCGATGAATGTTGCAAATTTCGCTTTTAAAAGCCTGGGATTTGGGCATGCCCGAACTTCGTTATTTCTCGGCTCTTAACGGTTTCCTTAGGAGAACAATGGACTAGAGATGAGTTTCCTTTAGCCTTTAAACGTTTCTTGCATCGAGTGCGTTGTAGGCGCTTAAAAATACATTTCCTTGAGCGTGTCCCCGGTACGTTGGCTTGTCAAAAGTTTTTTCTTTTCCAATTTCTTCGTCTTGACGCTAATTGGTTTGCTCTGTTTTGGAATGTAGGAAGATTGAAAGTTCGTTTTGTCTCCGAGATAAATGAGGGAGGGAAGTCTTTAACGACTTTTTAATAGTTTCGGATTCGAAGAGATTAGTTCAGATCCAGGATGTGTTATTCATCCTCGTGATATCGATCACAAAAACGTGCTAAAGAGAGATTCGAAATCAATACTTGAACGATTTATCTGTGTATCATTCTTATGATATACCTTCATTGTTAATTACCTTCCATAAATCAAGGCCTATTTCATTCTTCAGTTTAATAGTATGCTTCTCATCATAGTAGTAGTGTCATTGCCCAAAATCTTGACGCTTAATGTCTCATTGTAATCGATTTTATAGTTTAGTAATCCTGATTATGCTAAACTCAACTCTAAGCTTATTCTTAAGATATTTTTGGGTAAATTTTATAAATAGCTATTTCAAATACTACTATGCTATTATTCAGAGTGTTACAGAATACGGTAGGGTTTTTTCTGTACTAGTAATTTGTTATATTTGTTTCATTAACTTAACGATACTACTAATGTATAATATGGGTATATAAGAAGTATTTGCGAAGAGGTTATATTTGGTGAAGGCTCTGTACTCGTATAATCTTTTCTTCATTTCAGTTTCATATCTATCCTTAATGATATAAGTTGGCCAGTTATATTCAGTATAGACTGAGTATAATATTTCTAATATTGCTGAAAATTTTGATAAAAAAATAGCCTCTTGATTATAAATATATAAATAGAATATACAAATATAGAAATAGAATCTTGATTTCCTTGATCTATAGAATATTATATATAGAATATTATTCTTAATCATGGTGAAATCGAAATTTTTGTGTTATTATCGTCAAAGATAAATTTTAATAATTTTTTAACTATCATCCGTTTTTACTGACTATTTTTAAGTCATAACATTTCCTTTGCATATGTTTTGTTTTCTCCCTATCCATGATGAAACATACTTTCAGGCTATCGCAATGGGATCAGGGAATCCCCGAATATAAAATAACTCGTGATTAAAAATTTACATAAAGAATTTTTCCATGCACACACCTTGCGCGTAGAAAAACCTCACCGTCATGCTGAAATTTCAACTTGTGAATTGCTGTTTTTTCTCTAACTAGATAATCCGTTTAGAAGCCTTTTCATCATTAGTATCTAATTTTTGTTTAAAATCTAAAGAGAGAGAGAGAGAGGAGAAGAGAGTAAGAAAAGCTACAGAAACACTCGGGTAGAATGTATAAAAGACGTCAAGAAGAGGAAGGAGGCGGCGCGAATAGCCGTAATCTTATCTTTGGGTCATCCGGGAAGAGCTCTACTACTACGGAGAGCCCCTCCCTTCGAACAAACACTGTCCCAAGACGATAATATATTTGCGCTCTCTCCTTATCTCCTCTCTCATCCATCCACTCCTCCTTATTTGCCTTTTCCTCAAACTTTCGCTTCCCCTTTCCACGGTGACACTTCTCTCGAGCGACATCTCCGCCTTTTGCCACCGATTTCCTAACTCCCGTACGAAATATCGTTTAGCATCAATTAGGAGACGTTCGATTATGTTTGATCAGCTGAGGTTTCTTCTGGAGGTGATGCAAAAGCGGGCGCGGCGGTTGCCAAGGAAAAGCGCCTCTTTCGGTTGCAGATTCCCTCAGCGATCGTCACAATGAAACAATTTTGGGAAAGGCGAAATCGGCGGAGGCATTTTCCAGCGTTTTCCCTTTCGTTTCGCGTCGCGCTCTCACTTTTCAGTTTATTTTCCATTCTGTGGTCGAGATCGCCTTACCTTCGGTCCTGCATTTCTCCTCGTCTTTGCAAATTTGTTACAGCCACCGCTCGGTGGAGTTGCTTCAGCGAAGTCTATGACTGGAAAGAATGGAATTGTCTCTATGTCTATGTAGCGTGTGGCATATCGAAATTTCTTATCTTATCTTAATTACTTAAGTTACTATCTTAACAGTGTAATTCTAATAACTATGCAATTATCATTATTTAAAATCTATTGTAACGATTTTCAAATCATAATCTTAAGATAAGTCTAGGGTTGAGAAGAATGGAACGGCCCGAATGTTTGTGAAGCGGGTGACTGAAATCGAAATTTTAGTGTTACCATCATTAAAGATATAATTCTAATAACTTTTCAGTCATTATTATTTTTAATTGATTTAAATAATGTTGAAATCATAATCATTCTTAAGCGAAGTCTTGGGTTGAGAAGAATGGAATTCATGTCTGTGAGGTTAACATTTTCATACCCGTCATTCCGAAAGGGAAACTCCTCGAATACTTTTTGGGGTTTATTAAACTTAATTAGCTTAAAGTTAATTTGACTTATTAAAATTTCCCTAGCGATGGAATTTTTCTAAAAAGTAAGTTATCGAACCTCCAGTCAGCGGTTCTTAATGCAGAGTGATTTTATTGATTTAATCAAAAAAGATAATAACTTTGTTTTAGGCGCGACTCATGAGAGACGATGAGAAACTGTTAGATTTTTGAGAGAATTTTGCTTGAATCTTGTTCTTTCTTCGAATGTTATATTCTTTCCGTGGACCTTCCATTGCCTTCCTCGAAACATTCCTTAGATTTTTATACGTGTGAGATATTCAAAGATGGTACGTAAATTACCGTTTTTCTCCATTAATAATTTGAGTAAAAGAATTAAACCTTATTAGGAAGAAATCGAATCATTTAAATGAGTGCATGAATCGGAAAAACGAATTCTTCTTCATTTAAAATTACGGCATTTTTCTGTTCTCTGAGAGTCGTATTTTGGGAGCGCGGCGCCGTGCGTTTTTTCCTCCAAGCTTCTGCCCATAATCCTGAATTATGTGTTCCTGCTACGGAGCTACTCATTTTTCAAGGAATTGCCGAGCGGTTGGATTAACATTGGAAGCTATGGAGTGAATTGAGCAAATATTGACTCAGAATTGTTCAGGTGAATTCATCCCGAGTTCTTACTGCCAGGTTGTTTCCAGCTTCGCTTCGGCAAACTGAGCTATCCGACCACACCTAATATCTCAATGGTACGAAGACGTGGAATGTAAGGCTTTTATTTATGACTGTGAAAGTCTTTAGCTGATACATAAGTATTTGCAGTTAAACCTTTTTCACCCACACATACTTTCTAACATGCTCTCTCCAAGTGGATTCGAGCTAATTTCCTGCAAGTAATGCTAATGACCGATACCATCTGTTTTCCTAGCGATTTCTGGCTCTTATGTGTTCGTGTTTTAATCTTGTGAATCAACCTTATTACATCAGTTCTTTTTTATTGACATTATTTCTTTTATATCTATATATAATATATCTTCTTCTGTTGATTAGACGGAACTGACAATGACTCGAAAGAATGTAATACTTATTTAATGAATCGCGTTTTCATCACCATATTTGTACATACTAAAAAGGTTTATCAGTCAACCAGAGTATCAAATCCCGATGACGAGTGTAAGTGTGATTCATGCTTGGAAGTCAATATATCAAGGATATAAAGGAAAAAATACTTCAGTTAATAAAAATTAATTTTAGTATTTTGAACCGTCATTGTGACGCAATTTACGTTAACGTTGAAATTAATTTCTGTCTCTCTTCCACGATTCCTTTTCTTAATAGCTTTGAAAGAATTTTATGTTCTCTAATATGAGCTCTTAGTTCACTGCAACCGCTGTTAAAATCCTTTTCCTTCAGGAAGTTAAAGAATCAAAACTTAAATTCTGTATCATATTCATAAAAGTGTTTGGGTTAGCTGGCTATAAAACTAATCTCGGAACTTTTATTCGCTATTTTTTTAAATTTTCGAATCTTTTCAGGATGGAAATTTCATTTTTCATATTTCATTTTATAAAAATTGAATATTGACGTTAATGAATTCGATAGGTTGACCAAAAAAAATCCTTAATTATCCCTCCTAGTCGTTGAAAGTTTGTGATGGAGTGAATGCATGGATTACACAGCGTGAAAAACGGCATGTTAAACAGGTTTAGAGCCGCCGACCAGCTGCGTTAGGTACATTGTCCAGGCAATCTCATTTCGAAATCACCATCCGTGACACATTTGATAGATATTACTGCGCACGTGCTGACGGAGCCCATCCAATTAGCGGAATTAAGAAACTAATTCACTTACTCGTGTTGAGACCGTTAGATGAAATAAAACGCTGTGACAATCCACTTAAGAATCCAGCGAATTAGTCCTTCGGTAGCAGTAATAAATCTATATTGCATAAAAACAAGAAATAATCGGCCGTTTCACCTGCTGGGGTACCGTAATGCAGATTTTTGCTTAGAGGCATTTTACGACCTTCCATGAATTCGGAGTTCAGTGCGCGTAATTGGGCTATCCAATACTTTGGCTTATCCTGTCTTTTGTTTCGGCATCATCGGCTCGTCCCATCGTTAAAACCTTTCATTTGCGCGCTTTTCGAGTGTAAATCAGAATCCGTCGCGACGCGAGAATATTCAATCGGCTTATGGGCAATCTTTTTAAGGGAAGATTCGAAAGCGGGATAACGAAAAATATCGCGATGTTAATCCGAAAATAATGCCTCGATGTACCCGTACGCTCACCGGGCCCCAGTCTGCTGTTATTACCCGTTTCGAATATTTCGGATCGTGCATGAATTTCCAAGCGTAATTTCTTCGATGGAAAATTTCCTTCGCGGATAGAGAAACTCTGAAATAGAAGTCATCTCGTTCCACTCCGCCCCTTTTCCCTCAAAAGCCGCCGTGAATCGCGTGCTCAAGGTATCCGACCGCCGCCCCCGCCGTTCCCCCTTTTGCGGGAAACTCACGAAAGAGGATACCAATCGCATTGTCCGGTGGCGTGCGTTTCGTGCCGAGTGGCGACTGACCCCTCTGTTGAGTCCGCAGAGGGCAATGGACGTCCGAAATCGCGCCATCGATCCGTTACAAGGGAAGGTCGCAGGAAGAGGTATTATTAACCGCGAGAAATGCATTCGATGGAGCGATAAAATTAATGCTTCTTTTTCTTATGCCAAATCGGACTCGCGTGTCGGTCTCCTCGACGACCATTGTCGCTTTTGATCTTTGAGAGATACCAAGAATCGCGAAACTTTCTAGATGGATATCTTCCCTCCCTCGAGATATGCTATCTGTTAACTTACATGGAAGGCTATTATTTAAGCTATTTGCTGTTTTTTTATTTACATAATGAAGGTTGCGTAAAGTGAGGATGTAATTATTTATAAGAAAATATAAAATTTAACAGTATTTTGTATTCCTCTGTGGAATCGACGAGGATCTTGAGATTAAATTAATCAGATATTTTAATTCTTTTTATAATTTATTCATCTTCATGAAAATTTATATTTGTGGTATTGTAAAAATTTTATTTATATCATTATTTTGAACTATTAATTTACGTTAAGGGCCACAGACCAATTTTTCTCTAGCCTAGGAATGCATAAAATCTTCAAGATGTTTGATGAACTCATTTCGGAATATGTCGGCGGAAAGAAATCAACTACCAGCGCATCCGTTTGACCTAACACATGAAAACATGGCACAAATGGAGATTGATTTTCAGAGTTGGTTGACCACGAGTGAGGGATTTGTATTATTGAGGCAGTCTACGGCGCGACGATGTCCATAACGGTCAGGCATACTAAAGCATGCATACATTTATGCAAGAACATTACCCCGCGACACGATCCCCGCACCTTCTGGTATTGCGGAACTCGGTGGAGGGAGAGGAAAAAGGAAAATGAATCAGTCGCAGGTGAGGGCTGAAGGGATACGCGAAATGTTAATGCGCACTCTCAACTAACGGGCCGTCAGCCGCACCGAATGCATAGACCTCCCTTACTGGAAAAGTAGATGTAAAATGGATGTGTAGAAAAGCGATCGGTCGCGATATCCGACTTGCACGTGCAGAAGTCTCTTCCTTTTAAGACACTGCCTGAAACCGTTCGTCCAGGAGGTAACTTTCTTATGTAGCCCAAACGAACATTTATTCATATCCACGAAGCACTTTACCAAACTTTTGTTTTCAAACAACATTTTCCGCACGAAAATCGAATTAAGTTACGATTCCGATGAATTATTCAATCTATGGCCTTCACCTTTGGTCCAGTTATTAGTAGTTTCTTGCTACTCTGAAAGGCCGTCCATTTTCCAAGATTATTTCCTTTCCAGAACAACCCGACCACATTAACGCGCCCCGAGCGATGGAAAACTTTTTATCCCTCTCCACCCGAATTTCAGCGCGAATTTTCCGAAGCAACTGGCTCTGGCATCAACGTCTAACATATACTTACGACTTCCTACAAGCTGAAGTTTTGACTTAACTCTGAGATCCCCTTAAGCGATGACTCGCACTGTTTTCGTGACTTAGACGAGGAGGCCTCCTATTAAATCGACTTCCGTGGGCGAAAAAATGGACTGGAAGAAAGAGTAAGACCGATATGTAAATACGAACACCTCATTTCCAGCGAGAAATTCTTTCTAGGGAAAGTGTGGATCACGGCGATATGAAGTCAGCGATCGCAGGAAAGTGAAAGGAGAGGGAATAGGGAGACTTATGACCTTAAACAACCATAGCTAAAACTGCAGCTATTATTAACCTCGAGTTTCTAAAGCCCTCTCTCTTTCGCATATGAGAACATGTATTTATAGGGCAACCTATGAATTTAAGAGCCGGATTTGGACGAATATATTCGGTTGTCTATATTCCAACCGTTTGTTTTCCACAGCTCTACTCAGTTTTCTTTCCCAAAACAGGTTAATAGACATAATGCCTCTCAATCGTACGACTAACATTGCCAGGGAAAATGTTTCGTGGCAATCAAAGCAACACACCCTAATTCACTATAAATGTCTGAATTAGGAGTCTATTTCACAGCTGTTTTAGTCGGCATTTCCTATCGGTAGGTTACCCTCCTAGGAATAAATTATTGCTTACTTTGAGGCTATCTTGATCGGTGAAGCAAGCGTTTCCTGGTCGAAGTAAGAAGTCGAGATCGGGCTTAAAACCATGTAAGCGCACAGAGAGGTGCTCTTTAAGGTGTGGGTGTCGGAATTACAATCGGAGAGAGAGAGGATCCATCCATTTTCCATCTTGGCAGAGGGGTGATTGGCCTTGGGTTGTCCGAAAGGGAGTGTTGAAGGGGAAGGGCGGGACAGATGTGCGAAAGGGCACAGGATTCACGGTCCGAAGCGGAGTGAATCTACAGGAGCGTAGGATATGGTAAGGGCCACTGCTGCTCTCCGAAAAGGCGTGACACCCACGCCATCCCCGTGGTTCCTACACCCACCGGAACCATAGCAATCCTTCAGGAGCACCTGGTCCTCCCATCCCTTAGATGCGTGTGATTTCATCGAGAATGCAAGCTGCGGTGTTCCACCGATAGCGTGGTCACATAAACAAATTAACGCTCACATAAACAAATTAACGCTCACATAAACAAATTAATGGAAATCGATTTTATTTAATTCTGTATGAATTTATTGCGTGTGGATATGCATGCGGAATATTTCCGTCGCCATTTGAATTCGAATTCCTCCAAAGTTGACGTTTTATTGTTTAAGTGAATAAATTTTAATGATGGAATAAAACTTTTCGTAAAGTTCTATAGCAGGTTTAATATGGTAGCAGATCATCAGGCTAGTTGATACATGTTGCCTTATTAAGCCTTCTATGGAAGTGTTCGAGAAATTTTATTTCATAATTATTATTGCCTTCCACGAAGTGTAACCTTCTATAAATGAGTTAATTTTACATTTTATTCTCTAGTTTTAGCATCCCAAAGTCCTACATTTGTGAAAAATACGCCCTGCTGCCACGTAAGGATATTATTTCTAATCCGTGTTATTAAATGGCAATTATACCATCTTTTGTCATAACGAGCGATTTCCGTTTTCTTTCTGAGCTTCATTTCCAGTAAGTTCCTGTAGTCGCTCGTCGGTGAAGCTAAAAACCATACGACCCAACGGGGTAGTTTGAATTTCCGGATGTAGCATTTTCCGGCCGGAAATGACCCAAGCTATTTTCATTATCACTGTAGAATGCGAAACTAATATTGGTAAAAGGAGTTTTCGGTGCTCCGTAGGTGTTCATTCCATATGGGCTGTAACTATGCCGGTAGTAATATCGGATGGATCATGAGATGTTGGCAATAATTCACTCAGGAGCTTAAAATCCCTGTATTTATCTGTAGAAAATAATGAATATGAGCACGCATGTTTGACCTCAGTTTTGTTGCGAATTCTTCCTGGACAAATAATCAAAAATCTTCCCCATGTGATAAATCTTAAATGATGATCATCAGGGTCATCTGTTATGTCCGGAGCTAATTTGATGACTAATCTTCTTAATTAATAAGCTGAAAAAATTAATGCTTTTTCGTGTTATTTGGTCATTAAAAGTGCCGAATGTGGACAATGAAAAACTGTGAGGAATCCTTTGGAAATCTCATGATTTGGCGCAATCAGCATAATTTATTTCGGCGCTCTCCGATGCGGAACACGATAAGGCACCCGAAAGAGATTTTTACCGTCTGTTCGGCCGTTCCTATTTCCGTTCCACACCCTATTCTTTCTTTTCTGCGGTGGCCTCGACGCACCGAGGAATGTGATCGCCACTCGTCGCCCGGATACCGTACTCTTGTCCTCCTCACATCCTTCCCATGGTTACCGGAGGTCCTCCGAGGCTGCCAGCTGTCCCTCGGCGACAGATGCCAAAGCCACTCTCGTCCCAGGAAACCACAAATCCGTCAAAGGGATTCCCGTGAAAGACTCGCGCAAACACCGGCGACAAACACCTCCGGAGTACCATTTGCTCAATGGCTCAGAGCGTAAAAAATCACATTGCGCGGGCTTCAAATCTCATTATTCTTTCTCCTTGGTGGTGATTTACCGAAGGACAATATTTGATGAGAGAGGATTTTATGGTGGCGTGAGGGTAATGGGATCGGAGGACTATGGGTGCCGGGAAAAATGCTAACTAAGCCTGTAATAAACGAAGTCTCTCAAAGCCTCTATTCAGTTCTCTTCTCGTCCTTGGTCATACTTTGGCTGCTTTTATTCTATTAAGATGGCCTTATGAAATTTACATCCAATTTTCCTCATGAATAACAAATAAGGCTTGGTTTTTACGGGGTAGGCTTATGTGAGGATTTAGAAACAGATGCCCTTCTTTGAGAAAATGAGCTGAGTCGCGCAATACTACCTTAGCAGTACAGCTAATAGAATCATCCTTAGAAACTTAATCGAAGAAAATATATTTATATGCGATTGTTATCAGTAAGGGAAATTAACTGTTTTAGAGTATATTCGTGATGTCTGAAACTTCTCCAGATAAATTTATCTAAAAGAATAATTCATAATAGTTAGATAAACCGTGCTTGAAAATCTATTCTTAGACTCGGGAATTTTTATATTCGTGTCAATAACGCAATTCCTGGATGATTCTGGATCGTATGACCCTTGCAGTTTATTTTAGGCCTTCAATGGGAGAATGGGAATCCAGAACATATTGTATTGCTGTGCTGAAAAAAAACGCTGGGTGAAAATTTGAATTTTTCCACCGACGAGATTTTTTTCAATCAAAAGAGCATTTCAGTGTACGTGCTGTGCAAAATGCATTTCTTCCTGTATGCATTGAAAAACATAGATTCTACCTCATTTTATTTTAGAATCCAATAACTTCTTTCATGTTTCTCTCTTTATTGCGAAGATATACTCCAACAACTCATGAATCCTTATATTTTCTCTATGTTCACCTATCATTTACACTTCTATTCTCTACCATCCTTATCTTTTTGATTACATTTAGCTCTCATTTAACTGCCTTCCGTTTCATATTTTATCCCTCATTCCTCCAGATCGTCCTGCACTAATGCATGCTGAACCTCTGACTTCGGCGAGCGAGAAAAATCTCTTTCGAAGAGAAAAGGATTAAAAAGAGAGCCTCGTACCCATTCTCTCTCTTGTATTCCATTACGCGGCACGAAAAAGGAGCGAAAGCAACCGGCTCAAAACTAGCTGACGTGTAACGTAGGACAGGAGGAGTGACAGAAAAGATTTCCGCCCGGATAAAAGACTCTGTAGCGATTTCGTGCGACACGGGGTCGCGGAGAATGACGGGCAGAGAAAGATTTCCGAAATATTTTTTTCTAATTTTCCCCGCTGTTTCTCCCACAACGGAGCGACAACACCCACCGAATGCTGTCTTTCTTTTATTCAATTCGGAGGGTAATGAAAGGTATCCTTGGCCTCTCCCCTTTGACCCGATCTCCCAATTTTATTCCCGAGGTTATGGACGTCGGCGGTCTGCGGGGCGCCCCCCAGGGGCAGCTGTCGCGCGATCGCTCTTTTCCTAACTCAATACGCCGTCGCCGCAAACTCTCCATTGTGCACAGAGATCGAAATGGGCGGACACCGAGGTCTTTTTTAAGCGACCTTTCGTCCTTGTCTTTTTTGTCACGTTGCCGCTGAAAAATGCGCGCGTTTTTCATTGCCTCCGTATGTTCTCCACACCGCAAGATCGGAGAAACAAAGGCTTATTTGTGGAACTGCGACTCTCTGAAGTAAGGACCGAAAAATAATAGTTCGGTTTTCGCGGTTGCAACTGAAACATCGTTTGTAGTGCATGAACGTCTGTAGCTGATACTCTGCTCCATTGTTTATGGCTCAATTATTATCTTTCGGAGTTTATTTATTTATTTGTTTCGAGAAACTATTGGTGATTTGGTAGATCTTCTATATTCCGTGAGGTTCATAATTATTTTCATATTTTATTCTGAACAAGATACGATTTTATGAAGAGGAATTTACTTCAATTTTTCTATTAAGATGTCTAAAATTTGTTCCTAATTAGATTGTCATTAGCTTTTCTACTATTCGTAGTTCTTTCAGTTAGTTCAGTCCAGGACAGTATCAGTCTCATATGCACCTACATATGTAACCTGTAAGCCGTCTTTCGTCCTATGATATGGAATGCAAACACCAGGACTCTTCTTCCCTCACCGATTAGTTTCGCATATGGTTTACCGAAAAATGAGTTCTTGAATCGATTAGTTCTAGCATCTGTTTCTCTGATCTTCCTCAGGGTATCAGAACGGCCTATATTACGATATTCTAAACGATACTACGGTTTATTTTAAGAATATAAAGTCCTTTTTTAAAGAAAGCCGGGTTGCATTCACCGCGGGTGACACGTGGTCAGCGCATCAACTCCCACAACGCCATATTCGGATTACCCTGACCATCTTCACAGAACATACTATCTCTGAAATCATTTAGTAAATTAAGTCTTTCTTTGACTCTCCTTTATTCTAAATATTTCCCTCGTGATTCTTAATCTAATTTCTCCACTTCGCAGTATAATTTTCCCCAATCAGGGCTCAAAAATGTATCCGATAAATCAGTAAATATCTCACGTAATCCGTGAACACAACGTGAAATTAATCACCTAAAACGACGATAAAATGCCCACTTTTCGGCTATTTAGGTAGAACCCCAGTGCACTTAAGCGTTAATCCATCCCCGATTGAGAGGATAGATTCCCAACATTGTCTTATGAGAGACAGAAAAAATAAAAAAACGTGGCAATGTCCCCTGATGCTATGGAGTTAATTCGCGTGGAAACTCGCTGTTAAGTCGTTAATTGCGTAAAATCATTGGAAGGCTGCTCTTAGACGCAACAAATAGGCATTTCCGAAACAAAGGAGGTGCAAATCCTAGCAATCGTCCCTTTTTTTCTCGTGTGTTTACGGAGGCGCGTTGGAGGGTGCGTACGACTGATCCATTGGCACGTCGGAGTAATTAGCGCAGAGAGAAAGGGGCCCTTTTATTTTCGCGGCCTTCAATGCCACCTCTCCTCAGACCCTTCTTCGTGCCCCTGACACTCTCTCTCGCCCTTAAGGGCGTTTACCCGTGTTCTCTCTCGTTGGCCACTCATTCACGCAGCGTTGAGCACCTCTTCCTCTCTCTGCCTTCCTCATTCTCTCTTCATTTCCTTCCCCTTTTATATCATCTTGCACTAGACGGATAATGTCGAAGAGGTTTTATGTCACTCGTTGCTTTATTGCTTCAATTTATTCAAGATTTTTTTTTTTTGATTCTCTCAGCTATTGAAAATTATCTATCAGTTCGGTTATTATTGAGTATCTTTATTTTTTCGGGTTGCAGAGTGCATCTTTGTTTTTCCTGAGTCTTCATTCTTTTATTTTATTAAGAACGCACGATGTTGATTAGCAGTAGTATTCTGAAAAGTGCTTTGATAGCTAAGGTAATATGTTACCCCGTCGGAAATCGAACCTGAGATGCTCTTACCAAAGGCAAAAGAGCTACCCACTTGGCTGTCTGTGGGAGCTCATCGTACTTTTTCAATGCTTGATCCATCGCAGGCTTTTCATTCCAATATGTGATCTACCTACGCGAGAACTGATTTTTTGAGATGTTATTTTCCCTCTTTTCTTTATTATACATTTTTAAGTTTTACTATCCAGCGCACCTCATAACATTTGCATCCCATAATATTATTCTACTCAACTCGCTGCTGATCAATATCGAGAAGTGGTATATGAAATCATGGAAGTAGATCACGTATTGTTATCTTACCTAAAAGTCTCTGTTTAATATTATTTCGTCTCTGTTTTCTCGTTTCTGCTTTTGGCATTCGTTCGCTCATCTTCCTCGTTTCACCTCTGAAACACGAGGAAATCAAGATTCGCTACGCACGGACAGGAACTATATTTCTTGAGCGTTTGTGACCTTAGATTTCCCTACACGATTGTAATACTAGAGGTTGCTGTTAAAGGTAGAGAGCAGCCGTGTTTTAGAAGTGCTTCATCTTCACGCTCACTCAACGATAGAACTTACTTTTCTCAGATATGGAATTCTACTATGAATTTCTGAAGGAAGAGATGTTTATGCATAAATATGCGATCGCGCTGGAGATGAAGCTTCCACTTTCATATCTTCTATTCCAGCGTCGAAAGGGGTCAATCGAGGGTTTTACGAGGTTTGTGCAGTTTAGTATTAGAACGCGTACAGAGACTGCATAGGTCTGCATTGGATATGGTCGAGCGTGCAGTGTTTTTCAAACAAGTCACCAAATTAAGTTCCTGTAGCAGTTATTTGTTATTAAGATGATATCACTATATCTCGGCGTTTTTCATAATTGCGCAAAATAATCGTGATAAAAGGAATATTAAAAATATTAAAATAATTTATATTAATAAATATTAAATTATTGTATTTATATTTTACCCAACTACCAGTTAAAGGGTTTCTATTTATTTTTTTCTCCGTGAAGTAAAGAGTAGACAAAGCCTCCTGATTCTTCAGTCTAAATATTTTCAATTTACTAATTTTAGTAATATAGTTTGTAAATTAAATTTTTGCCTTTTTCTTAGTCTTTTCCGTTCATTATGTCTAGTTTCTTGATATTTTCTGTTTTGCTGAGTTCAGTATTTTATGAACACAGTTGGAATCGTCTTTTTAAAGAATTTCCTTTGATTCTAGTCGAATCTTTACTACCAGATTCCTTTTATTTTATTTTTGGAATTTGGAAACGTGTAATATTTATATTCGTTATTGTATTCAGAAATGTATATCATAGAATATATTACATGAAGCTTGGTTTAAATGAAGAAGCATCAGCCTTGTTTTCCATCTCGCCACATCCGAGACGCAGTTTCAAATATTTTCCCTTTCTCTTCAAGACCCTCATCTCCTTTAATTTCCTCTCCATCCTCTCTTACCTCTCGATTTCTTCACGGCTTGAAATTTCTTAAGAGGAGAGACTCAACGCCTTTTGTTATCCCCATTCCTTTTAGGAACCACTCAGGTGTTTGGATCCCTTTATTTAAACTCTCCCTCCCTTAACCCCTTCCGCCCCTTTGATTGACTTATCAAAACAAACTGCCCTCCGCTAAACATTTCCCCATTATTCGGAGGCGTAATTTCGATCGACCAAAGATCCCTTTGTTTGTCTGCTCCAAAGTTGTGAAATCTCCGCCGTAATGGAGCCTAACTGACGTTCTCGGCTGCTGTGCGAGTGTAATTTACGCCGAGAAAAAAATGATGCATGGAAACCGGTATGGTTTTTGCGCCAAGTAAACGCATAATGAAGCGAAGATAATTGCTCCCTAAGTATCATGATGAGAGGTTTCACTTCGTGTAAAATGAATCGTATACATTTTTGAACGGAGAGAAAAATGCGTGCTTAGTAAAGTCGGAAATAATTGGATTTCCTGGAAAGGTCAACTTGCTCATCCTGGGAATACTTCATATTAATGCTCTGAGAGTTCTGAGGATATGATGCTATATTATCTATTAAGTAATCGATGAAATCCAAACTACTGAGTAAGTATCGTTTGGTATTAGGGTGGAAAAGACCTTCGGTAGTGATAATGATCTTTATTACTTCGATCTAAGTAGTTCATTCTATTGTAATATTCTTAAGAAAACCAAGGAATTCAGACTCAAACCGAGGTCTGATGAAATTTCTGAAAAATATTTAAGTTTCCAGTGCAAAATTAGTATCTATTAATTATAATTTGGTAAGTTAGTATATTAAACAATGGTTTTATTTCATAATTAGATATGCCTTTTCTGTTGAAATGATTCGTAAAAAGTTGGAGGGTTGAAAACGGTGTGTCATTCCATACTACGGAGTGATAAAGCTGAAATTCTGCAAATACCGAGGCTAATACTAGCGGCAATGTTCGAAAACTTACTTATTTCCCTTACCCAAAGAAAATGTTTAGCTGAAAAAAAGATCAATTCCCTCGTCGGTGTATCTTTGTTGGATTTTGTAAAGTTTCAAGGAATTCCTTACTGAAGAGGGTCGATGGAGAGAATATTCCGGCAATGCCCATTCCAAAAATTCGCTTTTCTTAGTCGCGATCGTTGCATAAGAGTTAACAGTTGCGGGAATCGCTTCAGGATCCGAGCTCACGAAATTCCCCAGCAACGTGGAAAGTACGTGAACTTCGTATTCCGAGAAGACAAGGGAAGCAAGAAGGGGGATTGCAAAAAACCTGTCGGTAGCATGCGAGAATGAGGAGAAGAGGGGAAGGGCGTGGCGAGGTAAGTATACAGTTACTCGCATTCGAGCCTTCTTGCACTTGCAAGACGTCGCTCTCTTACCCAAACTTGCGCGCACTTTGTATTCCTTTTCCACCGAAACTTTCACGAGTAGTTTCTCGAGCGCAGAACCCAATCTTCCTAAAACTGAAGGATTTAATAGAGAGTTTTACGTGCAGAAACGGATGTGGCTCCCCAGAGTCGCTCCGGAGCGAAAAAATGTCCCTCGAAACGTCTCCGCAATAAGTGGAACTATTACGATAAATGAGGATCGTAGTGCCTTCCCTGCAGTTCTGGAAATTGAAGGGAACGAGGTAGGGAATTGTATTCGGTAATGCGTACGGACGAGCATCGGTGACCTATATAATAATGGACCCAATTCCAGGTGGCATTTATGAGCCGAGCTTTGGAATGAAATAAAAAGAGCAATAAATGGGGTGAGTGAATGGAGGGAGGGATGCTTCATTTGTAAGGATCTGCGAATGGAGTCTACCGCGGGCCAAATGTTCGATCGCAGGAGTGTCGAAATTAGGATGTGCCCCACAAAGGAAAAATTCGGGCTACTTTCAGTTGAAGAGGTTCTTTATGTTTGGAGGCAATTGGACTCCTTCTGAGCTACTTAGCATATGAGAACTGTCCAACTTTATAACAGGAGAGACTTTTTCTGCCTCGGGAGGCAGAGTGAGCTCATGAGTCCCATAAATTTAGCTTTTTTGGCTGATTTAAAACTGTTATAATGCTCTAAAGTAATATTCATACCCACACGCAACATCGCTCTCTCGCTGAAATTTGCGCCTACTTTGCACTCTTTACATTTATATGTGCTATTATTTTGGAAAGCACCATCAATGACAAAAAAAAAATCATTAAATTTTTTGGCCAAACATTTTAGCCTAATCTTTTAGCTTTGGATCCACCTTAAGATCAACAACGTTTAAGTCTACGTTTATTTAATTTAATTGCGAGTACAATGCATGCAAACTTTATATACTTTGTGGCGAATTCATGGTAGAAAAAGTTCCCGACTAGGTATGCAAATTGAACGAACGGATTAGTATGCTAAATGCGTTGGAAGTAGAAACGTGACGTGAAATCGCGCGAGGAATCAGAGATATCGTTCCAAAGACTCGCACTAAATAAATTTCTCAGCTATTTCCATGCATTTTGGCCGAAGCCACTACGTTAGCACGTCGCGGAGTCATTGAAACAGCTACGGCAATTTTTTCACTCCGTAACCTTTCACGCATCCGGATGTTGCAGGGAAAATTTCTCGACTCCAGAAACGGTTTATGATAATTGAATCTCTGCTTTTTAATAAATTCAAGGTCAATCTAGAAATAGAGTTTTTGTAGAATTTTCTTTCTAAATATGAAATAGGAAATCGCTCGCTGCTTAACGAATGTTTCCCCACTTATTTCTAATTCGAAACATCAAAGTAATAATTTTATACGGAGCTCGCATATTTTGATATTTGCGGAACTGCCGTTAGTATATTACACCACGACTGCGAAATTCTCCCTTTACTCTTCCCCTATCTCATTTGTGGCAGTTCCATCTCTTCCTTATGAACGCACTTCTTTTGATACCGTTAACGCTTTGTGCCCACCTGCTCTCCTCCGTTTCCTTCGATAACTTCTACTTTTCCATCTGCCTTGCTTCTTCCTTTGCTCTTACAGCGGGCTGATATCCAATTTTTCCCCCGCCGTTAAATTTTATGCCATCATTATCGGAAATTAATAAATAACAGATGAGTCTCTTCATAGCGCTTCGAATCTTTTCCTCTTTAATTTTATTACCGAAGGTACGACGGGTATCTTCGGAAATTTTTGAAAATTATCTTTAGCAATGTCTTCATCAATGATCCTATTCTTTGGTATCAGATAACTCTATTCATCGCTAAAAAAATTGATTCTTAGCTAATTATAAAAATTGATTGTCTAAAAGTTATTTCTTTCGTCTTTCTACTTACTTGATAATGGTATCCGTTTATTGCATATTTATATACTTTCCAAAAAATTTATAATTTTTTATACATGTATGTAATATTTATAATAAAAAAATTCCGATTTATTTGAAAAATTTTCTTCAAATATAAGAAAATGTAAAGAAAGCAGGAAGTACCAAGACTTATTCAGGGCAAGTTATCTCTTAGCATTAAATTCATCTACAAGAATCTTTCTTAAAGACAAAACGGTCTTTAAAGGTTAGGCGGATCTGCTCCAGGTTTACTTTTCGCACGATCCCACGTTCAACCCGCTGTGAAACGTGCTCGAAATGAACGCAAGAAGTCTGATTCTCAAGAGGTATTGCGGAGAATTCGGCAATGTGGGTCTACTTCCGTTATGTGGCCCAGACTCGAACCTATGTTCTTTATGCCCGGCATTCTACTTGGAATTGTCCCTTCTTCCCTCTCCACCTTGGAAGAATTCACCTTTTTCGTATCCGCGTCCGAAGCCAACAATTGGCTCGATAAGATGATGACTGAAATTCCTAGGGACATAAAACTCGTTAGAATCGAGGTTTTCGATTGCGATTCCGGTTTTAGATTCGAGAATCTCCCTATGGTAATATGCATATATTCGGAGCATATTCTCCTGAAAAATTAAAAAGTTGAGATAATTTGTAGCCGTGTTCTATTATTGTCGTTTTTATCACCTAATCATGACCAAAGCTCCGTCATGATCATTGAAGCGTGACATGGAAAATGACATTTAAACCGGCTTCTGTCGTGTCACTCGCCTAGAGACACGATTTAGTTACTCCATCATCTGACTTCATCCAACGAAATAAGAAACGGAACAAATACGGGTAAAACGCGGTGAAAGTTACATCGCGGCGGTCGTGACTTCATGCAAATCCTTTCCAATGAACGGCTTTGCATTCGCTCGCTATGAAATTATCCCCACCGGTGTCTGGATAATTGGCTACCATCTCCGCATGCAAACCCATCCCCTTCGCTCACCTAAGAAAATTCCGAGATTCGATCGAATCCGTTATATCGAAGGGAACCAATCGATTTGCGGTCGATATCTGCTACGCCAGCGGATAAAATATTCCCTCATACGCTCCGTCTGGCAAGCATTCAAGCAATTGTCCTTGAGCCAACCTTTGTAACTCCATGAAAACCCGATTTGAGGTGACTTGCGAGTCGGAACCGTTAATTCCGCTGCCAGGGAGGTGATTGTGCATATGCTTCGAAGTAGCACCGTAAGCATGGGAGTGACCGAGTAGTATATCACGCGCGCGGTCAGATCGCCTCCCTCGCTTTCAGAAATTAAGCCACGTGCTGTCCATCGCATTTCATTTCACTCGTAAAACATCAAAAGGTCTTCTGGTAGTCCGAGATGGTGGCTTTACCGCCTCCGGCACGTGGGGGAGCGGCCCCTCTCTTGTTTGTCTTCTTGCTACCCCACCTGCCCTTAAATCTCGGCCCCTTCGCTGGTCCATCTCCCCATTACTCTTCTCCCCATTCTGAATCTCTCTTACCCTTCCACTTCGCTACTCATCGTCTATTTCATAAAACTCCGCTCGACACAATGCTTATCCGCGCATCTGAATGAGCTTCGTTAAGAGTGTCTATTTCATCGGTTGGTCGCTGGACAATACATCCAAGCACGTTAGATCTGATGGTGATTCATCTCGTTATCGTTCTCATCACTGGAATGGAAGCCGCGCTGGCCGTCTGTGACTTTTAATGGACCACAGGAAGCTATGTTCGTGCCACTGACTGGATTTTAAATGAGGGATTTGTGTGAACGAAATCTTTCTGGCTATATCCATGGAACTAGTTTATGCTTTTATTGTATCTTTTCATTGAATTACTAAACGTTTCTCAAGTATCACTTTACCTCGGGGACGGTCAGCACGTTTAAATATGTAGCATTTGATTAATTCATTCATTTCAATAGCTCTGAGACCAATGATTATAAATTCTGTGGTTGCTAACACTATATCAAATTTCAACATTCTTTTCTGACAGTACTACAGGTTATTCGAAGGGAATTAGGCTAGATACAATTTGCTTTGTTCGTTATTTCATAAGAAGATATTGGTGGATTACTAAAAAGAAAGATTTTCAAAAACTTATTGTTAGACTTCAATTCCTGGTGGGAGCTTAAGTGTGGAATGACCACATCTATCGAAACATCTTAACAATACTGCTACAGGTTCAATAGGTCTGGTACCATAGATTGTAAATTCTCTGTGACTGCTTTAACACTGCATCAAATTTCACCATTCTTTTTGAGAATATTGCGGGTAATTCAAAGGGAAATCAAGCAACTTTGTCCGGAGGAAAATATTACGTTCGGATATCTAAAAAGAAAAATAATTTAACATATTGTTAAACTTAACTGTATTTAGCTTCTCTATGTCCCTGTTCAAGATGCTGACCTAACGATAATTTCACCTCCAGCTTCTGCTAACTTCCTTTCGCCGAGGAATCCTTTATGCTCTTCTTATCTCCGCCGTAGAAATATGCGCCGCAGCCTCCCTTGCGAGCAACCCTTTTCCAGTCTACCTACCAGAAAGACTCTCACCTATTCGCCGTTCCCTTTTATGGGTTTATCTCGCTGTTGAGCTCCCGATTGTTGCTTCTCCCACGCCGACCACTCCCTTCCACTATATCTTCCCCCGCTATCGCCCCTCACCCCATCTTTTTCATCCCCATCTCTCCTTCCCACGAGGCCATCTGTCTCCCCATCGCGAGGTAGCTTCCTCTTTTCCCACCCCTCCCATTACGTCATGTACCTTTCATCTATTCGAATCCGAAGTGCATCCCTCCCTCACTCATCTTTCTCTTCGGATTTCGTTACCGCACTCGTCATCCGCAAATCACTCCTCTTTCTTCTTTTCCGCGAATCTTATTGTTACGATGGAGCACGATTGCTATTTATCTCCATTACGACACGTTGGCACATCACGATTTCATAGTTACGTCACTGATACTTTTTTGAGGATTACGTTATACATGGTCACTTAGTAACGCTCTTGCTATATGTCACAGTTGACGAGCTGGGCAGCTGTCATTTTTCACAGTCTCATTGGCGGAGAAAACTGTCACGGGGGAGAGTCTTTTGTGATACCCAGTTTCACTTTATGAGGTTTTCCCTTCATTTTCCTGATTTTTCTGTTCGTAATTGAGAGGTCCTCTTCCAATTGTCTCTTCTCCTTTTTATATCATCCCATTTTACGAATGTGATTTTTCTTCCGTTAGAATTATTATGGAACTAGAAATCATGGAATGTGAAATGAACGTCCATTTACGCCAGAAGATGTTTGTCCTAGACCTTTGTTTGCTTCCACCAAACATACCCGCGCTAACTATTGTTGATTTCACAGCTCTGAACCTTCTTTAGCAAAGCATCTTCTCAAATTGAATTATCGTCTTTTTGTAAGGGAATATGTCGTCATTTTCGTTCCCCGTTTTGAATTACCAAGATGCTTTTTTTCCTTTTTCAGAATTTGCCCACACGATCTTTCTTTCACCTTTCAAGGACTTAGCTGTTCCTACGATGAAAGTTTTTGATACTTTTGAATAAGGCGTCCAAGTTATTTTGCGAATGGGGGATGTAAGAAAATTTTAAAAATTAAATGGTTTCAAGCTGAGATAATTATTTATGTAATTTATTCACATAGTCCTTAATTCACATAATAATTTAATGCATTACATTCACAAATTCAAAATATAAATGCATAAAAAATCTATAGTAGGCATGCATTATACGTGAACTAGAAACAAATCAACAATAACTAAAACAAGGAAATATTCGCTGAACCAAATAAAATATAAATTTCAGGAATATACCGTTGCTCTACCGGTAAATTAAAATCGATGATAAATAACGGTCACGTAAAGGGGTTTAAATAAAAGAAGCTTGTTTATTTAATTACTTAACATGCATTAAGAATTTCCTCGTATGAAAGAGTCCCTAATGAATTCGTAATTCAAATGTTTATCTCTGGGTATTTTCTTCTGTTTGACGTTCAGTCGCGCGGAACGAAAGCTACTCTTCGACAAGTTTATAAATGTGCCGTTATTAATACGAATCGCACTCGTCTCTCAACGTCATGGTTTCCCCCCATTTGCTTCGCGATACGTCGTGACGATTTGAGAATATACGAATCGCTATATAGTAGTAAGCTTTCCGTTTATTTTGTCAAGCGATTCGTCCATTGAGGCCATCGTCCCGAATTCGCGCCCTCTTAGTCTCCACGCTCTAATTGTTTTCCCGAACGATTAGCGTCAAGCTATGCAGTTTCAGGGGAAGAATCGATCGATTTTTACGCTTTTTACTGTTTATCCGGGCAAAAATGTTGGCATCGAAATCAGGAATACTGTAGGAATATTCTTCAAAAGGTAAACTTTAAATGCTGAAGGTTCTTCGTTGGAAGGGTGAATTTTTTATGCGCATCCTCTTTTTATTGCGCAGGTAATTATGAGTCGTGGCAGTGTAATCTATCGTCCCTTCCTAGATGTCCCTCGATTCCTCACCCAGCAACGAGGCGATGAGTGTTTCAACAAGCGGAGGATAGTTGTCGCCACAGGCGATGCGCTCATACAAGCCTTGTCAAACAATTTTCTATATTTTCGCGGGTGCTTCATCCTGAACGGCGCTTCCTTTTTCGTTTTGCATACGACAGATGACACTTCCATCTGCTCGTCGCATTTCAGGAACATCTGCACTCCGCAGGGAGCAGTTGCTAATGGCGAAATTGGGTTAATGTTTTTTTTTTCATTTCGTATCCATCCACTAAATTCTTATCATAATTTTTGTTCAATCTTTCTTTCCCGAAGTGAAGAGCAAAGTGAATATTGAAATTAAAATTTGCTTCGACTCTGTTTATGACTTTTTCAGCTACAGTTTTTGGTTATATATTTTTATGTTACCTCTCTGTCTGTATTATTGAATTATTCATACGGCTTGCGAAATTTTTGATATCACGCTAATCGACTGTGTAATTAGTGTTTGTTTTTAAAAGCTTGGATATTTGAAATTAGCCAAGTGATGATCGTAGCGAGCATTTAATACATAATTGCGTTAACATTTTCATAAAGAGTTGCAGTTTAAAAATTTTGCTTCGAGATTGTCGTTGCACTGCATGCGTATGACTGAAATTACTTTCTGTATACTATTTTTGCCTAAATTATTTCAATGCCTTCAAATTTGTAGTCTGGTAATTATTATGCCATGTTAAAAAACTGCCGATGTTTTCCATTTACCTAAGTGATTAATAATACCTAAGATAGTCTTTCCAATTTCGTTGTGATAGGAAATTTAACGATTATTTTATGGGCCTGCGGCATAGCATTCGGCTTATCAGAATTAATCTCCGGTTAAAGTAGCACATGACTTTAGAAACGTGCAGAACAAGTGCTCTAGTTTCGTTCAAAATGCCGTGCAAATCGTAGAGGAGCGCATGTGGAATTCCCTGTTACTTTCTGCCTTACATTTCGTCTATAGATTTATACGACTTTAATCTTTATGAAGGCAAAAGTGGGACAGATTTGCTCGCTCCACTTTGAGGTTGCAATTCAAAACGTTCACTTTATTTCGTTCGATGGTTTTTTATCTTTTGTCTTTTGTTTTTATCTTTTGTCGTGTAATACGTCATTCTAGCGACCGCCTTTCGGAAATGACGATGGAGAGGAACTTGAGTTTTCATGCTTCAACAGAATGCCTTCAACAGCGAAGGGAAAAAAGACGTAAATGATCAATTGAAGTAGCGACAGGGATGCGCTCGGTCTACTTTGCCGAGTCTCATTCGAGTTTTATTCGAAATATAGTTCTTTTTGAAGAAGAAATTTCGAGTGAGGAGGAAAAACATGAAAAAATTCTGTTTAATTATGTTTAGCTAGGCGGAAGAGTTGATCGTTCTCCATAGAATACTTTTGTTAGAGTTGCGCTTGATTTGTAACTTTTTTGCATAGATGGGTACTCGTATTCAATCTCTAGTAGAGTACAGTGCCTTGGTTAACGACCGCCTAAGTAAACGACACGCTTGGTTAACTACGAATGATTGTTATCTAGAAATGTATCGGTTAACGACACCGGATTTTGTTTACAATGCCTCATGAATGCCCCGCAGATTTCAATAAAACTCTCCAAAAAGATATTTAAATGAGGTTTACCTGCATATTTGACAAGTAGTGCAGCTGTGGTGAGGATCGGTAAGAAATAAATAAATTATTATACTAGTATTTGTAGGAAATCGTGCCTTGGATAACCAAAGTACCACTGTATTTATGCACCATAAACAACGCTAATGACATTGAATTTATGAACACGCTATAATTTTAAAGTTTAATATGGCACATTATTTGCATTATTTAAGATATATTTTCTACATTTTGACTCTTTAAAATAATTTACGATCCCTATTTAATCTCAACGTTGAGATCTAGCGTGTTTGAGATAGAATATACGTTGGGACTTACGTTGTCTGGTATCCTTCCCATCTCCTCCGCGGAGCAACTACATTTAATTGGCACGTAAGAAGGGTTACATTGGAGCGGGAATGAGGGACAGGTTTTGTTTCGGACGTATCTTCATCAGACATACAACCCGACCTTCATGCGCGTCGCATGCCATTTGTGCGGCTGAAAAAGTCGTTTTAGTTCCTGGGAAACGTTTTCTCGGGAGTTTCTTCATCGAAGCCCATCCTCGGGTCGTGGGGATCCCCGAGGGAGAGGGCGGAGTGAGCAATGGATGGGGAGAAAGAGAAACCCGACGGCAATATCTTTCTTCCATCTACACATACATTTGCATCCGGGCAGCCAAGGCCTCCTTCTACCCCCGGAACCTCTCCCCTCCTCGAAGATGTTCGCCGAGCACTCCAGGAATCCACCTGTGAGCGAAGGGATGGGGAGGTCTTCGATGGTTATGGAAGTACGGGATGAAAGACAGTCGGCTCCCGACTTTTTCCTCATGGTCAGTGTTTGTGAGGCTCTCTCCTTTCAACCCTTTCATTCCGTTCTGTCCTCTCGATATTTCCCGATGGTATCATAAGAATGGGATAAAAGGGATGAGAACTCTATTTAAGACTCGTAGGAGAGCCTATTTTCTTGAATAACTCCCCTGTTTCACATGATGGGGAAACTTTGATACCGAGAATGGCTTTCTTGATCTGAAGTTTTCCCGCCCGCATAACTTTCGTGTAACTGCTTTCCTTTAATAATTTATAGCATTCCTTTCTAACAGATTCTCATTTTCTTTATATGCGATTGTTATTCCCATTTTCTTTTATTGCGTTTATGTAGGACCTGTGATATTATATGCTTATATTTTATCTCTTATCTTCATCTGAAAAACGTTCACTCTATTTTGTCGAAAGAGATTTTCTTGCTCAGAAAATCGCTGTCGAACTATATCTTTTATCGTTGGATTTTCGAGCGCTATTTTTTGACATTCTTTTTGCACCATTCTTTCCTTCTATTATATTCCCAATTTCTTTTATTTTGTACCTATAGTGTCGTTGATAGAACGACCTACTTCTTTTAAGGTAAAATCCCTCATTTCTCTTCATTTTTAAATACGAGCAAAGATGCGATTTCACGCAGGAAAGAATCTTCGGAAAGGGATAATGATGAACTGTGCATTATGAAGTGTGCGAATGCTTTCCTCGAGTTCTTGGAGATTCGATCTTTCTTAACAAGAAAAATGTACGTTACTCCTTAATGTAGTTACTCCTTGGATCCATTTTCCGATTTAACATTCTTAGAAAATATACTCAGGTTTTTAATTCCTTCAGAATAAAGATCAAACTTTCCTTCAGAAGGAAAATTAATTTCTGTAACATCTCGGCCTTTGTACTTCAGCTCAATATTTCAGTCTTTCTAATACAAAAATTTAATTGTGTCTATTATAAATCTATTTTCTGCTCGATAGTAACAAGGAAGGTAATAAGTGACACCCTTTCTATTCGCCGAACAAAATATCAGGATGACTTTTCTTCGTAAATAATGGAACGACGCGGAAGTATTTTAATTTCCAAGAGAAAGGGAGCTGAGTGTTTTCCTCGAGAATAATAAACGCGAATCTTCGTGAACCGTTCTTTCTTTGTTCAGCGCGTCCTTTTCGGTGTGACATGAGGTTGCGGTTGAGAAGGCCTCCAGAGAAGCCCTTTCTCGCCCGGGAGACTGAGTGGCATGCTGGGTGTGGTTGTGCCAAGGTCCGCGTTCTTTTTTCCCGTCCTCTTATCCCGCCTACGCTCCTTTTTCTGAACTATATGTCGGTGAAAAATTGGCTCGGTGAAATTCTGAAATGCCGCACGCGGAATATTGACGGAGATTTATCATTCGCGTTCTTTCGAGGAATTATTTCTTGCTCGAAATTCTATCTTTCGAAACTTGTACCTGATACCTCGAACCATATGTCTTTTCCTCTCAATTCACTGTCCATTTCTGTTCCCTTTATGATTTTCGCGATGATCCACCGTCCACTCCGGCGTCGTCGCAGATACATTTCCTGTGTTTGTTCGGAAAAAAGCGGTTCGCGCCTTGGAAGGAGTTGCTCAGAGTGGAATCTACGGTCAAAGTAAACGTGCTAAGACGGAGTCGCGTATCGCGTACTGGTCGGTCACTGAGGACCGGTTCTCGTGGAAGGGCTTCTGTAACACTAGATTCACATCGCAATGTGAGTCTATTGTTCAACACTCCTTTACTTACAACTACTTCTTACTAAGAAACCTTGCGTTGTGTGTTTTTTATAGGCGAAGGATGCTCAAAGACAGTTATACCGATAATGATACATTCACAACCTTGAATAATCTGATGTTTTTTGTATCCATCTCGAAAGACTTCACGATAGAAAGGTAGTAACTTAATTGCAGGTCAAATTACAATCATTTTTTCTTGGAGATACTCAGTTTAATTGAAATATTTTAATGTAATATCAGGATCTATTAGAATCTATATAAGATTCTGCAGATTTAAAATGCTAACTCGGAGGATGGAAGTTGAAAAGAAAATTACAGTGATGATGGCATCCAAAGTTGTTAGCGTAAGGAACTATTTTTCTCACGGTTAACCTATGCAGAGGGCTTCGTGGGAAGTAGAATTATTCGAACTAATGAGTACATGTATTGAAAGACTGATATCAAGTTAATGGAAAAAAATCGAATGATATTTTGGTGGCATAAAGAACTATCATTTAGCGTACATAGATTAATAGATACTCATCCCTTCTACCTTGAAAACGTATCATCCTACCTGGAGAAAATTGCATTTTCGTCTCTTGAGACATAGAGGGTTGTAAAATAAATGAAATTCGTAATTTCGAAATGGTAATGATGGGATTAATTGGCAGACCTTCATGAAAATCCACCTACAAAATTGTGTCTGTAAAAGGTGTCTTATCGTCCTTTTGTTTCCGTTGTTTATTTCCTTTGTTTTAAAATGTGGTGCTCTATGTCACTTATGACACAGAGATGTAAGTAAGTCAGAGGCTTACTATTTGCTCTTATCATACCAACTAAGAAGAAGCGAACCGTTTCTCGAACCTCAAATGTCATGTGAATGTTAGAGCGGAAGATGAACCAAATGTTAAAATGGTAGAATAGTTCCATAATGAAACCACGCCTTCATGAGGAATCACGCTCCCTTGATCGCTAATTCAACTGCGCTGCCAACGCCCCCTCACTCCGCCTCCTGCACTTGCTCCTCTCCTCCCTTTCGGACCGCATTTTTCCCGCCGAATCTCTTCCCCTTTCCACTTCTCCGTAAGGCGATTTTCTTTGCGCAAACAGCCTTGGGTGAGCGTGATGTATCCACTCTCTGAAAATTCTAAAGTTTCGAATGAATGGATGGGAATCGTCGATGCAAAAGCTCGAATTCATGATTCTTGGAGAGGAAAAATTATTCTATGAAGAGGCGGTGGATTTTCTAGCTTGTGGGAATGATGATTAAGAAAATAACGGAGAAAACAATTGTGGGTTTGGCATTCGGAGGAGGGGCGGCTCTAGGCGCTTGGAGATTCCGGTGAGAAGTCTTCGTAAGGCGCACCTTTTTCCATCTTTGGGTAAAAATAGGAAAGGAAAAGATTTTCAAGGTGGCCCAAATCTAGAAGTACCCGATGTGTTGCTTACCTCACATACCGTGTATAACCTTGCTTCCGACAGATGATGGTAGCTGCTACTTGTATTTGCGTACGTATGAAAGTGCTTCGTCAGCTGAAATCAGTTTACACTTGTGGTCCCCCACCAGGAGTCGAACCCGGGACCGCTTTCAAAATAGACGAACATCTTAGCCACTTGGCTATCCGAGGGCCGTGATTTTTTCAAAGGAAAGGATTTTAGAGAGATAAGATAACTTAGGTTATTTATTACATCTTTCTTTACCAAATGTTCTTCTGCATGCCATTTAAAATTTTTGTACGTATTTTAAACAGAAGCTTCCCGAAAAATATTCATTCAAGTACATGATATTTCAATAAGTTACAGTACTATTTAAGGGAAAGATATATTGTATATGCTTATCTCCTTTTCCCTATCGTCTCTTCCAGCCATTCCCCCTTCTTTTCTCAATTCCCCTTGTAATCCATCTTTACCCTCCATCCCTCTTTTCTGACTGGTAACTGATAGATCATTAATTGTGCTCTCCCGCCCCATCCCTTCTCTATCGCCATCCCTTTTAAAACCGCCTCTCAAACATTCTCAAGGCATTCGATCGCTTGCCTTTCCATTCCGCCTTCTCTCCGCCTAACCTTTCCGATCTCTTTTGTTCCTTTTTGCATTCCCCTCCTAGATCCAAGCGAAACATGCAAATGCCACGGCCTCCTCAACCGCCACAGGCGCACTTTTTGTTACTTTGTGTATTCGCTCGAGATTTTCATTTAGTGTTTGCTCTTCCGCTCCGAATGAAATTCTCCAAGTGGAGGAGCTAAAGTCCGCGGATTCGACGACGTCGAAGTGGACGATGGGATTAAAAAGCGTCAGTGTGACCAGGAACATCGCGGAAGGATTAACTTCCTGAGGTCATCTCCTTCGATCTCCCGTAATTTGCCTCAGTCAGCGATTCCTTTTTCCGCCATATACCCCTGGAGAGGACGGATCAGTCGCCGTAAAAGAGAAAGAAGAAACAGGCCTTCTTCCGCGAGTTTATCTAAAATGCCTTCGGATTATTTGGGATTTCCGAGTCTCGTTCTTTATTGCTCGGTCGAGGGAAAGTTCTCGTGTCGTCTGATCGATAGATAAAATTGAAAACTTTACTCTGGAATGGAATAAGTTATTTGAATTTCAGATTCAATCGCTTCATCTGCTTTCTGCTGCTGGTAAAGTCTACTTGGAAGGATCTCTATTTTGAACTTAATGATGACGGTCACTTTTCGAGATTTTCATAGCAGTTATTGCTTCCCAATTCAATCTTAATTAGTAAAAGTAACTTCCAAACATAAAATAAACGGATTTGCGAGTAAATTTGTGGTATTATATGACGATAAAAGACGGGAAGAACTTTTCACTGAAAAAAATTCCAATTTTAATAACTTTGCATATATTTTTTTCTCTCTAACTTTCAAACTTCGGACGGTACATTTTTATTACATTTAAAAGATTAATGGATCAACGATAAATTTAAATGTTTGTATCTCCCTATTTCATTCCTACGTTTCGATGAAGATGAGACACTGTCCGTCCTAACTTATAATTCTTGAAACCATATTCATTCACTCTAGAAATATATGTAGGCCTATGCCGGATGAACTTTTATTCTAACGTTACGAATCCATTTATCAGGGTGGCTCAGAAAATCTCTCCCTTCTCATCTTCTTCGCATTTCTCATCGTATTGCTCGCAAGGTTTTTTTTTATTTCACGTTGACGAGGGGCGTTGATTTTCATAGATTCACTTCTGCATGAATCCTCCAACGACAGCGAGTGGAGACGTGCGCGAGCTTTCTCTATCCGCGAGCTGAAATGGAAAAATGATTTTCTCATAGCTGTTCATTTTTCTTCAAATCATGAGCTGTCTCTGCGCGCGACACGGCGTCCGTGGAGTTTCATGGAGTCACTCACTTTCGCCGCCCTTCCCTTCAGCATCTTCGGATTGTGCGCCACTCCTTTCTGTCCTTCGCATTCGGAAACCCTTCTTTCGTCCTCGACCTCAGCGCCCTTTTCGCCTACGGGACCATCTTGCACTCCTCTTCCACACGCGTGCCTTCTGATCACGATCGCACATCACGTCTGCGCTTCTTAACTATACCAATTCCCATTCTTAGTCAGTTCTTTGGTCTATACGCATATAATACTCCAAAACAAAGGAGCTATCAAAACTGTAAAAGTTTCAGCGGAAAATCTAGCGGGAGTGTCAGTATAACATTTTGCCCTTTTGAGTCATTCTGTTCTCCTCCGATTTCATTCTGCGTCATTCAATTCGTGGGAAGCTTAAAGTTTCACAAGTTAAGGAGCAAATATTTTAACTTTATTATTAACGCCCTGGGAGGATCTTAGCTTTTTAACATGATACACTCCCTTCGTTTATTTGATACGTAATTATGGAAATATTTTCCTTACAAACTTATTTTTCGTAAAAGGGTACTCTCAGTACCTTAGTGTGCCTTGAATACAATGTTTATAGTCATCAGTTTTCCTCTGTTTCTTCATATCTTCCTAGACACATTACGCAGAATCTCCGTATTCATTTACTATTATTTTTAGAAGCCAAGACCTTAATGAGATTTGAATTTTAAAATGTTTTGCAACAACCGATCTCTCCTTGTGTTTTTCATTCTTGCTCTAAATATGAAGCTTACCTTTCGTCATTACATTTAATGAACACGAATTTCTCTGTTGACTTTAAACTGTTCTTTTCACTTCCCTGACTCTTTCCTTTAAGAAATCCATTTTAAGTGGATCTGCGGAAGCACTATATCTTCGTGGTATTACTTATCCGATGATGATCCGATTTTAAGGCTTCGTTTTTCGTTTGAAATATTAATGCGCAAAATCGTTATGCTTCTACCTGTCTAGTCTATCACATATAGTTTTAGAGTTCATCTTTTAGAGAACCTGGAGCAAAGAAGGCAATAACGTAAACATTCGATGCTTAACACTCTTTATTAATATTTTCGTTGAATTAAATTAAAATATTAAAATATAAACTTTTCATACTAGCTTTATATTCACGACCCAAATGAATAGAATATCTTTCTTGCCTAAAGAAGGATATTATTTTCTTCACAAGAAATAGCAGTCCTAGAGTCCAGACATACCTTCGAGGCGCTAAAAAAATACATTTTATTTTTAAAATCTTATTGCTATTGTAACTGTGTATATAGTAGCGCTGACCCGATTAATTAGTCTCTTGAAACGAGTCTATTACTTGGTTCCGGAATTGAATATGAAATAGTAATTTATTCTAGGATTAACTATCGTGGCTTAAGCTATTGCGATACAGATATCTCATTCCTTTATCCAGCTTCTTCGGTACCTTCGGAACACAATGTAAATCTTTAAATAATCCGTAAGCGTCACGGCTCTCTCTTCAAAGCTATTACTGCGTTTAGCTCCACTCCAGATTTCAATTTATCTTCATATCAGCAGGATTAAGTCGCATACAAGTTGTACTTGAGTGGTTTTAGGTTGTAAATATCTACACCGGGAATGATTAGCAGTAGCGCGTATCACTCGCACAATCTTACTCATCTGTAATCCGCAACGAATGAGGTGGCAGTTCGCTCTCTGCTACCGATTATTTGCTTTTTAACGAGGCAGTTCACATCATTTTTTCATCACCCTTTAACTTCAGTCTTCCCTTCGGCCTTTTGGTAATAGGAAAAAGAGCAGCTATACGATTTAGGATCGACTCGATTACGTAAAGCGATAAATCGAATCCCATGGTCCGATGGCTATTTCCCTCTCGCACAGAAAGTCGTTGCGGTACTTGTGCGCTCTTCGAAATCAGTGGTGATAAAAGGCTTCCTCCCCCTTCGGGTAATTTACCCCCACAGCTATTACACGCGGCGTTAGCATAGGATGCGTCCTCTCATCTCCTATTCTCCCAATTGGGGCCTCTCCCTCTCCTGCTATGGTTACGTCTGGCAACATATGCGCTGCCGTTCACTACTTTAGGCGAGCACGAATATTCGTTTCTGTGACACCTCCCTTAAAGATCCTCTTCATTACGATTCCCGTATAATAAGCTTTGAAGCCCAAGTTTTCCCAAGTACTTCCACGTCTGAGATGCTCATCCGTCCCATTCGAATAATTTACCGTCCTCTCGAATTTATGTTCGAAGTTTACGAGCATCGCGATTCATAGTTCGACTGTATCATCATACTTCGAATTACGTATTTCTGTGCTTTTCTTAGATATACCAGTTTTCCCAAACATCGGGTATTAACCGTAGATACTAAATGCATTTTTTGTGTTGTTGAAGCTTATCTCTTCTTACATCCCCTTATTAAGGTAAATAATGCAGATAATCATTTTACTCTTCTGATATTATTAACGTAAATTCGCTGAAGAATATACCTTTATTTTCAGTTTGTTAACACGTTATTATATCCGGTTTTGGAGGAATTGATTTTGTTGGTTAACTAGTGATAACGACCAAGAGGTCATTATCACTAGATTAACCGTTAATAATATAACCATTGTTCTTCTGTTAATTCATGTATGGATAGTGAATGCTATAGTGAAGTTTCCAAGCATAAGTTCTGGGAATAAGTAAGATCTTGCTCGTAAGTTCAATCCTTGAAGAGAAACTTGCATAGGAAATCGATGTGTGATCTGGCGATACATGAAATGGGATGAGCATCCATGATGGAACATATTTCGGAGAATTAAATTCTTTTACATCGATCCGAGAGCTTAGACCCAAACAGGAATTCCATACAATACACTGTTTACTCTGAACGATCGACGCTATCACTCTCATATTTGTAATGCTTCAGAGGATACGCGTATCTTTCTCGTTCAAGCGCCGTTCTTTGCTCCAGCTGTGCTATTAGGTTATACAAAAAATATTTTCATGACAGGAATGAAAAATTCTCCTCACCGCCTCCATCCTTATAACCTGCCATTCCATTCTATCGCTGTTTGAGCCTCCCCTCACTTCCTCTCTTGTATTCCCTTTACCATTCCTTCCTTACCTCTCCCTCTGGGTACGAATAGGCGTAGTAATACTTTTCCTTTTGCCTGCTCCTCTATCTCCCTCCTCTTTCTTTCCTTTTTCTCTCCCTTTTATGTAGGGACTGCCTCGGGAAGAGACGGTCTTAGGATTTATGGTGGAGAGGGGGGCCCTGTCTCACACGGAACCGGTTAGGGGGGCCTCCGAGAAAGGAATGGGGGAAGTTGCGGGGGAGGAGTCGGATGGCGTGGGGGGAGGGAGAGAAGGTCGCGGAGCCCCTTTCTCTCGTCCCGGGCCGCGTTACCCTTTCAAACAGAGAGATTCAGTCTCTTTTCCTACGCCTGTATCTGCAGACTAAGAATATCCTCTGTTTCTTCAATCTTTATTCCTCCTTTGGATCCGACATTGTTTGCGAAGAGATTCGCCGTAGATTGGATTGTAGGAGAGGATGGCACCGGCAATTTTCCGCGGCAGTAACAGCAGAAGAATTACATCTCTTCCTACTTCCGCTTCATTTCCTTCCTTTTCGGCCTTAAAATGTCGTGCTCTCTGAAATAATGTGCTTTAATTTACTGAGAGATGAATTTGTGGTGAGATAGACGTCGGTCGCTGTGTTTTATCTCAATTTACTCTCAGATTGCTTATTTGAGAATGGAATTATACGGATAAGAATTTGGTTTTGCTGAAGCTCATGATCATCTAAAGGGGTACCCATTCCCATTCCTTGTTAAAGAGGTATTTTTATTGCTTTTGTCATCTTGCTACGAAATCTACGAATATTTATATTTTCTCGTTACATCAAGTAAGAGAGTCTTAGTACGTTTTCAATGACATTTATGCCTGTAAAGTGGTAGTAGAGGACTTCTAAGCGTTTAAAAATAATAGTGTTTGTTCTGCTGCTATTATCGGTGGGATCACCAATATTGATATTCTCTCGTTGGTTCAAATGAGAATAATCTCGACTATTCCATTCTCTATGATAAATTTCTCCGAGGTACGATCATCGAGACTTGAACCCCGCCATAATGAATGCGATCATACCTCAGGGAACCGCGATCGAATCGCCTTTATCGCCGTACCGCATTCAAATGGATGCAGACGCCGATCCTAATTGGAAAGCCCTTGCACTTGGAAGGAGTAAGGGTACCCAGAGAAATGGAGCTCGCAGGAGCGGAATAAACGGGTAATCCGCAAGAGGAGCGAACATATCAATCTTGAAAAGGAGACAGGAATATGAATGAAGCGGGAGAATCATTTAAAGGCGAGCAACGGCCCCTTTTCTGCCGAACAAGTCGGAAGGAGCGATGTTTCTGACGTGAGCATTTAATGCGCTTCGCTGAAATCGAGACGAGAAAATCTCCGAGGGCTCGGTATACTTGATGGGGTGGAAAGATCGGGGGCGGACCGAGGGGTGCAGCGGAGAGTGAAAGTGGGCGGTTGCGATGGAAAGATGGGTGAATTTTCTTGCGGGGTCAACCGCATCCAAGGAAGACTCGCTTTCGGGAAGAAAAAAGGGTTTGGAATCGGATGCGGATTCCCTGGAGACGGCGATTGATGCGCGGTAAGAGGCGAGAAAAGGGAATTAGAGACAAAGGAATAGGCAGGGACGGGAAATGTGTGGTTTGGTATGGGAAGCGAACGAATGATTAATTACTCAGAATGGGAAGAGATGGAATGAATCAAATCGAGGGTATTAATTAATGACGAAGGGAGGGATTTCCGAGTGGGATAAAAATTGGGGAGCATCTGAAATTTCTGGCAAGGCAAAAGAGGGTTGTGACAGAATTTATTGAGGATCGTGTTGGAACTCAAAGACGTGGGCTAACTTGTTGTATCATTTAAAATATCTCTATGAGATTTCTAATCCCAAATAATACGAGAGATTGTGTGGGTAACTTTTTTGTAATGAATTTGGAATGAAAAATTGTGAATCTTCATTCTCTTATTTTTTCTTAGCAAAGATTCCAACGTATGAATCTTAAGTCTTTCTCATATTTGGTCCCCGGACATTGAATTTATCTTGCTTGTCGGTATTTATCATCAATGAATTAGTATAGTCTGTGCATCCATTAAGATTATTACTGTTCCGCAAAAGATGTCATATTCATATGATTGCCTGAATCACTCTATATTTTACTTTAGATGCTGCACTATTATGACCGCAAATGTAACTTATTTTCTGAACCTCAGAGTTGAAATGCAGAGCCATCCGTATCTCAAGGTCATCGTCAGGTGTATTGCAAATGGGAATATTTCGCTGTCATAGAACTCTCAGATGTATAATGGCTCTACAGATTAAATGTTAGAGCTGACGTCTTAAAGTCGAAATGTTTAAATATAATCATATATGGTTTCAAGAATTTTACATCATTAACTGAGCAGTTTTTCTCTAGGATAACAACCAATCGGGGAGATAGGCCGACCGAGGTCTTTTGCTCACAAAATGAAAAATCAAGGCTAATTTCCAGACGTGCGTTGACGATACTTACTACAGGTAAGATTAGAGGCAAAGCAGACATTTGCGTGTCGTTGTGAAGAGAGAGAGAGAGAGCAAACGAAAATTCGTTCATTGGAAAATTCCTAAGCTCATCGAAGCGAGAAGAGACATTTGGCTTCTATCACGCGTGTAGCACGCGCTAATGTTTTGGAGTGTTTTTTAATATTTTTTCCGTCTCGTATCGGCCACCGATGAAAGGTACCCCTTCAAGTGGCAGCGGAGCAAGTGCGTGGGAAAAGAAAGACCACCGCGCGCACTCTCCTTCATCCTTACATGAGCTTTGTGTGTGTGCCTCCCGGACCGGTTCCAATCCGTTGTCGGCTCTCCGCGCTTACGAGCGACGTTTGTTTGTTAGTTTATGCGAGAGGTGGAAGCAGAGAGGAGACGGAGGTTCTTTCTCTTCCTGAGTCCGCGTCTACTTCTTTTGCACGTGTCGGGCGTTGAAGTCTCCGTGCCCCGCCTTCTCATTCGGTGCGTGCAGTGGCATGCTCACTGCACTTGGCGCTGCGACTCCTGTCTGCACTCATCCCCTGCTACACCTCAGCTTCTCCGTTATTTCCATCTCTCTCCCTCGCCTTCCGCACCGCTTCAGCCTCTCACTTTCCGCGCGTTACCGTTGAGTCCACAGCGCCGCGGCTCTATTTACATGTTACCAGCCCTCCGGGGAAAATAAAAAAAATCTTCCGTTATTTAACAATCCTTGCATCTAAAATGCTTCCGGCATTACGAAAGGGAAGGACTATTGTCTCGCTTTAAATCATATTGTGGGATCGTAAATTAAAGTAAAATGTGGGGTTGGTGGTTAGAATCTCTATGATCACTGGAGCGAATGCCACGGTTTGGAAGCTTTCTGTTTTGGTAATTAATTTTTTGTTCTCCATCTATCGGTTAACTGCAGCTGCACAGTGCGATTCTTTTGAAGTAAGCCTAGTGTTTTGATCTGATATTCCTATCATGCTATCTACATTAGAGGCAGTGGTTAGCAATCTCGATTTCCTAATTGTTAGATCTAGCATTTAATCGTATTCAGTAAAATTCAGTATGTATTCAGTAAAAATAAATGTATATTCTACTTAGAATAGGTTAATGAAAAAAGATTAATACAAAATACAAAAATTACGCTCTACTTGTGAAAGAGTAAGTACACTCTAAGAGATGTAATATAAGTAACGTTCTTTACAGAATGATTCTTCTTTTCTACTTTTGCATCACACTTTTTCGCCTCTGAAGAAATCCTACATCTTATGAATCTGTTACTACATAGGCTATTTTATAGCATACGTAATTACGAAAATATTTTACGATGAAGTTCCCACTGAAATTCTATAAATTAGAGGGATAGCCTACCTAGAACTAACTATAACCTATATTTGAGTTGTAAACTCCGTGGAAAGAAAGAGAGAATACAGGATCAAATTCCTTAGGTTTAAATGTTGCCCTTAATTTATTTACAGCCTCACCTAGGAAAAATACAAAAGCATCCACCCTCTCTAACACAAATAGCTCGGAGGTATCTTATGGTCCAGATTAGGGCGGATACGTCATGCAGAGAGCGTTAAACCCAAGTCCCACATAACACAAATTCTCAATCCTCTTTCGAGCCTATTTCCCTCCGAAAAGACGCTGCTGCTGCGCGCTAAGATAATTTACAGTTACACGTCACTCCCACGCCTCCCTCTATCCCATTCTTCTCATCATCTCATCTCTCCCTTCCTTCCCTTTTGCTCTCTCCTTCTCTCTCTCCGTATCTCCTACCCTAATTTACCCTTGTGCTGCCCTTAGCTTCGCCTTGCCTAATCCCATACATCGGAAACATCCTTTGTTCTCGTTACAGCATCGCAACTTGTCTCTTTGATGATATTAGTTATGCCGTCCGTTTGATGGAATTTCTTCCGCCTTTATGAAACCAGTTTGTTGATGTATGTGTCTTTGAAATCGTTTTAATGAGCTGGAATTGATTTATGCGTGGTGTTAAGGGGTGTAGATGGTTAAAGGCTTTGGTTAAATCATGTATCTATTTCATCAGAACTTCACGTACAGCAATTACAAGTTTATAGTGAAACGTGGAACGTAGACGAACATTATACAAACATGTTCTAACCAGAAAAGGACTAGTTCCAGTATCTTAGGGTTGAAATTGTAAATAGATAATGTAAAAATGATATTTTCGAAGAATTGACCTAATTTTTTCTTAAGTTTCCGATTAAGCCAATTGATTCATTGTGATGTACCCTTATCTGTGAGTCTTTGGACCATTATTTTATTGTATAGGATTGAATGAGTTGTTTGAGGACTTAATGAATCTTACCAAGACAGTCAATAGATGACAAGTACGATTCCTTTAAACCACCCTATTTTTATTCTCCTAGAAATACCAATGGTTTAAAAGGATCTTGGATAGCAACATCTTTGGGATGAAGGAATGAGTTATCTCAAGTAGGAATAATTCAAACTTCAGATCTAAATTATGTCCATATTTTTCAGCAGAGTAAAAGCGCATTAAATGGAAGAATAATATAATAGAAATTTTTGAAATTCTTTCCATGAGAATAGAATATTTACAAGCTAATTGCTTGTGTCGGAATCTTATTTGAATTAACTTGATTCGACAGAGTGTGCTTTTTAGAGAACATTCGTGGAATGTTAAAGATACGCTGGCACTCGAACTGACATTCTTTGTTCTCTGGCTTCTCTCAGCGTATTCGTGTCGCGTAAAATCACTCTTCCATCGCTTTTATCTTTACCCCTTTTCACACCTGTCTCGCACGCAGCCTCCGAAGGAACAAGAATCCCTTAAACGAAGGACTTATTCCGTGGGAAGGTATCCCATTCTCTCTTCTTGAATACAATTATCCACCAGCTGAAAGCGACGGAAGGTTGAGTGGAGGGTTCAGAAGAACTCCTCTGCTGGAATATGAAGAAGCACTCCTTTTCCTCCGTCAACATTCTCCGCCTACCCTAACATAGATAACTCCTCTTTCGATGGGAGGCTGTCCGCGCCGTGGGGCTGCTCGACTCCCGCCGAGACCAGTGGACGCAGCTCATGGTACGGCTCTTCGTAAATGTTTATGTGTACATCTTCCCACTCTCGTTGCTTGCTTTGTCCCCTCCTCGCCGTCTTCTACATCTCCTCACTCAGTTTGCCTATTCCATTTCCTTTTGTCCAGGCGTCAGAGGTGAAAATTGATTTCACTCACCAGCGTTTACACATGGAAAATATCCCATTTTCTGATTCAACATCCCGTAGGTGATACTTAGGAAGCCCTCAGATCTAGGGAGCGTGTGAGTAGTTCAGAGCGATAGTGAAGCGTTTAAATTTCCAGTCCGATTCATGTGCTTTGCTGCACCTTCAAAAAGTTTGAAAAAAATTTACTTGTATAGGTATTCTTTCTACTTTGAATACTCCTTTGATTTCTCGGTAGGTCTTAAAATGAAACGAAATTCTTAAGAAATAATTGATAATGTTTGTGATATTAGAATAATTGTATTCTTAACTTCTTATCATTTAAAGTAGCGATATTGTGAGGTACTAAATTTATCATCTCAAAAGTCATATTTCTGCAAAAAATCTTGTAAAATACTTACCCTGAAAATATATCAAAAATACCAAGGAGTATATATTTTAAGAACTGACCGAAATTTTAAGTACGACTAAGAAAGGAAAACAGGAAAAACTTTTCACAAGAAACTATTTCCTAATTTTCAAGTCACGACTTGCAAATGATGCTTACGCATCAAAATATGTCGTGAGTTCTGCTCATCTGTGTGTTTGTGCTTAGTTAATAAATTAGGAATAAGTTTCTTATGAAAAGTTTTTCCTGTTTTCCTTTCTTCGTCATGGACTTCCAATAAGTCACTCGCAATAGATCCAAGTCACCGTTGATTTAATTAGTTACGACTATTAACTTTAACCTCCCCACAGACTAGCTTTTTCCCGACGTTGCAGTTTCTCGATTGATATCAGTAATGAACGGCTTTCTTCAGTTTAAAATTATACATTTTTAACGATTTACTATTCCCTTGCGTGATGTTCGATCATAGTAATTAAAGTTACACCCATTCCAACGTGATTGGGTTCGCCTTACCCGTAGAGACGCTAACTTTGGTGCTGTAAGCGTATCGAAGTTGCTCGTTACAGAATATGCATCCCTTGCATAGGTCTCGGTACCCTCAATCCCTCTTGTCCCTCCGCCCACGTTCTCTCCTCTCCTTCCATATCTTCCTCCTCCTCCATCATTCACCCACCGCTTTGGTACCCTCCTCCTTGACAAAGAAGGGCCTCACCAAATAAGAAAATTTTCCTCTTGTAATTTTTTTAAGGCGTAGGAATGAATGAAGATGCGACGCATTTCACACGGTTATTGCGTTTTCGATGTAAGAGGAAATTTATTCACCCTCATAGCGACAAATTTTTCAGCCTTTTGCACTCATGATGTTTGTAAATTAATATTAATTAACATCTGTAGTCGATTACACAGACCTATTTCTATATAAAGGCTGCACGATTTGAATGTTGACGTTTTATAGGTGCTAATATATCATCAGATTTAGAGTTTAATGATGAAACAAGTAATTACAATAACAATTAATAAGGAAACGCTGAATATTTGGTGATCATGCGAATATTCATCTGAAAAATTATGGCTCATCAGGTTTGTTAGTGAAGATTAGTACCACTAAGACATGGAATAAATTATCCTTCTATAAAATTAATTCATAATCATTAAATTGATTCTCGCGCAATTTGAGTTCTTATTGAGTCTTTCAGTTTAAGAATTACTGTTTTCTGTGGAGAAAAGTAAAAGATACACTTAGAAATGAAGTGGTCCAAAGAAGATGCTTTCCGTTGTGTCTTTTCTAGACACACAAAACTGAGTAGTAATAAAAACGGAAAAAGGAAACTTGAAGTTTTCGTTTTGTTTTTCATCTCCACCGTTGGCCTCTCTCGGGATCCGCGACGCAATTTCGCAAATCGGCCGCCATTTTTCTCTGTTGCTCCGTTCCCAGAGCTCTTCTCCTAAACTCAGTTCCTTGTGTCTTTTCCTCCAAATCCATCCTCCGAACCTTCCCGAATTCATTTTCCGAACTGAAATCCTAAATCGTTTGCGCATTGTCTGGGCCCCATTCTTCTTTTCTTTCCTAGCTTCATTTCTTTTGAAAGATTCACACCTTGGCTTCCCTTTCCGCACTCGCACGCGATAACGCTTCGTCGCTCTCGGAAGGTTTCTAGCAATCTCCATTGCTCGTTCTATTTCCTCTCTCCCGACTTTTTTCAGTTTTATGTGAAAGGATACCGTTTTTGTCACTCCGAAATCAGACGGTGACGGAGAATCGAAGCGCAGGTTCGGAGGCGCGTGATTTCGTCTTTCTCTTCGTATATTCGACACCTTCAAAGTTGGAATAAGACGAAAGAATAGCTGAAAGATAGGGAAGTTCGATTAAAAATCGTATGGCCAATAAAGGAATCCTTCCATCTCTAATTTCTCCTTGCCCTCTCTTCCTTTATTCCTTGGCGTTTGCTTGAAATAGCACAAGTTAGAGAGACGGCACGGGAAATGAGAGGAAGGGATATAAAGGAAAGGAGAGATTCGCTAGGCGTCGTTTTATTTCGCTCGGGAAATCTTTGTGATGAGTCGTCTTCATTCCGGTCTCGCGAGGCCATTTCTGCGATGGACTGACAGTAATAAGGGGAGTGTTGCAATATTAAGTTTCCCCGGAATCTTTGAGAATCTCTTTCCGGAGGAAAAAGGGATTTTCGGCCCCAAATGAGGAAGGGACATTTGTGAAAGTGCACAAAAAACAGAGGTACGTGTCCGATGAAAAGGAAACAATTTCCAGATTTTATAGCGGACCATTGAATTACACGAAAGGGGGAAGAAATTCTCCATTGTGGGCTGGCGAGAGCAAAGCGCCCTTTGATGTCTTTCTTCTTTGTACGTTAAACTGAAAATTGGAGGATATTATTGGAAGGGGGAAATCTGTGCGTTTTGCTCGCTGCAACATTGCCAACCTTTGGAATTGAAGAACATCATTCTTAGTTCGGATTTCTGTAGGACCTTGCTCGTTGAATTATATCGGGCTTAGTTTGCAATTTCGGTTATGATACCGTTTTACGATCTCAGGCATTTAAATATTATAATACACGGCTGATTATTTATACCGAGATCTCTTTTACTCTCAGTTCGAATCAGTTTCAAGAAGAAGTTTCAAGAAGCAGTGGCGATGGACCATTGCTTTTACGAAGGAGCATCTGTTGCTGGAATGTGAAAGATAACTATCGTACTTTGTAATTATTCTTATTGCGAGATAAATATATCACTATCACATGTATGGTACTGAATATGTAGAAAGAATAATGAAATTAGGACGGAACCCAACGTGCCATTCCTGCAAAAGAGTCCATCGAGCTTCGTGTTGGTTTGAAATGGAATATATTATTACCCTTCAAAGAGTAGTGGGGACAAAAATGTGCAAGTTGAATATTTTTCACAGTTGCGACTCTCTGTTAATTGGCATTATTCAAGAACAGTGTGTACACATGAAGAAATCTTGAAATTTAATTCATTTATAACCAGGATCATAACAGCTTTCTATCTTCAGAGCTTGGATGAGTTTTCAAGATAAAAGTGTTTTTAAACGGTTAGAAAAGAAAGCAACGTAAATTCAGACTTTTTTATTAGGAAAAGGGAAATATTAATGGATCTTTCACGGGCAGTTGGCAACGCTGATCAATAGTGCTTTCTATCAGAGTATCTGTAGGAAATGAAGCGAAGGCGATCAGTGGCACTCTCTCATGCTAACCCGTGCTCGTGGAAACGCATTGAGGCGTGTGCTACACTCTTATCTTCGCTACCGCACTCTTCGCGGCAGCAGTCGCGGTGTCGCCCTTTTGTCCTTCTTATCTGTACTTGTTGAGGGCAACGCTCTCCCAAGCACACTTCCCTTGCTCGATTTTATCCTTCCTTCGAAACTTTTCAGCCGTCTTAGTTCGAGAAAGCGGTCGTCACCCTCCTTAAATCGTGATCATCGAATCTCTCTGCCGGTTATCCGATTGGAAGATATCCTCTCCGAGGTAAATGACATATTTTGTCGGAAGCACGTCTGCGATTCGACAATATGCGGTGTAACTTTCTCTTGAGTGCTTCCTCGCTGAGGGCTGTTGTGAAATATGATATATATTTTATAAATTATATAACCATATATTTATGTCAGAAATAAATTATTTTGTTACTATTGGATCGATTTCCAATAATATACTATATACCATAGAGTAAGTATAAGTATCTCAATCTTTGGATGTACAAATTTACAATAACAAAGGTTTTCGTGGACGTCAGAACGTTCTCTTTAAAGAAACGTTTATATTTATTAACAGTACTAGCCTATTCCGCCTAAAAAAACACATTTTTGATAAGAAATGTTTCTCTCGAATTAGCATCTTCGTATCATTTTACTCATATTATTCGATATGTAATCAAGTGCACGACTTAAGGGTTAAAAGTGATCCTCACGGAGTTGCATTTTTACTGTTAGAAACTAAATGGTGAATAATACGAATCGTAGGTCTAGAAAGAATTAATCTCCATGGAATTTATTTTTGGAATTTCTCGAGTAAAACCAAGCAATAAATAACCAAGTAATCCCAATCCTTATGCTAGTTTACTTACATGAAATTTCGTAATTAATAACTGTTGAAAATCGTACTATAAATTCAGCTTGGTGTAGGGATGGAATCGATCATTTAGACGTTGTTAGCATTCGTTCGTTTGAAAAATCAGTGCCTTCTTATCTGAGGCAGGATGAACGATCTGTAGAAACTTTGGCGGTAAATCATCCGAGAGACGAAGTCTGAAGATCGCAGAGTCGCGTCCGTCTCCATCCGTGGCACGCGGAATATAAGCCATTAAGTCAGTAAGTGGGGCGACTCGAATCCACCCTCCCCTCTACGCCCGCTGACCCGCTTTTCTTCTCCCTCATTATATTACCTGTCGGAGAGGGAGCGCTATCGGGGAGATGGCAGCATCCTCGCCTCCTTCTTTCCGCCTTGGATGCCGGCCAACGCCAAAGATGTCTTCGGTGCTTGCCTCCGATCTCAAGGTCTTCTCGCAATTTGCTGCGCGAAATACCAGATGAATTGTTCGTCTCCTGAACCGCATACGATCTTATGGGTACTCTGTACGCTCCGAAAAAATTCAGATTTTAGCCATATTCAGTGTTTAAATTCAATAATGGTTTTTGTAATAGGTAAATCCCAGAAGTTATAGAATTGAATGTCTCATGAAGTTGATCGTAGACTAAGGAGTTTTTGGCTGTTGAAAGGTATAGAATAAAAATATAACAGTAGGTGTAACAAAAAGGAATCATGGGTTATATTTAGGGGGGATAATGGTTGAGAAGGAGGTGTAGGTCGCAAACCAGTCAAACCTTAATTTTGTAGAAGGATAGCTAATTATGCCATCGATAACTTCGACTTCATAAGACTTGGTGGAAAACTCAAGAGGCATTTATTCCCAATTTTGAATCCCGCGAACCATTAATATGGAGTTTTAAAGTTGTACTGTTGTACGCATCCTTAATTCTTTCCCATGTTATGATTGTACAGAATATACTGCGGTTGCTGTTTATCGTCAACCCCGTATTGGTGTCATGGATAAGATTTAGAATATTATGAAAGGGTATAATAAACATAAAAATGGCAAGTAATGCCTAAAATACTTCGTGTAATGAATCACCGGTTGGCGACGGCTTGGAACATCTTTCTTACGCAAGACTGTGTTCATACAATTTTTTAAGTAAAACATGGGTAGAGTGCATTTGAAGGGACTCTTATTTCCTTAAATGTTGGTCGTGTTGAATTCCAACTGCGAATCGGCGATTTATATGTCGAGTAAATGTATTGAATCAACTTACCTAGAATCCGAGTACTTCGAGAGTCATTCAAGGAAGAGTACTTCTCTTCGACCTCCATTCGCGAGATATCTGAAAGTGTTTGACCCCATAAAAAGATGCAATTTCCTCCGCTCCCAAGTACCATTTTCTCGCCGCGAAAACGTTCGTAGCGACACGAATCCAGCGCTCGCTCGAAAGATAACAAATAAAAGCGACGATCGACTCAATTTATGTCTCGAAAAGTGTCGGATGTCCGTCGTTCGGAACGGTGATAACAGCTCCATCTATAGGGAGAAAAGTTGACGTGAGAAGGACATATTTGCATTCGGAGGGAGGATATCGCTAGGAAGGAACTCTTCCAAAGGGATTTTATGATGTGGAAAGACATTGAAACATAGGCACGAATATAGGATGAACGTTTACGATTCGATGCTCACCTTTCGATTTTACTCTGGTCGATCATTCGATAATCTCCTCACTCGTCACGATATAAACATTACTATATAGAATCGACGCGGATATTCGTCATTTGGGATCGGAGACTTGTCACCAGGGTTTTGCCGCGGATTTCATCTATGAGCTTACGGAAGTTCGTGATCGAACCGATACCTTTCTGTTCAGGAAATACAAAGACCTGCAAGGTATCACGCCGATGAAAGTATTAGCGTTAGGAGAGAAATCACAAAACAGGAATTAGTAAAGGAAACACTTCGACCAACGAACTGTTATGCAATATTCGAACCGTGCCGAAAAGTTTCTGACGGCAAACGAAGGTCCGCGCGTTGTTTCGGAAGCGAAAAATGAAAACATTTACCTCTTTTCGAAATTGTTTTTTTTTTTTGGTTCTGAAATCGAGAAATCGAAAAAAACGAGAGTAAATTGGTCGGAAGCATTTTAATTACGTGCGAAAATTTTGCAACTAGTTCGGTTCGATATTGTCTGGATTTCGCCTTTGAAATTTTTCCCGCTTATTAGGCTGCGAACGACTCTTTTCAACGTTCGAGAGCAGTGAATTATGAGAAAGGTCTCTTGCGCGTTGATAAAGTTCACCGAGCGCCTGAATTAAATATTTCACCCGGACTCCCGCGTTCGAACCATTCTGCGGGAAAATCATGGTTTTCTCTCCCTTGAAATTTTGATAGCTGCAGAGGAAATTAATGGCTCCATTGATTAGTTTGCGAAAGACTGAAAGTTCCGCCGATCAGTTATCGCTCTTAGTACTCCGGGTGGGGAAATTTTGCCCGAGTGAAAATACTTCTCCTGGGAAGACTAGGAGTGAAGTTTATTTAATTAAAATTAAATCGGCTCTTTTGATTTATAAACATATTTGTGTCTTTGCGAGGTTGCAGAGAATAAAAATTATTGGATTGGCTAAGTATCTCTCCCTCAAGTTATGAATTTTCCATTATTTTCGATTGTTACAATATTTAGATATTATGAAGTTTCACTCTCACTTCTGTGTCTATATTTTATTTAGAGATTCCTCATTTCTTAGGATATTTAGATATTAAGAAATTTCACTCTCATTTCTATATTTTATTTATAGATTTCTCATTTCTTTTGATTCATAGGCGTAATCTGATGTATTTACATAATTGCCTACTGTAAACATTCATTAGACTGGCCTAATTATATCTCTCTCAATTTCTGAATCGTCCATTCTATTCAAATGTTACGATATTTATATATCATGAAGTTCACTCTTCAACCTCTACGTGTTATTCAGAGATTTCTCATTTATCATCCATTTCCCGTAACTCTAAATATAAAAAGAATGAATTGGGCGCGAGAACAGAAAAATCAGGCTACCTCAGTGGTTTCACATTTCTTTCCATCGGTTTTCCCTCGCCTATGAGTTTTAACATTCCCATTTTAGAAGGATTTAAAACTCCATCCACGTACGGGCTGTGTACGCTATCTACAAAATACTTCGCTACATTTTTTAACGGCGAAAAGTAACTGTGTACCTCGCATAGGCGAGCTTTTCAGGCGGTGGAGCAAAAGGTTCCCATGAGTGCCCTAGGAAAACAAGGCCGTACGTTTCAATAGTGGCAATTGTTTGACGTCCCCCGGGCAACGTGCGCTATATCTCTGCCTCCAATACATTGACTCCCTCGCATTGAACCCCATGGGCTCTGTCCCCGTTGCCAGTCAGCGTCCAATTGCATTCTCCCTCTCTCTGCTCTACAACGTCTTCAATCACCTTTGCACACTGCGTCCACTACGTCTCAGCATCCTGCTTTTGCCCTCATTCATCTCTCTGGAAATATTTTCCCTTTCTTCACTGTTTGTCCTTCCAATTCACTCCTCTGAGTATTTTCCTTTAACGGGAATGTGGACCTCCGTGACTTCCAACCGTCCCTCATTTTTCTCATCCATGCGTTTCTTTTTCCTGAAGCTTATCCTAACAACTCATAGGAGGATGTCTTCAATAAGCCTTTTCATTGCATTTCTATTTAGAAAATTAGAAGCTATGACGGAATAAATAAGACGTTTATACATTTTCGAAAGAAGTTAATTTGAAATTTCTGTGTCCAACGGGTCTTTAATGTATTTAAATGAGGCCACATAACATAAATAACTTTCTTCGCATCTACTGAAACACGGCATGTTTGGAGATGTGATTTAGAGAACTACGGTGTACATGTTTCGATATTATGTTAAATTTTTAAGAGCAGCGATTTCATAGTATAACTATTTTTCGAAATAAAGTTCTCTATAAATGTGGAAACTAACTAATAGTGAAACAGGATGTGCATTAGTTCTCTCAGTGATTAATTTTTAGCATTTATCAAACTATATCATTATGGCAGTGTTTGATGTACAGGTATTCAACAAGATACTCGCAAATATTTTAACTGAGAGAGCCCATTAATTGTTCCAATTTCATTTAAATTAGCGTGAACTATTTTCCATTGATAATTTTCGAATTTAGTTAGTGAATATTCATAAAATAATTTGGCTATTTTTGCTCCTTTTTATATTGGTTTTCATGATATTTAAACTCGATCAGAAAGCTTGAAATTGTATTTGAATTATCTTTCTGGTATTTTCATACATACATATAATTCCATTTATCAGCTTAATTTAGTTGTGCACTAATGATTCTGTGTTATTCATTGTCGTTACTAATCCGTTATTTATTATTTACGGGATCTCATTTCTCTTGTCCGTTCAACGCCCTCTTTCGACGCTTTCTCGATCCCATCCTTTCTACTCCCTCTTTCCTTCGATGCTCGTGTAAATTGATCGAACCCCGTGTTGTTTGTGCGACAGTTGTGCCGATTTCCTATACTCCATGTACGTACAAGCGATCAGCTCTAAAACATGTGAGGTTTAGTAACAAATGGGAATATTTGGAAGAGCCGTGTTGCTGTCTGCCGCCTTTAATTCTCCTTTCTCCAATTCATCTCTCTTTTCCCCCACCGCCGATAGTCACGTGTGCATCTGTTAGAGATTTTCCAAATGGACGCATAAGAATACATTGTGTTCATGCCTCCGCCACCATTACTTTGGACTTTGTTTCGAGCGATTTCCACGGCATTTAATGAAGGGCTTAATATCAGGAAAGTGCGCTGATTAATTACATAATTTTGGGGGCACTCGAAATCGACGTGCTTGGTAATTGGTGTTTCCATGCTGAAGAGCACTCAATCAAGTGAAAGGCACTTCTACGCGTTTCTGCATTGATGGAAATATTTCATTGACTCTGGGACTGCACGAGATTTAATCTGCCGCTAAACGATAACGGTGAATGGACTGTTGCTAAAAATAGGCATATGATTTCTTTATTGTCGATGATTATGGTTTTTTCTGCATTAAAATCTAATACAACATTCCTGAAGATAAATATTTCCAGTGTTACAAAAAGAACCTTTATTATCTCTTAAAATTATGACGGGTGATAAAGAATGATGAACCGTTTACCAGTATCCGACAGGAGTGCATTAATTGCTTAGAAATATCAAAAATTCCTTTTTATATTCCTCCGAGAAAATTTAAGGGGAATGATTTTAGTGAAAACTATTGTATTTATTTGGTTCTCGGCTAACCGATATTATATTCCACTTATCGATAATAAGTTAATAAATTTAGTTTGTCTCAAATGGCAAAAACTGGGCTAATCACACATTAGCAGTGACGTTAACACCAATCTTTACAACGCTCCGCTGAAATGATAAATTCATCAACATCTCAAAGGCAACTCCGATAGCATTTTTATCTCGCCTCCCTTCGGCATTTTTTCAGCACCAGTTTTGCTTAAATATTTCACAATTAATGGAGCACGTTTTTTGCTGAGATCCTGGATATGGAGTCTCGCCCCATCTATTATCTCTGCAGATGTGGAACGGGAGAGCATAAAGCGTTTAAAGTTTACTTGTGTGTTTTCCGTCCGAGTGACACCCAGAACTTGCCCCCGGCGAGGACATAATGTCCTAAGGTTAAGGTCATGGGCGTTTGTGAGGAGGCCACTATCAATAATTCATAGGACAGATGGCGCTCTTCTTTGGACTAAATGGCACGCGCTCACTGCCTCTTCTTGTTGACCGCGAGCTCCTCTTTTGTCCTAAAGGTTCCACTACAAGGAACAGCTAGACGATGCTTTCACCTTATCTGGATTACCCCCGCGATGCTCGTTCTCATAACAGTTTTCCGCCAATTGCTGTTACACTGTTAGAGGGCGGCGTTCTGCCTTAGGAAATTACATGAATTTGCAGCTTTTTTTCTCATCCGACACGAGAGACGTAGATTTTTAAATACAGATTTTTTATGCTATACTATTTTCTATAGTAGACTGTAGATTCTGAAACCTCTGAAACAGAATAATTGACATAGTACCACAAGTAAAGTTTATTGTTTGTTACTTTTTTATTGATGAAACAATTATGACATGAGATTGTTTTCGCGGAATGCTATCGGACAAAGAAAAAGTAAGTGAACTTTCGCAAAAAGCTCTCCTTTAATTTACTTTATTTTTGCGATTCAATTAATATTTCTTCAAACAATTGTTTGTTAAAAATCAATTTTTTCCAGTGCGTTGCATTAATAATATCTCATCAAATAAAGTAATGCCCATTTTGGAATTATTCTCGCATAAGAAACTTTTCAAAGATACGACCATGCATCAACTCATCCTTAATTAATGCGGGTAGGTGTCTTTTATTTAACAGTAGCACGTGATAATAAAGGAATCATTTAAGTTCCTAATAATTTAATTTTAAAATTTATTTTTCGGGTAGGATATTCTCCCCGTACAGGATATTTTTATAAAAGTCGATGCGTGCATTCGAAGATTTTTCAGTGCAATGAATAGCTATTGATGAAAAACTGAAAAACCTATTTACTTGTTTAATCTAAATCGTCTGTAATGCTTCAAAATCGCCAGTTTTAGTATCCGTGTCGTAACAATGCTCCAGAAGCAAATGTTTGACTTGCATAGAGAAGTGGCTGCTTGAATCGTGTTGTTTACGTTGGTAGGTACAATTTTCCCTCTAACCTATGCTTTCAACAGTTAATTGTGCAAGAGAATTCCGATTTCCGTGTATCTGGTATCTGGTAATTTTTATCTTTGGAAACTATTTATCCACTTACTTCATTTTTTGCTCATTTATTCAGCAGTCTTTGCTTGTACCAACTCGTCTCTCTTCAATTCATCCCACACTATCCTGTGTTGACTTTTGGGAATATTTTGCTCCAGCGGATAAACATAGTTTTCCCGCTGATTACTCAGTTTCTTTGTAAACCGTGTGTACTCAGCACACAATCTTCCCACACTTTGGTAGATATTCGGCGTTCCGGTAGCCGCAATTACCTTTCAAACGAATAGATCGATGAATTTTAATCCGCGCGCGCCAAGAAGATAATTTCGATTTAAATTCGAGTCGATTCCGCCTTTTAAATGGGTTATCACGGTTTGCTTTCATTTCCTCTCTTTTACCACCACCGCGCCTCCGCCTGCTGCCTTCGGAACCAGTTTCAACCCATTTCATGCTCGCGCGGGAATAACGGCGCTTTTCATTACTTACATCCGGATGTGCATGTGATTTCGAAAGGGCGCACAGCGATTAAGAGCCCTGTAAAAAAAGGAGAGTCGAAAAATAAAGCATTTCCTCGGATATTTACCTAACTGGTTGCCCCATTCTTTTTATCGCCGAGCTACGCAAGGTCTCGGCGCGTCACTAAACACCCGTTGCACCAGTCGATGGTTCTTCCCCGTGATGCACTCTCTCCTACGCCAAAGCGAAATCACCGCCGGTGCGACTGTTTATTTGTATGAAAGGATCTCTTGTTTCTGCGAGGGCGTACTTCTCCGTATAGCAACATGGGATGGGTTGGCGAGTGTGGTTCTTTTCAACTTGGTTTCTCTCTCCTCCCGTTCATTTTCCCTGCATTTAAATGAGTGCCTCTCTTTCTCGGAAATGCAATTGAGCAGATAGCAGCGCTCCTCTTTCGAGTTTTTCATTTCCACCGAAGCTTGTAAAGATCGAGAGATTGAGTGGAAAATTAACGTTTGTTTAGGCCTCCATTGAGAGCGATCTCGGTGTTTGACGAGGAGAAAGTTTAAAGCAGTTCGATGATACTTTCACTGATTCGGTGGATAAATGTGTTCGAATATCTTCCATTATTTTGCAATCGATCATTGTTATTGTTGAGGTATTTTTGCCCAGCCTACGCTAATGTAGTAATACGTCCTCGCAATGATCTAAGTATTTGTTCTGGGAGTAAGGCGCATAGGAAGAATTGCGAGGTTGTTAGAAGAGGTTTATCGTTAATTTGAAGTATTAGTAGAGCAGTTAAGGCATGAATATACTGAAAAATGTTTACAAAGGTTTTCATTCAGTTATCGGATTATATATTGTGTTACTATATAATTGTAGGCAAAATTATTTCTGCTGGAAAACTATCCTGAAATACAGGAACTACTGGGCACAATGTAAAGAAAGATTAATTGAAGAGGAGTATAAACATCGTGAATAAGCCTCCATATTTTCGTCCTTGCATTAAAAATATCTATAAACATTACCCCATTTAATCTCCAACCAATGAATTGCATAGCAAACAAGTCTCTTGGATATATAAATTCCATTCCAGTTGTTGAAAATCATCGGGTAAGATTCATGCAGGTCATATATTATTAGCCTGGCCTTCCCATGTTAAAGCTGTTGAGATGAATATTGATAGCTAAATATCGGGAGTTGCGACATTTATGTTTATTAAAAAGTTCAAGGTAAACATCAAGGCAGATCACGCTACATCGCTGAGATATCCGAATTCTCTGGAAAAACAGACGACTTTAAAGAGAATAAGAAACCAACGAGGCTGAACGAATCAAAAATAAAAATCCAGATGACACCTGTTAAGCAATTCACGACGGTGAATGTCCTTCACCTTTATTTCTCTCGTACGTGAAACGTTAAAATTGCCTCGCGGAGCTTAATGCGAATAACAGTATGCCATATTAACTTCGTCAAATATTTTTCGATTCGAAAGTCATTAAAATTATATTGATTATTTATTTGTATTGTATCCTTTAATTGGAGCCTCAGAAACATATTCTTACAGGTCTTTTCAGTGCTTTTATTTCGAAACGTTCGATGGAAACCTTCCCTTCTGCCATTGCAAGAAGACTTCATTTTCGGAAGAGCTCTTCTCTCTTCTCGTTTTTCCTCTTTCTCAAATAATAGCCCTCGTTCGTTCCCGAATATAAAAAAGATCTCCCTCACCTCTGCGCAATCACTTCTCTGATTTAATTGCGAAGAAATTCCACCCTAACTCTTTCCACCTCCATTTTCTCATAAAGGAGAGCTCCGTTTTTTCCCCCTAAATTCTTTCACACAGCCATCCGCCTTAATCGAGTGTTCTGCTGTGACGCGCCGCTAAGTTCCCTATTCTGGTATATCCATATTCTTCTTGTGCTTTGTATCGTTCTCTACCGTCGCAAGACAATGGAAACCTCGAATTTTCTTTCGTCGCAAGAAGTTACGCATCTGGTGAACCTTGATTTCGACGACGAAAGCTTAGTTCAAGAAATTTCTCATCTGGAACTCACTCTTATCGTGGTCCAATTAATTTAGCCAGTTTGGAAGCTGAAGTTGAATCTGTAATTTAAAAATCTGAGTAGTTGAAATCATGTAATTTAAGTTGCGAATCGTATGTTTAATCGTCAGATCTAGGAACGTAACTTAGTTAGAGATTAATTGGAAAGAGGTCTTTTTCAGTACGGAGAATATATGGGATTTCATTCCCATACATTCCAACATTTCTGACTAGAAATATTTATTGGAATGCACTTCAGGATACCAGTGGGAAGTAAAAACGACAAAACGAACAACGAATCAATAAAACAACGACGAAAACAAAAATATTCCACGTTAATTCCCGCTTTATCACCCAATCGCCTTACAAGGCGCCGCTCCTTCTGCGAGGATGACACGTTTTATAACTTCCGTACTCAAACAAGGCGATATTTGATATTCAGATTGCGAAAGTCGGAAGAACATATCCCCTCACTACTTCCGCCCTTTTAATTTGCCATCGACGGTTGAACATGAAGTGCCGCAGAAAAGAAATAAATAAAGCGGCGATAGAGACGAACGAAAAAGGAGGGATGAAAAGTAATTGGAGGAATGAGAAGAGGGAGAAGAATCTGATGAAGGTGTTGAAGGAAGCGGAAAGATAGTTGGGGAACAAATTAGGGAAAGGAAGAAAGAAAGAGGTTTAAAGGGGAAGCACCAAATAGGTTTAGTGCGGAAGGAAAGAATTTTGAAATGAGGAGAGGGTGGGAAAGAGATGTGAGAGCGAGATAGGGAGGAAGAGTTTTTCCCCGGGAGATAACTATCTGCATTCCTTGTTCATTAGGTCAGGAGTGAGCAATCAAAGAGCGAGGATTATGAGAAGAGAACGTTTAAAGAGCCTCTCATCGTAACGGCTTTCCAGGCAGCGCTCTTTTTTCTCCATTAATCTCTACAAAAATGAACCGCTCTTCGTTCTTCTTATTTTTTGCGGGGAAATATTGAGCTCATGTCGGTTGTGCTTTGTTTCTGATATTCGGGTGCGAATTAAATGGTAACAACAAGTTCTCCGTGATGTAGCGTTAATCAAAGTTTTGGTGCTTAATGATCTACGGAAAGGTTCCCTTTATTCGGACAATTGCGAGTTCTTTCATCAAGTACGCTTTGAAAACAGAGTGTAGTAATCTCAGTGTTATCGAAAAACTGTAGTTTTTTCAATAGGACTTTCGTATGTCCTTTGCTCCATCATTTCCTTCTTTTTTTCCTATTTTTCTTTAATTTATTTTACTTCTACCTATTTTTTACTTACAGCTACGGGGTTTTACTCCCAATCTCATGGAATTTAATAGTTTTCTGTACTTCCTTTCTTTTTCTCCGTCTATTTAGTAAAGTACCGATTGACTTTTCCGAATTACAGCATCAACTTTTTCTAGGAGAAATACTAAGTTTAACCAGAGTTGTGAGGAAGTTCATTCATTATTTTCTTCCAAACTGTATCTCGCGAATCATTACCGCTAGAGTGTGTGCTGCGAATATTTTGGTGGTAGCGTCGATTCGAAACTTAAATTGTTTTCGATTTCGATGTGTCTGTAACTGTTTCTTCTCCAAATTTTGGTACTAATATGAACAAGTACAGGCAAAACTGTTGGTATTTACAAATCTCAACTGTTTTATCCCATTGCTCATTACTCTGAATTCGTTACTCTGACCTGAGGTAAGTGTTCTCAATTAATTACCATCGCTATGTAAACTCTTTTGTCATTTGGAGAGTCATATCTTTGCGAAGTATGTTTTCCTGCCTTCGAGGAAATAAAAGAATTAATACGGAAAACTTTAAAAGACTATATAGTGCATCTAATTGAAAATAGTGCAATACTTAAGAAAAAATGAGTGTAAATGCAAATTTTTACTTCATATTAATGTATGTGATTTTTATTTACATTTGGCTTGCCGTTAAGGAAACCCTCCTACCTAGTGTCATGAGGAGTATAAAATAGTTTGGTAGGGACTGTGCATGGCCAATAGTCGACTTCGGTCAAAAAACGCAACGTTAAAACTCTGCCTTAATTATAATGAAGGCTTTTTTTCCCGGGGATGATGAGAAAGATCCCCTGGAGCATGGAACATGAACAGTGACCGTTCTAAGCGCGTCCTTCGCTATTCTGCGACTCTATGGGAATTGAGAGAGAGTGTAATAGGGCATAGCTTTCAGCTTTTCGCGATACAGAAGAGGAAAATAAATAGCAGAGCGCTGCGCTGCTCCTATGAAACTCCCGCTAGGGAGGACCGCTATACTCGACGTAGAGATGTTGCTTTTTCCTCGCCTTTCCCTTCCTTGTGATACAATGACGGATACTTTTTTCTGGTACGGATTGGATACTGAGGACGGCTTTTGGGACAGCTGTGTGAGAAAAGTGGGAAATGGATGTGCGGAAGTCCTGCGTTTTGTGAGGCGATTCTGTCAGAGGATGTTTCTTACGTGAGAGATTAAAGGAAAAGATCAAAATGGAAATGAGGATTAAAATAGAAGAGGAAAAAAGGAGAATGAAGAGGAACTAGACTCCATCCTATGGGAGAGGTAATTAAGTTACATGGTAAACAGAGACATTTGCATCACTATGCTGTTCTGAAGATGAATATTACGCTAATGCATTAACGTATTTTTTTCGGTCTAGAATGTACTTATGAATGTAAATATGCACTATTGTACTCGACGTTGGAATGAAAAGCCTAAATACATAGTTGTACGTTTAATGAAAGTATGATAAATAGTAGGAACTTAAATATTAGTAGCAGAGGCTGAAGATGTGGTTGCCGCTTATCTCTCTCCTTTTTCGAGGAAAAAGAGAGAAATGTCGGGTATGTGTAGAAAATGTCGAGATATTTGATACTTATGTGAATATCATAATAATAACTAAAGAAGAAGTATGAAAGTATTTATGCTACCAAATACTTTTTACGTCTCTACGAAATACTTGTTACGTTATAAAAGGGGCAGAAAGCGTTTTATGAGAGATAAGAAAGGAAAATTTGATAAAATATATAGAGGAAAGAGAGTAACTGATTCTCAGTAGATTTAGAAGAAAAACATAATTTGAAGACATCTTTTCTTAATATTAGAATTTAATCAACGGTGATGAAAATAATGAAGAAAAAGTAGAAGGAATGAAAATTGGGTGAAAAGAGGAATATAATGAAACGAGACGATAGCATACAACGGAAGAACAATTTACAAATAATGATGATGAAAATGAAGTATATAGTAAAGTAAGGATCGCCGAGAGGAAAAGAGGAGGTTGAAGAGAGAGAGATGGAAAGAGAGTTGAATTGGATACCCTTTTAGTGCCTGCAAACTCGCCGTCCCTTTCCCCAAATGCTAATTTCGCACGCGTATTCAGGGAACACGCGGGAAGAATATTTTAGGATAACTGTAATTAGCCAGCGCTCTCATTTGTTTTCCCCTCAAGGATATTCGATATTCTCGAAGCGAATGCTTTCTGCTGCTCAATCTTCCGTCGAGAAAGTCTCTCCGAGTCCGATAAAGAAATCACAAGAACTCGCAAATGAAGCACCAGTTTCATGGAATTTATTTTCTTTCGGGTTCGAATTATAACGAGTAGTTAAACTTCGAAATAGAATCATCAGTCTCGAGTTTTCAATGTAGGAATTCAATTCCTTTGCTTGGAAGAGACGTTACGTAAAGTTATTCATCTTAAAAATAGACTGGAGTTGAAGTTGAAAAACTCTGGTAGAATTAAGTAAGTTGGATGGAGTGAATTCTTTAAAGGTTTATGCGTAATTTATCATGCCTTTGGTTTCTCTTTCAGTACTAGCTTTTACGTCCCCACTTCACTGTGATTATACTCTCGCTGTTCCTGTGACCCCACCGCCGGGTCACTCTCTCTTCCACTTTCTCTCCCCGTCACAATGGATATCTCTCACTGGCTACTCACCCACGCTCTCCTTAGTCAAATCACGTCCATCCCTTCCCTTTCGGTCCTACTCTGAATCCTGAAATATCTTCATTCTTAAGAGCCCACCTTGTGTACTTAAGAAATTCATTCACGCGTTCCTATAAAGTACGCAGTGTTTGCTTATCTTTCATCTAATTACTTTATGTTTAGAAGAGAGGAAAATTCATACATTTTTCTGAAAAATTTCTTATATTTACACTTTCTTCCTCTATTAATTCTTTCTAACAAGGTTTGATTTAGGCGAAGAGTTTATATTATTTTGTAAACAAGGTATTTCCTAAGTTTGCTAAAATATCTAATTATTATTCCGCTAATTGAATTATTAGTTAAAAATTTCTTACTTTTATTTCGTTTTCTGAAATCGCGATAATATTTTAATGTAATATTTGTATTGTATAAGACCAGAACATTAGCAGTTATGGACTTGCTTATCTTGCTTAACATTTCAAGGAAGAAATTACATCATTTCCTTTTAGTAGTTCAGTTGAAATTAATTTCCACTGTCACGAAGTTGCTCATTTCAAGAAGTCACGCGAATTTCATTTCTAATTAGAAAATGAAATTATATTTAAAAAGTTAAGCAAATATTACAACGAAAATTTCGCGTTCAAAATATTAGACTATATTGTTTTGCTCTATCCAAATGAAATAGGTATATATTTTTCTTACTTTATCCTTCGATCTAGATTTATAGTCGAACCTTCCTCCATCCTTTGCCCTCCTTGAGGTGTCCCCTCCCAGGGCAGCGCACGGGTTTCGCAATATCCCTCGAGTCTGCAGCCTGAAAACCAGTCGAAACCGCAATTAGCGTAGTGAGGGTAACGCCCGAGAATTGAGTCGCGCTCTATGTTTCTTTCGCTGCTGCATAAACCACGAGAATACAGTTGCGCTCCGAAATTTATTAGCTCAACACACGCGAGCGATTACACCACATATTGAAAGCCACAAGATCGCAGTTTTCTTTTGTCTTAAAATAACCTCATTGTCCGGTGCACACTTTATCCGGATCATCGGAATCCGGGAATTTGTCACAGGATAGATACTCGGGCCAAACAACGCCGAACTTCTCCATCGCCTCGTTGCACCCCGATTTTACCCTTTCGCACATGCTTCTGCACGGTAAAACTGGTTCGGTCCTTCCGCGGCCGCATTCTGGGACGAAGAGGTTGCAGAGGAAGAAGGGCAAGTCTCTGGAACACTCGGTCTTTACCAGGGGAGAGAAATTCCTCAACTCCGCGTTGGCTGCCATCTGGTCGGTGTGATTGAAGAGGTTTGGAATCCAAGTCGACTCGTACCCAATGCCGATGCAGAGTGGAGCGGTCAGCTGCTCGCAACGACGTTCTCTCGGTGGCTCTGGTGGAACATTTTCCTCACTCGAAGAAGAATCCGCGAAACCGGAGGAAAATGTTAGAGTAAAGTTCATTCCGCTGGTAGAGGGTGCGGACTCCCACATTGAGAGCCATCCGTCGAAGGAGATTAGTCCTCCGAGGTTGAAGGACCATCCGGTTTCGAACCAGGAGGTTTCCTGGACTTCCACTGGAGATGTGGTGGACTCGGCCACAGTCGCCAATGTATTCGTCTCCCCGGATTCTGGGATGACTGCAGAGGTGGCGAGGGACACCAATAATGCGGCTAACGCTATTAATATGGAAATTTTTTCCCGTTTCCAACCCATGTTCTACGTCCGTTTACTTTAAAGTCACACTGAATTGAATTCCTCGGAAAGATCTTTTCGCGACTGATCCCTCTTCTTTCACGAATCGATATGCGAGTCTGTCGGACTTCGCTTGTTATCTGCTAACTCGACCTCTGACCCTCGGCAGTGAGGCTACGTTGTCCTTTTTATTTCTTATTCCCTTGGAATGATATCAGAAGGTCGAATAAGAAGTGATTTAAATCATGGTCTCATGGGAGGATAAAGTTTACTTCAGTGAAGGGCATTGATATTTCTTCTTCTTCAAGTACAGTTTTGAGATCAGTGGCCTTTGCGCAACACATTTTCTCTCAGAAACGAGTTATGAATCAATTACTACCGAGAATTGCTAAAGATAGAAATTGTAGATGATAGAGATTTTAAAATGAATTGCAAAAACGTCCCAAGTCATCATTATATTTTATTAGTAATGCCTGTTCAGGGCAGATAATATCCATTAAAGAAAAATTGATATCCGGTCTTTTCTGTCAATACATATTTCGTAATAAAGACACTAATTGGGCGGAAGGGAAAGGAAAATGCAAACCCACGCGTTTGGAAAAGTAACGCTGAAATGAAAATGAAGTTAGAAATTTCCCACTGGAGGAGAAATAAGCTACTTAAATAGATCAAAGAAGAATTTAGAGATAATAATTCACGGTGGAATGTATCTATGAACTTTTATAATTAATAAAATATCTAGAAGTGGTATAATTAATGAAAAGTAGTGATTAAAATACAAGTATATGGTATATTTGAGGAAATTAAATGGTAAATGTCAGCAAAAGCAGAACGAATGAGAGAGAAGGTCGTGTCATAGTTACATCTTATTTACTAGAGCTGTAGAAAACGTAATCGTTGAAAATCATTTACTTGAATAAAGAAATTGAGAAAGAATTGTTACTATTTTCCATTCAGGCTATATATAGATAGAGTAGAAATACATGACTATCAGAAATATTGATTCTTAGTTCACGGTTAAAAGGTGAAAATGATAATAAGGACAGTGATCTAATCAATTATTTATATGCCTTTAGAAAGAAGGTGGAAAGCATTCCTAGAAACTTGTTTGTAAAATCTGTCATCTAAAAACATTTATGCCAAAAGATAAAACATTCTCGTAAATGCGATGCATTATTACTTTATGCTAATCAAAATTGCAACCACCAGTGAGGCTGAAAGTACACGATAGAATTCATTGTTGAGGAAGTCTCGGTGTACTCCAACATGTTTCCAATAGTGCCAATGATTCATACAATTCTTTTGCGTCGTATTTTTCCGTAACCCTTGAACTTGACCCTGATATAGCGTGTTTCGCTCCCCGCCCACCGTTGCTGTCGCCTCCCTTTAAAAAAATCCAAAGAGATAATCACAACAGCGATCCATCGCTCCCGGATGCACTCCCGCTCTGTCCACTCACCCTCGCCCAACTCCACTGTGACCATCGCTCAGAGCACGTACAATCATTTCCTGAGGAGTGTCTCAGACCCGAGAACAGTTCCTGAGGACGCGGCGATAAAAGACTGGAAAAGAAAGTTGAAGTTAGAAGAGTGAAAGTGATTGGGTGGGAAATATTACGTTACTTGCGTCACGCTCACGATTTGTAGAGGAGTTGGAAAGGAACTCAATCCCCCATTCGTGTGATCGAATGCGAATGAATTCTAAGATGTCATTTGAATACAGTATCCTTCGAAGCACCTACGAATTGGTGTTAATGAGACGGAGTGCGAATAGGATTTAAGAAGAACTTGTGAGATGTCAATGAGGGAGTTGATAACAAGGAAGACCCAAAGGATGTACTCGGATAGTAAGTGGCGCTCATCGCCAGTAGGCTCTCGTAGAAGGAGATACACTTCGATTAGTATCTTTAAGTGAGAGAATGTACTAAAGGGTAAACCTGACACTTCTATATATAGTTTTCCAACGGTTGGGAAATCAATAACATGGGCACGTCTTTCGGGCAAAATTGCAGAAATATTTTTCAAACTTGGTCTCCAAGGAGATAATTTGCGAATCCGATTCGCGAAATATCCATTCATTTCTTAACCTTAATCCAAATTAATTTCGCAAATTTCAACGCGGAAATATGTTCCCTCTCCCAGAATTATTACCTTCAGATTAAGCGGGGAATCACGACAGCCGAAACCTCACGCGTAAATTAAATAATTCAACGACCTCGTGACGAAATATTTTGCGAGGGATCGCCTTCTGTTTGGTCTCCACATCAAGTAAATTATTTGCCCTTTTTCCTCGTGCCGTTTACCATTAGCACATATTCCGCAAGAGAATGAATTTAGAGTCGCAATTAAGTCTCCTCACGTTAGATGAAACTGTCTCGATCGATGGAGCGTTTGAGAGATCTTTAATCCGCTCGTAATTGCGCCTTTTGGGCGGATTTAATCGAGACGTCGTTCTATGAATTGCTAATATCGATTGAGGTATGAATACGAATGTGGGAAACACCGCGAGGAGAGAGTTGGCAGGCGGAGGAGAATGTGTGGGGGAAGATCGGAGGACCTAAGACACCGAATCAAATAGAGTGGTGCTAAGGGAGACTAAGAATCGAAAACGACTCCGCCGAAAATTGAACCGGGTCCGTGGAATGAGTTACTATGTTTTGCCTCTGAAGATTATCCTTTAAGGAATAATTAGAGGAAAAATTAGGGCGGTAGCAATCAGAATGGAACGAACGCTTAATGGATTTAGTTTGGACTTTAGAAGACTATCTCACGTAGCTTTTCGCGTAGGACTGGCAGATTTCTTAATGAAGGGAACATCTCTCCGGGATTAGGGAGGAGAGAAACATAGGTTACCTGAGGAGTATCCTTTCATATCCATATCTTCTTTCCATTCAAATTTTCCCTCGAGCCACGCCCCAAAAATTTAATTTCCCCATCATCCCCAGTGACCCGATATTCTTTCATTAAGTCGAAATTCTTAACGTACTACAAAACTGGATGAAGTCCGACTCTAGGGTAGATACTTCCCGAGCAGTGTTTCCGCGCCGCGGTAATTAGTTCCTTAAATCGTTGTGTTTTTATTTTCTCGGAGAGAAGATTGGAATCGTTTTTCGGGACCAACTTTCCTAACTCATTTCTCTTCCTTATCTTGCTGAAATCGGATTGATATCTAAGCTTCAGCTTCCGGGTCGGATTCTCTTCAGGAAAATCTATTTCAAAACGATGCAGTTATGGAAGATTGTCTTTCTTAAAATCGTCGTATCTCGTAGATTAGAAAAAGAGGAAATTTAAGGAGAAGTTATCTGAATTCAGGGGGGGTTCATAAAGAGAATTGCCCCGAATAAAAATGGACAACAGATTTCAGTTATATTTAAGCATAGTCGTAACTTTGGTGTAGACAGTCATTGTAAAGCGATGTTCAAACAGAATAATTCTCGATTTTCATTTACCGTATTTGACGGAATATAAAACTCCCTCATCACATGGTAAACTTAAGAAAGTAATTTTAATTACACAGTTGAAACTTAAGTTATAGCCTTTTATTTAAAAAAATTCAAATTCAAAGTATTTAAGATAATATATTCCAATCTATCAAGGTTATTAGATATTCAGTCTATTTTGATCCCATCTCCTTCGATTTTGCAAAAACGAGTTAAACGGTAATGAATGTCAAACCTCCTCGTATAAGAATTATCCTCTTATACTCACATTACGTACTTATACACTTATTCATATTTTTAGCCATAATTAGGAAAGAAATATTCATGAAAAAATCGGTGTTTTACCGTTCGGAACAAAATACTATCGGATATATGTAACGCGAATACCTGACTGGATGCTGAGCTTTGCGATTGTAGAGTAATAGCTATGAGTAAACTGTTTAAGCGTAGCTGGAGCGAATCCTATTCATTGAATTGAAATCTCTGTATTCATTAATGTCACTATTTTGACGCAACTTGGGGCAAAGTGGTTGCCTGAAGCTAAAGCAAGATATAAACTTGTGAACAGGATGAGAATTCAAAAAGAGAGACGAAGATTTCGAAGGAGAATATATCCGTAGATTCAATTCAGTTACATGCGGCTTGTTTGTTGGTGAACGTTACAAACAGCACAAGTTCTATGGGAGACAGAACTTAGTTTGGTCTCGTTTAAATTGCCAGTCAATCCTCCCGCTGCGTCTTTACTTCGCCCCACGAATCGGCTTCAATTTCCGTTGCGATAACCGGAGATTTTTTCTCGGTTTTCTTTTTCTTCCAAAAGCCGGAGAAGATTGCTGCGATTTGGAGAAAAAATGTGGTCTGCTAGGATTCGATTCAATGTTAAACGCAAACATTTGGACGAGAAAACGACCGCTTTTTGTAAACCTCACGATCATCCGAGAGGAAAAGGAAAAAAACGAGACATCCGCGAGCGCAAACATTATAAGGAGGATCCGATGAAAGAAGTGGAGGATGGAAGAGAGTTTAAGGAAGGGAATAACACGGGATGTCGGAAGGATTTGTACAATGAGGAAAAAGCGATTGGATAGAGGATATTTTGGTCACATTGATAAATGAAAAGATTGAGGGCGACGAATTACGTAATGCAGGCTTTCGAAGTTGCTGGTATTTACGAAAACGTTTAGACGGAAAAGTTTGAGTTTTGACATTAATTAGGAAGACGTGATGGAGCAACGTAATAATTTCATCAACTGTCATCAAAAATGATTTTCATATATAAATAACATTTTGAATTCACTTACGTAAACAGGGTATTAGAGATATATTTTGCCTTAGAATACCGATTGGTCGTGAAGTTTCCTTACTATTGCACTGTTTGTAACTGCAGCTCAATAGTTTCACCGAATACGATATCCTAATTAACTGGACCCTTTTCATTGGTTTGAATAGGAATTTTACTTGCAGGAAGATCGTGATCTCTTCATCTCGTAATGTTACTTACTTATGACAACTTTCTGTGCACAAAAACTCTAGCGATGTATGTAAAACTCCCAGAAAAATTTAATCATTTAGAATTAATTCACGAAGTCTTACAAAACATCATGTTTATGAATACACCTTAACTCGATTCATTTTGTGTTACCTAGTTCATAAAATGAAGAGGTCATTTATGCGTCATCTCTCATTGAAGCATCTCGGAAGATAAGACGCAGAAAGGTGTAAAGGTAAAGAAACAAATAAGAAAACGAGGAATATCGGGGGAAACGCACTTCTTTCTTTAATCGTCCCATTCCAGAGACAAGATACTCTCGCTCTTCAAAACGACCAGAAAATTCCCATTTGACGCGTCAAAACTTTCCTTTTTTGCGATTCCCCAAAAAATGGTAATGATATGGACGGAAAGCAATAAATGGGGGGAAGTAATCAATTGGGCGCCTGAGAGGTTGAAAAAGCGCGGTGAAATATATTTCGGGCGATGCTGTTCCTTTGTTTCCTCATCTTCCGTCGCATTTTGTGCCTTTTCCCATTCGAGGCACGCCACTCTCTTCGCCGGAATATTGGAAAAGGTTTTCGGAAAGAGAAAGGAATACGACGAAGATAATGGATCCTGGAATGGGTGAGATGTTCGCTGGCGTAATAGTTGGAGCGCGGATAGGAAAATGGGAGCAGAAATGCTGTTCGGAATGGAAAGAACATATCGCGTCCCGCTGTTTTATTGTTATAACATGCGAAAGGAATTAGGATTTATGGTCGACCCTTTGATGTGATGGAATCACCAGAAATGTGGAAATTTTCAGACGTACGCACCGTGATGCATCTCTTCTGAGTGCAGCTGTTCGAACATCTGAGAATTCAAAAGATTTGGTTTTATACCTCTATGCATTCTATGGTGTACTGCAATTTGTATTCAGTCTGATGGCTGATAACTGTAGCTAAAATCCATGATAGTAGAATCGTAATTTCAATCACCAAATCGAAGAACACCGCACTGACAATGAGATAAACTGGAATGAGGCTATTCTTGCATTACGGAGAAAAATATTTAACACTCTCATATAACCTAACATTATATACTATAAAAACCGGAACGGTCTGTAGAGTATATACGCAGGGAGAAGAAAATCGCGAAGAAAAATTTCTGAGATTTATTTTCCTAACAGCTCGGAAAATTCTCTAGGAACTCGCAAATCAGTAATACCTAACGTGTGGCATATCATTGCTAACCTCGGTGATGTAGGGGTTAGAGTTTCTAGGAACACCGGATTGAATCCTGGTAAGAATACCGTTGTTTGTTTCATAAATTCATAGTTCAATTCTAAGAAGGTTCTCTTAAGACCATAATTATCCTAATAAGGCCGTAATTTCTATTATTATGTAAGATCCTGTCGATGGGAACCGGCAGTTGCGTGTGAATAATCATGCATAAAGAACGATATCGATCTATTTTAAGGTATAGAATTCACTGTAATAATCGCTTTATATAGTAGCGATTTTACTTCTTCTCACGAATTATGTGATACTTAAATATATATCATAAAGTAGTTTCTGAAAATCGAAATTATTTTCACATACAAATGTTCCCTCTGTTTGCTCATACTTGATAGTTTAGTCTTGTAACCGGTTTCTTCAAATAAATTCATCAAGGTTAGGCGTGTCTTTGTGGAGAGCCATCTGAATGAAAATGAAGACGATCTTTCCTCATAATTTTATTTCTTCAACCGGTTTCGCTACTGAAGTAGCATCTTCAGGACATTCTATGTTTTTGTTTTCATTTCGTTTTTTCATCTTACATAAATATAATATAGAAATAATCTGAGTGGTTAGAGTTGCGAACAATTAAATGTTTGATCCATCATTTTCATCTGATGGAGGCGATCGCAAGAATCACATGATTCGCACGAGTCGTGAAAGCGGCCTGAATCAATCGCGGCCCTGAACGTTCGCATGTATACACGATAGGCGAGGGTATCCAATTAAGCGGAAGTATCAGCATAGCATCGCATAGCAGACGTCATCAATGAAACTCCCCCTTCTCCTGTGACGCATTTTTCAAAACACCCACGCGGAAGGGAACCCACTCGCTCCACTTACCCTCAAAATTCCAGATTCCATCCAGTTCCTTTTATTGAGTTATGCCGCTAGAAGAGGGCCTCGCTAACCGGCAGTAATTTAGAAGGGATTGGATTGTGATGGAAGGAGCGGGGTCGAAGGGAAGGAGAGCACGTCAGACTGAGATATGACCGTAGGGAGTGCGGGTACACGCGGGAGTGGAATGCGAGAGAAGAAAATGTTGGGAAGGAGACAGCTGAGAGAAAGGTAGAGAGCGCTGCCGGGGTGTATTATCGGAAACGGAGGGAAAAAATTAGCGGATGGAATTGAAGAAGAGATGCGACATGGGAATCTCCGGTAAAAAAGACAGCTCAAGGTAATGGGACAGCGGTGAAGAATGAACGGGATTTCACTTGAGGTATTCATGGTTGAGACATTTTTGAAACTTGAGGATTATTTTGAAGATCGACTGCGAGTCTCGCTCGCTATTAATTTCTCGAAGTTTTGAAGGGTTGAGGGCATTTATTTTATTTCTGGTAAACAAAACTTTAGAATTCCTTTATCAATATAAATTGAATCCTTGTTTTCTGTTTATTTTTGAATGTAATTTCAAATTCGTAACTAATAACATTTGTGAATTTTTATTATTTTTGGAAGGTTACCCTGCAATATCCAACTATATACATTTAGTCCCCTTATTTTTTATCTTCATTTTTATATTTTTTCCTTGAGTTTGAGAAAAAATAATTAATGTAAAATATATTATGTAAAAGGTTGAATGATTTCATAATTTTATGATACGGGAACAATATCATAAATTTTCTCAGTAATAAATATGATGTCATGATAAATTATGTTAGTCATAATCAATGAAATTATTTAACTTTAATCATTTCTTCGCCATAAAGATCGGCTTTACAAAGAATTAGATCGTGCTAGGATTATACAGGAGTACGTCTGTATTTCTTCACCGTCGAAAGAAGACACCATAAAAATGATGGAAACAGGTTTATAATTTTCTGACAGTGGAGATTTCAGCGCAGTTATTCAGCTCTTCAGAATCTATAAACAAGCAGTTTTTCTCCATGACTGCCCTTATTTCTTCCATCAGGAAGCTAAATGCCATCATTCTTAATTTCCTCCCACTCTGTACATATCTGATTTTCCGAGAAGGGACGAAATATTTCATCACCTCGGAAGATGAATTTTTTCTGTTTTAAATTAATCCCCTTTTTTAATTCCTGCCCTCCTCATAATGAATTACTCTCCGAATGGAAACCTTTTAAAAATTTAATTAACATTTTCATTGCGAGTCGAAATTGGAACAGGTCTCCAAAGGCTTGCTCTCGTGTATCCTTTTCTTCCCCATTTTCGTTTCCCTCTTCTCATCCTCATAAGCCGCACGCCAAAGGACACCAAGGGATAAAGTGAGGTACAGAGACAACATCCCTCTAGTTTTTCTGCCTTATCTCCCTCTCTAATTATTTTAGCACTCTCAACTCAACTTACAAAACCTTAAGCACACTTCCATCTTCGTTACAACTGCTCCGCCACTTTTGAGATTTCGCAGTGTATCGTACTTCTCTCTTTTTCGAATACTTCGATGTTTTCCTTCCGCTTCTCATTGTTTGTCTCTCCCCGACGGAACACCGCTGTAAATTTGTTAATGCTCCATATCTGCGGGGCTTCCCTTTCATTCTCCTGCATCACCTTCCTTCGCTCTCTCGTATGTTTCCGCAAACACCTCTCTTCCTCTTCAAACACATTCCGTCGAACTTCCTTTCTCCAAATTCCCTCGCGCGATACACTTGCTCTCCTTTCGATCCACGGTTTCTTTTTCCGACTCTTCTTATGCATGCTGTGTGTGGGACACTGGTGAAAAGTGTTGTATTCAGGAATTAGAGCAACGTTCGTTTTGTAAAGAATTTCTGTGACGAATCGGTGAGCGTTACTCGGATGCTTCAGAATAAGGTTGGGAATTTTTAGAAGAAAGAAGGCTCGATCAGATATTTAATTTACTCAATAAATTCAGAGAGGGTACGTTCATAGAAGATGTAACCGATATCATGCTCCTCCTGGTTATATAGGCCGTTCTGATACTGCAAGAAAGATCGGAGAAATAGATTCTGGAACCAATCGATTCAAGAATTCACTTTCTGAGTCCTATTTGCAAATGTAAAATTAGGAAAGTAGAAATAAATGGAAAAGAATTGTACTTTTTCCACAGGTTTATTTAAACACGACCGGATTCGACGAATGATCGTCATCTTATGGTGAAGATAACAAAAATTTTAGCAAATATATACACAAGACGACTAGCCTCGCCTGACTAAGTCGCCTGTATGTGAATTTTATTAGGAAAGTAGAGGCTGGGTGAGTACACCCCCTGCTACACACCGAAAGGGGGCTCATTGGATAAATATTTAGATGTTGATATATAACTCTTCCATCGTCACATCGGTGATTAACCTTCCCCGCACATAATAGTATACCGGAATGTAATTCTCATTTCTCCTGTAAGAGAGGAAGAAGCGGCCATTCGAGTCATTTTCTCGCCAATTCCATGGAGGAGGGTTAGTGCTCCGTCTTGGCGAGGGATTAAAATCTCCGAAAATTTAAGGAAAGTAATTAAATTACCAGTGAGCGATCAAATTAAATCGTCCTCGTAATATCTTCCGCTACTTTTCAGCTCCCCTCTCTCATTTTCCATCTTTTCTTTCCCCCACTAGTTTCATTTGCCCTCTGTCTCTCATTCTAATCCTCTCTCTCCGCCTTTTCCCTCCGTTCGCCTTCTGCCTGCGCTGCATCTCTTTTTCGGAATGATTTTGGGTTTCTGCAAATTGCTTGAAAATCTGAGATCATCTCCACTCGGCCTTTTAATTCTCATGGCTTTTAATTTCTCGGAAATTCCAAAATTACGGGAAAGAGTGCGCATGTCTTATTCCACCCGAAAATCTCATCATTGTGTTTATTTGCACTTTTGTTTTCTTATACGTTTTTCTCTAGTAAGTAATAAATTCGCCATTTCATCTTAGCTAACCGTGCGAACTTTCCAGAAGACGAAAAGGCGACGCAAATTATTGCTTTGTCTGTCCACTTATTATTTACTTCACACTTAACAATATTTTGTCCCTTCTAAACTTTTTACCCTAAAATGATCCCATGAAATGATCAGCGAGAAATGAAACTACTAATCCATCTGATTTAGCGCCGTTTTATTTCTGATAGTAAAAGTAATATATTGAATTTTACACAACAGATAGGTTAAAAGAACAGGTAGAAGTGTTCTATATAAAAGAAAAAATTGATAACTGAATCGAAACATTGAGTAGAATATAAGCAGTGTATAAATACAACTCTTAGTGAAAATTTTTTATCCACTGAATAACACATTACTTACCACATCACTTATTCCACATTACACTCACATATGCCGCTGCTATCAAAATACAGTATTTACAACAGTTCAATAGATTCTATTCATAGGTGTACCACAAAACACAATCGATTAATTTAAGTTTTTTCTTGAGCGTCATTTCGTTTACAGGAAAAGGAGCGAATACCTCCTCGATTAATGCATTCCAATCCAATATCTATTTAAGAATGATGTAATGATCTGTATATATATGTAAATTCCTTCTTTATTATTCATCAGTTTATATTTATTTCCTTTAGCGAAGTTGTGACTTCGATCTTCTTTCGCGATAACATTCAGTAATCCTGACGCAAGCCCTCTAAGGGCTTTATAATGGAGATAACCGTTTTATATGACCGAAGTGTTGCCGGTGCTATTTGCGCATTGTATTCGCATTGGTTGAACGTGAGATTGCGTTGGAAGCAAAACGACGGACTTCCAGGAAATACGTTTCGGTGTTATATCGATATGGAGAAGGATGAGTTGGTGTGTAAAGGAATTCAAAGCGAAGGAATGGGAAAAACGGAGAAAGGGTTGAAAAATTGAAAAAATATAACTGATGGACGTACACAGAGCATTAAGTTTTGCTCTTCAATCCTGAGTATGATATCATTTTTTAATTTGGTTCGTTTGTTTCATACACGTGAAATTTGATGGAGCTGAATAATGTTTATTTAAAATTTCTTTCTTTAATGTCTTCTTAATTAGATGTATATTTAATACTTTTGTTGATGTTCGTTTTATTATTTTCTCCTTAATTAAATATTGAGGAATACATCCCATAAGTATTTTGTATTATTGAATTTAACTTCACTAAAGTATTCATTTTAATAGATAGAATCTTGTACTTGGTTATCACATCTTAGGTCAGAGTTGAGTAACCTGTGATCTTCGTGTCATGTACTGCTCTTTAGCGACTTCCTGAAATAAAATCTTCAGTTAAATAATATTATTTTCTAATCTTACTAATGACATCAAGTGAAAAATGAATTGGAAAATGTTCTCTCATATTTTACTCAGCGAAAGAGATAATTTTCTCATTTATAATTCGGTTGTTTAATTATCTGAATGTAGACAACACGAAAGGGGCCTGATAGTTTAACTTGCGACCTTGCTTATGAGACCGAAGGCTAAATGTGCCTTTAGAATGAATAAACATTCCCCTCCCCTGTCCTAGGTATTCCATGTGAGTCCAATCGGAATGTTTTTTTATTCCCCATAAAGTTCATACGCGCTGAAAGGAGCATCGTAAATTTCCATTTCAAAATCAATGAACACCTTGCCTTTGCCGCGATGATTCCCTTAAAGAATTTCCCTTCACTTTGACCACAATGCTTTGCTATCTATTCTATTTTCCTTTCGGATCAGCGGGCGTCGCGTTTCGTTCGCTTTGATCAAAAGACCTTCGGCAACCCATCGGCGATGGAGTTTTATAAAATTCGCTTTCGGAATGCAGAGGGAGAAAGTGAGGAAAGGGAAGAGAAGGAAAGGAGAAGCGTGAAGGCATTGTTCGCGGAAAAATGAAAGAGCAGGAAGCGAGTGAGTATACGAGAGGCGAATACGAAGGGCGGAAGTGGCCAAAAGAATTTCGGGAAGACCTCACCGTCAATATTTTTGTTATCATAGCTCTCGGAACGGAATTCCTCATCTTGTTTCTCTCGTACGTACCGGTAAAATTTATGTGTGCCACATTTCTTTCTACTGCTTCACATTACACAGAAATCCGTCCCCCCAACCCTTGGATATATAGAAATAAATGGAGAAAAAGTGCGTCATAGTCGAGATTCGACTACAACCTAAAGCTTCCGCCCGGGAAGTGGGAGATCCGGGTTCGAGTTCCGGCTATCGCGGTCTTTTCCTCCTTTATTTCTCCATATTTGAGCACATATTCTTTTCATCGATTATACCCTTACAGTTATATTTATTTATTTTTATGTTTGTATTGTTAGTAGTATGATTCAACGCTTAATGACTGTTTCAAATTGGTAAGAATATCTGCATCTCCCTTGCAAATATTTCAGAGACAAGTTCTGATTAAAATTATTTCAGGGAGGATATCTGTATAAAAAGTATAAATTTCAGGCCAGATTTACATAGACAATTAGTAACTCGTTTAAGTTGCTCGCGACGATATAGCAATGGATAACCAGCAGAGATTTAACAGTGTTATCAATGATGCTTAAAGTAGTTTTGGCATTTCATTGGGGATCGGTTGCGGAATTCACGGTTACGCCGCTGCAATCGCTAATCCGCCATTCCTCTTTGGCCTCTTATTCGCTGTCAGCGCACGTCCGAATACGTCATATCCCGAGGCATTTTCGTTCATAGACCTCGATGGATGTCCATTAAGCCGAGCTGCGAATCACGAGGGACTTGGGACAGTTTATTGAGGAGATAGCAAAGGAAAAAGAGTGACTTTGTGTTGTACGGAGGTCGTTTTTCTCTCTCCCATGCTGGGAATATTGGATTGAAACTCCGAGCGAACCAGCAAACGAAATTCTTAACAGGATTAAAGCAGAAGGAATTTTTGGATGGAATGAGATTTGCTATGGGAAGGGAATGCCCTCGGGGCGATTCCGGGAATGAAAAAGAGAAACATTAGACTTTGTCTCTCTTTGATTCGAACATCATATATAATTACATGGAATCGTAAATTTTAATTTCGATAATGGCTTATGCGAGCGTCGTATTCTCAGAAGTTAGCTCATTCAATCTCAAGCGGTTCGTGTATTGAAAATGTAAAAGTGTTACGTACCCAGGAGTGCTGTAACTTATTGTTTATATGTTTTAGACGTATTCGGAACTCTAATAGTTATTTTTTGTGAAGCTGAAAATACAGATTAGCTTATCAGAGTAGAGAAAATATGATCATATATACCTTAGACCGTTGTTTTTTATTCTTGATTTTACTCTATTTTATCCGACTATCCTGTTCTCTTTATGGTCCATAACTGATTCAGAAATCAGATTTGGCATATCTCTAAAACATAGGCATATCTCTGATAGTATAATTTAGCTCATGGAAGCTAAGCGAGCGTGAAAATATACAGCCGTCCTAACGTTTGCCTATAGAAAAATTCATCTCTGTAATTAATATCAACACATTATTTTCTTTTCTGTATTTCATCTAATAGTCACTTTTGTTGAAAATACGAATATGAGCTAAATCAGGCTGCCTTCTGAAATATCCTTCCATTGCATGTGATGACGTCTTTTGAATATTATTTTTCATCCGTATATGACCTCTACCCACTATAAATTATTTCCTCCACAAAACAAAACTAAAACAAACTGCTCCTAATACTATGCGGGCGTCTTTTTTCGAGAAAAGGTTAACATTTCCGTCCCCACATCCGTGGACAGACATCCTGGTTAACCAAATGCGGGATCAAGGCGGGTGTGTTAACACATTTTCCTCTCGCAAGGATTATATTGTATAGAAAAAAAGCGGAGATAACATTGTTCTCTCGGCCAGCGCGATAAAAACTTGCCGGAACAAAGAATCGAAGGTCGGAAAAAAATCTCTGCGCCGGAGGAAAACTTTTTGTGCAGGAGAAATTTGCGGAAGAATGACAGGCTTTGGATGGGAGGGTCATTTGGGGGCGAAGGACCTCCTGGCGGTGGATCGAGGAATCACGGAGGGCCGTGGAGGCGGGGCCCCAAAGCGTGGTAGAATAAAAAATGGAGGTGCTCCTACGAGAAACGACCGTGCTGCTGCAGGGAGAATCGGTGGGCCACTTTGGAAGCTGGCCTAGAGATCGAAGGAAAATACTTTGGTAGAGATATTCCGCATGAGCGTCATCTGGCCGGGAAAAGGCCTTTTGTACGGAGCGAGAGGCAATGTCCGTCCTCCCATCCCGTTGATTCGCGTCGTAAGTGGGAAAATCCCGTGGATTCGAGGGCGTTAAATGCCGTAGAGTTTAATCCCAGAGAACAAGTGGTGGAGCTCCATTCGGTGGGAGGAGAGAGGTCTCTCCAGCGTGTTCCTCTTACTTAGAGAGATGTTGCCACATCTCCTGTGGCACCGCCGTCGATACATAGGGGGTCAATTCTGTAAACTAAACTCGCTGAATTGTAATTGACTGGCCGCACCGCTATGGGATTCATTGCATCAAACAGCCTAATTTACGCGATGAGTAGCATTGAAATCTCGTACTTGTAAAACACATTTATATGCTCGCTGCCGGGGTACATATGCTTACATATCTTACCTTTTATTTATTTGAGAGTATTATAATGGGAGTCACAGGTTGGTGGATTTCCGAATTGTGGTATGGAAGGAAATTGAAGACAATGATATGATCACAGTTGGGATGGCTATGATTACGGTGGTCCCGAGCTATTTTACCCAAGAGGAGATGTCATACGCCGACATACATCTCATTTCCAAGACAATTTGCTCGATTTTAATCGAAATAGTTAGAAAAATGATACAATAATTAGCCTACCCTTGCCGAAATTCATTATTTTTGTAAATTAAACATTGAATATCAATAAAAATGTAGACCTGAATATACAAGTTGATAGGAGCCTGAGGCGGTTGCCTCATCGACTAACCCATCGGAAAGGCCCTGGGTATAATAATAGTGGTTTGAGATCGAATGAGGTATTCCAGGAAAATAATCGGCCCAAGACATTGCTAAGCATGCGTCATCTATCATTTCTTAGAAATTTCCCAAACTAAAACTGTTATCATTCATAATAAGTATCTCACAAGGATGTGAGCCAACTCGTTAAAGGAACACCAAATAACTTCTAAAAATCGTATCAAATATTTCCCCAGTCCTTTAGCTAATCAGTGGAATGAAATTTTCTTTTAAATAGAGATTTTTGTAAGCAAGCATCACCACTGAAATATTAAAACGGTTTGAGAGAGGTAACGTCACACGATTTCGCCAAAAGTTCTTCTTTCTACGCGTAGTTTATAGATTGATGGAGACTGCCATAATTGCCTTTTAGATCTCCTGGCAAAATCTCGAAAAAGACATCACTTCCACGACGGCTGTCAGAAGGGAATGAGAAAGGGATGACTTATTTCACGCCGAAAATTCCATCTCCGTTGTGTTTCCGCGGCACACTTCCATCGGATCAAAAACACGGTCCATCCGAGCGTGTTTTCTTTCGCTTCATCGCTCACTTGATCCCGTTCGATCGTTATGGACGCCATCCGAGCGTCACGACTTTTTCTTCCATCGCGATTCCTTCCCGAATTAAGGCGCGCGCCGTGAAATCCCCGTTTGGGTCGCCCGTTTCTATCCCTCGCTTGACAGCATCCTTGTTCATTTATAAGGCGCGAAAGACACTGGCAGAATACAAGCGCATTCTGAAGGCAGAAAGGTGACAGCTCTAACCCATGGAATGACTTTAAAACAGTTCTGGAGACCAAAATGTAAAAGTTTTCAACTCCAGAAGCAGTGACTTTTATTTCACTCGTTCATAGTTTATAATGCACTTTTCAATATGCTACGAATAGCTAATCCAGTTACTTCTAAATACCGCTTCAATAGCTAATATAGTTACTGCTAAACGTTTATACAAGTATGGTTCATGAATGGCCAGGTGTGCAGCGCGTTCAACTTAGGTGAAAGCAGTCCCGGGTTCCATTTCCGGTGGGGGCCTATACGTGCGAAATGATCTCAGCCGCCGAAGCGTTTTTAAAAGTACTACTACTATTAATAGAAATAAACAAGTTGGCCATCCCGGGATACATACATCATGGATGAAATAGAAACTCTCCTTATAAAATTTCATATCAGTTATTGCTGTAGTATTTTCCTATGTGTATCCATTTGAATATAATTTTGATTTAACTAAATCTGAAAAGTAAATCGTTGATTTGGGAATTGGCAGCGGTATAGATTTTGACCGCTTTTAAAAATATCGTACCATCTCAAATTTGATGGCTATATCACTTAAGGTAAATTAAATTGAAATGTGATAGCTGTTAACATAGTTATATTCACTTACAGCTACGTTAATAAGTTTTAAAGCTGTCTTTTATCCTTAAACGTATGGGGAAATATCTTTTGAACTCCCTTGTTGTTTTATCATCATCTCCAAATCCCAGCTTATATCCGAATCGGATTAGAAAGATGTGTATGGAGAAAGCATTCAGCTTTGGCAACGCTGGCCTGACCGGCCTTCGCCGCCCCCACGAATCCCATCCGCCCCTTTTGCCCCCAGCACAAGGGCAAGCGATCCTTCGCATAGCACCTCCAGATCGCATCCCGTACGTGTGCGACAAGGAACGCCGAACCTTCTCTTCAAACCCGATTCCTTTTGTCAGCATGAAAAGGTTCGCATTGACACACGCGTCCTCTTCTCCTTTTTTCCTCTCGGATTTCCAAGCCGGTGCTTAGTGGGTGCCGTGTATCCACCATTCACGGCTGGCTGTATTCAAAGCCGGGAAAAAATCCCACCGGCACCTCGGCGAGGTTCTTGAGTTCCGCCGCATAAACTCGACAAAAGGAGAGGATTCCATCGGGAGCAGCCGTCGGAATCCCTTCTCTCTGATTGATGCGCCTCGGGACAGAAAGAGGCGGATGTATGGAATGAGATATAGGAGTGGTCGCCCTAAGTTGCTGCCTTTTTTGTTGACCAACAAACGTCCTGCCGGTCCATTTGCTACGGCCTTCCCTTCTCTTCCCCGCGACTATACATCTCCGGCGACGTTTTCTTTTTCCTCTCTCCGAATTCATCATCCTCGCGGACTCCCAAATCCTCTCTTCGCACTATTCCGCTCGAGATTTGCGAGAGGAACTTCATCTACCGGATTAGTCTCCGAATTTTGGGGACTTGGGAGGGAACTTCGCGGAGTCTTTACGAGGATCTTATCCTACGTGTACGGAATGAGTTAATCATAGTTTAGTGTGTGTACTATGGAGAAAGCAAATTTTATGACTGAAAGTATATATCCCATCAGTCATTCGGTCTTGTGTCGACATTTTTTGAAATTAGGCACGATAGTAAATATTTCGTCGGTGCTGATTTTTGTGATGACTTGGACTATTTTCTTCCAATAAAGTTTCCCAATTTAAAGTATGTTTTTAAATTCTTCAAAATTTTATTGATAGAATACTCGTATATGCCAGCAAAAAGTAGGAAAATAAAATCAAAATCTTTTGGCTTTACTTCGTGGAAAGCCATAGAAATGGAGGAAAAGAAAGATTTGTAATTTTTCCGCAAGATTTATTATTATGCGACCGGTTTTACTCTATTTAAGTAGGCAAATTATGCATCTAAAAATGGGAAATAGGGAAATGGTAGAATGTTATGGATGCAATTGATAATTTGATTGTAAATCGCATTGATAATCAAATTATCAAACACATTGATCGATTATATATTTAATTTATTGTGTAATTTACCTCCCATAACCCATAATTATCATCAAATTCTTGGGTAGTTACTAATTTGACCTCGAAGAGGCTTAAATTTATCAATTTCACGACTGCTTTTGTATCAGAAATAAATCATCTTTTTTGATGGACGTTGAAGTTGAGGTCAACAAGAGTGGAAACATCTGGTCCGATCCTGGCCTTGATTCGTTCTTAAGTAAACCTGTGCCCAACTTGGCTCAGATACTTGAATTTTGCAGCTGAGTCCAGCTTGAGTCCGACAAGCAAGTCCGTGAAATTTTTAAGTCATGGATTGCTTAACTAATCATAGGTGAAGTTATAGACTTGGTCGGAGATATCTACCGGTAAGCTAATAGGAAAGAAAATAACAATGCTGTGTCTAATGCTTCCCTCAGTGGGATATACTCGTGTACAGTTAATTTTAGAGAATAAACTTCTCCGCCCTAATCTGGAATTTTCCTGAGAGGGACGTAACTCCGTAAGGGATATGTGGCACATCTCTTAGTATGCAGTCCGCATTCCCTCGCCCACTCGAGCGACCCTTGACCTCCAAAACTCTTCCTCCCTGACCTTCTTCCCTTCCTCCTTTCATTCCATATCCACTCCCTTTCACATACATTCCCTTCCGAATGCGCTCTGCAGAACACTTCCATTTCGAAATCCTTCGCTCTCCGCTGACCACTAATCAAAACTACGCGATTGGATTTTTTAATGCGCTTCCTCCCCTCAAGGACAAACTCTGCCGTAACTTTGATTAATTCCATAGTCCACCTCTCTAGTAGTACTATTTCGATTACGTTTCCAGTTAAAGACCATAGTATTTTTCGGAGAACGTTTGATTTTTTTGCGATGATATTCTATATCTCATCGAAGTGATCCATTATTTTCATTCGTTCATCAACTATATCGTATATTACCAGCAGTTGATCTTTGTCCCACTATTTACTCTAACAGGATTTTCTCTAAACATTCACATTTAGACGCATAAGCATAAGCTATAGGAGACAAACCTAAGAATCAGCTACGCTCCTATTGAGATTGCCATTTTCCAAGATCAATGAGTGCGATTATGAATGCTTGAGAACGATGGTGCCCAGATCACTGTCATGTCTATAAAAGAATTACAAACTACGTTTATATACGTGTTTGGAAATAACAAAAGGTCAGTTGAGCGTGGTATTTAATTGCATTTTATTCAACGGTCAATAATAACTGATGCCATAAATATCTTCTCGAACCGAATTTAATTTTTCTTTAGGTTTGATCAGTCCCGCAGACCCTAGATTACGCGTCACTGCTCCTGAATATCGATTCAGTGTGTTCAAAAGATAAGAGGCAATTAAGCTGAAGCTAAATTTAGACCTCGATTTTTTAATCTTGCGCGTCTTGGTCTTTAAAGAATATCGATTCAAAAATTATATGAACGAAGGGTTGCAAATGAAACATCCGTTTGTGAGATTTAACAAATCGATAGGAGCTCATCACCTCAAGGAATACTTTCGGCGATTTTCCGCTTTAGAGGCAATCAACTGAGACTCGAAGTACCTCGAAACTTTTCTGTTTGGTTCTTTTATTTCCCTATCAAAGAGAAACTCGTGATTTCCTTTTCATTTTCCCCCATCTGCATTATATTTGGACTTTTTTCCCCACACTCGTGGTATCACTCACGTTCTCTTCCTTTCATTTTCATCCCTCCTCAATCCGTGCTTAGGGTTTGCCCATCTGCAGATACTTTGCTGTTACTTCTCCTATCTATCGTTTCCATTTCGTTTTGTTATTTAAACAGCCACCTTTTCTTCTGATGATATTCCATTTACGTTTGTGAAAGTATCTCTTATTTAACTTCCTATATTCTATAAATGAGTTTCACTGCTTCGTCTCGCAACTCATTATTTCCTCTATTTAAGGATGCTGTTAAATAATGTAGTGAATACTCACGCATTTAAGCAGGTTCTCATGCAAATTCTCGCTTCTACGTATGAGAATTTCCGTATTATAATTTGGAAAGAAAAGAATGCCCATATCAGCGATTCCTTCTGTGCAGTTTATTAGTCAAAAGAAGTTTCGTTGCAATTGCATTGTCTACTTATGCGAGACTATAATGATATGGAACTCATTAATTCCTGGCATTTTTACAATCTACTCTGAAATTATTGTTTTCCTTATTTTCTTCTCTGAGAATTAGAAAGTTATCTTTCTTCATGTCTTCCTTGATGAGGAATTAGCCAACGCTTTCTTCCAGTTTGGATCTATTAGTATTATTAGTAGTTTAAATTCTTTTTTTGCTTCATTTTTTTGAGATAAACTAGCTTAGTATTAGCTTAAAGATTCATTCATACTTCCTTTCTTGAAAGTGTGTTATTCAAGATATGTTAACTCGACGAGGGGAATTATTCCTCCCCAATGGATGGTTATGATTAAAATCATGAAATTTGTAAGTGGGAAAGTTTATCTAGGGACAAAATAAGATAAAAATTTACCTAGCTCTGTAAATAATTTATCTCAGTAATGTTTGATGGTTTAGGCGAAGGAAAGATAAAGGTTTGTAACTACGAGGAAAATTGGCAAAGCTTTCTTAGTCCTTCCTCTTTAAAAATTCAACAACATAGTGGAGAGATTTCGGTTGGAAATTGGATATGATTTATCTGGTGTATCTTAACAGCCTCGCTAATTAGAACCCTTTCTCATTCACGGAATTGGCGTAGAAATCCATCTCATTTCGTCGCACCCACTCTATCCTACCCTTTCCTTCCTCTTTTCCCACCTCCACTACGTTTATCACCCCTTTTCTCTATGATAATCCTTCCCACTTAAACCCATTTCATCCTTGATAATTATTTATCCGTCGCACATCTCTCTTTGCCATCCTCCTCTTTTTCCTTTTCTTCTTTCATTGTTTTGTATTCGATTCTTTGTCATTTTTCCTGCACTTTCGTGGAGATTGTTGTTTATAGTTTACGGACTGTATCGATTGATGCTTACATAGATGCCTACATGAGTAAAAATTATCGTAGAAGTAAAAGTAAACGTAAAGTAGAAGTAGTAAAATGTAGTAAACGTCTACGTTTACATAGAAGTAAATATGAGCACTGACGTAAATTCTCTGAAGAATTACCAAATTATAGGTAGATAGAAATCGATGTTTTTCTCGGTGGTTTTATCGCTAGGAATTTTAGAGTTTGAATATTAGCTTTCTGTAATGTATTCGAAATACGTTTCGTCTAATAGTTCTTGTTTGTTGAACTTTTATTGAGAATTAAGTATTCTTTCCCATCAAATATTATACTTTCATTATTTGATGCATGTCTTTCGAATTTCTTTATCCTTTCCTATATTATATACTATATTCCTTATGGCTTCAGTTGCTTTACCTCTTCTCGACCATACTGATTTACTTAAAGCATGTCCTCTTCTATGTACAACTTAATCATCCACGGGTTAAACCCGTAATAAAATAGAACTTCGTCGCATAATGGACATCTTCCGTTTGTATTCCTCTCACACTGTTTCTTACTTCCATTCTCTCATGTCTTTCACGTCTTTATCCCCATCCATCTTTGTCGATCCCTTTTTATCTTCTTCTGATCGTATTTTTATTTCCTCATTTACTCTCCTTCCTCATCCGTTTTTCTGCTATTTTCCTCTTCTTTCATTTCCTCTCTTTGAAAAAGCGCGTTGCAGGAATCGGATTTTTGTTCGATTCTTCTTTTTTTCGAAAGAGTGTCTTGAGGGAAAGCCAGAAAATACGCCTCCGGTCCCTTATTGTATTTTTGTTTGCAGAGTCTTCCATATCACTTCACATGAACCAATGCGATCTATTGCTAATATTCTCATCCTCTTGTTCTTTGGTATTCTGTTCTGACGTAAATGACATTTGTAAGGCTCGCATTGAATGGAACAATTCTGACCTGATGAAGTTAAGAAATGACGTTATAGTGTTACTATATCGGATCATTGCTCGAGATGATCGCCTTTGGCGGTGAAAATTTATCGCTTCAGTTGACAGGAAGAGAAGGTTATTTTCGATGAAAGTGAAAGCGGAGAGAAGTATTAGAAAAATATCTTAATCTTAGAGAAGATAAGTTAAAAAATTTAGAATTGGAATTTTCCATTGAAATGCCAGGCGATTTGAGAATGCTCGAATTTTATGATTTCGATACTAAAAAGGAATTTCAGTGAGTGAGTTACCTTCTTAAAGCTATTTGTAATAACAGAACGTATTTTCCAAATGCTTATGGGAGCCGTGCATTAATAAGAAATCATTTCTTTGCGGAAGCTTGTATTTCGTACCATAGGAATTTGATGAATTAAATTCTGAGAATTAGTACACCCGCAGAACACTTTTAATCACATATTGAAAATAAACCTAAGAGTTCCATTTGCTGTTTGTCTATCTGTGAATTTTAGGAGAATATATTCGAAGCCATTAAATATGAAATCCATTGCCCGAACGTCCTCTTCAACCATTCAGAGAGTAATAACTGTTAGATAATTTTCTTTCCACTAGCACCATTAGGCAGAATCTATCATACTGAAAAATGCGACGTTATAATAATTAAACGTTCGAACTCACAATCCCTTTTCCCAAACCCCAAACGCAGCCCGTTTGAAGAAAACAATTTGAAACAGCAGGTTCACTTTCTTGAGGTCACCTGTTTAAGTAGACTCTCGTGTGAAAATAACTTAAATTTAAAACAGATCTCATACAGTAGTATCTCAGAAATTAATTAGAGATGTGGCAAGTACGTACTGTCCCGCATCATCTAATGATCGGAGACCACTGCAGCGGAAGTGACATAGACTCCTTAAGGGAAGCAGCGAGAAATTTCAGTCTCATCTTCCGGAAAGGGCAGAAGAGAATCTAGGATAGGCTCTGGGGAAGGAGAGTCGAGACAAGGGGTCACAATGCCTCAGATCCTCCTCTAAAATACGAGAGAACTTCGTCTTTTATTTTTCGACAATGCGATCAATGTTATTTTTCTCCGACTCCCCTTCCATCCGATCCCTTTTTATTTTCCTCCCCATTTCCTCTTCCCTTCCTCACTTCCCGCCATTACGACGTCTCCGTCGCTTTTCGCGCCCTCTAAGATGGCGAATGAGCGAAAGAAATGAGCAAACTAAAGTTTTTGTTTCTCTTGACATAGTTTGCTTCTTTCCCTGTCGCTCCCTTACTTTCTTTCATTCCTTTCCTCTTTTGTTTCCTTCCTTGCCTAACGACCTCTCTTCTTGTCATTCAAATCTCTCTCTCCATTCCTTTCACTTTCTTCTGCATTTCTTTCTTCCTTGTTTCCATGCCGTTCTTCGGGTTTTTTCTCCTAAAACAAGGGCGAATGTTGAGGATTTCAGTGATGCTTTTCCGCTGCAGCTTTTTGGCTTATCATTCCACATGTTTTCGTTGAACGTTTTGCTTCAAACGTCCTTCGTTTTTATTCATGAAATCGCTTCAAGTTTCTATGACGGACTGAAAGCACGGACGTTACCACTTTAAGATCTTTGGGTGTAAACAGTATACCAAGACCATACGACTACCCCTACCGTACCACAGAAGAGATCTATACCCCGTCCAATGTTATGAAGAGACTACGTAAATCTTATGGCACTGTGTATTCCTTACGGGAGAATGATGTGCGCCTTCCGTACCGTTCTATCGGAAATCTAGTCAAACTTAGTCTACGCTGAATGATTTCAAAATAAATTACAGCCAAATTTCTTTTTCTATGCAAAAGCTGTAACAAATCGCGCCAATCCCCCGTAAGTATTACGCGGGGCCATAAGACCTACGTGGTCTTTTCATGACATTGGACTAAGTATAGATTAATTATAGATTATAAGTAAAGATTTACAATTACAATATTTTCCAAAATTTACTCGCGATAGTTACAACTTATTCAGCGCAATCTGTCTTTCATGCAAAAAATATATCTTCAGAAACGAGAAAATTAAATAGTCCTCTATGTAATTTACAGACCTTCTTTTGATTATTTAAGTAATGTTTATTTAATACTTCATGACTCATCTTAGGTCCGTCCGTGAAATTCAACCAGCATGATTTATCTCCTTTTATGGCCTCCTTTTATATCGCTCTTATATTCCCGCTCCGTCTCATCTGGATGGAATTCATATCCATTTGAAATGCGTTCAATATCCGTATATATTTAGGTAACGTTCCTCGGATCATCTCATTTCTCAGGGGCACTTAAAGGGCTCGTAAAGAGAACAGTAAAAAGTCCGATCCTCTCGGCGCAAATGAAATCCGTTCGGATCGAATTCACGATTCCTCGATTTATAAGGGTTATAGAATTCGAGACAATTTATGGCGGCTATTTCCAGCGATTGATGCGCCATATTTCTGTCGATGACTCTTCTCCAGAATGTTACAAGGAAAGAATGACCGCTAAATCGTCCATATCTGTCCTCAGTATCCCTCTAATTCCCTCTTCCATCAAATCGAGGGATCTTCTCTCGAGAAAAAAGGCTTCGACAGCAATCGCTGATACCGAAATGCATGTTCTCTGGGTCAGTCTTTGGTGATAGGTCTGCGGTTATATTGGTAGTTATGATTTTCCGCGAATGTTTTTTGAGCTTGGTGACCAATTGCTCGATAAGCAATTCTCTCGTCTTTCCTTCAACTTTCTTCCATTTATTTCTGTTACTTTTTCCACCGCTAGCTCTAGTATTTCATTCCTCAAAGGTGCCCGATTACTATTTTTTGAATCCCGTTTAATACTTTTCTCTCCTCAACTTCTAATGCAATTTTTTTCAAATTCCAAACGGATTTTACTCACCCAGCGCCCTTTCATTATCCCTTGAAACACCAGAAGAAACAAAATTTGGAAATTCAATTCACGAGATATAATTATAATATATAATTCACGATATAATTTTGAAATTCCTTCAATAAAATTCGTATCGTGTTTTTCAAAATATATTGTTAATGAAAATACCTACCCCATATGCCTTTATTTTTAATTTAAAACTATATTTTGCTCAAGTTTTCAAATGCGATTTCCGTATATATTTTTCCTTTTACTTGTTTAACAAAATGTATTTCTATGCCGCGATATGTCCTCGATCGTTCTTTAAATTATTTTCATAACAGCAGTTTCGAGAACTCAGAATATAGATACGACCAAATAAATTTCTCTATTCAGATTGCGCCCAACGTTTTGGCTCTCAATCTCCTAAAATGTTATGAACCTCCTTCAATAGGTCATGGATGAATGATTCTATACATTTTTTGTATTTCTCAAGAAATGTCCATGAGATATACTTCTCCGACTTCTTCAGATGCCTCGAAAATTTCCATTCATTCAAGTAACACTTAATGCAGTCGCCTATATTCTGCGCATATCCGAAGTTGGAATCTTATATACTGGAATATATTTCCAATGCAATTTTAGTACACTTCGCCTGCGTACAGAGTGCTCCGTTCACGTCACCCATCCATCTTCGGTTCAGGAGAGGGAAGCTTCCTCTTTTCCAAATAAAGGAATTGTACTGCACGCCATTCCATTCCGTCCTTCATTCCATAGGATACACTCCCGACGTAAAACACTTCCTAAGGGATGAGAGAATTGGGAGGAATGAGGACGGAAGGATTGTTATCGGCAGAAGGGGTGGATGAAACTTTTTCGAGGGACGCCTTTTTCAGGAATTGGAAAGGGAAGTGTCGTAGTATTGGTGGCGTGAGATGAGGAAATGCTACTGGGAAGGGGTTTTAGGGCTTCTCTTGTCGTAATCCGAACGAAGGACTTGGCCCTTCAGCGACCGTTAAGCCGCCTCGGAATTTTTGATGAAATTGAAATTGGAATTCTCTTTAGTCGAGGTTACGCCCCAAGGATTCCGCTCGCTTTAATCTTCGGACCCTTTCCTTAAATTCTGAGGAAGCTCCCGATATCTGCTTTCGGTGTCCGCGTTTGCGTTCTTTCTGTCTTTATCCACTCAGTCGAGCTTTATCCACTCTTGATTAAGATGCTAAATTATTGATAACCTTAAGATTGAAATGGTGTGTTTTAATGCCAGGATCGCTTTAGTTTAATGATTTCTGGGATGGGGTGATAAAATATTACGGAAGGCTCTCGGAGTATTTGAAATTGATTTTTGTTGGAGTCAATGTAAGGAATCCTCCATTGGGTCCATTTCATTATGTAGTAACGTTTCCTATTCAGTTCGCGAGTTCAACCTTTGGAGAAACTCTTTTTAATACATAAAAGATCTTTCCAATTATGATTTGGTATACTTTAAAGAATGCTTAGCTTCTAACATTCATAAAGTTATTTTAATATCAATATTTATAACTTTATTCAAATTTAATTGAAAGTATATATCGATTATTATGTATATTGTTGTAATATTATTCAGAATGACATCTAATGATGTGTTTTCTTTCTTTACAGGTATGTTGAAACCAGTCTGATGCTTATTAATAGCGAGAGGATCGGTCTGTAAGTAGTGAAATGTCATCTACTTATAAAGTAATACATTGTGAATTTTGAAAGAGAGTATTACCATCAGCTTCGACTTCACGCGTTGAGTTAACCGAAATTAATAATAATTTCATCAATGATTCACTCCGAAAAACATAATGTGTTTGCATTAAATATGAACTCCCCACTTCATCAACTGCCCTGAATACGCGGATTCATTCATAAAGTTTAATGCCACGGATTATGATTGGCATCTCCGAACATAAAACTTGCAGCTAATTAACTCCGCGACCAGTTTTTGGAACCGCGGAGAGCACGCGCGCGGGGAAATTGCACATTGGGACGCCATCTAATTTCCGACGTTTTCCCATTTCCGATGCAACCACAATCCGCGACCCGTCCAGATTCGCTCCTCAATTCCCTTTATATTCTCACGTCGCATCCACCGAATTACTTGCTTTCAGATCCATGCATTCCTCAGTTTCTTTCCCACTCTGACCTCCATTTCCGACCTTCTCCCGCAACTTCCTCTTTATCTCCGTCCGAATAAAGGCGATTATATTTCCATCCTTTATTTTTCCGTGCAGCGAAGGCTCGAGAAAGCTCGTTAACATCTCCTCGGGGCGACTGCAAGGGCGGTTGGATTGGTAGGTCCAAGAAGGAGATGAAGGGAAATTGGATAGGGGATGGCGGGAAGAGGGAGGAGATTTGATGATGAGGTGTGAATTTTTGCGGAGAGAGTACGAGGGGAGGCGCTGAGGGAATCGTTTCCCGAATCCTTTGAGGGCGACATAGAAGGAATAGGAATGGAAGATGAAGGTAGGAAGTCTTATTAGAAGGATGGAATAGAGCTATAAAATAGTCCAGATGCGTTTATCCGAGCGTAGAGATGAAAAGAAAGCGTTGGTTCCCATAGGGAGGATTGAATGATAGAGGTGTGCCTAGATTTAGGAATGGATCTAGGTATCAGCTCAAGTAAGGCTTGGGGATTAGATTCAATTCACGGAGGGCGTCACTTTATCGAATTTCGACATGAAGATGTACATGCTGAATCAATCAAACGATTTTAATACATCGAGAAGTTTAAAAACTTCTCTTTGAATTAAAACTGTTTGTATTATTCAACGTCTCCATCCTCGTAAGCATTAGATTTTTGAACAGTGGTGGGATTCAACCAGTTCGCACCGGTTTGAGCGAGCCGGTTCTTAGAATTTTCCGTGTTCATCGAACCTGTTCCTGAATCTATCTGATACGATAATAGAAGAGTTTTATGCGTAGAGGTACCACAATCCGCTTCTACGGCGAGAATATAGTTCCAATATTGGATCTTGAAATTCTTCATTATCATTTCGTCGCCAAGTTTCGTAAAATATGTTCTAGTTAGAATAATAAAGGAAAATATACTTAAGATTTCAGTGCGTTGTTGCGTAATCCTTGGGGATAAGAACCGGTTCCTTAATTTTTTTCAGTCTTACCACTGTTTTCGAATACTACATTTATGTAGTGATATACGTAAGAAGGCACCCGGATAAATATTAGTCTGATAGCTCTTTGTCTGGATATCGTGTAATTATTACTTCATATTTCATCATTATTAACTCATATAAATCATTATTTAATAATTTTAGAACCCTAAGAGGAAGCTATTGGCCCCTCTACGATGTTTTGAAATTAAGTTTGCTCTCCTTTTGCCTTGAAAACTGTAGTTTTACTAACAAATCTTAAGGCACTGAATGTATAAAGTGTAGTAACAGCACGTAATATGAAGGTTATAGTAGAACACGTAATTTGTTGAGAGCATGAATTGCACACAAAAAAGTTCTTTGATTAGATGAGAATAATAACCTAATTATTGGGTGAACTATAAGACTAATCTTTCTATATAAGTTGTAATACCAAGCCCTAAACCGTACGTAAACCCGGCTTTTCGGTGCTGCTGCGTTGGCTTACTAACTCTAACACACCATCGGCAACATGGTGCAAAGATTTACGTACATGAATTTGGTAGTTATGTTCATGAAACTATAGAAATAACAATAAAAGGAAACGGCGGAGAAGATGTGATTTGAAAGAGTGAAATTGTGGGAAGCGAAAGGGAGGAGTGGGATTCGGAAACATAGGTGTCGCATCGGGAAAGTAATTTGCCCGCTCTGATGATTGCTCCCTCAAGGGTGCTCACCCACGAACATGCGTCGCTTTTTTATGTAATTTCCTCGAGTGTGCTGGTCGGGAGGGGAGTATTTTGATGTGGAGGGGAAGTCGGAGAAGAGTCGGTTATAGGGTTTCCCTGGATAAGGAAAAAGGCCCGTAATTTTTTTCCGTGGAACACGCTCCGAAGTTCGAGGAAAATGTTGGTAATTTATTGGGAGATGAATGGCGGAAAGGCACGCCGTGGAGTGACACATGCGCCCTCTTGTCTGAAACTTTTTTGAGTTCTGCTTGGGTCCGTGTTACGGTGGATATTGGAAACTATTCCGGCGTTTTTGTTCCGAGGAATTCTTCTCGTCGTTGATGTGTCAGCCGGATGCGGAATTCGGCTACTATTTCGAACACGTTTCATTGCTGAGGATTCTTCTTTCGCCCGTGGGGAAAATTTGGCCAGAATGGTTTTCACAGGTCTTGAGAAATCCATCTGTTTCAGTTCAAGTCATCGCTTCCTTTGAAGGTTGTAAATGGGACATTTCTTTCTCTATCGCCCTTAAACGAACCCATTTATGCCGCTAGTTATTTACAAACTTTTTAATTAGTTGTATGTTCCTTCGAAGTTAAGTCTAATATGAATGTTGCACAAAAATGTGAGATGACATCGATAAAGTAATTTGAAGTCCTTGATGGTTGTGATAAGTGTTTGGAATTGCAGAAATTATGATGTGGATACATGTCGTTCCAGGAATGTAAAAATTAGAACTATCCATTTAATCTAATGTGTACCTTACTGATGCTTAGCTTAAAGCAGCTAGTATGTTCAAATTTAGACGTTTAAAGATAAATGAAGAATATAATACGTAATAATCCTACTAAAGAAAAGTTTGAAAAGAATTGGAATCGATGGAATAATATGAATTATTGTGCATACATTTAAAGAATGAAGAAATTTATTCTGAAAATTTCCTGCAGCTAGTAAATAGTACAAAACTGATGTAAGTTGCAACATCAATAGTTCTGTGACTAACGTTGTCAAACTCGTGGAAACTAATGACAAAAAAATTACAAACGTCCCACAAACGCTAAAGGTGCCTTAAAGAAAAAAGGCAGGAGAGGAATGTTTCGGATTAGGTTTTATTCGTGTCGACGTGCGCCTAACAGATGAACTCTCTATGATCGTATTTTGCCTCCCTTTTGCTTTAATTCATCCGGAAACTAATCCTCATTGACACATTGGAAGCTATAAGAGAGCATGATTAGAAAATATTGAAGGAAAGACATCTTTGACATTAAGGGAGACTGGGGTTTGTGTGAAAAATTAAAACGACGCAAGTTGTAGTGGGATAGGCGGTTTAAAATGATGTAGAGGGTGACGGAATGGTGTTTGGCGGTGAAGGGTAAGGTATAAAGTGGAGAAGTGGAGGTAATGGCGGAAAGGGAGGAGGAAATGAGAGGTAAATAGAAGAGGAAAGGGCAGCCCTCAAAGCGTTTTGGTGACCGATACTCATGGCAGAGGCGGTGGAGAGGACAAAAGCAGTGGAAGGGCGGAAGTGCGGCACTGTTTACAGTACGGAAAGGGAGGTTGGCAAGCTTGCGCGAAAATGGGGTGCCATGGAAATTGTCCGTCCAGGCGTTAAGGGTGTGGAGGGTTGTCACATAAGAGGGCGAAAAGGGGAGAAGAGGGTGTCGTTGGGAAGACTGCGGGGGATCATAAGGACAATATTAGGGAGGGTTGGCGAATGAGATGTAGAAAAAAGGCCGCCGAGGGTGGCGATGATGGCGGAAATCAGAGTGCGGCTGGTCGATGTGGACCAGTTCTAATAAAGAGGCTGTGAGAGAGGATTCGAGAGTGGAAATGCGTTGGTGGGAGAGGGAAAGTGGAGGGAAATGCATAGAAGCCAAATATAGGGACAGAACAAAGTGTGAAGACTGTAATGAATATGTACCCAAAATCTTGATGTGATAAGATTAAATAATCATGTTTAATCGAAATAAAACAAGTGTTATGTGTTATTTCGTTTGATACGATAGGTGAATTATAAGAGAATAGACCACTACAAACTACGTTTTTACCGTATTTTTCTCGAGACTTGAATATACTGAGGATGCGAAAAACAATGCTTTATTATGAAGTAGGATATTTCCTTTAACGAGAAAATACTTAAGTCGTCGTAAAAGGAAATGCACTATTCCTGCTTTTTTAATCACAGAAAATCTCTTTGCTGAAATTTATCCTCTCCGTTATTATCTGGTGGAAATTTTTTAAATTGGGTGGGAAATTTTTACAGTAAAAATAGGAGAATATATTTGTGAATTTCTACAAATTTTAGAACACTATTGCTTACGGTCAGGTTGTTGGTTTTCTGTTGAAACTGTATTACTAAGTCAGTTTTCTTTACCAATAAATGAATCAGAAATTTCCAAGAAGTAAAGGCTGAGTTATTGGATTTTATAAGTAAAATGCTCGTCAAACGCCCACAATGAAAGATAAAACGTCAGATAAAGCGGAATATTGTAATAGAAAGAGGTTCATAAATCAAATTTAAAAATATCAAAGCTCAGAGAACGTTAGTAAAGTTGCGAATGTAAAGAATAATGGGCAAAACAACCAAAGATTGGCCAACATATCAAAAGAAATATACCAATATATAACTAGTAAAGAAAAATCAAATGAAAAAATAAATTAAGAAAGAACAGATTTGATAGATCAGTTTCGACATTCTCATGAAAAAAGAGGGAGAGCTCACATAGTATATATGAGAAGACGTATTGTAGATTCATATGTATGGAGGGGAGAGGGATGGAAAAGTAAGCCAGGTGGGAGATGCGGTGATGCGAGAGAGGATTGGGACTGCAATATTGCCAGAGGTCCATCGATTCCTCTTTCTCTCAAATCCCAACGCGTCTCATAACCCCTCTCTCCTTGTTTTCTCTTCTGTTACCACATCCCTCTTTCCGCGCCATTCACAATGCGCCCTCTCTCACCTCTTCTTTTTACCCTTTCGCACCCTCGGCGTCCCTCCGGAAATTAACTTTGTTCTCGCCGTGGATTTCTTTGGCTGCCGCGGCGTAGTTCACGCGGTGGGGGCACTCTCTTCCACTTGACGTGTTGATTTGTGTTCGGTTGTTGCTGTGGCCGGAGGTGATGGCATCGAAGGACCGGAGAGTGCATTGTCGTTGCCTCAAAGAGTAGGTTATGCGAGGGATTCAAAGGTAGGGGTTTGCTGGGGCTTAACGCGTGCGAAGGGAAGGAGAGATCATATTCGGTAATGAGGGAAAATGTAATTTCCCTTTGATTCTTACTACCTCTTTTTTCCCCTCTTCTATACACCGAAGGTTAAAAAACACAGGGATAGAGATCGAGGAAGCATCGAGATAATAGTATACAAATGAGCAAACTTTTCAATTTATAGATCGAATGGTGTAGTTCATTTCAGTGAGAGAGAAAGAACGCAAAATTCATGAGATGCGTAGAATTTTTTTAGTGAAACCCTGTAACGCGCGACATGAAACTGGGAATCCCTATGATAATTAAGCAATTTACGATGGAATAACTTTTCCGTAGCATTCATGGAACAACGAACGCAACAGGGCTTCATTTTTTTGCGGAGAATAATGATATTTTGGACGATTTGACTTGTGTATCGAAATAAAGCCGGTTCATTACTGCGCGGAGGCTAAATTACATAATGACAAAGGCGATTAATATGTTGCATAAAATATGATGCATTGTGCTCGAAAATTTCGAGTGGCACTAATTGTTTATTGAATGTTTTTCCGTGGGTTATTTTCGAATGCATGCTCATTTTTCTCATGATGATATTAATTATGCAGTAAGCAGCATACTGAATATAAAGTAGTAAAATATTAAACAGTTAAAATTGAACTGTTGCATGAAAATTTTTCATGTCAATTCAATGCTCATAACAATTAGTCTTGTCATTCCATTACTAAAAAATGGGAAATGATCTGTAACCTATGAAATACTATTAGTTTATTCAAAATATTTAAATCTTTGTTGTTGTTAATTGATTCGGTAAGCTTTGAATTGTTTTGAATTCATAAACAGTTTCAATTTAAATTTCTACCTTTGATGAGTAATTCATATTTTGGTAAATATAAAACCCTCCGGCGTGGCGGAAGAAGCGGGCTGATATTTCAAGTTAGCGATTTTGTCGCTAGACCAAGCGATTTTTCTCTTTTTTTAGCAACATTTCCGTTTTAGCGCCATCTCGAACTCCATATAGTATATTTTGTAGTATGTAGATCCTCCATTACGTAATTGTAACATTAAATACTTGACATACTTATAAATCAAGATTGCATTACATTTAGAGGATAAGGGACAATTTTCATATTACTTATTTAAATTATGCTATTCCTGAACTGGTTTTATATTAAAAGATGAACTTAAGTCATTTTATATTTTAACTATTTTTAACGGTGTATATTTTCTTCGTTTTAGCGAATTTTTAAATATCTTTCAGTGTTCGTGTTGCGATATTTTAAAAAATTAACTGGCATCTCTGATAGCGAGTATTTAAAGTATTTTGGCACAATGTAGAGGTTAGAAAATACATGAGAGTGGCAGTTATAAGGTAACATTGAGGATGGAACATAATGAGATATAATGTGGGAAGAATTAAAGGAAAACGGATATTGACTCAGGAAAGAGGAACGAGAGGGTATGAGGAAAGAGAGAGGAAGGTAAATTAGAAGAAGAGACGTGACTCAATAAACCCTCGACTGCTATTCCACCGGAGGTATCATCCTCAATCTGCCTATCCTTTTTTCTGCTTCTCGTAATTTTTCATGGATTTGCAGCTCGCGCAAATCGCATTAGGATGATCCGAAAAAAGGTTGAGGGAAACGCGCTTTCATATTTTCACTTCTCACTCTTCCCAGGGATCCACATTTACTATGCAATGACAAGTAATTTGCTGTGTTTGTCTCGCCTTATCAACTAGCAACTCCTTCGTGTAGATCTAACTCGAGGAAGAAAATTACTTTACGAAACTTCGCATCTCACGCCATTTTACGACGCCATTCATTAACGCGGCGGAGTATTTGCTCCTCTCGCATCGTTCACTTTAAGCGAATCCCTTAACTTTTCCCTTCTCTAATTTTTGAGGAGCTGTTTTTGAGCCCTTTTTACGGTCGCAAGTTTCGTTGCCTCTATATCTGACTGCTATAAACGGTGCGGCCGTTTTCTTTTATTGGATTTTTGGAATTTACGAGAAGCAAAGCCTATAACGGATACAGGAACCGAATTATGTCAACAAAGTAAAGACAAATTGACACTAAAAACATATTTCTGAATGAATTCCGCCCACACACCTGCATATTTGTTAAACGAGCCGTGTTGACGAGCAGAGGCGTTAGTGGTTTGATATTATACCGATATACCGTTTTGATATTATAAGGGAGTTTTAGCAGAGCATATCGGTCAGTCGATATATTCCGAAGACCTCAATGCACGTGCGCTAAACTTAATGTTCTGATATGACTCACATGAATGTGTATTCTTGGGGTTTCCACGCCAATGAAATGGAGTGAGTTTACGGTGTACGTCGTGCTGAAACTCTTCATAATCGTAGATACGTGGTTACGCTTCACACAGACAGCTTAAGTATGAAAATCATCTGTAGGTGTTAGGTATGGTGGCTTTGAAAAATTCACTTTTGAAGGTTCTCTGATAGCCAAGTGGGCAAGGCGTTCGCCTTCGACGAAAACTGTTCGGGGTTCGATTCCCGGGGGAGGCTCATATGTGCGGAATGATTTAAGTAGTTTAATGCTTATAACGTTACTACAACAATTAACATTTTAAGAATTAAAAACGTAATTTGTGAATAATGAATACATTTCTTTATTTCTTTAAATCCTTTATGACTGATTTTTCAAAAATATTCTTTAGCATTTGTGTATATATGAAATAAACTACCTTATACGAGTATACATACCGATTAATAATTTCCACATGTTATCCAGTAGGTAAAAAGTATCCTTTTCCTTAACCTATTTGTTCATTGTCATTACTTTCGGATACATTTCGTGTCCGAATGTTTGAAATTATTTCGCTAAATCTCACGCTCTAGTAGTAGTGTAAATAGTAATATCATTACGGTATTGATCGACGAATACCAAAACATTTCTTTGAATTCATCTGCGTGGGATCAGTCGCGGCTCATTGGTCGGAGTTGCGTCTATAGAAGGGAAAGTTTTCCGTTTAAAACTGCAGTGGATTTGTCCAAATATTTACTCTCTTGAAACCTGGATGGAAATTTACAATCGGCTTCATGTACACACGTTTCCGAATCATTTCCCGGTGGGATCTCTGTATGATTTGTGTCGGGAGTCTCAGGCAATCACCGCACCAATCACTGATCCTGCAAATTGACACGTTTTCAACAAAGAGTTGAAACATACGAGGACGAGTTAACGAGCGCAAATCCAATCATGCCAACGTCTCATAGTGTGACAGAATTCACTTCGTTATAAAGTTGGACGAAAGGAAAGCGATGAAAGAATATTTTTAATTTGAGTCATTCGTCCTTTGGTCACGGGTATTTTTTCTGACCGCAAATGTGGTCGTCATATTCCGCGGTTGATAGGTTATTATTATATCACAACCGCCTTCAATCAATCCGTTCCTTAGTATTTATTTTTCTTTATTTTCTAGCCAAACTTTGTATTACTGCTGAGCGTCTGAAGTATTTGCACATAGCCATGAGTTATGACTCAATTATTGGGGTGTACTTTGAGATACCCTCAACAGAGTTTCGTTTTTAAACGTTTCGGAAATGATAACTTTGAATTAAAACCTTTACACTGGAGATGTTATGCACATGGAATTGGTATTCTGTTTAACGTCTTAGCTGCTTCAAGAATATTCACATTACGCTTGGCTCCCCCCTGTGGTAAAATATATATTTTAGAAAATGGCGTCTTAGGATGCCATACAACCTCACCCTGTTTTGCTTCTGCTTCACACACAGAAGTTAGAAGACTTCTGTAGTCATGGTGATTATTAGGCTGATATCCAGGCAACGCTCTGTTTTCACGCCTTGCTAATCCTCGTTCGAGATCATCTACTCCATTGTTCCCTAAATGTAGTTCTCTCAAAGTCGCAAGTAGGCTAATCCTTTCGTATAGTAAGCAGCGTAAGGGAGTTTCTCGTCACTGGACAGTGTTCATGGAAAGTAATTTGGTGGGTAAAAACTAAGGAACGTCGATTTGGGAAAGTGATTACGTTTGCACGATAGCTTAAGCACGACTTCGGTTGGTGCTGAAGCATCGAACACCCGAGGGCGTCCGCGAGGTGCGTTTTAGTGCTTTTTTATGGCGCCGAGTTACGACACCCTTTGGTATTACCGCAGGGAAAGTTTTAATACGTTTGTTTTTAGTTCCCATGGTTACAGTATGGGTGAAATGCTTATGATCCGCGTCGATGTCGATCCTCTCCTGAGGACGTACTTTGTGGGGCACAAGAGCATACGCGTCAGGCTTTTGGGATTTCGTTCCTTTTTAGTATTATCCGTGATCGATAAAAATTATTTATTTTCTCTTTGGAATTCATATGCCCGGATGTCGTTTTCATACCGACCTGTATTTTTGCTATGCGTTAAAATAGAAACTATTGGTTTGCTTTTCAAAAACATCTACCTCTTGTGTAGGAGCATCTGATTGATAAAAAATATAAAATACTTCGTAAGGACATCGCAACTATATAATGTCTAATTAACTTTATATTGGTAGTAGGGAAGAAATTCGTCGCTGACGTAATCAAGAATATTTTTGTGTTTTTTTTTGTTTCCAGTACAGTATGTATACAGTAACTAGTTCTAAAATTCCCAGATCTTTGATAAGCTGGCTCCCTAGTAGCTCTTTTGGGCAACGCGTTCAACTTCCGTGAAAGCGGTCCTGCGTTCAATTCCCGGTAGAAGTCCATATGTGCGAACTTTTCTTAGCTGTCGGATCACATTTAAAAATACTACTACTGCTTCCACTACTTTTTTGAGAAATACGGGATAATAACTGATGATTGCATTCAGTTCCAGTTTTTTTAGTTGGCAAAACTTCCTCTATTAGTATCCCAACTCTAAGTGAAACGGTTCTTCTTCAAGAGTAATATTGAGGAAATATCAGGAAGAATTCTGAACTATTATGACGTATGTTAAACACATTACACGTGGAACCCTAGTCCCATAGAAACACGACATTAAAAGCCATACGCCTTTGGTCAGAGCCAAGTTACTCTCTAATTCGTTTAATTCATTTCGTAGAAGAGTGTTCTGAAGAATTTTTTCCCGCTCTGACAAACCCCCACACGATAATATCAGCCCCAATTTAAACTCATTTTCCTGACCTACCACTCCCACACGTGGAACATAACCAGAAAATTTGAGATAAGAGGCGACCATTCCGTGTGGAGTCGCGCTCAGGAGGAAACGATTTCAGCGTGAAGGACGAACATAGGACGCGGGGGCGGGGAGAGGAAGCGTGGAGGAATGCATATTATGCACGCTCTGGGTAGAGAAAAGCTGTGAAAGAAAGAGTTCTGGAGGAAGAATACCTGGAGACGTCGCTTGGAAAAGAAGCCGAGCATTTAGACCTTATCAAAAATTATCTCCAGAGTTTTATTTAGTAGGAAGATTTTTATTTTCAATTAACCGATGTTTTTCTTTGTTTGAGCAGAATCTCTGTTTATTGAGATAGTTTACCGTGAGGTTATATTTTTCTCTGAATTATACACCCTAAGTCTTGGAAATTTAATTTACTCGGATATTTCGTATGTCTGTAGAATATTTTTCAAAAAGTGATGTGACAGGAATAAATCTGGGATAAATAATCGATGTGATGCGCTGCGATCATTATTGAACACAGTGAGATATTTTTATCTCTTCGTCTTTCTTTTTCCCAGTTTCCACTGTATTATCCTGTTTCGTTTTCTTTTAAACAGGCATTCTTTCAGCTCTTTTTCTCTCTTCGTACTGTTTTGAGTGTAAATATTTCCTCTTACCTTTTAACCTTTTCATTTTTCATTAAATTCAATCAAACATTCTCCTTTAACCTTTATTTAGTTTCTCTCTTAACGTTTATAGACCTTTCCGGAACAATTTAAAATTCTTTTTGCTGAAATATCTAAATGTCTGCGTTGTTAACTTATTGCTTTTAACTCAGCTCAAATCCTAAAAAAAATTAAGCTTATATTATTAATCCTTTTTATATTATGAATATATTATGATGTTTCCATAGCTTCCTGTAAATTTTCTGACTTCTCTAGTTTTTAGTATATTTAATATTCCTCTAACATCTTTATAGCACCAATTAACTTTTCCATTATTCAAGCTAGACATTTACATACATTAAGAAATATTAAGATATTTATTAAAGATGTTCATCAGTATGTAGAACTTCCTCAAATAAACATACACAGCGGTGGGCTTGGCAGCAACGAGTAACGCCCTAGGAATTATCCCGAGGAAGAGCTCTAGTGAAATAGTCAAAAGGAGAGGGACTTGAACTCGGATCTTCAACTTTCCGGGAGGATGCTTTAACCAATCAAGTTATCTTGTCACCCATGTCCTTTTGGGAGACTTAATAGCCGAGATCTAGTGGTTCGTCCAACTGAAGTCTGTAAACCAGGCCTTTACCTGTGTACTTAGAAGACGCTGGCCCCGACGAAATACTAACGGAATGTTTCAACCTTGGATACATAAGTATTGATGTATGTATGTACAACACGGATTAGTACTGATATACATGCATAAATATAAGTTGATATACACGGAGAACAAAAAAGTAAAATAACTGTACACTTTAATGTATACTTTAGCAAAAGATACCTCATTCTCTTTTCGCCTCTTATGTGGTAAGGTATCAATTAAAAGTTGTAGTTTCTTCACTTTTTTGTTTTCTTTGATTGTGGTATACCAAGTTAAGTCCGAAACCATCGAATCTATTGGTACGCATAACTTCCTGCCACCATATCTGAATCTGAGGTTCAAGGAATGTTGTCGCTCTTTATTATTGGTTATGAAAAAGTTATCCCTTGGGTCTTCGTGTTACACTTAAGCGTACTTTAAAATTCACATCAATCCGTATCATTCCGTTTAATCTGAATTGATGTCGTCGTTCATGCAAATGATGCATTTAAAATCAGCGAAAAAATTAGGTAATACCTGGCGAATTAAAAATCCTCCCCTGTCTATTACATTACGTTGTATTGCTGGGAAATGAAGGTCGGATGGGTAATAGCCCGTTTTGAATTGCAGCTAAGACTAATTAAATGCTAGTTAATTAGAAAATTGTGAAGTATATCCACGTAAATCAAGCCATCGCTTCGTTCCCTCCAATTAATGTAAACGGATTACGCATTCAAATTAGAGGCGCAGCAAAATTCTTTGCGTGACTGAAATTGCAATTGCAGTTTATAACACGAGCCGAAGATTTATGCTCATCCGTTTGCGTTGAATATTCCTCTTAAGCCGTTCTGCATCAGAACTGCGTTGGCTCGACTAATTTGCTTAGTTATGTGGGATTTAGAAATTTTATCGCCAAGAGCAAGTATTTCGCTCATTATTTCCGTGTTTAGTAAAGGAGGGAGATAATGAAATCCAAATACGATATCAAGTAAAAGGCCTTCGCTGCATCAACTTTGTCATTCCATTGGAACATGCAAAAAGCCAAAGATCGTTCCATTCATATTTACGTATGTTCAACTGTCACTTATGTGCGTTGATTCTCCTAAGATAGAATTTTGTTGTAAATGCGCTCTTAACGATAATCTTTGACGATCCTCAAATATGTATAACTTAGTTTGTACTTCCACGTCATCTTCTCAACTCACAGGGTTTAGCTTGCATTAATAAACAGCAGAAAGTGCAAATGAGTGAAACAGATTAACCACGACTGAGGAAAAGAGAAAAAAGGGTTTATCATGATTCTGTTGTTGATATTCTAATTTTTTGTTTTTTCTTATAACCAGAAAGCGTACTTCATCGCTACCACACAACTTTTAAAAGTGTTTCATTTGTTATTTATTTGTTCTTTGAAGAAAATAAAAGGAATCTGATTCCACGTTAAACACGTTTTAAATTCATGCAGATTTCTTGACTTAGCTTTCCGTGTTCCTTTTTAGTGCTCAGTCTCAGTGATCCGATTGAGTTAACCGATGTTTGCAAATGTTAATCAGTCCATCGATCAAGCAAATGCATTCTTGTAGTCGGAAATCGTAAAACTCTTTCCGGATTCTCGGTCGGAGAATGAGGCACATGAATTAAGTATCGGCGGTTTCTTTGTCGTCGAATTTGCCAAGTTTAATAGAGTCGGAATGTGTATGTTCGAGGATCGCTTTCGTGATCAGATTGAAGGGATTTCGTGGAACTAAGTTAGCCCCGTGTGCAAGATGGGGAAGCGAACGAAATACAGGAAGATCCCTCGGTTTGCGTGATAAGGGATGAATGGGGGAATCAAGAGGAAGTGGAAGGACGCTCTCGGTGCACCGCGGAACAATTCTCCTCTGCTTTCCCTTGACGAGCCCTCGTTGAATATGGAGATTGGATCGGATCTGAATAAAAGCGGGGCTTACGAAGGCGAGGATGAGTTCTCCTTTCCCCCGATAGATGGATCCTCGGCTGAAAAATGCGAGTTTTTTTTATTTTGTTAGTTTTTTTCTTTCGATTCAGAGGAAAGTGAATTCGTGTCGAAGGATCGCGAGACTTCGAACAAGGTTCGAGGAGAAAGAATGGCACCGAAAACTTGGCGCCCGGAAAGAGTTTGGATACATCTGTCTTCTTACTTACTTTAAGAGACGTTGTATATCCTCCCGATGTCTTTTTCTTTTTCAGGAGTTGGTAATGGAAAAGGAATAAACTCCATGATCACAGTCTCCGTATCTCCTTTCGTTCCTCAGTGACCTTCCTCCTACAAACCTTCTTCTTAATAAATAAACTTCATAGACCTTTTTTATTTTTAACTACTGGAACGTTTGTAATCAAAATTTTAGTATTTAATATCTTGCGAGTCATTGTTGCGTCAGTGCAATAATTCTTATTCACTTCTCGGAGTGTTATTTAATTACTCCCTAAAAACTCTACATTGAGTAAAAGAAATTATGGGTTTGTAAACACATTTCTGTACATTATTAATAACATTGGTCAGGTTTGGCATAAGAACACCCGATTCATAAATATCAACACCAATATTCTATCAAGTTAAAAACTTTCAAAGAAAGGAATGGACCAAAATCCTTGGTGTAAGAACTTGCCTATTAGACAAGTCAAAAAGAAGAAGTAATTTAGAAGGAAAGAATGCTGCCCAGAATAGAATGATGTAGAAAAATCGTCATCTCATGTAATCACAAACCTGTCTTCGGACAGATAACTAATGATGATGAGCGCATCTCCCTTTATAATAGCTATAACAGATAACCCACTAATACTTCACAAGGTCATTCATTTTTAGTCCTCGAATTATACCGAATAGATCTTGCCCAAAATTACCGTACACTTTCTAATTCGGCCTTATTTTTTGTCATTGCTAGAGAAGGAAACGTGTTACATTTTGGGAGCAAGTTGGCATTACCAAAGATATAGTATATTTGAGGTATGGTATGAACCAGATGAGCTATTAAGAACCTGATGAATTTGTTACAGTATTGCCTTACGTAGTGATATAGTTTTTCCGCTATAAAAGGTAACAGCACGATTACGCGACGTCTGTGTAAGAAAAGTATGTTCCAATTTATATTTATGATGCGCATATGTTTGTGCGAGGTTATGAAGCATATTATTTTCTTCTTCAAATTATGATATTTATTCATATATCAATAATTTGGTGTGTACTCCATTGTTTCAGCCAAATATCTTGATAAAATTGTTACGTGGATGTTAATTGCTTCCTGTGAAACCTCATTGTTATCATTGTCCCAAGAATAAGCAATTTTATTTGAAGACTACATTCATGTATGAACTTGTATAGTCACTCGAGAATTTATTTCATTGATGAGAAAACCCTTTGTCCAAATTTTCTTCCAAAAACTATTTGTTTCTATTCGTGGATTCATGAATTATCAATATTAGTCTTTACCATTTTTTCTTAGCAAACCGATTTTTCGTTACATTTAAACATTCTCTAATCATATCCTCGGGTTGATGAGGGACATTATGTTATTGGAATAATGTATTGAAGTGCTAATGAGGAATGGAGAAGATCGAAGTTATTCCGCCCTTTCTCCATTTCCCACCCTCAAATTCCCTTTCCTCCAAAACTTCTCGTGTTCCTTCCTCATCCTCCTTTCGCCCGGAATTCGTCCTTCCTTTTTTTTCACCTGGCCGGCATTCCGTCTCGTTGACGCCGCCTCCCTTCCTATCAACCTGTCAACATCATCGGACCTTAGAATGGAACTTCCCCCTTCTCATATGGCGTATTTATACCGATATTTTTTCTCCCTCCCATTCATCTCGTTTTTTCTGAACCTTTCCTCTACACTCTCCTAATTTGTAAGCTCTCCGTTTTCTAATGTCTCCCGATCTTCGTCTCACTTTTCTCTCGACCCTTCTCGTCAGCGAAAATGAATGGAAACACTCGATACGTCTGCGATGCATTTGCCCTCTCTTTGCATCCCATAGTCAGCTTTGTTTTCCATCTCGTTGAATTCTGCTCTTCCTTTACTGTAGCGGGTTTTTCTCCCTTATTCATTCCTCTTTATCGGTGTAAAAATGAGAGACGGATCGTCCTTTTGGTGTTCGTGTTCTCTCTACTGTCTCTCGAGTCTTTTACGATTCTTTCGTTCCCTGAGTAGTGTTTTTTAGAAAGGCAATCTCGTAAGAAATCACATTGTAGAACTGAATTATTTGGTGCGTGGTGAATAATTTTTTCCTCCAATAAAGGAGGGATAAATATTGTTTGTTATGTACAGACTTCATGCATTCTAGTCTTGAAATAAATAATAAGACGTAATGAAGATCGAATTTTAATTAGATTTTGTAATGAGAAATCTCTATATCTGAAATTTTTGGTTATTATTAACTTTTCAAAAATATCAACCATCATATCAACCCGTTTTACCATCCCAGAGATGAATTATTCTTTTTTGTATTTCTTTTGTTTTCTCGATTGGTATTCTCTGTTTCTCTTCTCATAAATCTTCCACGTCTATTTCTCAACTAATCTTATTCCAGGTATCGAAGTTGATATTTGAATTTAAAATATATGTAATTGTCTACTTATCCAGGCATTATCTCTGTCCTAAACTGTTATTTATTGCTCATGTTCATGGAGAATATGTATTTTCCCAGTATCCTTTTCTGATAATAGGCAGATGAGGTCTTCTAAATCATTTCCATCTCCTTTCAAAGCAAGAATTGCATAATACTGATTTTGAACGTCTTTTCTCTGAAGAAATTGATGTTGGTTACCATTTTTGTTTGAGCATTACTTTTTCGCAATCGAAAGCGAGTTTTTCACGTCCTCGATATTAATTCGCCGCCATAAAGCATCATCTCCGCTTCCGGTCTGTTTACATTCTCCTCTCCAATCACGTCCGACAAATAGCTTTTTATCGCAATCGACATCGATAGATCGCTGGCGCCTACTCCACGTGCCCATGCATTCTATATGTTTCTTGCTCACTTTCCGCATCCGTTCTCTTCCAATAAACTCGATTATCGCTGGAAATGGTCGCAGTCAACATCTCTCCTCGTCGATGAAACTTCTTATTTGCCTCTGTTCTGCCTTTTCTTATCGCTATGCCGATATCGATACTGAAGCTTTAACTACAGCGTCGTAGTATCGAACTGCGGTAATTTTACGTAAATTGGCAGAATTGGAGGTTGGCTGTCCGGATAAGCCGTATTCATCTCTTTTGATCACTTAGATCAGAGATGTTCAGTTACGTTTGACGCCATGCTGTTTCTCAAGTTCACTGTGAGCGTAATTTTCGTTATTATTAATTTAGAATATGAAATACCGGTTTTTTTCTATCCCTGATGTTTATATACTCGTACATTCTTCTCTTACTGTCACGTAGGCCTGGAGCAGAGCTTGTAACTTATAGTAGTCTTTTATTTGCAAGTTAAAAATTACAGATTAGCTGATGATAACCACAAAGGAGATTTAGATATTTGTTTATTATATAATCCAACAACAACCATTTTTGGCAGCTTATATTGAACACTACAAAATTAAGGATAGTAGATGAATTACAGTCTAAAAATTAACAAATAAGCAATTTTAATTTTAAAAATAACAAGACAAGGTAAAGTAAATTCACGAATCTAGCTATGGATGTTATTAATGCTAGATGTGTATGTAGACCTTGGCAAAAGAAGGCAGTAGATAGAAAGCGTCTGTAAGGATAGAATGTAAAATGTGTGAAGTAAGCGGAAGAACATAGATCATTGGCAGATAGGGAGACGGAAGTCGTAGGAGGAGTCCCAGGTGAGACGTGAACGGACGCCTAAGAGAAGATAAGAGAGAATTTCGGGAAATCTTGGATAGCCATTGAAGAAAGAATGTTTTAATTTTAAGAGTATCGAATTTTTAAATAATATTGGTATATCCTCATTTGACGATGCATATGAACAAATCAACCATTAAGGTAGATTTCGTACGAGTTAAAGTATTCTCACACCGCGACTGAATGCATCCCGTGGAGAATAACCTGTCACAGTCCAGGCGTCGCATAGAAGGCGTGTATTCAAACCTAAGGTTTGGCACCAAGTTTCTGCATCCTGAAATCTATACATCCCGACCAACGCTGATTCTCAAGGACAGAGAAAGCGTTTACTGCGGAAACGTTACCCTTTGTCTGATGTTGGAGAGAGAGGTGAGACGGAGGATGCGATGATATACCGTCGGAGGCGGAAAGACAGCTCTCGGATGGCTGCGGTCGCTGCCAGAGGTCCTATTTTTCCAGAGACACGCCGGAGGTAGCGAAGGAGAAACGGAGAGTAGAGATGTTCGGCTGAAATTATGTCTGTGAAGTTGGAAATTGGCTACCCTCAAGACTGCAATATCTAAAGATTTATCTTGGTTTGAGGAGAAGTGCAGCTCTCTTAATCTATTCCTTCTATGAAATAATCTACACTGCAACCTACAACCAGTATTCTCTATTATAATAGATCAGTATAACTCTATTAAAGCATATGGTATTTTCACCATCATGCACCATATTGTTTCGCTTTCCCTTTGTTCTACCCTTCATATATTCTCTTCACCGGTTCTTGTTTTATAATATGAGTTCATTGAAAACCTGATGTTTGCGTTGTCCATTTCACAAAATAAATGTCGTTTGAAAACAACGCACGATACAAATATTTACTAACTTTCGAAGCCGCTCTCTATCAGCGAACTCTCGGAAAAAGAAAAGCATTTGCGAAACAAGTTGAACAAAAAACGTTTATTGGAGGGATAAAAAGCGGCGTTAAAATTCATAATCCTTTATTGCCATTAATTAATAAGCCATCGAGACAAATATTGACGGTGGGAAAACAGACTTTTTTCCCCTCGGGTCATGATTAAATGACTCGCTAAAAGCCATCAAATCATCGTTTCGTCATTTTTTATGTATGGATAACATCGTCGTTGCATACATACTCTTTACTTAGAAAAATGTAGGGAAGTTTTATTAGTCGCTAAAGTCTTTTACATCGTTGTTATCTCATTTTTTTCATGTCGTAGTCACTCTAGTTGTAAATTCGTTTACGGACGATCTCTTCTGTTCTTTCCTTCCAATGGTTGCCACTTTTTTTAGATCATAGGATTACGCGCCGGCGATAAAGAATGTTAAATTAAGTCGTCGGTTCTCATTGTGTGACATTTCATTAAAGGGATCAACGCTAACTGCACTTTTCTCTAAATTGCCGCTCTGTTCTTTGACTTTAACGCTCTCATTGTTGACGGCTCTTTATTGGCTTCATCTCGGCAAAGTGGATTGCGTTGGCCAAGGGATTTGTGCTCCACCGCAGTCCATAGATTTTTACGCTGCATCGCATTTTCGTAGAGTGACTCCGAAGCTTTGTGCGGAGTCAATTATCCCCACTCATAGCGCAAATCAAGCGCTACAGAGGATTTGCTCCTTCTCTTCATCTTCGATAATCGGCTCCCGTCGCAGAACTTTTTCGAGAGCGATCCTTTATTAGCATGGATGCCGATTCAAAAAGGTTTTCCATCGTGGGTACAAAGGCATTTTAGACCTATACCGACGATGCATATTAACTCCCCAAAGTGAGTGGATTCACCTCTTTTTGCTTCCGAAGACAATTTTTTGCGGCTGTAGAATAATCGGCGTCCAGCGCTGTTCAACAAAAGTAGACAATAAATTCATCCCAGATCAAAGATATGACGGCACAACAGGCTCTTTAATCATGCGTAGGAAGCCTTCCCAATGCATATTTTTGTTCGCTGAATGTTTTTCCCGTTGTTTGTGAGATGATCACAAAAACATCGCGAAGACCCGCCAATAAAAGAGCGTCGAATTCTTCCTTTGTCTGGATTAAACATGTCTGCAGTTCATTTCAGTATTGCACGTAGGACTTATGAAAGGTTACAATGTGTCACTTTTACATCAAAGTTTATATGATCCACGTGTCTCATGCCTTACAATATAAATGTTATTTCTTTCTAAGAGTATTATATATTCGTTTCTACGGAATCATATGGTTGATGAATAGGAATTTTATTTCAATAATATTTCTTTCTTTTCTCTTCTTAGTGTAGATGGGACGCGTTTAAAATTTTCAACGCGAAAAAGGATTTTATTGTAATGATGAATTTATTCCTTTCCTGGAATGTTATACTGAATGAATATTGTATGTTAATAACTGTATGGTATGTATGGTAATAACTTGCCCGTTTCAGTCATCTTATGAAAAATAATAATCATTACAGAAGCAAATCAATTTTTCCTCCCCAATCCTCTTTCAGACACACTTCATATTTATTGCAATGTAAAATAAAAATTAATCGCTCTCTCTTCAATTTATTATAGCACTGGCAGAATCTTCGAAGTAATATCAATTCGTGTTCTAAACACTTGTATGTAGGATACATCTATTGTGTACCTTTTGATTAATATTTTAAGGAAATACAATTTATTTCCGTACGAAGCTTGGAGTGACAAAGTGTAAACAAGATGGAATCGTTAGAATTATGACGAATCTATTGAAGTACAACAGATTATAATGGCGGGACCTTCATAATGGTTAGTGAATATTGAAGCAATAGTTTCGGCAAATTTGAGGCATATATGGATACATATGGAGATGCTAATGTTACCTTTTGGCTCCCTTCGGAAATTATGGAAACCAAAATCTCAGGAAATACTTCTTCCTTTTAACGATTTAAGAATATTTCATTTATCTACCCTGGAAAATTTCCATCGGGTGTACTCTTTGGGGCACTTACCACCGCCTACGCCACGCTTAAAATATTTTAATATCCTAAATTACAAATTGTAGCTATTTTATTTGACTCTCAGTCGAATGAATAATTAAGTGAGCGCTTTCGTCTCCTCCCAAAGAATCCCGCCGTTGTTGAGCCATCCACTTTCGCAGACTGCGTCTCAATTACGCGGTCGATGATGGCGGAGTTGTTTACGGAAGGAGTGCAGCTCTCTGATTCGCATTCCGATCTTCTTTATCGCCACTGAAACACTCGAGAAAAGGAGAAACAAAAGAGCTCACGCAGCGTTGCCCCTTTTTACCGTTGAAGTCTCCGAGAGGTCCTCCATCTCTCGTTTCCCTCCACCGCAGGACGCCCTTGACTGCACGACGACCTTGACTCGACACGTCTTGATTCACGAGATAAAAGGGGGAGTGGAGGAGAAATATTCCGAATTTCTATCCGAAGATGGCGCAGCATCCCTGCGGAGCGGCGTCTTCTGTGGGTACCACATTATGACCGCATAAAGTTAAGTGGGAGGAGGCCCGAGTCTTCGGAGGAGGACCCTAATGTCCCTCAGTGATGCGAAAGGCTTGTAAATTAAATGCGGTTATCGGTTGTCTCCCTTCCGATAGCTGGTAATGGAAGTTTTCCCATATATTAGGCGCGCGTGAATTGTGAGAGGTAAATCAGAAGATGTGAGTTTATGGGAGATCGTCAACATCTTGAAAAATTCTGGAAAATTCAGAAACATCTGGAAGAAAACTCTGCTGAGAATGAACGCTCTTAGGATGTTTGCCTTTAAAGTCTCTGCAGTATTATTTTAATAAGAGGGTGAAATAAGAAGCATTTTCGTATAGATTCGTCTTCTACAGTTTACTTCATTTTAGTTCAGAGTTATTTTCCATAATCATCGTTTGCATCCATGGGTTTAAATTTGTATTCACAGCCGTAAGATCATCCTGACGTAATCATCTGCTTTCTAAAATCATTCATCCTCCTGACTGAACTTTAGACCAACTTCACCTCAGGGGGAGTCCTAAAGGTACCAATCAGGGTTTAAATATGATTTTTAAATTTGCTCGTTTAGAGTTTATTAGAAGTTTATTCTATTTGAGTCAAGGTTACTTTGTAGGGAATCACTGGAGGAATATCTGCTTGGACCCCTCAAATACTTTATAGGTCGTTCTTAATAATAGTAATAACGATCCCACGGTTCTTTAAGATTCTAGGCCAAGGCTGGTGGAACACATTTGAATATTCCCGGAGACTTTTGCGAAAACTCGAAAATTACACGTTGCTGAAGAAAGGCGTCCTCGACCTTACCGTGGAACATCGCAAGCCTTTGCAATGGAAAATGATCGAGATAACTCCGGATTCCACCACCATCATTCCGCGTTTCGCGGCTATTGCGTCGCAGCTTTCTTCGCCGTATTGGGCGTTTTCTCCTTCGCAGATATGATCGCTTCATCTGGGAGGCGGAGAAAAGAGAATATATTCAGCCGTTTTAATCACACGTCAGGCGCAACTTTGTGGTGCACATACGCGTTTATTATCCTTCAACCCTTTACGCTTTACGTGCGGAAGTATTCGCATTCCTGAGCTGATGATCCCTCTCTGGAAGTGGAACGAATCCTCCCGCGGGGCTTTGTATCCGGCACTGCTTTTGTGATCTCAACAGGGAATCTGGTGGGACGGAAACCTCAGCATGCTTTTCAAGACGATGTGTTCTCGGAGATGATGAATAAGTCTCTCCGAAACCTCGGGGAAATCGTTCTCCTGCGTTGTTATCACTTGTAAACACACAGTTTATTTCCCCACATCTCAGCTCAGAGGTATAAGAGAAGGAATTTTGAATTCTTCAGCATCTCAAGATTGCTTTCCTCCTAATTGTCATTTTAGAACGACTTGCGAAGACGATGTTTTGTATATGCAAATGAACTTCCTCGAAGAGCCCTTATCCATTGTTATTAGATTCATGGGGTTTAATATTTTTAACGAATTCCTGTTTCATCCAACCTATAAGCTTACCCATTCTGCTCACAACTTTCAAGTCACCTTTCAGTTTATCGCAGGGACTAATCATACCTTTGCTTCAAATTGAGAAGAAGGGTTTTATGTTATATTTGCCTCTAAGATTAAGACATGAGGTTGTTGATGATCATCTCTCTTAATGAAATAATATTCGAACTTGAAATGAAACTTCGTAACCACTTTTTAAAGAGTTTCTTATACCGAGGAAAATGGCCGCTGTCGAATCTTTAGGTCTTACTCATGTCCCGAGTCACAATACCTCAGATGAAGCACCAAGAAGAGACGTTTTTGAGTCCCGTCGTGTTGGGATGTCCGCTTTGTCTCTGCTTAGTGAGGATTGGCGTCCAAGAAAAACCACAGATCGACTACGGCGTCATTTTTTCGGTTTCTCCAACCCTTACATGCAGCGCCAGACCGAGATAAGGGGGAGTCGGGCAGGGTGCCGTGGTTTGAGGGCGTATGTCGTTGGGTGTAAGTGGAATGTTTGATGAGCTGCGGAGACCTTCATGGATATATATTCTCAGGATAAAACAATAACTCAACAATTTGTCGAGATTATTCGCGGTATAAATAATTCTATGATAAGATATGGTGGTTAGGACGTTTTCTGATAAATATTTACTCAATAACATTTTAGAATCGATTCTGAATAAAAAGTTTTAGAATCATTCGAATGCAAGAGATAGTAATAACCGACTTTTATGGTGGATTCGTTTTCTACAGAACAATTCATTTTATCAGATGATAAAGTTATAATAATTTGAGAGACAATAGAGATATAAACTCAATAAATATTATTAATAAAATGAATTAATACTAATGAAAAAAGCTCTCGTAAAAATAAGCAAGACATTCAATAGTTTATCTTTTACAAGCAACTATTTGAATGTCTGTATCGGTCTGACCCTGTTTACATGTATTCCTAATTGGGAAATTTATTTTACGACGACATTTGTACTTTAAAAAGATCCAATTTGGTCCAGATGCCGAATTTTATCATAATCTATAACCGACATTATTTGCTTTAGTTGCGTAAAATAAAACTTAGTTAAGTTACATTTTACGCATTTTATTTTATAAAATATTTCGTTCTGAAATTCCAGATTACTTTTGTAATGAAGTATTCGGTCCCATTCTCTAAAATAAATACTTCGCGTAAACCTCGTACTCTAGGGTTGAAATCCTGTTATTTTAGGGATTATCGCCTTAGAAAGCTCATGTAAACAATTCCATGTACTACTCATCTATCATTAGGTAACTGTTATTTACTCTTATTGAGAGAACGCCGAGACGAGCATAAACATTTTAAATTTCATCGGAAATTTATTTGCGGCGATAATAAACCTTCCAGATGTGTTCACTTGTATTATTGAGAGGCGAATAGAGAAGTATTCGAGGCAGGTATCCGTCGTAAATACTCCATCTCCTTTTGTGTCATAGTTGCGAAAGGGAAGCACCATAGAAATATTTCCTTCACTATCACCCTTCTCACACTGTGGAATGGATTATTCTTTCGAAACACTTCCATCTTTGTTTTTGTAGACGTATAATGTATGCATGACACCGTTTCCTATTGCTCGGTAGTAGTATAAATTGGTGTCGGTGCCTATAAGCTGCACGCCTCTGCATCCCTCAGACCGCAGTCATAAAATGGAAAGAATGGATGGAGGACTGTAAAAAATCGAAGTCTTCTTCGCCTCGCTCCCTTCCTTTGTTATTTTACGACTCTGGGTTCCGAAATATTTGCATTGTGCTCGAGGTCGAAACACTTTTTCACGCCATTTTGATTCCGACCGCGGGCTATAAAACAAACTTTACGCGAGGTAAGGATCACTCGGTAACGGCGCTCGATGCGAACAGGCATCTTCATTTGTTTCCGTATCGCGATCCCTGGGTCTCTTCTCGCATTCGGAAGGAATAAATAGTAGATATGTTACCTGGCGTTCTACTTTCCGCTACTCGCGGGCTAGAAATATACCCTCGCGCGATGCGAAGTTCTGCCAAAAATGCAGCCATCTTGTCAGCTTACTTCCAAACATAACTTGGCGGTTGAGCCGAGAGATAATGCCGGAGAATAAGTCCTGAGAAAGAAAATATCCTTCTTTTTTATCGATAAATACCTTCGCAGTCCGAGTGCTGCGCTGTGTGGTTACAAAAAAGGCAAAATCGAGAAATATTAATCCCAAGCTTAGGACGACCTGGATATTTTTTCCATAGTAAAAGAGCAAATAATACTTCTTCTGACATGCTAGGCTCATAAGCTTCTACAGAAAATCGCAAATCACGTCTGGTTTTGTGAAGTTAACGATCCTTCTCCGCCATTCTTCGACTCCAAAGAAATGAAAGTAATTAAGGAAAATCTAACTCATTCGTTAAAAAGATAATGAGATAGAGATTATTCCGCTCATTCCCTTCGTAATTTCTATTGTTTTTGTTGAATATTCTTTATTCCTCAAGCAAAAAAAATTTGACAAATTGATTTTGCCAGATATAATGATTGTTTAATTCAATAAGAAGGTAGGACTACGATAAATTTTGTAATGTTTATGACCGTAAGGTAAGGTAATTCGTCCATTTTCTGCAATGTAGAAATTATGATGAATTTATTAGATCCTATTCTGTCCTGTTTCTCTGTATATTGAAATACAGCTATAAGTTTACGTTGACGAAGGATCAAAAATTGTAATGAATGATAACTTATAACTATTAGGTGGCTAACTATTGCTATATGAAGTCTAGCGATGATACCAAGAGTTTGGGAATATGCAACGGTTCTCAACACAAATGACGTTTCTCCAGCGATGCTAATGGCTTTTTCGGGTCAAAAGTGTCACTCCAACCCAAAGTGACAACCAAATTCAACAGTTTGAGTTGACACCCTCTGCGTACTCCCGAAAATCTTCGCATCGTGGAGCGATCTTCAGCTTCATGCAGAGAAAGTTTTTACACCAGATTCACATCAAAGAATGTTTTCTGTTTACAACATGCCAAGCATAGGGAGGTGTTTCCTAGCATGTATCTAAAAGCATTTACGGCAAATCAGTTACAGTTCTACGACTCGCTTTTCTCTGTTTTATTTCACTTTGTTTTCTTCCGCTCCTTCCCTCTAATCTCGTAATCACGGGCAAATTATAGGCGCGCCGGGGTTTTCAGAAGATAAAGGAAAAAATGGCTCTCCATTCGAGGCTGGTCACGAGGGGAATTTAAAAGGCGTCATGAGAAAGCGCCAATCGACACTTTCCTCCTCCTCATTTCCTCTTAATCTTCCTCCCTTTTTTGCATTTCCCCATTCCGCCATTTTCTTCCTCATCCTTTCTCCTCTTCGCATTATCCTTTGAGAAAACATCTCGCAGTTAATGCCTGTTTAAGCGATCGAGTTTCGTAGTCTTTTGAGGGGATCTCGACTCTTTTAAAACACCACTTACTTGCTCCGGCGACGTCAAAAAGAAGCCTTTTACGATAAGGGACCATATCGCGATCTGAGCGTACGTCGTCGCAGATTCCATTTACGAGAGAGCACGGGTTGCGGCGGCAATTTCCTCATTTCGGCGTGAATAAGGCGCAATTCCCCACAAAGGGAGATTGAGATGTTTAATGGATGGATGAGAGGGCATCAAAAGAAGAGATAGTGGCTCGTCACGAGGAGTACCTGTTGTGCGTCGTGTCGATTCTCTTCACGCGGCCACGTAATGGGAGGCCTTCTTCGATTGCCACGCACAGCATCGCTTTAATCCTCTCCTTTAAAAGTTCTTCTCCTATCTGTCTCTTCGCTCACTTTCACTTCGCACCTTATTCCGTTAGTCTTCTGCTTCTCCCTTTTATTTTATGCTTCTTTCAATTTCTCTTTCCTGGTCTTTCGTTTCATGATCCACAGCTTTTTTCTGTTTCTCCTCTTACAGTGGTAATGACGCATGATTAAAGAGATCCTATGTATCTGTCTCCATATTCTTTTGCACTGTTTTGGTAACTCTGTAAGTCTATTTTCTACCAATTATTATCTTGCCGGGCCTCAAGAGATTAGCTAGTGCATGTCCCATCTTCGAATCCCGGGTAGGGCAAGTATGTTTGCGTTCGTGACTAAGAAAGATCAATTCTAATAGCGGTGTCTTATGACAAACATTTTTCTTATAAAGAGCCATTTTTTCATATTCTCTTTTTTGCCGAGCTCTCTTTCGATGACTTATATTCGTCCTATATTATATTATACCTTCTAAAATTTTGTGCCTCATTCCTAACTGACGGGACAATTTCCACGTTGCCTTTCTCGCCTCACTTCTTTTAAAAACATGCCTATCACATCGTCCCTTTTCCCTTATTATTTCTGTAAATCTTCATTTCCCCATTTAACCTCCGGTCTACCACTTTTCCCTCGTAGCTTAATCAGATGTAACTTTGATAATACGTCTAGTTGTATGTGAACAGCTTCTCTTTCTTTCTATCCTGATTCCCATCCTATCTTCATCTCATCCTTCTTTTCGTTACTTTTACTCTTCTCTTCTTTCCTCCCATCCTTGATCCTTGATTTCTCTGACCACTCTTCAATTTTGCGCGTCGAACTCCCACGCCTTAGTCTCGCGTGACTCCTTCAATCCTCACAGCAACTCCTCATCCCCTCTCTCTTATCCAACACATCTTTCCTTTTTCCGCTCACCACCACTTTCTCTCTCCCTTTGCATTCCGTTCACGTGGCTCCCTTATTCCTAGTGACGCCGACAGCTGTTTCAATTTCTCGTTACATCCATGTGGTAAACCCGCGGTAGGAGAGGAGATGCCTAGTCCCAAGTAACGATGTCATAATTGCAGCCATTTTGATGGCTATCGTTTGAGTTAATTCAATCGACGAATCCATTTCGCGAAGCGATGGAGAGTCCGTATGATGATCACCGGCGTCGTTGAGAACAATGGCTCTGGTGAAATGTCGAAAGTCAATGAACGCCGTCCCTACATGGGTTAGCTACTGAAAGGGAATCTTTCTGCAGACCATTAGTGGGTTAGGTACATAATAAAGAATAAGGTTACGTGGAGGAATTTGATTGTCATAACTGAATGCATTCGTGCTCGAACTGATGTTATGTAACTGCTCTTTTTCGAAGTTCCCTTCTCGTTGCGTTTTTAATAAGAAAAAATTTAACCCTATAAATCTTTTTATTTTGTGTGTTGGTATATGCAAATAGTAAAAAACTTGTTCTCTTGAAGATATCCAAGAAGAAACAAGTAAGGAATATGTCATTTTACTTTTTAGTTTAAAAATAATTTCAGTTTCCTGAATTACGTAAATCTTACATCCATTACAGTAATGAATATCGCACCATTTTTCGATTCTTCCTCTTATGAACTATATTATTTAATCTACAGTTGAGGAAAGTATGAATAATTTCTTTGTAAAACATTCGAAAAATGTGCGACGTAAATCCTCTCTCCCATTTGTTAGTCACTTGTGACGATGCATTTTGTCATGTTCATCTTTCTATCTCAAACTGTTTCTTCATAATCTCATTGTATTTATCGAGAGAATCCGTCTTCCATTGATGTAGTGAAGAGGCGTTTCCTTGCAAGCGCTGGAGAAACATGAAAAGGGGTCAACGAAGATGACATCCCATGCGGGCACTCGCTCTTCTTCCTTTATTTCCTCTATTCCTTTCCTTAACTCATCTTATATCCACCTATTTGATTTCCCTCGACCGTGTGTATGCACTTCCTAGCTTTCTCCTCGAGAAGTACGGTTTCAATGCACATGACTCTCCTATTCTCATCCATTTCTACTCAGGAAATAACCTTTCAAGCCGAGAATTGAGTATCGCATTTTTTAGAGGTTCGATTCAACGTAGTGCTATCACTCGGAACAGCTAGATTTGTAGATATTTTATTGGTAAGCGAAAACAAGTTATTCTGTCAACCATTTGGCGCTACTTAGAGAACATATTCCGTGAAGAAGGTAGTGTTATTAAAACAGAGAATAGATGCCGATTAAATAACACAATGCGCGTATGTTTCTGTTTGATAAAGTTAATATCCAACCGATTAATGCATTTTAGTGTGTCAGTTATTATTTGCGGGAGGAAATAATAATAATAATAATAATAAGGACTTTATTTTCGGGCGAAATTGAGACTGATGAGTCTCCTCTTACATCTAATGCTAAGCAAACAGATTTCGCGAAATATCGGTGCAGACATTATAGCGCAGATCCATTCTGTCCCACTCAAAATTTATTTATAATTACTGGAACTGGATTGGATTGTAAAATGAAAAGTGTTGTCTGAGTCACAGACTATCTGCATCGTATCCAAGAATGTAGAGGCACTCCACCCTATTCAATGCAATATCCGCGAGCGATCGAATCTATCGCAAGGAAACGTCCACACACGAGGAAACTGTTTTGAATATAATAGCCATGGCGACCTCGAATTCCGGCTAATTCAAATCTTCCCATTCATTCACGCCGTGCGTCACCCCTTGGCTCATGAAGTTCTCCGTATGAGGGCCACCGTCAATGTAGATGATTCAGGGTCTTTCAGAGCTGCGAATTACGGGCAATGGAGCAAAACGGCCACATCTGCTCCTCGTAAGCAATAAAGCCAAATTTGCTCTCTCATTGTCGTAGCATTTTTATCTCTTTGACAATTACCAAGGGCAGTTATTCCGTCTCGTGTATCCGTTTTGCTTCGAAGGACACTTGTGCATTGAGTCGTTCACAAGAGAAGATTCCGTGTTTAATTTACAGATCCTCTTTTACATAACTGCAGCTTCTGTTTTCGTTTAAGACATACCTTAATAAATTTCTCAATATTGATGATTTCTTGCTATTTAGATAATCTCGTATCGTTATCAAACTTTAAGAATATCAACAACGATGTGTGAATCGTGTTTTTCATTTCGAATCAAATTCAAATATTTATAGAACACTATGTGAATAACAAATAAACAACTATGTTATTAATGTATGACTATGTATTCATTCGTGTATCGAATCGAATCAACCAATTATTCGGTTCGATACGATACACATATTAATCGTAAAATTCTCAAATTGAAGCTTCCATTTACTTTGTCTCTTGCTTATCATCCTCATCCGCTAAAACAGCATTGCAAATTTTATTTTGGATTTTAAAATCTGACATATAATTTCTTAATGACAGTGATTTTGGTCAGTAAACTGGTTTGAGTAGATGTGAACTTATTTGAAACTTAAATATCAAAATTGAAAACAAAAATTAGTGACGAAAACAGTTTGCGTCTCTTAAATTTGTATTCAATTATTTGAATTTTTTGAATATGTCGATTCAATTCAAAATTTTATCGAACAAAGAAAGTAATTCGATTAGATGTTAAATTTCGAATGCTTGATATCTCTTCTTTAAATATTTAATTTAATTCCTATTCATCGAACTTAACTATAATAATATATAAATTGATAAGTTGATATAAGTTGCGTCATTTATGCTTACTTAAACATTCCTTTAACCTTTTTGTATGTGATAACATATTTTAATTAGGTGATAAGATGCTGATTCGGAGGTATTTGATGGAATACTGTGCAGTATATTCAGTGAACAGATTTTGCCAGCTATCGTTAGAATTTTCGATTAAAGCTCTCCATCATTTTTTCGTCCCCATTTCCGAGTGAATTTTCATTGATGTTTTTCGCGAAAAATACATTGGCAGTAGGGGAGCATCAACGTACGCGAATGAGCTCGGATTTATCGGTATTTGGTCAAGTGAATCCATCACAGGAGATAAACACTCATTTGTAAGGGATACTTGATTCATTAAGTGCATGATTAATGGAAATCCGATTTAAGCGATCATGGATGCTGTCAAATACTTTTCCAAGAAATACGAAACCAACTCGCACTTCTGCTTAACACTGGAAATAACTGAATGCTTGTTTGCTGAGGATAAATTTCCGGAAGTGAACATTTTCGTAATTGCTTTAGTGCATCATGCACTCTCGACTCGTTAAGTGGGTACCGTTGAACCTTAATCTCTTAATTTTTATTCCGAAATTCCGATAGAACTTATTCAACATCTTCAATCATTTCCATACCTTTCTGTTAGTAATTCTTTGAGTTTTAACTGAATATGCTGGAAAGAAATTATAATCATAAGAAGAATAATAGAACAATAAATAAATGAAATAATCACAAAAAGGCTAAAAATGTTTACACTTGTATGTAATATTACAACCGAAACAGTTTGTTAAAATCCTCAGAGTGGTTTCCATAAATTATTCACTGTCAAAGTAAGAAAAATAATGTGAATGATATGGGAAGAAATGATTCTTATTCCCGCAGTCATCAGTAGGTAACTAGGTGGTAACTTTGGGCTAATTATTTATCGACGAGAAATAATCTATTTTCGGGAAAGATAGAAAAATTTTTGCAACATATTCCGAAAATCTGACTCAGAATTTTCGTGCATTTTCTAAATTTCTCCTCTGGAAATTGAAAATGGAATTATTATATCCGTATATTATTCGTGTTTTCACAAATTCAATCTTTTCTTATATTTCAGGAGATCTTTTCATTTTTTATTATTAGATTTCTCGTCTGTTTACGACTTATAAATATATTTTGTAGTATATTTTTTCCCCAACAAAAAATTCATTATTTTTCGGCGCAGAATCCATCCCGCTCCAGAGAAAGCTTCTCAATCTTTCGCCAAGGTTAAATCCGTCAGCGAATTCGCGATATCTATTTCACAGCTCTATGCGAAACGATAGTTATGAAAGTGGCTCGAATGAGTCGTGACATCCGCCGGAAACGTATTCGCTCGATAGAGAGTACTTTTTCTCGCTCTCCCAAAACGACAAGGAATCCGAACACTGTTCGTCACTCAACCGCCGTACTGAGGAGTGCTCAATCAATTACGTTGGCCCACCGAAACTGCCATTGTTCGCTAGGGTTTCTTTGTCTCTCTGGGAATAGTCTGTCTCCATTTCCATTCAACCGCGAGGAATTCTCCCACGCACATATTTACACGCACTGTACGAGGACCTCGTAAAAGAGATTTCCTTCGAATGAGAGCCGTGGGGAATGTCGTGTTTCAGATATTCTGATTAGGTTTATGCTCGTCGCGTACCGCATGAAATAAGGAATGCGTCGAAATGGATATTGTTGAGGATTTCCATGGAGGAGAGTTTTTGGGAGTGAAAACATTGATAGAAGAGAATGGTCGGTCCCTGGAGCATCGACAAGAAAAGTTGAAAACATGCCTTTAAGTGGTTATAAATGCATAGTAACTGAATGTAATATACGTGGTGGTATAAAAATTTAAGAGTCGATGAAGGTGACGATCGTTTACATTTTTAGTGAACAACTATCCTTCCATTTTCTTAACGTAAATATTGTAACATTACATAATAATTCTGATTCTTGTTTCGTCATCCATTTTTGTGACTTGAACATGGCAAAAGTTAAGTTATCCATCATATTTAATTTTTTCTTTTCCTAATTTCCTCGCTTACATATCTGTAAATAATGCACCATCAATTTCTTTCTAGACTTTTAGACTGGATTTATCTAACTACTACTTATAAATAAAACTAATCTTGCTTTCTCGCTCCCGGTTGTTTTCTCTCAACTTTTTTCTCTGCGTTATTGAAATGATAACACTTACGTCTACAAATCACGTAAGAAATTCTTGCGACCTTCCATGGTTGGTCAATTTCTCCATTCTCTGTGTGTAGATATATGTTTGAAAAACATCAAGGGACATTATAATATTAATATAATTTCGCTTCAAATATGATGCCAACATTCGCAAATACTTCGAAAAAATCGCAAAAATGTCCTCTAAGTTTTTAATCCTACGTAAGCAAGGTCGCCCTTCCACATCCACGATTCTATTCCGTTGGAACGGTTTAAAGTATCCACACATTAAACAGAAAATCTTTCCCTCTAACATAACCAAGTCACTCCGACGTCGGATAACTATCAACTAGACAACGTACATGTTCATATTACCCACGCTCACTCTCTCCTCCTAATACGTAACCTGCTCTCACAAACATACTCCGCTAAAAGCTTCTGCTGCGGTGTCGGCTCCCCTTTCTCTCTCTGGAGTTATCGTGTTTCTCTCATCTCTCCAGGGAATCTCTCCCTCTCTTATCTCCCCTCCTGCTTTTGCCTAATCTCCAAACGGAAAGAGACTCGAATAGATTCGTCGTTGTACAATTTACTCCCCATGGCAACCACCTCGCCACTTGGAGAATCCTTTTTCGTGGAAGCGATCGCAACTCTTTTTCCGGAAGAAAGAAAAGGCGAACGGCCGCATTTAAGGGGCGATTCCGCTCCCAAATAAATCGCACCCCTTTTTTTATTTGTTTCCGTTTCAGCTCCTTTCACACGAGTTTTCTATTCGACGTTCTCCTTTCATCCCATTCTTTCATTCCTATCTCATTCGCTTCTTCCCTTACGAATATCATAGCTTTTAATGTAGTATTTAGGTTCGGAGATCGCAGCTGTGGTTAACTTTCCATGCTTTGAGAGCCGCGGCTGCTGATTCTTGGAAGGAATAATTTCTCGTCGGAATAGCCCATTCTCTCCAGATTTAATGTTTCAGTTCCACTCATCTTTCGACTTTGGGAGTTTTCGTATCGATTGTTGATGTTAATTTGATTTCTCTCTTACATTTGCGCTGCATAGGACGCGAAAGTGGTTTTGAATTGCTAAAATTCGTCTCCTTTCTCCTTATAAAATGGAATAGTATGTGAAATCGTTAATTTGTTTCCTTCAAATTTATTGGTTGAATTTCCCGAACTGCTCTCTCTTAATGCTCTTTAACGTTTATATGGACGAAACTCAAAGTTTGACTGTATCTATATTTTATTATTCGGTTTAAAACATTCCAATTACCAATACGCAGCAAAAATTTATAAGTTTTTAGTATCTTCGAATATGCATTATATGTCTATCTGAAACCAACGCAAGATGAATCCATCGATTTAAATTTCACAATACGAATGACTAATTTCTTAAAACTTCATCACTTCGAAATTTAATTAATTGAAGTTCAATGGCAAATAGTGTCTGTAGATGAAAGATTCTTCCGAGTAAGAAATTAGAACACTTTTGATCTGGATCAATATTGGTTACGGAGTGGAATAGAAATTCAATCCTTGTAATTGAAATTAATTCAAATATATTATACGGCAGCTAATTTTTCATGGTAAAGTTGTTTATCAGGATTTTACGGAGATTAATAACCTGAGAAGTGGAGCGGTTGTGCGGGTTCATTTTTATTCCATTACATCATTTCGTAATTTGACTTTCCGTATCTTACGAGGCCATCTTGCGCGTCTGCAAAAAACGTGTAATTACAGTAAACAAGTGTCAAAGTGTTTCAACGTAGCGTTGGGAACTAATGCCGTCACAGCCAAGTGTTTTGTTCCACCTCTTTGTAAATCGCATCCTGCAATTTATCCGTCTCTCTTTCTTTCCCCAATTTCCCTCCCTTTCATCGCATTCTCATTCCCACGACGAATTCCTTTTCTTTGGGTCGCCTTGGGAAAAATGCAGTCGAATTAATGTCTCTCCTTCCCTTTCCATTCATTATTCGCTTCTCCCTCTCTGTCTTAATTCCTCACTCCCCTTTCTCTCCCGTCGCTCTTACTCGGCGCTATCTTATTTTGCTTTTCTCCAAAACAATAGCCAAGTCGGCAAATTCTCGAAGGTCGTTTCATTATTTGCCTTAAATTGTTTCCCTCCTAGTTTCCTCTTTCTTTGGAAGGCGTGATCCTCTATCAAACATAGACTCCAATGAAAGGGAGAATTACAATAAGGGCGAATTGTAATGAGTATTCAAACAAGCGTTAAAGGAGTATTAGCAAATATAGGTAGCAGTAAGGGAGTGTTCTAATCAGTATTACGAGGGAGTATCCTTTTATGCATTGATTCACTGAAATATCAGTGCCTAAAAGCAATTCGTCCTTTCAAAGTTTCAGTTTAACTAAGTTTTGTAATTTTGTTTTATTTCTGTCTATTCATGTATCGTCTTTAGAAAAGTATCACTCATTGTCTTATTTTTTTCTGAATACTCTTTGTGCTAATGTTATATTCAATTGCCCAATAGTTATTTTTAAATAATCCTATAAATATTTATTTTTTTGCAGGGATGACATTGGTCAATATGACCCAATTTTCTGTCCTCGTTAAAATTGCCAAATGGTTCCCAATTCATAAAATTATCAATTTATATTTTAGGGAGTTTAATTGAAATTGTAAATAATTGCATAAAATAAGAATCTGTTTTCCAATTTGATGAATACATCATTAATGGTCCTCTTTTACAAATGAAATCGAATGACTAATTTGACCGACATGATGAACTAATTACAGTATTACTTAAATATTAATTATTAATTTTAATATTATTAATAATAAAATCCTCTCATATAGCTGGTACAAACTAAAACATGAAGTGGGTATGATGGTGTGCAAGATTACAATGTCATTATTCCATCGGAAACACCGATGTTACACAACATTCTAGTCGTTCCATTTTTCCCCGCCGCAAGTTACTGTCCATTCCGATGTTCTTATTGAGTGAATCGCCGCTCTACGAAAGTGTCGATGTGTGCAAGTGGAAAAGGGTGGGAAAAAAGGACTCTAGGAATGTTCCCTCATAGCCTTTGGCCTCTCCTTTACAAGTGCCGAACTACGCCCGTTTTCCCATCCACAGCCGGATGTTCTAGCTAAGTTTCCCCCACTCCCTCATTAAAAAGCACACCCAAGACGATTCAATTGTTTTCGCGCGCGCTAGTTTCCCAACTGCACGGCCAGAGGTCAGCCCTCGTTTGAAGACGGTTGCATAAGTCGTGGACGTAAGGAGCGGCACCGCAACATGCTGTAGTCAAAATAGCCGGCGGCTGCCACCTAATGGTGCCGCTAACGATTTCTTACTCCGAGACTTCTAATTCTGTAATTGCAAGCCCTCATCCTGTTTTGGTGGAGTCTGCCCTACTTTGAATTCTTGCATCAACGTTGACCCTCATGGCCATTACAAAAAGGCGGTCTCATGCAGTCGATGGAAGTTATGCCATCGCGGAGAGGATCTTTAGAGTGAGGAAACAAAAGATTTGTGTGAGGGCTGTTCTACTCGGAGTTTCCGTTGATTTAATGCAAATTTCTTATTAATTGGAAAGGGCGCGAAAAGACAGATAACCTCTAGCAATTAACGCATTTTCTAGGTCAACTTTTGTTATGTGGTATATCTTACAACCGCATCGGGGAAGAAAAAATTTTCAAGGGAAGATTTCATCGATATCCTACTTAAATGTTTTCCGTTGATTTCTTTATTAAATTAAAGAAAATACCTCGTTTATAGCTACCGCAACATTACTTATAATGGAAATTATATTTAGGTTTTTGTAAATGTTAGGTAAGGATGGAGAGTATTATTTATATTTGTAAATATGCACTACCATTGTTAATTGTAGGGCTGCTACGACATGCAAACTAAGCGACTCTTGGGGCAGCCAAATTTTGGGGACGAAACTTGTTATTCGTAAGATATTATTAATATTCCTAATCTATTGTATTGACGAAAATCCGAAATTATGTCAAATTAAGGAAACGGGAATGAAAGACTGAAGGATATAACTTCTAGAGACAACAGTTACAAGGATTTTCCTTTATTTAATTCAATGTATTTCATAATAAAACCTCCATAAAAATATTTTTAACTGTTATTTACTTTTTCAGTTTCATCAAACGATACTATTCTGTCACTTATTAGAATGGTTACAATAAACGTATATTATCGAATAGGTGCCGCAAACATACCATGCTTGAAACGCCAAAATACTTTGGGTCGTTACTTTTTTGTATCGTAGCCCTGCCTGATTTCGAGGGAGTTAGGTTTCCAAGAGCATCAACACTTCCACCATAGTTGCTTTATTGACGACAACGATCACTTTCAATTTTATAAACTGTTAAACTTTAAAAATAGAGCATCAGGAGATATAACCGCATAATTTTGGAGATATCCCTCATCCGCGTGTATAATACGGATTTATAGCTCATTTTACTCAAATATTCATGCTATAAATTGTGCGAGCTTTGTCTTTCATTGATTTAGTTCATTAATCAGTTTAAGCTAATTAGAAAACCGTTATGAAGTAATGTGTGTATCTAGATGAGAGTAGATAAGAGAGAGAATTCAACTGTAAATCCAGCCAGGACATGCTTCCATAGCATGCAATGGTAGAAATGGCGAACGAATAAAATAAATAAAAACATATTATTATTATTATATATAAACATCGGAAATTAAAGAGCGAAGGAAACACTGGTTGTTAGAAATGATGAAATCACGAAATTATTTTAGTTACTTTATCTGCGAAGCTTTAATGGTTTCCTTAACGAAACGGTAGATAGTTCATTACGTCTAGCTTTGTATTGGGTTTGTAACGCTCTACTATCGGAAATTAGGTTTCGTTTGGGGTAGTTATGCAGTTCTTGCTTCACAAAGGATGTATTCATACTCTGTATGTAAATGAGATTTTGTCACCCCTCATTTGTTTCCCTCCCGATGGGAATGGAGTGAATGTGTTAATTCTCTATCGCGTAGATGTGGAAACACCCAATAGGTTTTTAGGATATGGCGTTGCCTAAGCGATTGGATAAGCAGGCGTCCTACTCTGAAGATGGACTCCTGCCATGTTTGTCGATGCGCTATCTCTCGTTTGATTATGTCTTCCCCATTTGCCACTTCGCAATGAAATGGTATTCCCGATATAGAACAGCGTTGCGGGAGCACACCGCCAAAGATGTCTTGCGTTGGACTCGAAAGAGTTCACTGCTTTCGCTTATGACAGCGAAAGTGTCAAGGGCACACCTTCGAATAGGGACAGCCATTTGCGTGACCAGATTACATTTGAACGCTATCAAACATGTGTTTGTTTTCAATCGCGCTGATGAGATGACGCAAAGAATTTCGAGGCTAGCTAAGTGAGATTAAAATTCATTCTAAAGTTGTATTTATGCTCGGTTCTTTTACAGTGAAATTAAATGGAGATCTATGGCTGATTGCAAATAATTGTTACATCTATTCATCGCAAGCAGGAGCGTAATGTTCCTCTCTGTGTCACATTCGTAGATTTTTGTCGGTCTATGTTGGATAAGGGTAAGCTGGCTGACCTTACTTTTACCCTTCACAAACACAATCAGACACGCACAATCCGTGGCCCGCAGGCCACATGCGGCCCTCAAGTGTTCTTTTTGCGGTCGGCGGCTTCTCTAGAGCTTATAGAAGAACTCACTCCCAGAAGCTAATTGCTCGATTTTAATTTTATATTCAAAATATTTACGCTGTGAAAACTTTATTAGTAATTCAGGTCCTAAGTATCACGCCAGCAAAAATGAAGTAAAATATATGAAGATTACTTTTTTTTCTACGTTCAAATAGTATCAAGATTTAATTTTTGTTAAATTTAATTAAAGCTTATTTAAAAAACGTCCAATTTATTCGAAACTATACCTTATCTAATAAATTATTGGTTCACAGCCGTGCTGGAATAAGTTAACCACTTTATGTAAATATTTAGCCAAATACCTCTTCTGTTTGACTCTTTCTTTCCTAAGGTATGGGATGAGTGTTTCAAATTCAGTTTATTCTGAATTCACCATTCTCAATGAGAATCATATCAAAATTTTAAAATTAGTTTCATACTGTCTATCCCAGTCAAGTGCATTTTACTATCGGTAGAATTAAATTCAAAGGCGGCTTAAATATTAATTTCCATTTGGCTAACGCGTTGCTGAAAATGGATTTACAGTTCATTTTCTGTTAGGCAAAATTAGATATATAAACAACTGGTGTTTGGGTAAAGCAACAAAAAGAAAATATTTTATTCCGAAAATTGTTAATAACTCCGAGTATTCAATTAAAATTAGTCAGGTTGCGAGGCCGAGCAAAATTACGGTTTTCTTGATGAAGAGAAAATGAGTGACAGGCACAAAATAATAGCAGGGAAACAACGTGCGCCATTTCCCTGATTAACGTTGTTACGGTAAAACTCGGAAAAAGGAAAATACGGCATCACGCGAGTTCATTCGAATGCAACGCACGTACGCGTACGTTTTTATGTTTCTCCGTAGCACACGCGGCATCGCTTGTTTTTGTTTTTGGTCGGCGTCTTCTTGTTTATCATTTCCTGCATGAAAAAGTGTCGGGTCAGAAAGAGGTCGAAAGAGCGTGACGGGTAAAAACGAATACCTTCCGCTATGAGGCGAACCGCTAATCGCAAGGATGTTCACTCGCTAGAGGCGCTTCTTATTTTCTTCCGCTGGCAACGTACACTAAGTTTGTGTAATTTATGCTCGCGTCACTATTAGGTAAGGTATGGTATATAAATATACCTTATACCTTAATTATACGATCTATATATCTATACCATATCTATACCATATTTATAAATATATGAGGTATAGATTCGTATAATTTGGACGTTTTTTAATAAATTAATCAAAACAAGGAATCGCGAGGCAGATTAAAAGCGACATTAAATTGAAAATTATATACTCAGAAAATGAGCTCCAATCTGCAGTTTTATTGACTTGATATGAAGTAAAACATCTATATTTAATTACACGCAAAACACATTAATACTGATAACAGTATCGAGAAGAATTTTTAATCCCACAAGAGTACTGAGCAATCTCAAACTATTAGCAAATATAAATAAATATCCTAAAATTATTCGAAAGGGATATTCGACATAATGAACACAGCGGTGCACAATCTTTGCCAATCCAAATTATATTTTCTTAAACTTAAATGCGCTTGAACAAATTGGTTGCTCCCATAACTAAAGTAATACAGGGCTAATAATATAATATCATTCGTACTCGTCCCGTAGGAATGATGTCTTAATCTAATGAAAGTGAAGTCCGTGGAATGACGAAATTTATTATTGAATTAAATGAAAGTGAAGAAGGTACGCCAATCCTTTGAGACATAGATAAGTTCTAGCCAGGCAGCATTCACAGTGGATGACTTGTTGTCAGTGTATCGAATCCTACGCCTCCGTATTTGTTTTTTTCTAGATCGATCTTCGTCTAATACAAAGATAAAATATAGCTTATAGTATAGATATGCATACCATGGTAGTACGTGACACTGTAGCTATTGATGAATAGTTATGTAATATTTTTATGATTACATTTTCGGAGAACTTTCCTAAGTGCATCACCCTTGGGCTTTTTACTTCATCGGAAATTCAGAAATTTTTTATCAAGTGATTTAGTGTTTGAATACTCTATTGAATGCTTCGCGCAAAAGGAAGAGAATTTCAATTTTACGGCGTTCAAATACATTTGTGTATCTATTCATTAATTCATATTTTGAGGATTGAATATCTCATGCAAAACACGTTTCTCAGTCTGTTAACCTCATTTTGTTTTTCTTTCGGGATCATTATAGTTATTCTGTGGTTAGCAAAACTGAGAAAATATAAAAACTCGAGTAATGTTTAAATCATCAACTCCCATAGAACTCAGTTAATGTAGCATATATGAATGTGATTTTCATGCCCTTTATTATTTTTTCTTCGCCGCGAATCCTGGCATTATACAGAAATCCTCTTTTGAAAAAGGGAAATTGTGATTCAACAGATAGCGGAAGAAGCTAAAAATGTTCCTACAATTTATTTTGATCGAAAATGCGGAATAATTTCCACATTCATGAGCCGACCCGCGATGGAATTCAAAACGAAGATCCGGAATATTTAATGGCGACGAATCCCGACCGTTTTCGCGAATTACATCTCCTCTTCGTCACTTGATGAAATGAGCATCACCGTTAATTCTTTTTGCTCGTAAATCCGTTTACTGTCGATCGTCAGCGTCAGGTTTGCGCGGTCCGTTAGCCAATTGCGTCTAATCCCATGTTCATATCCTTTGTTGTCGAGATGATATGTTCGTTTAATAATTGCCCACGGACGCCCAGATTCCGATCGCGCTCGAGTGCTGAGGGATTTACGAATCGAATCAATTTTGCATCACTCGATGAATGCTAATCCTTCCATTGCAAAGAGTACACGGATTCGCCTTTGAACCTGAGTATGATATAATTATGTAAGCTCCGCTCCAATCGTCTTTTTGATTTCTGGATTATTCATTTATCTTTCGAATCCCCGCGAATCCGTTTCACGGGAGCTTTACGAAACAGAAAAGCTTTTCTTTTCCTTTATTGCGCTTCTCATGACATTCTTTTCGTTCCTTTGAGGTCAAGTAAAGTCGTTATAGTTTTGTTTTCTCCTCATAAAATCCGTAAGGGAAGAATAAAAAATCTAGTAAATAAGAAGTCATATCAAGTAGCAAGTTTTGAATAGAAATTGACTGGTTTTGTGTCAACGTATTGCTAGTAAACAATATAATAGCCGCTGAAAGGCTTGTCAATAGAAAGAGCGTAAATGGTTCCTTGCGAAATTTATACGACTCTATATCGGGACATGGAAACGCGAAAAATTCATATAGTAACTTCTGAACGAAGCTATCGTTGCATAGATTTAAGTTGAATTTTTAAAATGGTTCATTATATTTATGAAATAAAAGTCGAAAGTTTTTATCGTGTCCGTTATAGATTGCATTTTACAGTAAATTTACTTGGTGTTCTGATGATAAAAAGCGAGAGATATGTGAAATATCATCAGTTGTGATGATTATCTTATGATATTGTGTAGAAATCTCTGCTACAAAACAAGAATGAAGTGGAAAAGATTGCATTGCTGTTATTACAAGCCTGAATTACTAATCTCTCGAAGATTGAATGAAGATTATGTGGCTCAAAGTATGATATCATGTGAGAGCGAAGCCTAGAAAAAATTTGCAAGCGATGTATATCTGTATTATGAATTTCTTAAGTAATCAAACAAGACATACGGATGAGAAATTAAGTCATTAATAATATGAATAACTTTATTGTCTAGTTTGAAAAATTTAGTGTAATATTAAATCATATGTTGGTCATGATTACTAGCTATTTATTAGCAAGGATTTTTGTAGAAGAGACATGTTTCTCAATTTATTTACCAGCTGAATTAAAACAGCTCGCATCGTTCATTATGTAAGTGTTAGGCAAGCGATTAAGTCATCGCAGTGTCTGTCGAGAAATAAATCAAGGAATTTTCCTCGTCGTATTCAGTGAACGAGTCACGCGGCCTTCAGTCTCTGCCAGCTGAGCCTCAATGTGAATTTACTTTCCTTGAATAAAGAAATTCCTGAGAACATTTGAGCCACACAGCTCTTTCATGAGGTTGAGGGATATCGGGACCGTTCCACCTTGGTGAGCGTGGTATTCCGGAAACCGAGATCTGAAGAGGTAACGGAAAGGATCTATGGGCGAGATAGTATCACCGCGTGCGTGTGTGCAACTCTTACGATTTCCCTTCTTTTCCATAATCCGCCTTCGTTGTGTAACCTCTTTGCTCACGAATCACACTTTCACTCCGCCCACAAGGATGCTCCAATAACTTCCTTCGCCACCTTTCGTAAATTCTGCGATTCGTCAGTGCTGTTAAACGACCGAGTGCCTCTAACTATAATAGTAATTTTTGCACTAGTCTGTTTCTCTTTTTTGGTTAAAATATTTACAGATCTTTCACGCGATATGATTTAATTTTTAGTTTTTCACTGTAAGCCATTGTTAATCCTATCCGAAATCAATTATATACTAGTATACAGTCTATACGAACAGGTTTTATGAGTTTGCACATTGAAAGTAAATTATCTTTCAAGAACGTCTTCCAGAACAAAGAAGAATGCTTTGTTCTGAAAGAATTGTATTATTGTTTTATTGTTTGCATTGTTTTGAACAGCAAACGTCATGCTTGAATTTGAAAAGGGTGTAATTAATTATTTTTGAATTGTTTCTCGGCTCATTTTAAAAACAATTTAGATATAAGAATCTAGTTAAAATATTTCGTATTTTCCATCGTGATATATTTATTCCCTGCCCTTTTATATTTTTCCTAGATATGATATATCTTCACCAAATCCATATTAACTTGAAAACTTTGCATTGATGAAGAAGTGTAGAAAGCGTAGGATAGATCTCGCTGACTCACACTTAATCTACCTCATATTATAACCCACCTTTAGAATTCGGTTTGAAAGAGGTGTATTTTCGGGACCGGCTGATTAGTGTCTTGATGGTTATGGAGATCAAAATATGAAGAGAAACCCTAAGGAGATTAGTCGTGCATGGTGGCGTCATTCACGCACTCTTCGAAAGCAGAAAACGTGCTCCACGTAGAACAGAACTTCGACGATGCGGAGAAATGCTCCGTGATCGTGACAACCTTTGGCCCATCCTCGTGATTCTAAGATTGATCGACCCACTTCCGCCTACACCCCATTCTTTTTGCCATTTTCTCTCTCTCTCAATAATCCACCCTGGTACTCTAAATCTTCTTCAAACGCAATTCACGGCTATTTTTGTTCCCTCACCAAAGAATCGCTAATGTTGCAAACTTGGATATTTGGTATAATTTCCTTAATCTCCCTAGAAATTGACCGATCTTATATATTTTTAACGTCCAATTTTTCAGAGGCTTCTCTTGACATCCTGTATTCTCTTGAGATACTATTCGGAAGATTATAATTATCTATCTTCACCTAACTTATTGAAGTATTGACCTATCATTAATTAACCATCTTATGAAAGCATAATCTCCCGCCGGATAATATTTTAATGGCCTTTTACTGCCTTTTTTTCCATTCATTTTCAAGAATCGTCTATATCAATTATTTGAACGATTTTGTCAGAATTTCTTTCATCTTGTCAATTTCACCTGTACAATTGTTCTAACACACAATAAAGCAGCGTAATTAAGATTATATTTGTATTCTACTAGTTAGGTGTAAGAATCTGTATATGTTCAATCACATGTGAATTACGAGTTGTTTTATATTTCTTTGTTGCTCAAATGAAATCTGTTAATTTTTATGAATCATGTTTTTCTGAGTTAAATTAAATTTCTTCAGTAGTTCAGATTTCTTAGTATGAAAGTTAGTTCTTATTTTGTTATTTTCGTTAATTGAATATTTCCCTACGTTAGGAAATCAGGGTGAAATTAGCGTTTATCAATTTTATTCGCCAATGTAAAAACTTCATTCGATGTCGGAGTATTTTTAGCGATGAATCATAAAGTCAAGGAATTTCTTATTTATAATCTATATTTGAATGTTTTCCGAAGGTATTAAATGTCCTCAAGCCCTCTTCATAAAGGGAATACGTAAGGATATTTACCACTCCATGGGATTAATGCGATGCAAAGGAAATTTTAAGTGAAACAGTGCTTAAGCCTATCGCTAATATTTATCCACAGAACGTTTCTTCTCGAATTAGCTTACCCTCAACTTTGAAAAATATCGCTCGCTGAACTCTCAAACGAATGAATTTTCGGCTCATGGACATAATTTACGAGCGTGAGGAAGAGCTTAATAAAGTCTCACAGTCTCTTTTTTTCATCCGAATGGAATATAGAAACTGGGTTAATACTAGTTCGGAGCGATGATTGTGGGTAGGATTGCGCGCGCTATTACTCCAACGCAAAGAGCAGTACTAGAGATGTTTGCACGTATGCAACGGGCAAACAATCTGGTCACGGTGCGCGCTCCCGTCTCTTGGACGTTTCTTTTGAATATCGTCGCAGCAAAGGCGACCAAGGCAACTCGATTGCAACCCCATTACCGCTCGCTCTGTTTGTGTTCCGCATCGAACGACTCATTTTTCATTTGGAAATTGCTGACAGTGGCGGTGGACGCCTCTTTTTGTTCCGAAGGTTTTTCGGCCGATTATGGCGAATTGCGAGGGAAGAGACGCCTCATTAATAAAGTCAATTAATCGTCGACGGAAAAAAGAAGAGCCTTTATCTTGCGGTAGGAAGTTGAACACCGAGGCAGTGTCGGGAGTGCTGATCGATTGGACTCCCAGATTCACATCACATATCGCGTATTCGCGCCAATGAATGGCTGGAAATAGGCAAGCCTTCCGTTCGACGTAGATAGCCAAAATCCAGGCGTATTAATTTATCGGTGAGAAGCGCATTTGCCGATGCAAGTTTATTCGGAATATTCGGTGAATGAAGGATTAACGGTTATCATATTATTCGCGCCTAAAATTTAAGTACGTCAACGAATTCTCTATCGAGGTACGATTATGATCCATCGTACTCAGCCTTTCTTCCTTGTATCAACTAAAACCAATTTGCAGGCATTTATTAATGAATGAATTATTAGTAAACATGTTAAGTAAAAGGAATCATATATTGAAAAGAGAGAGTACTCTTAAGCCATTCGGGAGAACGATGCTGCAACGCGGACGAAATCGCAACGTCCTTGCCCACATAGTCTCCCGAATGGCTTGAGAGAATGTTCCGGCGAGATAGCTCAACAGACAAAGCACCCGACCGGCAAAGAGAGAGTGCATTAGAAAATAATGCCGCTATATAACCTTATAAGAAAGGTCTATAAATTATTCAAAGAAAAAACCAAATGTCTTGTTCGAAGAGGGATCTTTCGTCCAAAAAGTGTTTTCTATAAAAAAACATGCAGAAAATAGAGAAAAATTATCTCTCAGAAATAAATATACTATTTATATAAACGTCAACGCCAAACATAGCATCGAAAATAACAGACGTCCTTTAATATTAAAAATATTTTTTTTATTTCCAATTTTTCCCTCATTAAAATTGACCGAATAGTCTCATAAAAATTCCTTTTTGTCATTTTTTGCTGAAACTCCTCTTCGTATAGCGCTGACGTGTTTCCTATCTGAAGCATACCGCTGCATACACGTTTGCCTCCCGAATTGCCGTCATTAACCGTATTACCCTAATTCGCCGTTTTTAAATTAGAGAAATGGCCAACCGTATCCCATTCCAGTTACACAGGAATGTGCATGTTTCATGAAACAAAATATGAGCTGGAATGTGCATCGTAATGTGCGATTATTCTGAATTAGGTGAACGTGATCAAGTGGTCTTTTTGTAATACCTCAGCGAAATTCCAGACGGCTAACATTTTCCGAATTCAGCCCTACGTTTTTCTCCTCGTTTTGATGATACTTTTACTTTACCTCCGCCGTAATTTTGACTTCTTGATGGACAGTGGCTTTGGCGATCAATAATGGAAATCAAAGTTTGAAAATATTTCTTAGCATTACGTCTTTGAGATCTGAAAATATCAATGCATTAATCGTCAATGAAAACTGGAGTTGAACCATCAGATTCATATTAAGTTTAATGGTACGTGATTCTTAAAAATGTGTATCCCTATGCATAAATATTCTATTCACTTTCAGCTGTTCGTGAAACTCCTGAATTAATGAAATAACTGAGATATAATCCCGACCGATATAATGCTTTCTCCCAGAAATGAACTGTTCTTCAGTGGAACACAAATAATTAGTACTTAACTTTTTTTTGTAAGTAATTCAGGTATTTCATGTTCGGATAAAGTAAAAATAGGATTACAGAAGAATAGGCAAAGAAAAAGATTGAAATTACGGATGCTTATCTTATATAAGTTTAGTAATCTTCAGCAGTAATCTAAAAGTATGACGACAAGTGGAGATGGTATTTGCCCGATTCTAATAATTAGTTTCATATCGTTTGATTCCTTTAAAAATTCAGGTACAACGATGGGAGTACCTGATATACGAATATATAAAAATGTACCCAAAAATCATACGTGTGGTGAATTAACTAACATTAATTAACATAATTGACAGTAATGAATTGTGGTCAGTCAATTTCCTTGATGAATGATAAACAGACTATTGCTAGATTAAATCACGGACATCCAGTTTGCATTCAGCAAACCAACTGTCTCAGTTCAGCAAATTTGCCCGTTCAGATCAGCAAACCAGCCAATTCCTTAATCTAATTACTAAAACGGTGTTGGAGCCGCAATCGACTTGAAAATATCGATCGATAAATAGGAAAATTTTCAGACGGAATTTAATTGCGGGAGAGTGCGGTTTGCCCATCGCGGGCGCTTTCTTTAATTTCGGGAGATCACTCCTTCCCTTAATCTATCAGCAACCAAACGTCGGGAGAGGTCCATCAAATTCCTTCCATTATTTCCTTGACCCTCCGCCGTTCCGTTTCGGGCCATCCCCCAATTTCCCTTCCGCAAACCCAACCGATCGCCTTCATTCGTGAGTCTTGACGACCTCCGCTGCAGCATTAATCAACCCAACGCCGTTTCCGTATCGCGGTTCCCCACAGAATTTAATTAATGGGGCTGCCTTCTGAGATTGGCTAATCGCATCTCGTGGGAAGGGGTACGGGATCGGACCCCGAAAACACTGGGCGGACCTCATCTGCTTTGGACTCTCACCAAAAGCCCTTCTCTACCCTCGGACATCCATTCCTTTTGCCTCTCGGATCAGCCGCAGAATTATCTCCGATCGCTCCACTCAATGCATTCAATTAACAAACTTCGCTTTTCTCTCCCCTTTTACCCCCTTGACTTCGCTACATACCGATCGTTTCCCTTTAATAAACTCGTGGGAGGAAGGAAGAGGGAGGGAATGCAGAAGGGAAAATTCTAAAGAGGATCCAGAAAAAAGTTTCAGGCGCGAAGAGAAATCGCCGTACCTCAGGAGGATTGGCGTGCTTCCAAAAGTTGAATAGATTGACTTGCGTTGGATTAATATGGACGTAGATTAATTCTTATATGACGGACGTTATACTTAATGTGTGATATAGTGTAATTGCTTACCGATGAAGGAAAATGAAAAATCCTTAATGTAAATACTTACTATTTACTTGAACGGATGACTTCATCGTTAAGATGTCGTATATTCCATCTTCTTTTCTTATCCACTTTACTTGAAGAACGAAGACTTCCATTTGGCCCGAAGGGTCAGGTTAAATGTTTCCCCTGTTACCAAATGTGTTCCCTGTTACCAATAGCTCACATTTACTACACCTAGTATTGACAGAAATATTGACGATGAACACTGTTTAGTCCATAATCAATTTTATTGAATACCGTAAAGTCCATTCAAATTACTCATTTTTTAAAAACGGTGGCCACACTATATGATAAACTTTGCACGATACGTCGACATTATATCAATTTTGAATGTAAAAAGGCATAATGCAAAGTTCGAATTCGGTCTCAATACTCTTACCCCAAAGTTAATTTTATGTTATATCTATAAAGAAAAAAACGTGAACTTACCTTGAGATACCAGGATGACGGACTATTTCTGAGACCTTTTCTACCTTTTCTCAAAACATGAGACTTTTTCTTCAACATTTTCTGGTACAAATCACTTTTTAGATGAGAGAGAAATGACAAGATTTATGTCTTGCCCCCGAAAGGATGGAGGTTTTTTTACGATTACTGCATTCTTCCGATGGCCCATTTTTTGTTAGAGATGTGCTCAATCGCAGCTTATTTACTGGGGTGCATCCAGAAAACTTACTCTAATGATCTGGCATTTGTGATTAGTCGACCCATTATTCCCTTTCAGCATAATTGGACCAACACTAAATTCCGATTTCATTGATATAACAAACGATTGTAAAGGTATTTTCTTATATTTTACGCCCGATCATATTTCTTTTAGCTATGCGAAAACATTATTCCTCTCTCACTCTTCATGCTGCCATAAATGATACTGAATAATTATAATTCTGCACCGATATATTGCATTTTATATCATATTTCTCATGTACACTGCCATTCTTGTCCCCTAAAGGGAGTGAAAAACGATATTCGTTTAAGGCACGAGTGACCCTGGATAGACGAAATTGGAAGCCCTTTCACTTTCCGATATAGCAAACTTTCATACAAGAGAATGAAGAGATCCCATAATAGATACTACATCAGCTTATATTATTCTCATGCTGTTGACGAAACGTAGTAGAAAATTTTTTAACCTGGTAAGCAAACTTCAGCTGGTGTGAGGTTCTTCTGAATGATGAATCCTTAGAAGTATTGCTCATTTCTTCATAAGTTTTCTGCTGAAACATTTACAAAGTTATATTCAATGTGTTATTCGTTATTATCATGGTGAGCTGTAATTAAGTTAGATTGGTTGAACACGGATGTTTACTATTGTTGCATGCATGCAGCTGTTTTCTATGCAAAGACCTATAAAAATCTCAAAATTGTAGATTATTCCGAGTTTTAATTACATTGCTCAATTTCTATCATCCATATTTTATGGGAATTAAATTCATCTTCATCTAGCTTCATTTCCTGCAATTTCTCGTCTTTTACTCAACTATTCCTTTTAGCTTTGTTCCCATTTACGGAAGGTAATTAAGGTGAAATTGGGATAAAGGGCAATATTTTTGCTTGTCTTTCCCAGCCCTTCCCTCCGTAGTCCCTCACCTTTCTCCCCATATTCCTCCGTTTCTCGCCGTATCATCATCTCCGCAGCCAGGGCCGCTAATTGCCTCCCTTCATCCCCAAACTTGTGCGAGAAACCACCCTCAAACAGCCAAACAGCCCCCCGCTATCCCCGCATCCGCCGTCCGCTAACTAATCTACAAGACTTTTCCTCCGCCTCTGTGACCTTCCTTTCGCGACTTCAGAAGGAGTTGACATACGTTCCTTTTTTTCATTTCCTCTCCGTACCTTTCATCCTCTCGCCATCTTCCACTCCCAAGACCTCCTCTTCATTAACTCTCTTTTATGCCCTCCGCAGTCGGCATCCATTCTCGTTCGCTTCGCTTTGAAGAGCTCTCTCTGCACGGGCTGTGGTAAATTTAGTGTCCACTCAGCAAAGGATTCGTCCCAATTCACGGACTGCCTTTGCCCTAGCGGGGACTATCGAGAGGCGATGCAAGAATTAACGCAATTAAGGTCCGTCTCAGCCGTTCCGGCGGGAGCTGCCGCTTTATAACTGCCTCGGGACGCGAATTCTCTATACCAAAGGACTATTTGTGGCCATTTCATCTCGAGCCAAGAACGTTCCGTAGTGTTAACCCGAATGTTGCTAGTTAGACTTAGCCGAAGAGTGGAAATTTTTCGTGAAAATTTTGCTCCGCCTAGGGTAATTTTTTACGTATTTTGTTTTTCAGTAATTTTAAATTTAACAGTCTTACTTTTTGGTGATTTCAATTTAAGTCGAGGGTATTAGAAATTAGATAGATCATTAATTTGTATAAATTTCTAGATTGTTATTATAATAAATATTTACAAGATCAAAAAAATTTTCGCCGACAGCTACAAGGTGACAGATTTTTTACAAATACTCATGTTTTCAAGCGTTATTAATCAACTGTAATTAGAATTTCTTAATGTTTTGGAGTAAATATTTTATTTAGTTACTGTCAACAAGATTCAGAACGTTGCACTGCTGGGCTCTAGCTGTGAAAATAATTTTAAAATACAGACGACCCAATCATTAATTAATATTTTAGTGAGTGAGTTGTCTAGATTCTAAAATTATTTTTCGAGGAAATTTAAGCCCAGCAGTGAAATTTTTTGAAAGTTCGGAACTTTACTTGAAATTGAATTTTTTGCAGCCGAAAAAAATAATCCGAGAAAGCATATAAAAATAAAGGATTTGGCCGCCCGCCAAGCGGGTTCGAGGGATGGGTGCGGGTAAAGAGGCATCCGCGACACTAAAGTACGGGCTCGATTCCGTTCATTCCGAAGTTAGGACGAAGAAAAGGCTTCCGGTGGGGTTGGCGACTCTCTAATCCCGGAAGCGCCCGCGACCGGATTCGAACCCGAGACAGAAGCGTCGTATATAAGTCGCCTCGACCTACTACGCTAGCCTGTCGAACGAAGTTTTGAGCATAAAATTTCTTACTTACTCTTCCTTCCGATGGCCTTAGCGAAAGGAACTCGATTCATGAATAAGAATAGGTGCGAGAGAATTCAGTTTAAAGTGAAAAAGTTTTCCTAGAATACCCAGTGATATCCAATTTTCATTATTCTAGATCTAGGTAGCTTTCTGTCAAGAATGTTAGGAGCTTTATTTCGCTTTTGTAAAACTCTCTATCTTTTATTGTATTCATCTGCTCCTTAGAATATGTTCGTTGTAAATCTACACAATTTCAATGCATGTCTTATTTATAATGTTAGCAAGTATTATTCGCTTGAGGGTCTGATGGGAATCAGATAAATTGGCAAAAAAAATACTTTACGATATGAAGGTATATCTTGCTAATTATATATCTGGAATCATCAAAACTTTTATATTTTTGAAAATTTAGCCATATAGTTAAATGATTGATTAAGGTACAAGATTATTAAATTCTTACTATTAATTAAAGCTTTTCGGCCAGAAATTCCCCGAGTGTAATCATAGGATAACCAATAAACGTGATTTTCAACACCACGTTTCGTTTCGATATAATTCGTTCACATCAATCATGACTGAACCTACAATTCAATTAAACTAATTTAATTGAAGTCTATATGTGTAATGATATAAATAACATTTTCATACGATGTATATTTTGAAACTAGTATATATTAGTTTAAAGTGAAAAATATTACCGAATTCCCTCGAAGATAACTTTGTATAACCATATTGATCTCTATACAATATTTTGCATTTAATACAATGGTATAATATATTAACTAATATTTTTCATCCAAATAATAAATCTAAGACGTGAATTTAGGGAAAATGAATCTTAAAAAATTTTAATACTCAACATTTATTAGCTTGTAAAAAAACTGTGAATTACAATGAAATCTTATATAAAACATGGAGCTACTTCTGCTAAGGCCATCTCAAAGTAGAGTTAAAATTTTCATTATTTAAGTCATTTAAATAGCTTGAAGTCTGGGCGCCCATCCACCAAAGGAACGGTCTCGGGTTCGATTCCGGTCGCGGGCGCTTCCGGGGAAATTAAATAGCCACCATCGCACCGCCCCGGATGTTCTCTTTCTCATTCTAACTTCATAAGAAATGAAATCCAGTCGAACTTCTTAAGCGTTGCAGTATTGATAAAAAATTGACTGTGGCGAGAGTCTTTTCATGAGTACGATGACTATTCACGTTAAGAATTCGATGAATTAGATTTTCTAGCCTTCTCTACTTAAGTTCCTCCTTGAAGAAAACTTACTCAACAGGTTTATTACATTTCATCACCTAGGTAGTACGTCTTCGAAAATTTTAATATCAGTAGTCTTTTCGCCGGGCTCCTCGCGCAAACTTAGATTGCACATTCCATTACATTTTCAATGAGAAGTTCCGTGTTTGCACATTCAGGCGAAAAAGTTTTTGATTTGTGGAAGGGCTCGTTCCCAACATGTTGCGGAATAGACTCACCCATAACTCAGGCGGGCAGAAAAATTTCATCGCTGTGCTCCTCCGCAAACAACCCCTTCACACGAGCCGAAACACACACCCGCAAAACATCTCTCATGGAAAAGATCTAGATAATCCTCTATGCCAAAACTTTACACGGTTCCCCCTTCTAGCTCTTCCAAAACAACCCTTTGCCCTTTTCTCCACCCGCACCAAATCATCGTGTTTTTCAGGAAACTTTCCCTTCGAGTAGCAAGAGCCTTATTTGTCAAATATAGTTGTTTGCCTCATCTAATATCAGGACAAATATTACTCCGTTAAATTTGTCAAAATCCTTCACCTCATACATTACACTGGCAAAAGTTAAAATTTATCCTTCTAAGTTGATACGTTTTACTACATAGTCGAGACAGAGTTGCTTAATAATATACCTAACTTACATATATTATCTCTTAGAGACTGTATAATTGTGATATAACTATTACCGAGTCAGGAATATTAGTTTAGAAGATATTTGAGTAAGCCAAGCTATAAAAGGAATATTTCTGCTCGTAAATAGGTGCACGAATTCTTTCTCGGTTCCTGATTTCATCTTCAATCGACGCTTTATAGTTCTTATAAACGAAATTATGGGGAAATGCAAATATAGACAGAAGTGTAAAATGGCTATATGGAAGCGCGATAATTAAAATGGTTTACGAAGATAATGTGAATGATTCCAAAGGGAGAAGAAGAACTGTTTAATTTGCAGAATAACACGTTAAAAAGAAAAGATGTAAGTAGATTGAAGGACTGTTCGAAAAAATGGGTGTTCAGCGATTGACGTATGCAATGTTTGGAAAATAGATACAGTAAAACCCGTTTAAAACGCTCCCGCTTAATACTAGGTCTACTGAGGGCTCCAATTCCGTTTATTCGAAACACAAGAAAGACCTTCAGAGTCTTAAGCATTAGTTTTTACCCACTGCCGGCTTTTAAGATGGATTTTTCCCTTCCCCAGATTCACTGCAACCCGCGTTGTCCGTCACATTTGAGATACCAAAAATTGTTATCCCATCTAAAAATGTGGCAAATAGAGCAAATTAAAAAGTGCCCTTATCGTTAAAGGTGTGAAAGAATTTAAAAATTAAAGGGCTAAAATAATCCCATATCAATTTACAACGTGCATTAATGAAAACGCTCCAAAACCCTGAAAAGCGTTGCAACTGGAATATACTATAACTTTATTGAGAGTAAACGAAGCAAATAATCCTCTTATTCCGAAAGGGAACATCGTGATAGATATGTATGTCACACCAATGAATTTACGTTGAAGACTAACTTGGATCTCTCTTGCATATCTGCTTTGGTCAACACTGACCTTTGGGTACAGAAAAGCGATCCGATAAGAGAATCATTCGGACTCAGGGTCATGAAGGACAAACTCGCACGGTTAATCCCTCGCCCGTTTTATTTAATTCCTCGGGGATTCGGGCCGTCTTCTTCACTTTCACCCCTCTATCTTCCTCCACGGGCTTTTTATTAGCACCTTCTCACGTCGTAAAGCTCCTCTCGGAAACCACGAATCTTAACCACTCAAACCACGCTGCATCTCCCCTCAAACACATCTCCAAAGCGGCACCCTTTCCCTTACACAAAACTCCACTCGCACGGTGCAAACCGCAGCCACTCCATCCGCTCCTCGTTGTGATCTCTACAAAGGACTTAAATGAGATTCGCTCTGAGAAATGAGGGAAAGGATTCCTATGAGACAGAGGAGATTGTGTGCGCGGAGAAAGTGGAAGAGAGTAGATAAGGAGACGAAATGCGAGATGGTATGTACGTTAATGAAAAATCTTGCGACTCGGCTTGTAAGCTTGATAGTGTATGGCTCGAGATAGTCTTAAATGTCCTCTCTCCGGAGATGTCGCGAAATTTATTCGGGTTTCACTCGAGATGTCGTCCGTTTTCCATTAGGTGACATCTGAATTCGTGTAAACTCAATATGTTCAGGCTTGACTTGGTCTAAGTTCATTTTCATTATAAAATTATTTTTTTTTCAAGAAGTAAAAAAATAACTGAAGTGTGAACTGATGTTTCAGATTCTATTTTACTTTGTGAAAATAAAAAATAATTTTATCATCAATTTATGTACTCTATTTTGTTTCTGAGAACGACTGAAATAGGTAAAGATTCTATTTTCTATTCTAGCATCTCCTTAATTTGTCCTACAGATTCTAAATGACGGAATGGTTGTAGAGCATTAAGCATAACCTAATAATAAATAAGCTAAGTAAATATAAGCATTTAGTATAAGCTAGTATTAAAGACGGGGAGAGAAGAAAACCAATGAAAATATACTAGATCAGTCAGAAATAACAAAGAATGGACTTCGATAAAAAAGGAGAAAGAAAAATCTCATATCCTTATTAGATTTTAAGAAATTCCGTAAACTAAGACCTATCTATGAATAGTTAGTTGATTCTGGGAATCCTCTGCGTGACCTGAAAGCATGGGCGAGATAGTGCATATGCCCTTGAAGGGAATTACAAGCAAGGTTTCGCGGAATTTGGAGATTTCTGAAGATTGTTCAGGTGAGAGAGGGCGATGGGGAAGATGGATGTTGGTTGTTTGGGGGAAAAGATGTTGCTCGAGATGAAAAATTACGAGTGGGACGAAGCCCAAGTGGAAGGAAATTAAATATTTCGGGGAAGGTTTCGGACGCTTTTCTGTTGATCCTGTGCAGAATCAGGGTTTAAAACTTGTTCTAAAATTGTTCTAAAAGAGGGATGATAACGATTTTCGGTTCATCCTGCAGTACGTGAGAACGTGTTGAATTAGTTTTAAACTAATTGTTCTAAAAGAGAGATAATTAATTTAACTAGCAGCTAATGTCATCGAAATATCTGTATGGTAAAAAATCCGCCAATATTTTATCCATGTCGAATCATTTATCGATATTAGATTATGATGTATTATTTTATGAAAAATAATAAGCATGCTAATTTGAAAACAGAACTGTGAAATGTTACAACCTTACAGGAAGGAACTCTTCGCGCCGCAATCTCAAATTCTATTAGCAAGATAGGAAATATATACCTGCCTTGGTAGTCTGTATACTCTCTCTAAGGAAATCAATCTTTGTATACGGCCCACCATAAAAGAAAGAATAGGGGGAGAAAAATTGCAATCCGAATACGGTGATAAGGGACTTGAGGTAGAGCAGGAATAGAAATGGAAATTTTTCCGCAGAATTCTTTATTAGAAACATATCTACGGCGAAGCGAGAAGAAAGAAGATCTCAAACACGAAACAGAGGGCAGGAATAGAAGGAATTCGCCACTTACCCTTCCGCTCAAAAAATGAAACTAATGTCGGAAGGCGAGGGAGTAAGAGGTCACGTGCTCATTCCCGCCATAAATTTCGCAGAGAGATGAGGGTAAGGTGAGGGAAGGAAACCTCCGCTTCTCTTGTCGTTGGGACGACCCATCGCCCCTTTGACCTCTTCCCTTGAGGCACTGTTCTATCCTTCTGTTTCTCTTCTTTCGTGTGTCCACTCCTATCTTCACCTCCCATCTCTCTCCATTCCTCTTCTTTCACGCGCATTCTTAGAGCGAAATCTTCCATCTCAGTTGTGCGGGGATTCCCCTCAGGCGGGCTGAAACAGCTTTCCTGTGTATCATCAAGAGGGGGAATTATTCTTAAATTTTCTTCTGAAGATTGTCCTTTCCGTTACGTGGCGGTGCTCTTCCGCGAAAAGTCTCAAACGCTTGCCACTTCATTGTCTTCCGTTTAGTGATGTGTTTTTGGGGAATTTCTACAGACTGTTTTCTTCGACGAGAGGAAAAAACTTCCATTGATCACACTTCACCGCTTCTGGGATGGTGTCAAATTGGAATAAAATGAAGCATTATCACCGTGTAACATTGTCAATAGTAATCACTAGTCACAACAAACTAAGGCCACGTTCGTGAAAAGTATTTATTTATTTATTTAGTATCAGATCCAACAACAGCTAAAAAATGATTGGCAACTTACATAGGATACAATAACAGACAGGAGAAAATATGAATTAAAACATAAAAGAAAACGGAAGTATTTGAAATAATAACACAAGGGGGGAATTTAAAATTCCCGGCTATGGGTGTTATTAATGTTAAATATGAATGTAGAATTAACCGCAAAAGATCAATGGAAGGTGTTTTAGAAGAAAAAATATTTAAGTGTGAGGTAAAGTAGAAACATCTACGGAAGAAAGTAGATCTTTTGGAGATAGAGATATGTAATAAAACTAAAACGAAAATGTTGTTAATGGAGGTGAGAGTTCCGGGCGAGACGTGAAGGCTAGTAAAAAGGAGAGAATTTCTAGAGATCTAAGGCGGCCATTGAAGATGGGATGAAGGAATAGACATAGAATAGAAAAAATAGAATTTCACAATAGATGTTAGTTGATACATAATGAATTCATGCCGATACTTATCACCTCGCCTCATTATCTCAGTTCTGTTACATTTCTTAGCACTTTAAACACCTTGAATTTTCCTACTTTCCTTTTCAAATATATTCAACTTTATATCTCTTTTTATTCCTTATAGCCTTTGCTTGTTTTTCTCCGATATTCCCTCACTAATCCGAATAATCACCATTTCCTCTCCTTAATACCTTTCATACTTTTTCTACCAGTTTTTTCCTTCCCTGATCCTCCTTCCAATTTCCCTTCCCAAATACCCCTCTTCAGGTTTCCCCTCCAATATTTTCCCATTAATATTTTCCCTTCGCATTACCCACACTTCTCTCTAATCCCATTTCTGTTTCTACTTCACCCTTATGATTGTCCTCTTGCTTTCCCCTCTCATCTTTTATGACAGATTTACATCGGCCACAAACGAGAGGCGCCCCCTTCGAAAGGGAAATGCGTGTGGATGCATACATTTGTATTCTAGGTTCATTTCTGTCCGCCAGAGGGGAGGGCGATGAGGAGAAATGGCTGTTGTAATGAATTCGCTTCGGCGTTTCTCGAGGGATCTCGTTGATTCAGAATGGTCTCAGTTTGACTCCTCCGCACTGACTTCTCTGCCTTATAACAGACGACTTTGGCTTCCTTACCCTCTTGCTTTCTATCGTTACTGAACAGTTTTTACGTGCTTTCGTCACCTCTCATCGTCACATTCTTCCAGATTATATGTAGTAAAACCCCTTTTATAGGATCCTGCTAAATATTTATCTCTCGGTTCCGATCTCACTTATATGAAACACAAGGTATAATATAGCTGAAAATACTGCAATACCTGATTTTCCCCCTCGATTTCGTCCCCAAATACGCAGCAACCCGCTATTCGCAATCATCATCCTCATTTTCTATATTAAAAATCATTCACGCTATCGGTCTCGCCCTCCCGCGCTCTCCATTTCTGCTGCGCATTGTCTCATAGTAAAATTTAATCTTGTCTCTATTAAAAGGCTTCTTTTAGAGCGTTAAACTATCGAGTTTATTAAAAATGTTATCGTTGTTCCAATATTCCTTTGTCTGCAATACTTAGATTTGAATCGATGATGTGAAATTTATATTCTCCGCCAAAATTCCAATATTGAATGCAACTAATGAAAATAATCTGTGATTCTTATGAAATTGTATTGACGATTACTTTATATATAAACTTTAAGTATAAGCTCGGTATTTACTCCACTTATTAACGTTACTACGTACCATGAGAAATACCGGAACGTTTTATGTAAGAAACGTATTGGTGTAAAGAAACAAGAAAAATGACCTGAAATGGATTCCGACATCTCTTTAGTTCTATGAAATTGTACATGAAATGAAACAAAGCCGAAGTCTAATATCAGGATTTGAGAATAATTTTTTTATAGAAAGATAAAACGTTACGTCTTACACCCTCTTATTCAGTACCACGGCACTGATGTTAGGAAATACATTAGAAAACAGGCGGGTGCGAATCCAATAACAGGCTTTTGCATTTGTTTGCCTCTTGAAGCAGGAAATCCTCCAAAGTGCTCACTTGATTCCTCGTCCCTGAACATCAGTTGGTTCCAGTGAGGAAAAATGTCTCACAGAAAGGGATCTGAGGTGATTCATAACAAAACCCTGGCGTGAAAGTGCGAAATTCCTCTCTGGAACGTGATGTTGCCTCTAATGACTTAGATCCTCTCGAATAACGTCCGACGTGCGCTAGGAAACCATTCTAGAAGTAGAAATACCGCTCGGAAAACCTTTCAGCAGGGCTTTGGCGAAGTCGATTCGGGAACGAGCTTTTAAATTTTCGATAAGGATTTTCCGTGTAGCGAATGTTCGCACAGGCGTTTTGCTTCCTCCGGTTCCACTAAATGCCGCGCTCGAACATTCCGAAGCTCTCCCGTGGAACAACAACGCGATCGTATGAGCCGATTTACGAGCCTCTTTTCCTCTCCTATATTAGGAATTTTTCATTGCTCTACTTCGACGAGCCTTCCGCAAATGTATACCGAGAAGATCCCCGTCTCCATTCATTCGGCACGTCGTGCTTCGCTCCCGTAACTCACTTTTATGACTTCCCTCGCGTTGTTTTTCCCCTTTTCAACCCTTTCTATCCCTTCTCCCGTATCCTCTTACGGTCCCTCCCCGTAGTATTATTACGCGTAAATCCTGCAGAAATCCCCGCTCGACCTGCACGCCTTTCCAGGTCTTCGCGGTTGTCCCGCCGACAATAGGCGGGGACTTGAGTAACACGGCTCTCTTCATACTCTCTCCTCCATTTAAGCACCCTCTCTTCCCTTTTAATCTCTGCCATTTCTGTGTGTTCGACACGAATTTCGTCTTTTCTGTCTTAATTACATCCTTTCACTTTGAAATTCAGAATAATGTTAATGCCTGGATGTAGAATGTGTACAAGTACGCAAGGGGATCTCTAAAGGGCTTCTGAGCAAGATGAAAAATACAAGAATACATAGAATATTTTATTAATATAAACCAAAACTGCATAATATTATAAGAAGGCCGCTGAAACGTTGATGATGCGGAACAGGACCATGGACCTGAGCCGGATAAGATGACAAATAATTTTTAATTCAAAACTCGTCATTAGCGAACTTTCACCTCCTTTAATGAAGATAATTTTTATTTTCTGACAATGGAAATGAAAAACACCTAAAACCCTCTACATTTCCATGAAATTACAAAAGAAAATTACTCTGAGTATCCCAAGGATGGCCGAATGTGCCGAAACAAGTCTTTTGATATTGTTTTCTTAACAATGTGGAAGTGTAGTTTTTCATTATTCTATTTTTGATTAAAAAAATAATCTTCTTTGTATGATGAGATTTCACAAAGTAAATCCTGAACTTACTGAATTTATATAATCTATTATTGTGTTTGGGAATGAAGCTTTAATAATTTTCTCTCCACTATTAGTGTACAATAGCTTCTTCTCTAGCTCCTTATTCCTATTCTTGATTCCTATTCTCAACTTATTTTGAGTCTTCCCACGCTTCTTCCACCTCTTGGTACGATGTCTCTAATTATCGTCACAATTTTCTTCCTTCGTTATCCCACTTACATATATGGTTGCTTCATTCCTTTTATCTTTGTTGACCAACTCCATGAACTAATTGGGATTGTTTGCTTTCTAGTGAAGGCTCCTCAAGTCTCTCTTTTCTGTCTCAGTGAGAAGTAATGACATCGATTGCCAGTCCTTTATAATTGTGGCACCAAATTATTTAGGTCATAATTTTCCCGCTCATATTTAATAGAAATAACGGCTATCGAAAGCGACTTAATAATTTACAGCCTATGCTCTCGTTCTCACTCGTGTTTCATTGGACGCGTACATTTTTATTTCCTCGATATTCAATTAAAACGAATCAATAAAATGAATTTGATCATGCGGTAAAAATTCTTGAAATATGTAATGGTGTGATTAGTTTTAGTTATAGTGTTCTAATAATTTGGCGCTTTTTCTCCCGGAAAAAATATGTGTACTCTTCTATAGATATTGGCTACATGAATTTATCTAACATTGTGGCTTTATTTATAGACGAAAATATATTTGTTAAATCGAATAATTCTAAAGTAAAATTCACTGCACTAGGCGCTGTTTTGTAGAACTCCATCATATTATACAAAAGGAATAGAGAGGCGATTGTTGACATTTTAATGGAAAATATTGTGAAAAAGTACGCTTCTACCTTTCTCTCCCTTTTCATGTCTAAAGTGAATTTAGTGGTACTTTAATGCAGCAACATTTTTTAGTATTCTTCAATTATCAGTATGTCAAAATTTATATCAATCACAATTCATAACTGTTCGAAATAGTCTAATTATTGACAAGACCGTTGATTTATGAAATTTAAATCTCGTAAACTTAGTTTTCTGTTGACTGATGTACGAATATTTTTCTCTTTTCAGGTGAGTTCGCCAATGACAACAACATTGTTCTCCTAACAGTAATTAGAAGTATGTCTTAACCCAAGATTGTATCGGTGAGTAAAAGGCACAGCAAAATGCTGATGTAAACCTTACTATAACAAAGGGGTCTTCGATTCGAAAACTTCGATCTCGTCGTCATTACCATCTATGTTGATGTCTGAATCCTATAGAAAATTAGTCCGTGACAGAATCAGACAAAACCATCTCTATCTTCAGATATCCTTCATTTATATCCTACCTCGAAAAAGAACGATTTAACCTGCTTTCTAGAGCATTAGAGGTAATAATTAATCATTAAATAATATTTTGAGGAAGAAGACTCGTCATATTTATCGATTATTTTTCTTTGAACGAGATTTCTATTGGAGGTACATTCATAAGTATCGCTCACGGGTTCATCGAATCTCTCTTTAGCTATAAACCAGCCAAAGATGAAGCTTTTTCAATCCCTCGGTGGCCGTATTTTTGCTAAGAATTTCCCCAGACACTCATCCGAAGCACTACGTTTTCTTTCCCGAAGGCGGGGGGGCAGAGAAGGGGAATTTTGGGGGGCTGCGAGGGCGTAGGGAAGAGATTGTTCTCTAGCGGGTGTCGTTTTTCTTTTCGAATAAGACTTTCAACAGACTTGGAAAAATAGGAGGGGTTCTGCTTACAAATGCCAAGATTACTTCGTGAAGAAAGGAATGCATTACCATTACAATTGAAAACAACGAAACCCCCATAGTTCCACTCTGAACTGGAAAGAATGAAGCGGTGCCATCTATTTCCCCTTTTAATTACCAATTTCCAAGCCTCGGAGCGAAATCTTTGTAGACGTAGAATGTAGACGTTAACTTCTTGAGAAAGGAAAATAAAATCACGACGGTGGAATTGGCTTCCAGTTATTGTTGAGCTCTCAGAAGCCTCTAGCTATTCAAGTAATTTATTTCCATTGTCCTGATTTCTTGATCCATGATTTTACGCAAGAAACTGATACTTGAATTGTAATTTTCGCGGATAGGTGACCCAACATCTACCTTTCAGTATTTAGAAGATCGTTCTGGTACCGCATTAAAATATGTAGCGATACTGTGAAATTTTAATGAAGTTGACTAATTTGTCCCTGTAATGAATATTTTATGCTGAATTTGAGAGAATGGTTTAAACCAATTTGAAACCCGTTCATACTGTTTTCTAACATAACATCCGATCTTATTTACTCTGAATTTTGCATTGAGTTATAGAAGTTGATGAAGAAGTGATGGAGTTATTTTTGGAAATTCAACGGTGAAGCACAACTTTCTGTTTAATACTGCCAGACATTTTGGTGGTTAAGATGGTCCCTATGTTAGAATTCAAAAGAATTGGAATTAAAGAAAGTAGCGGCCGAAATTGAATTTGGAAGGGAGGCAAAGCTTGGTTGGATATAGCAACGACAGATTCAAGGCAGGAATCGTATCATCAAGGGTTCCACTATCCGAAAATATCAACAATACTTAATCCTGTTTAGAAAATGAGAACATCTGTACGTTAGATGGCCTCAAAATACTTTTTATTATATTCTCTGAAAATTCGAAAGAAATTCTTATTGAAGGAATTAAAGCGCCCGAAAAGGATCGTCGATTAGATGCTTTCCCTCTTTTCCTTAATTCCTTGACGAAGTTTCTTATGCTGAGTAACTTCAGTTTCATCAAAAATAGCAGCTGACGGTTGAGGTCAGTGAAAGGGTCGCTCAAAAAGCCTTCAGCAGCTATATCAGACATGTAAGGTTTTCTTAGGTGACTGCTTAGCAGAAGCTAGGAGGAGAGGCAAATATTTTTTCAAAGGAGCACGGTTGGGTTGGGATCTGAAGGTGAAAACGAGCGAGAACCTCTCATCTGCTCTTTGAAGCATAACTTCGTTCTCCTCAAACGCACGCACCTTCGAAACACTCTGATCTCGCAGCCCTTCTTTGGGCTCATAATTCGATTAAAAGGGAAGGAAAGGGAGAGTCCAGAGGAAAAGATAGGGATTAATCCATGGGGAATTAAGGCTTTAAAAATGCTCGTGCGGCACGTGCGTGCTCTTTTTCTGCGGAGGAATGGGTCGTGGTGTTGCAGGGTCTTCGCACGCTCTTTCGGTCAGGGGAGTGAGCGCGTGAGAGTGCGTTGCGATTTATGAGTGGGAGCTGAAAATGGCTCACCACTCCGCTCTACGCGGGTTTTCGCCCAGAGTTTTCTTTTTTTCGGATGGAGAAAAAACAAAGGCGAGGAAAGGGTCTAATGGGAAACAGAGTAAGCTTTCAGCCTTTCTTCCTTAACCCAAGCGCTTCGAATGCTACTAATTCGCTCTCATTCCTTTCTCATTCCTGTTTCACTATCGTCTTTCTTTTCTTGAGTCTTCACTCATTCATTGATCTCATAGCGGTATTGTTTATCCAATGATTACACCTATCGAAGGGGAGTAAATATCTACTTATGCGGAATATTAACAATCTCTCCGGACCATAAGTTCGGAGGGGAAACAAGCGCATGTACTTACTTATTTTAAAATCTTTCAGTGTGCTTTTTGTTTTTTTTAATAATGAAATAGTGTTATGTAGGTTCACTGCGGATCTTGTAATGAAAAAGATACTCTTATTTAGTTTAAGACAAATGTCTACCATTATACTTTTGAACCAAGCAACGCAGAAAAAATAATTTAAGCTTTCAGTATTAATAAAAAATTTATAAAATATGCCCGGTTTTGGGGGGCAATTACCCTTCCTCCTTGGGGCCGCCAATGCCAGTCGTTTCAATCCAGAGAAACAAATGGCGAGAAAAAATTCTAACTCAATATCTATGCTGGAATCAAAATTAAACAGTTTAAAATACGGAATTATTCCACACTTTAGAATAAATAATAAACAGGCTATCATTCGGTTGAATTAATATGCTTCCGTGGTGCCTCTACTACTTAGGTATCTTTCAACTTATCGAGAAAGAAAGACTTTCCATTTTAAGACACCTACGTTAAAGCTTCAGTCCTGCACCCTTTCTAACCAAATGTCTCCCATTCTTTCCCTATCACCTCTATCTTTATCTGAGTACCAATACATCTTCCCTTCTGAGAAACATTCACCTTTTCCCCTTCTTTTCTACGCTCGTGCTTCTTCCTCCCATTCCTTCTTCTTTCTATCTTCCCGAGCAAGGAACACGAAGGGATTAAGTAATCCGAGAGGGTGAGCGTAGGTTACCTCGAAAATCCTCCTTGTAAATCCCATCTGAGATTCTTTCCTTCCTCTTGGTTCGTTTACCTTTACCTTTTCTTGAAGTCACTATGCGATATTTCACTTATATTTTAGCGATTTTATAATTTACTCACCTCTATTTTGGAGTGACTTTAAAGGTTAAATTTTCTGAATTTCTTAAAGGTAAATTGATTAACCAATATTCGCAATCTAGATTGATAGAGTTATCTGTTGTATTGAGTGAGATTGATTTATTTCCTATTGAGAGAATAATGGGCAAACTGGGTAAGAAAGAACTGTGAACGCTTTAGAAGGTTAAACGGCTTCGGTATAGAAAATTTAAAATAGAAATGTCAATGGGATATTCATAAAAGCTTTCTTATTTCGTATTTAGTTAAGAGTTTTTGTCTTATATAGGAAATACCTTTATGGTAATTTCCTGATATGGTTGAAACGGTAATTTCTCTTTCACCTTGCGGGTGATTTGCGTTAGTTTACAAACTCCCATCGTTATTTGAAAACAAGACGTTGTTGTTGATCCTTGAGTTAGACTTGGAAGTAAACATCAAGCGAGAAACAAGTGCCTCACGTATTTTCTTTCACTTTTCGTCGTAACAAGTGTACTCGTATATGACAACTTTATAAATGTTTACAATAATATGTCAGCCTCTCTGGTCTTTGCAGCCTGAAAGTTTAAAAAAACGTCACCCTATGGCAATCTAATGTGGATGAGGATTATGGGACTGTTTTTATGCCAATAAACAATCATCTTTCGAGCGTGAGAGCATGATCTCATCATTGCATTGTTCGCCGACGGCGATTTCTATTGCGCACTTCGACTTTAACTCTCGCCTATCTACGCCAACGCAGCAAAGGGCGCTTCTCGTGAGTCCAAAGCAGTTCATCACAGCCGTCGGATAGCGGAGTTCCCGACGATTGAAATTTTCAGCGATGAAACATAGTTCGAGTTTTTCGAACCTAGAAATTAAAATCGGTTTCTCGAAATATATTTTCCTATCCGTGCGTCGTTAGCGAATCCCCGCGATAATTTTTAAGAGTGCACGACAGGACCCGTTCCGCCCTCTCCGCACGGTGCGTTTTCTTCAGTTCGTTCGAGCGGAAAAGAAGCTTATTACTCATGAGAGATGCCCTCCGTGCGACCATTATGAACGCCATAACTCTCTCGCCCACAGTTTCCGAGATCGGCCTGCTCTTCACCCACGCGCGCCTCACAAGTACCGTTAGTGTATTCCTCACTCCGACATCCAGGTCTCCCATATTCCATCCGCTTCCTTCTCCCGATCACCTGGCCAACCGATAACGGGAGTGCAAAGGGTCACGGCGCAGAGTAAAATTGCACCTTTCCCCGAAAGAGAGGACGTTGAAGTTGTTTTGAGTTGGAAGAGTTCGCTGTGAGAGCTCTGGAATATTTATGTTTCTGATAAACCCCCAAATATAATCACCGTTTTGATTGCTGTTGATTAGGGATACCTCTCTCTTTGAGGAGGTGAAAGAGAAAATTTATTTAGATATCGAAACATATTTCTTAAATATTTTCTTCCCTGCGTAAAACATATTTTTCTCTCCGATGTTAATATAACAGAGAAAAAAGTTTAAGTGGCACTAACATTTTACTATTTACACACTATACTATTGCTCTAAAAATGAATTCGCTCATACACATACAGTGAATTTAGTTGAATGGTTTAGCTGTAAAAAGTGAAAAAACAATACTTTCCGTTTTTTATACATCGTGGCTTCTACCAATAACCATATCAATCCAATTTTGGGCAGCCAAAGTGATATATTTTTGTGTATTCATCGTGAAGTGGATTGAAGTATTCAATACAAATTCATATTTAAATAGTAAAAAAAACTCTTGCAGTTGAAATGTATGTACATTTATAAACGATGGACTTACCTTCAATTCAAAGTAAAAGAGAAAATGTGAACTTTATTAAACCAAACACCATTCCAAAAAACAAATTGATGCAAGTACTTAGTCAACCAAATAAGCTCACTGGACATTATCATCCGAGTAGTCTTTGAGTCCAAGAAGAAAAACAGTAATACGTTCTGTAAAACGATTTACATTACTTTAAAGACGTAAGTTTTGTTTTTTATTTGGGCGTTTTCCTTCCATCCAACTATTATTTTCTGAAAAATCACGTTTATAACCAGGTCGTGACCCCGTCTGCCGTTTTTATCTTGCAGGATCGTGATAATATCTCTCAAGACCCTATGTTCGTGTTAGTATTCTGTATAATCTCACTGTAAATCTCGGGTCATCCATTACAGTCACTTCTTTTGGCAGTGGAATCGACTCCGGTCCATTCCAAAATTTTTCTAATGGCTCTTAAAGCGCAATGAATGGCGAAATGTTTGCTTCATTTAGTTAATGGCAAATTTACTTGACACGCTCAACTGAAGCTAAAGAAGTCTCTCGGGAAGATAAGATTTCACGATGAATCTCTTTTATTCATTTTATTGTAATTTTTATGTACAGATACTGCGGAAAGGTTTTTATGAGGATACAGTGAAGAATACTGGTGGTATACAATTTTCTTGGACGATTCTGGGGTAATTCTTGTTCTACCAGAAGTTTATAACTGTGAGGGGAATGGAGGAATTGTAAATTTATACATTGGTTGAATAATTTTGTGATTGAGGAAGTATTTCGCTTGGTATTCCTCTGATAGGTTAGATCAGGGGCGGAAAACTTTTCTCTATCGGAAGGCTGCATTAACCATTCGACCGCGTATAAAAGGCTGCATATAAATTCATTAGGCTGATCTTCATCTGAGAACGTTCAGGAGGTTTAAAATCGAAATTGTTATGAGAAAATGAATGCATTCAATTTTGTGCACTAAAAGTAGATATTTTCCATTTTATTTTCACTTAGCTTTAATAGAAATATTGTAAACAAATTATAGAAATACGTGCATTTTTCAGGGAGTAAATAAAAGGCCGCATAATGTGGCACAAAGGCCTCAGGCTTAGATCAATCTCATAAATGTCCAACCTGTCAAAAGTCGTCAATAAATGTCTTGAACTTCAGAAATTGTTCGCACTCTTTTTACGGTACATTTTCCCTTCTTATCATATTCTAATAAAGGACGAACAATCTTTCTAAATTTTTTCCGAAGTTAGTTACTCGGATACTACGTGACTTTGCTCGGCGGCACAGCTACGACTTCTTCTCTCTTTATAAATGTCGAAATTTTAATTAATCGAAACACCGATCGTTTAAAGCTAAAGCGAAAGAGGCGTAGAATTCAAAACAATCCATCGATATGCACGTCACCGCGTACGGCGTTACCAAACTATTCACGCACGTATGCATAACACGGTGCGGGTGTCACGTGGTGAATACTTTACTCTTTCACATGATTCATGAAACCGAAAATCGGGACGCGCGAAGGAAAAAAAGAAATTATTGCCTTTCCTCGCGGACGATGAATGGTATTAGGGCCGGTCAGAGGAAAAAACGACCTCTTTCGGTGCAAGTGTGAATGCTCCTCGCAACTTCGCCTATCTTCCGCATGTGGCGCCGTCGACGGAATGGAATAAATCTTTTTTCCATCGCCTCTCTTTCCCATGGAAAAAAGCGGGACATTTTGCATGGCAATGTCCTTTCCTTGGACGGAAGCCAGGGGATGACGAAGAGCTTCGTGTTTGGAATGGGTTGGCAGGTGTTGGGAGTGTCCGATGGCGGAGTTTGGAGAGGGCCGAGCGGAAATGGTCCTTTGGTATGATACGGGAATCGAACTACGTACCAATTCGCCTTTGATTTATTACCGTCGGAAGTAGGTCGCTTGGATAGGGGAGGAATAGGAAAAAAGGTGGGAATGGCCAAGGATGGTGGAGTCGGACCAAAATTGTGAGATAGAAATGAAACAGAGGGAAAAATTGGGTTAAAAGTAAGAATTGAAAGTAAAAATTAGAATTGTTAATTAAATTATGAATTGAATGAAATTAGAGTAAAAGGGAGAGAAATGAAAATATTAAAATCGGGATATTTTTTAAGAATGAAACCGAACATTGATATAAAAATAAAATGACGAGGAAGGATAGTATGTATTTAAGTTCGTTAGTACCCTAAATAGGAAAACCATAAAATTCGAACTTATTTACTTCGATTTTATGGATGATATGATTGTAATGTAAAGTTAATATTACATGCTCCAAATATAATGATTTAGATTGGTATACAGGCTGACTATCCCTATTTTGAAAGCAATTATATTCCAATTATTCCATATATTATTAATTCCAATATATTCAATTATATAAGAATTGTATAACGTCAGTTTTCATTACTTTTTTTTCTTTGGGTCACAACATAACCATCTCTCTTTCTCTCTACCTTCCATATTGTATGTTTCGAAACTCGTAAATATATTCAAAAGTCCACTCAATATAAGATCACTTCTTCATCCCTAGAGGATTCAGTTCTTGGTCCATCAACATCATTTGAAAAATCTTGCCCTTTACTTTTTGTTTGACGAACGAAGCAAAATGCAATCTTTCTGAAAGTCTGACTTTGTCTCAATTCTCGTAAACTTCACCGAATCATGTATTAAAAAGTTCGGAAATTTCAGATTCTGAAACAAACACGGTCCCAAGCATTTCGGATAAGGGATGCTCAACGTGTACTTTGAAAGGGTTCTAAAAAGAAAAACAATGTTAAATGTATGTAGGTGTCAACCGAGGCTCCCGACTCGAACGAAGTCGCTTGGAAATCTTTTACGGAGGCAGTAGACATGCTGGCGTAACATCATTTTCATTAAAAGGACAAGTATTCGAAAGAAAAGGAAAGGCAGACGAACAAGGTTTTAACGCAGGAGATGGTAATTTCTTTATAAACAGGTTGGCGGATGATAGAATTGAGAGAGTTTACAAAACAAGGGGAATGGACAAAGGAGGAGAGGGAAGATTTCAGAAAAAAACGAAGGAACACAAAAATGCAAATAAAAAGCTGAAAATTGAAAGGTGAACAAGAGGACGGGTGAAGTTGGCGTAAAAAGAAAACAGCAAAATGCGGATAATTGGTGGAGAAAAAGGAGAGAGGTGGGAGGGTACGTCTCCCTCGTTGGCCGTCGAAGGTCTGGTCTCTCCCAAAAGAAATTTTAAGGACCATTCGAATGCGAAAGTGCCTCTTTCGCATTAACACCGAGGGCGTATTCGAAGGGACGCGAATGTTTCGATGCTATCATTCTCTCCCCCTTTCCCAATGTCCCCCGACAAGAATGTAAACGATCGCAGTTTCCACGGACGCCGTTATAGGGCTTTAAAAGTGCCACTTTCGGGTGCTTACAAGTTCAGATTCGTTTCCTTTACGCGTAAATCATTCCAGGATTAGTGCATCGGAAGCTTACAGTCGAAACTATCGCAACCCCACCGTCTTGTACAAGCTAAAGCGCGAGAATAAGACGTTGATCCAGATGTTTTTCTTCCTTTTTTAAATTGGCATCAAAAAGCCGAAGCTTATTTCAACAGATCGCTTCCCGATTATTTGAGTAGATCCCTTTTTCTCTGTGATCCTGTTCGTCTTATTCACCTTCTGTATTCCGTATTTACAGAAGGAGGCTCGAATGGTCAGTGCTAACATTAAGATAAATCAACAGAGATTAGAATGCGGCCAGGTTTACTCCATTCATCCGTATTTCTTCCATTGAGTTCTTTCTGTCTTTGAGAGTGATATACTTTTGTCATTCTCAGTTGCTACTTCTCTCTGTTCATTTCGAAATAAAAATACCCTATTGGAAACGACAAATTCCATCTAGTCGCCCCTAGTATTTGTCAAGTAAAAATTGATTGCTGGTCATTGAGTAGAACGCAGTATAATCAGCGTTTAATATTGGCGATTAAGAACAAATCTATCGTAACATTTGTCCTACATTTATAATCCAACATCGATTCAGGCAGGTATTCTCGCCGCATGTTCTTTACTACAAATGGTCATTTTATTTCGATTGCCTCATTTACGTAGCTATAATCTTTAATATTCATCACGAAGAGAATATCGCATTTTGATGTAAAATCCGCAAAGATCACCTTTTTCTTCGTGACGTTGTAAAACTATATTATTATATATTTATATAAAAGTTTTATAACTTCTTTAAGTAGAAAAATGAACAATGAGATGATGTTGAATTATGATTTTTTGTCTCCTTTTTAATGAAAAGGTCGTAAAATATTCATATAATTTGCAAAATCCATAAAAATATTAAATAGTATTGGTATTCTTTGCGTGATTGCATACCAAAATAAACGAGCAGGCCTTGTAGGACAGCCTTATGATGAAATAACGCTTCTAAACGTAGGTCGCCGGTGAATCATCACCTCGGTGGGTATAAATAAATACCCTTCCAAGCGTTAAATATGTTAATGACTGAAGTTACTTCGGTAGCGACCCAGTAAGAGAGACACTGGCATTTTTTTTTTTAGCCGAGATAAATATCTTTTTGTGAAATCTCTGAGGTGGTGTGGTCCAGCTGAGAAGGGTGCGAACCCGCAGACACCTTCAAAGGGTGAGGGGAAATGGAGTGTGAAATAATGGTCGGACCCGCACCTCGCTCCATCGCCCCCTTTTCTCTGGTGACCCGCACCGATCAACGCCACCCTCTTCCTCCTCATTTTCATTCTTCCCACACCTCTTTTCTACTAAGCCAGGAGTAGATTCGGTAACATTGGCTCCATCGCTAAGAATATCTCGGAAAATTTTCAGAAGGAATAGATTCTCAAATATTGTTGGACTATTCAGTAAGTTGTGTCCAGAAATATATCTTTGTTGTTGAGATGTTTTCTACGATCTCGAGGGATTATCTATAAGTGTACATTTCTTGGCTTTATGGATTACGACCAGGTACCACTCAAAAAGATCCATCATATTGAATCTCATATAATTTATTTGGTTGGTTTGGTCAATTATTTTAATGTATGTAATGCCTTATAATAATTTACTCGTTTGATGCATTTTTTAAAAGGATATATCAAAGTTTTTGATATTTATACCTTTAAGTATGGTTTAGTTTCATGTAAGCTGATTTTCTCCCGAGTGTATGTTCTTTCACATTAAAACCAACGTAGGATTGTCCCTCTCAATTTTTTTGGAAGAATTTCCGAAGCATTATAGTAAAATCGTCTATATATGTTAGCGTAGCAGTATGCGGTTTTCTACAATTGCCTTATTGTGGCTGTTGTATCATCTAAGTTTTCCTTTCATTAACCCCTGCTAATGCTCGCCGATTGCCGAATGACTCCCATAATGTAATACCAGCCTTTTATGTGGAATGATACAGCGCATTTACACATATCAGTGATTTACGAGGAAATGGCGCGTCTCCGACCACTTCCGTCCCCTTTCGCCCGCATCTTCCAAGGGCACGTGCAAGACTCAGCGAAGGCTGAGTTTTTTCTCGACCACCTCTCACCGTGGGAAACCAAAGGGTTCCGAAATAGCCCACAGTGGAAGAATGGGATCGCTATGCTTTGCTGCCTATTCGCCCATGTTTTTTCCATCGATTGCCTCTAGCCGAGCATGGGAACAATAGGTCCCCGGAGAGGGACGCCCCCCTTCCCGGCGTCGCTGCAAAGCACGCACGTGTCGTTCGTCCGCTGGGGAAGCGTTATAATTTGCATTTTATTGCTCGACGGGTGTTTAAAACCCTCGTTCCCGTGTCATGGAGAGGTTCTTCAGCCTCTGTTTTCCCTCCCACGAAACAACAATTGAATACAAAGAGAGCGCTCGTTATTAATTTCGCTGGATGTTGTCCCGCAGTTCTGCGACTTTGTCCTCCATTTAGTGCGGTGCGCGTGTGCGAGCCGTGGGTTCGGACGTCGTGAATGCGCCCTTTAAAAATATATCGGTACGCTTCCGAAGAGAATGCTTTCGGCGTGGGACGAATGCGTGAAGAATGAGACAGTTAACGCACTCGGGACGAATCATGGAGGGTTAAATAGCGGGCGTCGGGTGGGGAAGTTGTCGAGAACTGGTCGTACCGTCGAATTTATTGCTTTCACCATATATGTGCAATAGAGAGAGTTTTCCGCGGCTGCGAACGACCTCGAAATTTCAATGGAAATGCGTTTAGGAAATCCTTAGAGGACCATTTTCTCGTTGTTGTCTATGAATGGGTTTAATCAGCGGTGGGAATACTTTTAATCGTTCCGACCGAAAATTTATTCGAGTTCCCGCGAACGATATTCATATTTACGCTGCGAAGCTGAAATTCCCCGGCACGTTGGCGTCATACATTTCCACGCATATACGTGGTGAAATGAAGGTGAGCCGGATAAGATGAAAATAAATAAACTTAGTGTACTACATTATATTCAAATCGAGCATTACAAAGAAAACTATAATATTCCTTCTTAATTTTTTTATGCCTTTTTGGGAAAGAGTACGAATGACTGTTTCAATAAATTGATATAATATGCTTAGGTGTACATTTGTATATTGTTATATTGTGTTTGAATTACACCGATTATTTTTCTACCTTTTATTGCCGAGGCATAAACTAATGAAGATCTTGATCGAAGCGTACCTTTCATTATCTTCATCGACATCGAATCTTTGCAATTAGATCACAATGTGAAGTATCTCCTATTAATTGAAAGCAAATTTCTGAAGTATATTTTTCTCTGACTGAATGAGTCTGCAATTTGATATAGATGGTTAACTTCAACTGAAAATAAGCAATAAAATAAATTTTCCTTATTTTGTTTCACTTGATTTCTTGCATTAATTCAGTGATATGTGATTTATTTCGGCTCCTTCCCTATAAAAAATGAAATATCCTATATTTGAATCTTGGAAAAATGTCTCTATCTAGAGATCATTCGACGCATCACCGGAAAATTTAGATATCATATCCTGAAATTGAGCTCAATTCCCTCTGGATTCCCTTCCTTAATTAATGAACGTAGAGCGCTTTCTTTCCCCTGCGATGAAATTCGTCTCGTCTAATTATAGAAGAGGAAAGGAGCTTTCGTTAAGCGTCTTAGAGTATCGGAGAGGAATTACGTCTTGATAATTTTTATGTTGGCTTGATTAGAGAGGAAAATCTTAATTTCCAATTTTCAAAGGAAGTATTACTCCCCCAGGTCTGGAACTATCGCTTGTTACATCCAACCCTCTCCATCCAGGATATACACATTTTTTTGGATTGCTTTCCAGTTTAAATTGACTTGGCGACGTTTCCGGATAGTCGTTTGATTGGACTTCCACTCGACCCCTAGAATCCGCGCATCGACCCCCGATGACCCCTTGGATCCCCCTTCGTTTAGGATTAACCAAGAGAACTCTCTCCTACATCTTTTCCCACAGAGTGGGGTTGCTTCCCTAGCAAACTCCCTTTCGATGAATGCTCACTGCTCCTATTCTGTTCACTATCTTCTTCTTCCTCTTCAGTCCGCCCTCTAATATAATCCCCTATTCACATCATCCCAGGCCTCATTGCTTCTCTCCATCCTTCATAAGCCACGGCCATCCATTCTCCATACAGGATTCGCACCATTCATTCGTTCTCCTTCCTTCTCTGGTTTCCTTCCCTGTTATATGTAAGATCGCTAAATGATTTCAGTTACTTACTTTCCCTTTTAATAAATTTAGGTGCACTTGTTTATTACCTTGAAAAGCATCCAAGAAGATTACAATTAAACCTTGTTTAATGGTCAGATGGAAATAGATAAAATGCGGTCTTGTAAATCAGTCAATAACGAAGAAAGAAATTGAGAGGATTTGATTAAACTTAGTTAGTAAATTATATTTTCTGAAGAGAGAAGTTTTGACCGATATTTCACCAGTTTTGTAGTCCTCCGTGCAGATCATCGCAATACCTCTTTATTAACGCGATGTTATATAATGTCAAATACACTAAAGGTCACGCTTGTAGAAGGAATTGATCCTAGTAATTCGTTTATTTACTTTGTGAGTTTATCAAGTCAAGTCCATCGAACTAAAGATAATATTACAAATTTTGAACAAATAGAACCTCATTTATGGTACTAATAATAAATACCATGGGTTTATATACTTCAGCCCGGGGGCTAATATGGTCTGCAAAGCAATTAAAATTTGATTTTATTCAAATTAGGCAGTGGAAGAAGTAGTTATGTAGTACGATCTGCGAAAGTAATAATGCAGACATAAGACCCACAAATGACTTCTTCTATACAATTCACAGTCTGTTCCCTGTTAAAATATATATATAAATTATAAGACGTTATTTAATAAGTGACTCCGTTCACGCTCTTTATCAAAGCATAGACAAAATTTTCCGTTGTGAGAATAGTTTGTTGAAATCTCAGGAAAAGGTTCCTCGGGGGCACGGATTTGAAGTTTACGAAACACAATTTTATCCTTCATTTATGCAAGCATAATATCATTTCGTTCATTTCTCAGTCGAACTGTTTTACCATTTTTATCTCCTTTGTTCTCCTCATTTCCATCTTCAAATCTTTGCATCCCAACGCCTGGGCGACTTCCATTTCCGCTCCGTATTTATTCCCGTTTCCTCAGAATCACTCTGTCAAGCGTATAACTTATCGAAGGTCCCACCGAGACATCTCTCAAGATGTCTTCCTCCCCAGCAACTGTTCATGCGTGGGCGTAAAGGGGGAAATCCGAGCAGTGCGCTGATTACCTCCTCTCGGCGCTAATCCTTCCCTCTGATAAATTGCAGCGCCGAAAAGTAAACTGAGCTCGTTGAGGTCGAGACGGATGGGATTTGCTCTCTGTGTCCTCTCATCTTTCCTCCTTCGATGCACTACTCTCCTTCCAAGCCACTCCTTTTTTCATACACACTTTCCTCCTCTTTTCTCGCTCTCCTAATTTGTCTTGCACTCATCACATTCTCTCGACCTCTGCCTCTTCGTTACTCATACTTCTTATTTTTTTTCTCTGTTTGCATTTAGCTTTGTTTTGCGTTTTTATTGAGACTCATCTACGCCGTTGCCGCGGACTATTATGAAGATGCGGTGATCTTTCCGGATGACCTAGATTCGCAAAACCTAATTGAATGATTGCGTGACGTAAATGTTCCTAATGTAAACATGACTGGGACTCGAACCCAGGTCTCCTACTTTTCGCATCACCTGCTTCGGTTTCACAGTTTCCGTTGATGTGAGTGAAATTGACACGGAATGGTAGTTTACTGATTACGAGTATGTCTGTCCGGAAAGTAGGAGACCTGAGTTCGAGACTCGGCCTTGTCGTTATTTTTAATTTTTACTATTTTTTCGGTCTAAGAGTGCACTCCTCCTGCTAAGTAACTTAGCTTTTCCCAATCACTGATTGCATGAGGTGTTTTATGTTTTTTAATTAATTATAATTTAATTTGTTATGTCATAAATCTGAGGGGAATAAACGTAAGTGGTTTTGAGTGAGACTGGAATGCATTTAAAGTATTCATATCGCAGTAATTTCCCTACAGAAATAAAATATTTACAGCAGGTGAAAGAGATGCATGACTTACATCACTATATTTCATCCCAGCTACTAATTTGCTTACAGGATTACCGTGAATGTAGTGTGAAGGTTAATTTAGTTGACTAGCTCGAGAAAATTATTATCAATCTATGTATTAATTGCTGTCACGTCGGAATCGGAAGTATACGGATAAGACATAAACGCTTATTAGTATGTTACATATGGAGCCATAAGAAATCAAGACAAGGTACATACATACATGTTGAGTATTAATATCACTTCAACAGATTCAGTTTCCGATGAGCGAGGTTTGTTTATTGAGTTTAGATGAATAATTTCCGCTGTCGCGTAACAATCTTTCTCCGTCACAAACACACGATTCTCTATCATTAGTTTGAAAATAGATTTGATGAAACAAGAGAAATTAGAGCGGAATCACTCCGTAACGGTATATTTTGATTGAGTGAGCGAAAATTGAAAGCTTCACAAAAAAAGTTGCCATCACACTATCAATCTATGGTGTGTTTCTTTTCTGTCTTCATGCAATATCATGGAAGAGATGGACAAATACCGCCTCTGCATTTTTGAATGATTTTTACTCGTTCGCGACGGTCGCAAAACATGTTTAGCTTTTTTTCACTCGTTCTTTATTTAATCAACGGGCGACTCATTGATTCGGACAGCGTTGAAGCTGTTGCGGTAAATTGGATTGGACCAATGGCTTTAGATGTAGGCTTTTTGGTTTGGAAGGCTCTCTTTAAATTCCTTTGGAGGCTTGAGATGAAGTGAACCCAAATTGAAATCAAATCAGCGTACATATTTTTGGCTTACCTTCGTAGATGTAATGCAAATTCAATTTAAACTGAAATTGATGGAATAACGCTCGGTGTACGCTGAGATTTTTTATTTTATTTTTCTTTTCGTATTTCACTCAACGTAATCTTGCTCTTCAGGCACCAATATTATCTCTAGGTTCTCTTTGAATTAAAATTGAACTAATTGGTTATTTTCTAAATTTGTATGGAATATGGAGAATAATTAATTGAAGGTACATTCTGACCGTTATGCTTTAGAACCGTTGATTACTACGAAAACATCCGTTCAGTCACATCACCTTTAATGAATGAAAGTAACTAGTGCTATGTCTGTTGAATACTTCTTTGAGCACCTCTTCTAAATGAATAATTTTTTGGGTTTCCTGATATTTTAATATCTTGTTTCACTCTTCTCGGAAAAAGTGCTTTATTTTTTTTGGTTTTGTCGAGTTGATTTTATTTATAAAGCGGATTAAATTGTCCCAGTAATTTTCGTGTTCATTTTCATTACGATTCTTGATATTTTTATTTCATCCCGGAAACATTTTTATTGAGAGTTGATTGATCCATTTAATTATATTATTTATTTTGAATTATGATTTATTATGACTTTCATCGCGATTGAGTATTGATGAGTCAGTCTCTGAAATCATCATCTATAAGGCATCTTTTAATCTGCATTCATGCCTGAAATATAAAAAGGCAGTCAATGAATATACTGTCGCATATGCATCAGTAGCCAATCGCGCCTATGTACACACCTGCGTTCTATTTACATCTTTCACTTGCCCAAGCCTTCGCAGTGGAAATGCTCGAATAATTAAATCCGCGCGAGTATTTGACTCGCTCTCCGAATGCAAATGACCCGCTGCAACAATGAATGAAGAGATCTGGTTTCCTAAGAAGAAACAAAGGGCCCTGAAGATGGAGCGGTCTCGAAGGAGTGTGCAGCCGTTGAAAGAGGGCTCGCGCGAGTGACCCTCTCGAAGAATACGGAATGAGCGACGTCTTGCATTAACCGACGGCGCAGCGACCTTTCGTAGCCGAGGTCACGCCTTACAGACACGAGCCTCCCACGTTTCCGTCTTTTACTACTAGAAGAGAAGGAGACGTACGTATCTTCGCTCGTTAAGGATCCCACTTCTCTTCCAATTGCCGTGTTTTTCACTTTCAGACCCCTGAGAGGGTTCTTAACGATTCCATTAGTGAAGGGAAAATATTGGGAAAGAAGTATTGGAGGAGGCGCTCACCTCACGGGATCCGTTTACCTCGTTCTAGAAAAAGTGAAACTCCCGTTTAGTTATCGCGCCATTTATCTGATGAGAGATTTTGTGATCTAGGACGATGGAGTGTCTGAGTCTTGAGAACAAGTGAAGACTTTATGCCCTCATAATTGTCTTCATCATTCCTTTCTTGTTAAACAAATACGAACCGTATTTCCTTATCTTTTAAAGCGTTCGAGGGCTTCGTTTCCTCGAACGTATTCGTAATCCTCAAAGCTCATTAAATCTGCGAAATCCACTTCCTTGTAGTATATGTGAGATAGGTGTGCTCTAATACCGCTGTTAAGCCTGAAAGGGAGCTGTTCCTCTATTACTTCTACGCCTTTATTATCTATTGAATTTCTTTAACTTTTTCTCTTTATATATAATTTCGTCAAGGGAAATATCTCCGAAGTATTTACTTAATCTTGTAATAATGCGAATGCTCGATACTGAATTGCGGAAATGTATACTAGGAAATATCAGAACTACTTACAAATTCCTCCAACGTTTTGTGCTGTGCATGCTTCATATTATCTGTTTACTCCTCTACTGAAGTAGGGTGATGTATTGAATCATGAGTTTTTACTGCTCGGTTATAGCGTGAAAATATTTTCTGCCTTACTGTTTCCTATCAAAATAATCTAACAGCAATGTCATGATGACATTGTGTATATTCTCTAATCTTCTCTAATTCGCTTGATTCTTATTATCCGGTTTCCATCAGCTTTCGGCTTCGCAAGATTGTGGAAAATCGGCTTAATGCACCCATTCGACCTCAGAATTAACTAAATGTAAGCCTGTGGATTACTGCCCTTTGCGGAATTACGGGGTAATGCGGAAGAGGCACTCTAATTGCCTGACCTCTCCAATTTGAAGGGTCATATCAATTCCCTCCTACGGCTTCTTCATTTCTCTCTTTCATTCCGAACGGAGGAGTTTCACTTCCTCTCTGGAGATGACCCTCCCTTCCATTTTAATGGAGACTGAAAACGTTGCATTGCGTGCAATTTGCAGCCCACGCCAAATAGCGCCAAAGAGTCATTTCCTTTGTTCATTCCAGTCTCGTAATTGCGTCGCTATCTAAACAAAGAGCGAAGAAGAGAGTGCACACTTTCTCTTCGCGGGCATTTCCTATTCGAGTGACCGCAAAAAGGGTTCGGAGAGCCTAGGATTTGGGTTCGTATGCGGTGAGGACGTTGCTAGGAGACTCTTGTTATTGGATTCCGCTCTCTGAAAGCGAATTAGCGCTTCCGGTACGGAGAGACTTACAAAGAGAGCTGTCGGCATAGCTCATGTTCTTCTCCGCTTGCAGAAGGAAATGCCTTTCACCTGCAGTCTATGTTTAGATAAATGCCTCCGTATAAAATTTAAATTTTGTTATTATCGCAATTTTCGTTCGATTTTGAGCTGGAAACTGAACCGGAGCCAAACCGAAAAATAGCATTGTTTTTTCAGGAGTGAAAACCAAACCCAAACCGAAAAACTATTTCTTCGAACCGAGAAACCAGAACCGAGACAGTAAACCATTAATTTATCCGTTCCGATTTTCGATTCCAAACAATGCATAGTTTTACAATTACAAACAATTTTTATTCAAGTTTGATTGAAGGAAGGTTTACTAAACATTCGTAAACACAACATCAAAATAACTATTACTAAGTTTTATTCTAAATTTTAAATTAATCTAATGTATGGAAACAGCTATTAATGATAAACTTTCAGAAGGATTCAGAATATAACAGTGGAAGGAGAGAAAAAATCAGTTCGTATCGGTATGAAATTCGAAGGAGCGAAAGCGGAACTTTATATTTTGATATTTAGATTTGTTGAATGGGAAAAAACGGATACGAAAATATTACTCGATGTTGTATGCTCCAATTTTGTCTTTGTTGATGAAACTTATGCACGTACACCCTAAACATCATATTGCTGAGAGAGTTTTAGAAAATAGGCATTATGCATCATAATACGTATTTTCTATCATAGGCATTCAGGGGTATTCAAAAACATTTGGTAACACTCTTGTGATAAGCTCCAACTGCTTTGCAGTGCCATCATTTTATCGGGCAGGCAGACGCCAATCTTGCTTATCCCTCTCAGTAATCGAGAGTTTTTTATTCCCTTTGCGTTTTTAAACTGAAAAATGTAATAAGATACGGTATAGATTGCATCAATAAATTCACATTTCAGCGAGAAAGTCGGTATTAAACCCGATATTAAAACCGATGAAAAATTCAAAGGAAATCCAAATATGCGAGGCTGCAATCTAAGCCTCCGCTGTCATTCGTCATAAAAAATGGATTATCCACAGCCCCCATATATTTGATTCAGGTCATGAAATGAGCGCGTCATAAATTTTTGCTTTTCGATGCAATTTCATTTCGATGTCGCTCATGGCGGGCTCCAAATGGTAATGAAAAACATGCAGAATGCATTCACCTTAAAATAACGTCGTCCCACATACCGAAATCTAGTTCGGGAAATATCCGCGGAAATGTAAACAGTTTCCCAAAACGCCGCTCCGAAAACTGGGACATTTACTTCAAAGGGGTAATTTTTTCGGTTCGCTCAATTATTAATTCCTCCCCGAAAATCTCGAATATTGCGGGAGCGTCGTAGCGAGTGAAATATTGAACTACGTTCAATAATTCATTTCGGCTCGTAGGAAACATCGGAGGCATCCAATGGATCGATCTCCCTTCGTCACGTCTTTTCTTCCTCTTCAATCCACCCCCCGCTGATTCGCACCTCCACTTTCCAGCCCATTTCTCAATCCCAAATTCTTAGCTCCATCCAACTTCATCCCGACATCTAATCCCACCTCTACGTTCCTAATCCCTGCTCATTTTCGAATTCCGCTCTCATTTTCTGTGTCTTCGCCTTACCTTCATTCAAAATTCTGTCCATCGCTAACGTCGACCTCGCCTACCCATCCGTTCTTCACACGCTACACACTCCGCCCCATTTATGTATAGGTCTACATCATACTTTCGACTGTTCCTTTTGCCTCACATTTTCCGTTGTAGTGCTGGTAGCTGCTTTCCATTTATCGGCTCAGCTAATTTCTAGATACCTGTTTATATGCAATATTCTCAGACACAATTCGCCTCATGTGGTCTATGCTCTGAGGGAACTTTATCTATGCCACAAATGGTAGTATTTAGATTAAAACATTTGTATTTTAAATTCATCTCCTTTAATATTTTCTCTTTGATGTTAGTCGCTTACGATTCGGATTTAGAATAATAATGACGAATACTTTACTTGGCGAATTTCATTCTTAAGAGCCTTTCCTTAGCATTAACATTTTCATATTATGCGCACAACTATGCCTTATCTAAGATCTGAAACCCGAAACCTCGGTGTTTTTAAATATTAACCTCTATACCTCTGAGCTGGCAAATGTTTAAACAATGAGCAAAATAAATAAATGGCGTCTAGAGATAACAATACAAGATAATATTCAAAATCGACTGGCTTATGTGGGCTATTGAAGATTGAATTGTGAAGTACAAGTACCATGCAATACATTTTACCTTTATGCATTTATTCCCCGCATAACGATGAATTAACGTCGAAATAAAACATCAGCGCACTGTCGACAGTTGGTTAAACACCGGCTGTTTCCACCAATCCACAAGATTAAAGTCATTTGTCTATCTCCTCGTGCCCTCTGTCCCCGGAACACTCCATTTCTCAATTCCACCCTCATACGTCCCATCCACACTCTAATGCCACCCCTTGGAGACCACCCTCATCTCTTAATTTCACCTTCATCTCACCTCCCCAAATCCTCACCCGCATGAGGAGAAGCGTGTCCTTACAAGAGACGTTGGTGCTGTGATTTACTCTCCCTATTATCGCCTCCGATTTCCCCCACTCTGTGATCCCCCCCAACTGGGGGTTGCACAGGATTGGAAAGAGAGAGCAAGGGTGCCTCCGAGAACGTGCGCCAGGGCCGGCGAGGGTTCGGAAGGGCCGGATTGACGGATTGCGTCGCATTGGGGTTGTCGGGGCCGATCTCGGTGGCTGGAAATGCGGAGGATTGATAGAAAAGACGTGTCTGGAAACGGAAGCGCCGCCGCAGCGTTCTGGGGTTCTCCTCACCCCAATTCCACGAGTTTAGGAGTTTTTGGGGGCACTATCTGTCTTCTCGCTGAAAACATCTTCTTTGAAGACTATTACTAAGGCCCGATGGATCGGATTTATGGCTACACGGTTCCAGTTGTGTGTTTGAAGAGATTGCTGCCGACATGTTATACGTTCGTTTGTTGCTTGTTCTATTTACCGGTTAACATTTTCCATTTCAAAAGGTTTTACTGTGATTTACGAGGCTATTTTGTTTCGTTCTGTCATTTTCTTAGCTTCGAGCGTAACTTTTCTACTGTTATTTCCTGTTTACGTTTTTCGCTGTAATGTCTTTCGCAAGACGTGACGCTCAAGGGCAGCTAAATTAAACAGTATTGCTTTCGTTCAATTTTCCGGTTCGCTTTTTAGGCGTCAATCGTATTTATTTATTTAAGACAGACTTCGTAAGAGGTACCGCCGGTGGAGTATTTTTCACTTTTCGAAGGATACCGACGGACGGTTCTGCAAGGTTTTTTTATTCCCCACCTTCACGGTCTCTTTTTAGCGACTCATAATTGGTCTCGAATGTCGTGTATTAAATGAAATCCAATTGAATTTCGAAATTGACAAGCAATGTCTTTCTAAGTGCGTGCATATCTCGTAGTAGACGGTTTTTCTTCGCAGTTGGGCAGTCAAGAAGGGCAGACACAGGTTTTTTTGAGCCAAGGGTGGCACCTCCTGCTGTCGACGTGGGGTTGAGCATTGGTGCCACGGTCTTCGGGAAGATTGGTGATGGTTGGGGCGACTTATTCTGGTTCGGAAGGGGAGATTGGCGTGCCTATTGGGGACCGAGGGCTCTATAAACCCCAACCCCACCGAAAGAAATTTCCCGTCTTTCCTTCCAGTTTCATCTCGTCCTCGGAATTTCGTTCCCTGGCATTTTTATCGTCTGCTCCCGAATAAACCGGCCTGAGATATTAAATTTTTTGGACGCTTGTGGCATCTGAAAATGTTTCCCTGTATTGATATTTATTACTTCGGGCTGATGTATATTGCGTTATTCCAGATATGTCGAGATGGATTTGATTTCGTGACCATCTAGGAGAAAGGAGAAAGTTATTCTTGGCATTTCTTGCGCTTGGCTCCGCTAGAGATGGTTGAATGCGGAAGTTTACCTCGTGACTTCACTAATTATTTACGTGACTAGTGACCTTTATGGCGGTCGAGGTCGCACACTTGTGTCACGACTATCGTTTCATTACTCTCTTTTATAAATTCCGCAGAATATCTTCGAAATTTGATTTCGATTCCTGTATATTTAGTTATTTCCTCTGGAATAATATGCGAAGTCTCCCTTCGTTTTTCATTAAGTCCCTCTTTCAGAAAAGGGGCAGAATTATTGTTCCCTACAGCAAGTTTCCAATGAGACTGGAAAAATTCCCCTTGACCAATGAATCGAATGTGATATCGTGCAGATACCAAAGATATTACGATCCTAAAATTCTCTCTCATGTATGGGCTAACAGCCTTAACGCTCCAAAAGTTACGTGTAAGATATAGAAAACTTCGTCGTAGAAGAACACCTTCTGAAATTACCACATTATACCCGAACAACTGTGTTAAGGGATACATGTAAGTATTAACACTCTCAGGATACGTATCTCATACCTACAGCTGCACTAACGCTATCAAAACTCACCTCTTCCGCTTTAAAGAAACCACTACACTCGGAACACGACGTTTTCGGAGGAATCGATGTTTCTTCGAGGCACACATTTACAGAGAACTTTCTTTAAAGGGAAAATACAAGACTTCTTACAATTTTAAGACGATGCGCTGGTTCGTCGGTTAATTCGTATATGGTCTAGCAGGTATTAACCTAATCAGATAAATTTATTAAAATTCTCCATGATAGAAATATCATTTCTCTGGCACGGCATTATTTCATCATTTTGAAGAATGGCCTCGTACTGTAATATTTTTCGTTCCAGTATTCGCTACGGTTCGGCATGAAAAAACAGATGGTTTAGCTCCTTCTGCATACGTTGAACCGGTTCGAACCGATTCTTTTTCGCTTCGGCCATTGTAATGTTATATACTTCCGAAAGTTTCTTTTTCATTTCTTGCTTTTTCATCTACACTACCTCTAAATTTTAGGATAAGACTTAATTATAGTCAGTTACCGAAGTCGAAGCTACACGTTTGGTTAACCTTCCTCCAATTACACTTAATTGAGGCGTGAATTATGGGAAACTAAAAATCGGAACGGAATTTATATTGGTTTTCAGTTGGGGATCGGTTTTTACTTCGGAAAAAATTACAGTTCTTCTCAATTCCGATTTTCCTTTCAGTTCCGGTTCGAAGCCTAGGTTTGAAGTTAAGTTATAACGGCAAATTTCGTGCTGTAAATTATGGACATATCGAAAGAGTGGTTGACACGAAATTTGTTATTAGACAGTATTGTTAAAAGTGTTTCGATGACTTCTTTTTGGTAAAAAAGATCGCCAATATCCAAGTGGATAGCGCGTTTGCCTTTGGTGAAAGCGGTTCCGGGTTCGATTCCTGGAGGGAGCTCATATGTGCTAAATCACCTTAGCTGTCGAACCACTTTTAACAATACAACCCAGTAACAGATTCTAACCACTCTTTCTCTCTTTATCCACTTCTCTCATACCAATCTCAACTCCTCATTAGTAACCAGATGCTCTTGTGCCGTCCTCACGGAACAAATACCAATTTTAATCTCGCTATTTCCGGTCCGCTGTCATTTCGCAGAGCAATCGTCGACGCGCTCCTCCCCTCGGCTTATTTTCGGATCTCAATTTGGTTACCGAAAGGGATTGGTGGATATTATTAGCTTCGAATTCACGAGCTTATCTCGTCGAGAGCGTTTTCTGAAATCGCAGAAGGTTCCGCTGTCTAATAAGGGCCGTTCTGCACCCCTTGCCGCCATATATCCGCCCTGCTTGTCCTAAGGGAATTAAGAGGTTGCTAAGCAGCTCGTAAGTCTTCTTACCTTCCCTCCTCTTATCTGCCTTGTCTCTTTCCCCCAAATCCTTCTAAACGAGCTCTTTTTCTTCTTTCTCCCTCTTCAGCATCCCTTGAGCCCCTCACCCCCTTCTGCACAGCTTAACTCTCCCTTCTTTTTCGTGAAGGTGCGCCAGAAGATCAGCTCATCGTGTCGCCATCTCTTATTCCTCTCCTTCACCTGTCCCTTTCTCTCCCTTAACCCCACTCTCACTCGTTCTTTCCGCGAAAATTCCGAACTACTCTTTCCCTTGCAGATTTACGCAGATTTCGTCGCAAGGAGGCAGTGCGTAATTCTGTTGGGAGTGAATTAGCGAGCGAGAGGTTCATTTTGGAGAGAGAGAATCTTTTCTGGCTTGGAAAACTTTCAGAGTTGTTCGATGTAATTTATAATTATTTTAATTCAAAGTATAAGTCAAAGTATTAAAGAAGCATATCTAACCAAAGAAATGAATACCCTGAAATTCCCAACAAAAATTTACAAAATATCTCTTCTTGAATAATGTCAATTTAATCAGAATTTATCCTGCTTTACACTACGAAAATGTTTATATTCTCAACGATAGTACGAATGTAACTATTTAAGATGGGTTATATTCCTTCATATATGGGTTAAATTTATTGATCATTATCTTCTTACATATAACTAATTCATCGAGACTCTGATCATTTATTTCTTCCTCATGCTCTTAATTCTTACCATTGTTTTCCAATTTATCTAGCTAGTAAACCCTTTTTTTCATACTCAGTTCTTCTCCGTATTGCTGACCAGATTCTCTATGCAGTAACTCTCGATCCATCGATCAATTTTACGATTCGTGGCTTTGTTAATAAAATTTCAGCTTCAGTTTTCAGCTATCAAACTGAAGATAGAGACTGAAATGCAGTATAGAAGTTCTCTTCATAGTCTGCTTGTGGTTAATAGTGTGCCTACTTTCTTACTTACAATGAGCGGAGGAAAATTTCCTCGTACTTTAACCTTTGCTTTGGCTCGTTCGAATTATAAATAGCAAGTTAACAAAGGACTTCATAAATTGCACTCATTTCGATGGCTGAGGTAAGACCCAAGTGAATAGGCGAGGGCTTTCCCTGCCGTATTGATGACTGACCTTTTAGAAGTATATTACGCTGGTTATACAATCGAGGGCCGTTCGAAGATAGCAGAGAATTAATGGTGTTAGTGTTGTCAGATTCATTATTTATCCGGCCAAGTATTTATGCCGATCTGCTACGCTGATACGAGACCATGTAAACCGAATACGTTTGACTCGTGATCTGAAACCTGTGCAGCATGTGTCGGAAGAAAGAGCAGAATTTTAATGCGGAAAACGTCGAATTAATAACACATGCGGCGCCTCGAGTTGCACGTCCGGGCAGCACGTGCTGCTTAAAATATTTCAAGATAATGCGGGGAACAGGACAAGGAGTGAAATGAAAGTGTCGGACCAAGGGCTTGAGTAATGAGGTCACGGGGGCGTTGTGGACCTAAGATGTAAGCGTTGCAGGTGTTTTCTCTCGGGATGATGGTCGGTGAGTTCACGGCTGTAAGGGTGCGCACCTTCCAGGAAAACCTCCTTCATTAAGGCGAACACTCTGCCATAAACTGCAAGCCCCTCCATCGCCCAAAACAAGAACCCCGCCCAACTCGCTTTCTCGCGATGTGATAACATCTTTGGGCGACAAAGGGTTTCAGCTGACGTGGACCTCATTTGGTTTTACTGTATTTTTTAAGTCGAACGTATTTTTTCGTCGTTATCGTTCTTCAAAAGCGTTGCGCTTAATTCTTATTGCTGTTTTGCAAGTGCACGAAGATTATGGGATGGAAATATCGGTCAAATTTTTGAATTGGATGAAATTCCAGTACATCAAAGAAATAGAGAACTTTCCTTTGTTTAAGAATTAATTTAGTCGCTGAAATTTCATTTGATGTTCCCGGGTTCTATCACGCGATGAATTTTTGCGATATTGGTAAATTTTGACCTCGAATGCTGGATCGATTATTGAAAAATCGGCTATTTTGCTCTTAACATCACATCCCTGCTACCTTCGCTCAAATAGGATAGTATGCAATTATGGGAATGTCTCACAGATTTGTCGACAATGCTTTGCATTTCCTATCAATGTATCATGTCTAATTGTAGCAGATTGTTGCGCTAATAGTGGTTTTTATGATGTATGAATGTAATTTATATTTTTGCAAAATGATATCGATGGCTGAACTCCGAATGATTTGGAACGACTTATGCTAATTCATCTGAAATTTTTTTTCTGTCCAAGCCAAGTTAAATAAATTTAAAGTTACGAATAAAATCAGTTACAAATTTGAAAATGTTTAAGTAGTTTCTCCCTATTTCTCCTTAATGTATGTACTTTCTAAATTATATCGTATTCCAAGCTTCTTTGGTATCGTAAGTATTTCGAATACAAGTGCCTCATTAATATCAAATTGTACTGAAATTTAGGGGACACCGTAACTCCTGACAAAGCTGTTGTAAAATTCGTATAATTTTCAAATAGATGATTTTTAATATTATGAAAGTCTCAATATCCCCTGTTAATCTGATTTGAGCTTAATTTAATACAATACAACTCGAAATGCTTATATTATTCTTTGAATTGCTTGTTTTTTGTTTAAAAGGCGGATTTCCTTTCACTTATTTGTTTGAAAAATGCTGTCTTTATATCTTTGAAAATAATAATAAGTTATGAAATGGGAAATTTTTTCATTAGTTGATGAACATTTTTAGATGTGGTAACAATCGCCATTCAAGGGAAAACGGTCTTTCACTTACCCTTCGTTTCTCTTAATTGAATGCTCTCGTAAATATCGCACAGACATGGACAACTTTCGGAATCGTTTTTTCAAGGATGGAAACCAGAAAAAAATTCTTCTCAAAAATTTCCTTTCAGAATACTTTCGCTTTGGATCGAGAGATCAAAGTGCGATGATAATTGAAAGGTGCGTGAAACGCTGTTTAAGCCTTTTAAAGACTCGATCGCTCAATAAGCCATTGTTTCGATCCAGCTTTTCCTTCTATTCTGCTCTTACACTTCCATTGCATTGGAATAGTATTAATAAAGCCTTTCTCTTTCCATTCCTGGTGGTTCTTTTCATGTCTGCGTCTTAAGTTCCTTTTAGCTTACGCGGACTCGTGAATGCAATTGATGCATCTGCGTGACCTTCAGGGATTCACTCAAAACATTTTTATCGAAGCCTAGAGCTGGGGAATGTCAGGCTATTCACTCATTTCGATTCTTACAAAGCTTAAGTAGATTTCTCAAGTGAATACTGAGTGGTGCCAACGATTGAATTAAATCTTTAGATGTGGTACAGGAAAACACTCGCAAGTTCAGTTGAAATACACTTTTTGACGAATAACAGTATTTGGTGTAGTGTATTTTCGTATCTTTTAAAAATGTTATGTGCTACTTAATGTTATGTCATTTAGATGAAATACCAACAACTTGAGGCCTATTCCGCCACATAACACTATGATACTATACCTATAGTATAATAGTGTTGTGCTCCGTTTAAATGCTTCGGGCTGTGTGTATTCATTTCGCAGATATAGGCTTCCATCGGGAATCGAACAGCTTTCTCGAAAAAGAAACGCGCTATCCACTTGGCTCTCCTACCCCTCCTATATAGTTTAGATTTTCTTAGCTACCTTAATTTTGGTTAATGAATTGCTACATCCTGTAGCTCTCAGAGTATTTTTTTAAATTGTTGTTTATATGATAGAGACGTAAAACTTGTATGTTGACTTTCGAAATCGTAAAAATTAGGGCAACATAGGTATCTTTCTTTTGAAGTTCTCAGAAAGGTCAGATGTCATCATCTTAATGTAGTATTCCCCTGTGTCTATTCTTCTTCTTCTTCTGTGAAACATTCAGTTATCCAATTTTCTTCCTCTCTCATGTTCTTGTTCCTCTCCTTCCACCCCCTCACGTTGCTGAGTCCTCCTCACATTTCCACCCCAAATCTCTCTCTCCGCTTTCCTCGACTTCCTCTAATTAACTTCCAATCCTTAATGCTCCCCTCTGCCGAACACACTCGATGCCCTCGTATCTACTTTCTTAACCTGGCCAATTTCCTCTTTCTTCTCCACCTCCCATCGTCCTCTCACGCATTATCCCTTCCCTTTAAACCGTACACGTCCCGGCACCAAAATAATAAGAAAGGTCCTCCGGTGGCATGTCCAGAAGGCTATTTTCGTGGAATGCTGGTCTCGTCCTGTTCCGCAACCCTTGTTTCTGGTGCTTAAGATCCTCATTCTACCGGACTCTGGCCGGCCCAAATTCCGAGTAGCTACCTTCGAACCATCCACCCTTTACATCCTCGCCCTTCTCTTATGGTTTACGAGTCATTGAATCCATCCCTCCTTCCCTCTTTCCTCTCTCTTTTACTTCCCTTCTACCTTCATACTTCTCTTCCGTACGTTTTCGCTCGGTATTTACTTTACGATGGGAAAGTAGTCGTTTGGTTCCTTTCCCGAATGGAAGTAAAGTACTAAGGCTTTAAAAGTAGCAGATGAGGGTATTTGTAGAAGAGCGAGAATTGCACGCGTCGGTGAATGAAACCTCTGTATATAAACTGATATATTTTCAATGTTCAGGCGAAGGTCAAACTTTCGTGATTCGACTTAGTTAATAAGTCTGAAAATAATTAGTCTTAGGCTCATATTATAGGGAAATTTAAGTTCTCTAAAACTATTTGTAAAATTTCATGATCAAGCGCTATCAGTTACAGAAGAGTGATTGAGGATAGAATTTTCTGATTTCGGTTGGATAAAAAACAATAATTTCGCTTTCCTCAACGTCTTCATTGGCAATATAATTAAATGAAATCGAATTCTTCGAATATTTTGATTTGTCAGAATTAAAATAATGTAAGAACGAAATAATAGGCGTAAATTACTTTATATTAAATTATAATAATAATTACTTAGTATCAAAATTAATATTTCTCCTACGATAGAGTAAGTAATGTCCTAGTGCAAATTAATTGCTTGGCGCATATCAAAGATATGCTTGTTAAAGTTTCGCTAGGCACGCCATACGGAGATGGGACATTATTGAAACGAAACTGAAGAGAAAGTAGAAGTAAGCGGCAGTATATTTTCTCAAATGTTAGCAAATCCTCGGCGCCTACGTCAGTTACGTACGGTGATTACACCGCACCCGGGCGCAAATTAGAGCAGGTCGCCTTTTGCCTATGTTACTCTCTAGAGGAAAACGAAATTTTATAATCTGCTGGGATGGAAAGTTATTCCCTGGACGCGAATGTGAGTACAATACTTACAAATTAAGGTAATTCGACTCATGATAATAATATTTGGATCATATTTTGGATCCTAGCGACTAGAAGGTAGAGTTAATAGCAACAGGGACGAAAATGTATTCCAGTTGAAAATAAAGGATGAGAGGTATATTATAAGAAAAGTGATTTCAGTGACAGCGAAAATGGTCTTCTAGAGGAATTCGTTGTACATATTGAACAACGAATGAATTGATTATACAAATGTGTATGCTTTAAGAGATTATACCACGATGGGCGGCAGACCTTGCTATGAATTGGAAAAGTTTTAATTCATTTTTACTCGTCTCTGAATCCCTCCCGATTTCAGTCGGTGACACAGAATCGATAATTAAATATCGTCCGATTTTCCACGGATATTAAAAAGGCATGAACGCACGAGCGGAATACAGTTAATATTTATCAAATTAAAAAAGCGCAGATTTAAAAGATAACATGCCCAGATATGGCGGATAAATTTTCCAGTTGGCCTCAAAACATAAATCTTGCAGCGAGATAATAAAATTTGAGTCCCCAATTTATCAGGCGGTTCGAATCCATGCCGGCGAATAAATTAATATAACGACCGCTCGTTGCAATCGTTAGCACTGCCATTTTAATCTTCGAGTTGTGAGGAGTGTTTATGTCCACGTCGGAAAAAATAATATGCCTGTTATCCATTGGACGAGATATCAGGATCGGTGACGGGTGAGCGTGGATAAATTCAGATTTGATAAAAATTAGGTGGCCTTTATTGTGGAATGAGAAAAGGTGAATGCATCAATGAAAAGAGCTGGTAAATTAATTACCTGTATCAATAAAAATGCTATACGAGAGGGATTCATGAATATAAACAAATTATTTCCTCTGTTTACGAATATTTGAAAGGAGATATATTTTAAGGCAAACGAATTTATGTGATTATATAATTTTGTTTTTTTTTTTTTAGTGCCTGCAATTGAGTGAAATACGATTTTACTTGTAGAGATGTAGAAATATATAGAGATAATTTCGGTGAATTATTTGAAAAATACCCATGCGTGCTACAGTGCTTGTCATCAATCGATTCATTAAACTCGTGAAATATAACTCTTTAGAAAGCACATATTTCGTACCGTGGTGAAAGCCAACAATAGGCTCTTATCAGTAATGAACTGGACTTCATAATTTTAACATCACCCTACATATATCTTACTTGTTAGACTCTTAAGAATCATTAGGATAAATTTCTGTATTTACAGTACCTTAGGATCATATGAAGTAAATTTGAAAGTAATTACACGGTATTTAGGACTCTTTCTTTGGGGATCTAGGAACTAATAACGATTCCAATGATAAATTTGTTTACGCGTTATGATAAATACGTTATGAGTTATCCTTCGTTGAAATTTGAGGTTTCTTCATAATACCTTCTAACTCTGATATCCAATGAGTTTTCCGAGCAATTGAGATACTTATTTGCAAAGCGCTAATCTAAAGAAATTAACCGATGTCAGATCGTATTTGATTTACCACCTGTTCCATCTTTATCTATAACAGCACCTATAATTCCCTTATTTCTTCGATAGAACTTCTACTCCCGACGTAAGGCCCAAGTGTGCTCTATCGAAATCCAGAGCATTTTTTGCTTCGGCAGCCGCGTCTCTTCTGCAGCGATGCTTAACGGTGTTGTGGTGTCAAAAACTCAGAGAAGCGCTTCCTGTGAAATAAAACAAAAGAGAGGAGGCACTTGGGAAGCGGTGATGGATTCGAACGTAGGCCTCCGTTAAGGGTGGTCCTTGTCCATCCCCTTCACATCTTCCCTCTCTAAACTCCGATTGCCTTTCTCGTAAAAAAAAGTGGAGCTCCTTTTAAAAGGGGGTTTCCGTGTCGTATTCCACTTCGAAGGGTCGAGCTCTCCTTAGCCACTGCTCGTCTCGGAAAATTGCATCCACGAGAAGAATGTTGCGCCATTGAGGGGAAGCCTAGGAATGGGATGAGAGGAATTGTAAATGAAGACAGGACTACTCTATTTGGACTATGGAAATCTTTGTCGTGGAAATTTCGCCGTGATGGAATGAAACTCGTGGTTGAGATTATAGGAGAGAAGTTGGAGAAATTAAAATGTTTCGTGACAAAAATTCAAGCATAAGTTCTCCTTACTCAGAATGGTAATTTCGGTTTACTTATTCGGCCGTACTTCGCAGTCTATTTATAGGATTAATTTATTAGGAATAATTCTGTTTAAGTTTTATTCTTCAGACGGTTGCATTGTGTCATTTTTATGAAGGAACTGAAAATCCAGTTTTCTACAAAATTTTTCAATTAAATTTATGGAAAGAATTTATAAGTCATTAATGTGCTAGTTCAAGTATACATATTTGCATATATTTGATGAATTATTTCATGGATAGAAATAAAATCTTGTTACTTCAAACTAGTAAAATAAACGAACGAAACGATGGATTCGGGATTGGATTAGGAATATTTTTACTAGGAAGGAAGGTTCTTTTCTTGGAAAAGTACGAAGTAATGAATTCAGAGTAACTCTGTAAAAGCAGGAAGGTATAAAATGATAAAAAAGGATTGGCAATTGAGAGATGTAATTGTGAGATAATAATACCAGCAATAAGAAATGACAATAATACTAATGCAACTCATTTCCTCTGAAAAAGCAAGATCAGAATATATAATCACCTTAGTGAATAAACGTGATGAGAATAAGGAGGTTCTTCCTTATAGTGTATATATATCTTGGCACTCAGTCACGTAAATCAAGGGAGGTGCACCAAGTAAACAACAAGGTAGATTAATGGAATTACGTAAAGATTTGCGAAACGGAACGTTTAAAAATCTTTTAGAAATAGAAATATCCCTTCACGATCGCGATGAGGATTAGCAAAGATGGGAAAGATGAAATACATAAATGTCTTTGGGAGAGGAGGAAGTAGGAAAAGTATGCTGGGATGCACCCGTTACCACGCAACTTTAATTTTTCTTCACCCGTCCTTCGCCCACTGACCGGACTCTCATGCAATTCTTCCAGCTCTTCTTTGATAAGTGGGAGTGGTTTTCCCACGTTCGCCCCGTCGATTTCTTCCCGTCATTTTTGCGTAATACCCCTTCCTTCTGTCCTTGGATCCGTGTCAAGATCGCCACAACGCCTGATTCTGCATCGAGCTAATCACATCCGCGATCCACGCGTAGAATCTCGTTGCGTATTTGTTTATTTTTCCCGTGCGTGAGAAGATTTCAGCCCGCACCTGTGGCGTCACTGGGAGCGCGTTTATGTGTGTTTCGGTTTCAAGGTTTGCGTTGAAGTGGCGATCGGCGTGCCTTTAATAGCGCGAAAAAATGCGGGTGTTTTTCCGCTCGGCTGGAGGACGTGGGAAATGTCGCAAACCGTACTTATTACCCCTCACGTCAATGACGCACGATGGGGTTTGATCGATCCGTCTGAGCGGCGATTTACGTGCTTTTTCCTAAGTTCCTCTCTGGAAAGCAAAGTTTGCCGTGACCCTGTTTGTAAATTGACGCTGTAAACCTTTTCAACTTTGAGGAGGTAATTTAGAAGGAAATTAGGATGATCGTTCTTCAGCCTTATCTCGCACGGACCTGCTAAGAATTTTTTGTCGTTGTTATTTTAGATCCCCGCGAAATAATTATGTAATTTTATGAACAGTATCTCTCATTCAATTCGCTATAAAAACTTGAAATATACTTCTGGGTTATCTTTATTTCACTTCGTAGAAACGATAAATTTTACTGCATCGCACTCTTTATCTCAAATAGATTAGACAGCCTACGTTCAACTATAATCCTGAAGGAAAAATCTTCCGTAGCTGCTGATGAGACAGTTATGAAGTAAGAGAGCGAACTTAAAAGAGTAATATATTTTAAACATTTAAAGAAAATTAAAATAATGTATGGTTATTTTTCAGTTCAATGAAAATATAATTATTGTGATAAATATTTTTGATAAATTAAAAATATTAATATTCAAAAATAAAGAACGAAATATGTCTTTTTGCCAAACAATAATTTCAAAGCTTACTGTATAACTTCGTGTTTGAGTTTGTCATTTTTTGTGTAACTTCCTCTCGTGCAATCGGTAATTCTGTGCTGCAGACCGAGAAATGACCTAAACCGAGCGTCCGATGAAAAAATCCTCGTGTAAGAGGAGATATGTCTTGAAAGTGGCGCGATGATGAACGAGCAGTTTTCGTGGCTTTGGCAAAACTGCTGCACAATTTGTTTAGACCTTAGTGTCGCTTTATGGTGGGAGCCACTGTGAAATTTATTGCGGCGAAAATTGAAAAAATCACCCACCATCTAGCATTGGGCGTGATCTGCTCGTATTTCTCATTTTGCAAAAAGTTGCCAAAACAATCCGTCACAACAGAGGTTTGACGGAAATGTATCGTAACAGTTCGCCTCCATTTATGAATGCCATAGTTCACCAAAAATAATCATTTACCTTTCGCGTGGAAACATAACTCATATGTGTATATTTACCCGACCTTGATGCTAAAATTGAGGTTTATTTTGTCTCGTTATTGTTACTATGGTTGTTTAGCTAATTTTAGGCAGATGTGACAGTCTGTTGCGGCGTACTAATGGGAATAAAATCAGAAATTCATTTGATTTTAAATCACCATATTACCCGAGAAAATTAGACTGAAGAATCATAATTTCGTTGTTTATTGAATTTATCGATATTTAGCAATTTATAAAATTAATGTATTTTCTCGAAAATTCCGTTCTTTTCTTTGGTGTTTTGCAATGGGAGCATTTCGAATTGTGATGAGAAATTATTGCGCCGTATTTCAATGATATTAGTTCAATGTTTTTAAGTCTCAGTTTTCGTTCTAGTTTCTCTTTTCAAAACTTATTCGAAAAGAATACTGCATAATTTTATAACACCATTTGGGAAAAAGCAAAAAAAAAAAAAAAATCCTCCAATTTTATGAAAACCTTTTACTATACATTTATTGCAGTGCAGTATTCCTCCTGGTCACCCTTTTCCTCACTAGACGCTCCTATTTCATACAATTTTCAAATCTAAGAATTTCTCCATTGTTCAAAAGAGTCTGCCTCTTTCTTTTGCTCGGTTTCCTTTGAGGAAATGTCTTCTGGTTTCTTTCTCCCCTTCGGACTGATTTTCTCCTTGGTTTCTCTCTTCATTATGATCAATGGCAGTCTGCTCGATTCTTGTCCCCGATTCGGATTTCACGTCAACGTAAAGAATGGAGGGATTAATCAGACGGGGAAACTGACAATGAAGGAAATGGGGATCTTTCTCCTGTTTCCTTTCTTACTGCGCTTAGGACCAACACAGATGCACGTATCTTTTGATCACAGTCACCTTTTTCACGGCTAGAAGTACCATTACTGGTCATTATCTGCTGGCATTTCCGTTTCTCATACGATGCGCCCCCCTTCACGTCCGATCGGGACTGCCTACGCAACTAGAGATCCTTCCAATAAAATCGTTATTTGCAGTGCAGCTTTTGTTTCCCCATAACAAAGGGCGATTCGGTCGCATTTTCGAAAACCTTTCCCCGTAATCCCTCCCGAGACGTTGTTAGAGCAAGACGAGACGTTCATATATCAAGGGATCGCTCTGCTCTTTCGAGTGGGAGTCGTAAATTTTTTAAGGTCCAAGTTAGGATGTTAAAAAATATAAAGCAAGTCTCACGGTCGGGTGCCCACGTGGGTTTTATGGTTCCATCGATCTCCCTCTCCGAGTTTCCCTCTTTTTTCTTACAGATGAGAAAATGGATCATATACTGTGGGGGTTATAAGACCAAAATTAACATCATCGCATTCTTTTTGTTACCCCCAAAATCCTCCTTCGTCGATGTCTTTTTTTGTGGGGGGAAACAGGTGAATGAAATGAGGATGGCGTGGTGTATGATGAAGCTAGTAGGTTTACTCTCACTAAAACTACAAGACATAATATATTTAACTTAGAGTATTTAAATTATTTTATCGAATAAAATAACCATTGAATGTAATTGAATTGAGAAAAATGATGTCTCATGCTCTGTAGTATACACATCTTTATGAAATTTTGAATATTTAACGCATTCTCCTGTTTATGACTAGATGAATATAAAGATATATAGGCCTTTATTTTCATAATTGGATGTAAATTTTTAATTTCTACCCTTACTTAGACTTTGAGAGATAACTCGATCCTTTGGAAAGGAGATGTATTTACAATCATAATTGCCCGCGGAAGTAAATTTACAATGTCATGTACTTTTGGCTCATAAATGTAATTGTGGCTTATAGTTTCCCATTTCACAAAAACCTTGAAATTTTCTCATAAATTCCCTTCTTTGGTCCGAATACAGCAGCTGAATTTCAAAATCGTCCTTATCACTCCATTCGCGGACTCTAGGTCGTTTTGATCAAGGATCTCAACCTTTTTCATTAGCACTCGGTCTATGAGAGAGCAAATGAAACCTTGCCTTGGTCAAAAGGAAGAAATGCCTCCAGATATTTTCTCCCGTGTTGGGTGCCAGGTAAACATCGCACCCGGATACGTGCGGGCAGCTATACGGAAGACTCTACAAAGCGTGACCTGCCTCTCGCGTCTTTTGAAGGTATAAGTAGCCGTGCTAAAGACATTTCTCTACGGCTAAAAGTAGTACATATGTCCGCTGACGTGGTTGAGCGGTAAGCAGATACTGAGGTTGAAAGCGAGACGCGAGTGCGTGAGAAGTCGTCATCCTTTCCGGATTCCGTCTTTCCACGGGGTGCCAAAGCAAACACCCGCCTCGGAACCCTTTCAGACACCCTGTAGCCAAGAGAAATCCCTCTTATTTCCCTTACGGAAGTCTGGCCGTTGGACAGAAGCCAACGCACCCGATCTACGCTCGCACGGGTCTAGTTTATATATTTCGGAGGAGAGAAAAGAGTCACACGCAGATGGCGGTGTTGGATTCACGGTGATTTACGTCCGAGGATCCCTTTTCAGCTAAGCTCGAGGAGGCTTTGGAAAGTCTTTGGGAATATTGTGGGTCGTGATCACTGGCGGCGAATGTTATTCGTTGAATGCAAGAGGGACAGATGAAGGATCGTTCGTTTTCATTTTGAACTTACTTTTACTGCTCTCGTCTTATATTATTGGTTTCGGATTCCGTGATTCGATGTCTTTCATGCTTATAGAAGCACGTGAGCTATACTCTGAATTGAATTTACTTTTAGGTTGGGAACTCGAATGTCTTGAAAAGACGGCAAAGAATTGATTTATTTAACTGCATTAATTTTACCGCTGTTTCACTAAATACGAGTTGCAATTTTCAAGATTCCTTTACTTTTCTTTAGTTAGAGAAAGTCATCATTGGTCGATCATAGACTGCTTTTTTAGCCTATTTACTAACTAATTTTTTAAGGAACTCGTTTACCGCTCCATCAGAAGATATATTTCGCGTTGATTTATTTTTCCACGTTTTATTAATCTATTCCTTTTATATTACTGCAGATTCATTCTAGCGCATCATGCCTCCATAATAACGGAATAGGTGGCCATTTAATTAACTTTCCACGTAGTTTTCATTAGAACTCTCCTAAATTCCGAAATATCCTTGTAACGCTACCCCACACCTAATTTTACCTTATATGGCATCCCTGGAGATGGTAAACTTAGTATTTACGTATTGGTATGACCAGTTTCAGCGCCATACTTACCTAAACATGCGTTTTCTAATCCATCTTACGAAAGTATTTATCTATACTACTATTCCTAAAAATTTACAGATAGCTTCTTGTTGGAAATGTTAATGATCTTATCCTAAAATTCCTTTCTGTTAGATGTAATCGAATTAAAATTACCTTTTAGATAATTTCATTTTCTCATATTGATATTATATACCAAAGACAGGTAGGACCCGTATTTTGAAGCATTGGAAGAGAATAACGGTCTGGAGATAGGTCAGCGTGAAATACTTATTCCTCGAATTAAAACCTTGCGGTTCTGAGAAACGCAGCCGTCGCTTGCGTTAGGCCTTGCTGTAAAACTTTTTTCCCACAAGAAATCATTCACGCTTGAAATTTCTCCACTGTCGACACACAAGGTGAGGCGGGGAACACCTGTAAAATCAGCTGCGCTATTTTTCACGACTTAAAGCGGGAATGGAGGCGTCATGGTGCAGCGGATTGAGTGACGTATCATTTGCGTCGATAGGGCAGATCGAAGGGCTGCGACGCCATCGCAGGTCCAAGGAGCGCGCCCTCAGGGATCAATTTGTTGTCGTCCTAACGACACAAATTGGATCGTCACGTCCATTAATCATCACGCTCCAGCAGAGCCTCGTCTGGACCTCAGCGTGAGCCACGTTTCCCGGAAATAGGCGCTTTTCCACTCCAAGCAACAGACCGAAATATTTTATTCGCCCCCTTTTGAGGAAAGGATGGAAGATTCTTCTCCGTAGGAAAATGCGACTCCTTTTCCTCCTGCCGTCAAAATAAGAGGGGCGCAAGAAATTTCCGTTTTTTTTTTCTACGCCAAACAAAAGAAGTGGGCGAAATTGCAGGGCGATAAAACGGACGAAAGTAGGAAAATTTTCCGACCGTGAAATCCGGGACTGTCGCCCACAGGGTGATTATTACGGGAGGGGATCGCGGTGGCCGAAATTTTTTTTCGAACTCGTTTCCCCGCACACCTCGTGTGGCGATTGATGCATGCTAGGTCGGGGAAAATGCGTGCTGTTTGGAAGTAATTTTTTATGAATGTGAAATATTTTTAAACCGCAATAACCTGGCGGATACGGGAGGAGCGATGAGCAATCCCCCCACTCTCATGGTGATTTTGCAATACCAACAATTTCAGTATTTGCAGTACGATGGAGAGCACTGACTAATGGCGAAACGTTTCTACGCTTACTGCTTTTCATGCGTCATTTTTCACAAAGAAAGAACTTTTTATCCTTAATTAGTTAGAATCGAGTTAAAAAATACCTCATGTTTTAGGATGAGCATATAAAGTAATTCTGTCAAATCCCTTTTTACCTCTCCTTTGACATGTTCTGAATCCGCAGCAGATTTACGGTAATTTGAATAGTCGTAATTTTTTTCTCTCTTATACTTTAAATTTATTTATTTGTGATAAAAGATGACTTTCCCATCGTAGGGTAGTAAATTGGAGTGGAGATTTTAAAAAGAATAGAAAGCCACGCTAACAAACTTAAACAATTCTTATACTACTCACTATATTATGGTGAAAACTGTGGAAAATACTAAGGATTGTTTTAGTTAGTTGTTATGGCATTCCACAAAGTTAGGCTACAACACCTTGAGTTGACAGGAAAGCAATGCGTTCATTTATGAAGGTTCTCAGGGTAGCGACAGACTTACGAGCGAAGCCATAATTAAAGACGTAAATGGAAGTGTAATCCTTAATCTCTGCTATCAAATCCCCTTTAAGGATATCCATGTAATCCATGTAAGAATCATCAACTCCGTCTTGTCATCCCAAACATTTTTCTTGGATTATAGCTGCGAAGAGGGAATAGAGAAAGTCAAGCGATTTTCTCGAGATTTCCACCTCGTCTGCATTTCCATTCATGACTCCCTTTTACTATTCGCTCGTTTCCATGGCCCTTTCTCTGCACGCATACCACTTCACCTACGCACAGATCGCTCTAGTCGATTATAACGACCGCAATCCGTTGGCCGCAAACCACTCCGACGCCGTTTCGGGGCCGTAATCTTGCCATTCGGGGCCGAACTCGCAGCCATTTCGGTTAAGTTTCTTCGTGACGGCAAAACGACCGTACTCTAATTGCCTATTTTGCAGGCGGAAAGGGCGTAGCGACCTCCAGAGGAAAACCTGCCATTGAGTCGCTAAGCGGGCTTATTTGTACGATAACGGTTTGCTTATCGACTCTCGAATAGACTCGGCTGCATAAAAAACGTGGGGCATTCCTTAGAGTGGAGTAGTAATTTCATGGGAGTAGTTATTTGGATTCGAATAGTTCGAGGAAAACTCCTTTTAAAGAGCAATGATCGCTGAGATTTTCCAACCCGAGCGAATTTGGATGTTCCACGTTGCAACTTCTCTTGCTATGAGCATTCTGTCTTCACAAACAGAATTCCTTCGAATTTTTTGTAAAGGAAAAGTTTGGAGTGTCACAATTATGATACTCACTGCTACGAACTGAACCGAGAGTTACTCTGTCAGAAACGATTTGTAGACTTGTAGAATTAATCAGTGAGTCATATTTATAAAACAAAATATAACTGATATTCTAAAATTGTACCGTTCAGTTACCAATCCGATTCTATTTAATGACGTTTATGAAAAAAAAATGAGTGAACTTTAAAATACAGGGTAAAAGTATAAAAATTTGTATATTTTGGTGTGTACTAGAGAACCTAAGAATAAACGGGACTGAAAAAATCGACGTGACTGGGGCTCGAACCCAGGTTAAGATATTATTCATAAGTTGAATAGCTGAAGACAGCAAACTTTATCCCATAGCTTAGGTCTTCGAGGGCGACATAGACTTAGATTGTCCCTTCATAAACCATGGGTTCCGTGCTCTGAAAGCTCACGAGTGGCGATAGTGCATTGTATAGCCAAAGAGAATGAGGTTATGGGACAAAAGGCGGAGGTTACTTATTGAGCTGAGGGATAGAGAAGGGAGTATACCTACCTCCCTGCTACTTGCTCGTTAATGTACCAGAGGTAAAATCACTGGAAAATTTCTCGTGAGCGTGGCTTAGTCGGGAAGCACGTTTGAGTATTATGCATCGCAAAATACCGTATCTGACGACATATAAGACGCACCCTCATTTCAGCAACGCAAAACTCATAAAAAAACATTTTAACGACACCGTTGAGGTTATAGTTAAGTTTCATTTTTATATTTCCGTTTTCAGGTTACGTTTTTTATGATATATTCCAATCTATCAAGATCGTTCGATCACACCTTTTTCATGAAGAGATGATAACAACGGTAAATAAGACCGAACCTTCCCATATAAGACAGTCATATTTTAGTTTAATTTATATCATGATTTTGATATAAAGGAGCTTCCTATACGCGTAAAATGTGGTAACTAAATTATAATTTCAGTGAAAGTATTCGCATATTACCATCTAAAAGCCTTTCAAAATACACATGTTTATATCTGTGCATTTCAAACCTAAGTATTGGGACATTCGTAAGGGCACGCGCCCGAATTAATTGAGTACATTATAAATGGTCCCCACTACATCACCTGTTCGTGTCACCAGGAGGCGTAAAAATGCTTTTATGATCCCACCACATGAAAGGCATATCGACTGGACGCCCAGACGAAGCAGGAAAGAATGATGTAGGGGAGAGAGAGAATGGAATGGAGAGACGTCTATTTTCGGTGAGCTCCTCTCTCTCCATCAACCATATTTATGCGATCCATTTCCGAGAACAACAGCCTTCTCTCATAGGCCCACGTTTATTGAGCTATAAAAACCCTATTTCCCGATCCTCTTTTTGCTTGTCGCAGTGCGACGGCTTTTCCTTGCCCAATTTTTCATATCTTCGACGTCTCTCTAGGAATTCCTCCTCCTTGGGACGCCTCATTATCTCCCTCGACCATTGTCCTTTTCCTCGATGCACTTTCCTCCGAGGAAGTCTATCGCGTCGACGCAATTGTTTTGGTTTTGTCGCGCGCATCCGCCGGTGGAGTGTGATTAAAAGACCTTTGCACTCGTCATTAATTCCAGCTGAGTGCTTGGACATGAGGTTCTTAAAGCTCTTTGTCTTCGCCTCGGTAATTTGTCACGCCTCCGTATAAATGCGTCACGTTTTTGGATGAAAAAGACGAGCTTTCGTCAAACGAATGTGTGGTTACGTTATTTAGGAAAGGATTGGGTTTTAAAGTTCTTTCGCTCTCAAAATTTGGGGATGGATTCCGCGACCCCACGAAAATTTATCCAGTTATTTAAAATTCTGTAAAATACCTCTGGTGCTTGATGGCAGGTAATGAAAAATATCGGTAAATCGAAGTTATATAACAATGGGGAAAATCTTTTCACCGGTTTCCTCTTTTTAAACCGTTTCAAGTGAAGATGTAAATGTTCCCTTGAAAGAAATTACCACCGATGTTTTTTAGAAATCGGTTTCAACGCCTTCCGCATCTTGTCAACGACTGAAATTTACTTCTATTCAATGAAAGTATTCCGTAATTCAAGCTCTCAAAAATCGCATCCGCTGAGGATATAATTGCGCCCGTTTTTTCATGAATATTAAGCAAGCGAAAAGGGAAACGAGGAGAAAGTCGCCGGGTTCTGGCAAAGGAATAAATTGGGTCCGATCGTAATAACATGCAGTAATCACATCAAATATTTATTCGATTTCAAGAAAGCCAGGTTTAAACCTTGAGAGAAAATAAGAGAAACCGAGGATGACTCCGCTCGCTGGCAACAAAGCCAGTGGGAAGGAACGCGTATGAAATTATTTCGTAACGACTGGAATCCGCCGCCAAAACTGGGAGCAAACGTGAAAGAATCCGCTATCAAACAGTTGCGCGCAAGTCAAACAGGCGGTGAGTGATTCATTTGCATGACAGTTTGCTGAGCGTGGCGGTTTATAGAGCGGCTATCTCGATGAGGTGCGTATGCACAAACCCGCGCACGTCAACTCATCGATTGGTTCATCCCCAGTTGATTGATCATGTAACCCTCCGATAAGATGGGAAACGGCAATGTTTTCTCATCGCTTCACGGTGAGTTCTTCGCTCCCGAGGATTCGGCTGGATTTTCTCGAATTCCATCGGATGACTTAGTCTTCCGCTTTCTCGCAGCTCCCAACTTTCCCCCGAACAAAAAGCAGAGCAGTCACGGTGTTGCAGCGGCCGTTAATGGGACGAAACGAAGGGAGTTGGCGGCAAAGAAAGGCTGTGATGGGAATGAGACACTTAAACTAATGGCGAAGGCGCCAGGCATGTCACAGTCCCTTGGTTAAATTTGGATGCAGCAAGGAAGCAGTGGTGCGCAAAACATTAGGGTTTTCCACTTCCTTCTTGCGGAGCTAATCAATATTTCTGGGAAGAAAAGGATTATAGGAAATCCCCGTTGGGTTTACTTTCAGGAGCCTGGTAACCGAAATAACTACAAGAGAGTAATTGCCTCATTTTTTAGGAAGACCGAGAGTCGTACACGTCTTTCGAAGATAAATATATCGAAGAAAAGTTACGGAAATTGATTTCAATTATTACACTAAAGGAATATTAAAATTTTTCTATTATTACTAAAGGAATAATTAAAAGAAGGCATCTTCTGGGCTGAAGATACTTACTGTAAGTAAAACTACTTATTGCAACAAATTCTAAGTGTGAAAATTATTAAGTTCCTTTGAATCCTTCATATATCTCCCTTCAATAAAGTTGAACTTGTTCACATCAGATTTGATTTCAGCTAGTTTAGTTAATGATCTAATCAACATTTTTGTCTTACGTTTCGCAATCATTTGGTAACTCTCTACCGCTCACTTGATTACTCTTGCCGTTACTCTTTACCGCTTTGTGTAAATCTTATGCGTGAAATCCATCCAGGGCACATTCACACGAATGAAATTGCTAATTGCGACATTCGTGTTTTCTTAGCAATACTTATTATATAAGATTAAATCTCATTTTCTCGCAGAAATTGTCTCCCCTTTATCCTTGTAGTTTGTTAATTTAAATTCAAATTCAGACTTTTTCATATTTTATTTTATACATCGGGAATATGTTGGAAAGAGAAAGTAAAACTATTTGAATCTGAGATCAATCTAATCAGGCATTCAATGAAGTTTTTATTAAAGTCATAAAGTAGAGGAAAATTTGTGGTTAAGAATTTTGAAAGAGAAAAGCAATTTATGATTTTAAATTTCGGGATACATGAATTCTGAAAATTACGGAAATTCACTTCTATCGAAATTCATCATAACCGATGGAGATATGAATTAATAGAGCGAAGAAAGAGAAGCAATTTCCTTATTACCATTATCAGATAATACCTTCGATTTCAATTGAGCTTCCAAAAATACGATTATTTGAGAATTATGCACAGGTATGGAAATCTCATCATTCAGTGATCAATCTCATTCAGTGTAATTGAGGAAGTGTGAATGAACCGTTTCTCCAAACACGTCTCGAATTCACGATGAAATTCCATCAGCGTACATGCATTGATGCTCACATTCAGTCACAGAATTCAGTGTTTCGCATTAAGAGGAAAAAATCTCCGCCTTGATTCGGCGATGTTTCCCTTCGTTAGAGTTGTACGTAAGTACGGAAAAGGTTATAAATATCGCAACCTTTTTTACTCATGTTTATCTCGTAGTTTTTATGGGCACGCAAACGCACGTTTCCCGGCTCATGTGCACGAAGCCGTGAGTTATTGGGAATCTGTGCAGCGTGGCTTATATTTTGTGTGGATTGGTTCTCTCCGTGGCACATCTGCTTCCGTCGTAACCGTTAGGGTTTTCCTCGCTGCAAATGTAATTTAGGCTGTCAGACGCATCCCCGTCCCATTCTCTTTAATATATTGCTCCCAAATATCTCTCCATAGTGGCGTCGTCTCGTGGAGATATGCCACTGTAGACAGCGAGAAATAAAACAGCAACTCCCGGAATTAGTTTTACAAACTTGCGTCCTATTACCCTAAATCTTTTCCCATGGAGCGATATTTCCTTAAAAAAGCCTGTCCGGAAGGCAATGGTAAAATCTAATAGATAATAACTCCACTGCGATGCATTTTTATGTAGTTCAAATTTTTAAGACAGAAGTTCCAATCGAAACAAGATTAGAAGAAGATGGTGAAATGAGCGTTCACTGAATATACTCTATATGACTGCCTCGTTATGAATTATAAAATGAAACGTTTGGTAGGTTGGGTTTTGATGCAGTGGAATGTAGTATAAATGATAGTCGAGTACAAATTGAGCTGCATTTCTTTAAATATAAGAAAATTATCATTATCATCCTATGCATATGTTACTCACTAATTATTCAGTGGTATTGCATTAAAAATAATAAAATCAAGTCATCATTTTTTATTTCAATACTACTAAATGCGTTCTGTTATATGCGTTATATAACTATACATAATATGAAAGATTGAAACAATTTTAATTTTTGTATTGTTTTTTATATTACTGACTACTCTAATAGAATAATAACTTCGTTCAATAACAAGATCAGATTTATAATAAAAAGATTTAATTACAAATTCAGCTTTAAATTTCAAAAAGAATTTGAAATAAAATGGTATTGCTTCTGAGTTATTGCCTTGGTATTCCTCCAAAGTTTTCCTGATTTACTAATTAACATAGAGAGAAGTCTAACTAGAAATTACAAGATTTGAAATATATCTGTAAATCCCATAGGTCCACTGTCCGTGCGATAATCTCGACTTCAGTCCTTTTAGAAGTTGCGATTAAAGCGGATAAAGATCGATTGTGGACAAGAAAGGCGCTTCTTTTAGTCGCATGTTCCGCCAGCGACGGTGCCCTCACTTGTTGCTCTTTCAGCGAAAGCCACGAGGGACGTGAAAGAGCACGCGCCATTGCGTGAGTTTCAACACGCCGCGTCTTTATCTCTTTGCGTAACAATTCCATAAGAATCAAATGACGCGGGGATAATTGCGCGTAAATGCCACCTGAATTCGGATGACGAGGAAATTATTTCTTAAGAAGGATGGAATGCGCGATATCGCATCAATGTGGCATTGAATTGGTGAGTGTTTGTCTTCTTTTGAAATCGGTTATCTTTTTTAAATGCTTATCCATTTAGAGTTTTCGTCATCCATTCGATAGTGACAGATGATGATCGGTGTGCACTGTGACTACGTACGTCAGTTACGCTTGGATAAACATTGGAAATCATCATTTCTATATTTCTCAATAGTTGTGCAACAAATGATTACTCTTTGTGCGTATAAGGCATCCTCCTCTTTGTGTTTCAATTAATTAAAGCTGACGTATTTAACGCGGAAATATATAGAGGCAATAATTCGAAGACCGTCTTTACAAACATTATAATTCGAAAAATATTACTGTTGACGCAATAACTCTAACGATACATTTTCCCGGAAATTTCCTCTTAAGTAGAATAGCAATAATGATCATGAATATTTTTATAAAGGAAGTTATAACGCGATATTTTTCCGCGTTTTTGAATTCTGGTAGTTAGCATTTTTATTCGCACTCCTACTTGGGAATTCCTATTGTAGTTGCCGCAACATCCTCAGAACTGCGCAGTTCCATGGGGCAACCTTTTCCTTCCTCATCGATGGATTTCTTAAAGCAGGATTTCCTTTAAGAGAGGAATCGATAACTGGATGAATATATGCATGACTAACGTCGATCAGATAGGAAGAAGAACTCCTCCCACTCTCGCCTTTTATAACCTCTCTCTCGGAGTGACTAGACATTTTTGCATTAACACGAGCTCATCAATCTCATCGCCTTCCCATATGCGCTGCTCATGACGACAGTAAACACTGGTACCTCGACGTACCCATCGCGGTTCGAATTACTCAACGAATCATTCTCCGCGAATTCATGTCGATCTAGCGTCTGAGGAATTGAAGAAGGTGTGGTCTGATTGACGAGGTGACTCGATAAAGGTGTACTGCGGATTATCCTCTATTGTTATAGCGGATGTCCTTGTAAAGAAGAGGGAAGATTGAAAGATCCGTGACAGAGGATATCAAATGAAACACGAGCGTTAATAGAATCGGAAAAGTAACAATGTTGCTCCATTAATAAGAGGTGGTGGAGGTAAATCTTTCGCTGAGATTTATTTTATTAATATTAATTCCTATGAGTTCTTAGAATGGTATAGAAAATAGACCCATGATCCATCAAGTCATTCTCGTTTTCTTTTCAAAACTTTAAACGTACTCTTTCCTTCGAGAGTTACTTTCTGATATTTTTGTGTAATTTTCCATCTCTTGGTTTCGAAATAATGAGCTTAAAAAAATCGAATTGAATTTATTGCGAAATGAGAAGAACTAGAAATTAGCTTCAATTATTATGATATTTTTCAACTGATTGTAAATTATTTCCTTCTTAACCCAACGCTTTTCATTGTTTATTTTCCTGCAGCATGGTCTTCCTTAGATTCCTCATATCATTCAGCTAATGAAGCTACAGAAGAAGCGTATTTTTTCCTCGCTCATTTGCAATTTATATTTGTTATCCCTTTTCATTTCATCCTAATTGCATTGCAAAGATGCGACGTAACATTGACTTTTTAAATCAAGTTTAAATTTTCATTACGATTTTTTTCTCGTTTGGTTAAATATTTGAAAGACATTTCGCCCCCTGAAACTAATTCATAAATTATTATTATATAAAATATATTATATTAAAATAAGTCCCAATTCAAAGTTCTGCTCCCTTTTATATTTGAATGAATGAATGAACTCGTTCGGATAAGAAGATTCATGAATCAAAGGAGCAGCGCTCTTTTTTGCAGTGAAAACTTCTTCCTTTGTATTCAACCCTGTGACTCATTTAAAATTTCGACGGGGACTCCATAGGATTCCATCCAAACGACACAATAATAAGAGAAAGAAACTGCTTGGAGTTTCACAAAAAAGGATTATTTATGCGCGCGCCGGAATCAGTTTCGATGCGACTAATGCCTTCCAAATTCTTTTAGTGCCTAAAGGATTTCTCAATTTTTCTTTCGCCGCACCGTAAATTTTCCTACTTATATACAAGGCTATTCTCTGTGGCAATAAAACCAACTTTCGAGAAGTGAATAATTAACTAGCAGTTTGTATACTCACCGTATAATTTGCTCCAAGCATGCTGGATTTTACGCATTGTAGAAATTTAGTTTTGCTACGGATAAGAGAAATGGCTCGCTCTTCACATTATAAATATTTTCATAAAATAATTCTCTGTATTTCGCTTACTTATACCACTCTCTAAGCCGATACCTATGAATATCCCCTTCCCTCACAATCTGTTGAAATCGGATTGCGTGACTTATCAAAGTTAGCATTCACCAACATTGATAACTAAATATGTCTATGATTTATGACTTGGAGGTATATAAAACATTATCTGGTATATAAATAATTTTTTAATAAACATGTATTGAGGAGCACATTCGTGACTTATAACTAAACGACTGTATCATGAAATAATCTCGAGTTAATGCTTCAGGACTTCTATATACGAGAGCATTAAGTGCGGTGAGACTAATAAAGATAAAGCCGCTTTGAGTTAATGTGCCATAGCTTCTTGTGTTTGATCAAAGAAAATAAAGACATGATAAAAATTTTTCGATGAATAAATATCGAACTTTTCTCCCTCGTCATGAAAAATTAAAAACCAGAATATCAATAATTTGATCGCATTTATTTTTTTGACAAGGAATCAAAACCAAAGACGCCGTTTCATTACATTACTACTTATTTATAGGGTAATGTTTCCGTCCTTCATTCTAGGTTTGGAACGTCTTATTCTTTCGGGAATAATTTTCAACTTATCGCACGATAAATTTTTACGTTTCAACTCATTAATATTCATTGTTATAAATCGTGAGTGGAAAGGTTTCTCTTCTATGTATTATCACAATTTCGAATCCGTTTCATTCTTTAAAATATTTCGTCGAGGAGGAAGAACCTCGTTCATTAATTTCCCCGATCCATTTTAATCATCTCCCAAAAATCCTTTTACTGTTATCGTTTTTGCAAGGAAAACTCATCAATCTGTGACCGCGCTGGCGAGGATTACGTGTTTTCGGGAACGAAGGCCATTCTTCGAGGACTTTTCCCGCATTCTGATACTGTGCTCATTTGGTTTCCAGCCAGATGATTGAACGGAAAGAAATGGGATTGGCGGGCGGAATGTGATTTTTCGAAAACAAAATATTGTCGCGCTTGTCTCTCATAGATGTCCTTCCGAATTCTTCCATAACGTCATCCCGGATAGGGGAGAGAAGAGGCACGTGGAGCGAACACTGCCTCTTATTCCCAAAGGGCATGAAGAGGAAGGGATGGTCTGCTTTCCTCTCGCTGTCTCTCTCTATTCTCTCTCCCGTGGCAACCCTCCCGAGAGATTAAAAAAGATCTTATTGTGATTGATTGAACGAACCCATATCTGCTCAGAGACTAAGTAACGTCGGGATCATTTTGGTTGGCATCATTGGATGGGAGTCCTTTCATAAGCTCCGAGAGATGATTGGGAAGAACCTCTCCATGTGACTCACTTTAACTTGGGCCGGAAATTCCACTCTCGCTTCGTTATCTCTCCATCGATGAGAGGAATCGGACCACCTGAGGGAAGAAATTGGAGTGTTATTAGTTCTGCCGCCCTCAGAAAGGTCTGCTCTCTCTCTCTATACAAACCACGATCAAAATTAATGCGATCTGTACTATCTTGTCTCGGAGCGAGAGTTGAAAATGATGAAACGAATGCTTTATTTACCACCTAGCGATCCAGAAAACAATCTCTTTTGAAATTATGCGGAATATATCTCTGTCGCAACCATGGTTACCACTGATTTTTAATTATTCGTGAAAAAGTATTATGTGGGCGCTGAGATTACGTAACGTTTTTATTGTAAAGATTGGCCAAAATTTACAAATCTTTGATTTTTACATTGAATTGAATGGTAAAATGAACTAACTATAAGAACAAAAACACGAGCTTAAAATGAGCAGTACGATAAAGTTTAATTTATGTGAAATTAATCTCAAGTATTTCACATTTTTCAGAATGTATAGTGCGATTGAAATATAGGCTTGACTGCGTCTTTGGCGAACGCTCTGTTTTCTGAAGCAATCGTGGTCAAAATTGTCATTGTATTGCTAATTGTTGATTGCACGATTTTAAACCATGTCTCAGAAATATATGAAATGTAACGGAAAGTACGTTTTAACTGTGAAAGACAGTACAATAAAAATCTTCAGCTCTTTCTATTCTTAATAAAGCTAATATTAGTGATGAAACAGGAAAAAATCATCTTCCGGGTCTATTTTCAAATAATCGTTTCAGAAGAAATACGATATTATATTATGGCGAAGTAAAATTAGTTTGTTTTGGCTGAAACTTAGATGCCGTCGGTGGCTTCTCAAGAAAGAAATATTGGACAGGAAAATATATTCCGCTGAAAATGTGGGGATGAAGGGAGCGAAAAAAATACGATGCAATCCCTCGAATCATATGGAAAATTCCATTGCGTGGGAAATAACGTATGATGGCAGTTGAGTCTTTGGTAGGCGGAAGAATAATCCTGTAGAAAACAGAATGATTTAAGGAAGCGAAGAAAAGGAGACAAATCAAATTCAGCGAGAAAAATTGTTCTGTGAAAAAGAAGAGAGAGTTGAAAGAGAAGGGTGGATAAAGTGGGCCAAAGTAGTTGAGATGGGAAAGGAGGCCGTTGACCCGTGGATGTAGATTCAGAAAGAGCATGCGCCAAATCGGAATTGATTCCCAAAAAATAGCGAGAAAAAGAATTTCGTCTTCCATTCATCATATATATAATGACGCACCAAAATACGACGTTTCAATGCATTGACAGGTTACCATTCACAAATGTTGACCCATTAATATTTTACGGATGATAACTTCACAGAAATGAAATGGAAACCATAGCAGGATGTGTATCACTCAGTCGAAGGCGAACTCAGAGGGGTGGCGATCCCTCCTTTTGGTGGTTTTGTAGAACAATCGATTTCCTGAGAGGTGGGGAACTTTTTTCCATTGGAAAGAAAGGACGGTTGTCTCATTTAGCATTCGGTCTTATGAGAAATGCCACGTGTTGTGTTGCGTGTTGCCTACATAGGTATAGTTACATATAAATATTTTGTATGAGAAAACAAATTTATTGACCGAGTAAGCTGAAAAGAAAACATTCCACCTTAATTTTACTTCACCTTCACTCCTTTTCGTCACTAAGAAGATTAGAAATCGGGCTTATTTAAATGGGAGTATTTGTATCAGAAAGTTACCTCGTTATTGCCTCATACTTAAGTTATGAGGAGGAACGCAAAGTTAAAAATTAAGATATTCCATGATGTATTGGTATTCCTTGGACTTTTCCGTAAACCGCAATTTGATATAAAATGGTTAATTTTATAGAAATGAGGCTCTTATATTGTTCATACATAAATACAAGTAAATGAAGTTTCTAAGCCCGTCCCAGGTCGAAGGGAATGGAGAAAATACACAGAAGTTTCCCCTCGATCGTCAAAAACATTCCCTTATTTTCCGCAAATCTTGAAGCATGCATCTTACGATAGCCAACATATTTGCGGTTGGAAGAAAAGTAAGGAAACAAGGTTGGAAGAATAGAATATGTTAAAAGAACATGGGGTGGATCCGAACCATCTGAGAAGCTTCGGGTAGGAGGGAGGAAAAAGGAAGGGGCATATTAGAATATGAGGAAGGAAGGAAAGTGAGAGGTATGATAAAGAAAAGAGGATTAGTTGGGAAGAAAGGAATGCAAATCGGGAAGAGGGCTCAATGAAGCGATAGGGAGAAAATGAACGAAGACAGGAAATATTGGGGGAGAAATGCGGGGAAGTTATAGTGCGGATCCGGACAGGAAGGAAAGAAAAAGGGGAGGTGGAACGAGACGTGGTTTACATACAAATAACGAGGAATATGGACGATGGAAATATATGAGGATCCCGTGGAGATCAGGAAACATGTTTTCTGTATTCACGAACGCTGTCCGCGAGTGGATTATCGATGCACTGATTTTCGAATGGAAATAAGATCCTCCGCATGCTGCATAATGGAAATAGCGGCTTAAATATTTGGGATCAAATTTCCTTCGGAAGGCAGCTTAATAGGAATTTTGAGCATTTACGGAGCTTGGTTCTCGAATCAAGAGGTTGAAATAGTTTCTAGCTATCATTTGTGTTTCCGATTTGGATTCTTTTATTTTAGACGAAAATCCTCGGAGCAAAAGTTTGTAAAATATGCTGCAAATGTGAATAGAGACGTGCTTATTTACGATCCGAAAATTCATTCATCCTGACTAGCAATCGCTTTCTACATGACTTGGGAAATAATTCAAAAGTTATTCTTTATTTCCTGAGGAGATTCACCCCTTCACAGATCATTACTCGTGCTGCAATCCGTTTTCTTTCTATGGGGTTGACTACCTCAATTTACGATCTTATAAATGACAGAGACTGGACGGTTTGGCGGTGTATTTGTCTGAAGGTATATTCACCTAAAATTCGAGAACCAAAAGTTGCACGACTTTCAAGCTTTACAGATTATTAAATGTCGAATTCTCACGAATAATGAACTACTTTATATGCAGCTCGACTCCAGATCCCACCAGGAAAATCTTATTTCCGTATAATAAATAATTATTTGTATAATTATCTGCATCTACAAGGTTTGTTATTCTTTCAGACCTCTCTGCTTTCTTATTATAATTTATCTAACGTTCGCAGTTTATTCACACTCCCAGAAGGAGGATTCTTGTGGATGTTTTCCGGTTATGATGAAATTTTTATTAACACTATGGAATTTCGGAGGCCTTCCATCAAATATAAACAAGGAAATGATATAATATAATAAAAACTTATTTTTTTATCAAATTATGTTTATCAATTTACGGTGAACAACCACTTTATCTCTTTTAGTTTTCTCTGTTGCTCATCTTACTCCACCAAAATAAGAAATTAAATCTAGTCACTCCAATGTATGCTTCTTGCATAAATATTATACATTCAGATGTGAGTCAGCAGAATAAACGATTTTCCTCATTAATTTATGTAACTCGACGAGATACAATTGGCCACATCGATGTTAATATATAAATATTGAAACGGCATATACAACGAAGCTCTAGGCTATAGGCTTGTATATATCTCTGACGTCCCCTTCACATATTTCTCTCCGAGATTGCCTCTTTCCATCTTACTCTCGTTCTCTTTCACTGCTTGCTGAAGGCTCAGCGCCTGATTTACTCTCTCTCCTTCCGAAAACCTCCAATCAACAAAAAATCCCAAATACTACCTTCTTTTTTTTCATTTTCCCTTCTCGTTTTATCTCTTTCCCTCATTTCCTCGCGCCACTCCTCTATCTCCACCGACAACGTACTCGCAACGAACGCATCGCTGCCCTTTTACCGCGCTTAGCAAACTCATCGCCCCTAAAACATAAAACTACGCCGTTCGTTCGGGAGGCCATTGTAAAAAGAAGAATAGCCGAACGGCGGTAATTCCGGCTTTTGTTCCTCAACTCCTCTTTTTATTTTCAAACGTTTCATCTCTCGCGTCTTATTTTTATTAATTACCCTCCGCAGTCGAAGCGTTAGCGACTAATCCGAACGGGGTTTACGGGCAATCAACTATCGGGAAGCCAAACAATTCGGGAGAGACAGCGGACTTTTAACCGGGCATCCGATTTCTGAGGGATTTTATCTTTTTTAATTTTTCCATGTTTCCACTACGGAGGCATGGGTTTGGAAGGGCAATGAAAATCCTCTTTTTCAACGGGACGTGGGAGGGAAGTTAATGGAATTCCGCTTAATCCCATCGCGTTTCACTGCGAAGGTTATGTTTTTCCGCCGCTCCTCGATTTTGTTTTTTCGGTTTTAATCCTTAAATGTCCGGCACGCCATCGGGATGCCGAAAAATGCCTGCCATAGGAAATCAGCTATGACAGCGGGAATCGCGGGTGGTGAAATACCGAGAACGGCGAGATGGTTGGAATATTACGGAAAATGTTCGGTAAGAAGAGGGAAATACGCGGATTGGTATGGGTGGGTGAAGTGAAATTTCTATCAAAACTGTCAACGGGTTTAGTCTTCGAAACTGATAATATTCACTTTGAATATATGAAGAATTAAATAAATGATATTTAGATCAAAATTAAAAGTACATATTCATTAAAATTCTTATTCGGACTGGGAAAGGGTTATCGAACTCGCTTGTGTTGAAATTTGGAGATGGAATAATATCTCTTGTCAGCTATGAGGGATATTGCTGAAAATAATTATATTAGCCCTTCGTTCAGGCCAATCTTCCAGACGACTTTAATGTGTGGTTAGCGTGTCCATCGAGTCTATAGCGTGTAGCGCGTTAAAGATTCCATTTCAGTCATTAATGTTTGAATTTCATCAGACACAAAACCTCTTAACTCAGATAGAATCTTCTTTTGGGTGAACCCAAATATATATGGGCCCCTACCAGGAATCGACCTCTCTCAAAAAAGTTGAAAAAGTTATTTGCCTGGCTATCCGGAAGCCTTGAATAATTATTATGAAAAATTTTATACCTTAAAAGCGCTGCATTTGGAGGATATGATTCCGTAACGAAAGGTTGATTATTCTCACTTCACTTGTAAAGGGATGGTTTAAAAGATCAGATGGAGAGTTTGAGAAGGAGTACATGCATAACATTTTGAAAGATTTTTATATTAGTGAATAGCATGGAGCTTATAGAAGCTTGCTCGCAGAAAAGGATCATTTCGGTTAAATCTGTTTGCCAAAAGATCTTTATATTTTTATTTCTCCATTGCGAAAGCTAATTTTCTCTATTACCGCTCTACTACGAAAGAATAAGCATTAGGACGAGGTGCCATGTAGAAATAATTATTTTCTTGACGTAAAATTCATTTTGTCCGATTTTGATTAAAGAGCCTAAAAGAAAAGGAGGAAAGAGCTGGCAGTGAGAAAGAGCGAGAACTTTCAGAAAATGTTTCCTTTCATAGGCGATGCTTTCAGAACGAGAGAGCGGTCGAGTGAAAGAGATGAGAATGGCGGAAACACGGCCACTCCTCCTCTCGAAGAACCCTGACGGATGCTCGCTTATCAAGGAAAAAGTGAACAAAGGAAAGGTTTAAAAGTAAGGGTGTCAAAATAATGGGAGCGCGTGACGTGGTGGAAATGTCTGGGGGTGGAGATGGTTGATCCGGCGAGTGAAGTCTTTCTTTTTTCGAATGCTGCGCTGGTGAAAGAGAGATGCAAAATTTCACGGTGCAACCACGTCGCTCAAACAGACCATCCCTCAGCGAGCGCTCAAAAAGGCGACGTTTTCGTTTTGTTTCGGACGCTTTTCTTTTTGTTCGAGTCGTTTGCGGCGGTGGCGGAGATCTCGCGCGGATTTTCCGACGCTCATCGCTCGATTTCCTCTTCTGACGACGAAATGAAACAGCCGCGAAACGAGTTCTTTTTTCCGAGCAAAAGATGACGAGATAAAGCAGGCAGGGATATCGGACGGTGGCTTCTCTATTCGGACGTGGGAATGAACTCTGTTTCGCTCAATCGGTTGCTAATTATAAAAGCGTGTTGCGTGTGTATACAGTCGGGATTTGTGACACGAAGCCGCGTGTCGAGAGCTACTACTCATGAACTCGCTCGTCTTTGTGCATGTTTTGGTGACTGGACGCCAGTCACTGAACCGAATTTCTACGTTTATCTCGTATTTGTATTCTGTATTTGATCAGGTATAATATCAATCGTTTGAAAACATAGAGGATGCGATACTTTCGTAGAGAACCCATGCGCGAAAGGTATCTAAAAGATATATCGAAGCTAAATATGAAATGCTACTTTCATTGCATTTCAACTAATTAAGAATAACTCGAATTTTAAAGTGGAAAAACTCCCGTTGATGATTCAATAAATCTAATTCAAACTCAAATCGAGCATATTTGGGGATTAATAATATTTACGCAGAGATATATTCTTTTTTAACTGTCTATAAATCAGAATTTGATAGCTCTTTATAGTAGTGATTCTGAGTATTTCATAATTAGTTTCCTAAATGTTAAATTTATATATGTCAGGTTATAATATCCTCAACTTAGATATTGATTTTACAATGGACATGTAATTGGACAGAGAGTAACAATTTAAATACTTTATTTTTACAGAACACTTATTCATTCTAAATTAATCGACATATTAGTTGTAAAACTGTCGTGTGCAGTGTGCCAAACTAATTCCTTGATTTCAAATTCATAATGGAATGATTGGTTGGTTTGGAAATTGGCGATTTTTATATATTTTAAAGAATAAGTAAAATATAAGGGATGAATGCAGGTTGTAGATTTTGTTCGTTTGATGCAATAATGAAAGATGCCGGCTTTTCATTTACCACTAGGAACATGCAACGTGCTTTATTTCAGAAAAATTCCTTGCGTAACTTCTTTTGGTTCTTTTATCTATCTTTGTTATATGAGCCTTACGATGACTGCCTCGAAGACGACTACACGAAAAACATGTGTAAATGTTCACGGAGAAAACTTTTAGAACCATGCGGAATGGATATATGTGATATGGATAGGTGTGCAGCCTCAAAACGCCCTGCATCATTTTCGATAGAAGGAAACTCGGCCTGGTTTCGAAAGTTTGCTCAGTTGACATTACCACACCCTCGGCACCTGCATGAAATTTCCTCTCCGTCGATTGCCCCTTTTCCACCCTCATATTACTCGATCCGTGGCGTATCGAATGTGTTAAGGAAGCCTTACCGCGACGACTTCCACAAGATTCGAAACCTCGCACCGTGGCATTCTGAGGCCGTCGCGAAAGAGTCGAAATTCCTCGTGCATCCCAAAAAGTGGTGCAATCAACCCTCGCCAATGAGAGACGCATCAAGCCAAGTTCCAAATTGGAACCGAGATCGTTCCACTCGATCCCTCCTTTCTTTTCGTGCAATGCGGGTTGCCTGGAAAGCAGGGGAATTGGCTCCAGGGAAGCGGATGAAAGCACGGGGACCAAAACGTCTTTCCCTGTGTGGTCATTTGAAGACTCGAGGCACGTAAAGTGGAAAGAGACGCAATGAAGGGCAGGTCTCCTCCGGGCGTAACGGGGAGAATGGCGGTGAAAGGGAAGCGGAGAATACTGAGGAGGAAAAGCGGGCAGATTATGAAGCACATGTATGTAGGGGGGAAAAGAAAGGTGGATCGCAGGAGCGAGGAATTTTATATTTGAGGCCGAAAATATGTACCTTAAATGGCGAATTCGATTTTTAGTGTGGCCCAAGCAGGCGCGCACCCTGAGAGAGTAGGCTGGCGGAAGGATAAATTCAGAAACATGTCAAGGGGGATTTTAGGCGGTTAACCTATGAACTCTTCTCAAATGAACCATTTACAATCTATTTTGTCTAGAAAATGTAATTTTATCATAAATAATCATTATTTTTTAATTAATTTAATTAATTATTAATTTAAGGTTTTCACTGTATCCTAGACAAGTTGCAAGCGCTACAAAGTCATCAAATAGTCCCTTGACCCTCCCTCCCCCGATATTCTTTAAATATTTCTTTCAGCATTTATATTCAAGAGTTTTATAAATAAATAAATGGAAAGATTAAGACATTTCTTTTCTGACAATACTTTCCTATGATGAAATAAAAAAATTCCGCATTCCAACGTAATGGGAACTCGTTGACGGTATTGGTTACAATCGTCCACGAAATTCTGATCGCACTCCTGCCATCAGGGTAAAAAATACGACGATGAGATAGACGTGGATGAATGAAATTAATAGATAAAAGATAGGAATTTGATACAGAAAACATTGAAGTAATGAAAACTGCAATTTAAAGAGTTATCTAGGAGAGAAGTTTGTGCAAGGAAAGTGGAATATAGTGTGAGAGGAAAGAGCATGTGTACTTTTTTATGTACGAGAATAGTTTATGAAGGAGAACAAGGTAAACAGAGGGAAGGAGATTGGGAGGAAATTAAAAACGGAAGAAGTGGAAGGAAATTAGAATGAAGGGGAGCGAGAGAATGGAAGTGTGGGGAAAAGAGGAAAGGAATGAATGGAAGGGAGAGAAGATGAGAAGAGCGGAATGCGAAGTGAGGGAATGCTCGCTTGCTTTATTCTCCGTGGATTGTGCGTGGAGGCGGAAGACGGACTCCCCCCGCAATTACTTCTGCAGGAAATTAAGGGAGATGTTTCATCCGTGTAAACCGATTGCGCCGACCGAGGGCGAGTTCTTTTCCCTCTTCTCATCTCTCACGCTGGAATAGAGATCCGCTGATGATGGACGGTGGCGCCGTGCGTGATCCTCGCGGCGAAGATCGAAAGCTCGGATAGCGACGGGTGCACCAAGGTCTCTTTCTGGGTCGTTCCCTCTTCTCTATGACGCGACCTCCCGCAAAAAGAACCTGGAAGGAAGCTGCGGGGTACCTATTCATTCTTCCTCTTAGATAAGGATAGTTTCGGAGGACAAAAGATCCATCCGGGTACTAGAGGAGCGGCATTTTTACCTTTTGTTGCCTGGCGATCCTGAGCCGTACGCCCTGATGAACGAGGCGGTCTATTAGTCGGCGTCCGCTATCCTCTGTGGAAGCTGCAGGGGAACTAAAAGCACCGATGCTTTCCGAGCGCGGTCTTGCGCCCATTTATTTGTTATTATTTCCTTTTTCGAAGTCGGTCTGATATTTCAAACGGCTCCCAGCTGGAAACGAGGCTAGCTCGGTTTATGTGTATCTTGGGCTCGTATTCGCTACGGGAAATGCTTTTTTACTTCCTTTCACTCTCTGTGTGTACTCTCTCGAGCCTCTTTCTTTCTCTTGTTGTAGAAAACGCTCCCCGAGTTCCGATGGAACGAGCGGATCCCTTTTTGCAGCATTTTCATCCTCAAGAGTTCTTCGCGGCCGTTCTCTTTATCGCTAGATGACGCAACAATTCGTCCTGCGCTCGTAATGACCGGCGTTCTTTTGTCGCCGCACGGGCTGAATCTTTTTATCTCGCGCGCTTTTTTTTCTTTTTCGCGGTTTCAAAGATTGGAGTGGAACGCGATTCGTTCCGCGTCCATTCGATAAGCTGGCTACCGACCCGAAAGGACGTTCCAACCTCTCGACGCATCCCGGAGTTGCGACGGTAAAAAGACCACGTGACCACGGCAAATATCCTGGTTCTGAGTGCTGGGATTCGGACGAAGGGAGGAATTTGAGCGCGATTTGTTTCCGGGAAGAAACGCTCCATTTGGGAGGTTTCCTCTGGTTCACCTGTATCGCCGGATGAAACGAAACTCCGCTGGACATCGGATTTCTCAACTCGCGCGGAAAGTCATTTATCACCCGCGGAAAAATCTGGCCGAGAAAGGAAACACGCGCCGCTAATGAATGGCGAGAAAACTTTTGACATGCGACGCGAACGAACATTGGCTTCCATCGCGAACATCCGACGGACATGTCGTCGGCCACTGCACTCACCCTTTCATCTCCTCTTATTCGTTTTGATCCCTTTTCCACCGACACATCCTACCTCTCTCGCAGACCGCTACACTTTATACCCTCGTTGAGGATTTCTCTTGCATTTATTTAGATAATATTCCTCATTCTCCAAGGTATTCTTCTGATGATACTTTCCTATCGAATATATTCTGTGGTACGTTTTAAAAACTTTTTTGGAATTCTTTCTGTTTTCATGTTGCATTCCTCACAATAAGTTAACTTTGGAATGTATCCATCCTGAAATGAAAACATATCGCCCTTTGCTGTTTATTAAGGAAAGACTCGAATATAGGACCCTTTATAAATGAAATGGACGAATTTTAGTCATGAGAAGTTGATATACATAAAGATTTATTAAAACTTTAAAGTTAACATACAAAGTTTTATGCGCTTTCTTTACTCTGTTGAAATATATTTTGTTCATCAATTCACTCATCGTCATACTTGTACTCCACTAGAGATAATAATACGTATAAACATTGTACCCCATACTGCGAAATTACAATCCAAAAGCAGAAACATACTCGACGTTAACTAAGGATTGCATACTTTCTCTGCAACTTCTGCTGTTCCTTCCCTTAAACTTCTATAGGCTAATTAAATTTACTTCGGGTATCTCTTCATACTTAGGATAGACCACAGTATCTCCTTGTATTTCTGGAGTGTCACTGAATTCCCCCTATGCTTTCATAGCGTAAACTACTCACTGCATTGTTAGTCGTAACGCGTAGATTTCGACTTCGGGAAATGAATTTGGCTGCTTCGGGGTCCTGCACAATGAAGACAATTATCTATCTATCTACTTCTCATTCTCTCCCCCTTTTTAATTCTTTCCTCAAACTCGGGCCCCCCTCACAACACGGTCCGACGAATTCCTGGTTTTTCCCCACCATTCTATTCCGCTCTCAATTCTTACGCCTCTCCATCGGAGATTATTTTCCTCCCTCCGTAAATGTTTTGTTTGCGGGACTAATTGGGATCCGATCCCCTTCCCCCCTCTACGACACCTACTCTACACTCACCAATCGCCCTAACATCCTCCACTCCTCTTCCCACTCTTTATCTCTCTCACTTTCCGAACCTCTTCATGTCCATCTTCCATTCGCCCCCTCTCATATTTCACGTGTTCTCCCATTCTCGATTTTTTCGTCATCGGAATAATTCCCCATCCTCATTCCCGTCAACTCTCCTCTCCTTTCCCCTTCTATCTTCTCATATCATTTTCCTTCTCCCCGTGATTCCTAGTTCCGTTCTCCCTTCCTGTATCCAATTTTACGATCAAAGTAGATTTAGGTTGTGTGTTTATTGTCACACGATTCACGTATGTTTATTGTCACATAATTTACGTATTAACCATGTAACTCGATTGCTTTGTTTGATGTTTAAATTGACTGCTAGTAAATTCCTTTGCGAAATCTTTTGTCTGTTAACTTCATAAATATGCATCACTTTCTTCCATTGGAAAATTTAATCAAGAGATACTACACTACCTTGGAATCGTAGAAAAAAGGCGAAGGAAGCAATGCACCCTCAGCATTATCTTCTAAAAGTTTTTATAATTAAAGGATCCACCATAAAATCTAGGTTTTAATTTCACCTTGGTCGATTAACTTCCTTATCTCGTCCCCAGATTGTTTTCCTTACCTTTCTCCAATCTCTGCATAGAGCAGTTGCGGCTCACTTTCACTTTTCACTTTATCAAGGGTTATCTCTCAATTCCTCTATTTCTACTATTCTCCTTACCCTTATTACCCAATGAACAAGTATGAAACACCTATCAATTGATAGTTTAACCAAATTTTGGAAGGTAATCGCCATTTCTAATTATGAAGTCCGAAAGCAGTCGAATGAAAGATCCTTTGGTATTCAAATGATTGACGTGAACTATCTTAAATGAACGAATAGCGCATGTGAAGGTTATTATATCGAACTACTATTAAGTTAAAGAGGACGGCTAATATAATTAGTACCAATGAATACCAAATGATTACCAAAAGCTGATTTGAAAACCGTCCGTTGTTCATTTAGTGAAGCTCTCCATCATTGAGGTTTAGATGGTTGAAATAAGGTAATTTGATCGGATATTGGTAGAAGAATGGGTATATTTTCATTAATTTCATCAGTGATTGACAAGGAAAAATATCAGAAAAGAAAACGAAAATAAGATGAGAAAATTACTGGAGAACAGCGGGTTGTTCCTTACATATTTTGCTATACTTTTTTAATTGAAGGAAATACGATACGCTGGAAATTTCAATATTTTTTCAATGAACTATTGCAGCGAAAATATGGATTAAGACGATACCACATTTCTTCCAAATTATATCCTCTGCTGTAAAAAATATTTCGTTCAAATCGGTGGAACAACTATCGTGGTCTCCTTTTTTGAACACATTAGTGGGGCCACAGAAACGATGTAATTGCTTGTACGGAATTCATCTGCCTAATGCACGTCTGATTATAGAATTTTCCTTTGTCATCCTTTTTCTCATTTACCTCCCTCGCTTTCATTCTTCCCGCTTCCACTCCCAATTTCTATTCCCTTATTTATTCCGACGATATCCTCTCTTTTGATCTTATCTCTTTTGGTTACTTTCCCGTGCTTCTTTTGCTGGCTCATTTCCTCGAAGTGCCTCTCCCGAAATTGCGAGGAATAGAATTGGAAAACTTCTCCCGGTAAAAGGTTCCAGATAACTCCTTTGATTTAGACAGGTATCGAACTTCTTAAAAATCTTTAAAAAGAATGAAATTCCGATTCTTTGATACGAATCTCGGTGAGTCCTTGGAACTGAGTCTTATTTTCCCTTTCCATTCAGATTACGCGTCTATATTGGTAGTCCTTTGTAGATTTCCCTGGCATTCCCATTAAAGCCGTAGAAAATGAAGCAATCCTAATTCATGAGATTATGCTGCGAGATTCGAAATTCCGAGACAGATGCCGGAGTACCGCTGTGCATTTCCGCGTTTGAATATTTCAGAAGAAAATGAGTGATTCTTCCCCTTTAAACCCTTCGGAAAGAGGCGGTAATCTAATTGTCAGAGGAGATGTTACGCAGATTCCCTTACGGAAGAAGAAATTGGATCAGCAGAATCTGCACGGCAGCCTCCATAACAAACCAATCTTCACTCGGTAATGTTTTCCTCTCTCTATGAAAATGACATTGGATTCATTAATCGAGCATCATTTCGCGTGCCTTCTCCAGATTCTTTTCTTCCAATTCCCTCATTCTGTCTCTTACATTTTTTCTCGCGCGACTTCATCTCCTTCCTTGGCAATAACAATAGCAAAAGCAGCTCTTTTTATCCAATACCAAGTTCTCCCTCGTTTCTTGCTCGTTCATTTTGCTCCTTTCTATTTTCACCTCACGCATATAACTTTCTTATGCTTTTCTTATCTTCTTTCCTCTCCTCTTTCAATCTTTCCTTTACATCTCTCTTTATCTTTAAAATTCCTTCCCCCATCTATTCTTTTTCCTTGTGATTTTCATATGTGAACTTCTTATTTTTGTAGATAAACACTACTAACTTTATGGGTTTTATTAATATATTAAAATTAATAATAATTATAAAATTAAATTATAAATAATTTTAAAATTTTTAAAATAATCGCAAATATTAATATATTATTTATTCAAAATTTGAAATAATTGTAAATTTTCATCCATTAATTTTCCAATCTATATCCATTAAAATTCTGAAATTATCTAATTACATCAATGGGCTTGTTCTTAAATACGTTATGTATTATAAGTTTCCTCTGAATAAGAGTACATTATGCCTGCTTCCATGTTTAGCTCCACCACTTGTAGTATTCCCACGTATTCTCGCCTCTATTCTATGCCTCGCCTACATCCTCCTCTGCGTAATTCTCTATTTTCCTTCCTCGTACATCCATCACGTGAATCTCGGGGTATCCATCATCGCGACAACCTATCAAATATTCACTATTCATCACTGTACCAATCAAAAGGAGAGTCCCCGACGCCCTTGAGCCTGCCACTGGGCGGTAAAAATTCAGCCTCAATCCGCTACCATTCACAAAGAAGAAAAAGGTGTAATTCTACCGAGTTTCGACCACACCCGAAAAAATATTCTCTATGAAATGCTCCGGGTTCTTTCGTCGTAAATTGCTTTTACTTCCTTACCTATCACTTCGAATCATTCTCAAGCCTAAACGATGGAAATGTAATTTTTACTTTGCACATTAAGTTGTGCGACTAACCCAAGGTTATACAAGAAGTGAAAAATTGTGACTTGGCCGGGACTCGAACCCGGGTCTCCCACTAGTGGGAGACCTGGGTTCGAGTCCCGGCCAAGTCACTATTTTTCACTTCTTGTATATTCTCAAGCCTGTTTTGGATTCTTAGTCACTTTATGCGTTTCAGAATTGCATACACCACTGTTTTATTCTTTTTTAAATATTTGCTAAATATGTAATCCCGAAACTTTCTTTCTAGCCCAAATAGTGAATTATAAGATCTTAACAGTAGGAACCTTCACTGTAAAAGATTAAGAAGAGATTGATTGCTTTGAATGGTGGTCATTCCTCTCGAAATGTTCATTCTAGAATGATAAACCTTTAAATCACCTGAATCTGTTTCACCTATATTTCTTACTCCTCTGAATACTTTCCAACAATCAAGATTTCATACTCGTATTCGTTTTTTGGCATTAGAAAATACAGCACCCAACCTCTTTCGATAAAATAACTTCTAAAAAACGAAAACTTTCACTTTTTAGGAAAAAAGAAATCCGAAAGTGGAAGTCCAAAGAAGTTTACCATTATAAAGTTACACTGTATCCTCTACTATTCCATTCATTTATTTCTTTTTGCTCAATAGACCCTGTGAACAACCAAATCTTAAGTTTTTCATAAATCCAGAGCAGATATTTTCTAAGGTATTACGCATATTGTATTTAGAAATAAATTTAAACTCATATCTTCCAACAAACACATCCAGCTTTCACCCTTAGAATATTCTCAAGAGATGCACCTTATTTACATTCTCTTCAGGTCGGTGGAGAATACAATAATTTGGTCATTTCCTAAAATACTCTCAAACCAGTAAAAGAAAGGTAGTGGGGAAGAAATAGAAATAAAGACGTTAATTTATCAAAGGGAAACTTACATTCATTTCTGAACTAGTTAGCTAATCTCAGCCATTTGAAGAAAGATTTAGTCGACCCTACAACACTGTCTCATACTACTTATATCTAAGATGTTAAATCAAAGGTCATTGTATCAAATCATTCAATCGATTACTATAGCCAATCATCTCTGGAAGTATAAATTGCTGCAACGAGCCACTGCCCATATTCTCCCAATGATCCTCCATAAGGATGGCGATGCTTCTTTGCCCCTTATGGAGCAGATGCAGCTCTCTTTAACGCTGACAGGAGCGGATGACGTAGTGGATTAACAAAGAGACCGCTCCGTGACGACTCCCATCTCTCCGTGAGCCATGCGGAGCGTAAAAAAGGCCGAGTGAAACACGATCTAGAGGAGAATGCCTCATTCGATAGATCTCCGTATCGGTTCCGGATGTGTGCTCTGCTGCAAACAACATCTCTGAGGCCCACCTCGCGACGTGCCTTGTATTGGAAACCGCAGTGTTATTTCTTAAAGGGAATGGGGTGACATCTTTCGCCACGGCGTTAAAGCGGATATGTTCGCATTGTGCGTATTCGCCTTCCGATCTGATGTGTTCATTTCGAATTCCTTACGACGAATGAGACGTAATGGGAATTCATCCTCGAGAGGAATGTCGCGGGATGAAGGGAGATGATACGTGTTTGTTTAGCGTACGTGTGATCGGGGGTTGCGAACGTACCCGTTATTTTTACTAGGGCCTGGTTTATATCGAGGGATTTGATGACGAATTCTTTTGTGAATATTTTGAGTCGTTGCGTATTTCATTTAGGAGTAAATTTGGAAATTTGTGTCGTCATTTTTTCAAAATTCTACTTCGCGATACAGAGATGTGTTGTAGTGTTAGGTCTAGGTTGTATTTACCCCTAGTTCAATAATTATTAGCTAGTTCTAAATTACATTAAAATTTATTTTGTCAATCATGTAGAATGAATGAATGATAATCGAAGTATAGATGCTATCACTCCCCTGCATCTTTCATGGAGCTACCGTTAGTCACTTAAGGATGCGATTTTTAACCCAGGGTCATCATAGCCTTCCACAATACAGGAAACTTCGTGTTGTGTGAACTTCATGTTTCTAAAACTTACTTTCATTTTAATAAAATGAAGACAAAGGAGACCACGTTGGCGGATAAATGTTTGAAGATTTGAAATTCCTAAGATACGTATCTTACGATTCTAGATCAGAGGTGGAGAATCTATGCCACAGATGACATAAGGGACTCGTGAGAGGTTATATTTTGGTATGCGGAACTCTGACGGCACTATCCTTGTTATGTATTCTTCACTTACGAAAATGAAGACCCATGATAAATAAATGTGAACTTTGTTCGTTATTAATGATAATCAGTGATTATTTACGTCAATTACAGGATCTTAATCCCATCTTTGGCACAATGAAATAGATTATATCAGAATTTCATTAATTGCATTACTAGGTTAGGCACAAGATTGGCACGCATATCTTTTATATTTATCCAACATAGTACTCTCGCCACAAAATGTTCCCCATCTCTGTTCTACTTTTCCCACGAAACGGAAATGAAATATTTTTGAAAGATTTAACCTACATTAGAAAATTTTCTTTTCCGATTCAAAACAATACATTTGAAATGAAAGAAGAAATTCATCGAAAGAATTTTCCAATTCTGCGAAGTATCGAGGGAATCGATACCGTGATCTACTCTCAATTTATTCCCCATCGCATCAGAGTTGAGCCCTGCCTTTGCATCGCGAATCCCTCGCAGTCATCCATTCGAATGAATAGTAATGCAGAGCTATGTTTCCTGGGACTAATGCTCTTCCGAGTCTTTTTGACAGCCGTGGCATATCGCGCTAGAGTGGCATGTCTCGTACTCCAATGTCTATCACCGCTCACAAACATATTTAGTTGAACTCTCGCTCTCAATTTCCACGTTCTCTCCTTCCTCTCCTTTCCTCTATTTTAGGATTTCCTTCCTTTTCCGTCCTGCTATATGCACATTTTCTCTTTCTATTACTTCTTTGTGGTTAATATGTGTTGTATCAAGTCGCCAACCGAAGCATAGAATTCGTATTTTTGTTTCGTTATTCGTTTCGTATTTCGTCTATTTTTCACTTGTTTGTAGCTTTCCTCTCAGATGAAACTCCTTGTCCACTTTTTCTGTCTTTTCTTCCTCATATTTAATTTCTCTGTTATGAAAGTTATCAATCCTGAATTTCACCTATTTCACGGTACCTTTTTTCTTTTTCATTTTTCCTTCTTATCTTCAAGGAAATGGGTAAATGTGACTTAATACGAGATGGCGTGCACCCAGTAAAATTCCAAGAAAGAATAAACTTAAAGAAAGTCCGGTGGAACCGGGAATCGAACCCGGGTCTCCCAATGTCCGTTTCGATTCCCGGTCATTGAGACCTCATGTCTATCTCAATCACTTCAATCTAATCTCGTTGACACCCTAAACACATCCATTAACAAATGCAGGACTTATTCGGTCATCACTCACCGTATGATTCAAGTCGGATGTATTTTGAACCATATTTTATTTCTGCTGTGTATTTTCCCTTCTTTTCCTTATTCCCAATCGTCCCATGTAATTTCTGCGGCCTTTACCCTCTTTTTTACCTTGAGCCCTTTCCGTTTTACTACCTCATCCCGCATTTTCTCCTCCTTTACTATCTCCTCTTTCCCTTCCCCTCCTCACGCGGTTTAACGACCTCTCCTCCTTTCACTTCTGCCTCCCGATATCTCGGCCAATAAAAAATCGCGCCTTCCGAGGGTATTAAATTTAAGGAGCCGATGGCGTGTCTCCGCGCTGAAAGTGAAAGCGGGAATTCGGTCATCGACATTTATGGAAGGCGCTGCACCCTACAAATATACGATGCACGTTCTGCGAAATTCGGGTTTCCATGCCAACGACGGGTCGATATCCGTCGTTTACTCTTCGCCCCGTCGTTATGTTTAAATGTGCCTTCCGTTAAAGGTGTCGTATTCTGCCGCTATTGATTGATGATCCCTGTGACAGACGCACCACGAAGATGAATGACAGATATGGACTCTGTAAACACGGAACGGTAGCCCAAGTGAGCGGTGGTTTCCATTAGGTAATATGATTTTCGGTAACTCGTCAAAGCGGAGTTGGCATGTGACGGATTTGTTTTTTCTTACCCTTTCACCTAACTCTATTTGTGTCCTTCGAAGATTTTTGTTTTTACCGAAACGTGTCTATCTGCAAGAGTGGCATTTTTAATAATTTAAATTATTTATTGTTTGCCATGGTAATGGAGGTTTCGACTGTATAGAAAATCAAGGCTACCGTAGTAGAGCGATGGCGTAACCCAGGGGTACAACGTAAGCGACTCAAATTCGAAGTCTTTCGGGATTTCGGGTTGGAGTGCACTCTTTCGTTCATTCACGAACGTTACCTGAAATCGCACTCATGGATGACGATAATTACCGTCCCTAAGGTGTAAGACGTGTTTCAAACGCCGGAAGTCGAAAATACTAAAAACTGCGCAGTTGTCATATGAAGATGAAGTATGGCCAAAAATGAACAGTTTAGCTCTCCGAATATCAGTGGAGAAAAAATGAAATTCATACTCTTTCGCTCGAGTCTTTTGATTACATTTTGAACACCTTAAGTTGCTTCTCTTTTATTCATCTAGATAGCCAAAGAATAAAATTTATATGTTCAATCATGACTTCGTGGAATAACACAGCAACCATCTTAAAGTAGTTACCAAGTGTTATTCTTTTGAAGACAGTTTTGGTAAAAGAAGTAATTATATATTATTATAATGGAAAAGAATAAAATTAATATGTACAATCGTGGCTTTGTAAAGCAACCAACTTAAAATGTAGTTACCAACTATTTTTCTTTTCAAGGAAGTTATGGCATAAAATGTTATTATACGTACATGTAATCTACCTTGATATCAGGAGGAAACTATGGAACACCTAACATCTGCGTTTTAGTAAGTTCAGTACTCAACCTAATGCGGTTCCTTCCCCTCTAACTCCGCTCATCACCCCTTCCACCGCACCTCGTTACCGCACCCTCTCTGCACCACCTCCCACACACACCACCTCCCTTACTTATCGCAGTGCTTGGCGTGATGCGGCGCGCCGCACCTCCGCACCCAATTAAAGCGTGTTTCCACGGCGCGGCGCAGGAGACTGCGTGACACGGATTTCCTTTTAAGCTCACTTATTCGAGTCTTTCTAAAGGGTTTTTCTGCTCTCTTTCTTTTATTTTCGGCAGCGCATCGACCGAATTTCCGAAGGTATGCATTTAGCGAGACTCCGCGAACGTGTGACGGATTTAAAACGTTTCACTCCGTATGGCACTGGAATAAAATATTTTCGGTGCTAGTACAGCGCTGTTTTTATATCTCGGCCTTTTTTTCCTGGAATTCAACAAGTTGACGGCTCCGCGTAAGAACTCGCATAAATTTTCGGAAGGTAATTGAATTGAGTTCCCGTTATGTCAGAAAATATTCTGACCGTTTCGACGAATCGAGTTACGTTGATGGTGTTTGGAAAGGCCCCTTTCCACCGCGGAACGTGCCCTACAAATAAAATCTTTTTCTCTGCATTCGTTAAATACCTTCCCAAAAGAAATGTGTAAATACGAGAGAAATCGCATTTATACAGAATTTTAATTCGGCGCTCAGTTTTGATGGATAGACCGGCTTTGCATTCAGAGGAGTTAGGTAATATAAAGCCGTAAATATTTCACCTTTTATTTCCACATCTTCTGATTGCAAAATGTCATTATCAATGGCAATTTTTATTAATTATTTCATTTATTTCTTCTAAACTGAAAAATTATACACTAAAAATGGGACCAGAAAACTGCGTGTTAAGAGGGATATCGAACTAATCTAGTTTGTCTGTTCATAGATCAGCCCCTGACAGACATTAATATACGTAAACCGGTTAACTATATTTATACAACTTTTTCTCCCATTGCTAGATAAACTAAGAAATATAATGAAATATAAGAGCATTATATGCTTACTGGATATTAAAATCGAAACTATATTTAGCAGAAAATTATCATAAATTGAATATTAGTATAAGAAAATTAGCCATATATTCAATTTTTATTCGTATATGCCTTTTTAAGATACATATTTTGCAAGTGCGCATATGAGAGTAGAAATTTTAAAATTTAAACTGTATTTCGTTTACTTTCATTGATATCTTTGAGTATCTTCAGATATTAATTTTTTTGTCTGTAAAGTGAAGTTTCTTACGGTAAACAGTTTTAAATCCTTTCTTATAGTAAAGCGTTTTGATTGCAAGAAGCCTTCACTATCAAGAAACTACATATTTGAAAGCCAAAGGAGAAACTAACGGAGAAAAATCATTCTGAATCCGAGATAATAAAAGAGATTGGATAGAAATTATCAGACGTAATTACATATAATCGAATCATATGTATTTTACACCAAAATATCTCGTTTTTCGTCACTGCGGCCTGGTTCAAGCCACAAGGGCGTTTAAGAAATCCCGAGAAATTTCTCTAAACCGTGCCTATCTCGAACTGTTACATTTAGGTCACGAGTTCAAGTCGCGGGTATGTGAAAAGGTCCCTCAGGCAAAGAATACTCCTCATTGCAATCCCGTATCAGGATCTGCCTCAAATCAAAAGCATGTTTCTCTCCGCCGTCCATTCTACTCAATCGTTCGAAAAGACCGCTCCCCCTTGCGGTAGCCAAACAAACGTGGACGTAATCAGCTCCGTAGCGTCACTCGTTTGTTTCAAAGTGGCCCGCTTCGGTGCACCATTGTATCCTAGGACGATGGGCTCTCTAACTCACGATCGCAATTCAATTGTCTCGTTTGTCTTCTCGATATCCGTTCCCTCTGAGATTGGCTGTCCCAAACCGCTGCGCTATTCTCCCGAATTTCAGGAATTTCTCTAGCGAGCGCTCGGCAAGGAAACTTTTATTTCGATAGTAAACTCGGCGTTACAAAGGGTATCCCTAAATAACTGTACGTGTTCCAATTCTTTTGTGGAAACTCTGCGGGGACGTAAGAGCATGTACTATGATTTTATCGCCTTCCTTATTTCCAATTCTTATTTCCAACGATTATCGATAAGTCAGAGTTAGTATCAAGTAATTTCACTGGGCAGAACGCCTTATTCTTATGGTTTATTCAGTGAATAGAAAATATAAGTCAAAAGAAGAGTAAAAATCCTTATAATTCTTTACATTTATCAATATTTTAATTTGATCTTTATATTTGATATGCTACTCTTGTGATTTAAAAATAGAATACATAAAAAGACCCTAATAAGCTCTACTTACGACATGCCTAGTGAGTCGTTTTCCATTAATTCAACAAACCATATGTTTGAGAAAAAGTTCGTCCAAGTTTTCATCTCCAGAGACCTTAGAAACTTCTAGTAAATGCTACTACAAAGTTTGCGCATGTCACCAATAAAGTTCTTCGCAGTGTTTACAAGAATTCATAATCCATCGAAAGTCGTTAGGGTTTTTTGGTTTATAACTAAAACGAGCATAATGTTTCCCGTTTTTTGTATGTCATATCCAAAATTTACTTTCATTTTCAACAGTTATAGAGATTTTATAAATTAATCTGTATGTGACCTTAAAAAATACTATTTGGCTATACAGTATTCAGTGAAAGGGTTGAGGGTTGGACACCTAAGCTAGAATAATGATAGCACTGAATTACGATTGAAAACCTTCATGTATTTGTAATGTCTATTAAATCATTAGGGAAAAACATCGCAAAAGAATTATAAGCCGTGTAGTCAAGAAAGGTAATTACAATTCAAATATTGCGTGACTCAATCGGTCCTGATAAAAACAGGCTTCCTCTATATTATCTGATGAGAAAATACTTAAATATCTCCAAATAAGGGTACATCTATCCATAGAAATCCGTATTCATATTCCCGGAGAAATTTTTAAGGTTCGAAAGATTCTCCTCGATTTCCATTTACAGTTCGCGTAAAATACATCTTCATCCCGCTTAAAACATTATACTGTGAGGTAAATGAGAGACGCTCGTACGAACTCTCCATTTAAAATCACATAGAGCCGATTTCATGCATCGAAAGGCATTAATTTTCGAAATGCGCAAGAGCTTTTAAAATTCCGCGAACACATTATACATATATATTTCCCTGTGATCGGACTTCCTTTGCCGGATGCATTCCACCAAGTGCCCCATCGCTCTTTCCCTCGTCCCTTTCTACGTAAAGCGCTCATCACAGGGATCCAGTTATTAATGCAAGGGTAACTCTTTTTTCTTCTCTCGCCGCTCCTTTCATTCCGAGCCGCTCTATGACGATGGAGGACGCTGACCCCGGCAAGAATATCCTTCCCCTTGCACGTAGGCAAACCTCTTCCCCCCTCCGAACCCTTTCTGCCCCTGATTGCTTCTCCAAGACTTCTTTCTTCTCTGAATCTGTCCCTCCCACAGCCATCCATCTTTCCCCGTCTCAATTTCGAGACTTACCCCAATATCTCACATCTCCCACCTCCATTGTTGCCTCCATTAAAGGGTTCGCCTTTAATAAAGTCAAACATCTGCTCCTCCAACTGCGGCTTTACTCTCGTTTTTTGGGATATTTACGGACGGCGTTTCAGTCTGTGACAACGTGGATGAGGAATTGAGTGCAGTCGCACCGTATTCTTAAGGGATCGCATCATATTTTCGGTGTGTTCGGTGTGTGAGTACACGAGTCAAGACTGCTTGAATGTCACTAATATAAGACCACTATAACATAATACCACTATGGACATCGAACCCGAAAAAACCGTCAACTTTGAATGAGTGAATGACGAACCGAAAATATTGAGATTCTTAACCCAATCCGAAACTGAGAACCGTGATTTATTTCGCTTTGACCTATGGTTCCAAACAATGCTGATTTTTCTTAAGTTCAGATGCATGAAGCTTAACTAAACATGTGTAAATATGACTTTCGTCTAATTATTACTAAGTCTTACTCTAGAATTTTGTGCAATGTTACGTAAATGAAAAGGTTAGGGTTATAAACACAAAAGTTCAGAATGATATAATATTACGATATGAGCGAAAGAAGAAACAGTCTGAACCGGTTCGACGTTTTCAGGGGAAGCAAAAGTAGAACTGAATTGCATTTGGTTTTTACGATTCGCTATCCTGGTAACAGACAGAATTTAGGTAAAAGTTCAATAAGTTAAAGCTTAGGACGTCTAAATCTACAGGGGCCTCTTAAAGTCTAAAATCCGCCATGAAACATATCATTGAGTATTTTAAAAAATAAACGACAAGATATTTTCACCATCCATAATTTTAAGAAGTGTATGCATTTTAAAGTTTTTCTGAGATTAGCTGGTGTGATGTAAAACGGCAGGGGTCTCAGAGCTTTGTGCAGCTTAAGGTCTCATCAAGTCTAAATCCAGCTCCGGTCGCTAATGAATTGATGAATCAAGGGAAGTCATAGTTGGGCGTGCGAAATTCATCGTTAGAGTGCAGCTGATGTAGGTGCTGAAGAACCGGAAACTGGCTTTATGGATGACGAATGAATGCGAAATGGGATTTCTATCATTTGATCGATGAGAGGGGGCTTCAGAATTATAAAAATGTTGACCAGGAAAAGGACGGTTCTTCAAATATTTAAAAGTGAATGGCTCCATCGACGTAAAATGGAGGAGGAAGTTATGTTGTATTTCATCTGCCTTTCTACTTATTTTTAAATTACAATTATTACTTCTGGCGGTTGCTTACCAGCTTGAGTTATATACGGTCTTATACGGAACAATATGCAGGCAGCAAATCTCTTGTATCCGTTTCTTTATTATGTTATGATGTTGAATTACATGGGCTCATTTAAGGTCAAAAATATTATTTAAAAATTTTGGACTAATTAGGCGAAGAAAAAGTCCGTTCTCAGTGGATATTTTATTTTACGCCTTTAAAAGATTTAAGATATATTAGAGGTAAATTATATATGTTAGAGAGATATGATGCATGTTAGAGGAAGTTGAGTAGAAAGGGAAACTGCTGTTTCGAAAATGTTTAGTAGAAAATATCAACGGATACTTACCGAATGAGGAATGATTACCCCGAAAATTGCCAAAAAACGAATTTTATTGATAAATACATGAAGAAATGTCAAAATAGCAAATAGTGATAGTATAATATGCTACTGAAATGGAAATAATGATATGAAGTCGAAAATGGTGTTTTTCTCGGTATGATAGTTGAGATAATTGGTGAAATTGTTGCATCAACGTAGGTAAAAGTACTAAATTTCATTATCAATTAATTTCGTGGAGGACTCTGTAAAGCGATTCGACAGAGTTCAAAAGTCAAAGATAAAAAAGTGGATCATCTTTTATTAATCCCTTTGCCAGCTTGCTAAATTCATTTTCATTTCCTCTCAACGCATTCTTGGAGGCTTGCAATTACCATAAGTCCATACCAACATCATGCGTTTGTATACACACGCACTCCCCTTCTGAGACCGCAATAACGCGACCCGACTGAGAGATTTATTTATCACGCATGCCGCCATATTCACTTTGAACTACGTAGAGGGCAAGTTGAGGTAGAACTTGAAAGAAAGAAGACGCAAACAAAGAAATTACGCTCCTTCCTTTCCCTTTCGTGTCATCGTTATTTGCCAAGTCTTTGTTCTCATTCTCTTTAATTAAAATTGATTCGCGATGTGAAAGCGCTCCGCTTTTGCGATCAACAGATTTTTCTTTTCGATGAGCCGAATTTAATCGAGGGGATTCATTAATTTGGATTGTGGCTGAAATTGAATTAAATTATATTTGTTATTCGATATAATCGATAAAATAACAGTCATGACTTCTTGATATTTAATTCCTTCCGGTCACTTTCGAATTAATTCAGAGAAACATTAGAGAGATATTTAATTTATCGATGCATATTTAATATACTGTTAAATATTCATGGCTAAAATATATGAATAATCAGGATATTTCTCCATTTAAATTGAGGATAGGATTTCATGGATATTTTCGATTTTTAATATCTTTCTATGTAGAACTGAGAAATATGTATCTTGGATCTGTCACTTTTTGTCTCAGGTTTATTCATGACTTTGATAACATGAATACTACTGAGGTATTATATTTACTAACATATGACATCTTTATTGCATGAAATGAAAGCTATTATTCAAAGCGGCTTGGTGCTTCACGTAAGCTGTTTTATATTTTAACACCACCATGCCACAGCTTTCCTCATCGATACTCTACCTATAAATGAGGAAAAATGTAGCAAAGTCACTCCTAAATTGCTTAACCTGTGTCATTCTCTCTCGAGTACTTTGACAGCTAATGTTGAGGGTTTGAGTAACCATTCAGACTTCAGGCTGATGACTTAACAGGCAGACATCGACTGTTGTCTGAAACAGAGCTGGCTCATTAGCCTTAACTAAAAAGTTAATTTTCTATTTCTTTGCTGTGGTATTTTAGGAAAACAACGAGATGGAATAATGAGATGGGCGATTCCCAATAAAAAACAGGATAAGATAAATTTTGATCGAGAATCTGGCATGAATTTTGTTTTCTAGATTTTATATATTCTATAGCGGCAAAATTTCGATCAGACGCACAGATATTAAGTTATGTACTGAATTGAATGATTTGTTTGCATAGTGGAGAATCGGCCTTAAATGTCCTTGTCAATTGTTTTTGCAGATGCAGAGGGGGCCTAAGCAGAGGCAATGCTGCCGTTGGGACAGCCAACAGCGGAAGCGGGGGTGGAGGAGGCGGCGGGGGCGGTGGCCATTACTCTGGAGATGAAGATGGCCCTCCCAAGTCCTGCTGCGGTCTGAGCGCCGCCGGTGTCGGTGGTGCAGGTCAGCCGGCGTCGGTGCGCTGGTTCGTACTCGCCATTGCCTTCGTTGGAGTTTGCTGTGCCCTCGTTGGAACTGTTTTGGGTGCACTCAAGGCCACCGGAAGGGAACACCTTACAGTCTCCCTGCTTATGATCGGTAAGTGATGATAACTATGACGTCAATAACTTTGGCTACATTTATCTAGTGGTAATATTAAAAGTATTTCGATAACTTAGGTCATTTTACATATGTGGGCTTCTACTGCTCTGCACATATTGTCTGTAAAATACTATAAGAAAATCTGAGCCGTGAGGACCAATAATGGAAATCAGATAAGTTAAAATCCATTAACACGTACGAAGATTAAATTCCTACGTAAGCAAACTATTTTTGACTGCAAACTTAAATATTAACCTTTGATAACGCCTGAATAACGAAAATATGCATCAATGTTTGTCCATAATTTAAAATCGATTTGAATTCTTCTGAAATTTATGTGGCCTATATTCCGTAGTCACATACCGCAGGTATCTAGGTTACGATTTGTTCTCGGGAATGAGGAACTTGAAAGGGTATCAAATAATTACCAAGACCAAGATAGACGAAGATTCTTATCCAGAAGAAGGAATTGCAAAAAATTCCACTAACTAAGTCTCTTTCGGGATATAATCTTACACAAAGTAACGCCTAACCATATAGACTATAATTCTTATCTTCAATCAGCGCACGTATATCTTTATGAACGAAAACAGAATGCGTCAGTTTGATGTTTGTTTATTATCATATGGAAACGAACCTGTTTGAATTTCACTATTTCACGAATCAATTTAGCGTGAAAAACCACATTCATTATCATTACAACTTTCACTAATAATCTTTGGGAAGTTCATGTAATGAATTGACACACAAGAGGAAATCTTAGGCATTCGACTTGGAAGCAAATCTCGTTTGAATATATATAGCGAAGTTCGCGTGACACCTCCTTCTCATTATAATGTCATTGGCTGCATTCAGTGCCTCCGAAGACAATTTCCAAATTCGAAATCCGAGAGATACGTCTCCTGCCTCATCTCTAGCGGATTAATCTCTTTGCTCAACTTGTCTCTCCTTCCTGCATCATCCCCCTTCGTTTCCATGTCGAGGGATACCCGTCTCATCCGAAGATTCCTCTTAAACGATGCCTCTTCCGTCCGTCCACATTCACTAAGCTCCTTATATCGCTTGATCCTCTTGCCTTTCATTCCTTTTCCCCTTTCCTTCCACCAAAAAAACCCTCGCGCTGCTCCCTCCGTGCACCTTCTGCACGGAAAATACACCGAAACGGCAAAGAAACCCTTTCGGGGGAAAAAGAGAAACAAAAGGCGATCATTTACTCAACTGCGGTAAATCTATTCGAGCGTGAACTCTCTTCACTCCATTGGTGAAGTTTGATTACCTCTTCCTCCGGATGTAGACGGATAACCCAATTCTAAGGCTCCAGGAATCGATATGGCATATAGATGTGTTTGAGAGAGTACATCTACTGGAATCTCATTCTCAGGCCATTTATTCCGCCCAGAATGGCTTCGTTTTATTAAGGGAGATTATATCATAGAAGGGATTACTCCTCTTCTTTAAACCAATCGCGGCATTCTCGATTAAATGTGGGAACCGAAGCGTGCGGGAAATTGGAATACCGAAGTATTTCTTTCTCACGATGCCTCATTGCCGTAAATTTCCTCACGACGAGGAATGGCTTCAATTATAACTTTAGAATCGATAGAAATTCTAGAGCTCGATTTGATGAAATTGGTTTGGTAATGAAATAACTCGAAAGTTTCTAAAAAGGCTGCACATCCTTCGATTCCAGAGAGGATTTCGAAACAATTTCTTCAGTTTTGTTATTCAAGAATGCTAGCTTACTAGAAAGATATTTCACCGGAAAGATAGCCCTGTTTGTATCCTAGTCCATTTCCAGTTGAACTGAAACTCTCCGTGGGATTAGTTACATTTTCGAAAATTGGAGTTGGGTCCATGCCCATAAGGAGAAGGATGGAGGGGATGAATGTAAGGGGAAGATTATGCGATTGATGAGAATGGAGATTAGAGAAGTGCGCTGCAACTTTTATTCAAAAGGGCGAAATTTGCGAGGGAAGGCCGAGAGGTGAAAAATCGAAGGTGTGAATCTGAGAAATGGCAGATAGAAGAGAAGGGGTGCGAAAGAGGAGTTTTTGTTTGGAATGTATTCGAAATAGGCGGAATGTGGGGGTATAGGGGAGGCCAATCAGGCAGAGTGAAACCGCAGCTTGCTTCAGCGGCGATAAGACCCGCTGCAGACGCAGTTTCGCCCGAAAACATCTGTGGCCCTATTCCTCTTTTCACCCCCGCGTTCACACTTCCCCCCCTTGCACCCCTCTCAATCCCCACCTAGGCCAACCCGCACCGTTAAGGCAGCTTACATTTTTTATGGTCACCCGAATGCAAAACCATTCTATCTCCCTATTTTTTCCGGGGCAATATATTTACTCTCACAGCTTCCTCCCCATACCTCCTTTAGATCCTGGATATCCATTTCCGCCTCTCCGGTACGTTTCCCGCGATGCAGCCTCTCTTCCCGTACAGGACCGCAGTCCCATGTTCGCCCTAGCAAAGATAGAGTTTTTTCTCCTATTTCCTCCTGTTTATCAGCACCGCACTCCTCCTCTTCTGCGAATCGAGAGAAAGGAAAGTAAACACCGGCCGAAGGGTTACAAATGGGTGGAGGGAAGAAGGGACAGGAAGTAAAGGGACTATGGACTAATCTCGGACAGGAAAGCGTTTGTTTTGAATTTATTTTGCGTTGGCCTGTTATAAGAATGGAATTTTTTTCGGAGTCGGGGAGATTGTGCGTTTATTGTGGCTGGAATAGAGGAAAGGTCTTTTGGGTTACCGTAAATATAGAAACGTATGTCGCGCTCAGCACAACCCGGTACGTATAACTTCGTTTCCCTCCGGAATCGTATGTTTGCTTATCATTAACGATTCAAAGTTGTGAGAGAGGGGTCCTTAAATACTAACTACTTAATACGAAGGTACCCTTTTTTCTTAACATTCGATGCTAAATTGGGAATTATGAATTTTTTATGCCGTAATCAATAAAGGTAAAACTGGGCTTAACGGCAATTATTTTTTTTCTATAAATCTTCGAAAGAAAGAAAAGTGTGCCTCCCTTCCACCAGACATAGTATGATGTTCTTTTTATGAGACGATAAAAGAACAAAAAATACACAAAAATAAAACTTGTACAAAGAGAAAAAAGATAAAGGAAAGATTTATTTTTTCGTAAAAAGGCACCATAACTGGTGGTTGATTAAGAAAAAATCCACGTTGCGGAAAAACACCCACACAAGGATGAAGAAGGAAAAAAACCCGGGAAAAAGATCGTGAGGAAAAATTAAATTAAAAATAAAATTATTTTTAAATGTTATTAAAGATATTTAAAAGAGAATAAGAAAAGAATATAATAAAAATAAAGTAGACAGGTCTTAAAACATTTTAAAATTAAATAATAACATATATGAATCAGCTGCCAGTGCGGTTTTTCATAGACCTCATTCGACATAATTGATATAATCCTTAAGAAACTCATTTCGTTAGCATTGATTACTCACATCTGCATATCTATCCTTAAAAAATAATTTTATCTCCAGAATTCTACAACTAGGAAGGTAATTAATGGTCTTTGAATTCGAATTCCTTAGATAAAGACGAAGCATTTCCGGGTAAAATTGAGAGAGCAAACGTTTATCGAAGGAGATAGAGAAGTCCTCTGAGACTCGGTTCCGTACGATTTCCTCTTCGGCAAATAAACTAAACGCTTTCAATTACTTCTCCTAATCGGATAATTTAACCATTAGCCGCAGTCGAGGGAAACCCATGCCTTTGCCTCTAGATTCGCCCAATCGTATACAACCTTCTCCCTCCACAGTCACAACGTTTAAGCACACTGCCAATGCACGTATTTTCCCGATATGGATTCAGGCACATTAACTTCCATGCAGTTTCCGATCCTAATACGAAGTTCCTCGACTGCTTTTGAAAAGATCCGCTTCAAAAGAGACCCATTTGCTCTTCCAAGACGAGTAAGTCGGCCGAGTTTTCCGGAGTGAAAGGGTAGAAAGAAGGAAGATGGGGATTTAGCGTCGGAGGAGAATTCTTAAGTAAAACGATAATGCGCAGGGCAAGAGATATATGGTAGGAGGTCATCAGAGACATGTATAGTGGCGGGGAAAGGAAAAATGAATGATGGGGATTAAAGAGATGCAAGAGAGACACTGTGAAAAAGCTACATAGAATGTAATGGATAAGGATTATAATTTAAGGGTTGTAAAAGTGTCAAAGAAGGAAATGAAACATTCAGAAAATATAGTGAATTGAATGGCTTTAGAGCTGAAGTGTCTAGTTCTATTTGGCTCGTATGCCATAACTATTGATAAATTGCTAAATTCAAAATTAACGGTAGGTAATAAAAATATTTTTAGATCTCATGGTTAAAAACAAATAAATTAATTTTTATCGAAACCGCTTTTGCTTCACTTATGAAAATTTCCTGTATCTTTCTCGGATTCAAGGGGGAGGGGCGGGGCAATAGCCATCCCTTTAATGACTTTATAGAACTATCAATTAGGAATACTCTGACGAAAATCTTGAAGTAAAGATAGATTATGAAGTTTTTCCACGATCAACCACATCTGTCAGATTTATCACAACCAAATGTCTCTTTAAAAGCTAAATGAATTCGTAAGGAAATTAAGGAAACGCTCTTTTCCATTTTCTCAAGTTCTTATATCCGTTACTTTCTTACGTTATGTATTCCGAAATTGTTTCTCATAATTTTAAGGAGAAGATATGAGAAAAATTATGGTGTTCCTCTACCTCATCTCTATCCAATCGTTTAACAAAATCGCTTTTTTCTCAGTCATTTAAATGATAAAACCGTTGCTCGTAAGTGTCTCTTGTAAGTCTCTTTAGTTTATATAAAAGAAAAGAGAAGTATATTTTTATTTTCATAATAGGTGTATCGTTTTTAATGTTGTGAACAAAATTGCAGCATTCTTATCTAAGGTAAGGTAACAATGATACTAAAGCCATAATGTGATCTGAATGTTACCTAGATTTCATTCACTTTTATTCGATCCCATCCCTGAGAAACTGTTACTCACTGTAAATCCTTAATCTGCTTCTTTCTACTACCTGGATGAGAGAGATGAAATTCCATCTAATAATTACGTGGAGTGGAGGTAGCAATAGCTACAAAAGTGGACGGAGACAATAAGGTTTATAAATGGCTAGCAAAGGATAGCGTGAGAAAGGATCGAAACAGATGCAAATGGAGGAATAAGGTCTCCAAGAAAAGCGTGGTGCAATCGAGGCAAAGTCCCATCGTCAAGATGTCTGTCGGTAATCCCTTTGTCTGCCGTCAGGTGGCTCTGGCAGAGAAGAAGGGCATTCGGTTACGGCTCGGTATCGCATTCCCGTGAATGTTAATCACGTGCAGACATGGTCGAAGGGATCTCTATGACGACACAGAACAATGGCGTCGAACCGAATAAATTAATGTGTCCGGAACGACGAAAAATAAAAATTATCCTTTATCTTTTCATTTGGAAATCCGAGATATGCGCGAGAGCGATACATTTTTATATGGAAACAGATTGCGGAGGAGAGGAAGCTGTAACTCGCGCAAATTAATCCGACGAATAAAAATTTCGGCGATAAATCCGCGTTCCGCGCGAGATTATGGATGACTTTTCGGAACTGACCGTTCTCTCGGAAAATAGATAGCGATCTTTAAATTAGCGATTCGTTATTTTGTTTACGGAATCCATTCGGCTTTACCGATTTCAATAACGCGTAGGGTGTTACTGAAATAAAAAGGTTAGTCTTCTGTCATTCGTTTGGAATGCGTGATGGGATGCACGGTCACGAACTTCGCTTTCAATTAAAGTCACAGGTACTGAACGTTTATCTGCATTGCATGAAGTAGCATGAAGTTTCGGGCTAAACGATGTCCATAAATTCCATCTGAAGGTAATACTTGAAACTTGAGACTCTTAATATGTAGCTTAAATCTAACCTTTTCTATTATGATTTTCTTGCCCTTATGAATGCAAGAATATTTTGATGCGCGAAGTAAATTATTGTTTCAATTTTAAATGAAGTGCACTACTTTTCTAAATGTTGCTCAAATGACATTCCAAAAGTTCCACCGATGGAATATCTTTCAGATGATTTTAACTTTCGCAAAATCCAAGATAAAGCCATCACCGGCTGCTTGTATCCACTGTTTTTCCAAGCTCCAGCGATCATGATTCCATCCTTAATCCTACTCCAGCTTCCCCTGACAGCCTGAAAATCTTGGATTAAAAGCTATTATTTTTCTGCCTAGGAAGTTAATAACCGCGGGGTTAAAAAAAAAGATCTCCTTCGCATCTCGCGCTGTTGAATAAACATCAGCTAAGGCAGACCTTCTTTCTCTCCTAACCACAGCCGCGCGTACGTCACTCTTTTTTATATATATTTTCCGTCCAAAAAATATAGCATCCTGCAAATCCCTCGACCCGTACTTTCAGAATCCTCGGGCGAAGCCGTTTCCAGGGGCGCAAATATCCCCGCGGCAACTGCGGGCGGGAAAGAATAGGACCGTATATCCTTTGAACAATGGAAAGGGATTTAGCGATGAAATAACTGTTATTTTCGCGGACGAAAAAAACAAGGGCCGGATGGAGAAGCGGCAGGGTCTCCCCCGTTTCGCGAAAATCTAAGATTTACTCCGTCGCTTATAATTCAGCCGCATCCCAATGATGTGTGCATACGCGGAATTCCGTGGGCAGGAATCCCAGGAGGTTATAAACGGCGCCCGTAAGGAACGATGTTTGTTCGGAGTTTATTTGGGCCCGTTCGGGGGCTGGCTCCGTGCCAACCGAAGGGAAAGAGGGTATAAGTGGCCTTAATGAATTAACCCGAAAACATTTGACCCTTTTGTGCGCGGGAGAAAAAAAGAGGAGGAATTAATAGGGAGGAATGATTGATTTTGTTCTATTTAATTAAAGAGGAGATGGAAGTACGTGCGCGTGCTGGGAAAAAGTCCGCGGTTTGTCTCTTATGTTCGCCCTGAAATATGAGATGCATTCATGCACGTTAATTTAATTACCCGAGAGTTGAACAACGCGGCTTTTTGAACGGTCAGATTAATGTTTTCACTTAGTTTTCGCATTCAAAGAAGTAAGAGAATTGTAATGGCCATGGGTCCACATCTTTACGTTTCATTTGAAAGGTTACTCATTAAGCGCTTCTGCCATTTGTCTATTCACATTGTTTCTATTAAAGGGCATTCAGGGAAAGATATAAAAAAATCTCGTTTTTTGTCATATAATGATCCTTAAGACAGGTTAATTACATCACGACATTTTTGCTCCAAAAATGTTTTGAAGATATTCTAACATAGAGGAATATTCATTAATGTATGTATTCCATGTCTTTGTTTCAGAGGTTATTGAAGTTTAATAAGGTCAAAGTTTATCCATGCTTTTATATATTTATTAAATTTATATCCATTAAATTATTATCTCTATAAATTAAATATTTAATCATGTCGGTGTATTTGGGGCGTGAAGGTAAATTATTCGAAGTAGAAAACTGATTGAAGCATCTATAATTTAGAGTTATTATCTAAAACTGCAGACCTGCGGTTGCAGCTGCTGATGAAAGTCATGATTAGTGCTTTTATTTTAATCCGGATAATGGAAAACGACTGCTGATACCAAATTTATTTTCATATATTCTGGAAAATATATTATTACTGATTGACAAAACTCCCAAGAAAATGTATAAGATGCCTTCGCAGCGTTTCCCAAAACTCTGGGGAGTCGACCAAAGTTAACGTCTCGACTTTGGCCAATAAAACTGTCGTCGAATTCAGTCGCTATTATATATATTTTTTGTTTCTGTGTGTCTTTTGTAAACATTATCAATGGCTATAGTTGGCACGAAACGTGACTTTGGAGTGGCTCAGGGGATTATGAGGGTGTAAGAGAAAAGTTGGAAAAAGTTATGGGAATGGAAAAGTGTATCCGAAGTGGGGATGAAGTATCAGAGCGGCATCGAAGTGGAAGCGTTTCATTCGTTGCTTTGCGAAACTTTCCGAGTAATAAAACGTAGTCCTTCTCTCCTAGCGCAACTTTGTACTCTTTCAATGAGATTTTATACCCTTTTTCGTGTTTCCCAAGAGCATGGTGAGCCTTAAGTATTCATTTCACTGTCCTCTGATCATAGCTGGTGTACTAAAAGGTGCGAATTATTGCCTCTTAAGTATCAAACTGTTCCTAGGATTTTCTGATCTTGAGAGTAAGATGTGAGGTAAATCCTTCCTAATGAGGAAGTGACGGTATCGCGCTTTTCTTATTCAATACCATTTATTTTCGCTGTCATAAAAAGGATAAAAATAATTCTCTAATCCTGGGAGTTTATTTAACGGATTATTTTAAGAGAATCCAACCCAAGTTAGTCTCAATCTCGCCCGAATGAAGACGTATGATTATTATATTGCTTTACGTTGATGACTTCCTTTCGGGTAGTACTAATGTGAATGTAGTGTTATGTAGCATGTATGAAAGATGTAGGCGATGCAAGTATTATACTGTTTCTTAGAAATGAAATTTGAAATTTGGATGTTGGTATATTTGATTATTGCTTATCTGACGGTAAAAAGTTTCTTAATGAGAACTAATTCACGCATGAAATTTCATTCAGTCCAAAGATAAAATAAAGCTCTGTTAAATTATTATTGGTAGCAAATCATATCGGGAACTTACTATGCGCCATTTTTTGTGTGGAACATATCCGGGTTTTTAAATAGAAGCATCATGAGAGGATGAACGTTCCCGATTTCGAAACAATATCGAAATAAAAGCCATGTAATAACAACAGTTTGCAGTTTTCTTTTTAAACATGCGTGTTTTTTAACTCCTTCCGTCGTTTTAAACGTCATCTCCAGAAATCTCCGCGTAAAGAGGCCTTATTTGTGCGTTCGAGGGGAGGGAGAGTCATTGGCCGGAGGCGCTCGAAAAACTGCGGCATTGGCTCGAGTCCAAGAGGCGGAGTGGGACGCACTTTAAGGTCCCTGAGTTAATTCGAATCGCTAGGGGATAATTGTGTCGGGAAGGAAATACGAGCCAGCGGAATTGGTCCAATTAAAAAGAACGCTGTAGCGCATGAATCGGAGGTTTGTTGAAAAAACCGATTGAAATTAATTTGAACGCACCGAAAGAAATAAAATCACCGCGTAAAGTTGGCAACGATTGCAGAAGGGATCAGTCGGGGAAAGAAAATGAGATTCCCTCTTTAAAGACCGAAACATAAACATGTTTAAAACGGAAATGTGGTGAGATTTAAGATACGAATTTACTTATAGCTGTGCGGCCGTTAGGGTTTATTATTATCGCTTTTCATTTTCCATACACCAATGCTAAACATAGAACGTGATAAAACGTAAGCAGAATATGTTGAATCATCTAATAAATATAAAAATTCTCCGTATAATCAATTCTATAGCATGCGTTCAGTGTTCGAGCAATGGAAAGATATCGGAATGGTTTATTAAATCTTTTATTGTTTTCCTATCAATTACCTTCATGCTATTTTATTGGTATTATCTGACTTTTGCATTAATTTTATGATTCAATATGGCTAATTCTGGCTATCTTTAAATCTCAGTAAATAAATAAATTAAATTAACATCTGATATAGAGGTCAGGCAATTCTAGGAAACGATGGAAATAGCATGGCTTATCTATTTAGATCCGATGAATTTATTTTTGAATAAGTAAGTTATTTGAAATATTTCAAGTCTTAATTTTCTAGAAAGCTACAACGGTAACAGACACAAATTCTCAAAGATAGGATATCTTTTTTCGATTGTGTTTAATACTATAAAACGTACTTATACGTGTGTGACTATACAAATACTACCAAAATTAGGGTCTTAGTGATAAAAATAGATAGCAACTTGAAGAGAAGGACAGAGAAATAGTCGGGTAGAATTTCCGTTTGATGGAACCGCTTCTGGAATCGCCTGAGAAAAGTTTCTCGCTCGTCAATAGAAGCTTCCATTTAGTAAATTGCAGTGGAGCTGGGACGCTGATTTACAGGGGCACTTTTTAATGTATCGATTTCGAAGTTTATTCCCTTTGAGGCGGAAGAAATATTGGAATTTATTCGTGGTGTTTCTGTTCTCGCCTCTATTAGTGGCTTACAGTACAAAAGGTTCTTGGTAACAAAAAATGATTTTTACTCTTGCGATACTCTTACTATTGCGATGTCTCGAATACCAATTCGCAAATCGTTCCATATACCGTACTATGCATGTCTTTTTTATTCCAAAATGGATGTAGGGTATGTAGTAACTTTTGTTTAGTTATTGTTCAATTCTATTGCTTATTTTCACCCCTTTATGATTTTATTTCGCGTAAATTTTCAACTGACTTATTGTACTAAAATCGAGTATAAAGTAAACTCACAACTTTACTAGCCATACCTCTTTTGTCTGCTCCCAGTTCTTTTGTTAGCATCTCATCTGCGGCATTCTCTTAAGCGCAAGGAACGCGAAAGTTGTGCATAATGGCTGATAGTCAAATTTTGCCTTAGGAAGCCCAGAATGCGGTTATAAATCCACGGTAGAGAGCAACTTCGGCAACTGGACCTCCATGGAGTTTGGGAAGATAAACTCTGAATTTTGATTCAACGAATTCCATTCAGAAGCCTCTGGAACAATCACGTCTATTCCCACGGTACTCCTATTAAACTAGATACTTTCAACCAGAGTATTCACGTGACAGCAAAATTAAATTCATTGATAAATGACATACATTATTCCATAGTTAGCCATTCCTTTTCTGAGTCTAAATTCCGTAATTTTTGCCAAATACAATTTCATTCATGCAGTGGAGTGCAAAATTTACGAAATATAAGTTTAGTGAAATTAACATTTACGACTGATAAAGTGAGATGCCTTATTATTCCTGTCGAGCCTTGGAAATGGAAAAGATTTCATTATTTTCGACTAATACCTCTTCTTTAAGCTGTTTGAGCGAATGATTTTATATCTGAGGCAAAGGTTAACCAAGAAACTTTTGTTATCCTTATCCTCGAGAAATATGAATCGACTGCTCCAGAAGCATATTTCAACGCATTCCCGCTTTTTCGCCCTCAGCAACAGTTTTCTTTAACTTATTACCATATTTTGGCAGTTTCGCCCTTGTCGAAATTCAATTGCTCGCGTCGAAGAGAACGGAGAAAATAAGCAAGAGGGATACGGGCTGCAATTGAAAATGCTAAGAAAGCAACCAAATGGGTTCGCTAATGAGTGCGGTATTTCTACGTTCCCCTCTTCTCAACTCGCGCATCTTCTCAAGATGAGATCCCTTCTCTCGCTCTGATTAATTTCGTCCGTGGCTGCCTCGAAAAGCGTGCATTTCTCACGGATGCCGCGAGATGGCATTATCTCTCCGCGGTCTCTTCTTTCCCGCCAATTTCGCCCGCGCTCCGCAGGAATCTTCCCGCGCTAATTTCGCAAGGTGCGCTCTCTGCCGCCATTAATTCTTCGCCCGAGTCCGATTAACAAATTCCCGAAGTGGGGGATTCTGTTCGTCGGTCCGAAAAATGGATTTGCGCTCACAAAAGATTGTTTGCGAAACAAATTCAAGCTCCGCGGTTTTTATTTTCTTCCGTGGGCGCCGCAGGAAGAAAGGCGCTCGTTATTTTTCTGGATAGGTGAACTTCGCGTGCTGCAATTTAAAAAAATAAATGGTGCATTCCGTGCATTCGCCTAGGGAGTTTTAACGGGTTGCACTCGTGCCGCTTCCCATCACCCTATGTATACGTAGCAGTATTTCGTAATAGTGCACGGGTTCCATTCCTACGTTTCGTACATTTTTAGAAGCGTAAATTATTGACCAATCCCGCTACACATTTCATGCGCTACGAAAATAACTTGCATATAGGTGGAGTTCGTTCATTTCAAATGGGAGTGTTTTCCGAATCGCTGTTTCTTTTCTCTAGAGACCTCAAATCCACTTCGTGCTATGCTATAGTTTCGGAATTCTTTTCAGAATCTATTCCAGGAATAGTATCACCCAGCTTTATTCGCCAGAGGGCCAGTTGAGAAATTTTATCGAAAAAGGGAACAGCAGTGGTCCTTTAAAGAGAAAACCGTCCTTTCGTATATAAATTTGTTTCATTAGGTTGTTATCATCACTATATTTTGCTTATGGTAGTTGTTTATTGTAGTGTGCGTCAAAAATGTTACACTTTAAACTAACATCTATATACATGTATATAACTTAAATCGCACACGCAAAATGATCAACGAGCTTTTCAGAAGGATTGAAAATCGATTTCTTCGAAACAAAATTTTAGTGGGCGATTATATAAGTTTCTTCTACTTTAAATACTAGTATCGAAATTAATCTTCTAAATACTAAGAAAAATCATATAAACCGTGTCCTCAATAACATTAGAAAAAATACCATTATGATTCCTGTTGAAAATTGGTTGAATATTGTTTTATGCTCTGATTAATGCCGTCAGATGTCTAATGGTGCGATTTTTCATAAATGAAAGTATTGATGAAGAAATGCTGGTTTTCATTGACTTGAAATTTATTTCTTGATCGTCTTTTAACCGAGAAAGCGATTCGCTTTGTTCTGTTCCTCTTTCGCTGCAATTATTCGAGCAAGAAAAGAGAAAATTTCCCGGGCATCGAACGTTTTAAATTCCCTCTCCAATCTGCTTTCACTTTACCAAACCGACGGAGCGAAAAAGTCACTCAATCAATTGATCGCGAATCGCTTTCCAATCAAAGCGATCATCCTAATCGGTGCCGAGATTTTTTACTCTCATCTCAGCTTCATTTCTCACTTTCTCCAGAAATTCTCTAGAAACAATTTTACTCTACTCATCCCTTAAGGTATAATTAAGTAGTCCAGTGGTAAGAATCGATTCGGAGACTTGAGATCGCATTCTCATTTAATTGTAGGAAAGTATATAATCACTATTATGGGTTACGGAATCCTTAAATCCTTATATATTATTTCTAATCATCCTTTCTTGGTCACCAGCGCTTAAATCCCTTCTCACTCCATCGAAACATATATATGACACTCTATGTTAAAGATTAAATTTCCCGTTTCCTGATTAGAATAGAGTAGTAAATGAAAAATACACCTTTTGGTCAAAAATCTTGTTAAAGTTTGAATTTGCCCAATGAGTTTCATTTACATCTACACACGTTCCCTGCAAGCCGCCTACCGGCGTATGGCAGGGGATGCAAGCACCATGACTCTACTTTCCTAGTCGATTATTTTCGCTTATCGTTCTCGGAGTTTCGTTATTGGATGGGTAGATATTGATATTTATGGATACAATTTAGGTAGATCGAAACCTTCTTTGATACAGAGGGTATGATTTAAGGTATGTTATAGTATTTCGTTTGTATTGGTGTATTTTTTAAAATAAAGGGCGAGGAAATAAAGTATCAGCATCCATTTGCGAAAAAAGGAAACTAGTGTTTTATATTTAAAAAAATGCATTTCCTTCGGTCTTACTGCATAACACGTATCCATCCTTTCTAGCGTACATTTTCAAACTTTTAAGCATACCAATTTTTAATCCAGGATATCTCCTCGAACACAATTCACCAGTTAACATTTTAGACTGGCAAATAAATACTTGTCACATTTTATAGAGATTTATCCTTACTTTAAATCCAAAGAGCCGTTCCACTTTTTTCATCCTGTTTTGGAGCGCCCTGCCAACACCAATCGATAAATACAAATAGGAGTCCATCCCCGAACTGAAAACATCGCCAGTGACGTACTCTAACTGTATCCTATAAATCCACTTTTTCGCGATTAAAGTGGTGGCGCCACAACTAAATATAAGAGCTTCAGCGATTAATCTCAATGACTCCTCTGATCCGATCGCATTTGTTTCCGTTAATTCATGAAGTCGCCGTCAGAAATAAAGAGCGGCGCTTTGCATGGGGAGAAAAAGGCGAATATCACGTGCTTAATCTCCCGCGGAGAAATAAATCCCCGATTCCTCCGTTTTATTTAATAAAAGCTGCGGAGCTCAGGGTTAATTCGAAAAATGCGAGCAATGAAAACTATTGCCATCGCTTAGTCATTGCCCCAACCCTTTCTTTGTTCTCCGCTACGTCTTTTAATCCCATTTTCATTCGAGACATATAGTCGTTTGTTTATCCCTTTCAGCCCCAATTTTCTACTTTCCTTGCGTATTTCATTCTTATAGCTTTATTTCTGATAGGGATCTGTTCAGTGTCTTGTCACTACATGCTTTCTTCATGCTTTCGTTTAGCTTCGATTACGTACTCTTTCTACTGTACTTTCGTCTATTTCGACCATAGTTCCCTCAATTATTTTTTATCTTTGATCGACTAGAAAATGACTCTAGAGGCTAAGTTTAGAGATCGCTGCTGTTGCCAAGAGAGGGTTTAAAGTTGCAATTTTTCTGATTTTCTTAATTTTTGTGACTTTAGGGTTTATAATCTGCAAAACCATGTATTTGTGAAAACTAAAGCTGAAGGATTTCATATTTTTCAATAAACTTCGGGCTTTATATAAAATATATAGGTGGACACTCCACAAATTACTTGTGAGGCTCTTAAAAAAAGCATTACACGTCCTTTCAGGCGCTCCTTAACTTAGAGAGAACCCTGATTATGACCCTTGGTTTCCGACCTGGTATTTTCCCTTTTTCAATTCCCATCACCCACATTCCGAGCCATTTCCTTCTCTATTGCACTCAGCCTCATTTTCTCCATTCCATTTTGTCCTGTCTTATCGCCTTCCCTGCATTCCTCTTCCATCGCCATCCCTCCTTTGACCATCCTTTCCTACTCCACCCACTGGATAATCTTCCCCGCTTTTTTCCTCCGCATCTCCTCTTTAAGAATCGCTTTCCATCTGCCATCTCCGTTCGCCTTCTCCTCCACTTAACTCAATCTTATATCATCGCCCTTCTCACCGTTGTATCGCCGTCTCTCCGATGCCATCTGTGGCGCTTATCTCCGTCAGCGAGAGGTTCCTTTAATCGGATCCAATAAAGAGGTAACGAGATTATTCCCCATTAACTCGCGCCCTCTTTGCTCCGACGACTCGTTTCAATGTAAGGCGCCACTCACAAATGGCCTCTAAAGCGCTCGTTTGCAGAAAACCCCCTTCTTTCGGTCATTTCGAGCCTATCGAGTCAATTACTTGATTGTTATCTCAAGGGATTCGCTCGCTATGAAGTTGACCGTACTAAACGCCTATCCTAATGCCGCATGTAAATTCGCCTATCGTGTCGATTTTGAATATCAGCGCACACCACTTGTTTCTCGGTCGTCTTCCTTATATGGTTACCGATCGAGAAGGTGATGATTTAGGACCATTTATCCGTGGACCGTTTTCTTTTGGAATTTGTTATGCTTGTGATACCATGACTTAAACATAAAAACATTTTGACGCAGTTCATTTTGTTTACACTCTTTTAGACACGTTGGCGCGATGCGAAAATATATGGTGAATATTCGTTGGTCACAAACGGAACGTAATTAAAAAGCAATAAAATAGCTTATTTTTACCTTGAATGACATGTAAAACATAAAATTTTATTCTTCTCAGATTTGAGGAACGGATTATTGTGGGAGATAATAATTCAAACTATTTTCTTATTAACCTTCATTTAAAGGTAGTGTGCAGATTTTTCTATTTTGGTATCTCAGTACAAAAGACGGCTGAATGCAATATGATGAAGGATAGCATATTATCTAAGGAAGGATAAATTAGAGTTTTTCTTCATTCTGATCAAAATTATAATTTTTAATTTAGCCTAAAGTGCTCTGTTATATCCAATCGGAAATTCTTGAGTTCTGACGGTCCATGATTATTACAAATGAATAGCTTAGATAATATATTTCATTCAATCATAGCAATCATATCCTTTCTAGCATTTTCATTTGGGACACCTCATTGAAACAATTTATCTTGTGCTGAGCTAAGCATCTGTGACAGTATGAAATCGAAGAGCGTTAGAAGACATCAAGGGATTGGGTGTATCGCGGGTCGTAGAAGATGCAGGATAAAAAAATAATGATTTTAAAGGAAACGTTTTCCTCAGTAGATGTGTTTGGTTCATGTATTTACCACTAATTCCTACAATAACATAGATTATTTTAATTCTATCTACTCTACATTTTAAATTATGTTTAAGGAACAAGTTGCTTTATATTGGAGAAGAATCTGTAGAAGAATGCACTAGCGTAAAATTAAATCCGTGCTAAATTCCAATTGGAAGAATCTGAAACCGTGAAATTAAGAATTAGACATGGTTAACAAACATCGCTTTAATTAAGCTATAATTTACCTATACCAATTACAATGTCTCTCCATTTAGAGTTTTCTATTGTGAATTGTTTAAACTGCATCCTCTGGCTAATTTTGGTATTAATCCGAGTCCCTCTACGCGGCTCGCCTTTCTGTACGAATATTTATGTTGAGATAAGAGCTAAAATATATTCTCCGATTCAATCCAACGAGGAAAAGAAGGGAATCCTCTTCCATATAAATTTCCTTTCTACACATCTATCTTGTACGTTTCCCCTGCTGATAACTCATGCTCTCGCCTCAAATAACAGCAAAATAAAGAATCCTCAAAGGGATAATATGTGACCTCGTAATGGTCATTTAGTGAATGAAAAATAATGCTATATCTCATTGAAATTTGACAACATATTGTCCTTCCGTATGGTGTAATTCCAAATGAGTTCTTTCTCTTTCCATGCGAGCATATAATCATGTCATTTATAATGTAGATTTATATTTGCCGCATTTGACGGCATTGACGGACGCTACTCTTTAACTTAATAATGGCTAAGAAAATAAACCCGCGTCCTATATGCTAAGGTTTGGTCTTTTTTACCGCTTAGCTCGTGTATGTTATATCGAAGGAGGTGAGATAGGCATATCGAACAACCTTGTTAGATAAGGATGTACGATCTTAAGAAAAAAAGTATCGTGAAATTGGAAATTCAAAATTAAATGAAGTTATAAATAAGGTTTCAAATGTGAAGGTAAAATTTTTTCCTGAGTTTTCCCAACAGAAATGAGGGTGCGTCTGATATGGTACTTGTTCTTCAGCTTATTGATGCACACTTCGTCATTAAATTTACCATAGCATAAAATGACTTGCAATACTCTGTCGTAGAATCGTAGCAAAACAGATAATAATTTTGTTGCAGCTTCAAGGATAAAGTAACAGGATTATGAATTTGACCTTTTCCCCACTCACAAATCTATTAGAGATGACCATTGCTAATTTACCATCTCGTGTACAAAATCACCTAAAACCCATTCATTGCTAATTTAAATACATTTGTTGCTCTATAGAATTAGCACCATAATTTATACACGATATCGTACCGAAATGAATTCTTTGACAGCTTTATATCAGTCGGGATCCAAGTTCGCGTGTATAGTATCGATCGCCCTCTTGGGAGAGTTGTTGATTGTCCCTCTGTTTCCGCTCCAATCTTCTCGGAATTGCTCCTCGGACACGGAATTTGGCGCGCGCCTCAATATGTTGGAAGCAGGCGTCACTCGGGACGATTGGCTCAATGTGACTCCTTCATTTCCCCGCTGCCATAACTCAGATCCTGAAGGAACTCGACCTAAAGACGACTTTTTATGGCACTCTATGTGTGACAGCTGCTTAACGGTGAAGAGACCGCAAAAGATGACTGCTGGAGTCGCTTAGGGCAAGGAAGGGGAAGGAGGAAATGATAAAGAGAAGATGTTGAGAGAGAGGGGAAGTGATAAAGGAAGAGGGAAAGTGGCATGGAGAGAGAAATGGTACTGAAGTGTGGCAATGCTGAGGCTTATTAGCCCAGTTGAAAGTTTAACTTATTTTTAATCATTCTTTACTGTGTTATCTTGGCGTAAATCAAAGACTTTTTATAGACTTTTTTTCTTACGATAATTTATGTAATGGAGTACATAATTTGCTTTAAATGTGGATCTCTGTGAGGTAAAGGTTCATATGCCCGACATCCAACGTCGAGATCCTAGGTTCTAATCCCAGCTAACCGATCTTATCTTTGTTCCTCTATTTTTGGGTCCTCCGTTGTAATAATGCTACCCGTCAATGTTTGCGGATGCCTTGAAATATAAATAAAGCACCAGTATCATATTCCTTCCAGAATGAAAAGCTCATGGTTGCAACGCTTACATCTTTAATATTAGTTAGGGTTTAATGTTTTATTTTTAAAAAGGTTAAGGCAAAAACCATGACTTAGTAACCTTCGATTAAATTCAAGATCATTTTCGATCACAAAACACTGAGCAGAGTTAAAATATTTCATATGTAATGATTTTTATAGCTTATATGTCATTTCGTCTCTCAATCGACCATGTTAACGTCGTTCCTGACGCTGTTTCCTCACTTGCTCACGACCTGAATCAGACACGACGAAACATGAAATAAGAGAGACAAATTGATAGAAGAGAGAGAGGAGAGGAAAATAAGGATCTGAGGGGGTTTTAGGAGTAAAAACGAAGAGAAGGGGAGTTTTGAAAGAGGCTATGAGAGGAATGAAAATGAAGTGTGGGGCGAGAAAGAGAGAAGGAAAAGAATAGGGAGAGAAAAGAGGATTTCGTTAGATGATTGGAAAAGGGGTTGGTGGAAACGGACACTATAATGGAATCCGCTTTTTCCTCCCCTTCGGAGGATCCACTTGGACCTCCGTCACGCCCCCGAGTTTAACCTCGCACTCAGCAAGTGCAAAAACAGAGCAAGAGCACCGCCCAACAGCTCTCAACTCCCTCTTTCATACACGCGCTGCAGCTGACTTATCTCTCACTCTACTTACTTCATTTTCCCCTCAATTTATTCTCCCTTCCCCAACGCATTCCATCGCTCCCTCTTCCTGCTGTCATTCTTCCCTCGCCCATCTTAGCTCTCGTTTCCTTTTTATTTTTCGAGTTCTCCCGTCATCCTTAACCACCACGAGGACGTCTTTATTCATCTACTTTAGATAAATAACCTACTCTGCCGAAACTGGGAGGATTCCGGATGAAAAATCACGAAAACTGTGTCATTAATAATTCATACGTGCCACCGAGAAGTTATGACGATCCTATAGAAAATTATTCATAGCCGACGTAGAACTTCACCTCCGCTCAAGTTGTTGTTTTTCCGTGACCTGTTCTTCCCTATTCCCCTGAAGTACTTAGCTCTCATATTTCTTTCGTATTTTCTTCCGTCTACTCTATACTTTCTTCGTTTCCATTTCTCTCTTTGGCATTACAAAGAAGATTTATTAATCTGTAAATATATTGGGTAAGAAGTTTAGTATCATCTAATTTCATCTGTGTTTATATAGTGATCAATTGTTTTCTTAGAAAAGTATCTAAAATGCGCACGAAGTGAAGATTTTTGGACACTTAATTTTAGCAGAGACAGGGCGAAATACTGAAAAGAGTAAGTAAAATGACGGCAAGTGATGTAATTTTTATGCGACGCTGTGAGGGTCTAATTACATCGTTTTCATATTCATGGGATGTTTATAAATGCAGAGAATATCATTTCGTGGAAGGGTGAAGGCTAGTTCACCTCGTGGTTAAATGGAAATTATATTCTGAAGCAGCTAAAGTAATACTTCGATGGTGGGAGAAAGAGTATTCCAACCGTTAGAAATACTTCATTAATGTATTATGGTATTAGATTTGCTACATGCATTAGGTATGCTATTAGACTTTCCTTTAATTCTCTCATTTCACCGTTACCCCGTTTGCATCCCGCTTGATTCCCCTCTTCTCATTCTCCCACTCATCATCTGTCAGTCGCAGCGCAGCTTAAAAAATCCCCGCACGCTCAGCAGCACGTGCTCCACAGTTTAGCGAATGCTTTTGGGAGGACAAAACGAATCGCTTCGATGAGATCTGTCCGTGAAACGTTACTTCGATATTGAAGCGGGCCGATTAGTCACCGCTCTCATTATCCTCCGCCCCATTGCTGTACTCGTCCTCATTCTCCTTCTCTGCTATTCTCTCACATCGTTACGGGAGAGAATTCCACTATCAGTTTAGGCTATGGTTAAAGTAGATGCGACGAAAAGTGATCAAACAAATTCGCCAGAACAATCAAAGTGAGTAAATTTAATGAGAATGGCTACTTTGGCTGTAACCCCTGAATTCGCACGAACATGTCAGTACCATTTCGCTGTTCATATCAGTTTGATTTTATCGCACTCGTTCTAACGATGGATCTATGGTTCCTATGAGAATAATCGATTCATTAATAATTGTACCGCTGCTTGTGTGCATTTTTCAGAGTTTTTTGTATCATATTTTATGTATTTTCACCATTGAATTTCATGGTAAATTCTTGAATGCTCATTTAAGTATTTTCTTCGAGTTACTGCGGCTATTTTTTCTTCCGAAGTGCAGTCACCAAAATTTGAGGTACACCCTTCAATCCCATTAGTGTATGTTTAAATGTTTCTATAATCATTTTGAAATACTTCTAAACCTTTTTTGGGTCGCAAGAAAGTTTTTAAATAGTATTCAGCACGTATCGTCTCGTCCCATGCCGTAAATAATTGGTTTATATTTTCAGTTTTTCTACCTTCCATCAATAATAACTTAAACAATGGACTTCCTTGGAAAAAGCAATCATCATTGGCTTCCATTTTCACTGGAAGGAAAGGACATACTGTTCTTTAGGATGCGAGTACAGTGTAACCACTATGTTCTTACGAACAACTCTGACCTATTGTTCTGACGGACTCTTCAGATCCTTTTTCTCTCATTCACTGTAACCGCAGCTTTAAACTCTTTCCAATGTCGTCTCTTGTGAGTCCATTTACTTAGTTGACCCTCTAAATTAAGCCTTCGTCTAAGATTCCTTGGAGTGGTGCACTTTGATTACCACCGATAGATAAACGGTCTGTTGCTGTGTTTCCGTTCTGAACGAGACCGTAACTTGCGGGCGAGAGCGGGGATTGGCTCGCGCGAAATAAACGGGGTAGTAAACTCGGGTCCTCCCTATGGGATGTTTGAATAGTTAATCCGTCCATCTTCGAAGCCGTAATGATCCGTATGTGCATACCATTTCCTCGAGTGTTTGAGTGTGCGGCGCTCGAGAAGATGGTATTGTTTCAGGGTGAGATTTCGGTAATTAGATACGTTGGCTGGATGCAGAAACTACTTGGTGTAACTGCTGGTTTGTGAAGGGTAATCTGATGCAATCTATTTGAGAGTCTTCTATGAGTGCCTCGTCATTCAAGTCCAAGCATATTTAAGGACAAATGTCAGAAGGACACAATGTCGTTTAATTATCAGTTGAAGGAGAACTATCCCGATATTTTTCATGGGCTGAATTATATACAGTAGAACCTCTGTCCATCGTTTTTTAAGAGAACGAGGGAAACAAGCGATGGGTATGCAAAAACGTTGAAAGAGGAATTATGCACTCAGCTTATACTATGAAAACGAAAACTTTTGAGATGTGTAAAAATATCGATAACGAAAATAAAATAAATAGGAGTTTTATTAACTTATTTAACTTGAAAAAGATTTATTTGTTCTTGAAGAAATTAGAGAGGGATAACTGTTTTCTTGCAGATTTTCGTTTAAATTAAAGAGATATTCATCTATACTTAGCAGTTCGAACTTGTTACTACTTCCAAAGGATTTTTATTTTCCAAATCATAAGATGCTTCGGAATTTGTTGGAATTCAGACATCTGGTCTAGGACTACGGTGAAACGAAAGTTTGATGAACGATGATTGCGGTGTTATTTAAGATTACTTTATATTAATTGCGATCAGGACTACAGAACACAAATGATGGATCCGGGAAAAAGAAAACGCGGAAACCACAGATCTGGGTTTTACTGTATATGCGAACGTGAGATCTATTCCCAGCTGAATTTCTGGACAAACTTGATTTGATATATATTGAAGTGACTACAAATTAAGTGTACCAATTTTTCAAGAGTTTATTAAACGACGTTGATCCGTTAGAACGTTGCGAAAATATACCCTTACGATATAAAAGTTTTCATCTAAGATGTAACGTCGGGACTCATTCTTCAACTCCTTTAAAGATTTGCAACCCCATCAATCCACCATTTCGTGAGATTCGCGTAAATGTCGAAAGCAGACGTCAGAGATTACAAAGAGTCTCGCTTAGCTGCGAGGTGCTCCTCGAATGATGACAGATAAACGGAGAGGAAAAGGAAGAATTCCGCTGCGGAAGCCCTGACGACGAAACACAATGCTCTCACTCTTAACCCCTTATCTCCATCAGGAGTCGAACAAGGGCTTCCCTTGTTTAATCCGCTTCCCAAAGCATTTGATCCGTGGTTTAATTACAGTCTTTTCCTCTTCCACCGATTCAGGGCTCTACTTTATATGGGACTTTCCGCGGCAATTGCGAAGATAGCAATTCAGCCCTTTAAGAAATTTTCTCTCCCTTTTCTGCGGTAATTTCCTTTCCTCGCTGTATTCCGTTTCTTTATCACAGCGCCAGTCGGAAACTCGTTGGATTACTCCGAAGGAAGAGAATGAATTTCCAATGTTTGCAACCCGTTTATCGTTGCCCCGAGTTTTATGAATCCTCGCGATAAGAAAGGCGTGGTTTATTCCACCCGATTGTTTATGTAAGTCGACGCAGAGAAAAGCCGTATTTTAAGCTACTCTGTGTTTTCTGTGGGCGGTAAAAACCTTCGAAAACGTCGAGAAAAAGTGATTAAATTGATAAACATTTACTGCCTGCTCTAAAAGCCGTTGAGTCGATGGTAGTGTACGGTTATATTCTGGCATTTGGTGGATTACTAAAGATTAGGAATACAATGTAGATTCAATAAATGTATATAATAGAAAATTTTCTGCTATAATTTGTTAAAGTTGCAGTGTTGATTTTCATAATCTACTGAGGATTGACCTTATCGTAACAAAATGTAATGTATGTAACACATGTAATGATAAGAAGATTCTATTGAATATTTATGAAATTGCTTGATAGAGAATCGCTTAGTAATTTAAAAAAACAATCTATAATTTTTTGCCTTTGATAATTTCTCAGGGTATAAGTTTTACTACATCACCGTATATTCTCGTATACATGCTAAGTCAAGAAAAAAGAAATAATTTAGGAAAAAATCATTAGCTGCCTAATATTGCGAAATTGGTTAGGTTGCTATACTACGATATATAGATTGGTGAATATTCTCACCTACTTTCATGAAATTTTCAACTGAGCTCACATGAGAGGATTAACTGTAGCAATGCATAAAATACTTTGTGTATTTGTGGTGTACATACATTGTTAATGGACGTGATTTCGCTATTTGTCACAGGAGTTGTTTTTTAACTGTACGTTAAATATCGGAAAAATACTGAGGTGGGTGTTTCTCAACAGAAGTCTTATTTGGGTTAAGAAATTTTAAAAATTTTCGTCATTCTTAGTCCACTTTCTGATTGTCACTCACGAGAAACATTTATATTCCGAAATGAGGCGATATATACCTAAAGCTTTTCCCAAAATCGTCTTTCTGCCTCCACTTTTCCTTTAATTGCCGTTCGCTTCGTTCGATGGCACTTTGAGGGGTAAACAACCTAGAAACAGTCCATTCCCTCCGACAGATATAATTCTTTCCCTTCCGAAATTATCTCAACCTAAACACGTGTCCTCTTTCCCTCACTATCTCAAAACAAAGAAGGAAAGAGATTGGAAAGGAGATCGCTCAAACCACAAATAGACGTGAGGATCCTTTGAGAAATAGTCACGCGTAAAATTCTTCTCTCTTTAGGAAGCGCTTTCTTCTCCCTGGATAAATAAATGGAATCAAAGAACAGAAGAGAAAGAGAGCCTTTCTTAGGCCGCTTTTCTTTCCATCCTCAGGCGCTCATATCCTGCAGTTTGTTTATCTGACCTCCTCTTCCCTTTGAAATACCATTTACGCGGTCGGGCTTTAGAAGAATTCGAGATTAGAAATAAATAGGAAGGAAAATTCGGAACTGAAGCTTTGTGTGCCTTGTGCAAGAAAGGGTTTTCTGAAGGAATCAATGTAGCAGTTGTTGGTTGACTTTTGCGAGATTCTGTTCAATTATTGATTAGCTGCTCTAAGAAATTAGGACATTATTAGTGGAAATATACCAATCAAATAAAAAAGGAAAAACCAACAGCAGATTAGCAGTAAAGGCAAAATTTGGACTTCATATCCTCGACATTATTGTACATTGTACAATATGTGTCAAATATTCAGAGAGAAATCATCTTGATGCTTTCTAGTAAGTTTCTCTTAAATCCACCACCCACCGATGATAGTTCGTTAACCAAAGCCGTGCTTCGTTGCCCAAAACATCCTTCACTACAATCCCTCGACGTTAACCGAGGTTGTTGTATAATTATTCGTAATTCTTATGCATAGCCCCTTATTTTAAATTATGACGGGCATATCATACTGATCTTAATAAATAACGACAGCCGTAATTCCAATTCCACAAGAGAGTCAAAAAGTGCGGAACAACCAATGCGAATCAAATCTAGCCACGGATCTATGAACTTGTTTCCAACTTTTGTTAATATTAGATCTACGAACTAGTTTCCATTCAAAATTCAGAAATACGGACAGAAAACTGTAACTTTCGTTTTATCGGTGCCGTGAAATCCGTTGCTCTTGGAGCGTGTCATTACTTTTGTCGCATTGCTATATTTTCTATGGTAATGACTTGATTTCAGTTTAAATATGGCGAGAGAAATCTGATGTAAACATAGAACTCCACCCCTCATCTCTACGAAGTATGAATGAAAGATTCCCTTTATATTGAGTGACACTTAAATATAGAGAAGGAATAGTGATTATGGGATGCACATGGCTGCATTCACTTCACGGCCACTTAAGCGCATCGGAGACTTTGAATGTAGAGAAGAATGCTGTTGAAGGAGAGAATGTGGGTGGGATCAACGCTGCTGCTGCTGCTGAAGTATTTATGTCACATGGATATGCTTCTTGAGGACACAGGAAAGGGTTAACCGTGCTTTGGCTCATTAAATTAGTCGGGACTCCCTCTTCTCCTTTGTTATCCCGCCCACCGAATCCTTAGAAAACGCCCATTCTGTCCTCTCACGCCATGCAAACAAAACTCGAAACCGCTGGCCCTAAACATTCCGAAGGATTCCTCTGAACCTCCTTTCCTCAGCGCGCTTCCTTCATTATTCGCTAAGATATGTGAAACCATTTACTTCCGCCGTTAAAGCTTAAGCATGCCCCACTATATTATTATTAGGGTGAACTATTAAATTCTTTGTTTGGCATTTACTACTTTAAATTGTATTGAACCGCAAGAATTGGTTATGAACAATATCTTTTCCTTGTTCTTCTTTTGGAAGGGTCGGCATCCTTTTTTCATGACGATATGAATCGATCGCGTCTAAAACCTTACAAGTCTATAGTTGTGTGTTGAAACTGAACATCCGGAAAAACTTCCATTTTGCTTAATCAAAACTAGAGATCTGCATTCATCCTCCATTATCATGAAATCAGCTTTATGCTTTCTTGCAACAGACAAAACGCGTGGGAAAATACTTATCTATGACCTATTATTTCAGTTCGTAACACGCATCAGGAAAGAAACAAAGAGGATATGTCTTAATCCTTGTTCACGTTTTTATACTTTTATTTATCGCGATGTTTAAAAACCATAATTTATGATATATGCATTGAATTAATAAATATTCATTATCGATGTCGATAATCCTTTTTTATGACGAATAGTCGATATCATTTTTTTTAATAGAAAATGTTTTCAAGTACAGTATCACAGCATTTTATCTTTGGATTACTAACTCCTGATCTTTCCACAATAAAAGGAAGCATTTAAAATATAGCTATACAAGGAAATCGTTTACTGAGAGGGTCCCAACTTTTCACCAACATTTATTACCTTCTTTAAAACTTAAAAATATTAGTCCAATTAATAGAATAGTATCTTTTCTTCAAAAATACAAGGATTTCTTCTTAATGATCCCTCTTAAATAAATCTATTTCTATAACATAGCTCCTTTTAAATTTGATATCTGATTTTTTAAATTTAAAACACATGGTAAAGCCAGAATGAAGACATAACTAGTATCTCATCGGTTTGTTTTTGGCTTTCGTGGCATTCATTTACAGCCACGCTCATAAAGCAATCGTTTTAACAAGAGGCCGACATTTGGACACGAAAATAGAAGATTTCATTGTTACGGAGCGGTTCTCTGATTGGAAAATATAGCAATGCGTCGAGCGGACGATCGCAAACAGATGTCCAAGGGGAAGAACAGTACATTCACGTGACAATTGTGCAATGTTAACTAACGTATTAACGATCGCACACCCTCGTCGCTTCCGCCCCTTCGTACATTGACCACTTCATCTCGGATGACCGGAAGCCGAGGGAGAGCATAAAAAACACTTCCAACGACACGTGGGTGCATGATTGTCACGTGCAAGAAGTACCAGTGTCACCGAGCATACTTAAAAGAGGCGAAGCCGACCATGGCGTTTTCCTGCATTGTCCGACTCAATAGGCTGCTGAAGTGCATTCTAACAGTGATATAACTGGCAAATATCAATTCCGAATGAACAGGAAATTTCGAGAAAAAAGGAATGTTAGATTGTATCCGCCTAGAGTTTACATAATTTTAGTAAAATTGAATATTTCTTTGAATTGAATTTCCGTTGTGTCAAAACTGACGGAAAGGCAGGCAGTGATTGATAGAGAAACATTTGGTCTTCCGATTTAGTTAATCTGGGTTGATTTCATTATGGATGTAAAAGGTCACTCAAATATAAATGGATGGTCGTTATTTGAGCCGAATTATAAGTTTAAGAATCTCATGGCAAAAGTTTCGAGAATTCTACTTCGGTCACAGCGTATAATTCCGCATTCAAATTTATTTTCTTTAAAATTTTATTTTTACCTTCATATCCTCTGTGTAGAAATCATCTTCATTTCCGTTGCGCAATAATTAACTTACAGGGCCTCCCCTACTACACTTTCAAGTGGTTAGCGTGTCCGCCTTTGATTAAAACGATCCGGGTTCGACTTCCGGTGGGGACTTATGAATGAGAAACGGCTTCAGCCCTCGAAGCACTAACTTAAATTAACTGAAAACCTTAAGTAATTGGCAAATGTTACATTTATAACTATGTCATTATGTTTATAAATGTTTCCGTTTAAAAAATCGTGTGTATAATTTCAAACAATTTTCACTTCAAAAGAGAATCATGCGAAGTTTAACAGACTTCTCCTAAAATTACTACATTTATGAAAGAAGGACTTTGTGATGGGTAGATTTTTTACACATTAGCTGTGAAAGGAAATGAAAATAGAACCGAGATTTGGATAATATGTGTTAAAAGGCTACAAGTTGAACTCATCTCATGCATCTATAGCAAGTAGGATGTGAACAATTCAGATATATACCACAATTATAAAGGAGGATATCATAAGCAATAAAAAAACGTTGGGATGCTCTTAAGAAGAGGGAATGAAGAAAGAAAGAGAAATGTTTCACAAGGCTGGAAATAGCGGCAAGATAAAAGAATGACAAAGGGAAGATGTGGGCGGAATGGCTTCCTATCGGAGGGGAGATATTTATCACGTGAAACAAGATGTGGATATGAGCGAGTTGTCTGAAAGAAAGAGGGAGAGAAAAAAGCAGCCTTAGCCAAAGATTTATTTTTCGGCCGGCTTAACGTAGCGTGAATAACGCATTGCCGGCTAGGGTTAAAGTATCACGGTGTCATAGCAACCATTTCGCCTAGAATCTCAAAGGTGCCCCGATAAAAAAGAACCGCGCCAAAGTTCGTCCGTTGACCTGAAAGGAGTCCTTTTAAAAATCTCGCTGAAATAAAACTTTGCCGCACCATTGCGTTTTACACCATGGCGCGAATCAATAATGGCCGAAAAATTATCAAAAAAATGCTTTACCCGCCGGATCGTTTTGAAGTTCTGTGATAGATTTTTACGACCTTCGGTTTTATTATTTTATTGTTAAAATTTGCTCGTTCAACAGTGAGACTAACTGTTTGTAAAAAGTAGTAATTTTAATGTTCCATTTCATCATTTGAATGTCTCTTGTACCCTATACTATCCATATATTTTATCAGAAGACATTTTAATTGTTTTTTTATTACTTTCCCACTCCTACTATATGATATACGAGTATCCTTTTTCGTTTATGTTTTTTCTTCACTACCGTTCTTTATCATATTTCATCGAAAGTAATTAGTACATTCGATTTAAATGTATTGAGGCTTCTCCTAAAATCAGGTCGTTTTCCTTTAACAGCTCCTCATTAGATGTAATAAAGTAGATACGGTGAAAAAGTTTGTCTTTAAATATTTTCTATCCATAAAGATTAATTTTTTTGATAAAAATAGTACTAAGCCATCCTTTTTCGTGTTGAAAATTGGAAATTTTGATTTAGGAACTAAAACTTTGAATTTTACATTCATAACGATTCCAGGTTTTATGACTTCCTTTTTATCTCTGCCTTTTGTGCTCTCCATGTTATCGAAATGATAGAAGTAAGCATTCACATTCGAATTGATTCTCCATCGAGGCTCACGATATTTGCATACACGCTAGAAATCTCCTCGTACCAATTACTAATCACCTGACTGAAATGCATAGGAAATTCGCTATTCCCAGGGTACTCTCTGATACATTAATCGATGGGAATAGCTTATCCATTCAAAGGCAAAGAATTTATTATCAGAAGAATTGGAGTATATTTGAACTCTAATTTGCCACTTTAGGTCCAAGTCTGCCTCTTTCTGAAGACAGAGAGAAATATTTGGCGAATCCTGGGAATGAAAGTATTATAAAGGCTCGGGGTGTCAGGATTGGGATCGGGATTATTTGGAAATCAATTCGTCGGGTTGCGCGCGGTTTGACTATCCTTTAGTTTCGGCGTCGATGGATGGCTCTATTCACCTAACAAATGACTGCCATAGTTCGCTTTCTACTCCTCTCCCTCGACCCTGGCCGAGATTGCTTTCTGTTCGATTCGGGAATTCAATCCGCTCCAAAGGTCCGAACAGCTCTTTTCGCGCGCGACACCGAACCCCCGATGGATGGCGCTTCAATCGTTTTTATTTGCGCGGGAAACGATTCCGCTCGCCAATCGGAAGCGGCGCCATATCAATAAATGAGACTCAGCATAGCGATCCTAATTGACGTCCCGGAATCGGCTAAATTGTCATTATCCTCACTTTCGACTTTCCCATAATATCTTTCATTGCCTCAGCGTTTGACGTCACGAGGAAGGTAACAAATTGGTTCCCATTTTATCGGAGGTTCCTCTCGACTTCGATGATCAACTGATTTACCTGCCCTAGATAACCTTTTAACGGTCTACGGTAGAAAGTGTATTGGGGAGGTCAATTGCTATCTCGAGCGGAAGTTTAATCTTTTCGGATCCCCTTTTTCGGAACGGGGAAAACGTTTTAGAGACGGTGACCGCTAAAAGAAGAGATAAGGCGGAGCGGAAGATGGATTGCGGGCGGAATAAACACGGCCCGTAAAATGCTCGGATAACACGTCCGCTTTGCCACCAAACAGAAAGGGTAATCTCCTTCACTTTTATTGGATTTGTTCCTGTTTTGTTCGAAATTTTTCGAAGGATGTTCCAGATAAAAAGGGTATCAGAAGATTAAAATATAAGCTTTTTACGAGAATCTCAGTCCATGAATGAACCTAACTAATCGTAAAAGTGAGTGGATTTAGTTCGCTCAAATGCTTTTGTAGTAGCTAATTAGAGGCAAAACAAGAGTAGAACGCTCACGGTCAAACTTAATTGGTTTTAATTGCACGTTTGAATTTGTCCTTCCTGCATAAGCCGCTCATAACAGGGTGAAATCGAGTGATGAGGGATCATTGGAGAAAACCTTGCGGGGTGTGGTCACAATAGTTTTTCTCTTACTACTTTCTCAGTTCTTAGCGCGAGGATTTCCTGATTTTTTACGTTAACCTCCATAACTAATCAAATGGCACATTGATGGGAAATTCTGAGATTTCTTTTTCTTTTCAATTTCTCTTGAAAATGAACGTTTTCACTAATTTTTTAATTTACTGTTTGATATTTACAGTAAACTAAATGTTATCGTGACCAAATTATATTGAGTACTATTAATATATTAAATTGCAGTAGCTAATTATTAAGTCATATTTTCTTTTTTGATATTTTCCAATAAATTCCTACTAAAACCTAGATCCCGGATTCCTTCCTAATTTTCCCGCTGCCTTAAAATGAGTACATTTTCACGTCGCTATTAAAGAGTATGTAAATATGGGTGGACGCGTAGAGTAAAATAATCAATCATGACGCGTTTTCGAAAAAAAAAACGAAAAAGACGCACGTTACGGCACATCCCCTCCATTCTCTAGTTGGCCGTAACGAATACAAACGGCCCAAGTACTTAATCGTCCACCTCGGTATTCGGAAGGCTGGAGATCGTTCGCTTGATATCTCATAAATCTTTCGCCCTTCACCGCGAGCTTTTCGCGCATCCGAATGAAAAATCGATGATGCTAAGTGAAGGAATTTGATGCGCTCATAGTGAGGAGGAATCTTTAGTGGTCCTTCACATAGGATCTCCTTGTCATGACATAAGTGCATTGGCTTCGGTACTAAATTCCATCTAGTAAACCAGAGGAACATATTCCCAATACCAGCGTTATTTGCTAGACACCTTTTATCGCTTTAGGAAGTTAGGCTAGAAACAACTAGCGGTAAAGCTTGGTCAAATTGAGTCGATTTTAAATTATATACTCTGAAGAAAATGAGTTTGAAAATGAGGAGTTTCATAATAATTTCAATATCCTCCTTATTTTGTACAAAATTCAGAATTCATGAATGACAAGGCATGATTTGCCTTTCAAAAGGTCAATGGTGACGTTGATGAATCGTCACAAAAAAATTAAGGAGTGTTTTTTCTTTTGTGGGGAAATCGTGTAAGGATTTACCTGTAACGTATAGATAAAGGTACTTATAAAAAAAAGGAGGATAGGGACCAAAAAGGTTGGGAAATCCTACTGTTGTGGTTAATAAAAACAAATAGAACTCGGTAGAAAATCACGAATGTAATGAGAGCTAGTAAAGTAACCGAACGAGGCGTTATCTCTTTATTAAAAAATAATCTCTATTCATATTGTATTTTTAAATAAATAAATGGATTATGATTCAGTATGTTTTGGCAGCCTAATACTTCTTCGAAAGTATTATATACGCATCAGAATTTTATTTCAGAAACGATGAAGATGTTGAATAAACTCTTGTATGATCCGTCTTCCCTTTTTCTAATCATGAGCATATTTTTTGGCATAAATTTTATGGCCATCGAGGATTACACGTGTTTGATTTAAATGCCGATAGGAGAATTGAGGAAAGGTTGTTACAGGAAGAAAATACGTCCTCCAAATCGGCATTTGCCAATACGTGCAATCAATCTTCCCGTATCTCTGCTACAGCCAGCTAATTACCCGCTTTCAAACTCAGATCGCTTCGTTATAGCAGGGATCTGTACGTCCGACGTTTGCCTTTGTCAGTCCTCACCGACAGTTTCGTTAGCGCCTTCACGGGCACAATCATCAATCACCCGTGGAATGAGTAGTCCGCTGGCTCTACTTTTTTGTGTGTTTATTCGTTCGTCGAGGAATACGTCTCGGGTTAGCCAAACAAAAAATGGACGACCAAAGGATTGAGGATGAGAAAGGGTTGGTAAATCAATTAAACTTGGCGAGAGGAATATCGGTGATGAGAAAATATCTAAAGAAAATTTTGGCAAAGAGGGTGTTGAAGAGATCAAAATTCTATATGATAATGATAATGTTTAATTTAAAAAATACAGGAAAATACCAACGAAATGTGATATAGCAAATCGATTGTATCGATTGTTTTTTAATTTTGAATTTGTGAGTTAATATTTGACAGAGGAAAAAGGAAAGGAGACATGAAGGAGAATATTTGAAGAGAAAGGTAAAGGGAAATATATAAGTCTGGATAATAGTACACTAATTACTTCTAGTACTAGTCTAGTACAGAAATGTACTTCTTAATTCAGAGTAATGATACCTGGGATTCATCCATTTATTTATTAAATCGCTATTTAAGTGAAAATAGCTTTATTTATTTTCTTTCCTGCAAATATCCTGATGAAATCATAGAAATATTTCGAGAAATCCAAATAATTCGACTTCACTTTAACATCTATTAAAAAATCTGGGAAAGGTAAAGAAATCTTGAGAGAGACAAAAATGTAGCTAACAAAAAGAATCGGCAGAAAGAAGAGATATGGAAAAACAGAAGAGAGAGATCGAAGGAATATATAAGAGAGATAAGTCAGGCAATCGGTGGGGATTTCCGTCTTCGTACGGCGAATTTGACGAATGACCAGATCGACTCTCGTCCCTCCGTACATCCAAATGCCATCCCTCTTCTGGAAAAACCCACTCCTCACCCTTCACGAGTTCATTAACGTCGATGTGTGTGCTAGCGTGAGGCGAAAAATATTCATCCCTACGGCCAACGACTCAAATTAGGTCGTTGGTAATTTTTTCCCCGCCGAAAAACATTTGAGGCGAACGTCAACTCTTCTCCGGGGACATAAAATATTCTTAGGGCCGCGTCAGCGATGATGACTTGTTAGGAGGCATTATCCGCGGGCGAATATTAGGAGATGCGGCGGGCGTCGGAGCGGAAGCAGGAGCGTACAATATCCGATAACGGACGCAATTGAGATGGAGGGAGGGAGCGTTCTGCGGTTAGTTACCGCGCTCTCTATCTGACCAATTTGAGGGCATTCGCGACAAGCACGCACGCCTCGCTTTGCTCCAATTTCTTGTTTAAACCTATTGCCGCTCTCTCTCTATTCCACAAAGTGAGCCGAGCACGAAATAAATTCAACAGATGGAAAACGTTGACTCTATTAAGTGCGTCACGTGACGTTGTCAATACGGGCCGATGATTTATTTTCATCTGATATGGAAAGGCTTCTTTGGTGAGCTTTGCGGTGTTTTCTGATACTTTGAGTGGCAGTTTACCGAAATTGAGGGAAAATTCCCATGCTATGAAATATATTCCGAGAGATACGGGAAGCTAAGGAAATCACGAGAGTCGGAGACCGACTTTAATATCTTTAAATATTTAATATTAAGGAAAAAATCAGCCGATCCGCCTTTGATGTCCTAGAAGTATTATCTGTAGATATTGCTGAGATTATTCTGGTGTGCCTCGCTCTTAATCCGAGCTATTTCATTGCTTCTTTATGCATTCTTTATATTTTTGCTTAAACGCATTCCTTGTTAAATTACACAAATAATAATTACATGCGTTCATATCCCGCTGTTCCTTTATTCATTTATTGATTCATCTTTCAGTGGAATTGAACCATATATCTGCCACGCCTTCTCGCTATATTCGCCCTCATACGTAATAGTTTCGGAATCGGGAGTGTTATATAAATCCGAATCACTTATTTTATTTATCACTCTTAGGTACTAGCATCAACTTCTGAAATTCATTTGAAGTTGTAAGGTACTTGATAACTTAATTATTAGTTTGTCCGCTTGCGTAAACCAGATGAATTACATAATGCTTAAGAAGTGTTGCTGATGCAACATTTTTATATTAAAAATTTAACATTCAGATAATATAAAGCAGGATCTACGGATTATTTTTTATTAATAGCTCCCTCGTAGTTCAAAAGAAATAAAAATAGAAACATAATCTCGAAAGTTCCTAGAGACGCGTCAAGTTCTCCATACTCCAAGAGGGGTATTTGACCGCACTCATCATCGATGGCACTTTATTTCGAATTCAGAGAGCCGAAATTGCGTGATAATGGATGCCAGGTAATTATGGCGTTGAGATTCCCTCTTTCCCTCCAGTTCCATCTTCCCATGGCGAGTTGACCTCTCCTTCCCGCTTGTGGCGCCCTCGCGACACCGAAATGCTTTTACGAGTCGCCCTAGCGGAGACTCCATCAATTATGAACAGGCGAGATTCGTAGTTCGCATATATACATTTCTCAGTCATTCCTTTCTCTCATCACGCGAAACTCCTCATCCCGTCCTCAGGAAACGAGAAGTCGCGATTAAAGGTTGATCCCGTAGCTTATTTCCCTTAGAATTTAATGCCAGCTCCCGTGTTAAACCTTTGATGACTTATTCATGTCGGGAAATGCGAAGAAACTTGGCGAGGTGTTGTCTTGGAGAGAGGTTTGCGGTATTCCTCCTCTTCGCTCTTCCTTTTCTTCACCTAAGCGGACAAGTGGGAAACTATAACTCCCCAACCGAAGAATATTCAAACCTCTAACGAACTCCTTCTGCCGCCGAGACTGCGTTAATTTATTTAAATCGATATTAATTCCTCACGACCGCGTCAGCCGTGTTTGAAAAGCTTGAATTGCGGTGAATTCTCCATGAATGCCATTAATGATCTCCCTAGATGCAGCATAAAAACGAATTGAGAGCGAACGGAACGAATTCTAACTAAAATAGCGGAAGTGAAATAGTTCTCTCTGAAGCGGTTCGTTTAAAATTATGGACTGGGAAATCGAGTGATGATTTTATACATGGAAGTATTCCTGGACATGGGTTGATGCTGAGCTTCTTTCAACGAAGTATGTATAGCGGTTGTTGGAAAAATTTTAAATGTTTACATCTACAAATAATATACAAGCGGTTTTTCGGCATGCGGCGGGGGAAATTCAGATTGGAGAGAATAGTCCAGTGTTTTATTTGAGTGAGTAAGACGTAATAAGTTACGATGCATTCCGGTTCACGAATGAAATATTCTAATTTACGTTTATGCGAGAAAAAATCGAACTCAGATGGTCTATGATTAGATGAAGCATTTACTTTTCAAGGCTTAGTATCTTTTCCGAAAGATCAATTTGATTACAGGTCAATTTCATTGTTCCGTTTAAATAAACTTATTTTGAAATAGAATCATTTTCAATTCTTATATTTTCTTCATTTCAATGGAAATCTATACTAAAGGGAAAATATTAATTCAATTGTTCGAAGGTTTTTCGTTTCATCTCTTGTTAGAAACAGGTTGATCGGATCGAATGACAAGAAGCATGAAAATTTCATGAGAATCCCGCTTATTCAAAGCAGCTCGCCATTTCGGGCTAAGGAGTTGGCCTTCGGAATATAGAAAATGTCACGAACAGGAGCGGACGACGGAATATCGCTCTGGCGGTCACGGGCAGCACAAATTCTCAGAAGGAAACAAAAATTTTTAAAGGTCGCATTCATAAAACACGCGAGACACCGTTTTGTTTCATTCGCGCTCCATCGCACGCAACTGTTAATCGATTCGAGGAAGGTTCGCCTATAATTCTCTTTCGAATGATAAATCCCTTCTTTGGCAGCGGCGACGCCGGCGTCGAGTTTTCGGTGTTTTATGGCGACGCCGCGCATAAATCCGCCAGAGGGCGGACGCGTTCAAATGCTCCAACTCCAAGCTAGTTTGGATTCGACGTTGAATTGGGCTATTTTCGGAGCATCGGCATTAATTAAGCTTCTCGGCGATAACTGTCCCTCTCCCGCATTTCAATCCCTGCCTCCCTTGTACAGCAGTTCCCCGACATACAAGTTCTTGCATTCACGCTATCATTGCCGTTTTTATTGAACTTACGCTTCCTAAGTAAGGTTTACCGCAATGTTTACCTTTTTCATTCTACCATCGCCTTGGTTTCGCATCACCGCCCCTCAACCATCATCTATAAAAAAAAATTATGACCAAATCCGGAGAATGATCAAAGTACAATAAAAATTGCGATTATAAAAACATCTACTATATCATAAAATGGCAATTTTATGGCATCTTATTGCTGTCTAAGACCCAGTAAAATTCAGCTGAGAAAGAAAGATGATAAAAAAATGTTTGAGATACGTACACCACGCATAATTACTATTTTCTTTAATGCTCTCAGAATTTATTATCGTACGATCGTCATTCATACCGAACAACCTAGCAGTTTTTTAACTTAGGTATTCACGGTGATTTGCAGACTTCTTTCGTGCATATCGGGGAAATAATATTACGTAAATGGACTGAACGTAATGCCGCTTCCTCTTCGGCGACAACTCTAATGACCGTTCGAACGAGGCAAAATGATTTCCGCGAAAGAGTTGTAAAAAAAGCAGCTTTTTCTAGCGATCATTTTCAAGTCCCACGCAACCTTCCCATAAGACGCTGTGTTTTTATTAAGGGGTTGTAAAGTGGAAGAAGGTAACAACGTGGTGATTTTCGCGAGGAGGGAAAATATCGTTCTCGGAATAACTCCTCCGCACGCAATAGAGCCTTAATGTATGTAAATACGATTCCGGAGACCGATATGGAGTGAAGGTATGGTGATATTGCGTCATCTCCTCAAACCACGCGGCGGAGGAGAACGCCACTTAAGCGCAATCCAATTTAACGCGCTGCTGGATTAGCGGCCGCCACACCCTCACTTGGATGAGCGTGTTTTCGATGCTTCTTCTGAGGAGCCGCGCTATCGCTAACACGGAAAGCGAAAGGGCACGCTCCAAGTACGGCATGCACTTTTACAAGCTGCACTTCCGATCTTCTGAACAAGGAGGGTGCTTATTCTCTCCTTGTCTCTTCGCATTCCCATCCTCGTTCTATCCTTCGATCTGCAGCTCCTTGCTTTCCTTGATTAATTCCGTTCTCACTCGCTCGGATTTCCTCTTCGGCAATCAATCTGATGTTCCTCACCTCACGCTGAATGCCTATAATGTGGAGCTATTCCTTCTCAACCCTATGGCTCGTTCTTTTGCCCTATCCGCTTCCCTGACGTAGACACTTGTCATAATAGGTTGCTCCTTTTCTAGGCTACATTTTATAGGCCATTTATTATTAATTAAAAATAAAAATGCGGAATAATATTTTTATTTAAAAAGTGACCGTATGCTAACTTTTAGAATCATTTAGGCATAAAGAAAATTTAATATAAAGTATGAAATTTTAAAACTCTCCAAGAAATGCGTTAAGAATTATTTACCCATACTTGCTTTGTATTTTCCTCTTTCTTTATAATCCTACTTAAAAGTGGGTTTATTTATCTGCTGTAAGTTAAAAGGAAATGTTGGTGATTTTGGAGTATCATCAAAATTGCCCACTGATAGAAGACTTTCAGAAGGATTTAATATTCCCAATTTTAATTTATTCTTATCTAAGTTATAATTCTAATATTATTATCTTACAAGTTATAATTCTAATATTCTTTTCTTACAAGTTTTAATTCTAATATTCTTTTCTTACAATAAGATCATTTAATATCCTCCAAAAGCTATGTGTAAGGTTTGGAATTTACCCATTAAAACTTTCGAAGTAAAGGTTAGATGTTTTAATACAAGAAAAAAAGGTTCCCAAGTTTGTTTTATTGCGTAAAAACTATAAGTTATAGGAGAGATATCATCAATTCGCTTATCGCAAACCTGTTTCGTGTCCGAGCATATCTAACCTCAATTATTCAACTTCTAATCAGTCGATGTTTGTGACTTTTTCTTCCTTAACCACCGCATATAAGACTTTCATCACGATCCGCCTATTTCTCTTTCCTACTTCAGCCTTTCCCAATACTCCCGCCCAATTAATATTTTTATCGTTCTCACATTCGGCCCTTTCGATCTTTCTCTTTATATATATCGGCGCCCATTGTCCGAGGGAAATTATTCTTTGATAATTGCCACCCGCGCCTATCAGCTCTCCCTCCAGTCGAAGGATTGTAATTAGGCGCAGCGATTCTATCTTACCATTCGATCCTTTCCCGTCGAGAAAACATTCACCACAAACGAGTTTCGTTTCCGTCCCATTTCTTTCCTTGCAGTCGTTCGGATCAGCCTTTCCTTAGGTTCTCAACTAAGTTAGCGTTTTCAGTGTATACGATTGATTCAACTTTCATTTAAAGAGAGATTATTTACTGACGATTACTCAGTTCCTTAAATATAGATTCATATCAGAACCACATTTATACTTATTAAGAAATAATCGTGCATAAGACGATGCTTTAAAAGCGGTTATTTCTTGATAAGATAAGTAAATTCTTATGGTGAATAAGTTAATGATTTAATACTCTCTACTATGAGGTTAAATAAATCAAAGTCCATTAAAATTTCTAAGCCATATCAAAACTATAAAAAGTATGCTTCTAATCTTGAATGTATGTACTAGTGTACCATGAATGGCATTTCTATAGAAAAGATGGTTTTAAATCAGATCTAATACATTCACCGAGCACCATCCGTGGTTAAACTGAAATTTTAACGTTTTCTCAGGTAACTTAAAATTTGCCCCACTACCTGCGTATTTATCATGAGCGTTTATTTATGGGTGGTTTCCTGGTGCTTATATGAGCCTTATGAATCTTGAGGATATCTTTCAAAATACGAATTTCCTTTGAAACAAGGTGAAGGGATTTTCAAAGGAGGCGTTGTTAATTATTTACCAGCCTCGCTCAAAGGAAGAATTATATCCGATGCTTTTGCGTTATCTTTGAAGCACAGACTGATTATTTTAAGCCTCATCTATAGTTTTATCGAGAATCTCCTTTATTTGCGAAACTCTTTTAATCAATCTACGAAGCCTTGTAAAATTTCCTTAAAAATTTTCTCATTATTATCGCGTTGATCGTGCTTATTTTTTAAATTAAACCTTCCCGAAAACCGTCAAATCGTTCAGAATCACGCGAAACCGTTGACGGATAAAGTAGCTGAAAATAAATTCCGTCCGGTCGATGATTATCACGGAAAGTGCGGTTAATTGAAAACAATAGTCCGTTCATTGGCCGTAGGCAGCAGTGGCACCTACCGCAAATTCCTTCCCAGAGCACGTGAGTGCTGCGAGGTGTTTGTGTGCTCCTTTATAAAAGAATCTCGAGGGCGAGGGAAAGAAAATTGGGAGAGGAAGAGAAAGGTAAGGCCACGTCGGAATTAATCTTTGGAGCTCCTTTCTTTCCGCCATCCAATTCAGACTCACGCATCCGAACTCTTTTATCGTGCCTCGGACCGAACTGCCTCATCTCGACCCATCCTTTTCTCCTCCCCTACGTCTTATCCTCCTTCCCTTTGTCTCTCTCTTTCTCACTACTTTTGTCCCCACGCAAGGATACGCCGCAGGCATTTTATCACCATCGTGCAAAATGTTTAGCTCCGAAGGCATCGCATGTCCTGTCTTCACGAAAAGATCGCACAGTGCAATTTAAAACACTTAACGTACAGGAGAATCTAATCAGGAATAGGAAATGCCCCGTTTTGTAAAGAAAATAATTTCTCGGTATCACTCGAAAGCGTGACAATGTGTACGATATAATTCAACTCACAAATACAATTAATAAAGAACCTGCTCCGTAGAAGCGGAACCTGAACCATCTCAGCATTTTGCAGTCGAGAATTCTACGCCGGAATTCTCATAATTTAGGACTCAAATTGTGTCTCAGAGATGGCCGTATTCAGCTCGGCTACAGAAAATATATCGTCGACTGTCTAGCTATTCTAAGAGAGTCGCCAAAAATACGAGATTTTCCTCCACCTTTAATGTTTTCTATAAACGCACGGTGGTGATGCACGGCCTCAATTTTCTCGAGACAGAATTATTAACCGCTCGAAGATGTCCGGACAATAGTTCACGAGGAAGAGCGTACCAATTCAAGCGAGACGTTTGATAAGTCTGCATATTCCCGGGTTACGAGAGGCCTCTCATCTCTCGAAAACACTTAAGAACTTGAGGAGCGCCGAAAAGTCTCATCGCTCTGGGCTCCAGAATACTTTGGTACGGTCACATATTCTCCTTCCCTTCCTTCGCCCACTCCACTTACGCCAACCGGATCTCACGCCTCCACTCCATTCAATTTTCACTCCTGCCTTCCATTCCATCTCTCTCCTCTATTCTTTCGCTTCTTTCTCTTTTCTTCCGATGGGCTACGCTCTTTTTATCAAGCGATAAATGGGTTTATTTAACGGAGGTCTTTGGCGTCTCTCGAGCTAATTCAAACCAACGATTCGAGCGATTTTACCTTAACGTTAAGTTCTTGCAAGCAATAGGCGTATAAGTTAGAAGGTAAAGTCTGGAGGTAAAAATGTGTTCGTTGGCCAAAGGGAAGCGAATTAAATTCTTTTTCCTATTACGTACTCAATATTTTCATTTTTTGATGGGCATTTTAACGTCTCTTTCTCTTTACTATCCTTTCAGGATGCTTATCCCAATTTATTATTTATCGAAAACAAAATTAACCGTCTGACGGCAATCAACTACTATGAAATATGTATCTCTGTAAATATTGAAAACTGTTTTCCTATTTAATTTACCTTCTTCGTTGCAAACATACTCTAAAATTTCAGTATGAGTTTGACTTTCAATTAATCAAGTGTTCAGATTGAAAATTATATTACCTCGTTCCTTATTTCCTACGGCAAATAACGGAGATGCGCAGTAAGGATCTTCTCAAGTCCGCATGGGGGTACTGCCAAACGATTTAGTATCGCATCTTCCGTTCCTAACGCTTAAACGTAAGAAATAAGTCTCACGTATGAAATTTATTTCTGAAAACAGAAACCGCTGCACAAACATGGTCCACTCAGTCGTTCCATTTAGACCTCCGTCTAATTGCCTCCACTCTCTTCAAAACTCCTCTTGTGCTCTTATTCCAAACCTCCACTCCGCAGCCATTTCTATTTGCCTTCCGCCAACATCTCCACTTTCTCTTCTCCCAGAAGTCCTCTTCCTTCCCTCCCTCACACACACACATCACATTCCCCAACGACCGGTAGTGGACCTCGCCCGAGTTACGATTAGACCTCGAAATTACTCTTACCTCTGCGAGAGGAACAATGGTCGATCCAATTGGAGGAGGGAATTAGGGTGAAATTGCTGCCAAGAACGAGAAGTGGGTGGTGCTCTGAAAGAGCCGGAATAAATGAAAGAATCAAGACGGTGGGGAAGGAAATAATTAAAGGTAAATTACAAGAGAGAAATGCGGGGGCAAGTAGGTGTAGCAGCGACGGTGTCGCGCTCGCTTCCTTCCAGAAGGAGGAATTGCGCGGGAAGAGACATGTTTGATGACAAATGACGAACGACGGCGCTTTTCCTAGCGGTCATTTTCCGGCGAGACGTTTTCAAATCCCGGATGAAAAGCGCCTTTTTATTTCGCTGTGTCTCCCGATGATTAATGGGAACCGCAGAAGAATTAATTTTGCTCTCGCCTCGCGATACTTTCTCCGATGATAATTCCGTCGAGGTTTTTGATTCCGCGGTTCACGTTCTCTCATACGCTTTTGTGGCATTTCCCCCGTTTTTCCAACACGAAGAATTCCTCGTGACAAAACGAAGTATCCTCTTGCCTCAGAATCCGTTGAAGTGGGAGCTTAAATTATGATATGTGACGTGAGGAGACATTGCATGCTCTCAGATGCTATTTCCAGAAAAAATATTGTCCTCGAGACCCAGCGATTAAACAATAAAACGGGACGCCGCCTCCGTTTATTTATTACGCGTTTCTTTTGTTTTCGCAGAGGGTATAATTATAAAAAGAGTACTCCTTCACTCGGTCTGTGGGCTCTTAGGGGATCTGTCGTCTAGTTTTTATTTTTTTAATCCGTTTCTTTCTAGCGCTCGTCCTCCACCTTCATAAGACAAAACAAATGAGTTGCATCAGCCGAGTTTTAAAATGTGGGTTTGAGACGGGCATAGGCAATGGAAACGTTCTTGAATTCTGAGGACTAAAATATTCTTCTGAAGAATGAAAATTTTTTTCTCCCTTCACTGCGCCAACCTGCGTTAAAGGACGCAAAGGCGGAACATTAAGGAGTGGTTTATGATTCAAAAGGAATAGAACGGTCAGAAAGAGTCAGAGAACACTCCCATACTCAATTGTCTTAAACGTCGCAAAGCAACGTATTCTTACGTCAAGGTTTCCTTCGAAGAAAGGGCGGAGTCTTAAAGCGGAAAAATGTCCCGCGAAAATGTCGATTTCCTCTTCCAGTTCCCCGAAACTGCTGTGACTCAAATGGCCTTCAAAGATTTCCACTCTTCTTCCTCCTATGTATCCCAGTTTTAACGTCAGTGAGGGTGCTAAAATGTTTTCTCGACTTAACGAGCTAATTTACGTCCAAGACGTTCGGATTCTCCATCGATCCCTATCCTTGCCGTTAAATTAACGACCTTTTCTGCTTTAATGGCTATTTTTAAAAGATATGCTTTCCAAAGGACAGATCCAAAACCTTTACGGGTATTCTCGATAGTTACGTCCTCATAAGAAATGAGACGAAGAAATGAGGAAGGAGATGAGGAATATGTTGGAGGAAATGGATGCTTGGAACGAAAAAAAAACTGGTTTTAGAAATAAAGATTGAAATTCCTGCTATTATATTAAATGATTTAAATGAAATTTTCCTTTATAAGGATGTATCTAATCGAAGCATAAATCGGCATGTATGAATAGTGAATGGCAACAAACGATCTTTTAAGCTCAATTTAATTTTTTATCCGAAATGAATTCAAGACGTATATTCGCTATTCGTGGTCTTACATATACTATATATAATTATGGTTACACGGAAGAGTTACTAATTTCTAATTAAAATGCTATCGTAATCGATGAGATTAAGAGCGAAATAAAGGAAATATAAGGGTATATTTTGTTAACTTAACATACATTATTTATTTCCCACTGTTTGAATCTCTCTTAAGGAATTATCAACATTTGCGTTCATCTTCAATTATACGATTTCCAGTGAGAAATATTGTAAAAGAGTACTTCAACTAAGAATTAATTTAAATCATAAATACATTCTAAAATATCTTAATCGTGACTCCAAATCAGAAACAATCGGACGGAAATTTCTTCTAAAGATTTCGGATCTGAAAGGACGCAGGTTATTTTTAGCTTATAAAAAAGGTTGGATTGGGAGAAAAGGAGAAAGGAGAAATATGGGCAAGAGGGTTTATTTTTGAGCGAAGTGATTCGAGGGAAGTGGATAACCGAAGAGAAGAGCTAATGGGGAGGGATGGCCACAAAGGGTGAGCGGAGGGGTAATACAGACGACTTAATTTCCTGGGAAAGAGGAGAACTGAGGACGTCACCTCCCTTAAGAAGAAGGGTTTCTCAAAGGCACGGCCGATTACACCTCTCGGAAACACTGGCTTCCGTTCCCCGTGAATGCTCAAGATAAGACCCTGTGGGAAGTGGGGGTTGAATCGAAGGGGAACAGATAGATGAACGTTTTTTTAATATTCCTAAACAAAGAGGAAATGGAAAGGAATCTAAAGTCCTTCGGAGCGTGCAAGAGGGGAGTACTCGTAATGCGTAGAGCTAGCCGTGGGAGTGGATTAAAAAGATTACTCGATCAGGAGTTCAATTTATGTTTCGTGGAGTTGTTTTCTCTTCCGTCACGGGATCTGATCATCGTCTCGAAAATGATGCATTATGCTTCCCCTGTGTCCACAAGACCACGCTTCCCCTCGGCCGTACCACGCCCTTCCCATTCAACTCTTCCTCATTCTCTGCCCACCGCTTCTCCCCCTACTCTCGTGTTTTACCCTTATTTTTCTTTCTTCCTTCTCCCTTATCTCCAGGTACACCTGTTTTTCTTCTCTTTCTTATTGCTATCTATACATCTACGTTCTCATACTTGTGTCCTCTTTTTCATCTACTCATCTTGTTCTTCTTATCGTATATCTACAATCATCGCTCTTTTTAAATCACATTTATATCCCGTTTATCACCGTGGTCAAGTTTCCCATTAATTCCTCCTTTTTCCATGATGTATTTTTTCTTGAACTGCTGTAGCGCTTTTTTCTTTCCGTCTTTCATGTTTTACTTTTCCTCCCATTGTTACCTTTACTCATTGTATCACACCCTTTTCTCAAAATATTGCTATCCTTTCTTTTCTGAGTTTTACTCGTTCTTTTTTTCCCTTTATTCCAGTTTTCTCGTTTCTCTCGTGACTCCTCTCCTTTTCGAATCGTTCTTCATTTTTTTCTCCCCCTCCATTTATCGGTGCATCTTCAACATCCTCGGATCCCCCTTTTATTCTGGTTTCTTCGCCCCCTTCTCGACTTCCTCCTCTTCACCCCCTCCGACCGACTCCAGCCCTCATTGTGTCGCTGCATTTCCCCTTCGAAATGGAAAAGTGCTGATGAGAGAGGTCGGGAAATGAACCCGGAGACATCTCCCTCCAAGTACGGACTGCAGTATCAGAAGGAGCAATTATTAAAAAAGGAACTGGGCGTGGATCGACGGCGGACGGACGGACAGAGACGGAAAAGTTGGGGAAGCTTTGGAGGAGAAGAAAGAATCCCCGTGCTTTTTAAAGGGGCTTTAGAGCGTTTCGAATTAAATATTCGGAGTGCATTCGAAGGAAATTTCCCTGCCATCACGGCGTCTCGCGCTATTTCGCAAGCGCCTCTTTGGTAATCATAGAACGACGGCGGAATGCAAATTCCTCGAAAAAGGGAAGATCTAGGCGATAATGGGCTCGACGGGGAGAAATGTCGGGACGGAGATTCGAAATAATGAATGCTTTCTGCAGTTGCGGAATGAACCTCTCATCGAAAATGCCCCTCGTCGGCTTTCCTTCTTTTTTTGGTCATTCCGCTCGATTAAATCCCTCTCAGTTACGAAATCAAAAAGGTTTATTAGCCTTCTTGTATGTAAGAATCGGGGCCGTAAGTTGATAGATTCTAAATCAGAAGTTGAAAAACTCGCTGCAGTAGAGATTCTCGGGGCTAGAGTCAACGGCTAATCCTTTTCGAACAGCCTTAGGAGTGATATATCAGTGGCAGAGTTTTGTCCCGACTCGAAGACGATTCTGTTGATCTGATGACCTCTGCATAACTCGGAATGATCTTAAGAAATCCCTAGATTAACCTTCTGGGATCCGTTGCGGTTTCCCTGAATTATTCCTCCAGGAAGTTGTCGTGAAACTCGATCGTGGAGGTATACGCGGAAAGTATTAAGTTTGAAGATTCTAACCCTTTCTTCTTTCGCATACTTAGGAAACTCCCGAGGGATGTGGAGTTAAGCTCCCGTCGGAAACATTTATGACGATATGAGAAGGGAGATATTCGAAAGAGCGCATAGTGACTCTCCCCCGAAGTAATGCTTGAAAAGCCTGCGGTAGCGTGCGTAAGGATCAAAGTATGAGCAGCAAAGAGGAGGGGGACTGTGAGTTGTAATGAGGAGAAAGGTAGACCTTTCCATTACGACCATCGTCCAATGGTAGAATTGAGGGAGCGAGCAAATGAGGGCTTGTAATCCGAATCGATGGAGTGTCATTAATAATTCGTTTTTCAACGGGACTGCTTTTTTGAAAATGGGCGTTTCGTAACTCCTTTTCAAAACAGAGCTGAATCCTTTTTCCTGGGAACAAGGAGCGAAAAACGAGGTTAAAAATTTGTAGTTATCAGATAAATTGAGTTGATTATTAGTGAATAGCGTAAACTAGGAATGGTCTTTCTCATTAAACTCTTTTAATTTCATTGAAATCAATCTATCACATCTAACCATCAATAGCCGACCTTTAAATATTTCGGAATAGAGTTATTTTCGAGCATTTCAATTATATTCATCTCATTTGACAATGTCCGCTTACCCATGAAAAGAATTTTTATATTTATTCCAATTCTAAAGATGACTACTTTTTTACAACTTTAACGTTGGCGGAGCCACTGAATGTAATTATCGCACTCTCGAATTTGAGGTAATTTCAAAAAACGTTTTTCCCAATTGCTCGCTCGTGGAATGGCTCATTGCAGATCTTTTCAAGCTCGATAGTCCTTAAACTGATTTCTGTGATACCCTTCAAAACTCTTTGAAAAGGAATTAGTTTTGTTTTCATGAATATATTCACCTCTTTGTTTCCTTTTCGACAAGTACCATCGCTAATTGCCGGCGATTTATTTAAATAAACAGAAATTTTTTACATGAAAAACCTGCTTTAATGTCAATGCGTATGTGCTTAACAACCTTTGACCTTATTATTATGGAAAGCCCCAGTTAGCATTCACCGTTACGAGGTGCTTGACAACGTCCTTGCAATTTTTCAGCAAATTTATCTTTTCGTGCCCACTTTTAGAAGTCGTTGAATATTTGATTAGGTTGTACTGGAAAATTGGATAATTGAATTAATTTGCTTAAATTATCATATAACTGTAATTTTGAACTGTGTTCCTTAAAAAACGTATTCATCTACTTATTATTGAGGAAAGAATAACAACAGCTATAGAAAACATACGAATTTCTATGCCTATGTTGCAGTATCTCAAAAATTTTAAAAGATAACTTTTATTTGAGCCATTTAAGTATATCTCTAATGCTAATTTAATCAAAACTTTTCATTAATTAAAACATTTCTTTACTCAATAACAATTACTCTATAATTTCATAATAGATGAGTAAAGAAATGTACATGAAATGCAATGAAATTTTGACAACATTAAAAGAACGTATTTTCATTCGTTTACTCGTCTTCGAACTTAGAAAACATTTTGTGACTTCCAGCGCAACCAAGAAGGTCCCAAAATTAATTATCCGTCAGACTGAAATTTCAATATTTATACAAAAGAAGCATTTGATTGAATTCAACGAGGATAAATATTTCATCATAGCTAGCCGTAATTCAGTAATGTAGAATACCAGGGAACATCCTCTTAGATTAACTTAAGAATAAAGGAAAAGTTTCTTATTTTTCACATTTCATAGTTACTAACATCGATATTTAGGTCTAAATCTGTCAAGTTTGTCGTGATAAATTATTAATAATCATACTCAAAAAATAACATTAGAAATTCAAGTTAGTACGCTCGCGCTACTTAAAGAAACACTTATAATTTTCCTATTAAAGTGTTAAAAATTACGTAAACAATTGAGTACAATAGTACTTACAAAGCAGAAAGATTAAGGTTAATTCCATCGAATAGGCTTACTGGACGTCAAAGGAATGCAGTAAGATCAACAGTTTCTCTGTTTTCCGCATAAATCCCCTCTTAGCGGAGGAAATAGCTTCGTACTCGGACCTCCTTGTACAGACCTCTGCTTCCCCTATCCCCTAGGACTGGATACACCTCTTTACATCGATTTCGTAGTTCCCTCTATGCGGAGGTCAAAATGGAAACACGCGAAGGTTAGAATAAGCGCAACTTTGCTTGTCCTCTCGCACGTACACAAAGTTCCCCTTGTAGAGAGAGAAGGAATTGGAAAATTCTTGCGCTTCTTGAGAAAAGAGAGAGAAGAGAAATTGCTCGGCGAGTGACGTCCGACCGTGGAAATGCGTGTACTCAGGGTATTCTTCCTCAGGAAAAATGCTTTTTCTCGAGAGGAATCCCCATTCCATCCCTTCCATCGATCTCTATAAGGCACTGCTTGCATTTGTGATCCTTTGCAATGCGCGAAAGAAGTATCAGTGATTTTTCTGCAATACCGGAAATGAAAACTATCGGAGGACTTGCGATTTCGTTCTTTCTCGCGTTAGGAAACGCTCGCTCAGTTTTTTATTTCTTTTCGAATCGAACTCTTCCTTTCGTAAAAGCAAAGATTTTCCACGCCGTTGGACTTTGTAATTTTTCAAAACGTCTTCATCGATGGGGATTTCTCAAACGAAGACGGATATCACATATTCCTAATTGAATACATATCGCAGTGTTCCTTTTATTTCTATCTGTTCTATGACTTTGTTACTTGTGTTCTATTACTTTTCTACTTTGTTGTATACTTATAAATTATATTTCGATTTCTTACTTAAGATAGGTATACGAATTGAAGCCTCTGGTGAGCTTTACAGGGGAAACATGCAAAGAATAATCTTGCTTTCACAATGAAATATCTTCGGCCTAAATTTATGATTTTTTCCGAAATTTCCCAAGAACCACGTTACCAAGAGAATAAAACTGAGTTTTATTTAGAACATGTGTACCCTAGAGGTTTTTCTCCACTTTCTCATTCATAATGCACTGCAATTACGCTAGAAGCGTGCAATCTCATACTCTAGTCCGCCTTGTGTATCACTCCCTTAATTATTTTATCATTTTCGGTGAACATTAAGAAAAAATATTATTTCCGAAAGTTAATATTAAAAATTGAATTTCTGAAATGGAAGCAATGTCAATTGGTTGTAACTGAAGTATATACAATATTTTTAAGAAGTTTAATAATATCATAAAGTGAGTGTAATTTTGCTCTCGAGCAATTAATATCATAGTTTATTAGTATTAGTTTAGAGTATTATAAATAAAATTAAGTATTATAAATACTTCTTCATTTTTGGCGAGATTGAGACTTAAAGTCTCCTCTTCAATATAATCCATAGTTATATATTTTACAGATAAATTTAATAAAGGGAGAAAAATGAGAAGTGCCGACATAAAAAACCTTAGAAATTTCAAGGAAAATATTATTATCTACTATTGAAAAACTCTCATTTGAAAAGGGATGTGAAAAACTTGCGCAAATCTACCGATAGTAACAGCTATAAGATTCTTGCAAGTCTTACTAATCTTACTATCAATCGGTATACTATCTAACAGTTACTAATGATAGGTTATCGGTTGCTATCGGTAATCTGTTTAGATGTTATCTTTTAAAGTACGCATTTTTAACGATTACGCTAGATATTACTAATGTACTCTTCTCTTTCTTTTCAGGTGAGTATTTTCTGGAAGAACGAGTCCGGAGCGAAAGTAAGTGGACACCAAAGGAAAAGTAATTCTCAAATAAAGAAGCTGCCGCGCATTTCCTTTTCCCCGAAGACAATGGAAAATAATATGAAATCGATCGAGTTTTTCATTCTCACCGAGAAACAAACATTCTTCTTTCCATTTAAGCAACGGGTGGAATGTCTCCCAGCGCAGAATATCCCACGGAACTAAATCCCCTTCCTTCCCTTGAAACTCCAATACGAGGACCTATTGCTCCAACTTTTTCATACGTTCCCCTCGAAAATCCCGGCATTTATCCCTCCTCCCGATGCATTCTGGGCTACGTGAGGGTTTTTTTAATATGAGATGCCCCCGCAATCACGGCCCTTGCACCGCGCCGCAGTTTATATTCCCCACGGAATTGGGAGATAGCACGAGAAAGACTTTTTCTTGTGTGCCCTGCTGCACCTGCTCCCATTCACCGAGACCCTTATAAACTCTGCCGCAGTGTGGGCACCACGGAAAAGAGAAGGATATGAATAATAGATGAGCGGGAGAAATTAAAAAAAATTACAAAACCCGTAAAGCGAGTAGCCTCCCTCTTTTCCAGCAAGCCGGCTTTATTATTATAATTTTATTCTTTTCTCCCCACCAATTCGCGATTCTCGCCTCCCTTATTCTTTCTTTCGAGGTCTCAGAAAACTTTTCCGAGCTCTTGCTTTATTTTCCCGCATTCCCCCGTGGGTGGGTCTCCCCCCGCACGCCATCTCTGTCCTCCGCTGAAAACTTCCCACGGTCACAGTTGTCCTCTAAAATTGAGGTTCCGAAAATAATCCGATTTTTTTGCGCCCGCGGTTGATAAAGAATCGAATTGCTCTTTTCCCTTCCTTTATTCCACCTCACAATCTTCATCTCTCGACTTCATCTTTTCTCTCCTCAATTTTTAATATCCGTTCGCCCCTAAACCGCCTTCTTTCTAAACCCAGTTTCTCTCTTTTTACTCAATCTAATCTCCTCTTTTTCTTTAAATTCCCCGCTGTTTCACCGCGATGTATTCCTCGTCTCGCCCTTTATTTTTAATGTTCATTCTTCCCCAGAGCGAAGTAATTAAAATGGTACTTCTAATTTTTCCATCTCTCTCGATGACTTCCTTAGCGTCCTCCAAGAGTTCTGTTGCAAACTTCTTTTCGTCCCTCCGCAGTATGTTTTCTTTATCTCTTTCTCCCCCATCCTTGACTAATTCTTTCATTGAATAGACGTCGTAATGAAGGCATTATGAAGACCTGTTGCGGTAATTCGCATTCCCCGAGTTCGGCTTGGACTTAAATTCCCTCCGTGCCGTCGAGGTTGACTCTCTGGAAACGTAATTAGAGAATCTGAGCGCCTCGTGTGCCGTAATAAAAAATTTGAATATCCACTTATCTCAAACTCAATGACCCTACAGCGTGTCTCAGTTTTTATTGTCAGTTTGACTGTTGAATACCGTTGCTGAATCATGTTACGTTAACTATGAATCGTAACTTTTAACCGCCAGATCGAAGAACACCGTATGGAGACGATGTGGAATGAGGCTATTATCGTAGTACGTAGAAAATACATAGGATTTCATTCTCATACATTATCCATTAATTCTGACTAGAAAAATTTGAACGCACTATAGGTAAATATTTATCTCAGTTTTAACCATCTTCAAAAATATCATTGATAATACGTGCTCGTCAGTTTCACCATTTTATCGCTCCATTATACTTTTATAATATTTTCTCCGTTACCACTTGTTAAAGCAAGGACAACTTAGGTTTCTGAGAGACGGGAAATATAGATGCGTGATAATTGGAAATCCTTGCTGGAATATTGAAATCCATCAGAGAATATATCAATTTAAGTTATTTTATCGTAGTTTAAACTGAATCCACGAAGTAATTTTTTTACCAGGGACAGATTCGCAATTAAAACCGATTAGGTACAAACTGAAGACCTTCCGTAACTATTTATTAAGACGAATAATTTCTCGGTGGGCCTCCAAGTGGTCCCTCCGCCTAGGGCCTCCTATTGCTGAAATTTCCTCCAGGCAATAACCATATTAAAAGGTATCATCCTGAGGGTTTCTCATGTCTTTCTCTCGTAAGCGATGGAAACCTTTCACGGACCGGATTTGGCCCTCGGGTCGTGGTTTGGAGACCCTCTCCAAATATGAGGAATATTCTTTGGTCTCTCTGATTCCCTGTATTTCTCTATCTCCAAAACTGTCTTTGGCTAGAGTGGGGTGGCTCACTCAGCCCGGTTGAAATATAAATTAGGAGTCTTTTCATCGGAGAACCGCAGTGATGTGGGGATCCTTCAAGAAAAATAAGAGGAGAGAATTTCTCGCCCGAAGGGAAAAATATCAAGTTTTCCAAGTGAGCTTCTCAGCGCCCTCCTCTCATTCCTATATCTTATTCAGATAACCGGCGATGCCTCGGTGAACTCACTTGCGTGAACTGCGGAATCTCTTCGTCATTACCGTTTTTATTTTATTACAAAGAGATTCGTGTCTTTATCTCGGTATAAAGTTTTGCCTTCATAAATTTTAGAGGTCTTAATATCCGCTTTTCAAATCTACTTTTTCATGATCTCCATTGTAATTTCTACGAGAAATATATTTCGTTTAAGCTCAAAAAACGCCGCATCATTATAATTTTTGCATTAAAAGAAAGATTTATTTACAGGCTATGTAAAATACATTTTTGAGTTTCCCAATTTTCGACGGATAACAGTGAGTTATGTCATTTAAATTTTCGAGGTAAATTTTGTTGCTTTATGACCAGAATTGCCCCTAACCCTTTTTTTCTTGTACGTAACCATGTTATTTTAAAAGTTCACATCCCATTTAGGTATCACCTTTCTAATCAAGCTTTATATTTGTAAGTATTTCGACAAAATGTATTTTATTGAGATGGTGCGCTGATCTTTAAAATACTTTGAGTTTTAGTTTGCTATTAGAAGTTTTCTCCGTTCATTTTTAGCTTTGCTTTTAAACTTTGCTCCAGTTCATTTACATCCGTATCTTTTAACCAGCAAAATTTTAAATAATTCTGAGTCAGTTTGAACGATATCACCTTCGATGTGTACCAGTTTTAGAAATCTTACAAAACTAAATTTTCCTTTGTAAGGAAAATAATAAATTTGGCACACAAACTCGACTTGTGATTACAAAGATAACCAGGTAAAATGTTTAGATAATTTGCATTATCAATAATTTTCTAAAACATTTTACTTGTCTACAAATACAATAAGTCAAGCTGCTTTTTAAAGCCTCGTACGACGGCAATTTTGACTTAAAGCCGCTTGGTGATAGTCACTAATGAATGGAACAGAGAAAGAGGCGTTCGAATATCGAATGAAGTGGGATTCCAGTCGACCGCAGGTCTTGCCCTTGCGAGACCGCATTCGCCCTTCGTATCGCATCTCCTCGACCAATGGAATGCGTCTCACAGCTACTCTACCGTCTCCCTTCGCAATTCCCTCTTTTATTGCTTCCCTAAACTACCGAGGACTGTAGACCGCCGCTTGAAAATCTTATTTCCCTCTAAATCTGCATTCTTCCCTTTCTTTTTAAAACTGTAAAAGTTGAGATAATCAAGTTGTTACGGCAGAGGATTCGACTGCAAAGCAAACCCGTGATCTTTTTCAGTAAATTGATTTTAAATTTATGACGAAGTTTTAATTTTTATCTCCATTTATTTGTCGTTTAAGTTGAATAACGCGAATAATATGTCAACGTATGAAATTGTCTTTCGTCTAATTTGTCGAGGCGATAAGTTATTTAGCATAACAGAGAGTAAATTATTTAGATAATTTATTTCGTTATATGATATAGCGGAAACACAGCGTGCTCGTAGTAAGAATACAAATAATTAACCTCTGGACGTTTCGTTGATGCCACCAGCATAGGCGAAATTCAAATCCAGGTGATGCGAAATTACGAAGAATTATTTTATTCGTATTTTTATTAGAGACCATGATGTGTTTCTGGAAACTCATCAGCATGACACGATATGCAGCAAAAGACTACGCCTCACATCTTATACGTTGTTTAATTCGAATAACGTAAAGAAGTCGCCATTTTTTATTGTGTTAAACTAGGATCTATGGGAAGTCCATTCACAATATTTTTACACCCATGTGTCGTAAATGTATATTAAAAAATATTATTGGGCTCTTGTAAGCTCCACTTCCAATGGCAGATTAGCCATGATCCCATTTCGTATCCAGACTTCTTGATTAGTAGACAAATATATGCAGTGAATTATGGAGTTTATATTAGAAATCGGTATTCTCCGAGATTTTGAAAGATTTTTTTTTTTTAATTAATGATGTCGAGATATGATGAATTAGGGAAACGGATGTGTCCCATCAAACATTCATAAATTATCCACTTCGTGAGTCCTTTGAAGATTCGGGCATTTAAAGATAGTATGTTTGAATTGTATTCATTAACGCTGTTGAATGTATGTATTTTATTTGATTGCTTACATCATATAATTAGCAAGAAAGACAGCGGATTACTCAGAAGAGGTATAAGATTCCTCATATCTTGTATTCGGTATGCTTTGTATTCCTAAGAAAATCAAGAATTCGTTTGCTTTTTAGATTTCATATGCAAAGGAATTAACCTATTAAATATTTGGTCAGCTCTTAGTGGAATCACCAGGTGAAGTAGCGGTTAATAACTCTGCTTTGATAAAATCTAGGGAATATGTAGCGTTATATATCAGACACTAGTGCATTAAAAAGGCGTAAAAGTTTGTCTGAAGAACGTAAAACATATCGCAAACTCGTCCAGACACACATTTGTTTACCTTCATCCTCCTCTTTCACAAATTTTGCGCAGAAGTTCTTTCGTCATGGACTCGCTAGAGATTACTCTGCCAGTTTTCCCGTTACAATGTTTGTAAACCGCCGTCCTCCGGTGACTGCACTGATGGAAGCCTAAATAAGCGGATTTCGGCTAACAGTCCTTCCCTCTGTCAACGGCTGTTCCATTTCCATTTCCCTTAATCGCCTCGGGGAGCCACCGTAGACCTGAGTTCTCGCCATGAGGTGTGCTGTTTATCTAAGTCATGAACGCGATGTTTCTCAATGGCCATCATCTTTCGTTGCTTTTATTATTCCCTAGAATAATCGTTTCCGAGAAGTTCCGCGTTGTGGTTTCTCGTGGATGGGTACTAAAGGCTACTTCTTTCTTACTTTCGAAAGAATCTGCCCGATGATTAGATTATCAACTTACTGATTATTAAGTTATGGATTATATTTCAATAACAACACGTTACACAACATGGAATAAGTGAAACCAATAAATAATTCTATAATATATAACACAAAATATATAATCATATAGTGTCTATAGAAATGTAATCATCTTTAACATCTCTAATCATCATCATTGATCAACCTCTTCAACTTCAAATATAATTACCTCTAGTTTTCCATAACTTAGGGTAACTCATTGGCGGATCCGCGTGCAAAGAGAGAGATCTTGGTGACTTTGTAGTATTAGCAATTGGCCCTTGATCTGATGGATAACTTGAATCAAAATCAGATAGTGAAGATTTCCCTCGATCACTACCACATTTATCACGGAAAATGGCATTTAAAAAGTTAATTCACCCCTTATAAAGCTTGTATTGGAATTTGAAGGAATTTTTTAACGTAAAATAAAGCTCAGATGCAAATATTTGCACTTCATATAAATTTTGGAAAAATATAATAGTAAGAAAGAACTGTCATTGAACGTGAGAAAATATCAGCTGAAAAATTATTATTGATGTTGAGCAACAAAGCTTACTACATAAGAAGAACTACCGAGATCATCATTATCAGTAATTCTTAGAAAAGCTACGTTGAAGTTCTTACGATAGTTGAATCAATAACGTATCAGTATGATATAGAGCAGTCCCCATTTCTATCTCGAAAAAAGCGAATTCGATGAAAATACTTCTGGAGTCAGTCATCCACGAAAACAACTGTTGTGTATTTATTAAAGTAGGGGCGATAACTATCCGGAGCCAGCTGATGTTATTCACTTATTAGGTTTGTTCTTCATCATTTAGGTTAGCTTCAGCTGCGACTCCGTGGGGCGTTTCGAATTGGAGTGCTGGAGCAAAGTGGAGTCAAAGTATACGTCGTTACGGATCTTTACTTTCGCTCCTAGAGAACCTAGTAGCGTTCGGTAAGAGGGGGTCACTGACTCCTACGCTTGGGTCCCCTCTCTACCAACACCTCCTCCTCCGGCTGTTACTCCCCCACAACACAACTGCCTCCGGCCATCAATTGCCATATCGTCGCTTTCTTCCGGCACGAAACCCATTACGCCTTCCCTCCGAAATGCTCTCCCTTCCGAGATGTACTTCAATCCCCCCCACTTCACGCTCCTCTTCCATTACCCGAATCTTCCGTTTTCCGTGACCACCTTTTCCCACTCGCTTCTGATCTTTCCGTTGTGTGTGCGGACGTCAATATCTCCGACTGATATAACTTCGGGATCCGTTTACCTGGCGACACGTGCATTCGTTGTCCGGGAATGGAAACTTCCCGAGTGTGTCGCATCCTAACATCGTGAAGCCATAGCGCACTTCAGCCTGCGGCGCATTCGCTAATCGCCGTACTGAGATGATTGTAGAGATGCCGTCGCTTAACCTCGCTCGAGCAAACTCGGTTTCGAGTCCTGAATAACATTCTATACCGTATCTTGCGTGCATCTAGGAACTCGGTGCGTTGAATAGTTCTGCCTCTGGTAGGTTTCATGCCTTACGTAAGTGATTCGATCTAAAATGTAAATTTCCATCGGAACAGGAATATTCATCGAGCTACGGAAGAGATTATTTAACTATCAGTACCTTTACTTTGATATATGACATGAATCTACAGACTTATGATGGAAACAACCCCGCCACTGAGGAGACATTTATTATTCTTTGCAATTTGGATGGTAAAAGTATAGTTTGGAAAAATTATCCCTCGTTAATGACATAAAAATTAGATGGCTCGCTGATGAACTTTCACATTTATTTTCTCCATAACGAAAAGAAAAGTAACATCAAGCTTACATTAATTCTAAAATGTCCACTAAGCAAATTGAGAAAATGTATAATGTCCAAACATAATATAAGAGATCCATTCGTGCGTTGATGTTCCTGGCATAAAAACGGCTCTTTCGGAACAATCGGAAGTTTGACATTAAAAATGGATTCATTGTGAGATAACGCTTTCGGAGAACCGCTGAATTATTCAGAGCGCCTTTCTCGTTCAGTGATAAAGCGATTAGAATATATAATTTCTGCAAGTTATTATTCTTCTTTGTGTTAAAATAAAACCTCCACGTAGAGTTAGGCTTCTAAAATATCCTCGTCATCTACAAGGTGAATTAATCTATAAGCCGCGATTCTTGATCAAAATGTCCTTAATCTCTTGATGCTTTTACAATGTCTCACAAAAAGCTATAGATAAAATTTTATTCCTTGTACTGTTCACATTCATTCTTCCAATTTGAAGGAAATTTCATTTACATTGTGATGGATTTCTATCTCGCCTCAACCTCGGTTGATTCTATACAATTTCCTGTTTATCGACCACCTCTATATATCCCTCTGTTATTTTCTCTAGCCTTCCTCAAGTTTTTTGCCCTTCCATCTTCGTTGATTGGTTCCCTACAGATCCAAGGCCCTCTTAACCTCCCCCATGATTACTATCCTTCTCTCTAGTTCCTTAGACACGATTCTCAGCAGGGGGACGATCCGTGCCCCGGGCGACACTTACCTATATTCACTACCAGGCCTTAGCCCAAAATAAATAGAAGGACGAAGGAGTCCTATTGGATTTCCCCCTGCGATTGAACCCTCTAAGCTAAGTATCACGGCGTTTTCGTTTCGATACTAGAAGCTCAATGCTAAATGGGAATTTATTCCTCCAGCCCACCATAGAACTCTCTTCCCAGAAGTACAAAGACCGACAGGAGTATGGAGTAAGATGAAATAATTTTTGCAAACTGACAATGCTTTGAGTAAAAACGGCATCTACTGTTCAATGCTTACAATGAAACCGAGATTGATCGAATATGACGTTTCTCACTGACATTCAAAAGTATGAAACGCTTCGAATAACCATTAATTTGCTGCACCGCGATTTAATTTAACGTGTATCGAATGATCCAAGATTGTCTGGAGGCTTCATTACTTTTCCTTTTTTGTAATTGCAGAGAGTGAGAAACTTATCAGTATTTTTGCCCTTCTAGAATCATGATGTATTGTATGATTGTATTCCATCGTGGCATTGGATTTTTCAGACGTTGAGAACATTTTTTAAAACTCGCTTTAACGATCAAACTGTTATTCGCGAGGAATTGTAGAGATTAAAGTGTTAAAAATATTTTCATGATACTGCATTGAAGGTAGTAAAGCTTTACCAGCAATTCCGGGAAATATCTTTATTAGAATGAACGACCTTAGACATAATTCTATAAAGTCTCGTTTTTCTCATCGGCTGTCACTTTAAAGATCTAACTTCTAGTGTATTTCTCAACCGAACCCCGAGGCAAACACGACTGACGTAATCGCATCTCGTGACGAGCTCTAACTACTTCGCCGATCTATCTCACAATGTATTTCGATCGAAACCTATTTTTGTTCCCTTCGCGATATTTTCTTATCTTTATCACGCTATAGCAATAAAAAATTAACATCCCTCGCTCATTTCCAGATCTCTATTTTGATAGACATTTGTCGGCATATTATTAGCCAGATTCTGACAACTTTCATATTCCGTTCCCTCTTTCAAAGGAAAGAGCTATTCATTGGATATGCGATGGTATTCAAACCCGTCATAATAGAAGATAATCTCAAATCATCATCAGGTCTTTTGTACACGAATTGCATTATCCCCTCTCTTGAGCGTAAGAATACTATTCTACAACTTTCACGAATTAATCTGCCTAATCTTAATTAGAAAGGGAAACAGAAATTCCTCAATTCACTTGGTCTCTTAAGGAGTAGGAAAAACGTTCTGAAAATTTATCGAACTATTTTAAATCGAATAAATTAATTGCTCAATTTGGTTCGAATGAATCGTATCTATGTATTGTACATACGATAATCGTACAGGTTTCTTATAGCTTTTGTGTTGATTTCTATTCTTGTAGTACGATAAACGATTCCGGTAACGAGCTATTTATTTTGAGATTATTTCAATCATATTGCTACAACCTATCCTCAGATTGTAATTCCTGGTGATGGTAATGTTTGCTATTGGTGTGAAAAATATTCAAAATTTCTAATCCAATCGAATGATTTCATTTCTTCAAAATAATTCGAACCGAATCGACCTATAGAAGATTTGAATTCAATCAAATCGGATCAGAGATTAAATACAAATTTAAGAGGTGGAAGAATTTGTTTCCGTTGCACATTTTTTTGTTTCAAGCTAGATTTTTCAAGTTTTCTCCAAGGGATTTATATGGCTTATTTTTAACTAGCACGCTTCTAATTAAAACTAATTTAAGATTCAAAATGACTGTAATTACTAAATTCTATTCAATCGAAACATTCCTTATTATAAATTATATTTAGTATTATTATTATATTATCACGATAATCAGCAAGAGACAAAGAAAGTACGAGCTCCAATTTTGGAAATTCACGAGAAATTAATGGAAAAAGCATCTTGTATTTATCGATATTTAGTCATCTGCATTCGAAATGAAAAAGCAAGATTTGCATATCACTAGTGTCAACTATGTAATACTTTTCCTCATTCCATACTATTCTCAGTATGGATGTATCACAAGCCTTCTTTTCCCATTCCAACAGCCGTCATACCTCATCTTGCATATCCACAAATTCCGACACTAACCCTCAATCCACTCTCAGAAAATCCTTTAAAAATACATTTGAATTTATATTTCATTTCCCGCCTTCCCTCGAGGCTTCCGTGACTTGACGAATTATACTGAAGAAGAAGTGATGGCCAAGACTTTGATTGACATGAGAACGAAATATCGAAGGGATTCTGAAATATCTTTTCCATTTTTCTGTTGCGCCAGAAGGATTCAGGGCCGTAAAATTGCGGTTTTCGTTCCCGAATTTATAGCCTCCTTTTCAGATTTCCTCCGTTTCATTCTATGTGCGTCTGCATATTTTATGTTATATCTGTTTTATATGTACCGAGTCGAATAGCAGTAAATTTTAGATTTATTCGCGCAATATATTGATCTAGAATAAGCTTTATTGAAATTTTATGCGCTCATAAAGCCCTTTATCTTCCTATGGAGTACGGGAAATAAGAATGTATGTGTAATATATTCTAAGACTTTCATGCGATTTTATTTTGTGGTTTTATGTTAGGTTGGAAATTGTACGGATACCAATAGCCTAGATCTGCGATAAATTACTCTGTCCCTTGCAGAGCTGAAGCATTCTCATGCGTGCCCATCTTCCCGTAATCTGCTTCGAGTCAATTACTGACGCAAATGAAATCTCGTCGGAAAAAATGATGTAGAGAGCGAACAAAAAGATTCATGGAGATGCAACTGGGACGGGTCCCGAAATGAAATTCAAGAATTGCGGGTATCGCTAACAAAACATCCATTTCTTTCCACGTCGAATTGTGCCGTGGGCAGAGTCAGCGAAATTACCTTTTTTGGATGGAAATGGCCCAAAGCAATGGATGAAGCACCGCGGATCGACACTCTTTCGACATCCTCTCGCTTAAATCTCTCCGTTTGATGACCACTTTTGCAAACGCAATCTCCCGCAGCGACGCCATAAGAAGAGGAATGAGATAAAACGAATGACAAGAGGAGAAGCACGCGGAATAACGAAATACTGGGGAAGACAATGGTATTGATAGGATTGGGAATCAATTTGATTGGAAAAGCAAACAGAAACGATACATGAAATGAATGACATGTTGTAAATATTTTATTCCATTATTTATGAATATTGTTTGTCATTTCAGATTTTCCATTAGAGAAGCATGATACTGCGGAATTTTACATTCTTGAATTCCTGGTACAGATTTTTTGATTAATCAGAGAAAAATAAATCCGTTTTCTAATCTTCTCGTACTCTTTTCACGAGTCATTTTCGAAAAGTATACGGCTTTCAATGTTAGCGCACTCTCCAACAGGAATAATATGTATGAAGAACTACAAATATATATTATATAATACATACTAGCATGGATTAACTCAAGGGATATTTGGTGGAAATTATTTTATAAAAGAAAATTAAGAATTCCTCATTTGAATAAAATTATGATTTTTCGTTCGTACACATTACATTCGTAACTACATTAAAGTACTTGGTTTTTGTACAATAGAGATTTGGGTAAAGGAAAAGTGTAGATCTAACGCCGTCCTATAGTTTAAATGTAAATGTACGGAAAATTCATAAATTAATTTCAAAACATTAGAATAATGTCAATGTTTATAGCTCCGGGATCGGTATGCTAACTTCATCTCGTCCGCACTCACATGTCTTTCGAGTTGAATCACCCCGAAACTGGAGATTTGGAAATTGTAGGAAACAGTAATGATGGACGTAGCAAAGCATAGAAAATTTATAGCCGACTGCGTGCTTGGAAGATGAGCACCAGGAAGCTAGCCGAAATTCGGGAAAAATGTAGATGTGAACGTCTTTTTGAGTGACTGGGGAATGCCCTTTTTCCATGGATGTTTCGGCAAGGCGGAAATGATTCGAATGTGGAAGTGGACGCTCTTCGTCATTCCGAACGTGGGATCTGTTCTATGCGAATAAATTGGAACGGGGAATGCGAAGGTCACTCCCAAAGGATTTCATCTCTCCTCACTCTGCCAGCGGAGAGATTGACCGTCGAAGATATAGGGAAATAGACGGGAGATGAATAGAGCCGAGAGAGGTAGTATGACTACAGAAAAAACGAATATGTATATGAAAGAAGCTCCAGAAGTAACGGGGAGTAAAGGTGACGATATCGTACGCGCATATACGTGACTCAAGGAGAAGAAATGCTCGGTTGGTTTATTTACATCCACGAAGTCAAGCGATAGAAGCATTCGGGGTCGAAATGTTCCTCATCTGAATATCTAACAGGACGAGCAGCGACTTGATGTGCATAGATGTGGAGCGCAATGGCCAGCGTAAAAACGAATGCAAGTTCGGACAAAATGTTTGGGTCGAAATGTTTTCTAGAGATGGGGATTCCCTCGAGTAAGTGGATGTATATTTTTAAGAGGGCTGATATTTATTTTTACATACCATACGTTTTACATTTTAGAAATATTTAGAAATTTACCGCGGTAAAGTTATGCAAATAAAAATCTCAAATACATTACATCTCAAATAGATACAGATTTCTTATACGTTTCTTACCTATAAATGAGCAAAGCACAATTCGAAAGTTTGAAAGGCAGTCGTACATTTGTCATGAAATCGAAGATTTGCATTAGATATTAATGTGCAGTAGTCATAAATGACAAAAGAATAACAGTTATTTGACAACAATAAATTAGAATTGGTGAAATTAAATTTGCTGGTAGAGAAAAAGAGGAGTGATATGAAAATAATTGTGCCAATCTACATTACAGTCTTACTTTTTCTCTAAAAACAAATGCAAGTCGACAAACATAATTTCCACGGAGAGAAAAGATATTGAAAAATTGATGACATTGACTACTTGGTCGATTTCCATTAAAAGTAAACAAATAACCAAACAATGAGGAAAATTAGTCGTATGTATGTACCTCTCCTATGATTCTTGAACAAATTCACTCTCTTAGTCTATTCTTACTGTAACTGGTATGATATTCTCATAATCAAAAGACGAATTGGAAACTTTAATTAACTTTCACTCCTAAACTATGGAATAACCAAAATTAATGCAAACTATACTTAGGGTGCCAAAGAATTTTAGATAATTTACAATTGAGAACCAAACGTACCAATGATATAAGGGATTATAGGGATATAAATTTCAATAATTCTCCTCGGCAATTTCTTTCTGCCTTCAATTTCTCTTGCGGGGAAGATGTACTGAGTGTGTTTGTGTTCAGAGAAATACATGATTATAGTCTGGAATGATTTGAGCTCGCAGTAAAAACCAAACCATTTGTTTAACGACCAAAATGCAAGTCCCATCGTCAGCGATTTTTCGCAGATTATTCCGAAGGCAATTCTCACATCGCTGTGACTCACCAATGATTCAAGTCTAAGACGGGCGAAGAAAGAAAACGGAAGGTGTACCGCGCCATTGATCAGAAGAAGAGAGGCATTTGTAGGAAGTATGGGAAGATTGGGTAGAGGCAAGTGAAGCGTCTAGAGGTTGACCTCAAAATGTCTGCCCTCCTCTCTTCGCTCCACTGCCTTTTAAAGACATCATCCCTACGACAACATCCGAAGAGTAAGGGTCACGACGACTATCCTCCTTTATTCATGCCTCTCTATCCGTGTTTGCTTCTTTCTCCGTGTACTTTCTCATGAAATTCAAACATCTTCATGATACAGAGGTCATTTTTATTTTCGTGAATGGGATTCGGAACTCAGAAAGGGATTGCAGCTCTTATAATGACATACACATTCTCTTACAGCTTATTTTTCTTTTCTTCTCCATTTTCAGACTTCAATGCTTTGGTCACAATAAAGATGGGCGCATTTGAATGAATCTATAGCTTCGTTTGCGCGTATTCTGCCCTCAATTATTGGCTTTACGGTCTTCCTTTTCCTTCTCTTTAGTAAGTCTTTAATGCTTCCCTTCTGTTAAATTCTACCCTTTCCCTTTTAGATTCATTTATTCGTCAACTCATCCTGTTTATTTTTCCCTTTCATCTAATGTTTAATCTCCTTTGCTTTAAGGATTTTCTTTAATCTCAAGAAACTTTCAATATCCTTCAGGATTCCTATTTATCCTGCATAACTTTCAGTTTATATAACGGCTTATTTTGATTCATTTTGATTCTTAGGCAAAGGACCGAATAAAAACTCGTGCAAAACCAACTTGTTATAAAAATAAAATCTTAAGCCCACCCATACCTTTCCCTTTTTCTCTTTTCGCTAGACAGAAAGCGACTTTTTTCCTTTTTTGTATTCGGGACCGAACCTCTCCTTATATTTTTCCGGTCTCATAGGCTTTTAGAGGAATTTTCCGCTGCTTCGTAGCTAAGTTATTTTCTACCCCCAATAAAACAGGCAGCGATGTCTATGACAAGAGAAAGTGTCAAACATTGTCATCTAAACTCACGAAAGTATGAGCCACAGGAAAAAAAACGCTGAACAGTATGCGCAACTTCCATCACGCATCATCAGCATAACTCTCTTAACAAGTTTAAGGATATTTCACGTGAAAATTCATTCACTGAGCTGTGCCATCGAAACTTTAAGGTGAAGCCTAACTTCGAATTCAGAGAATGATAGCGTATTTCGAAAGAGTATGGAAACTTTTTCAATTTCCTAATCGCGAGCTATGGAAATGATGTATTGTATCGCGTAGTACTTTATCGAAAAATAAAGCGAACGAGACTTTTTGGATAGAAGAAGGATACTAGTGGTGTAAGCGGCGACGGAAAGCATGAATTATTTATTTTCGATTAAAATTATTTTTGGGAGTGGTTGAAATAATCCATACGTGCTGAATCCGAAGAGCGTCAGATTTTTCTTAAATTTAATTAAACATGAATGCAAATAATGCGAGAATTTTGTTGTAAGGCTGCGCGGAAGTGAGAATGCTCGCGAAGTATGCGGTAATATAATTCACGCTGTCGTAACGAATCAAGAAAACTATAGCTATTTGAATCGCTTGGATTTCCTATCCATTCACGGCACGATGAGATATATAAGATGACGTCTCTGCATGCGATGCCACTCGCGAGTTTCATCTGGACATTTTTGCGGTCGCGTTAAGAATTCATTCCCTCCAGCTAAACAGGCTTAAGGGGGATTTTCCGTGGAGGTGTTACGAGGAAAGATGTATATTTCGAGACCTATTCTTATCTCCATCATCGTATCCATGCATTTCCTCCTACTCTATCAAAGTCTACCTGATTGTGATAAGATTTAGAAATTTTGGAATCTTCGTTTCAATTTTTACATCACTATTATATTAATTTCCGGAAGAATTGATTTATCTCTCTCCTTCTTTTAGTCTCCATCCTCGTTAGCAAAAACTCACATTCGATACAGAGATAATGGTAAAAGTGGTACGATTTATTTCTGCGTCGAAAGTACGGAATTCCTCCAAATGTCGCTGTAGAAAAATAATCTTGAAAATACGTTTCTTTTATTTAAGTAACTTACAGTACGTTTAGTAGTTAAGATTTTATTATTGGCTTTCTCTTCATCCATTTCGAATTCATTTTATTATTTTTAAGTTACTACTTCGGAAGCGATAAAACCGTTTCTCTCAGTGCTCTTTCTTGTTCGCTCGTTTTAAATCTGACGTAAAATTTTTTCTCTTTTATCATCTCTTCTTACGATACTTCCCATCTTCATACATAATTCTAATACATTATTCCTCCACACTTGTAAAATCTCTCGTTACTTTGTCGTCACTCTCCCACTCTTTATCCTTTGTTGTTCACACATATTCCTTTGGCAGACCACCTTTAGAATGCGGAAAGATAAGTCCCTTTTACATTTCGCGTTTCATCCTCCGTTCTTTTCTCTCTTTTCCTCTCTATTCTCTTTTTCCCACTTTCCTTGCATACCTTTCTCTCTCGATTTTGCCCTTTGAGAAATTTATATCCCTCGGGTTACCATACCCCCCGCATTAAGATGGAAATGACATCATTCCAAATATTAAAGCAAAATAGAACTTGGCAGGGCGGGCTTTGTCTGTCTCTCCTTATATTTTCGCTCTTGTTTATCTCCCGCCCGAATAAATCTTCCCTTTCCTTTCTTCTTATTTTTCGCTTTCCCCCGTCCAATCCGCGATCTTCGGATGCGCTTTCTCTTTTCCTCTTCCATTTAATCACCTCCGAGCGAAGAAAACAAACCCTTTGGTCAGAGAATTTCACAGGAAACGTCCGAATCACTCGCCTCTTCTCTAACGAATCCCGAGAAACAATTCATCCTCTTTCGATCGCCGACCTCTCGCAGATGCGTTTCATTTCGTGCGACGCTTTCACTCGTGCGGCGGAAAAATCTTCATTTCACAGTCTCTTCTTGCGACTCGCCGTGACTAAGTGAGTGACTCGAATCGGCTCTTCGAATTTCAGGGAAATCTCTCGAAGTCGCAGCAGGTTCTCACTAGACAAGGCCTGACCAAAAGGTCGATCGCTCTATACTATTCTATGGTCTATGGCAACCGATGTTTGAGATACTTACAAAATTAAATTACAGAAGCCAATTACTTCTCATGGTAAACTGTATATATTTAAAATTGAATTGATCTGAGAGCTTTGGAGATATGAAAAAATACTATGCGTGAATGAATATATTAATAATACAATTATAAAAATAAAAAAACTCTGGATTTTGGTAATCAAACACGATAGCATTCGACCCATTGATTGATGTATAACTTAATTTCAGCGTAAAATATGATAGCCTCCTTCAACGCAGTCGTGGAAGTGCTAGATGTTAATTTTCTCGAAAAAATTTCTAAACTTAACTGTAAGTCGCCAATGAATAAATAAATATAATAAATATATAGATAAAACCAAGAAAAAAAATAAAACAAAATATCATCACTATGGAATCCCAAAAAAGATATTTTTGTACTGAGTTTAAGTTACCCTTTTATTGGCAAAACAATCACTATGTATCAAATTTATCATCCGTTCATTTTGCACATTTCAGCCTCTCAATACATTTTTTATCGTTTCCTTGGGCATGAGTCATTATCTCTTGCAACCAAATTTCATTCTTGCGTTCGATTCGCGTCCCAATACCCGGAAAATTCACGTTGAACGTGTTAGCTTTGAGAAAATACCGACATAAAGAGCCGGCGTACATGCATGGTGGTCCTTCCCATCCACACCTTCACGGCAACGCGAGAACAATGAATTTTCGGTCATTATGGGACAGGAACGGCCGTTCACGGGCACTTTGTTCCTTTTGCAGCGCAAATCCAATTTATAAAGTGTTGTCTACCGTCGCTGTTATCATAGTAAACAACCAAAACGACCTCTGTTATGAGCCGCAAACCTTGCAGCGACCTTCCTTTCGTCTTCTGTGTATGCTCAGCGCCTAATACGTAGTCATCGAACTAGGCAAGAGTTCAGTCGCCTTTTTAGAGCCCATCTATCGCTCTTTCTCTATTCTCTTTCTCGGACGATGAACCTTTTTCTGACCGCACGAAAAAGAGCGGAGAATCCCTTAGTCATCCTCTTGTCTCTCACCGATTCGACTCATCAGCGTGAAATACAAATGCTGCTCTAAAAAAGAACCAGTTCTCAAGGAAAGGCGTTTTGTCGTTGAGTTTGTCGAAAGAGGTTCGAGGCCACTGAGGCTAGATAAGACGGTAGCTTTTTGAGGGGTTTCTAGGAGTTTAAATGTACGGGGTAAATGTAAAGGGGCTCATTACCGATCCTGTTTTAATTCTTACATTTTATATAAGACCATGAAGAATGGTTATCATATTAATGCTACCAACTCTGGATCTTAATCCTTATTTTCATCTCGCTATTGTAAATTCATGTAATCATGAATGCTCTTTCACCGGTTCGCTTCTATAAGTCTAGATTTTTTTTAAATTTACTAAAATTTATATGCATTAAGGTTTGTAATCCCCTCCACCAGAAATTTATAAGCGAAAAAATACAGGGATAAACTGGAAGAATGTGCTAAAACTGATAAAGTTTCTTCCAAGTATTGATTTTAAGTTTTTGGCAACGATGGACTGTGAGTGGAAGTTTATTTTCCGTTTCCGAAGTCATTTTCCTGTTTAAGAGAAGCCTGTACCCCTACATTTCCTTTATTCGTGTTTAGACTTATATATTTAAATAACTTCAAATTGGTAGAATCCAGTTCAACTCGCGTCAAACGTGGAAGAACCATCATGATCTCCTTTCATCAGCTTTACATTCACTTTGCCATACCGTAATGAGAGCAATGGAATAATACGCGCAATCCAATGGAATGAAATCAAGGTGTTTCAGTTTTACGATTCACCGAACTCATCGCACTTTTTTTAACTTTGTGCACACACGAAAAACATTTCCATATGCAACGCCACTCTCGCGGAGCGCATTAATTGTACCGCTTAATGGATTTCATTTGTCTTTAGACGAATCGCCCTGTAATCCTTTTTTCGAAAAGCGGACCGCCAACCAGGCGGAAGATGAAAAATAGCTGCCGGTAATAAAGTCAAGAACGCTCTTTTGAAAGCATTAAAAAATAAAACTCCCTAAACCCTCAGAAAGTTTAAATACGCGGTCGTGCAAACTTCTTCCTGTTTTACGTGCAAATCCACTAAAGTCCTTGCGTGCGTTTCACTGTCTCCTTTTCCCTCACTACGTGATAAACAAACGTCCTCTCCCGCGACGGCGCCTTATGAAACCCTTTTTTCTCCTTCGCAATTTATGCACTGCCTCTTCACGCACCCCCGTCACACACATTGCAGACTTTATAATACTTTCCGGGAACCCTTTCCCAGAGGCCGCGGAAAGTGACGCGCACGGCGGCTCCCAAAGGCAGTTTCGCTAATAAGAGAGTTAAAAGAGAGAGAGGGAATTAAAGAGGGAGGGAGAAGTCACGTGAGAGAGGGCAAAATGAAGGTGTGTCCGCTCCCACTCCACCCACGCCCTTCTCTTGGGATAAATACCGCCAGAGGGCGTCCACCGCCGTGTAATGCATTAATGAATGCGACGTCCTTGTTTGCCGGGCGCCCATCTTTGTCACTCTCCGGAACCCCCTTCTGTTCTCCCCTTAATTATGGTTCCGTATCAGGAGTCTCTCTTCCCCACCTCCCCTTAATGGTGTTGACAATAGGGAATTTGCATAATCCTCGACCACCGAGTTTGTCTCTTCGCCCGCTTTCCATCGCGTCCTTATCCTTCTTTGACCCTTCTACCTTTTTCTAATACATTTTCTTCCCTTACTTTTAGGGCTTGAAGTGAGAGTAAAACCCGTGCGATTTTTTATTGGGGTGAAATTTTTCTTGTTTTCCACACTTCTTTCTCGACATTCGTATCGGGCTTTCCTTCCCTTCATTGAGGTTTAGCGTTGAAACAAGACTTATGATATATTCCTGATTGGGGTGTATTTTTGACCAAAGAAGAAAGTGAAGAGGGAACGCGTTAAATTTGCTGATTGACTCATTGCTTCAATAAGTGAATAAATGTAATCGAAGTCGAAATGAACCGAATGATTTTTACATCCTGAAATTATTTTCCTTACCATCAGAACTCGGTCAAAAAATGATTGATAGTCTTTTGATAGTAATGATAACGATTTTTGATTTAATGATAGAGTTATAACGATGATTGATAGTCTTTTGATGGTTGATTATGATCAAAACAGTTCCGTAGAGTAATTTATTTGCAAATATGTGCCGAACAGTAGTTAATTTACTAGTTTTACACTCTTAAATTGGCGAATAACTGTAGATCTATTGATTCTAGTTGTATTTTCAGTTGGGAAGTATTTATTTATGGTCGACAGTGAGTTGAATACACTAGTCACGAAGTAGAAAATTCCTCCGTGGATGCACTAAATTTTTATTTTCCATGCCGCCCTTGAACGAAATACAAGTTGATGTTGAAGGTATAAATGGAGTTGAATCGAGTTTCCAAAATTTACTTAAAGAAGGCGAACTACACGAATCTTTTCCCGAATTCGATTGAGCCATACGATCCTATCCTCCTCTTCCTTTCTCCTCTAGAATTTCTTTCCATATGCATCCCAATACTTCATCTGCGACACACCCGCCCTTTCCCTCGCTAAGAAATTCGCAGAATAAAAACATCTTCCGCGTGATTCGTTTTTTTCCTCGCGGATTCTATTCGATGGGAAAAGAAACGGATGTTGGGAGGGCGGAAGCGTTACAAGATCTTCCTTTTATCTATCGCATCTTTTTAGATGTTCGCGGAAAATGACGGTTCTCATGAATTTTTTCTTTGACGTGTTTTGTCCCTAATTTGTTCCGTCTCGTTGATTCCTGGATCTTCACGTGTACAATGAAAACTGTTCATATTTTCCGCTACTATATTTTATAGTTGGATTCAAGATTCTGGCAAGTAATTTTTCCGGAGCAAAAGAATGTATTTTACCGATTCAAAAATATCATATTTTTACATTACACTGTCGTAATTACGGGCAACTAAGTCATAAATTTCACTGGAAAAACAGTTCGTATAAATACGTAAATAACTAAAAAATTTGCCGATTCTGTCGAAATTGATATCGTGCATAGAAAACCATTCTAAACGAGCTTGTCTGAAAGAAATAGGCATTGGTCTAAAAATTGATGGTCGACAAAAATTTCAATCATTCGATTTTATTTACTATTTTATCTATTTACTGCTGAGAGATATTAGTCTTCTGTCATCAGGAGAGAATAAAATATTCTGAACTCTCTGTTAGTACTAATTTCTGCCTTAAGTATTCCTTTAAATGTAGATTTAAAGATATTATTTTAATTGATCAAATGATGACTCAGCAAAGTACTAACTTCTGCTAAATATAACTGGCTTTAAAAAACGTGAACGCATTTAGTGAAGAGTTTTTAGTGAGTACATTAGTTCATCATTAAAAATCACAGACAAGCAGGTACCTCTCGAAAATTGATTTAAAAGGAAACTGTCCGTTCTAAAATAATTCGATCTATTCTCAGTAGGGTTCCCGGATAGCCAAGTGGGCACGGTTCGAACTTGGCGATAGCGGTTTGATTCCCGGTGAAATCCTGCGTGCGAAATGTCCTCAGCTGTCGAAGCACTATTTACAATACCACTACCACTATCCCAGCAACCATAATAAACAGAGAATCGTATGGAACGCGTGGCTTGCAACTCCTGGGGGGGGATATGGAGACTACAAGTCATCGAGTCAGCGTTAAATGATTTCACCCACGCTTAAGAAACCTGCAGTCGACGATTGGAAAGAAAATGTAAGGGAAAAGAGGGAATCTGTGGACATGCTCTGGAGTCGCCGTTGCGTGAAGAAACACATCCGTCGCCGAGGAAACATTCTCTCTCCGGAGGGTCGTCTTTCTCTTACGTTGGCCATCCACCTTTTGGTGCCGTTACTTTCTCCTCCACGCAAATCCTCCGCCCGCGGTTAACATCTGGCACTCGCCACCTGTCGCCAACTACGTGTCCCGATTAATTTCAACCGTAAGAAATTACGGCCCTACGATAATCCGCAAACCAATCGCTTTGAGAATCGCGGCGGCAGATGTGGCAATGATTGCTTTCGGAATGTCTTCCGGCCTATTGGAGGGATCGATCGGATGTTTGTTAAATGTGATCAACGCGCCCGCTTTAATTTCTCATTGGTAATTACTTCATTAATTTTAGGTGATTCATCGAATTTAAATGGCTCTCTGAATGACTGCCCGAGAAATAAATCATGCGGCGAATCATTTACCCACTCTCTTTCGCGTTACTAATGTCCGTGATTATTGGTAAGAGATTGACATTTGAGTAAATTACGTTGAGCCAATCGACCGTACCAATGTCATTAGATATTTATGCTTTGAGTTGGAATTCAGTCTTCGACAAAGCCTACAGCATTGGTATGTTGACATTGGTATTTTCATGTTAATTTATATATGCTATGATGGATATCGTCAAAAATATTCATTATTCGGGCTCCCGCATAGCCGTGTGGGCAGCGCTTTCGATTTCAATGAAAGCGGTCCCGGGTTCGATTCCTGGTGGGAACCCACGTGCGAAATGACCTCAGCTGTCGAAGAATTTTTCACAATACTACTACTATTCGTTATTCATAGTTTCGCTCACAGATACCTGAAAACTATTTCACAATGGATACAAAGTCGTATCATTGATGTAAATTGTTTTCTGTGCTCGTTCCGGCGTTTCTGGTTGTATGTGAGGTAGACTTTTCCCTTAGCATTGTGAAAAATTGTTCAAACGTTTGTCTTTAAAATCCTGCAAATTCTATTTTATCCTCATTGTGGCGAAGAAAAAGATTCTGCAATTCTATGTCCATTGTTACCATTGGAATTTCGGGCAGAACAGGGAAATACGAACTTCCAGATCACTGAAAAGTAGAGGCAATTTCAATTGTGAGAAAATCAGATCGGTATCTTTTACTGTTTTTCACGCTGTATTTAAACGGAAATATTCTTCACAAGCGACGCTCGTTCCGAATGGCGACATTTACGGGAAATGAGGAAAGAGGGAGCGACTGCAGAGTCATTCATCGACGCATAGAACACAAAGGCAGTAAATGCCGATTTCTTTCTAAAAAAAACCCTTGAAACCTCATTCCTCCGGAATAGCTTTTTCTGCTTGATTGTTACTGCAGGAAAGAAAAAGTGCGATTCTTTTCTACCTGGAGGCGCTGCTTTCGTTTCCTCCAATCGCGCCTTCAGTGCAGATCTCAAGAAAACGAAAAAACCATCGCCGTAGACGAAAGATTTGTACATTTTGACCCGTTTTCTAGAAACAGATGCACGCTACGCTAGGATTCATTTTTATTTCGCATCTGCCTCTGTTATTGCTTACGTCTGCCTCGTTTTCCTCAGGTCACCAGCTCTGGAAGGAATGCAATAATCTCGTAAAGCTGTGTACGACTCGCTCGCTAAATTAACTGATGCTTCTCCAAATTGAATGTAATAATAATTCTTCAAGGGAGAGATAGTTGAATCAGTAACGTTTCATCTCTAAGCTTTTTATTCAAAGCAATTCCGTCACTTCCATGTAAATTGGATTGGCTTAGAACTTAGTAGACGATTCAAGCGGACCAAATTTTGAGCTAACGGAAAATTCGAACAGTACACGCGGATTTAAAAAGTGATTTCTGAATGTGAAAGCTTTCAGAGTTCACTGATGGTTAAAGTGACGTCGACTAAAAGGATGGATGGAGGAAATGCCTCAGAATCAATGGTGCTTTCCGTTTAAAAGAAAGGAAGGAAATGAAGCGCAGCAAAACCTCTATGGAAGCCGTAATTTATTTTCAGGATGAAGAAACATCATCAGTGAGAAATGGCTCAGAATTTCCGAGAAATATCTTATTTAGTCTTGAGAAACGATAAAAACCGTTTCAGTGCGCGTTGGAGAAGTGCCCCGTATTCTATTTCTACATTTCAATCCCGGAAGAGTTTAAAAGAAGTGAGTGTATAACGGAGACGGAGTGAGATTGGGGGCGGTGAGTGATTTGGAAGAAGTGATGTTCTCTTGGTCGAGTAGAGAAGTCAAACTTCACATGGCTAGTCACGGACGTAAAGTGGAAAGACAGACAGAATGGCACTTAATACAGATTGAAAGAAAATAAATAAAAGAGGGAAGATAACGGTCGAAAGAGGGAAAATTTCAGACTGAAAGGCTACTTAAACCCATAAACATATTCAGCCTACGAGAAACAGTTTCCACCAAACGAATCTTTGAAATGTTGACGTTTTTAAAGACTTATTATGACACGGGATCAAGAGTTAGAGAGAAAAATTATTTCATATTTTCGGGTAGACCTTTAATTAGTCTTATATATACATCAAGATAATAAATGCATTTGTGATATTAATATCAATTCATTACCCCTGCCTAAGAAACACTGCCGTTATACAAGCGATCCGTTCATTCAAGTTTATATACATTAGCTTTTGGTATGTACTACATCTCTGAAGAGATTCAATATGTTTTGGTACGAGGGATGACAACAGCAATGGACGAATAGAAACAGGAATTAATTAATCAGGGTAAACTCAATTCACCATAACTCAAACTCTTGACCTTACCTTAGGGTTGGTAGACTAAATCACTCACTCCTATCTCTGAGTTTAAATTCTACGCTTCTAACTCTAAAGTCTTGCTATTTGTGTCATACTATTATGTTTGGGACATGTGCCTATTGTGCACCATGTATTATCCCGTTCAATGAATAAGGAAGCGAATTTTCTTGTTGAATACATCAATTGCTGGACTCAGAGTTCTTCTTAGACTTATTTATGGCTTCTGCGTAAGAGTCATGACCACTTTCATCTCCAGCCGCCCTTTCGTACGAAAATATTACATTATCTTCTCAACGTGCGTTGTCGCGAAAAAATCCATACTTCTTATTCTTTGCCCTCTTTCGGGTCAAGGCCGCGGAAAATAAAGAATAACCGAAAGAATAAAAACTCAGACCGAAACCGAAGGAAAAATCTCAACTTTTTATATTCCGCTTTTCAAACAAAATTCTTCAAGAGCTTTGCAAATTTCGGAATAAAATGGAAAATAAACTCCGCGTAGAAATTTTTCTCATTCTTCTTTACCCTTGAACGGTTCCCGCTGACCTGTAGAAATAAACGGCATCACGAGAGCTCATACAAATCTCAACGAGGTCTTGAACATTCTCCGAATGCGATAGCGGGGGTTTTTAAGGATTTTTTTTTCTGTATCGCGAGTTTCAAGCGATCTTGAAAGGCTATGCTCCACATTCCATTCCTCCTTTTGTTCCCAAACTCCGTTGTTTTCCGACGTCACTGGATTGTGGCATTCCTCTTTTTGGATGATTTTTCGTTGAAAGTCATCGTAGCAGAAAAGAATCACAATTCCGAAAGTTTCATCTCACGAACTGCATACTGAAGTAGCTCAGTGGCTGCAACCGCAAGCTGTGGTGACTTTTAAAAGGTACGCATATCTCAAGAGTCGATATTCATGCCTATTGTGCTAATTGGAAGAAGTTGTATAGACCCATTACTATTCCGAAGGATTGAATTATATGGCATTTTCTAGTCGTAAGCCTTCTTTCTTCATTGTTCATTTTAGGTTCATGTATATGCATGCCATTCCTTCATTAAGTCCAATACAGTATTTGCGATTCGTTTAGTGTATTCCAATAGTGTATTCGCGGACTTAATTAGAAATTGAGAGGGAAGGGTTTGAATAGAAATGTAACTGCTTCTTCTAAATTTTTTTCAGGATAAGCCAATTTTCGAATTAACGCAGGAATGAAAGGGAATTCGTTTTTCTTTAATTATCAGAGGAGGATTTCAAGATTTTGATTAAGTTTTCGAAAGAGTTTGAGACGCAATCCGAAGGAGAAATCTTAATCCCAAGATTTTAAAACACTCAAGATTATGCGACGGTAAGAATAAGAAAAATTTCTTTTCCTTAATAGTTTCTTTTCTATTCCTACTCTATTTTTTTGTAGAAAGGATTTCGATTACCTTTATTAGATTTTCGCAATGAGAACAGCGTATTTAATTATTGTGAGTAGAAGAATTTCCTCAAGATTTTTTTTTGCTTAATTACCAATTGAAGGGAATTACACCATTTGCAGAACGTGGCAATACGATTACTGAATAAATTGAAAGGAATGTTTTGGTTTTTATATATTGATTATTAAATTTTCTCAAACGGTAAATCGAATGTCTCGGATCATAATGCGATGGAACGACAAGTACCCTCTCCTTTTTGTTGCATTGTGTCTGGGGCAATGTCCCTCTTAAATGCAGTTCCTTTACGGTGATCGCTTTAAGCATCCAGAAGGGTACACTTTTAAATATTTGCATTCACAGTTTCTTTCCTCGCAAAAATGATTTACGGTAACTAAATATTTATTTCATAAGATCCGAGCGCTGCGAGCGAAAGCCGGATTTCGATTTTTAATTCATTTTTTTCGCGAGCCGGATTTTCAATTCAATGGGGAAACTCGAAATTCCGCATCTCCAAATCCCTGGTTTAGGGAGCAAAAGTAACGAGGACCGGCAAAAAACGCGTTTCTACAATTTTTATTGAATGGTTAACGAGAGACTGAGAGGACATTCGTGGGATGAATGGGCGTTCTTAGGAAAGGGTTTGAGAGGAAGTAAATCGCCCGGAACTTGTATGGAGCGGATATATATAAAAAGTAAGAGGGAAAAAGGCAGCTAGGGAAGGTAAATAATGGAGTAATGAATAGAAGATTAAATTCGATGAAAGGAACTGCAGACGATGAGGAGCGGATGGAAAGGAGTGTGGGAGTTGAATGGTTTTCGCGGTGGTATCAAAAGAGGGAACCAAAGTCGTAGGAAACAGTGGAAAGTCAGCTCACAATGGCGTGGGTTGGGTCGTTTGGTGACTTTTCAGTAAGGGTGATCAAGATTGAGGGAAAGAATTGTTAGGAGGGTGAAAATCCCAGTTGGCAGACCGGTTGGGAGGATTTATGGCAACGTGGAAAACGCCGCAGTGGGGGGCGCTAACGGAAGAATGAAGGTATAACAAGAGGATGTTATGTAAACGGATGCTTTTGGCCCACCGAAACTCACTTCTTATTTTCCGCTGTTTTGCAAAGGTATCATTCTATTTTTGTTCGAGCGATGTGCGTCGATCGGATTGTTAAAGATACTCGAACTACGAGAGTGAATGAGATTAAAGGTAAATCGTGGAAAAGGCATTCCGAGATTTTTTCAAGTGGAAAAAGAGCCACTTTCTCGAACATCGTGACATTATAAATGCGAAATTTTATTTAACAGTGGATGTTGGTAATATTTTTGACTTTGATGAAAATTTAGTCTTCAACCTCTAAGAAAATGGAGTTTAACTGTGTGTTTCAAAAATTGTTATTCAGATTGATCTCATACAAAGTCACATAATATGCAAAGTTACAGATTTTTATTTACTCATTACTGTAATCGACTTGGAGATACTGATTATTTGTCTTTGTCATATGATAATTGTTTTGATTTCCAAGTCCCAGTAATAGGATCATTATGTATATTATTTTATATTATTTCCGTGTCTTGGGTTAATGCGTGTGATTTTTCCGTGGTTAAACCTTAAAATGCCTTCGACAAAAATCGTGCGGAATGATTTCAGAGAGGAAATGTATGAAGAGAATAAAATACTCGAAAGGAGAGAAAATTTAGGGGCAAACCTTCTTTTTTTGCTTGAAGGGAACAGATTTTGAGGATAGTTTACGTCCCATTTATTCTTTGAGGGCAGATCACTTGCAAAGGGATGAGGCACATCCATTTCCAAATTGAATTATGATTCGTTTTTTAACTGGCTCCTTAAAGATCGTCCTCTTTCCCCCTTTAAAAGGAGCATACCTTTCAGAAAAGGTTTATTTGAACGATGGTATTGGAGAAAGATTCTTCAAATCCCTGAGATTCAATGTAACGGAAGTAAATTCCTGGATAGTGATAGTTTTCAGCAGTTGACTTAGCAGAATCGAACAATAACAAATTTCTTTATTCATAGCTACCTTGGAGATTCTTTTTAGTTACAGAATACTTACGCTTTCATTACCAATAATGTTTTTACGATCCTGCAGACAATTTCTCGATAACAGACAACGTGATGCGATATGATGGTAACATAAGAGAGTTTGATCTTCCATTTTGTCTAAAATGAATTTTAATTATCCTATCCTATTGAAATGAATTGTAATTATCCTATCAGTATTTTATCATGGAATCTTTTTCCTTTTCTACATATGTATTTTGAGTCTATAAGCAGAATATTCATGATCGGAGCACTTATTGAAGTAGAATCCAAAGATGAATACAAAATTAGCTATTTAAGTTTTAAATCCACTGGAGATTTAAATTGCTGAATACTTCTTTTAGAGAGGAGAAAAGAAAATAATGTAAAAAGATACGAGCTTCGAAAGTGTTTGTCAATGTGAACCTTTTTCACTGCCTTTTTTCCCGTGAGAATCTTCTGTCTTCTATCGAAATGTGATAAGGGTAAGAATGGAAAACACGTTCCTTAATTCAACGTTTCTGAGCTTCGGAAATGAAAGACTGAAATTAGATTTCACGATTTTGTAACACTTAGTAATTCGAGCTACATCTCCTCACACTGCGTTCAAACGTTAGCGAATATGTCAGATTGTGACTTTGCAGTTTTCTATAAGAAAATTCCGAAAATCGAAACTGGTGGAAAATTTACCTTTATATTTTACCTATCTCACGAGAATGAAACAAAGGTATTAACAAGGTTTTGTACAAATGTCTTACTGTAACGAAAGTTTAAGAAAGTAGTTGTTTGTAGAATATACCAAACAAAATAAGATAACCTATTTTAAACATATACTTATTAACGTTTTTTTGTTATTCTGTTTTGTTCAATAGAAATACAAAAACAATCCATCGAGATATATTCTCGAGACTTTTTGGTCTTGGCTCGGAGAATCCCAAAACTTGAGCTCGGCTCGCTATTCTTTTCAGAGAAGTCATCTTTTATTGCAGATTTTCTGATGTGCTCTAAAGCGGCAACATGAACGATACAATGTTTTCATTAACGGGTAAAATTGAAAAAGTATGCAGTCAATGATATAAAACCGGCTCTCTCTTTCATGCCTCATTCGCTTCCTTTTCCCTGGCTGCCTACTCAACCGTTTTACTGATCGTCATCCGCGAGGAAAGAAAAAGTCCCTCTAGCGGATTCTCATGCAGCAAACGAAGGTGAGGGTACCGCGTGGATACCGTTCTTTCGATTCCTTATCTTATCGATTCTTTACAAATAAAGAAAGGAAAGGCGAGATTTTCTGTCACTGAAGATAGGGGTATGAACTTAATTTATTACATCATTCAAAGCTAATAAAATGATCTTGTCGTACTATAAGAAAGCAAGAAATAGGTATTACCTCTGCTTTATCGTAGGAAAACTCTATAGGCTTAATTCTTATAAGGTAAATTACGTTAATGAATTATGCGGTGAGGATGATTACTAATCAACAGCGAAAGTGGTTTTTTATTTCACTCACTCACACTTAAATTAATCATTAAATACTGAATGACGAATAATCAGATGGAGTGCTGTATTAGATATCCTTCTAAATCCATACTGGATTCAATTAAAGAAATTGTAATATTTTCTCTCAAGATGCAAAATTGTTTAATATAATACCAAATGTCTTCATTGGGCGAAATTGAATTCAAAGGAGAGTAAAAATACACGTGGGAAGGACAAATGGAATTATAGAGTAGGATATAAAAGAAAGAAAAGTTGACAGGAGAGTATGCGGAGAAAGAAAAGTATACAAATAAATAGAATGCACGCTATTCTTACAATGTAAACGGAATAAACAGCTCGTGAACGATCTCTAAGCAATATATCTTATAAGGAATAAAAACAAAAGAATTCAGAAGAAGAATCACCTAGGTTTTCTACGGGAGAATCGTCATTAGAAGGTTAAAAAGTGATTCACGTAGATTTTAATATATTTTCTGTTAAAATAAAAGGATTGTAAGTAAATGGCGCGTTGATTTTAAGGTTGGAATAAAAGATTAGGTGACTGATAAGATGACCTCTCCAGTTTTCTACTGTTTTCTTTGTGAGCATTCATTGCCCCCGCTGCGCGATATTGGTTGATTCCAACAGATCCCCACCATTTTCTCCTTTCTAACATTTTCCCTCGTCCTCTCTCCTGCTAGATCTTTCGTTCGGAAAAGAAGCCTTCCTTTGTATCTACTAAGAATGGTATAGAAGCTCTTCCGTCTTTCTGGAAGACAAGATTTACTGAAAAGAAAAGACGGGCAATTGAGCGCCATCCGCGACGTCGAGCCCTTCAGTAGATTCACGATCGTAAACAAGTGGAATCATTCTCCTGCACTTTATTTTGTAGATTAAAGATTGTGATGGCACTCCAATACCATCTGGAGAGTATGACTATGAAAACTATGTATCAAATGTTTGAAAACAAGTGTCGAAAAAGACTGAAAACCCTAAACAAAATGAATGTATCAAATGAAAATCCCAAGCAGCATAAACGCAGCTGGTCCGTAGTATGTTCATCGAGGAATTACTATGGAGTTATACGTAATTACGTAATTGTATTGTATTGATTATAATTATATAACTACAATCAAGGGTAACCTCCTACATTAGGAAACAGTACTAATATTTTTTGATCCTATAAATTAAGATTCCTTAAATTGGATTTAGATTTCCCTTTCCGAATCCTATAATCAGGGAGAAACTGAATCTAGACATTTACTATTGTTATTTAATTGATGATCCAATCTGAAAAGTTAATCATTTACGACAAATTTTGTAAATTTGATTACAATGATTTTACAATTTGATTAATGTGATTACAACTTCTTGAGGCATGTGGTCGCTATAAAACTATTCAAATGTAAGAATTTGGATATTAGGAACATTTTTTAACATTTAGCAGCGAATATCTTAACATACCTTGCGTGGCTGGTAGCAGCCTCCATTATTGTGTGTGAAGGTATATTTTACGATAAAAATAGTTCCTCTATCGGAGAAAATTTCAAAATCTATTCTGTTAGAAAGGTGCACACGTCACAACCCTCATTTCCTTAATGATATCATCGAATTTCAGAACTTCTCACATGTCAAAGATCGAAAGAAATTAAAGTTTCGATATTTTTACGTTTTCTTTAAGTTTAATTCTGGGTTGTTTCTGCTTTCATTTCGGCCCGCAGCGTAATTGTCTGGAAGGAAGCCTTGATCGCGCATAAGGATGTTTTTGACTCGCTTCTCCTTTGAGCTCCAATTTTTCCTCGTCTTCACAGCGGCAGTTTCAGTGAAATTTCGCATCCCTTCTTCTATATCCGCTGATTACTTAGGCGAGGAAGTTTTCTTTTGTCGACGTATCGATCCGACCCACATTTCTCAAAGACTCGCACCATGACGTGCCTTTGTCAAGCACTTGTTTACACCTCTTCAAAACCACGCGAAACTCACCGAGCACATACCAAGCGCGTGACCGAGATTTGAATTTCTTCCTCTTAAAACTATTATGATGGAGTTATAAGCCGAGAAAAATTAAAGGGCGTAAAACGGAAGGGATTCCAATAAAATTCCCAATTCCCAACGAGAAAATTCAATTTTAGGAATTTATTCTACCCGCGGAAAAAAAAATTACTGGATTAAAGTTTCAAACCTTTGCAATTAGGGGATTTATTAAGGAAGCTCGGTAATTGAACTTTTTTATCCGTTTTATCATGTTTTAATAGCCTTAGCTGCTCATAATAGGGGCTTTCTTCCGCCTCGTTCATCCATATCGAGCGCTTAGAATTTAAGTTTCAATGAAGGATTTTAGAAAGGGTTTTGAGTAATCTCGCAATTACTAAGAAATTACTCTATAAACCTCCTATTTTGACGCTTTTGGTCATTCGAACAATCTCATCTAGCTCGAAAATTAATAATTAATTGAGGTTTCTTTTCTTGGTAAAACATTCCGATTCCTATAGGTATTCTTCATGGAAATGGTTTCTAAACTCGAGATCCCTATCAAATATTAAATATGTGAAATTAAATTATTCCATAGAAATGCATTTATACTTAAAAAGCAGGAAGCAGAATGAAGCATTTCACTTTAATAAACCGATCAAGTATTCTTCCTGAATCATTTCTCATAATAATTTAATAAATCAGCAACGACTTCCCTTGAAATTATTTGAAACGAAGTAGGGAAATATACCTACTTATCGAATCATCTGTAAGCATACCGAATAGAACAGACATATTTTTCGTATCGTAAGTTGATTCGACATTGTGTATCTGATTTCCTATTCACTATTCATAAATGTAGTCTTCTATATATTCAGATTCGTAACAATGTTTCCCCTATCCTCCCTTTCGAAATTCCTGAGTGATATCTTTTCAAAAATATATTGGCTTATCGCCGATATTTGACTTTCAACTTCACGACGAGAATCAAGGGTTCACTACATAGTAGAGGAATTTAATTTACAAGGGCCTTTGTATGTATGGAAATGTTTACAGGAATATTTGGCGCAATCTTTCTCTTAAAGTTGAGCATTTCGTTTCGAGAAATTAAGGTAATATCAAATCGAGATTTGGTGGAGCAATGTTGATTGTCTATAATAGTCCTGTTAAATATTATAATTTCGCTCTTAGAATGCGCGGTAAGATAATCATTAACAATCATATCTCCTGATATTTCACCAATTTACTTACAACTTTCCTCTTTGAATTGCAAAAGTAATCATGAAAACTGTTTAACACGAAGCATCTTACAATCGATCACTCTACAGAACTCCGTTAAAAAGTGTGATGCTCTTTTTGCTCTCCATTTAATGCTAAGTTTTCAGCTGTTACTAATAATATAATGTGTTTTTGGATGGAAGAAGAATGGTATTTACAGTGTTGTAGCTTTCCTAACGAAGTCTGTAGCCTTCCATGGCCGAGTAACCAACTCCTGCATTGTTTTTCGAGGATTCCTTTCATAAAATTCAAAGATATTCTAAACTTACGACATTAATAAGACTATCACCATGTGTTTCCGTAGATGATTGCAAGACTGAAGAGAGCGTACACCGATAAGTTCAGAAGGGTAGATTATTGCGTACCATCCGATCCTCTCGTCCAGTTATTCGAATCCCTTTTGCCGAATCCAGAGCGCTTGCTCGCACTGGTAATCTCACACTCTTCCTCCGAATTCCCTTTAACTTAGTCCTAATTAGAATAGTCTCGGAGTTCGCAATTTCGCACGGCCCTCGTTCACTTCCTCTGCAAATAGCAGTCGAACGAGTCCTCTCCACCTTTTCCTCCGCTCATCCGATCCTAATCTCAACCTCCATTACACTTTACCGCTCTTTCCATCCTCCTAACTATTCCACACTTCATTTCACATTTCGTTCTTATTCCGCAAATTTCAGATTCTCTCCTTCTCAACCCTTCTCTCCCGCACGTTCTCCGACACCCTGCGTTATCCTCTCCCTTTTTTAAACATTCCCCTTTTAACATCCTTTCATCTCCCCTCCTTCGTTTCTTTTTCCCTTTGAATCTCCTTTTCCGCGATAACGCGATAATGCAAAAGACTCTTTTCGTTGGGAATTGGATTTGGTCGTCCGGAGGAACTGGCGTGGCGAGAGAAAAGCCGGACGTAATCGAAGTTCGTATTGCGGGGAATCGTCGGGAGAAGGATTTTTTCTCGTCGCCTGGAAACGGTGCGATTCTTTTGCTAGCAATCGTGTCTAGGTTTCCCGAACGACTCGAGGGACGTGCATCGTGCGATCCTGACGAGTATTTGCCGAAAAGGAGATTTGTTGTCGCAAAGGCTGCTCTGTAAAGAATCTGAGAATGACGAATCGCAGACCGTCTGCGAAGATGAGTTCCCAAGGCTGGAGAAAAGATTTTCACAAATATAATAAATATTAGGAATATGGATTTCTTCGCAGTTTTTTGACCTCAAGAAATTAAATTAAATTAAAATTATCAATGAACGTGTGACATTTGAATAAAAATAGAGAAATGATAGGATTCGAGATTTTTTAAAAATTATTGTCTTTAAGGAAATGTAATGCCGTAATGTAATATATCAAATATATTGATTCATAAGTCAAATTACGCTCTTCTTCACTTCTTTGCTATTTAGACATAGAATGCGATACATTGAATATCTTTCTTGCGGTCTTACGGCATAGCACCGAAATTTTCTCTTTGCCCCTGTATCTTATGCAGCCGGCGATACGTTAATGACCTAATCAGCCTAAAGAAGTCTCTAATTCTTTAATTATGAGCCTAAAATGCAAGAAAATGTTGAATGACATTATGAAAAATTTGTTTATTATATGGTAGAAGTAAAGGACAAACTTGAAATTTTTGCTTAGAAATACCAGTAAGAATATTTATCTTTAAATTACATATATTGCTTAATTTTGAATATTTATAACTTATTTGTGTGTGTTTTTATTGTATGAATCATTTACTCGCGAGAGATGAGATGGCTTACTGTTTAAGTATTTTATAAACTACTCTTCAAATAAAATTATCAACTGTTACAACTTTAGATTGATAAAAATTCATTGAACCGTTTAGAAACAGTCAAAATTCTTTTCTATCTCCTCGCGATAATTTTCCGACTTAAATTAAAGGCTACATTGATTTAAAGATGCTTGATCTTTTACTGAAAACTGAATGCAAAGTGGATAATGTTACCAGGGTTTAGGACTAGCGAGAACTAGCTTTGCGATGGATCTGCAAAGATTTTCCTCATTATACATAAGGACCTCTTTATCAATTCCTTTCAGACTCGATTATTAGGATAAAACGACCGCGGAAGTATTATACACGATTTTGCGATTATCTCCGATATTTCGTCCCCGAAAGAAAGAAAGACAAGGAATCTAGGGCACTCAGTAGTTTGCCTCGATTGGGATTTTCTCATTCTGATTCGCGCTTCGGAGGGAATTCAAAAAGGAAAAACCTTCGAGGAAAGGAAAAGATAGCGGCGGAAGGACGTGGAAAATAAAGGGAATAAAAAAGAGCCGGAAAAGATATTAGGTCGAGGGAAAAATTTTCCGGCTGACGCACATTCTGAAGGGAGAGGAACGGATTGGGAAAAGGTATGTAGGACCGGAATTGGACAAAAATATTTGGCAAGGATAAATGAATCGGAAAGAACGACAGAATTGGAGAAGTATGGGTTGGAGGGTGGGAAGGGAAGAGAGCAAAAGGCTAAGGGAGGGCTGATTGGGAGGGGAAAGCGTTGATAGAAGGGGAAAAAATAAAGGATTGCCTGGATTTGGTTTAAAATAGTGAGGATGAGGGGATTTGGGAGCGTACCTAAGGGAAAAGAGGAGTATCGGGGAGAATAGATGAGGAAAGAGGGATTTGGGAGAGGAGGAATGAATTACGCTCGTAATTCCGAAGACCTTTGCCAAAAACCGAGGTCACGCAATAGAATCACTGCACAAATAGGCTCCAGAGATTTCTCCGCTCGGATCCGTCGTCACTTAATCATTGAGCCAAATGTACTGAGGTCCTCGGTGGGAATTCGCTTGGTCACGAGCAGAGTCCTTACGTTTAACGAGGGCAATTTTCCAATATCAAGTGTTTAATTTAGCAGTGTAATTATTATTAAGACCTAATGTGATATATCCACAAATTTAAGGAAGTGTTTAAATATTACTAATGAAGTATTTTGGAGCTTTTACGAGTCTTCGAAAATATGATTAATATTGAAAATTACGTTATCAAAATTTTGATTGTTTTCGCTATAGTGCAAGTAAATAAATACACAATAAATATAAGTAATTATATCACATTTATTTCGCTATTAATATACATTTTATTCCTTTCTAAGGAAATTAATTCCTAGCGTTTGCAGTTTTATCATATCTGAAATACAAGGCCAAATACTCTTCATATAAATTTTATATTAAGTTATAGTAAAATATGCCTCAAAAAATATGGGACGCTAAATATTTTGTTCTATTACCATGTTTTATTGTGTCTAACATTAAGAACCCTTGTATTAACTACTTAACGTGATTTATCGTTCTCCTTATTCGAAGATAATATATCAAATGAACAAACCTAATTTAATGATTCTCAAATGAAATGGCTCTCGGATTTGTATGAACTGAATAGGTATACCGGATTTCATTACATTATATTCACTCCTAGAACTTATATTTTATTGCTACTCGGCATCTTATCCATTTATCATTCAACGAATATCTATAGAGATCTGATGATATTCCACCCAGAGCTTTCAGAGCTGCGAAATTAAGTTTATTCTTTCATATTTGTACAAATTGCACGTTTCCATATCATGAGTATGGTAGGATTGAGTGGTACATGGAATAATCCCATTTCGAAACGAGACTATTTAATCCTGGAATTAAATATAGATGATTCCTAAAATTGCCGAGCATAAAAGGCATTTAACCCTGCGGTCTCCACTTTCTTTAAACCTCTCTCACATGTCCCCCCGTCTGCCCGAAACTCTGATCTTTCGAACTCTCTAATCGTCCCATTACTTTTTCACTCGATCCTCATCCCTCGGCTTGGGAAAGAGTCTCACGCAGTCCCCGGACTTTATCGAGCCAGATTGAATTGAACTTCTTCGTATCGAAGGAATATCTCGCGTCATTTGGGATTTCGCTTTCTATAACCTTGCATGCTATTGATGTTCTTCAAATGGAGTTTGAGACCGTCTCAAAAATCCTTTCTCCGTCCTGCACGCGCCCCCGAAAAGGCTGATAAGCGATAAAAAGATTCGGCTTGTCAGATCGTGTGGGGGAAGCGGTTTCCACGGGGCGAATGACAGTCCCTTTGCTCCAAACAAACCCCTTCTCCATCTCACTTTCCCTTACGTAATGCTTCACTCCTCCTCCCCCAATCTGTTCCCTCCATAGAAACCCTTTTATTCGGCCTTTTTCTCCTTTGTCGCAATTTCCCTGTCTTTCGCCCAACGGCGTGTCGGGATTCGGTAGAGGAACCGGCTTATTCTGCAAAGGTGGAAACCCGACGGAAAATCTCTTCTATCCTCCCTTTTTACGTTTCCTTCTTTCCTTACTCCTTTTTATTTTATTACGTTGCCTTTTGAGTTCCTTTTAACCTTGTAAATGTTTTACGAATCTCAAGCATAGAAAAATCCCGCTAATATAGACTTATTGCTAATGCTCTAGAGAGGGTTGTCTACAGACTGAGATTATTTCTGTTCTAATACAACTAAATCCTTCGGGTTCCTGCATCTCGTTTAATTAAGCATTTCTCTTTAATGAGCTCTCTTTATCATTCGATTTCGGTTGACTTTCACTTATGTCGTCGATAATTCACCTGCAATAGATCAAATTTGATAGAGTCAGCATTGATCATGTATACTACTTCCAAAAGGGTTTATAGTAGTTGTGTTTTTGAAAGTAGTTCTAATGGCTAAGGTCATTTCGCGAGTCCCCACGAGAATCGAACCCGGGACCGCTTTTACAAAAAGCCAAAAAAGCTGCCAATTTGGCTATCCTGGACCCTTATTGTCATCGAAATTTTAATGAAAGTTATAGCAAATATTTTCCATATTTACGGCTCATTTCTTTTACGCAAATAAATTTACTCGTAGTACAGCCTCTAATGCATTCTGACTATGTACTCGTATTTGACTTGAACATTCTGAGTATAAAAGATCCTGCTAAATGCACTAAAGGAATCCGCCATTAGTGATTAAGCTATTAGTTGTCATTTGAACGTAGAGAAGACGTTCTTGAATCTAATTAATTGAAAGGTCCTTCCAAGTTAACATTCCTGCCTGAGAAATATTGAACCGTAAATCCGAGAAAATTTGGAGAACGGACACTCTTTTCCCTTTCGAAAGCGAATTCGGAACCAGCGGTGAGATTTTCAATCTTTTCACTACTTCTCTAGACATTAGTTTTGGCGTTGAATTCATCTTGAACTCCACTACCTATTGGAGAGGGAGGGCGGGATAGAAGAGTAAAACTTCGCAATCTGACGAGAATTAATCATCGAAATCGTTTATCTCTATATTCCCTGCCGGTGTCCCAGCCGGGCCGAAAATTCAATTTATACACTAAAAGCGTGCTAATGAGTTGTTCTCTCCCCGCTCGGGACCGGAATTAAATTTCAACCGAGACGTCGAGACGGGATTTTTTCCTCCCTCTCTTCAGCGCTCACCTTCTCGAGGACCCTTTCCGCCCCAAAATGCCCCTCTTCTCCTCCTTCCCTAACAATTTCGGAACATTTAATAACAGGAAAAAAGGTGCCCGCATAACAATCGAAGTTTTACGAAACATTCAGGAAAGAGGGAAAAAAATCATCTCTCCGTCGAAGAATTCAATCATTTCCATCCACGAGAAGGGATCGCGCCCAGTGTTAATTTAAGAGAAAACTTTCTCTCGTTTAATGAAAGCCGTCAGCCCTTCCGTTTTGCCTTCCTTTCGCGAAAGTCCAAGTTTTCTTGGTATTAAATCCCTGGAATAGCCCTCTCTATCGCCATCTCTGCCCATCCTCATCTATTTTCTCTTCTTTCGTTATTCCCTCCCGTTTTCCGCGCTCCTGCTTTTTCGATTCTCAAATCCTCGTTTTTTATCACTACTACGTTTACTCAACCGCATTTTTTTCGAAAAAAGGTCCGGGTTGTTTACGTATTCTTACCAGTATTCAGTTTACTTTTTTGCTTTTCGTCCCGTGCTTTTCCCGTAAAAGATTAAAATAGCTTCTAACTGCTCGTTTGCATATGCGTGGTTCGCAACAAGAAAAGGAAAGCCTCTGGCTTGCATTACAGCTAAATCTTTACCGAATGAATACAGGATTAATTTTTTCGCCTCGGAATGATGTATTTGAAGGCCTCGCGTGTTGGTTTTTTTATTAATTTGTCTCTATTTTGCGGCATCTGTTTTAATAGCAATCACAGTTTTCGAACAAAAGATCCCTCTTCGATAAAGACATTTGGTTTTTCGTTGAAGACACTGAAATCGCTTGTTTATAAGGTTAGAATGCAGTGCATTATTTTTTTAATGATCTCTCTATTTTCAAATTAAATGATTATAAATAAATTATTCGTTAATAGTTGCCTGCAAAATGGTTTTAGTTGATACAAGGAGGAATTCATTATATTTTAAAAAAGCAACTTACTAAGTCCGATACCTTATCTTTTGATTACTTATGTTTGACAGAACAATTTAAGATTTAACGTAGTGAGTAGCTAAGGTATGTGATATTTAACTCGGTGCGTTATGGCTACGACTTGCTCTGCTAAATAACTGAAATAGCCAGATTTTATTGAAATTTTATCATTCCAAATATAGTCAGTTTTCTGGTAAGATAAGAATGCGGCATGTACTCCTAATACAGGATTCGTCAGCAATTATTTTTAGTTTTTCAACTTTCTGTTCGCCGAAATTTTGGGCTAAGGAAAAAATGAAATTATGCCTTATTACCCCACATATCCCCTGAACATAACAAGTTTTTCTAACCAACTCCCGGTACTGTTGGGTCTAATTTGGCTCAAGAACTGCTCTCAAAGCAAAGCGAAAAAATAACAGGAATCCCGGAAATCTGTGTTTTCTTTATTCCCACTTCATCGAAGAGGGAATGAAAAACTGAATTCGGATAGAGGAAGCTATCGGTGGAGGGAAGAAACATGGAGTCAGTTGGTCAGCTCTAGCAGCCGGGTTGAGTCGGACGGGAGATGGATAGACATCGAAAAATAAAGGATAAAATGCTCTTCCGGACATTTCAGCTTCCAACCAATGAGAGTAGGGCCGGCTAACAATTCAAGAAAAGGGCTTACACGGATTTTTCCTCTTTCATAGCCCGGATAAAGGATAAAGAACGGAGGAAGGAAGGCAGGCGTAAGACGGGGTTGCCTCCGGGGATTTCTTATTTGGAGGTCATGTCAAAGTTCAAACTTCCTGGACGATGGCCAGAGTCGGGCAGTTAGGCCAGGGGATGAAAGTTCGGAGGGAGAAGAAGGGGTGGTGGGGAATAAAGAGATTGGATTCTGTTAGAGAGGGAAAATAGAGGAAAGAGAGATTCCCATCATCGAGGTTTCCTCTTCAATCCCAGCGCGGAATGACTCACAGGAATGGGATTTCCATAAGGTTCTCCAGGAGGCCTCGAGGATTGAATTTTTTGGGTGAAGAAGTGAGCGCAAGAAGAGAGAGAAAGGAAAGGAGAGGAAGAGAAAGGGATAAAAGTGCCGGAAGGAACGAGCTGTGTTTATTCAGAGAAAGTGGCAATTTTTGGGATTCGGTTGTCGTTTCGGGAGACGAGTTCTGCGTCATCGGTACAAGAAGTCTAATTTTAGCATCTATAACTTTGGGGTAAAACGATTTAACTCTCATTATTCAGCACTATTAGATAAATTAAATATCTCTGGAGGAAGACTTACCTTCTATTTATTCGTAATTTATCCCACTAATGGAGCCAAATATTTAGAATTTGGTTGAGCATATTGCATTCAAAAATAATCACATCAAAAATGTTGCTACTTCAATGTAGTTGGAGTAATTTTAAAGTGACTGCTGAAGTGATTTTGCACCCCCTCCGAATAAAAACCCGAAAAATTTTTCACACAAGTCGAACGCACGAATAAATAGATATAATAATACAATAAATAAAATAGCTCACTTGGCTACCAGGAGGCCCTGTTTTATAGAATAATCACTCCAAAGAAAGAAGGATATTTTATATAATACATTGGAAGAAAATTGGGTTATCAAAAGCCATGACAGTATGTTATAATTATTTGAGCGGATATCTGAAAAAATTTAAGTCATTATTAAATAATAAGCTTTTAAAAATTTAAGAAGAATAAGGAAAATTCATTTATGACCACGCAAATGTTAACAATTTTCTCGGATATACGAGTGGTCACGGCTCGTGCAATAATGTCTGATCTTTTATACCTATTCTTCGGTAAAACATTTATGTTGTATCGGAAAGTTATTCATCTATAAGGGAAGAATATTTTCACTTGCCCATTTTGAGGCTTTAAGGAAATTACTCAAACTCTTTGTTCCCGGTCTTGGTCAATTGTCATAGTTATTCCGACTTTCATGTTACAGTTGAGAAATATACTCCATTATTTTATGAATAACTTAAAAATCTCCGACCTGATGTATGACTTGGAAATCACCGCCTATTATTTTTCGTCTTTGTCAAGAGAGGATTGTCTAGCATGCGATAAATTGTGAATTATGCTTCTTGCGGGCTTGATCTGTTTATACATTACAATTATTAATATGTTATGAAAATTTCTTTGTGAAATACATAGTACCGATGGGTCCAAGGAATCTCAGTAGTATGATATCGTTTACCCTGTTCGATAACAATAGAATCACCTGAGCCCGAATTTTCCGTAGTTAAATCAAAGGGAATCCATTCAGTATTCAAAGTTTTTATGTCCTAATTTCCCACCGAAAATGCAGAGCCGAAACGTTAAAATTGGCTTTTGAATACATTCCTAATGAATATTTTTTGTTCTACTCAAGTGCGATCCATTAATAAACCTCTGAGAATCTCCAATTAGATCCTCCACTCGCTTTTTCCGAATCTTACCTGTTTTATTTCACGTTTTATCTTCCCGTTAATCAAGGAGCGACTTATGTATTCGGACGTCCGATCATCTCTATCAGCGATCCTTCCAAAAATCTGTATTCTAATTAAATTCCTCAATCGGGGCGTCTATTTATCGGCGATGGAAATCCGCACGCTTTGGATTGTTAACGGAATTCCTTTTCCAGAAAACGTACTTCGGCTACAGACTTCTCTCTCCACGACTTTCCTTCTGACCAACGCAAAAAAGAAACAATGCTAAAAAATGGGCGAAAAAGAAAAGCTGAGCTTGGTAATTAATTGCATGCAATTAGCGCACTCTGCGCCTTTCACTTCTCCTGACTCCGCTTTTTTTATTTCGCTTTTTCGTCTTTTTCGCCCTTTCTCCTCCTCCGACGTCTCTTCCGCAACCGGTCTCACTTTTATCCACTTCGCATTTTAATCGCCTCTTCTCATTTAATTCCTTTCGCAAGGAAGAGGTCTTCTAATTGAAAGCGATGCGGATTAAAAGCGTTATTTTTTTTCACCGACGGAATGCTCAATGAAGGGAAATTATGTGATGCCACGTACGAAATACCGACATGAATTTTTAAATAAGAGCGAGAATTCGTCGTCAGCTTCGGTTTTTGGATTTCCACTTATTACTAGTTAATGTTGTACCTTCGTAATTTTGACCGGTGAGGATGGACGTATATCAGAGTTTCGTTTAGAGAATCTGTTGGACCGCGTATAAGTTGAAATCACCTAAACAAAGATAATAATGATCAACAAGACAAGATACAAAGTGCATGAACTTGATGAACTTTTCCGTAATTAACTATAAAATAATTTCGTAGATTCTCCGCCTTTAAATACGCTAACTGTTAATCTAATATTACAACGTCACTGCGAAACGACCTAATACAAATATTAAAATTCCCGTAAAGACGTATTATATGAAAAGAAGGGGAACGAATTAGTGATTCACAGCAAATGTAAGGCATGACAAAACATTTCCTGGGTTCGTCTTTTAATGAGTGCATTTGTTTACCCTCGACCTCATGAATATTACATAAACAAAGGTTATACTTCTAACTCTGAGAGTATTCGTTGCTTTCAATGTCAAAATTTTGCCAATACTCTGGCTTTATTCCCTGTCTTTCAATATGATTAGGTCATCTCATACGCTCGTGCTTATATAACGTGAAAATAAAAGGAATAGATTTCTAAATCAAAATTTATTGAATGTAGTACATATTCACCGCAATTTTTCACTACTTCCTGCCATCCTAAAATTTATTTTTTTATTTTTTCTATATAAATATGTAGCAAATGCGTAAATGCACATGAAATTGTGGACTGAGCTGAAATTATATGGTTTTAAAAGTAGATCTTCATGTTACATAGTTCTATTTACCAAATTACTTTGACTTTCGATTCTAAAGCTTTTCATGCATTAATTTCATTTCATAGCGGGTTAATCCTGGATAGCCATGAGAGCCTTTCAAAATATCTTTTCCAGATGTATAAGCACAAAAAATAGTCCATCGTACGAGCAACCGTATCAAAATCTCATTTGCCTAGCAACGGAAAAATAGCAGCAGTCCGTTACTCGAGGGAGGGCTTTCTTGCTGCCACGGGCTGTTAAGAGAGATTAGCGTTTTTCTTTTCATTATTCAGCGGAACTTTGCACGTAAAGGATGAGCCCCCGTGGGAGAACGCGGAGGATGCGTGCAACACGGGCACAAAAAAATCCTTCTCTTGTATTGCCTCCATCTCCATTTCCAACCCCTTTTTACCATCTATTTTTCAAAAATATCTTATTCGTGTTATTCATAGATTGGGAAGGGTATCACTTTTTGTTACGGAAACTTTTGGAACGCGTCCATTGATCCATTTCCACAGTTTTGTTTGTGGTTAAGGCTAAAATGTATTCCGAGAAATTTTTTGCTTTCTTTTTCCTCTTACCACATTTCGGATATTATTGAGAAGGAATTAAAGGGCAAGAAATAGCTTCCTTGATACTAGTAACAAGAAAAATTTGTTTCCTAGCATGTTGTGAATAATGAAAGATAAATATTTTTTATCTTTATCAAAGATTGGAATTCCTGCTCAATTTCATTATTGATTCCTCTGAATTCTGTACTTTTCGTTACAAAATACCATATTGATTACAAGAATTTGATCATTTGATCGAAGTAAGCCACACCGTTTGAAAAGAAGCAAGTAAAATAACATATTAAACTAAAGTAATAATAATCTTTCATGGAGCTACGTATTAGAGATTTTACCCTCTATTATGATACCTATTCGAAAGAACTGTATTGCATGCTTTTATTTTGCAATGCATACTTAATATTTTTATCTCAACAGCTAATCGTACCCTTTCCTATTTGGATTTGAATTATTCTGAAAGGAGGTTATATGTTTACTTTTCAAGACAATTTTCCAAGTACACATCTTTCCTACTCTCAGAAAGAAGTTTAATTTCCATAATATCTCGGGGTGTGGATTTGAATCACTCGAAATTCCTTTTGATTTTCACATTTTTTGGATTCTACCATCCTTGCTTTTGAACCCCACAAAATATAAAGGTTAAGCGAAGGAAGAGTATCCAATGGATTATGCTACAGTAATAATAAAAATAATGATTATATATTATTAACGTGATTAAGTGAACTCACTAAACTCTGGTATCACAGCAATTTATCAGAAACCATCAATGTGACGACACTTTCCCTTTAAAAGGCTAAAGCGCAACATTAAAGCAGATTGCCTCCCACTTCAAATTAAGAGCGACTTAATTGGCTATGGCGCCTCTAACGAAATAAAGACACGCTTCCGATGAATTGCGTCGTATATAGAGGAAATACGTCGGCCGAATAAGAGGGGAAAAGATCCCTAAATTCAGCCCCGTTGAAGCTGAACACCTTTAATGAGGAAATGTTACAGCGACGGTGCAATCATTTTTCTCGCCGCAAAATGTAGGAGGAAATCGTGGATTGACTTAAGAGAGAAGGGCGTGGAAGAGAATAAAGAACGGGAGAAAATGAAAACACAGAGAGAGGAAGGAAAATATAGGTAGTCCAACATCCGACAAATCTTTCCCTCCATTATTCAAAAGGAAGTATCACACTTTGCTCCTTTTTCCGGTCTCCTTCACGTAAAGAAAATCCGGGGAAAGGAGAATGAAAGAACGGAATTAAATTTAGAAAATCCCACGGCGGCGAAATGGATTTCTTTTAGAAATAAAGGGAATGCGAAGAATACGGCAGCTTATGACAGACTTTGCTTAAACTATTTTAAGTGGCAGGAGCAAGAAGAAACTTCACACAGAGTTGACTTTAAAAGATATCCGCCGTAAGAGCAAAATGAGATGCTTAAGGGAAACTTTCCCCGCTGAAAATTTTTAAAAAGGGGATGGTATATTACTGTATCTACTGAGTAATATAGAAGATAGATATTTAAATATTATATTAATCTATTTTATATCTAATATAGAAGATAAATATCTAAATATTAAAATTTTACTTAATTTAAATTGAAATAAACAAAAACGCTATCAGCCTGTACGTCATGGATTCTATGGGTATTCTAGTATTTTATTCCACTTGCACACCAAATTAATTTTATTTGTATAATGTGTAACCTTCTCGTATTCTTATGTTTCCTTGTGATTAAACTGAAGTAATTTCTTACCTCTTCCACACCCTTATTTGCGACTGTATTACGTTGGCGAAATTTGGTGCGAAACTCCGTTTGATGAGAGAACTTAACTCTCGCCTTTCCCCATCCTTAAAGCCATATCTGACGTCGTAGTAAAATTTCGCCCTAAGAATGTTACGCATAAAGGAAATAAATTCAGAAATGAAGGAGAGGTTGGGAAGGAAATGATAGTTAGCGGGAGGAAGGTGGAGACGAGGTGATATTCGGAGGGAATGAGACGTAGAGGTAAAGGAGGGAAGTTGTTATTCGAAAGAGGTACTTGGGGAGAGGAAGTCTTGTTTGGTGGATTATGGTAATGGGACTTAAAGGAGAGAATTGAATGCTAGAGCGACGTCACAAGAGGCCGTTTTTACCCTCACATCGAGTTCTTTTTACGCTCCTCCATTCTTCCCTCCTTATTCCTCGGAAGTAACCAAAGGTGGGATATTTTCTTTCAATTTCCATTCTCCTTTCTTCCTTTCATCTCTTTTTTCCTCCATCTCTTTTCTCGCGTAGAAATCCATTGGCCTCTTTCCTCTTTAAAGGAAAAAGCTGCGAGTTTGTCGATCACGTGGGCACGATACCAAAAGAGCATAGAAATGATGAAATAAAAGGAAACGAGGGGATGGAGAAAGGAGACTTTTTGTCGGAAGGTTAAAGGGTGGAATTGCGATCACATATTTATCAAGCTCTATCGATTTGTATTCGTAAGCGGAGGTGAATGGACTTTATTCGAGAGCGCTTGCGATTTATCGTTTGGCGCTCTTTTGTGTCGGCTCCATAGCCGTGTCTCTCTTCGGAAATTCTCGACTTTTATTCGAATCTGAAGAGATTCAGTGCGGACCCTTGTCACGTGCGCCAAAGAAAGTCTTTTTGAAGTTGCGCATTTTTATGGTTGGAAACCATTGAGAGTACGTCACGGAGCCTACCTTGTGGATATTTTCTCGCCAAATAATTTTTCCATCGATTAAGCAAGTACCGGGAATCAATTTCATATTCACACTCATGTTGTAGACATTCCATTTTCCTGGAATGTTCACTTCTTGTTACCTGAGTGTGGAAAAAGAACGATAAAAAAGTTACCGATTTTTCTAAAGCTCTCAGAGTAGGAGACAATATCAATTTACCATACACTTATCAAGAATATGATTGGCTTGTATTTATATTTATTATTTATAAAAAGATAAGGAGAAATTCCTTGAATTCGAATTAAGTTTATTGGAGCCAGCCGTGCTCATATAATGGTGAATGTGTGATCCCATTTCACTTTTTCGACCACTTCACTAGTTATTTGAATCATTGTCTACTAGTAAGTTGGGTAACCTTTTTTTATGTGTCTAGATACAGTAACTTCAAGAAAGGTGGTCCCGCGGGCAATAATGTTCGAATTTATAGTTCCAATTTAAAAAAAGAAAGGAACGCTGGAGCATAATTTCCCGGCATCTCAAGCCCTCAAACATGAGACAAAATATAGAGCAATCAGGTATTCAACAACCATTATGGAAGTTCTAGCCTAGGCCTCTGTACTCACCGAAAAAATACAGATACGCGCATTGCACCATTATGAGGTTTTTAGAAATGCGTCCTCCATCAATCCTAATACTTAGGAGTGGATCGTTATTTATGTTAACGTTCGTTCTCTTGATCTGGGATGATACGCGTACGGAAGTAGTCGGGGTAGTAGCAGTAGTAACCACCGAAAAATTCTTGTAAGCAATCCTTTCGTATCAATTCTTCCCTGGGGATTTCCCCTAAGACCACGAATTAGACAAATGCCTCGGCGGTAAGTGAGGTGCTGCGGATGACTGATAGGACGAGAGGGAGAATGGGAACAGTAAGTGAGGAGGAACCATTATGCACCTCTTTAAATATGGAAGCGTCCGCTCGCCATCCATCTATCACAGCCTCCGTTCACGCAGAAGCTCTCTTCTTCCACGAAAGTTAAGCCGCGCTTGATATAAAATTATGATGCATGGAAGGTCAGGAGGAATAGGGAGTCGTGAGAGAGAATCTGGGAAGGAGATTAAGCCGCTCCCAGATGGATGCTCTTTTCTTCTTAAGGTCAAAGGAAAACACATCTATAGAATCTGGAGCCTACTCTACTCCTTCCCTTTCTCTCCACTGACACGGATTTGTACGAGTGTTCCTCTCCGCGAGTTTCTATGCCATATCATAGATATGCCATCTTCATGACGAACTTACTTTGCGGCTCGCTTTGCAAACAGCCTTTCTGAAGCCCCGCTGTAGATAAATACTAGAGAGCTGAATGTAAAGATAGGGAAATAAAACTATTGGAGAAAAAGAAAGATGGAAAGAACTCGCGAGATTACATGCTCCGCTGAGGAGTCATGTATGAGTAACAAAGCCACAAGATTTCAGCGCAAAAGTGATGCAAAGAAAGGAAGCTCTTTCTATCTGATGGGAAAGAAAGGAAAGAACGATGCAGGCGAGCGAAATTTGTCGGAAAAGTTAGTGAGAAATACCTTCGATTAGCGAACGAAAAACTGGAGATAACTTTTCTATTAATTACACTAAAATTGCTCTAGGAAAAAGCAAAGATATTATAATAAGACTAATTTTTACCAATATTTTGTCTTGACAGTTGTTGAATTTTTTCTCCCTCCCTTTCCTCCTAATACCAGTCGTGGAATAACAGCAAACTAAAACTGAAAAAATAGGTTTTCCTGGGCCAGAAATTTCATTGCCATAATTTATTTTTCGTCTAAATAATCCCTTCTACGACTCAGACAAGCATGGCTACTCGAGGGGGTTTGTTTCCAACCAACACCGTAGATTTTTCAATTAAATGTAATGCAAACTATGCTTCAATGATAGAGGATGAAGTAATTCACGCAAACTTCCGCTGTAACTTCAAATTTTTCGATTAACCCAAAGTAAAGGAAAAGTCAGCTTACTCGTTTTCAGTGAGCGGAGATTCAATTATTTTAAATTTTAAAGGTATTCATATTTTTCTGGATTAAGTGTGATCAGGGAAAGAAGAAAACAGCACCTACTTATTCGTTACCCGAGTTTCCACATATACGTTTTCATTCCAAGGAGCTATCCGAGAATGAAGGGAAGAAAGAAGCGAGAGAACGTGAATTGCTGCGATAAAAAGGAATGGAAAGAAGAGAAGATTGTAATTAAGGCAAAGGAGGTGCGTGAGTGCGATGAGTAAGGACTTCCGGGTGCCGCGTGTTTTCACTGAGACGAACGAAGGTCGGGAGAAGAGTACTCCAAGCGCACAGGCATCGCAAGGTCATTGCCCGGGTCAAGGTCGTGCATAACTCCATAATTGACCTCATTAATGAACTGTCGTCTGAAACGCTAACGGAGACTTTTCTCGGAAAATCGGAGTGCTTGTTTTCGATAATAGATCGAATTATTCAATGTACAGGCATTAATTTCTCGAGAATAATCTTCCCCATTAGAAAAAGTAATCTAAAAAACCGTCGCTTTTATCGAAAGTTTATAATGAAACTTATTAAGCTTGAATGTCCCTGCGGCGTTACGTTGTAATTGTAAATTCAGAAAAATTCAACGACCAGAGTTGATTAGTAGAGAAATTATTATAGAAAAATAATTCTCTCACAAAATTATTACCTCCGTTATATTCAATTTGTGAACAATAAATCATAGGTCAAAGAAACTCCAGAAAATTTAAGTACGTATTTTGAGAAGAATGGTGAAAAAAGACTATGATTAAAGATGTCCCTCCTTTATCTATCAGGTATTCATATCTTTTTACTTATCCTTATTCATGTTAATTTTATTAATTGTACATACCAATTTCCCCTAGGTTCTGTATTCTCCTGCAGTTAGAATTTCCAGCAATAATAATATACTAACTGTAAGTTAGAGAAAGATTTATGCGTGATTTATAATTTATTTTGCCGCATGATAACATTATTTCCTCCGATTTCGCATAATATCTTTGTATATTTAATGAAAATACGATCTCAACAAAGAATCAACCAAAGTGTGTTTAAATTTAATACCGATTTACGCAAATTTTGAACTTTACAGGTATAAATCTCAGACTTTTAAATTACTTAAAGGCTTCCAAGTCCTAACTGTCGAATTCTTGCATTTTTTTTAATTTCTCCGTGTAACTTCGACGGTTTCCCGTCCCACGCGGCGCCTTAACAAACCTTAATTGTATCCCAGGAAAGACATTTTTGGCACGCAGCTCCATAAAAGTTTCCCATCAATGCCTCAGGGAATTTCGAGTTATCGATCCACTTGAATAAGTGATAGCTTTAGTCCTCTGAGAGAGAGAAAAGTTAGTTTGCGCCAATGAGAGGAATATTCGGGTCAAAGAAAGCCTAAGGAAGGTAGACAATGCAAGGAAGATTATATAAAGAAATGAGCGAGGAACTCGATGAAATGAGGGGAATGAAGAAAACAAATTATCCGAGAATATTATATGTTAGTTGAAACTACGTTCTAGATCTAATTCAGATCTTATTCTTTATCCTTTTTGCTATGCTGCGACTTGATTTTTCGTAATCATTAAATCACTCCTGAAATGCATCGTATTGAAAGAAAGTTTCCATAAATAACGAGATATCTTGGCTGGTTTTTTATGGTTATGGCTGTCTTTGGTCTTTAATTTTGCACAATAATTATAAGAAAGATTATTATTCAATGTACATCAAGACAGGTGAACTTCCGAGGAATACATTAACTAATCAATCTGGTCTTTTATAATAATAATTATGGACTTTATTTAGGGCGAGATTGAGACTATAAAGTCACTTCTTACAGTCTCTTTTATCAGGAAAAGTCGAGATAAAGGGTTAAAATTTATACAAACGTGTGTTAGAATGGATATTATACATGTTCGCGCTTTTAATACCGGACAAAAATTCAAAGGGCAGAAAAGTACTAGAATAACTGTAACATTCTCTGAGAAAAGAAGGATTTTTGGAAGATATTCGTGGGAAGGGGGTAAGGTATGAAAGAGAAGTAAGGGGAGAAGGTGGAGAAAAGATCGAAAAAAAGGGAATATGGCTATTAATTGGGCGGTTAGGACTCAAGTAGGCGCCTCTGTGTCCTCCACTAGGTGGCAGCAGATGCGCTGAAACTTTGATGAAGTCTTTGCACGCCTGAATTACTGCCGTGCGACGGATTTCAGGGGAAGAAAGCGCTCGCGAGGGCGGAAAACGGGACTTCTCTCAAGGGGAGGAGTCTCTAAAGCGTCCTCGGAATTCTCTCCTTTTCCCGTGACTGTATTGCCTCGACTTTTCTCTACCTGCATTCCTCTGCCATGTCTACGCCGCATCCAAAATGGAATTCTTTGGGGGAGTTCATCTATATATAACTAGCTCTTGACCCTTAGAATGACTGCCTTTCGCCAGTTTCATTTGATTCCGACGACTGCAAAATGCTGGAAATGACGTATCCCACCTCAAGCGTACTTCGCCCTGGAAATAAATTAATGTTCAGGTTTATATTTGTTTGCGCATTGCTTCACTGATGGAGAGCGAAGATGCTTGACCTTAAACTGTATCCGACTTTAGAAGTTTAAAAGGTTTCTTACCTAAGTCTCACTTATAAACCGAGGTATGGTAGGTGAAGATCTTTTTGCAGAAATTAAATATCTCAAATTTCTTGAAAAAATAGTTAGAATAAAAAATCAAGAATCTGGGTCGCTCTTTTCTCGGATTCCTGAGAAAATGATGAAAATGAAGTGCAGAAAATGATTTGAGTATTTATTCTTACATCTGCCGATAAAATTGTGGGGGTGTGGCAAAGATATTGGTAACTTTGTTTTACTTTTAAATGCTGAGAATAATGGAAGTTTTCCACTGAACGAATATTTGGAGTATCAACTTTGGTTCTTTAATTGAAAGATTTTCTTTTGGTTTCATATTGTTGCGTACCCCGTGTCCACCTCTTCTTTTGGTATATTTTTAATTTCATGTAAACATTTTCTCAAAATCGATGAAATAAATATGCTTTGCTTTAATGCTTGCACATATTTTGTTTGTAATCTTTATTTAATGATGTATCATTTTCTCCCAACAGGCGTTGGAATCGTTCTGATCACAGTGAGTGGTGTAGCGTGGCGTTTGACGTCACACGATGCACCTTCTTGCCGGATGATGCTGGGATTGGGAGGTTCTGACGAAGGCGCCGCACCAAACCGGAGATTCGTACCACGACTCCCACCGTCCTACGGTCGCCCGCACCATCCTTATGCCGGTGAGCACTCATTCTATATATGTAATTTGATTTTGGTTTGACTAAATCGTTTTAGTATTTAAATTTCACCGTTCTTTTAGAAGGGGTTTGCGATTCGTTGACAGAAGAGTAAATCGAAGTACAAAAGCTTTGTCCCATCAGTTATTGCTCCTAAAATACATTCCGATAATCAGTCTTAATTTATATTGTCACATTTGCTCATTTCGATCTTTTATTTCCTTCTGGCTGGCAAATAAACTTTAAACGAAACTAAGATTCTTAATCTTTAAAGAACCCATTCGCCCGTGTATCTTGATTTTATTTACAACAGATCCCCATATATAGAAGGGAGTATTATCATGAGATTCGATCATAATATTTCCTATCAAGTTTTGAAAACAATGACATCTATTTGGGTTATTCGAAATATTTTATCGTCTTCAAAACTTAATTTGTACTATACTTAATTTGTCCCCTCTCTTTATAAAAGTTCTAATCTCAAAACATGTTGCAGTATCATTTGTTAAAGAACAATTTTTTGCCTGATGAAACAGTAGCCGTGCATCATCTGTATCTACGCATGAGAAGCAGCAAATTCTGAGGTATAGGCAACCAGCTTGACGTTAATGCCCCACGTGTTGCCTACGTGTTAGGATACTCTGCTCCTAAGTCCCTGATCCTATCCTTAATAGCGGGATTGATTAACAATAATTACCTCGTGTCTACATGGAATTTTTATCAAAATATTCTAATGTTAAAAAAAACTATTGTTAGCTACTTAGATGTTTGAGAACTTCAATCAGGAAATCTCTCTCTGTGAAATTTTTTTATCGCTCAGTAAAGCTTCACCCTGACGTTTCTTACAAATGCTACCTATTATACAAGGTATACAACTTAATTAACTTCATTTCTGATTGTTTAAAGTTATTATTGGCTTTCAGTTGGAATTATCATAAACGGGGTTTCTCATATTCAAAGATATAGCATTCCAAATTGAACAGAACTCTTTGATAATGCTTAATTCCGATTAAATAAATTATAAATTTAGAAAATAAATTATCTCCGTGGCGGTTAAGCTTTATCTCAAAAACTTTCTGTTAGGTTTTTTGCTCGTTCATTATAATTAAATCTATTTTATCATTAAAACTGAGGAAGCATTCCATATTTCCAGGAGTTTATTTACCTACGTTAAAACTAAAGAATTACGAAAAAGATACTATCCCATTCCTAATCGATTCTGCGATCAGGATTAAAATATGAGTTTCTAAAAATATACCTGAAATATTGTCATACAGCTATAGACTGTTGAATATTTTCCTCGATTGTTACATCAAACAAATAAGATGAAGATACATTTTTATGGAATGAAAGTTAAGGTTGTAGATACGGTAGCTGAATAATGAAATGAAAGAGCTGCGAGATCATCCAAAAACAAAATTGGAGGAGTGATGTTTTATTCACAAGTCCATTATCAAGCATAAAAATGAACCTTCTTCCCTCAGAATTTCAAAAGGCCGCGGTGCGAAAACATCAATCGATCAGCGCCTTCATTTATAGCAGCACGTTCCAGGTTTTGAAGTTCCCTCACTTACTCTGTGGGCTCATTAATTCATTACGAGTCTCCATGTTTTCCTCCAGAGAGCTATTCGTCGACTCGAGGACTCCAGCGATTGGCTCTCACCAAGAAATGACTCCCCCTTCGAATCAACCCGATTCGCCTTTCCCACTAAATTACATGCTTTCTTTCGCACCATTTCATCCGCACAATCTACTGGGCTAAGTTGAGATAACACACTGAGAATTACTCCCTCGCGTTTAGATTTTACAGCATTCAGGTTACGGGCTGACCAGAATTTAAATTTCTCTCGGTCTTCAAATAAGTTTATGAATATCATTGAGGAATCAAATTCATGCATTAAATGACATATATTTGGTGATTTTATAACTTCCCTTGTATTTCTAATAGCTTTTGCTGCTGATATAGTCATTGAATTGGGTGTTAGGCTTTCAAGCTACCGTATCCTGTACCCTCCCTTTAGTCTCTCTTTAACTATTGAATTCAGCATCCAAATCATTCTATTTAAACTATTTGCCATTTACCATTTTCATCCCTATCTCCTCCGAAAGTTAAATTCACAATAATATCTTAATTTGAGGTAATCCAATCCAATTTTTCTTAGTTATTCCTTTATAATATCACGTATTTATTGGAGCTTTTTCAATACATTATCTCATCATTATTTTCCTATTCTTCTGGTATCCTTAGGTGTAGATTCTGCCGCACTGACCGCTAGATTAGACTAAACAACAATAAACTTTGAGATGCCTTCCATACAATTAAGTTTTTTATATCAGCTGATTTCTCTTTTGGAAATGAGTAATCTTGCCTATAATTTATGTATTCAAAGCGTCTAAGGTCAGTCTATATTTATCATGAAGATTAAGTTAATATTTACTTGATTTCTTAGACATGTTTTCTATAGCATTTGGAGGAGTGTTAAAAATATAATTCGGACATTAGTATAAATAAGACAAGTAAATAAATCTCGAGAAACAAAAGCAAATTTTTCACTTTTTGAAATGATCCTTCGGAATCTATTCCTACATTTCGAAAAAAGCGCTGCTAGTCATCTCTGGACTATATGCTTCCAAGCGGTGTGAGGGTTCGGTTCCCTAAGCTTAGGAGCAACCCTAACTAATGCGCTTAAGTACGATATTCCCTTACATATCATCCCTTACTAAATATTCATGGGCTTTATGGTAATTTCTGAATAATACATAACCTTCTCACGGCAAGGTTAACAAATCAGAAGTAATACTATATTCTTAAACCAAACTTAATTTTTTTGAGTTTCCCCTCGTCCATATTTGAGAATGATGAGATAGTGGATTTTGCCCACAACCGGAATCGGATACAAATTTAAACAGCAAGCTTGTCATTAACTGTAAAATTAGCCAATATTCAATTCTCATTTCACTTCCGTAAAACTGCAAACGTTTGATAACGTTTCTAAACATGTTTTCTTTTATTTCGGATTGTTTTCAGACATCATATCTCTGGAAGTAGAAACCGATAGAAATTATCAAAACGACATATAGTTTCCTTCGAAGCGATCTTTTTGCTATTACGTTAGTCGTTCTAAGATATATTACGCATGCCAATTTCTAATTTTTATTGGAAGACTATAAAGAATTATAACACGCACAAAATTCTTTGTAGTCTAAATCAGGGGCTCACTTCTTTTGGTTACGGATTCTCCAGTCGACCGCAATCGACCTAGAGAATTAAATTTGGAATTTGTTAAAATAAAATAGTTAACAGTCTTATTTCATATCTAACAAAGCTTTGAAGTTTTATATTCAATTTTATAGGACGTACAGATAAATAGTCGAAGTAATAAAATGTATAATTATTTTTAAAATAAGAATTTTTCTTATTGACATTATATCAATTTTCTATTGGCGACCGATAGCCATAGTCCTGCTAGCCTCCCCTGATCTACTAACTACTATTATTTACGCCACTATAATCAGTAGCGCGTCCTTATACCACTTCCGATATCTCTCCACAAGAATGGTTAATGGTTTACGGGATATCGAGTATGCAAATGATATTATATACAAAAAGCTATTGGGAAGTTTCGCTCGTCAGATACATGTTTTATTTTCAAAGATCGAATTATGTCCATAAGCGCGTGACCCGGTTCTCATTTTACGTCCGAAATTACATTTTACTCTTCGGTATCATTTTTCATCCGCCCTCAGCGCCCTCTGTATTCCCATCATCCTTCGCCTCCATCCTTAACCGTGCTCTCTTCACATCATTCATAATCTATTGTATCAATATTCATGCCACTCTCCGGTAGGACGTTAATATTTCACCGGAGGGCGGGAAAGGACGACTTAGAATGTGACGGAAGCAAGTCACGCGTTGCTCTCTATAAGTGGAGGGGAGATGTCGACGGAGCAATCCAACTCTGTCCCCTGGGAATACTTGCTCACACGTTCATCTTTTCTCGCCCCCTAACGTAACCCCCTCGCGCGTGCCTTCGAATAAGGACTGTTTATTATCATTCCTGAGCTTTAGAATCCGTTAAATGCATTCCCCATGTCTAGTCGCTACGGATCCCTCTAACTTTCGGGTAACTCGCGGCTATATTCGAAGTTATTCCGATGGTCTCTAGCAACTAAGTTGTAAGTGATGGCTCTACGAGAAAAACGTGCATTTAGTCACGGTTGAGAAGCATCTCTACGATGAATTCCCATGTTTTACTTTAATTTTTATATTCAAATACGCACAGATTTTCAGAAGTACACAAAAAATCAAATGGTTTGTTTAAAAATAACGGAATTAGTGTTTCCTCCGTTCCTTAAACTTCTAATTTGAGGAAAGTTCAACTGACCTTAATGCGTAATCATTGAAAAATTTAATATATGGAATTTAAATATATGAATTCGACAGAATTTTATCTCAAATTGGTTTGCGTTAATAATTGGGTAGGAATCCGAAGAAATACGAAATTATATTATAATTTCTTAGTATTATATCAAGCTCTATCTCTTTTGTTTTCCAGCCATGATGTATCCGGAATTCCAGTACCGCCCTCCGCCACCATCATACCAGGCATCGATGCAGGAATATCGGCTTCGACTCCTGTTGCTGGACAGGCATCCAGGAGGAAACGGGGGGGCAATGAGCGGAGGAACGATACCCTCAACGGGGGGCGTAATGCCGCCTCCCCCAATGCCACCGCCGCCACCCATTCTCGGCCCTCCGCCCCACTCCGTGCATGCAGTCTCTCCTCCGCCCACTTACCGATCTTACGCCGGCAGCACTATCAGGTGAGCCTCCTAATCCCCTTGAACTACAATCAGATTTGTGCACGGATGCAATTAAAGGGGAGCCACAGGCTCTCCTTGTCCCTCAAATCGTCTCTCACGATCCGCCTACATTGAATTTCTAGCGCGTAAACCCCGTACGTGTAAGATCTTAAAGATTGAATGCTTTTGTTGTTTCTTTTCTCATTTTTATTAAAAATAGTTAACCAATGTTAAAAGGAAGATGTTAAAATTTCGCCTAGTTGCAGAAGTCCCTACTCTTATCTATATTTAATGGTCCTTAGCCCTTGTAGAAGAAGATTCTAACTACCTACTTAAATATAATTTCGAAATTCAACTTTTCGATGGATCGTCTACATTCCAAATATGTAAAAGTCTATATTAATACTTTTCTTTCGTGTATATTGACCAAATTCAGCGCCGTTTGAATATAATCTTGCCGAAAAGGATATATTTCCACTTTAAAAGTAAAGTAATCGATGCATTTTGGCGACTTATCATAGAAACAGGTGTATTTTCGTGGTGAAATGAGAAAAATATCTTGAAAAGCATGCTGCACACTACTTGGCACACCGGCTCATGCCTGTGGCATCAATCTAATGTAAATATGCGTTGACTAATCAAACGAAATTTCTGTAATAACTGCTGTTAATTAAATGGCTTTAACTCCTACTTTGTTATTTGTTTACATATGTGATTATTTAATATCTGCACCACTATATAGAAATTTCAGGAAAACATTTCTTTTTAATCAAAACCCCTTTCATAATTACTTCGTGTGATTCCGCTCTCAGCTGACCGATTTGGCTACTTACCCAAACAACCATTTCCTTTCATCTTAAGAGAAAATTATCCAATTTCTCCAAATCAGTATACTAATATACATACATACATACATAAAAACGTCTTTATTTGCGAAATTGGGACTGGACAGTCCAATCTTACATTTAACCAATAATTCAAACAAAAATACAAGTATAAATAAAATGAAAGACAATAAAAAATGCAAATAAAAGTACAGGTAAGATACAAATAAAAGTACAAGTGAATATACCGGAATAGTAGACGGTAATTAGTTTTGATTAGCAATCGAAACTTCAAAATACATCTTCCTTGTCAAAACAAGGGAATAATTTCGTACCGATTCAAATCTACGACCTGTTATTTCCATTGTTTTATAATCTAATTAATTTTCCTCAGGGAATGGAGATGTAGGGCTGGACTGGGTCTTCGGCGAGGCACCGAAGCGCAGGACCACAGCCGTCCTCCGAGCTACCGCTCCAGAGCAAGTTCTTCGGCGCGGCCCACCCTCGACCCAGGAGGGGGCAACGGATCCGTCGGTCAACACAGTCGCGACGCATCCCTCTCGCTAAGCTACCTCTCTGCGACATCGCACGACGAAGCGGCGGAAATCAGGAGCGGAGTGAACCCGTGCGACGTGAGCGTGATTAACGTCAACTCCTCTTCGCTTCCCTCTTCGCCCATCCCCGACAACCTGGTGCTCATGATGGTGACGTCGGCGGAGGATGGGGAGGAGAAGAAGAGGGCCATGGACGCGGAGGAACAGCACCAACCCTCTCTGCTGCACCGGCTGTGCTCGGAAGGCAAGGACCCATCGGCGCCAGGGGTGCACCAAGAAACTCACCTGGTCACCATCGTCCAGACCACGGACACGGAATCGTGCGGACCGTCACCTCCTCGTGAGCAGTGTACAGGACAAGGGGAGGCGGTTATCGTGACGGTTTCCGGTTCGACCCCCGCGGAGAGACACGCAGGAGGTCCGAACGAGGGAGAGATCGAGATTCTAGCGCATTTGTGAGGGATTCGGAAGATGCTGTGCACGCATGTGGCCAGTCATATCAAGTTCTCGTGAGGACGTCCGTCGCGGCGGGTGTGCCAAGAAAACTTTTTGTTTTCACCCGAAGAGAGGGGTATATATGGCGGCGTATACATCAGCTTATGATTTTGTTTGATCCATTAAATATCCTATTCCTCATCGATAGCGACAACGCCAACCATAATACGTTGTCGCATTTTATAATTGTAAAAAGAAACGGCTTGATATCCCAAGCGTTGGTGATAAATTGTTAACAGATATATTTTATCAAAACTAAAATATATTAACTCATGAATTTCCATAAACTGTTTATGAACTGTATAAATTAGCATTTAGTTGTACCTTAAGTGCTAAAAGCATTTCTGACACTATGCACAAAGCTGATATTGTGATCATAAGAAATGTAACTCTGTATTGTTCCTTTAATAATTCGTACAAATACAGATAGGATTAATAGAGTATTTATGCTACCAGCCATTATTATTGCCTTTTAAACCTATTACTGTTGTTTTCACGACAACAACGCTGGATCTTGGTTCGAGGAGAATGAACCATGTAACGCAAGGCTTTGATTATGGTCACGAATAACCCGAAACATCTTGGATGAAGAGAAAAATGAATATGGTACACTTATTGTGCATTAACGAACAATGTTCTCACTATATGGCAGTTTTGATAAGAAGTTTGAGTGCTTTCGAAGTGCTGTACCAAAAAGATGTCAACAATATAGTCTGATGATTTCAAACAACTTTCCGTGAGAGCAAAATATGGATTATTACAGCAGTTCATGAAATAAATTATCGTTAAACATAACGAAGTGTTTACTAAATGTGAGAAGCAAGTATTTTTACATTAAGTTTGCTCACCTCAAGCAACTTAAAACCCAGCCAAGAAGTGTATGTAACAACTGTATAATTTCATCTGCGGTATTCTTGGTTGCAGGAGGAAAACTGACTTCGACGAAACTTGTAATTATTTGTATTTTTGTTAGTCAAAAACCATATCTAATGTACATAAGATAACTATGGATTGATTAAATTTTACAAAAAAGCAAAATCTTTATCTATATTCCTTTGGAACAAATCTTTTCGCTACAACGGAAATTAAACGAACGCTACTTTTTCACTGTAAGCTAATCAACCTAAAGGGAATAATCTGTTAAGCTTTACATAATAAAACTAGGGAATCTAAAAATATTATATCGTGGGAATAAAGTCATGTATAAGAGCATTGTAATACTATATCATGAAATCTAAAGGAAATATGTGACTCTGCTGGCAATTCATGAACTATCCTTCGATGAGATGTTGTCAAGTTATTTTGAAAGTCTTTTTAAATATTGACTTCCAATCTTTCGAATACAACTTTCAACGGAAGTATAAGTTAGAGCATTATTTTTAACTTCTACGATGAAATAAATTTCTCTTCTTTACTATATCTTTGTTTTGCGAGAAAATAATTGAAGTCTTGAAAATATTTGAGGCTTGATTTGAAAAACATCTGAAACTGTTTACTAAACAATATAAAGTTAGCTTGAGAAAGCTAGAATCAATTAGAATTGAGAAACATCTAAAAGCAAATTTTCTCATTTTATAAAAGCTACATTATATTTAATAACCGATTGGCGGAATTTTAGCAATTTACGATACAGATAATTACTACAAATCCATTACTTAGGCCATGGTACATTTATAATTTACATAAATCTGTAAAAAATAAAATATTAAAGTTTTGGATAAGCATGCTAGTAATACTTACTTCAAGTAATAAAAAATACTCCGATATAACTAAAGAACAAGAATTGCATCAGGAAGAAGGCGTCGATATTACCCATACTATAAACTTTTTTAATATTAAACTACATTCGAATGCCTTCAAATACCAGCGGAATATGAGAACAAGTGAGTATACCACCGTTCATAACAACTACAAAAAGAGAACAACTACCGAAACTCCATATTATTTTAAAATCATTCGCATGGCTTGTACCCAGCAATACTTTGTAAGGGAATACATCAAATGGTAATACAAGGTAAAGAGTGAAAAGTGACCTTATACGCACCTTATAAAAATCCCAAAAGTCCCCCAAAATAGGATGTCGGAATGTTCTGGCTAGATAGCTAAATTAGCTAAGGCATCCGCCCGGAAAGTGAAAGTTTGGGTTCGAGTCTGGCTTTATTTATGTCCGTTTGTCCTTGGGCTATCCTATTTATGTCAAGCTAACTTGGTAAAACACAGAGTCTTGAGGGAACCAAAATCACAGCCCATCTCGAACCGGGGCGGACCCCAATATTCAACCTTCCGGTATTTTCCTACTCTATCATTAGTGACCAAACTATTTTCCAAGAACGAACACTTACTCAAAATTCTCTTAAAAATATACTTGGAATACTTCTCTACCACTGATGACAATTATTTTCAGGAATCCTGACCTGGCTATATAAATTATACCTAAATGGAGACAAGTTTTGTATCTTTTGATCATTAACTAACACTGGTATATCTATTACTCGGAAACTATTGGTAAATGGCGAAGTTTTAAACATTCATTTTTTCGTAAGAGTTGAGTTCAATAAAAAACGATTATCTAATAAAGTTGATTGAGTAGCTAGTTCAATTAAATTCAGCAATAAATTAATTGTGAATTTTTTCTCGCTACATATAGGCAAAGGTTAAAAAATTCCACGTGAATCACATAGAAAGAATTTCTACATGCTAAAAACGCTATAAATGAAAATGAGAAGTTTTAAATGTTCGCTGTACATTTAAAATTACTGCTTTCCATAGACAAATATGAGGAATCGTCTTACGGAAAATCTGAAAACGAGGGGTCATTTCTATATAACATTGACTTTTTCAATGAATGTAAGAAGAAATCATCATACGCCAGCAGTGAACTTAAGAAGTTATGACGCAAAAATATGCATTTAAGAGAAGATATAGCATTTAATCACACCATTTAGCCTTGCGAAAGATATTAAAAAGAAATTTCGAAGCCAAATTGACTGCATTTCAATATTCAACGAATGTCAACATTTGCTTTCCTTACGATTAACTTTTAAGATACGCAAATGATAATTCTGGTACGACGAGGAACATTTCTAAATAACGCAAACTAATTGTAGCATAAAAATGATTATCTAAGCGCTGCAAACTTCAATAATATGAGAAATCGTTTATAAGTTCAGCCAATTTGTAACAGCAAAGACGAATTTGGACAAAAAAACAAACTTGATCGAACAAATATTTTGAGTGAACAACAACGCTGAATTTAAATTTCTATTCCATCGCAGTGCAAATACCTGAGCTAAAATGAATAATTTCACAGAGAAAAGATTCCTACATAAACTTCAATTCCAAATATAAGGATCTAATTCAAAAACGAATAGTATTTCAAATTCTGTACTTCATTGATAGCAAAAAAGACCTTCATGTGGAGTTATATCAATCATCACTACACAATTATAATTACCTTTCCTTGCTGCAACCAAACTTTCCAAGGTGAGACAAGCCTCCTCTTGAATTTGAAGTAAACCACAAAGCTTCGACACCCAATAACCATTTACACTCAAAAATACACAGGGTACAAAGGGTAATTTCAACTACAAAGTAGTTGAAATTAGCTGCTAAATTAAAAAACAGAATAAACTAAATTAAATGATATCCACAGCAAAATCGTAGTTTAAGCTGCACTGTAAGAGTTCCAGTCTTCTCTTCTCCTAACCAACATTATCAGAAGACACACTAAAACCAATTTTCCATCATCCTATACCATAACCTTGATGCCCACATACTCCTGGAATTTGACCCAGCTGCAAGTAGAGGCTATGAATAATGGAATGAAGAACTTTCACCTGCAACTTGTACTCAAAACTGCTCAAAAACTGGTTTCACTCACAATACATGCTAAACATGGAACTTAGTCAAATGAAATCAAACAAGCAAGAGAGAGCACTGTCAAATATATCTCAAGGCTCATTTCATTCCAAACCCCATCTAACCAAGGTTCAACATGTTAAAGAAGAAAGTATTTACAGGTGGAGATAAATGAAATCAAATGAAGAATTAAATGCAATTATGATTCTATTCATAAAATTTTAATTTTTCCTACCTTAGTAAATATGTATACATTTTATACTGTGTTTCTGAGAACTCCCAGGTACACATAGACTTTACAAATATATAGGATCCAGTTTTGCATGGAATCAAGATAGAAAATGCGCTGTAAAGAGATTTGGATAGACAGATTTGTATGCCATACAAATACTGGATGGTCAATGATTTTAGAACACTTCTATAAGTGTTACTGTAACATAAGATATGAGTAATAACAAAACTTTATTTAAAAATACCTTTGATGTTCTCCTTAAGAATTAAATATCCATCAGAAAGAATACTAGAAAAACTTTCATTTGCTCCATAATATGTATTATAAATTTTCTGATAAAAATATCTCATTTATGAAGATCATACAAATATCAATTTCACAATATTATATTGCTTTTGATACATTTGTTATAAATTTATATTCTATATGCTATATAAAATTACATACTGATGTATGTATCCTTGGCGAAACTTATCTTTTGTATTACACCAACCTCTTGCCAAGCAGACATTAAGCAGATATTAGACTATTTATATGTTCCAATTAAATATACTATTTTATCAATAGCATCTTGAACATCTTCTTTCGTAATTTCATGATATAGAACAAGGCGCATGAAATCTTTCCCCAGAGGCACTATTTTCACAGCTATTTCTTTGCCCAAAGCAGATTTTTCATCTTCTTCAACCTAGAAGGATTTAAGAATAGCATTTACAGTACAGTTTATCCAATACATATCCATTATAAACATATAAAAATGAATATGAAATTTCTGTTGCTAAGAGACAAGGCTATCCAAGAGATAACCTACAGTACAAATCCTTACACAAACAGTTTTAGACCTACACAAGTGGCCGATACCCAAACTCACCACTTAACTTAAATTTTAGGTACGTCAGACACCCATAGGGTAATATTACAAAGGCTTAAGTATTAGAAATAGAAATTAGAAATTCACATGAATTCAGTATATGTGAGAAAAGATAACAGGTGCAACCTATGCTATAGTAAGGTTGCATAAATGGAGTGTCAGATGTTTCTGAGTTTGCATTTTCTATAGATTAATGCATGTCATTAGAATTTGTGTAGCATAAGTCAGGGTATACATTTGTCACATTAAAATAAGTATGGAACTTTCTACAGTTTGATTCATAAATTTAAAATGTAAAACTTAATTTAACTATATCTAATTTCTTTTAAAAGTATTCATCCCTAAAAGCTATTTACTCAAATTTTATCGTGTCATACTCAAAAATATATCTTATGATAGAAATATTAGACTTCTCATTTTCCAAAATAGATAAATATATAATTACATTTAAAACTTAAATTAGGAAAATGAATGAAGGAAATCACTTCCAAAAAACAGAGAGCAGGAGGATAGTTTGAAGGATATAAAGAAGCATGTAAAGTTATTGCTCATTTTTCAATGAAGATGATATTTTAGCTAAAGAAGAAGATCAATTTAGCATTCATCTCACTAAAAAATCTTCTTTTTTACAGGCATTTTAAATATAACAGAGAAACAATCGTACTTATACTCACCCTGGCTAAACGTTCACAAAATTCAACTGGGTTCACTCTTGCTTTATCAAACTTTATTATGAGTATATTAGTATGTAAGCTATCCAGATCCACATGAAAATATTTGCTATTGGTATCCTTGATAGCTGAAATAAAAGTAAAGTTTGACTTTAGAGAATTGAAGGATATCAGTAACTCAAAGTACTTATTATAAATTAAATGAAAGACAACTGATGCAATTAAGCATGTCTTTGTGGAAATTAACAGTAACTATCTTAAAAGAAGAAAAAAAAATTTGTAACTTCCATAACAGATCTTTGATGATCATTCTCATCAATTTGTTGACGTCTTTACGAGAACATTAAATATTTTTCTTGCTAAGGAACTTGCATAAACATAAATTAATGATTTTTGCACAAATATTTTCTCTCTGGACTTGGACTCTGGACTCTCTTGGACTGGACTAGAGTATTGCTTTGATCCCTAATGAATAGATCAGATTTTCTTCTCCTCCTTACCCATGAAGAATATCACATATCACATACCCACAAGAATATCATTTTCCTAGAAAATAGCCAATTTTCTGCCTATATTTTTCTTTCAAGAAAATAATACTCTGAATAATAACAAAACTTGCCACTCTGAATTCTACAATCTGAAAATCGAGCTAGGCTCTATACATTCTCTATGATCCTTCCACAGTCTGTGCAGGAGTTTCATCTCCTGAGTGTATTCAAAAGTATTTCTGTTATGCTCAAATGTATTTGTAATAGAAGAATTATATTTGAATGTTTTTGGATTGATACTCTACATTCATCACAACAGCCCACATTCTCACATAAATACTGTGACAAGATATCTTTCAAGCAATTTCTACTTTCCTGAAAAAGTTTTATCAGTATAATCGAGCACTATTTTTAAGAAACCTTAGACAGCTGAGGTAATTTAGAACAAATGAGCCCCAACTGCTAACATGGAACTAGAGACAAAAATGGGGATTTTATGTTATTCATGTATTCAAATTCCGACATTTGACTCTTCAGGACCTTCCGGAGAAAAGCTCCTTTCATATTTCTAAAGTATGCAGAATAGCTTTCTTAATTTAAAGTTCACCAGGAGTTAAGAACTTCATTATTATATTATTCCATACTATTACATTATTTTTGCAGAACCAGTTTGAACTGCATCAAAACTAAAATGAGCAGAGAACACTCTTAAGAAATCACAGATTTACAGATAATTTTTCTACTCAAACTTGAGTGCAGAATTTCCAAAACTAGTACAAATTTGTATATCTGTTTCAAATTTCATGAGACTGACAGATATACCATAATTGGTGAATTGGTATACCCTAATACTAATTAGTAAATACTCGGGAAAAACTACAAGTATGATTACTTCGCATTATCCTATCCAACATTATGATTTAAAATTCAAAACTTCAATCACTGTTACCTTTGGCAATGTCATAAGTATGTTGATGATCATCTGCTAACCTATCAATCATGCTGTTCAAAGCAACAATACCAGCTGCTGCCATAAAACCTGCTTGACGCATTCCGCCTCCCAATGCTTTTCTTAATCTGCGGGATCTGTAAAATTAAAACATCATAACTATCCCAAACTCTGTTGTTTGAAGTTAATCCCAGTTTTCATTAAAATCAAAATATTAGAATTCAATTCATTATCTTATTTATTGAGTTATTATAGCAGTTCATTGTTGCTAGAAGGTAACTTTTGTAAGACAACACAAAGAAAATATAGATGAGTCCAGGAATGTTATTCAACATTTTTTTATGTCAGATATCTTAAATCAGAATTCATAAAATATCAAATCAGCTAATAATTAGGGACATTGTTATGTAATTTGATAAACTATTATAAATTATGAGAGAAAAAGTTAATGAATTTTAGTCAATAAATTATGCCCACTGAATACTTATAATCCTTTTATATTGATCATAATTCCTTTCCTTTCTTTGACCATGAGAATAATTTAAATGAAGAGGAAATAAAAGTAATTCAGACTCACTCGTAAATAAATTTCTTGGAACCAACCAAGACAGATCCTACAGGTGCTCCAAGACTCTTACTGAGACAGAATGTGACTGAACTGAAATTTTTCACTATTTCTTTGGCTGGAATTCCCAGATAAACAGCAGCATTAAATAGTCTAGCTCCATCCATGTGTAAAGGTATGTTCAGTGATGAAGCAACTTCTGCCAGCTTTGGATAAAAATTAAATTAAATTTAAATTTTTAGATAACTAAGTTAATGTGACTTCATTTACTCATCAAGCAAGGTAATACCTCATTCAACCATTTCATAGGAAGCACTTTTCCTCCACATATATTGTGAGTGTTTTCAACAACAATCAAAGATGTAGTAGGTTCATGGACATCTCTCGTTCTCACTTTGGACTTCATTAGATCTATGTCGAAAGTGCCATCTGGATTATTAGGCAGAATATGCAACTGGATTCCACCTAGCTGCAAAGAAAAGAAATACTTAATAAATATCTCATTAAAATAAATTCTGTTAAAAGTAATATAGTTATGAAAGCCAAAAATAAAAATTCAGCCTTTAAAACCATCCCATATTCATCTAGTAATTACTTGAAAGAATAAAATGTTTGAGAGTCCCAAATTAATTCAAGCAATCTACATGGCTACTTCCATTTGTAAAATGCAATTTAAAATTAATGAAAAGGTCTGTATTTTCTGGCAGTTGGAAAAGATGCAGAATTTATATTCTAATTCCATTCACTGATCAAAGTGTAGACAGCATAAGACATAAGGCAAGGCCAGCTGGGCAGAATTTGTAATCCATCATGTTGGGTCATTGACCTATGATCATTGACTTTTGCATCACTTAAATGGCTTCTTAGGACCCTGCCCTGCCAAAAATTATACATTAGCTATCAACAATTTAGGCAGACTTTCCGTTATTAGTAAAGCTGACCCGACATTAATGGGTATTAAAAACCTATGACTACTTCTTCCATAAACATAGAGCACTTTTTTATGCATTACTGGCTTCATTTTTACCATGCTACATATATTCATAAGTCCCACCCTAACTTTTCCATTTGTAACCATGTTTAGGCTTTCATTAACCAATTAATATTGAGTAAAACATTGCTCCATGATTTGCTTTTGTTACTGCATTTTTATATTAGATCATAAGTGGTATCAATAATAATAATAAATTCAATGCTAGAAGCATCAGAATCTGACAGACTAGCAAATTCTTTTATTCATAGTTTTCTGACTTTAAATTGTTTATTACTATTATCCTCATTTCCAGATAAAACATAGGATTAACATTACTAACACCTTTAATTTAGTTTCAATTTATAAATTTATAGAACTATTATATAGTTATTAACAGTACTTCTTATTCACACTCATTCTCATTTCTTATGATTCTAGGATTCAGAGTATAAACAAGCAGATAAAAAAGGAGAAGATAATTTATGGTTCTCAGCCACCTTCATCATTCATTTTAGCCTGAAACGCTAGTGACACTAACCTGAGCAGCACCACCCTGTTCATAGAGGAATGTATGACTCTTATCACCCACAAACACCTCAGAACCACGCCTTGTGGAATGAATCATCACTTGCAAGAAGAAAAAATTAATAATGCTCAAATCACATAAGATAAATCTATGCTATTTATCATATTTTTTCAAGTTCAAATAAGCCCTCTCCCCTTACTTGCAATCAGATTTCCCATTGTCCCACTTGGTACAAAGAGACCTTCTTCTTTTCCTAGCAAAGATGCGGCTTTTTCTTCCAATTCTAAAATAAGGACAGTTTTTATCAATAAATACAATCTTTTACAATTCATAGACATGCATTCATCTGATTTGGTTAGTTTTAGTTACCTATTACTGTAGGATCTTCACCATAAACGTCATCTCCAACCACTGCTTCAAACATTGCTTGCCTCATAACCGCTGTGGGTCGACTTATGGTATCGCTTCTGAGATCAACTACTTTTACCTAAGGATCAATTTCTTTATAAGTATGGATTAAAGTAAAACCAAGCAGTATAAAAGACAACACTTTCTTGTGTATCCACAAAGTAATTATGCACAGAAACCGTTCAAAAACTTCCTCATTAGTATTTCTCACCATTTTGCCAATGTTTTTCTCAGTCTTAACGTCGTGATAGCCCGATTCTGAAGAGGTAAAAATTGCCTGTAAGTTGTTCACAATGTTTCTCCTGCGAATTATAGCTCCAACAAAGCGAGTCGGTCGGATCAACATAGCATTTCCCTGAAACTAAACATGTTGGTTAGGATAATTCCACATGTATCCATGAATCTTTTAGTGCTTACATACTTTGAAATATATAAGTTGAAAAAATGGCACTTGAATCGATAAGCTATCCGAAGATCTTACGAGTACAGTAACAAAGTCCAGCTATTCACAATAGACGACGTGAATACTTACAGCTTTACAAGGCCAACCTCAATGTGAATTCCATATTGATACTTAAGATATGTTAATAAATCTTTAATAAATATATATGAATGCCAAGAAAATAAAGTCATTATGAAATATATTAAAAGAATAACTTTGTCTCGGATTGCCATTTTAAGTTAAAATTCCACGCTTTTTTATCAGCTGTTTGCATTAGTTACTCGAAGAGCATGAGGCGTCTGTGGGATCGCGAAGTACTGAAACGTCGTCTGCTAGCTCATGGTTAAGTATTGGTAATTTGCGCTACAGTATTTACCTGTTAGCATCTTCTCTAAATCTGCTCCCGATAGAAGCTCAAAAGAACAGGCTTCCATCGCACGGAATGGTTCAGTTATAATGAAAGACTTACATTACATTTAATACATTAAATTAACCACTTTGGATGCAGAGAGACAAATGCTTCACTTATCTCCCCTCTTACCTACAGACAATAATACCGCTATCAAAATCATTCCTTGGAAGTGAGGTATCAATCTTTTAATCCGTTAACTTAGAACCGGTTATCTATTCCTCTCTAAAATTTTCGTATTTTTTCATATATATGGTCTGAAAAAATTAAAAATATCAAGATTTACTCATGATTTTGTTTACTATTTCACAAAAGAATTGCTCGCTTATAAAACTCAGAGTTGTGGGTAATAAATATGAAGTTACATCTCTCTTGTCTTTTATTACTTAAATGATGTACATGAATATGTACCATATTTATTAGCATATTATATAACAAACGTCTTTCTCCTAATATTTAGGGCTGAAATGTTTCCTGCATGTTATTTTTGCATGCTGCTTTCTTTTATTTAAACTCCATTGTATAGATAAGAGCTTCTTTAATTTACACATTTTTTAGTATTTAAATTAAATCTACCTATTTAAAGCTATATAAAGGCTATAATAAGTATTTAAAAAATTTGAATATTGAGTTGATTTGCATATAAAAAGTTCAGATCTCCAATTCTTTTCCATTATATTTAATATTTTTTATCTAAATTTTTATTAAAACTATTGTGTGTTAAATTCAGATATGTGATTTATACCAATGAATACTGTATATAAAACATGAAGATTTTCACATAAAATTTCAAGGAGTCAACCTGTTCATGAAATTGAACTATACATGAAGATACATGGCATATATGCCTACAGTACTTGTGATCAATTTACATTACATATCACAATCATTTATCAACAAAGCTATTATTCAGGTTTGCTAATGCTTAGTACATTCATGTAGTTTAACATAAGTGAGCATTCCTTCATTTCATTTATATGTTTGAATCAAATATACAAGTTTCATTATTGCATCTTGAACATCTTCTTTGGTAATTTCATGATATAACACTAGCCTCATGAATTCCTTTGTCATCGGGGTCATTTTAACTGCAATTTCTTTCCCTAAAATAGACTTTTCATTTTCTTCAACCTAAGAATGAAAATTTTAGAATTAAATTTAACCAAAGTAAATCGTAAATGTAAATCAGTTATACGATATTCTACTCAATGCTGAATTTACTCTATAAATCAAATGATCTATATTCTGATTATATCATTTTTCTTATTAAAATTCAATTTTGTTCTATGTACCTTTTCTAAGCGCTCACAAAATTTAACTGGATCCACCCTTTCTGAATCAAACCATATCTGCAGTATATTTGTATGCAAATTTTTTAAATCCACAGAGAAAAATTTACTTCCAGTATCTTCTATTGCTGAAATAAAAATAGGATTAAATTCAGCTATGAGAATCATATGATAAAATTCACCTACTGAAATAGAGTAATAAATTTTTGAATACTTGTGCATCAAAACTAGAAATGATGTTATGTTTTAACACAATTCACACTATTACTGAATAATAGTAGATTAAAAGTAATGCAGTATAAACATGATGATAAAGGACTTATGAAAAGCAAATTTTAATTATTTTAGAAGCAGTGGAATATCACTAGCTTGTAAGAAAATGAAAGCTATAATCTGTCTAAATTATTCCCTAGCTACTAAAATTTTAAATTACTCATTTCTGATTGAAGAATTTTCATTATTACCTTTAGCTATTCTGTAAGTATGTATATGATCAATAGCTAATCTATCAACCATGGTATCTAGAGCAACAATTGCAGTTGCTGCCATGAAACCAGCTTGACGCATTCCCCCTCCCAAAACTTTCCTCAGTCTGCGAGCTCTGAAATTAAATTCTTATAGTGGATTAATTTTTAAGTATACATGACTAAAATTAGTGGAAAAATTAAATTTCTATACTGATAGATAATTTAAATAGTGTCCGGATTAATGAAATTCTTAACCACTGTGTTTTATGTCTTATTTGTATCCAATAAAATCAGCCAAATTGTTAGTTAAAAGGAATATTGTACATACAAGTATCTTTATTTTGAGATGAAAATGATTGAGTGAAATTACTATAGGAATCATAAATCTAAGGAGAGGTTTAATTAACATAAACTGTAGCTGGTTTAATTTCCAAGAGAATCATAGAAAATAATTGTGAAAAATGAAAATATTAGTCACATCAAAAGCTTAAAAATTCAACATAAAAAATTCTCCCAATCGGAAAACAAGAGATCTCTTACAATTGATTGAAGACAATATGACATCACTCACTCTTCCATAAGTTTCTTTGGCCCTACTAAGACTGATCCAATGGGAGCTCCAAGTCCTTTACTAAAGCAGACTGAGACAGTACTGAAATTTCTAATTATTTCTTTTGCTGGAATTCCCAGATAGACTGCTGCATTGAACAGTCTTGCCCCATCCATATGTAAGGGTATATTCAAAGATGAAGCAGCTTCAGCCAGCTAGGAAAATACAGAATGTTTTATCAATGATCATTTAAACACATAAAAGTAATTCAGATATGTCATCCACAGGTGAGGCATCAAAATACTCACCTCATCTAGCCATTTCATTGGTAATGCTTTTCCTCCACACATGTTATGAGTATTTTCAACAACAATCAAAGTTGTTATTGGCTCAAATATATCTCCTTTCCTTACTTTAGACTTCATGAGGTTTATATCAAATGTGCCATCTGGATGGTTTGGAAGAATATGCAAATGAATTCCACCTAACTGTTGAGAATAAAAAACTGTTATCAGTTATTGGAATTTAGAAAGATCATGATATTCCTAAAATCTTAAACAGAAACACTCCAAGGATCAAAGTTCCTTCAATAAGCCTATTGCCATATTTTTTGCATTTCAAATATCCATTAGAAAACTCAATGAAAAGTAGCAGGAGGCAACATTTTTCCTTGCATTTTCCCAAAAACTCTCAGCATATTCATTGATTTTCCAAAAAATTCATCTCCAAAATTTATAACTGGAAAATTAATAACATGGGTGCAAAGTGGACAAAATGAGGCAATTGATACCAGAAAGACTATGCTTCTTGAAAGATAGACAAAGATATCGTGCACGTGCCTCTCTTCTAAGGAGTAAACAGGGCCATATGCTTTATGTGGTCTCTTCATGGAGCTAGACAATGTATAGTAACCGTAGGCTTCCCCAAACATCTCCCTTCCACTTTCTCTTCTCCTTACTCCTGTCGGTTTGGATGTATCCATAGAGCATGAACATATAGAGCATGACCAGTTCAAGGAACCCCACAGGACTTCAGAAGAATAATCTCATTAGAATTCATTAGAACTACACATTTCAATAGCTGAGCTATCATCTTCAGGGGAAGTAGAATAACGTTATATTGAAAGAACAATTGAGCTGATTCAGTAAACCTGGTTGCACCTTCTGGCAGCTTAAGGAATAATTAAATCTCTAAAATATTTCATCTGTTAATAAAAGTTTTGCAATGACAAGGGATGAATGTATAGATTTTGCCATGAGCATCGGAAACTTAAGAATGCTTCTAGCTGCACCACACAGTATTTATTAATTTAGACTCCATATAAAAAGATATTAGTTTTGAATTTGCTTATGATGTAGGCTAAAAGATTAACTCTAAAATAATAAATGTTGTTTCCACATATTCATAAAATCTCCAGTATTGAGTTTAGTGAAATGGCTGATTAATTTTAAATAACTGTATAATAAGATCAATCAATAATCATTTCAATGATACAGAATCTTCACTATTATGATCATAAGTGGTTGATCAAAGTCTTTAAGTATAACCTCCAAGATATTTATTTTGTAAGTAATTTCTTCCTAGATTTTTTAAGAATAAAAATGAAAAAATTGGGAAGGATAATTTTTCATTGTCAAATCTTGAAATTGTTTACCAAGACAAAATTAAGGAGATAGAATGAGCCTTGATAATTGTAAATAGTGTTCAGGCAAACAGCAAGAGCCCAGACTAGAATCTTCCTCTGCTCTTCCCTTAATAACATTTAATATCATAACTAACATTTCTCTTCAAGGTTGGTAATTGTCATAATTACATACATATAGATACATGAACCCTCCACAGTGGTGCATAAAAGATAAAGGGCCATCCAACAGTAAATAATATTGAGGCCCTACATCAGTACAGCATGAAGCCCTAAATTTGTGGGCTGAATTGAAGAGGATGTCCTATCAGTATGTCCAGTGGTGGAATTTAGTCAGTTAGCATCAGTTTGTGTGAGCTGTTTCTTAGAATATCCTGAGTTTGCCAAAGAGGTTCCTAAATCTCTCTGCTCAGATAGAGTTAATGAATGAAGAGAGATTCACAGAGATGATAGAGTGAAGGAAGTGAAGGAATAGAGTGATTGATTGTTACTTAAGCATAAACATAGGGAAAATTGAAATGCTGGATCATACTTGGGTAGAATATTTTCTGATAATGGAATAACAGAAAGATATGAGAATACTGGTAGAACATTTAAGGGTTGTAAGAAAGATCTCTGTGATTTAATGGGAGGAATCGACAAAGGTTGCAAAAATGGCAGTATAGTATGTATGTTTGTGCTAAGGTGAACAACACTAAGTAGCCTCCTGCAGAGATGGACCTAATCAAATTCAAAAATTAGGGAACCAGTGCTTACTGAGATTCCATGCACAAACAGCTTTCTCAGAATGAGATTAGAAATCCCTTACTGACAATGACACATGGTGTGCCAATACTCCTGAAACATTCCCATCTCCTCCAATTATTTCCTTTCAAGCAAGATCTCATCAGCCACAGTAATAAAAAAGGACTGTAATTTGATTGCAACCACCATGTTATATGGTATTAAATTTGGCTGAGTTACAAGGATTGTAAGACTAAACTGACTGAAGTTGGAATGGATTATAGAAGGAGTATGAGTGGAAAAATCGGAAGAGGTAGTAACAACTAGATAATGAATGAGAGATCACTGAAAGAAAGAATAAATAGAAAATATTACATAGGTATTTGACATTGATTAGGATTTACAGTAAGGAAGAATGGGAGTATAATCACAAAAATGGAGTATAGGAAAAATTTCATTGTTCTGAAAGAAGAGGAAGACCAAACAAAAACCTGGTTGAATGTGGTGAAAGAGAAGAATTAAGGAGATGAAATATTAAGGAGAAGAAATATATATGGATTAAAGAATAAGAATGAAAAAGTAAGAAAAGAGGTATGAATGTATCTGGATTGACAATTTACACAAGGGAAGGAAAATATAGCTTAGTATTATGAATAACTAATGGAGCAAAAGCCTGAACCCTGGTGAAATAGGGTGAGTGTATCATTAAAAAGGTGATTAATTCAAAATATGGTTATACTAACCTGAGCAGTGCCACCTTGTTCATAAAGGAATGTGTGACTCAGGTCCCCCATCAAAATTTCAGATCCACGTTTTGGGCAATGTACCATCACTAGCAGAGGTAAAAAAATCATCTTTGCTTGAAATTGTAGGATAGTATTTTATCAAAAGCACTTGTAGCATTAGAGTTCAGAGTAGACTAATTAGAGAATTAATAATCCCTCTATACTTCATGCTTAATCAGTTATTTCATGATATTATTTGCACACATATTTTCCTATAATTATTTTATATTTGATGAAGCTGTATTTTTTTAAATATTAACTTCTAATATTTTAATTTATTGAAACAGTTTTAATGTTTATTCTTTTATGGATACTATTATCAGTAAAATAACCTGTAAGGATATCCTCATAAGATATATTTCAGGGATAGAGTGAAAATAATATTTTTTAAACTTTACTTTGTACTTACTTCCTATGAGATTTCCCATAGTACCACTTGGTACATACAGAGCAGCCTCTTTCCCAAGCATAGCTGCAGCCTTTTTCTCCAATTCTTAGAATGAAAAAAGGATATTTACCAAATCATTCACTTATTTGTTTTGAATATTTTCTACTAATTTACCATTTACAGTTGGGTCTTCATGATAGACATCATCACCAACAATTGCTTCAAGCATGGCTTGTTTCATTAATTCAGTGGGACGGCTAATAGTGTCACTTCTCAAATCAATCACTTTCACCTTTAATTAACAAAATATTAATGTATCAGAAAATTCTACAATAAAATATTGTGAAAATAATCATCAATATATTTGCTGTTCGAATATTTCTTACCATTATAACCTTGGTTTATCGTCTTCTTTCTCGTAAGTATTCTCCTTTATGCAGATCAATTATAATTATGAAAGTATTATCCCCTGATCTGCTGCTTGAAAAAGAGATAATATTTTGCTGTAACTTCAAGAGAATGGTAAAATTTTCTTAAAGATAACCTAAGGTTCGTAATTTGAACTATAAATCTTGAGAAACGCTATAGCCATTACATTCACTAATAATGAAATAGATCTGCACCCACTTTATATGCGATTCCTAAGGGTAGATGAACCGTAATGCACTACCCCGGTTTGATTATCGAATGCTCATTGTGCAACCGATAAATTACACTACAAGGCCGCTCTCAAGGCTGTGGTTAGAATTAGCGTTAGATTAGTTAGCGCTTAGATACAAGCTTTCACAACGAGTTTTAACTACCATTCAATTTATAAAGGCTTCCATCAAAAACATTACTTTACTCAGCGGAGTTTTTTTTATTTTCTCTAAAATTTTAAGACTGTTCTCAACATTCGCAAAAACTCTTTTAATGAGTTCATTGAAAGGGTTGATGAAGTTGATTGCATAGTTCCACATTAAGCCAAGTAACGATCAGTGGCTGGAGCGCGGTCACCACCTCAAGCCATTTATCAATCGCCGAGAAAATATTTTTCCTCTGGCTTTCGACAAATAAAAGAAATGAATCACTTTTTATGCTAATTCTACGGCTCAGAAGCGCTCCGTTTTGAATTTTTAACTATGTTCCTATGGTATAAATTCTTTTCAATAAATTCCTCACTTCTATTTAATTATATACTTAGGAACGAGAAATGTTCTGGAATATATTAGCTAAAATTAAAATTATTTTCTGAAAATAATTAATCTGTATGCAAATAAATAGTTCGTAATCAATTTTGGATCCTGAATTTGTGAATCTGTCGGTTTCTTTTTCTAGTGCTAATGCGCTAGCGCATCCGGAAAAGCCGCACTTGGGAAGCATAGGCATATGCCTCCCCCCAAATGCGGCTGTTCCGGATGCCAAAGACCACCGCCAACTACAAACTCCAAAGATGTATGTTCTGGCGTTGACGTGTTGGCAGATTTCTGTCTCAGCAAAAGTATGTTAATTATTGAAAACAATTCATCTTCCGAGGCTTCATAACTATGTATTCTTGGGCTTCCGGTTAACCATGTGGGCAGCGTGTTCGACTTTAGTGATAGCGGTCCCGGTCTCGATTCCCGGTTAGAGCCCATGTGCGAAATGACCATAAATGTCTGGGCACTTATTAACAATACTATGTATTCTTCAGACAACACCAAATACAAAATCAACACAACCAGAAATTGCAATTAGAAATTTATTTTTCCTTACTGAGAGGAAAACATATCAAAGTCTCATTAGGAAGAACGCGTCATTGTGATCAACTTGTACATTCGAAATATTATTGAGGAGAGAATCACATTCCACTTCATCAAAAATCCTCTTGAAGAATCCCTCATCTATTCACGTACAGAATAACTATCTCCAAGATTGTGTTGATCAATATGATATTTGATCTAATCTGCTTAGGAAAAAATACACGCAGCTAGGCAAATCAATGGATCATCAATTTAAAAAACATATTAATTTAATTCTCATACAGGGGGAGTAATTAACCCAAGATAAAATGGACATTAATAAATGAGTAGGTACAGTATTAGTAGTAGTAGTAATATTAAAAGAATTTATAGTAAAACTATGACTAAAATAATATGTGAAACTATAATTATAACTAAAAGAATTTATAGTGAAACTAAAATGAACTTATTCTCTTATGAACTTGTTCTTTTTAACAATTTACTAGCGTACAATTCACCAAAAATCCTTAGGAAGTTTCCACCAGGGTGCAGGAGAAGGGATCAAGCGGCAGTAATTCTTCCGAAACAGGGTGGCTGGGTCTCGCTTTCTTACAAAGCTAAACATGTTCTTAATTCATGTTGAGTATTGGAGCCCAAGAGTAGAAAAAGTGCTGAGCAACAGAATTTTTGTCGAGCTCTAGTTTTCACCTATGCCGTATTCAAGTAAACTGAACTCAAGCTTTCGTGTATCCCCTATGATCCTCTTTTTTAATGGTAACACCCCTCGATTCTTAATCTATGAAATTATGAGAAATACAGTTGATCACTCGAATATGGGATGACTTTAATAAAATTTAGTGCAGTAGGATTTATGTTTCAACAGATTTTTCTGAGGCCGTTAACGTGACAAATTTTTGTTATCCCTGCATAAACTTGAGGCTCTAATGACTTTAAATTATATATTAATAATATAAGTAATTACAAATAATAGTAGTTATGAATTTAATAATTCCTTTTTTACACAAAGGGATAGAGAACCTTTTTTTCATTTATAGGCCATCTGTCCCATTAGGGTGCATGAGAATCCATTAAGCTGCATATGAGATCATCAGGTTGCACTTCACTAGTATATCATCTACTTTCAACTAGCTTAGCATTAAAATTTTATGCAAATAAACAAATATAATTACTAAGTAAATCTAGGTAGAAAATTTTCTATTTCCATACCAAAAGTATGGCAGAAATGAAGTTATTTCAACATCTCAATTTGTTTCAGAAAAAGAGCAAAAAGCCTTACTGAATGCCCAAAAATATGGCCATAATTAGCCTGTCACCCCTACCTCAGTTCAAAGGGACAATATATATATATAATGAACAGGGGCAGTAGAACATTAAATTCATAGTTTAAAGAAGTTGCTTACTAAATAAATAACCATTTTTCATTCTTATGTTAGGTCTTTTATAGAAATATTTTTTTATTTTGCCAATATCCTTTTCATCTAAACTTATGTACACTAACATAACCTATACTGATCTTTAGTTCACTCATTCAAAAATTTGTATCTAATCTCAAAAAGCAGCATAGAGCTGAATCGCTCAACTTTCAAAAATTAAGAGGCTCCTACCATCAAATAGTTTTATAACTAACCCCTATCAAAATTTTGAATCAGGGAATTCCTTGAATTTCCTGTTATCTTATTGTAGGATGATTCAAACATATAACAGATTTTTGTTCCACTTTATCAAAGGAATATTATTCTATGGATTTTTATAGGTAAAGAATGGATATAAATAAACTTTTCTGTATGGTCCATAAAGTTTTATTCCCTCAATTCAAGAGGCATACATTGAAAATGAGGAAATACAGTAAGTAATGGATCTCAAATCAAAACATTTATAAATGAATGAGCAACTTTTACAACAATAAAGATAGTTTCATGTTTTTTAACTGCATGATTTGATGTCATAAAAAGTGACATCTTTGTTCAGTCCATGCATAAAATAGTTTCAAAATTCAGAGAAACTTGAATGTAAAAATAAATATGAATTGTTCTCACAATGATTGATGTTGATAATTTAATGGTCTTATAATATCTGAAAATGTTCACCCTTTGGCAGGTAAAGTATATGTTAATTAATAAAATGACGAATATCATGGGACTGACTTATTAAAATTAACTCATATTTAAACTCATCAGCTGTCTTCACATGTTTGCCTTCCCACAAGTCAAAATTGATGTAAAAGCAGCAGATACAACTGAAATCTCCAGTAAATATTTACATATAGATCTCTCAGGATACAAGCAATCTCAATTACATCTGGAAGCACAATTTGTAACATACAATACATAAAACAGAAAGAGATTGCATCCTGATTTTTCATTAATTGCTGAAATGTAAAATATAGGCAGTTGGAGAATCACCAATTATGCTGATATCAGAAAGTATCTATTAATGCTGTATAATTATATTATATTTTTAGAGAGAGACTCAAAATGCACATGTAAATACTGATACGGGCACTTCATCTAGATAAGTATCTGATTTCATTCTTAATGATCACTAGTAGCATATCCAAGAACTTGGTTGAATTTGGGAGGAAAACTCTTCTGAAGGCACTTCAGACTCCACTGTCTTTAATAGAAACAGCTGATGAACGTTTTGACATTTCTATCTCAAGCTTTGTATCAGTTGTAATTCTGTCTTCTAGGGTAAAACCTAAAAACAAGTGAATCATAACTGTTAAACCACAATATAGTTCCATGCACCCAGGTAATTAGCAGTTAGCTTGAGTATATGAAAGCATATTATTCCAGATATTTTAATTCAAATAGTCTATCAAGACAAGTTCTAAAAGTAACTTGTCAAACACTAATTTTCATACAACATCCTTCAAAATTTCTGGGTAAAACTTAGCATTCCATACCATATTGTGGGCATGGATCTTGAATTCATGAAAAATATATGAATGAGCAAGTTTTACAATTATAATATACATATGGATTTCTCTGATTCAAATTTTATAAAAAAAAATAAATCATAATTTCATTAGATTTTATGGATATTTTTTCTCCACTAGATTTTATTAATGGCTGAAAATCCAACTGTTTGATAGTAACAGAAGAAGATATGAGATAACTTTATATTCTTTTAGATGAAACAAATCTTTAAAATAATAAAGTAATAGATGAAATTACATGTCACAATAAAAGTTATTATATTGATATACTCCAATTTCAGACTGTTACCTCGTAAGATATGATGTAAATCTGAATCACTGGATGATGTGATGAACTCTGGAATTATTATGGTATCCAAAACTCTCCTCACCGATGGTGTCAGCCTATGAAATACTATATGTTGTCCACATTTCTTAAAATCTTTTATAAGAGCTTCAATACCCTGAAAATTGAAAATAATATTAATTGATTAAAATATTATCATGAGGTAATTTCAGCAGGAATATGTACAGATTCCTGATTGAAATGAGGTAATTTATAAGGTTAGATAGTTTGGGAGAAAGAGGAAATGCTGAATATCTATCTATACTTGCATACCTTCCCGATGTATATGCACTTTCACAGAGGTCTTAAGAAGGCCACAGAAAATTTTAAAATGATTTTTATAACAGGTTTATGTTCTTATTTTTTCTTAATATATGTAAACTTAAATAGAATTTATTCTTGCTAATAATGTTTTGCTTATACTTTCAACATTTTCACCTTTTTGATAGATTCTAATCAAGATTATTTAAATATCATTTACCATTCTTGCCTTCTAGTATTTCAATTCTTTTGGTAATACATTTTATTCCTTACTTAATAGCCAACATTCTTAAAGTTATTATGCATCTAAATTACTTATGATTATCTGATTATTTTAAAAAAATTATTAAAAGAAAAAATATTAATATTTGATGGCAGATCCAAAAGTTTTTAGATTCACTATGATATGGCCTTCTTTTCACATATGTTGAATGCTACTAAATTTTCATTAATGCAATAAATTCATCATAAGTATTTCTTTTTAGTTTTCATGGTGGACCAAAGAACTAATTTCCCAGGACATGCTATTTGGTTGATATTATTTACCATCCAGATTTAGAAAATTGTATTAAATTTAATCTAAATATGAATAACCACCATAAGAAATATCTTTAATAAGAAAGCAAGTAAATCAGGTATAGTAAATTTTGCCTACAATGCCAGGAAATCTCAGAGTATTAAATAAAAGATATTGATATCCTACAGGTGAAACAGTGTTGATACTAACACAAACTACATATTGCATGTTTTGATAGTAAAAATCAATGTATGTACTCAAATATAACTTTCCTGATTTTTCTGCTTAAAAATAGAGGGGGCAGTTATTTTTGTATAATTAATTTTTCATGAGTACCTAAGATAGACCAAGAAAAGATAAATTAAATTAAATTAAAATAAGACATACATGAAAATAAAAAATCAAAAAAAGATATCAGATCTCTTGCTGATGATTGTTATGTATATGGTATGCAGAGGAAGGACATGATGACTTTTTTCATTATTTGTGGGACCAAAACAAGCGGTTAAGTTATATTTGAGGGGTATTTAAATTCTAGTAAACATGGCATGAATGAGGAGAAAGGTCGAATGATACAATAGACTCTAAAAGAACCATTAAAGAGCACTTACATGCATCACAGTGTAATCTGCTCGGTGAACTTGTACACAGTCTACCACAAGGGGTAAATGGGATAATTTTTCATCCAATCTGGTACGAGACACTACTTCTCGCAAGTAATCAATGGCTGGGAACATGAGACCTGAATCGGGAGTTAATTTTAGATACGGTGGAACTCCAGGAATATCCTGAGGAAAAGTGAAACATAAAACAGGTGAAAATTAATGAGCTAAAAAATAAAAAGTAATAAAGACTTGCAATAAACTATTTCACTGTAATGCTTAATAACTTAACAGCCTAATCAAACAATTTCATTTTTTTAAATTAGAATATATCTATAGATGTTCTTCAAAATACACATGGATCGCATATAATCAAGTAGAATACAAATACAGAAAATATATCATATATAAATTATACAAACAATTATGTGACTGAAATTTGTGTTAGGCTTATGTGAATAACAACTATGTATACTTACAGTGACCTTTTCCACAACTATTTCAGGCCTTGCACTTCCATGCATAACAAAAGCTACATCAACTGCAACTCCCACAAGAAGACCATACTCAACTCCAATTAAGAGGCAGGCAAAGAAAGTAATGAACGCTGGAACAAGATCTCTCTCTGCAACAAGATAGAAATATTTTGATATATCTAAATTTCTGTTTATAATAGCTTATCTAGTTAATTGTAAAACCACTTCTTAATAAACTCTACTTTCTAGAATATGTAAATAAATTATGAATGTAAAGTTTCAGTAATATATACCTATATTCTTTGTGATTTACTTACTAGTGCTTTAGTAAATATATCTATTTATAATAAGGCCAAGGTAGACTACAAATATTCAAATGAACTTACTGTTTGACTTCCACATTGGTTTCACCTTCCCAACATCAACCATAAATATGACAGCACATATGATGACAGAGGCAAGAGTAGCTTTTGGGATGAAGTAGAAGTATGGAGTAAGGAATGTTAAAGCGAGAATCACCATGATACCTATTCAAGAGTACAGGAAATAGAGGTTAGTTTGAAATAGTCAGTAATAAAAATATAAAATAATAAAATGTATAAAATATAATAGAATTCAATGAACAAAAGTTATTAATGAGTATACTCTAAACAAGAATAACTTTATTTGATAGAATTATTTAATTTCTTTGGAAATTTGTCTACATCTTTATGCTACTCAAAATTTCAGAGGTTGCAGCTTCCTGTCATGCAATTCAAGATAAAGTATCTCAAAGCTATGCTGTAATTATATCATATATATGATAAATAAATACATGGTAAATTTTGGTCTAAAGAAATTTTAGAGATCCAATCATATTTATGTAATTTTTTAATAATTATTAACCTATATTATATGATGGCAGATTTTTATAAAAAGAATTGCTTTGATGGGAGAACTTGGACTGTGAACCTTAACTCAAATGTCATTAAGAAGGATTTTTACCTGTGTATACTCCAGCGAAGGGAGTCAAAACACCACTGGCATTACTCACAGCACTTCTGGAAAATGAGCCATTGACTGGCATTGAGCGGAAAAAAGAACCAAGGATGTTACAGAACCCCAGGGCAATCATCTCTTGAGTAGCATCCACCACTTTACCATTGGCTGGAATAAAACATGAAATTGCATTAGAACACTGTTTCAACCCAGTAATAACTGGCTTGTATAATTGTAAGCAGTTCAAGGAAAAAGATGGAATAAAAATCGAGAGGAAACCTTTCATAGAGATGGAAAATTTTACTCTCTATCAGTAATTTCAGAATTAGTTGTAAAAATATACAGACTCTTAAATTAAATTCATAAAAACTTTGTTACTTATACATTACTATTGGATTAAAATGAATTAGATTGGATTAGAATGAATTTTTGATTCAACAAAATACAACATCTCTCCATTAGAATAAATACACTGGTTACTACTAAACAGAGCTTCAATTGAATGCAATCTTCAATTATACAAGAAAAGAAAATATCTTCAATTTGTTTGATAATTTTAAAACTAAAACCTATTTCATGTAAATTAATGCCAATTTTTCCAGCTCTGTTTTATCGATTTTTTTGTTTAAAAGTGATTGATTACTGAAGAAAAACTTACCGAAGGCCTTTGCTATTGCAACATTTCCAAGGATACCAATGATAGGTGTAACAAATACACCACTGCCTAGATACCGGCACATGTCCATAAATCCATAGGTAGAGTTGCCAAAAGTGGTAGAGAAGGGTGGTGGACCAACATGGGGAAGGCCGACATCAATATCACCTAATGGATCAAAAATTGTTTTTATGAAAAAGTTCTGGTCTACAAGAAATAATTTAAATCAATCAGATATAATTATAATTAATTAATAACGAATGTATAATTTATACTATATCTCTCTTTTTCCTTTCTCTGATGAAGTGTGATTTACATTTTCTAAATATTTTTACTTTCATTCGGTTAAAAAATTATATAAAAAGAATACATAAAGACAATAAGGGCTTTTTAATATTTATGATCTATATTTATTAATTCATTCATTTAGAGGGAATTAGTTTCAAAAGATTATACTATAGTGTCACACATTCCAAAAGCATTATCACATCAAAGCTGATTTGCCTTAATGTGAGGAAAGAAAAGGTCATAGCATCTCTCTATAAAATCAACGAATGGGATCCCTCTTTTTTAATTATGAACAATATGGAATAAATAAATATTAGGGGCTTAGTAAAAGGGAATGAATAATAGGGACAGTGTATAAATAAATTTTTGCCCTCTGTTACTCCAAGATGCAGTAGTTAATTGCCATTTAAATAATAGAGGTTTAATGTCTTTTCTGAACATCTTCTTTTACGACAAATTAAAAATTTTCATATTATTGCCTAATCCTAATAGCCCCACTAGGAGCGTAAACATGAAATTAATAAGAATACTTGACAACCCACCTGTTAATACAAAAGGTGTTTCCCCTTTGCTTTTAAAAATAAAGGCAATAAATGCACAGACTACGACGACAAGGGCATTTCTGGCATTGGCAAAGAACCAGAAGAATTTGTTGAGAGCCTTTCCTCTTGGTGTGTCTTCTTTTACTTTGTAGTCTTTCAGCATCTGTTAGAAATAAAGTATAAAAGTGTCAAGTAACAATCAACAACCATAATCGATAGTCTTCAAATGCACAATAAATAACAAATAAATAATAATATTTTACTTAAACTACTAATTTTTTTACAAATAATATTTTATAAACGATAAGAAAATTGTTAAACCTGACATAACTACTACAATGGCTTTACAGCATATTAAAAACTAACAATTGGTCATTCTATCATAAAGCTATTTTTTACAAGCTAGTTAAATCAATCTTTAAGCTCGGCAGACTATCCATCAGACGTTATACTAGTCGTAGTTCTAGTAATAATTGATTGAGAATTACATTTCGCTAAATTTTTCACATTATGACTGTTCGAATAAGTTAAAGTAGGAGAGTGACTGATATTCAAAAAGTTCTTAGGAGTACCACGTTTTGGTTCAATGTTTACCCATTATTTTCTCAGTTCTTTAAGATGAATTTTAAATTATTGATTACGGACGACCTCAGCATTTCCTTACAAATCGTAAAAAATACATAGCCCACAATATATAAAAGAAATTTAACTTCCAATCAGAACGATTCCCACCCAAAACGGACAACGCGTTCAGCCTTGATGAGGTCGGTCCCGGTTTCGATTCCCGGTCGTGGCCTAAATGTGCGAAATGACTTAAGCTTTCGAAACGCTTTCAATAGAGTCCATTAGGTATAAGGAGATCAACTCCATGAAAACTAAAATCTTAATCATCGGAAGCATGCGCTTTGGATAAAAAACCGAGACCACGTTGATCTGTATACTTCTGTAAACATCTGTATACTGTATCTGTATAATCTTTCGCAAGTTACACAGACGCAGGCAAAATTCTTATCAAAAATTCAAATAACATCTAATCCAGTGGATTTCCTTAATTTTACGACCAAATTCGACGCACGAATTAATCTATAACATTATTTAGTTAAATCCTGTTTCGATTATGAGTCTCCACTGTTCGAGATTCGGAAATGACTATAAAATATGCTTAAATCAATTCAATCAATTATATGCTAATTTGTAGAATGTGTCAACATTCCATGCCAAACAATGCCAAAGTCTGTTTTATCCACTGAGAATTAATTTTGCATTTTTTCCTGTAACGTGAAAGGTTATAACGGAAATGTTTCATTCACTTCCTGATTTCAAAAGAGAATTTGGTAATTTTGCTTAAGTAGACAATAAAACATATGAATCAGCTATGACGATCAGAGGATTGAATATACGAGGAAAAAACTTAATGAGATACCTCGAAGTCCATGTTTTGATTTTGCGAATACGATCTCTTGATGAGCTCTAATGATGAGTACGTCAGTGTTGTCGTGAAACGGAGCACGCTCTCTTAATTTTTCGACTAGTTACATTTATCAATAAACGTCACGCATGTTTTCTACTGATTCAGTTTCTTAATTGATACCCGAAAATTAGCGCTCATTTACATACTGAAGGATCCGTTGCAAATTTCCAGTCAAGAGAGTTGTTTTTCATGAATGTCGAATGCGCTAATTTACCCTTATTAGTAGCAGAGTAGTTATGCAGCAAACACTAAGGACGATGTCCCATGTCCTTGCTTCACCCACGTGGTGATACACTTGTATCCAAATCTCTTTGAATCCTTCTGCTTTGAACTTAAGCCCTAGAAGACCTTTGATCTGCGCACAGGCGATGATGAGAGCGGCAGCGGAAGTGAAGCCAGAGATGACCGGTAGTGATACAAATTCCACGAGGAAACCTGATTGAGAGAGAATTTTTAACACCTGAGTCTGGCAGATAAACTCAACACATACACGAAAGACCAGTGACAATCTAAAACTTCAACTGCGATAACACAAAAAATACGTGGAGGATATTGGATATGATATTATGAATTGAAAATTAAAACATTTGACAATTAAATTAATCATTAAAAAATTATCCCCTTACATAGATGAATGTGAGCTTTTAAGCTAATTTTTTTGAAGAAAATGGCAATTACAGTTGACATAATTATACCCTGGGAACAAACTCTGAAGCCTGGTGGTTCCAGGGCTTCGAATCGAAATTATTTTCGTCCTGGTTTTTTTATCCGGTTAAATGAAAACGCCAAATATTGGTTAGGTTTCAGTTTCGCTCCGGCAAACCGGTTCGCAGTTTTATCCCGCTCCAATAAAAGAATCCTTATGAAAGGCTTATATTGTAAGGATTCCCTTAAACAGATATTTTAAATGAAATTTTGGAATAAAACTATTAATATTTATAAAGAAAAACAAATTATGTTATTAAATTTTAATTGTGAATACTAGTTGCAATTGACCGTTGCGTATTTTTATGAAATATAATTACTCTTACACTTTATGAGAATACGAACCGGAAATTGGAACGGAAAAATAATGTTCCCGGTTTCTGTTGAGGTTCAAGGATTTTGGTTCAATGCCTTGAGTAGTTCAGAATGAATTAATAAATTATGGTTTTAGTGCAATCTTTTGCATTACCTCTAAAATTCCTTGTTCTTTTGAGTACAGGTAAGAGTATAATTGGTTGACAGAGAGATGTAACAAGTTTAATATCTCGAAATTAGATTTTATGGTTTAAATAAAAAATTACAATTTGATTAATATGATCTTTTCTCCTATTCAGATAATTGTTTGTGAATAAAACGTTTTTCAGCGATAGAAATATTTTCTTAGATTTATCGTTTCTGTTTATATATTCTACTTACCTAAATGGAAAATACCGCACACAAGTTCTATAATACCGGCAAGGAAGCAAAGGAGTACCGCCATTTCCGGACTCGTATCGTGTGTGTAGTTAAACGTGAGCAAGGACAGGAGAGCTGAGGGACCAATGTTGACTTCTGGACAAGTTCCCAGTAAGATATATACGAAACTTCCGGCGAAGGATGAGTACAAACCATACTAAAGGAGGAAAGATATTCAAAATAATATTAACAATACTCTTAAATGTCTTAGACGTTTTGTCTTCTTATACAAATTCATATATTTGCTCTACTTAGGATTGATTGAAACTTACACCTTCAAATTCTTACAGGCCATTCACGCTTAAAATAATTAATAATAGTGCAGTTTTCATTCTTAAAATCTCTTGGTACCCATGAAACTAGAAATTTTTCGATCAATGACCGAGGATGGTCTAATTTAACATAAGGTGGAATAGGTTTACGATTTGGGACATCCCAATCCGCAAAATAACAGACGTGCAACTCAATTATTACTTGAGTGTATTTAATGGAATAATGCAATATTTAAATATTAATCCATTTCGAACCTTTAAAAAGAATTCGTAAATTTTAACAATGAATTTTATATCTTTCGGTTAATAACTTAATTCCTTCAAAATTTATTCTTGAAAAAATATAAGGGCTATACAATTTTCAACTTTACGTCATAATCGAGAAAATTAATTCGGAGATTAGTAATTATTATTTAAATAATATGTAATACTCATAGGGAATGTCGTTATGTAAAAGTAACAGACCCAAAATCCTATTGATAATTTTTAATAAACAGTCATACCAAATTATGTATAAAAATATTTTTATACATGAATATGGTTTTCATATGGATTATTTATTTATTGGTAAAGTAATACTTCTTTTTACTGGGCGAAGATATGGTATCATGCCAGAAAATGAAAATTATATAAACTTAAATGAAATTTAAACGAAATATATAAAAAAAAGTTCCAATTACCAGAAAAAATGAAAAATTTTCGGTCTTTTCGAAAACGCAGATGTAGCATGATATAACCATTATTAATTATAAATATGGCTACATTTCTCTTGAATCGATTAGACAATTGTCATTATTTTAGTATCATTATTACATTTTGTAGAACATTGAGTCTATTTGTACCTATTTTCGAGAGTACTGAGAGGAGTTTTTCGATTTCACTGCATTATCCGCATGCAAGATAAAAATATACAACTTCATGTTTTACTGGCATACCTCATAATTAGTATCTGTTTATCCACGGCTTCGGAGTGTACGTCAAAAATGAAAATAAAATCACGGCTTAAGCTGGCTAATCAAAAGTATGCATATCGAATTAAACAGAAATACATATGATAGAATGACTTCCCGTAGTCTTCCTTTCCTATTTTTTTTATTGATATTATTAATAGTCACATTAAGATCTGTGGAGATTAGCTTCGTGAATTCATATTTTGTTACTTTATCTCTTTATATTTAGTTATCTTATATCCTACATTCGCATATCAATTGATTAATCATAGTAACAAGACTCACCTGAGCGCTAAGACCAGCGAGGCCTGCATAAGCGATGGCTTGAGGGATAAGTGTTAATCCAATTGTGATTCCGGCAACGGCATCTGCAGCCGCCTTGTGCGAGTCGTAGGTCGGGCCCCAAACCAGCGGTGGAAAACGTCTTTTAATTAGATGTTTAGCTCCAGAGACACAGCGCTGACCCGCATCCGACTCCCTTCGAAGGGACCATCTCGCAGTGGTAACCATGGTGACGTCTTCCGAAAAACCAATAACATCTCGATTAAAATAACTCCTACCACTTCTTATTGGCAATATATACCATTACCATTATAATATACCATTCGTATGAAGTAGCTTCCTTTATAATTTAATACAGATAGCATAAGCAGTTCCTTTTCCTATTTTTCTTGCCGCATATAACAAGAAGGAGAGTAAATGGCTTGAATAATTTCGAGTCAGGTTTTACACTTTTCTTTTAGAGCTCTCTGAATGACACCATCTGTCCATCTCTGATTTAATCTTCTAAAAAATTAGATTAACCAGACTATCATTGATAGATACCTCCAAAGTCTCTCTGTTCAGCTCCGAAAATTTCATTAGTAACTGAAACGTCCAATTTCATGCGACTATATCCTTCCAGTAACTTTGTACTCCAGAATGAGAAGGAGATGAAACACTCAACATTTTTCACATTCGAATGTCTCCCTCTATTTCATACTGATGACAGAAAGTTCAAAGTAAATACTCTCTCTCTCTCTCTCTACAAGCAATTCAATAGTTCGAACCCTCACGTTCTCTACAGACACAGAAACAAAAGTACTGAACGGTGGCACGCATGGGTTTGAAATGAAGTTTTCAAGCCAGAAATGTTAAGTCAAAAGGCTCTTTTGTTCTTGTCCCCACAATTCTGATGGAATAAACGTGACAGAGAAAATTACAGGAATAAATATCGTACCCACTCTCTCACTTTTCACAGTAATCTCTAACCGTGAAGGTCGACCTTGACCGTGCCTTTCGTTGATGCAGAGCAATTATTATGTCATTCAGCGTGCGTTTTTCCCCTTCCATGTTTACACGAAGAAATCCATGGCAGGTGAATTTGAATAATTCATAGGTAATGCTATTGATATAAAGAATAAAATATTCTAAAAGATATAGAGTTCTCCTTTTATACTCTCTTTATTATTAAGCTTATTTAGAATCTTTTCAAGGGGTTTAAGGAATCAAGGGTTTTAAGACAATTTCCTTATAAACACCACAAATAACCACCAAATTATAACCCAATTAACTTATAAATGTCTTTTTGATATGGCTAATGCAGCAAATGTGTAGTGATCGTAGGAACATTTCGTAATCAGACCTTAATTCAAGTTTATCGTCGCATCCTGGGCAAATTACTAGTACTTACGCTCTTACAAAGACGAGGGACGTTCTCCCATTCGCAAATGATCTTATATAAAAACATAGGAAAATGACAAGATGTCAACAGATATCACTTCATACATAGGAAAATGAAAAATTTCACATTAAAGTATATGTAAATTATATATTATCAAGTCAAATTATAACGTAAAAGAATAATAGGAATAATCACCTCTCAACTAAAATCAACGAGCACGAACGCTTTGTAAGTCTCAAGAGCAGAATTCAAGAGTACCTTAATTTCGGTAGTGACATATTTCATAAAATTTATAACCAACAAATTCCTTGCCAATCCATTCCATTGCGTGAGATTCTGACATAATGTATGCAATTGTGCCAATCATAGTCTAAGATGTTATTATTAACGAAATTAATAGCCAAAAAATTAATGAACGAAATACATGAATGTTACTAATCGATGGAATCTTAACTTTTTGACTTTTGAGCATGAGTGTTTTATTGAAGAATATGTAAAAAGGAAAGTGCCGTCAGAGTTCCGCGTGCCGAAAAATTCTATCACGTGCCTCTTTGCGCCTTAGATTCGCCACCTTTACTCCAAAGGAACCCTCAACTCCCACTTCCGTAAATTAGATACGGTTCCATGATTTCCACGCAAAGAAATTTTTTATTTTGTTTTGTTTTAAGGAAAATCCGATGGAAAAGTAAAGTCACGTTCAGGAAATGATGCGAACATGTGAGGAAACATTAATTAACCTTGAGCAATGAATTCTTTCCCAACCAAACAGGTTGCAATGTTCAAATACTTGAAGTAGATTCCAACGATGAGGTGAAAGTGAAAAATTGCTTTTACCTTTATATTTATAGATTTCAATTTTTTATGCTCGGTAATCGACACAATTCTTCGAGTCTAACTTCTGTATGTCATATTCTTGCTCATCTATTTCTTTTTCTCCATCTATGTAACTGTACAAACTGTGTTTTGAGATACATTTTCGCAGTATTCTCATCGAATTCGACATACTAATGCGTTGATTTAACCTAGGAATATCGAGTTAAAATTTTATTTTAAAAATAACTCAGAACAGTGCACGGCACAATCCGAGTTTCATTTAACCAATATCATTGTAGTTCAAAAAGAAAGATCCTTCCAAAAAATCTCGTTTTAAATTTAAGTTTTGAATCATTCTTGTTTCACTTTGCTAAAGTCTCTTCGACTTAATTCAATCTAGTTGGTCCTACTTAAAAATGTATGGTTCAGCACGCCCTATTTATACCACGATAAACGATCCTTGAGACACTTTATTTAGCACTTTGACATTATACCCTGTGAGCGTTTCTACCAATACTTTCACAATAATTTCGAAAAAAATCAGGGGGTCAGCATTCCGACTTAACCCAAGAATTTTTTTTTCAGCAAATATTGTTTGGTGAAAAGAGATTACCTGCTCATCTAGGTAGCTATCTCCCTTACCGGCGAAATTTCTCCAGAGTGAGAAATGTTTGAAACGAAATCCTTTGAATGGGAGGTTTACTTGGCTCGGCGTAGAGTGAAAGGGCGTTTAAGATAAGAGCAGTGCAAGGTTGAGTAAGCCTTCCATATTTATCCGGCGAAAACGCATTCTTTCATAGACGAGAAAAGTCACTTAGAGGAGAGACATCAAACATACTTACTAGCTTATTTCAGTTTATCAGGGACGTGACACGGAGGTGAAAATTAAGGAGCCTTAAGGGTTCACCTCAAAGAATTTGCGCTGACATCTCTCAGAGATTCATTTTTGGATACTCATGGAACCTACACCCTACTGGAGTTGCTTTGGTATTTCCTTCCTCAGAGAGACTCCGAAAGGAAAATATGTTTCGAATCCATATCCAAGCATATGCTGTTATTATTTTCTCCATTCCTAATTGTGGATTTATTGTTTTATACAAGAAGAATTCCAGATCTTAAAAATCCTCTTTAACGTGAACTTCACCATTTCTTCTTTGTTCTTAAATCGGTCACAGAAAAATATTATTAACCAATTTAGCACAGATTAATATGGCTTGCTTCCATCGATGGATGATATATTTTAAGTAAGGTCAGTGTTAGAATCTAAAGGTAATTCATCTGTATTGAGACTTTGTAAGCCGAATCAGAAGGGGACTGTTAATAAAGAAGTGACGTTAGTTCAATAGCATAAAATTTAAGCATATTTATGAAATTTATTCATATTGCATGAAGTTCTTAAATAAAAATAAATGAATATTTAAACTATCTAAAACATAATCAATCGAACACTATTATAGTATATACTATGATATGGGATAAATATAGACATAACTAAAGAAATACTTTTCTCTGCCTTGTTTAAATATTGTGTGGAAATAGAAAGCATGCTCAGAAGAGTTATTCATTCAAGTTATTATTTGGATAGTTAGGTACGTGGGAGTGTCGATGATATTTGTGTTGACGCTTTTGAATGACGAAGTATAATTTCGCACATTCCAAACATAATTATAGCTAATGATCTCTCTGGGTAAGTGCGTCCCACAGCAATTCTAAAGTTTTGCATAACGTCTTTTATTAAGAAAAATGCAAAAGCATGGTAAATTTTATAATAATTTATTCTGTTATTGGTTATGATGTTGCTTAAGAAAAAAATTAGCTTAAACTAATTTCTATTAAACTAGCGGTTAAAGTGACGGAGGTAATTGCTATCTTTAAGTTGACCGAAACCCTGTGTAGATGTAATTGGCAGGTAAAATATGCTGACAAAGCTCACGGCTAATAAATTAGAGGAAGTATAGAGAGAGGAAAGGATTCTTAAGGTTCATCCTTGGGAAACACCTCCGCATATATCCATGATGAAATGTCATTACCAACTTTCATTACCGTCTTGGTTCAACTTTCGAAAGAGGGCAAAAGTTAATTTTAAGGCACTTTCGAGTTATGTAACAGAAGCAAAAGGTTTGTGACAGTCATAGCACAAAGTCGAACTTATTATCAGAAGCACATCAAATATTTCCAATCACTTTCAAAGGACGCAGTAGTCGAAATCCACACTTAAATATAACGAACATCTTAAAGGTTTTTAAATATCCGAAACATGATAAAGCTACGGGATTCCATGTCCATGTTTCCATGTTGTAAATGTCTAGAAATGATGATGAAAGATACAGTATTAAGATTGGGTAGACAAAGATTTATTTTATTTATTTATTTTATATTCCTTTATCCTCTCTCAAATTCCTAAATAATAAGCCATTTCTAATTACGCAAAAAATATGAAAGAAAGGAAAACTTCTAGAGACTTCTTTATATGGTAATATCTCTCCAAAGTACGGTGTTAGACTCATTTGACTTAGATAAAAACCTGCTATACTTTATCTTAGTAATTCATGGTGGGTTATAAACAGTATGAAACACGCTTAATTCCATCGAAATATTCAACGAAACTTATAAGTAACATAAACAATTTAACAAAATTGCTGAATCTTTTTCAAAATATGCATTCAACGCGTAAATTACATTGTGTCTATTCGACCAATTTTTATCAATTCGTGATATATTAACGTTGCCAACGAGTAACAATTGTGGATTTTGTGGACGGACTGGATTGGTATTCCGAGAAATGGTAATATTTTTGCCACACATTTCACACTAAAACAAAAGTTTGACTTGTTAAATGTAGTCACGTCATCAAAGTTTAACGGCATAAATTGCTTCGCCCATTGTCTCCAATTGGCGGATGTCTCGCCAAAGACGCGGGACCAGTAAAATACCTCCATTCAGTTTCGCCCACTGAGCGTATATGAAGGACAGCAAGCGCACTGCCACTCAATTCCGTCACTTCTAGAAAATTTAACCTCTTTAAGGCTCTCTGAAGGAATGTTACTCCATGAAGCAAAGTTCGAAAACTGTTTGATAATCTAAAATTTCCTCTAATATTGTCCTGCTGTTGTATTATAAAGCTCTTGTTATCTCACATATTTCTAAAAAAATTCCACTGTTTTCCATTTAAACTAGAATTATTTATTAAGGGAATAAAGACGGGTTGAAAAAGTTACTCTGGAAGAAAGGAGAGTAAAATCTGATATAAATTAGGTTCGACTCAGTAAGGAGATACAAAAATTTTAGGAGCAGTTTCTTCCCTAATAATTATGCAACCACACACTGCAGTTCAGGAATGTATGTACGTGCATTTTCCATTGTCATTCCAATTTAAATTTTGTTTACGAAACTTTAAGATGAAATGAGAATGAAAATATTTTATAATCCAACATTAAAATTATATCCTCGTTCTAAAATGCGAATTGTAGCACCTGTAAGTATATAGTTCTACTATTATCGTGTCAGATGAGTTTAGGAACCGATTCGGCGAACTCGGGAAGTTCTAAGAACCGGTTCAAGTGAACCGGTAAGAACCTGCTGGTTCGACTGCTCTTTCTAGTCCACGCAACTTCCTCTCCATCACTGTCATTGTGAGGGAGAATTGGTCTGGCTGTAGGGGAAGATATCAAAGGTATCAATTGCTATTACCAAAACTATTGCTCAATGCTTTGCTCTTCCTTAGGCCTCTCAATTCAAAGAATTAGTGGTAAATGACACGCTTTAAGCCAAGATGGTATGAAAAAAGATTCTATCAGAAGTCGAAAAACCACTGCACTCAATCTTCAACTTATGTTACTGCAGTAATAAAATACTGTGTAAGAGTAATTGAAGTTATGTAAGATTATTTTTCAAATGATACAGAAGAGTTACAGAAATCCTATAAGATAGTTAAACTATCTTTCACAAAACAACAAGGAAACTCGATGAATTCCAATAGAGCGATGTTCTACAAGGAAGTAATATAAGAAAAAATGTCCAAAGAAATAATTACTTTGCATTTATAAAAGGGAATAATTGAATTGTTCAATGCATATATTGTTTAAATTAAGAACTGATTCAAGATATGAGACTTAAATGAAATCACCACTAGTCACTACTTACACTACATGAAATCACTAGCAATAGTCCACTTTTGTCCACTGTTTCTATTTTAAAGAAATATTTAAGAATCATCATTTCAGATCGCTAACAGATATTGGCATGAATCATATTAACTTCCAAAAGTAGGTATATGAAATAATAAAATCCTACCACAGTCCGCTATCGCAACTGAATTCTGGATAGAAAAAGAACTAAGCATTACTTTGTACTCAAGGGATATGGCCCATAGAAAATGATACTTAAGAATAATCTGCCTCTTAATTCAAAGAACATTCAACTAAATTTATAGAATATTTCTTCCCAGTTTCAATAAATTTTAATCGAGACCTATATTTAAGAACGCCTGTTAACATCCTTTCCAAAATTCAATAGTTTCTTTCTTATATATTCCAAATTTCTATTCCAAAAAATGGCTAAAGCATAAACTATAAATAAAAGACTAAAGTTCTTCAACCGAAAGATAATTTTTTCTAATGAATAATATGTTCTATAAGACTTTATTACGCTAATTTAGGCTTGACTGTATGACAGAAAATTTCCGCATCCGTAAAATTGTTTCTATAATTTCTCTTCAGCTCATGCAAAAATTTATCTATGAAGAATAAATTTTTGCACATCTTGTTTTATAAGATGAACGTAAACAATGACATAAAAGTAAGAATAAACAATTATTCATAATTCCAATTATTCAACACTTAGCCCTTTGAAACTTTTCCATCTGTGATAGAAATATGGAAACCATATTATATACAATATACATAACTTATAAAGAAAGACATGGTGATTAACTTTTAGCAATCTAGCATAAGACTCACCTTTACGTGGTTACACCTCCGATGGAGTCGGTTGGTGACCTATCCAATGGCGAATCGTGTCCCGTATGTTCGTCCTGTCACTTCGGAGTCGTAGTTTGGAGTGGGCGCATCTTATATAGCAGAGATGTCGACGATCGGAGGATCTCGATGAGGGAGTGCGTGGGAGAAGGTGGAGGGGGAACCGCCATCCACAGTGGCTGAAATGATTCGGCCAAGACGATTTCTTTTATTCTCCCTTCATCCCTTTGTATTGCTCCGTGCTTTATCAATGAGGAACCAAGTCCATTGTGATTCGCACAAACCTATTCTCTGCTCCATATTCTCCAATGGGCCGCAGTCAAGTATGTCACCACAATGTGTTCCCTCCGATTGAAATTTCGAAAAGTCACCAAAACGTTTTCGCCTTAAAAACAGGGAGACAAATGTATAATCAATTGAGAAAGAATCTCCTCCTATTTCTCTTTCCTTTCTCTTTTTTCTTACAAAAAAAGACGGAGGAAAATTTGTTGACACGCAAAAAATTGTGCTCTGAACCCTCTTCTACATAATTATCTCACAAATATTTTCCATAATCTCAGAAATATACCCTTAACCTTAAAAAAAATAAGTTTGTGATTCTTATGCTTTCCTACTAATACTTGTTTTAATATTAAAAAGAATTGCTAAAGGTTCCTGAATCATTCCGTCACACGAAAAAGGAATTGAATCGGAACTGAACTATTAAATCTAAATTTGCAGTGTGACAAATAAATCATTGGCTTGTTGCAAGAATAATGCAGGATTGAATGAAAACATTTAAAAACCTAAAACTCGTCCGTTGCACTGGTACAATATAGAAGAAGTCTTTATGTTGGCCATGATTAAAATATACTCAACCTAAAGTGGAAATGCTCTGCAATGCGACGTAAATTTACTTTTCGATCAAAAACTAAGCTAAATTCCTAACAAAAATGTATAAATACGGTGAAATGAAGTATGATTACAATAGCCTTACTTAAATACATACTGGGTTAAAAATGTGCAGTGATTGCGAGAAAAATATCCTTTGGGTAACGACGCAAACTTTACCTTACGCCTCTTGATAAATCATAATATACTTGTAGGAATTGGATCGAAATAAATTTGAGGTTATCATTTCTAAGCTCTTCTATCAAATAAAAGTCCATGCTGTTACTTTAAAGAGGAAACATTTTAAAGAGCCAAAAGTCAAAGACCCTAGATAAGGTCGCAGATGTTCATCTGTTATAAAATCTTCGGAGACGGTTTAATTTACCATCTGGTGGAAATTGATATTTAAAATTTATTGAGTAAAATATTGAAAATCGAGCAATTAAGGAGTAAAATAATCGGAAATTGATTCATTTGGGGTGAGTTGATTCAAGATCATGGGAATTCGGCGAAAACATGAAGAGCAACAGCAAACTTAAACCTATCCGTGACAGCTGATTTCCTTGTAGACAGCTGAAAATGCTGCTGTGTCTCAAATAACTGTTCTACCCTCAACTCAAATAACTGTTCCAACATCAAATTATAATTGCTGTCATATTTAAATTTAAGTGAATAGAGTAAAAACTCGCAGTAAACGTATATCAGGGAATATTTGTCACAATTTCAAGTTCTTTCTCCATTGTAAACAATATTTTATTTTCTTTGGCTCACAAAAATAAACTCGTTCGTGTCCCAATTTCTTTACCTTTCCGTTTTACATGTATGAGGAATTTGTAACAGTACATCAATGTATTTACTTGAGAACACTTTAAGAGCCAAATGTCTCCGCTTTCTTTCGAAAGGGATTTCACTTGTCACCTTAGAAAGCAGTATTAATGTTTGAGCGTACTCGAGAATTTACGTTGAGCCACACATGCATATATGAGTAATATGCCACATTAGCAACAAGATAATTCCCTTTCTGAGGCTTTTCTTGGCAAAGCACTCAATACTTTTGGCAAAGTTCCTCTACTTAGATGCATATCAGTACCCCCGTATGATTATCGCTGCAATTTAGCTGTAAATGAATAAAGATTTCCTGTATTTATTCGTATAAATCTTTTTCTGTTGCCATGAAAGCTGACAGTGATACGAAAAATCATGTTCCTAATGAAAATTAGTTTCATGTAATCTTTTCGTTCTACGGGAAAATTAATTCTAACGGAGAACCTGAAAAAATTTATTTTTTTATTTATTTATATTTTATGACTTCAAATAGGCATCTAGTCAGGTGGCAGTCAGTGACCCTTTAACGCTGTTACCTAATTCAGGAAAAATGTATGATTCATGAATGAAAATGCTCCTCCTAAGGAATAAGTAGGTAAAATGAAGTAAGGGTTACTTTAAAACATAGATATTTTCATTTGATGTTTTCAAATGTAATGATAAGGTTGAGGGAGTGAGTAGAAAGGGTGCAAATTAAGAGTGGGGAATGCGTACCTAGGACGGACGGTGTCGACCTCATGTTGCGAGATGACAGTACGTCACAACTCTGATGAGAAAGTCCTTGGGAGAGGGGATAGCTGACGACGTACACACATCAGGACTGATCGGATACTTCAGTCCGGAAGAAATGGAAACCTCGCAATCTTCGTCGCTATTTCCGTTGCCGGCATTGTTTATGTAGGACACGCACGAAAAGTAGGACGCAGAAACAAAACGATCGAGTCCGAAACCAACTAACACTCACTGAAAATGTAATTGAAAGTAACCTTCGCGATGCTTATTAACTCTTTGCTCTTATTAGTCACACACGACACTTTTCGGCGAGGAATCCGTCGTTGGAGAGACGTTCCGAGTCATCTTTTAGCACATATTGCATTACAAAATCCATACAAAACAATCGATTAATCATTTTAAAACATGATTTTTAAATTTACAGGCACTAAGGAGGGTTGTTCATTCTCGGACGCTCGTGAGGGCGGCGAATATGTATCAACATTGCGGAAAAATATATCTGGAAAAACGAAGAGAGATACGTAATTTAAGTATTACTGATTTCAAAATCTAAGTATCGCTAATATTTTAGAGTAAAAATCTTGACTTGGGAGAGTTTGATTTTAAGGCTATATCAAATGAGAAGCCCACCGACAATATTCGGAGAACATGGCACTCCTGTATCCTTAGGATGCCACTGAAGTTGCCTACATTGCTTCATATTCAGGCAGCAGTTTTGCCAACTACAAAGCGACAAATCAGGACATTTTCTTGTTTCCGATTTCTCAGAAATTCATATCTAGGTTGATATACATTGTGATATTTATTCTCGCCGATTTTTTTCCATACAGTTCAGTAAAATTTCCATAATATTTTCATCATTTTCTCTTTAAATTAGAATGAAATTTATTTCTAGTCTCATCTCCCAGTAGAGGACAATTACTCCAAAATAATTTGTGATTTCACCTAATTTTGTCTAATAAGGATCACTATCCATCACTGAGTGTAGACAGAAATTTTATTATTTATCCATAAAATTCCGACAGGAAGGAAAGGTTTGTGACTTGTAGTTACAAATATTATAAAACATGAGATAACGGCCATGTATAAACCATTTTTCATTTTACCATTTTCATGGGTTTTACTTCGTATACCTGAAATACCGCCACACTTTAATGTGCGCTCTTTACCTGAACGTTACTGCTTAAACATTAACTTTGCAAACTACAGTTACTTTAAAAGAACGCAATTAAATCTTCAATATTTAGCTATTAAGTTTTACATTGAAGGGTTCTCAAGAAAATAATACGCATCCATTGGCAAAACTCACAATTCACGTAAGCGGATGAAAATTTTAAAGATGTATCATCATTACATTGAGAGTCCATTGAAATCCATTCTGAATATAATTAGGCATAATTAGCATAAAATTTAGGCATAATTAGTTCGTTCGTCCGTATTTTCTTATCGATTCTCTTAGACAACATATTTTAACGTTTGTTATCATATTTTCAGAGATGGAGTATCCCTGTTAAATATAATTCTTACAGAATCGATCATTCTAAATGCATCAATACAAATTTAAAGGGACTCTCATTACTATTCTTGGAAGTATTACATGAAGAATGATGAAGAATTAAACGAGTTAGAGAGGAAATAATTGAGTCTTTCTTCTGCAACAACGAGAAATGAAATGCCGTCTTTTTCTTTTCACCTTCAGGCAAATTTTTCAATTACAATTCAAATTAATCAATCAACTACCTTCTTTGAGTGCCCTTTTCCTTTCTTTTTCCCTCGTGAGAAAGAAATATTATAAATCATGTAAGTTAATAATGAATGAAACTTATTTTGTTGTATGAATGTAGATTTTGTATTTCCCAGGAATTCAATTTTTTTAGGATACCGCTTACCTCGCAGGTTGACGCCGTCGTAGATTAACTTACCGGTTCACTTCCAGCTGACCTATTTGAAGCTTAGTAACTCTAATAAGGGGCTATAGATTAAATAATTGATCACATGATTTTAATACTGAAAACTCAAAAAATGAACTCGATGTTCCTTTTCTCTTTGAGAAAGTGATTTCGAACTTATCCTTGATAGAGTGCTATTTTCCTATTTGAATTTATTTTGGAATCAACGTCTGTCTTCCTAAAATATATATTCACAAGGAGATTTAATTTGAAACACAGCGTTCTAGTATACATTAGTATCATTATATATATTTATATATCTAGTATCAATAATAATCAATCAAAATTCTTTGCGACCAATACTGATTCTCCCAAACCCTATTTGTAACTGAATGATATCCCAAATGGAGATAATTTTTATATTGAATAATTCTGTCCAAATTCTATTTAGATTTCAACAATCGTGCCGCAGACTTCTCAAAAATGTTGTCAATAACCCGTTCATTCGAACATCTTGCTCAAACCCCCAGACCACGAAATCCTTGGGATTGACTCAGCCTTGCGTAATCCTTCCCGAAAAAAAATCGCGCCGGCCTTGATTTCTGTTTTTCAGCTAGTAGAGTGAAGAACCTGTCTAATTTGCTCAATTGTTTTCCCAAAATGAAATTATCCGCTTCAAGTCTAGTTCCTTTCATCGGAATCTTGTCATTGAACTCGCTCAATTCCCCGACGATTTTGGACGAAAATTGAAAATTAAGATCCTATTAGACATTAATTAGGAGCCTAGAAATTCCAACGTCAAATAAATAACCCATCAGTAGCATTTAACAGATTAAGCATAGTTTTTCGGTTCTTTTTAATAAGCAATTTCTCATTACGGTTTCTTTCTCTAAATATGTAGCATGACGCTCTGCCACACTCAACTTACTGACTGTCATGACGGTCCCCTCTTTGGATAGTCAAATGGCGCATTGGATCTTTTCTTAAATTGTCCAACCTACTTCATAGAACATACGTTTTGGCTCTTTCGTGCAACATTTTCCATTTAAGTCTAGTAAGGCAGAATTCGGTCATTCGCAAAGATTAAACTTCGTCCGATTATGTAACGAATGCGTGATATATGTACAGCTAGTTCCAAAAAAAACTTACCACCTAAGCCGCAACCCGCATAACAGGCAGTGAATTTCCTCCGTGCGAGCCTTAAGAAGTGAGAGAGAGAGAGAGAGAGGAAAAACATGGAGGAGATAGTCTGCTTCTGTCCTGGCTCCGCTTGCAGAGTTGAAATGGATTTATTTGCATTATTGATATTGCAAAGATTTATTAGTATCCTTAGTTTGGTGGCATTGGCGTAGCAGAATAGTATTATAACAATATGGATGTTGTAATGCAAGAATTCAGTTATTATAAAATGGTTATTACAAATCAGTACATATTCTAGCTTTGCTTCTCGCACCGAGGGAACCATCGCACACGAGGTCCCGTTATTCATAGGAAACCGAGGCAAACCCCCTTCCCCTCATAAAATTCGAGTCTGAGACGAAAGGCACAAGCAGGACGAAGGAAATTTTTGCAAAATCTGCCTCTGAGCCGCTCTGAGCTTTTAGGACTGAGATGGGAGGAGGAAAATTTCCGCGCAGTTTGAATCAGTGTCGGACCCAAAATGTATAGACCTCGAATTCGACGCCTTCGTTTGCAAAACTCTGCGGTTATAATGGGTCGTATTATATATTATAATAGTAGATAATATTATACATCGTTCAAGAGAAGAGTTATTAGCCTTTAAAATTATATACCTTAGGAGTCCATATCGATCACCTGTTTTATCACAGCCTGTGTGAATGCAATCTACACAAGTAAAGTAAGGCGAACTCATGGCCATATCTATGCTATTACTTTAAATACATAAAAAATCTATAAGTAAATATGTAGTATGAAGTCTTGAGGCATTCTCTGCGTATTTTAAATAAATTTTGTTTCATTTGATAAGCATCAAAATTAAAACTCGATCGGTAAAAAATCAGTAGATTTTATCATCTATGCAGTTGGTATTTTTAATACACCGTCCAAATCAATTGATAGAAAATGTGCTAGGATCGATTTTCCTGAATTAATAAAGATGACGGATACGAGACAACCATCTTTCACATTAATTTTGAATCCAAAATGAATTTTTTTGGTGTCATTGAAGTGTGAATCGAATAAACGTGATTTCTTCTGTGGATTCCTCTTGAAATGGTTGCAGTCACAAACCATTACGTTCTTAAACGTTCTTCTCTCGTATTTATCAAGTTCTAAAATACACAAAAAGATATGGGCGAATGAGGTTTTGTCATAATGCTCATTGAATGCTACTGTAAGCTATGAATGTAAAATTTTCAATTAATTTTGAATGCATACAAAACTACTTGCATTGTTTATATTTCAACTGTTTATTATTATCACGTTTACAATTATTATAATGTAGAAAACGTTAAAAATACGCGAAATAATAGGGACTTAGTGAAATAGTTTTAGGGCTTTTTTACCTGTAATTCCAACCCTATAAGTATCACACGGGGATAGAAGCACATATAAGGCTCATGTTGAAATTTTGCTCCCCTCGGTTGATGGCTGGCCCTACGTAACTCTCATATTTTTCGACAGAATTTTAATGATTGAGATGAATGGGCGGTGGTTTGGTATGGCTAGTCTATCTACATATTTATCGCTCGGTGATATTGAAAATATTCCTTCGTATTTAAAATGTATGGCTATGAGAAACTTTTCATCTCTCCACATTCCATGACAAATTTGAAAAGCAAGATAGAGGAGTGATTGGAAGAAGTGGTTAAAGCAATGAGTTCACCAGGACTTCAAAAGGGGGCCTGCTTTGATAGAGATAGGGAAGTGAGAAACGACGGCAACAGTAATACATACACTCACATGAATTTAACAACCGAAAGTGTAAGAGGTATGTTAATTCCAGATTTTTTGATAAATCACAATAGATAATGGCATTTCTTGCGTTCCTCGTTGACCAATTGGTTACTTTGAGTAGGAGCAACGACCTCTTTTAAAAGTATAACCCACTCACTCACCTTCTCAATTTTCTCATCCAACATATATTTTTTCCGTTTATGACAGCCTTCAGAGAAACTACTCATTTATCCAATTTAAGTAATATCTTAGTCAAACATGGTTAACATTCAAATATACAGGATATAACGCCCATGGCTTATCATACTTTCAGAAATTTCCTTCTGATGCATTAGTAATTCCCAGGATCTCGGAAATTGTATACAATAGCGATGTTCAATGTATCGTACCAATATTTTAATTCTATAAGAAAGTTCGAGTAGTTTACTAAGCCAGAACCTAAACCATCTTCTTATCAGCAATTTATTTTGGAAAGAGAGTTCGGTTTTTTCAAACCGATAAAAATTGCTAACATTGGTATTACTATCTATGCAAGCCAATGGTTTATTCTAAATCTTACCTAACTTTAGAGATGTAATTTATCTGTAATCGGCGTATAAACTTCAAGTTTCTGCGACACTGAATATGCGGAGTATCTAAAATTCCATATTTACGTTGCAAGTCATATTTTAGTGACATGATAATAGAAACTTTAGTCGATGTAGTAAGATCATCTTCAACGCTCTATCTATTTTGTATCATAGATGTTATAAGAGAAGTGAAACGATTTGGTTCTCGTAAGCGTAAGGAATAAATATTAGATGGCGTTTCTCTAGTTCATTGTTCATTTCTCAAGTTATTTCAAACTGCGAAATATTTAGCTCAATGTAGGGACAAAATAAAGCATAAAAAACAATTTATATAAATAAAGTAAACAATCATTGACGAAGAGCTTGATTGATATAAGTTGACGATAGGCAGCATTACTTATTTTTTCATTTTTGTTATTGCATTAGTTATTTAGTATAATCTAATACAGTTTATACCATTCACTTTAAAAGCAGAATATAGAGATACTAATTCTGATATGATGCACCCAAACATTGTCAACTTTATGTTACCGTTCAGATTTTCCGAAGGTCCTATTTTAACTGGAATGATCTTCCTTGCATTACTATTTAAAAATACTATAAAAAAATATAAAAAACTTCTTCGCAGAGTTCGTAGAGAATTATGATGTGCCTAGGATGAGGGTGTTACGAAGGTCCTTGAAGTGAATATTGGAGTAATGGATTACATATAGAACCAAGAATATTTTAACAGCTAACGTATGAATCATGAGAATTAGAGGAATATTCTCATGTAAGTACGGTTACCATCCGTTGGTTTCTATTTTTAACGTGTTCTTCCATGACTCCTTTTACCCATCATTCATAATTATTGATAGTGATTTTTCTTTTAATTATTATACATATTATACACCATTCAAACAATTCGGGTTATATAGTTTACTTGAGGCATTCAGAAACCGAAGCAGCGATCATTAATCATTAGTCTCACTTTCACCTAGCGCATAGTTCTGAAAATCATTTCAGTATAACAATGGAAATCGTGTTGTGGGTGTTTTCACACCCCCTGACATACGTCATCCGGTGGATCGCGGGGTATTAATGTAAATATAAATAAACCAAATGTCAACATGTAAACCTGCAATATGCAAGTATACAAAAACCTGGTATTTATCTGCAATATGCAAATCAGTCTTAAGGTTCTGATTTGCCATACTAACTGTTGTTTCTTAACCATCTGGATTCCTTGCAAGAAGTCCTGAAAGGTCGTCTACCTCAAAAATAGAGTTGAATATCTTCATTCCCTAAGGGAATACCCGCGGCGAAGATTACAAATCGCGGATCCACCATTTCCCACCTTACTTGTGATCGGTCGCCGCCACCATACCCTAACCTTGGATACCTGCTCAGCAGGGGTGCGGTCGGTAATCCTCATTAGCGCTTTCAAATTCGCTACTCCGGATACATACGACCATCCACAATATGCCGAAAAGGGGGTTTTCTTTCTCAGAGAGGAGTTCACCTTCATCCATCGGCCGTTTTATGGTTCCTTTGAGAAAATAGATAATACCTTTCGATGGACGAAACAAAAGAAAAAGAAACAACAAAGGAATGAATAGGGGATACTCCTAGGGCCAGGGTGGAGGTCCTCCGCTCTCTCTGAAAGACTCAGTAAATCTTCAGACGCGAATTTGTCAGAAACAGCCAAATCTCATCTCAAAATCATAATGCTTCATCTGATACTGCCATCACGAATGCCTGATGGAAGTAAGAACAGAATGGCATGTTGATGCATATATTCTGAATTACCTAATGCTCTGTTAATTGTAGTACCAAGCAAATTTTATACCTCTCTGTATTGCAGAATAATTCAACTGCGAAGAAATCGAGTCAAAATTTGCACCACGGGGCAAGAAAGAGATTTAGCATCAGATAAAAGTTGGGACAGCATAATTTTGCAAGTAACATGAACTTGATTTAATTAAAGGGATAGTTTTTCTGGGACTGGCAATGAACAATATTTTCGGAAAAATGTTACGAGATGCTGGCGTTAATTTCGTGGTAAATTAATTTTTAATTCGATACGTGAAAAAAATTTGTAGCCTTCAGTATTTAAATTGTGCTACTATTCTAATATCTATGTTATTTTCTAAAATATTAAATTAGCAATTTGAATTTTAAACAATTACCTTAGAAAATGATGATAGCACACCAATTAATATTTTACTTTCTATCAATTGATTTGGTGGTATTTAAAATTTTTGTAATATTTGATGTAATTATCTGATGTAGTTGACAGTAATTTTCTTGGTTTACTTTATTGTAATGTGTTTTGGGTCTAATTTTCAGAGCTCTCTACCAGGTTGACTTAAAATGATTCTTTCTCAGTGTATTCGTCCAGATAAAGTTTCTTTTCATCTTTGCTTTCCTCAGTAGGTATCGAAGTTTTTTCATACTCCCCTTTTCGATAGCATTTTTCTGCAACATAAATTAGTTTACATACAGTTGATTGTGTTCTTATTCCTAATTATTCTTTATCTCCTTCCTGAGTTTTCGTTCATCTTTCTATTTAAGTCATAGTCGTGAATTTCCTCTAAATAAATTTAAAAGTTCTTCCTGTAGGAGTCAAGAGCATAAAAAACGTAATAATATAATCCTTTTTAATCTTGCAATGACATAATTTTTTATTGGATAATTGAAGCAGCTAAATTAAGTTTACCCGATGCCTACAGAAAAAGGTGAATTACGCAGAAATTTCAGGCCGAAATAAGGAGATCCGATTTCCATTCATTTTTTAATACTATGCTGCTGACAGTAAAAATTAACACTAAATTTAAACTAGATTTCATGCTAATAAAGACGGTACAAATACGTTCAACGCGTTTCACAACGGTTTAAAAAGGCGCCGTCAGAATGCTCCTCCTTCCAAGAGCCAATAGAATGCGTGGAAAACTCTAGACTCGCTCTCATCGAGCTTCACGTCTGTTATGCGGGTTGCGGCTTAGGTGGTAAGTTTTTTTTGGAACTAGCTGTACATTTCAGTAGGCAAAAATTATTTCTTAACACCCCGAAAACAATCCAATTATGTATTCCCAAGCGTATTACAGCAATGTGGAGATGTCAAATTTCCCTAGGGGACTTATACGTAAACATGGAAGAGGAGTTCAGGTAAATTCAGCGACTTCCCTTACTCTTGATATAGGATTCACTAAAAAGATAGATTTCCCAAATGGTAGAGATAAAAAATAAAGATATCGAAATATATTATTTTAATGAAATTTCGTATACTCTATTTAATATACCTAACTAAATATATACTTTATTTAAGAGTTTAGATTACTTCATTCTTACGTAATTGTGATCGAACGGGCTTGGAAGAGCGCCAAGACCGTGAGAAAAAAGGAGGCACTGTCCGTGTATAATCAGAAGCCACTTCTTTACGGAGTGAAAACGGTGGAAAATCAGCTCTCCGAAAGTTACTTGTGTCTGAGAAAGAAGGATTTGAAAACGAGCATTGCATTAATGATTGTTCTTGCTTTCAATTCGAAATTGTTGGCCGTATATTTAGACGATATCCATTGGCACGAAGGTGGGACAATGAAAAAATATCACCTCTGTAGCCCATCGTAATACGTATCCTTCCTTTCCAGGTCAGCTATTTACGTTGAGTATTTTAATTACTCTTCAAACCTCATTGTACCACATGGGAGGGGATTGTACATTTACATAAACTTTTCCTTTTACTAATTCTAACTTCATATCTTCACTACCAATGAATGATGAATAAAAAATACTTAACAATTTCATAAAAAAATTATACATCTAGTTTGAGATTATTTATTAATAAGTTATCAAATAGAAAAATCTATTTACACAGGACTCGCATATGTCAGTCAATACTTCGGCATAGAGGTATATAAGCCTCTTCTTAAACTAATGTTGCACTGTTGCAATAGCATACAGTGAGCTTTAAGACACCACGTTTTGTGGAAGTCAAATACGTCCTTTCTTGCAGAATGATACCCATAGCACAAGGCAAAGTGCAAATGAGTTTTAGGCCACAAATGATGGGGAAGATGAGTATTTCCCTCTCACTCAATGAGAGAGATTGTAAATAAGAGCAAACAATGTGGTAGCTGCATAAACTCCTAAGGCAACCCACCACAGCAGCTGCTCATGCAATTTCTGCTCAAAGTTCTTCAAGACCAAGAGACCAATGGTTAGGCCAGCTAAGGCTCCAGTTAAGTGGGCCACATATGACACTACTGCCACTTGAGGTCCCATTTGCTCTGCAGCATAACGATTGTACACAGCAAAGCCTACATCAGCACTTGCTGTAAAGAAAGTAAGCAAATTATTATCTTTGTAATTACAAATAGAAAGCATAGAATTCCCAAAAATTTCAATCTGATTACTATCCCTTAAATATGAAGGTAATGTTCAATTTCTAGATATGAGCTAAAAGTGAAATACTAAATCTTAGGCAGATATTGCAAGCATTTTCATCATGAAGTAGATATTTCTATGAATTAAAAAAAGATTTACTTGACCAAGAGAAGTAAGATGTCAAATATTTCATTGGATATGGATCTAAAATTGGTTATACATCTTCCAAACCAAATAATTTCACATGTAACATCAAAATATACTCACTATAATAGAAATTTATCCTTGACAATTTTAAGATATGCTTTAAGTACATACTGTTTGAATATTTACCTCTTGAAACAAGCATTCAATCCATATTTAATAAAAAGCATCTAACCCAAAAGGATGGATTTCAAAGGATGGTAATCATCTTCTTTGTGCATCTTCAAACTTTCACATTAAGAATAAAGTCAGAGAATTTCAAATGACTTCCTCAATGACAGAATAACATATAATTTCCTGGTATAAGTGCAGTCAAATACAAAAGCTGCATGAAAATAGTAAGGATGCAGATTTAATGATATTTTGGAGAAACTATTCTATGAATTTATTTGATCCACAACTTATTGGAAACATTACATTAACAATAGATATTATTATATTTAAAAATTCAAATATACTGATTGGCCATTACAAATACATTCTGACTCATTTTACCACTATTCATAGGTGTTTCTAAGGTAAGGAATGATAATAATAAATATAAGCATGAGATGTTTCATACATACCTACTACAAAGATCCCAATGAGTCTAACAATACCGAACTCCATGCTGTTGTAGTTCTGTAAGGAAAATGTAAAACAGTTGTGCTATATTCTTTTTATGTTATGATGCATCAAAAAACGCTAAATCATGTTCAATGTGTAAAAAGTAAACCATAATAACATTTGGAAAACAGCACAAAAACAATCATAAACAGCTGAGTGAAATTAAAAGGAAGGAATATCTGCAAAAATATTTCATTGAACCTTAAAAAGAACATGAAAAGGATATGTTAAAATTTATAATTTATAATGATAGTAAGGATATATCGATTCTTCTTACCAATAAAACATTGGCCAGATGTGCCGCTAGAAGAGCATAAACGCCTCCAGATGAACCCACCAAGTAAACATCTCCGTCAAAGACTGAAGTTCCCAAAGATCCTAGAAATTTTTAAAAGAATCATGGTAAAAGTAATAAAACAGTATTAAACAGAAGAAGAAAAGCTTGAATTAATAATTTTCCATCTTCCATGAATGAGATCCATTTTTGAATTTGATTTGAAAATGTCAACGAAGAGTGAAAATCGTGTATGGAAAATTGGCACCGCATATTCAGGAGATCACTGTATATGAAAACCATGTGGATGTGTATGTGGAACAAGAATCATATGCAAATTAGAGCAAAGAAAACTATTCTATACCTGCAAGAACACCAGCCATATAAACAGTGCCTATACGCAAGGACCCATGTACCATTTCTAAAGGCAGACCAACAAGCACTTGTACTAGAAGATTGAACAGTAGATGCAGCCATCTGAAAATAAGAGTAAAGCAGAATACCTTTACAAATTTCATTCAATAATATGGATATTTTTTATTTTTATTTATGATCATAAAATATTTGACCAATGAACATTCCATATCCTATGTTCAAATATGAACAAATAAAAAGAAGTAAATGTGATATGATTATCTACCACTTATTAGCAGCAGTCTTCAAATTATTTAATCTATTGAAATTCTATATAATTATTAAATAATAGTAGAAGTCTATTTTCAACATATAATTTCAATAAAGAGTTAATAGCAAGAAAAAAACATTTTTAACATATTTTAAAGCATACAGCACAAAAATTTTTGAAAATAAGTTAAGCCACATTATTTTGCTGTATTAATATTCACATCAATCTGAAAAACATTTACACACCCAGCGTGAATAAGCATATAAAGGAAAAATCTCCATATTTCTTCCTTCTTGTCTGGATGATAGATGAAAGGGCTATCAATGGGAACTGGTCCAGTAGCACTCACTTCTCCCATAGTAATTGCATAGTAGGCAAAAAAAGAAACCTTAAAGTAGAAGAAGAAAAAATATAGTAGAAATGAGCTTAATTAGTAATTTACAGAATAGAATCAGAGGCAGTATTTAAATAGAAAATAAGGGTTAAAATGTGAAGTTTCTGATTTTCCAGACATAATCCATTCACTTTAATGATTTTAATGATTATACAATAAACTAAATAACACTACGTATATGCACAAAAATATTTTGATTTAAGGTATCTGAGGGCTAAAACTTTAACCAAAGGTTTATTTTGATATATTAAAATTACATCAATAAATAACATCAATAAAATACATCATCACCACAAATTATTCCTATTGCCAATCAATTGGCAATAGGAATAATTTGTGGTGATGATTAAAAACAACTGCCAGGATTCTTTAATTCATTAGTTTTTTCTCAAGAACTGATTTTATTTGCTCCAGAGTTGGGTTTTGAAAATAATTCAGTTTATAAGATGTGTCACACTTAAATATCACCATAGTAAGCTAGTAAGATAGAATAACTCAGTAAGGCAAAAGCTTTTCAATGCAATCATTGCATAAATAAAACTATACTTGAAGTTCACTTCTGTTATTACAAAAGAATTCATACGGAATAAAAAAAATCAGGATTTGCTGTCTTCATTTCTTTAGAATAAATTACAGAAATATTTTTTGCTACAACTTTCCCTTTCAGTTATTAAAATTCATTTTAGTCAGATATTTCCATAAAGGCTGGTTTCACCATAAAATTTTAAGGAAATGAATGTTCCACAAGTATTTCATATGCATTCCAAATCAATTCCTTCCCAAAAACTTCATTCTTGTGTTGAAAACTTTTGGAATATCTCAAGATTTGTTTAAAGCAGGGATGGGAAACTTTTTACCAACAGATGGCCAAATTTAACCAGAGCCAGCTCAAGGAAGACTGGCACCCTGGGGCAACCTTTTTTCGTATTTGATAAATCTGTTAGCTAAAAAATACATATTTTACTATTAAATCCTGGATAGTTACTAGAAACTAATAATTGTTTGTTTGAACAGGACCAATCTTCACCAATTATAGGTAGCATATTTTTTCTACCTTCCAATATCAGAATTATTTTTAGATATTTTCTCTAAAGATAAGCTCCATCAGACCCCCCATAATCATTCCTGCTTTCATCTGAAGCCCTATTGCCTTATAAATTTAAAACAGCATTTTGACATACAGAAACTAGAATCTTTGGCTTTCATCCTTACTTGTCCCAGGATTTAATTGTAAGATGGCTCTAATTTGACTGGTAGATGCCTCCATTTTTGTTCAACCTCTTAAAAACAAATTTGTCTCCTTACATTTCAAGATGAAAGACTCCTTTTCAGCTTTTGTCCCCGTTTACTTATGAGTTGTGGCGCACCTAAGCTCTGACACCCTAAACCATATTGGCTGATCCCTTAATCCCACCCCTGCATTTAGCATTCGGTGTCATAGTAAAGGCTGCTTGTGAAATGATCAAGCCACTCTCGTGTTGTATGTTGCCTGCATTCAGAATAGATAAACATCGACATTTCATCTAAGAAAAGGAATGCTTTCGGTTAATTTTTCACTTGGTGTCATTAGCGAGATTAGAAAAAAATAATTGGAGTATTTTTCCTAGGAAGTGACAAAAAGCCTATGATGAACTCTTAAACAGGTCCTGATGGCCCCAGATCCCCCACCTCTGGCCAAAAGTCAGCGGCTAATTCAGGCAGTCAGGACCCGAATTCCGACGATCAATTTAAAGAACTATCAAAAAACTTGTTCATCATAATAAAACGAATATTTTATTTCCATGTTAGGAGCCTCCCAGTTGACGCTTAATACAAATACAACAACATTTTCCTACACACGAACTTTTCTGCCACTTGGTAAGTCTAGTGATAACGGGAATTTGCGAGTTAGCGGTCGCACATGCTTGGATGCTACGCATGGGTAAGAAGTTCCGAAAGTATTAAAGCGACCGAGGGAATCCCAGCGTGACACCAAAAGAGGAGAAAAAGAGTTCAAATGCCTTCTACCACTAACTACCTTAACAACCACCGCAAGGCAAGAGGAGGCGATGCTGACTAGGTTAACGGGGTAATCAGGGTTGCGATCAATAGTTTAATGAGAGAAGCTTGGAAGTGGCTTAGTGGCTTTATAAACTTGAAAAGACTTATTTGACTGGAAGTTACAGTAAATTTTTAGAACTGTTTCCGTATTGCTATGTAGGCTTTCCGACTTGAAAGGGCAAATGATTATGAAGTTCGAAACACGAAAGAATCCCACTGGGCCACCAAGAACACCGTCAAACTCCAGCGCTTTCCGACTATCTGCGCATGTTCCTCGAAACGTAAGACTCATTTCGTCAAATGGGGCAATTTCATCGAATACATACCTCTATGAGAGTGATGAGAACAATGAAAAACGGAGGAGGACAGCACTTGTAGTGGTCGGCATAGTACTTTCTGTCTCTCTCCTCGGTCAGGAACTCGTCTGCTATTACTCTCACCATCCTAAAATAAGGAGGATAAATCAATACAGTGCAAAAGAAACTATTTTATGAAAATAAATGTACAGGGCCTTATTTTCTAATGGAAGAATTATCATTTCTTCAGTTAAGCACACGTTAAATTGATTACGAGTTAAACGCGGTTGGTGACCGTGGCCACTGGAGTCTTCTCCTTTTCTTGGCTTCAGAGCAAAAGAGCGAGTGGAAAGTTCGCCTTTCGGACAAGCAAATCCTTGGCGGGGTGAAGGGGAAGGATGGACGATAAGGGCCAGGAGGATTGGAACACAAGGAGAATTGATTCCATTTGTGAACATACCAGAAATGTATCGGACTCTTGACATTTTAAGGAATTGATATAGGCAAAAAAATTATAGAATTCACTAAGAAAAATTCTAGATGAAGATAAAACACGTAAGAAAAATATCGCAGAGAAAAAACATCCGTCTTCTTCTGCTAAGGAATTTGATGTAGAATAAGGGTCAAGTTTTTCAGAATAATCCTGCAAACTCTGTCAAAAAGAAATTATCCTAAACTAATGATTAATTGCGGTTGCAGCTTTAGATATATGGGGTATAGAGGAAATTTATGGACCACGGTAGCAAATTCATTTGGATAAATTTGAATTGATCTATATGCTAATATCTAGCTCTAATGTAACTATAAAATTCAAATACCCGATGAATTATAACTGATGGGATGCAGAATTTTTACTCGATATGGTACATACATTTCTCAATATTTTAAGACTGCCTATAGGAATGAAAATTAACGAAATTGCTATCTGATTTCCAAAATGCTTCATTTGAGAAAGACACAAGCTGATTTTGGCGCATTCAACTCATTCAATACCTTCGTAAGGAACTGGTTGCTAAGTAATGAAAACAACCGCGCGGACATTCTCGCAAAAGCGCGCGACTAATTCCGCGCGTGATACCTTTCAGGCGGTGCAATGGAGCAATCGAATGGAGATTGACAAATTGGCGTCACCTTTTGAAAAGAGGAGGCTCTCGAGTCAGGATGTGGAAGTCGTTTTCACTGCAAACTTCTCTGTCTCGTTGGTGCACTGCGCATTTGAAGCTGCGAGTCCTCTTACCGCTCATCTGCAAAGACAGGATGCCTTTAACTCCTGTACATGTAAACATGATTCTATAAGGAGACCGATGAGATATGAGTTAGTTTCAATGACGATCACAAACATTCATACGCAAGCGAAAATGAATCCGAAATCCTTTGGTCGGATTTCATCCATGCTAATGATCTACTAGCTTAAGCTACTTCTTAGCATGATGAATGATGAACTAATAAAACAGTTAATTAATTTGAAAGGAATGAATAAGTTTTTCGCATCCTTAGTAACTTTCCTTATCATATAAATGGTAATGAACAACACATTTCAACAACATGAATGATTGATTTGAATCTTGCAATATCACAAAGAATTATATATAGTAATTAATCCTTGTTATGTTTGTCTGTTAATGTCATGTTAGCTTAGGTTAGTAGTATCAGTAATGCTCAAAGAAACAAGATCATATGTCATCTACATTCACCCTTCTTTAATGATTATTATTATTTGAGAGAATATTTTCTTCTTATAACTTCAGCATCGTTTCAGTCTCCTCCTTTGAAAATTTAATCAGCCTGCTACTTCCTGAATTTCTTTCTTTCAAATTCTTTGTTGGAATATCTTTCAAATCATCACTGCTTCTCGTTCTATTGAGAGACCTTTGCTCTGAATGTAAGTTTAAATGGTGATCGCTCGTATTTCATCTAACGCCTGGTGAAGATATCGGAGCAAATACTACAGTTACTATATTATATTACTCTTATACTTGCAACATTGCACCATCCTTATTAGGTAATCAAAACTGATTGAAATGAAAATTTCTTAATTTTTTTCGCTAATAATTCTTCAATTAGGAAGAATATTCATATGTAATGCTATTATATGATGCTCTCTATCTCGCTCGAATTGTCCGCACTGAAAGATGTTCCTTACTGAGATTTTTCGCTTTACTCGCTGGAAAATATTTTAACATAAGGGTGTATTAAAAGGGCTGTTTTCACAAACTGTAGTAGAGAGATGATGAAAAATTCACGCAAAATTTTTATCTACAAAAAATTATTATGCAATTCTTAACGTTTTAACTCACAAATCTTCAAAAATATGGATGGAATCCATCATAAATATATATCCCTATCATGTGTTATCACCGAGTGATTTTCTCTGCAGCGATCGCCATAATTCCCTATTACCGTGGAAACTTATCACCATAATATTTAATGGACAGAACCTTCCGCATCTTCGTTCGGAAAAATTGGAATTGGTTGGTTGTTGTTTGGTTTATCGGCCACTTAGTGTCACAGACGCATCCCCCGGGTTGATTTAAAGTCTGTTGGCATATTCCATGGTAATTGTGGTATTATTCCGTATCTAAAGTAGAACCGAAAAATATCTGCTTTCGAATTGTGTACTTTGGGCATTAATTTTGAATATTTTCTTGGCCTAATGAAGTACAAAGCGCCTCAGCTCGCCACCGTTATCAAAAAAGTATGGGACTATTAGGTTCTCATGTTACCTTTCTGTAATAAAAATGGGAAACGAAGAGAACAAAAAAGTACTCTTTATATTTTTAAGAGACTAAAACAGTTTTTCATTCGAAATGCATGTGACATGGTAAAGCTGCACCGGTAAAAATTCAGCAAGTCACGTCATATTCTGAAGAGTAATTTCATCGGGATGGTTTCGTAGTTTATGAATATGACTTTTATGTTCTGATAAAACGTATTTAATCAAAAAATGAATGCTGGTTAAGTATCAGAATCTAATAATGTAATTCGACTGAGCAACAAATTAAAGTCATAGATAAATACTTATTTTCGTGAATTTGGAATTGTAAAAAAGGTAGCAGCATTTTATATACGAGTATATATGTGATGTATTTGGCTGAGGCACACAACGAGCAAAATTTTACCAGAAACTATCATCTTCAATGAAACTAATAAGAAATAAATACTCATAAAGTAATTCCAATGTCTTTCTTCTAATAGAACATCAAAGATTTGTTTTCGTAAGTCGTTCGTATTTTGAAGTAGACTAGAATTGAGAGAATGTATATATGTAACGGAATCAAATAATAACTACAGTTCATGCATGCCGCTATGGTGCTTTATAAAAACTACATTCATGAATTGTAAATAATTTCTATTTTCATTTCCCTAATATGCATATCATTGGTGGTCTTTGCTTTATTATTGGTGCTTGTCTTTTAGATTCATTTGGCCCTCAAGTAATTTGTGACATTGTGAACTTATCGTCTACGGCATTTGTTATTTTTAAAATATTAGAAGTTGCAATTGTGTTTCAAAAGCATGTAATAAAATGAAGCTGTTTAGGTGATTTTAATGAAACTTTAATGCCAATTCTAAAATAAAAATGTCGCATAAAATTTAAAAAAAACGGATTAAGAGATCAAAGTAAATAATGGCTCTAAATAGATAATCACCAGATTGCAAAGTTTTTTTTTACTAGGCGTATAGTAATTATTCGATTTACATGTTACTCCGTTCCCTAATGTTCAACAAATATTACTGTGTATACGGCTATGCGAAGAATAAACCAGACTCAACCTTATTCTTCTTACCACGTTGTCAACGCGACCCACATGAACGTTATTAACGTGTCAACCGACCAATTGTAAACACTAGCATTAACTTATTATGGACATTATCTAAAATCGAAGGAATAAAATGAGATGACGGATCTAATAACATCTAAAAGTCTTCACATGCAAAGTTGTAAACTACTCTCGATTTTATATTCTCTTCATGTCTAAGTTCTAAAGTCTAAAGCCTTTCATAAAAATACCAATACCCACTAGTTTATGAATGAAAGAAAAAAGCCGACGGTTTAAACATTTCTATTGATTATCTATCTAAATTATTAAGTCTGAAATAATTAAATCAACGAAAGAACACGTAATTAATTAAGTGAAATGAAATATGACAAGGAAAGATTTAAGGCGCTGTCAGAAAGGTGTTAATAAAGCAAGCATGCAAGTAAGCTCTTCAGGAAAAATACTTCTATTAAATAAGTCTGAGATAAAGTAACCTCGGAACATACATCGAGAATTATTTTGATAGACATTCCCCTCACCACATTGACAAAGTCCTGAAACGTGATGGCGGTGGTCCGGCGCTCAGCAGCTTTCTCTTCCAGTAGCTCCCTCTTGTGCGCGTCCACCTCCGAGCAGAACTCTGGGCTGCGGAGCGCAACCAAGAAGTCCTCCCACGGGATCTCCCCAAAGCCCTCGGGATCATACTGGCAAAATCACCATAAGAGTTTGTACGCAACCTCAAACCGCGGACTCATACCCCAAGAATTTTGAGCATATTAAATTACATCGGCTCCTTTTCTGAGGGGTGAAATATCAGGAATCGTTTTTCCGAAGAGGAAATTCATCACCGCAAAAATAATAGAGGGACTGGCACACTTCAACTTAGCTTTGGGGAAAAATTTTTCATGAAAATAAAACCTGAGCTCTGAAATTATCTGAATAAAGTTCATAGTTTTCTGACATGAAGATTACACAGCGATCATCGAGCTAAATATCGCGTTCATGGAATACAAGTGATTTGTTCTCCATAGTTGTGCGAAAGTGGTCAGAGAACCGCTAAATTAATTTGAAAGGCTCAAAGAAAGCTATCTCCTATGAGGTTTACGTAGTAGTTATCTCATTAGTTTTGAAATTCCACAAAGATCAATTACCCCGTCTGATTTTCGAATTGTCATAACCGCGCTAAACAATTCTACAAGGAAAAGGCACATAAACCAAAGTCATCCGGCGTACCCATTAAACCCGAGCTAATTTGCTCGTTCCACTTGAAACTAAGTGAAGGGGTGATCGATCGTCGTTCTTACATTTATTAATGAATATCCGTATAGTTAGTGACCATCACTTTCATTGAGTATATCGAAAGAAGAACAGAAAGCATTACGTCGATCATGGCAGAATTTTTCAGTCAACTAGATGATAGTAGCAGATTGATTATTGATTCAATCTTAAAGCGAGTTATTTCCCCAAACGCATTTTAAAACCATCCAGAAACTTACAGGGATGATAGATTAGGAAACAGGAAACTATGTAATCCTATTTTATTCTCTTCTTCGAAGGAAAAGTTCATCAGAAAATCTTCCACCATGACAAAGAAAAATATAAGTTTTCAGAGCATAAAAGAGGCCTGAGGAAATGTAGGACATGTTTTGAAATTTGGTGAAAGATTTATTGAAATCGATCTATTACCCGTATAAATTGATGACGAAATTTTGCAGATCATAAAATCTATAATAGGTTAAAGAAATTATGTTTTCGAGTTTTGAAACATATCGCGGCGTAAAATCGTTGATATTTAAGCTCAATGAGTTGATTATTTAATCAAATTATTTATCAATCAATATCAATTTATATGCACCAATTTATTACTATAATATACTCTACTATAATATCAATATTATATGATGTGCATTATTATAATACCAATATATATAATTAATTGATTTCATATCTATATTTAAGCATTTATTTATTTCATATTTATCTATAAAATAGAAATAATGTATCATATATTTTTGGATCAACTTGTTAGCCTTGTAACATTCCACAGATATAGAATAAATCCGTATGTTTCATTGGACTAAATAAATAAACGCGTGCAAAAATAAATAAGTGCAAAACACAAGTTAAATCAGAAATGAACTCGCAGCAATTAGTTTTATGTTAGATTTATGGGTAGTATTCTATAAATAGCCTAATAAATATACTACTCCGCAGTATTCCCAGTCGGGGAAAAAAATTTTTGCTCCGATGAAGGATTAGAGGAGATAATTTTCCGATATTTTTTTTTTCAAACTCATTTAAACTTTTAAGATAATCTTCGTGAAATACGGGGTTATACGGGGTATACTACGAATAGGAAATATTGGTGCGCTGTTCTGCAAACTTATACGCAAGAACTTTTCTTTAGTGGCCAAAGTTCCTGAATTAATTTTCCTCTAATTTTGCTATTCTTGTCTTGAAAGGGAACCAAACAGATAGACTTTAACATTCTTTGCCCGCTTTGGACATACTTATAAACAAATTGCAATCATTGTATCGTGTGGGTACACTTTGCACCATGCTTACCTTATCGAAGAGAGTTCGCCATTTCTGAAAGAGAAAAAAAGGAAAGTGATCAAATTGTGCTTAAGAAGAAAAGTAGTTTTAACCAAAATTAGATCTAATGGGACATTCTGAGTAGCAACCAGAAAGTATATGATAAAGCACCATTAGATGATTAAAATCATTCACGAGCTACAACCAAAATTTAAACTAATTTGGCAGGATAAGTAAATTAGTTAGCGGAAGTAAAGCCATATTTTACACACGTCTCTAAGAAGCTCTCTCCTCAGTTCGGACTCGTCCAACTCCGATCTGGTCTCCTCCTCCTCTTCTCCAGCCACACATGCTGCGGCCCCACACTCCTCGCAGCCGCCCCTCTTCTTTTCCGCCCCACCGCCCCCCGACTCTTCCACTCCTCCACCCCCGAAAGGAAACGGTCTCCTGGACACGGAATATATGGATATGGGCCATGAGAGTCTCATTGCCCTAAACCACCACTTATTCCCCTCCGCCTCCTCCTATCCCGTTATCATAGCAAAGTATATATCAGTGATCATGCGTGGCCAATGCAATAGTTAGCACGCTTCCAGTCTTTGAAGTTATTGTCCTTGGCAGTGACAAATGCAACTTGTTTAACGCATGCAGCGCCGTCAACAGGATCAAAGTTTTTTTTAACTATACCATCATTGTAGAGATTTCTGTATATTAAGCGCCCCCCTTTCACATTAACAAATGGATAAACTATCTGGACGCCTCTCGAAAAAACTAGTCGCCCCGATTACAACTTTCGACTTTTCCCTTCTCTAATTCTGTGGGAAATGTGATACACTTCTGAAAAAAACCTTTCAGATCGGATGAAGCGGAATCTCTGGAGATGTCCTGAATCACGCCATTTTAATGCTACGGATATTTAATCAAATCCGATCGGTCGGGAAATGATTCCGCTTCTTTCTGGGAGAGCGCCTTCCGACCACTCTCCCTCTCTTTCCCCTCATCATCTCACACACAACCCATTTCCCACTCCAAATCTCCTCTTTCCTCCCTCCGATGTTTCTTTCCTCTTCCTCGACGCCACCTCGAGAGCTCTTCCTCAATTCTGAAAAAGAATATCAATACATGTTAAATACATTCTTGGCATGGTTACTTAAAGGTTCGCAAATTACTGCTTCCAACTTAAACGGGAAGGTGATTTTTACTCTTTTACAAATACTTTAGGTAACATAAGTACAATAGGAAAGTGAAAGAGATGTGCTCAAGGAATATCCAAGGAATAAACGGTCGTAAAAAGTCTACCGACACTAGGAATCGAACAACAGATCTCCCACTTTCCGGGCGTGCTCTGACCGATTGAACCATCCCGCAGAACATCCTCAGACCTTTCCGCTCTATTAGATTCCCGGTTTCAACAGACTTCCACAATCGTTTCCTCCGTAACTAAATTACAATATTCATACATTTATATACATCCATCTATACATTATACCATACACTATATACGTTACTATAACCCTATATAGTTTTATAGAAACATATATAGTGTATAGTACGAAGTATAGTATACTATAGTATATTATAGTCTAGTCTAGTATAGTATAGTATAATATAGTATACTATATTGTGTTACTATATACGGTAACTCCTACGAACTTGAATTTTCTTGGAATGGGCAAGCAAGAAGAAAAAGCACTGCAAAGTAATCCCCCAAAATAAGGGCATAAAAATAAACGAAGTTCATTGAAGGGAACCCAAATATATGTAAAAATTTATAGTGAAAGAAGATTAATAACAATCCAGCACGATATATACAAACATTCTCTTTCACAGTGGTCTTCCTTCTTCTAAATTTCCTTTTTCTTCAATATGTTTACTCACATTCAATTGTATACGTTTTCAATCTCTGAAACTCATGAATTATGTTTTCACGACGAAAGAAAATTAAATTCGCACCAAACTAAAAAAAAAAGTGGGAAGTGAGATCGTGATGATCGTACCTGCACAATGAAAGCAATTGTTGTTTTAAAATCTTTAAAATACTTATCTTGCATCGTAATGCTTTAGGTTAGACTAAAATCAAGGCCATGGCCAGGAATTCATTTTAGGGGTTCTAAAGAATCACTTCCACTTTCTCCGAAGCCTGCACGTGCTCTGCCATATCTCGGTGTAAATTTCAACATGGCTCAAAGGCATTAACTGCCCCCCTTTAACCCAGGGGATAAATATTTCCCTTCATCTTCACTCGTGGGGTAAAGGCGATACTTCCAAAATAAAATTAAAATAAGAATTTATTTCTAATTACAGTAGAATAATCGGAGAGTTACCATCAAAACACGATCCAGAAGAACATATACCGTCATTTATCCTTTTGAACTCAGGTGTGTTCGACTATTTACCTTGAGAAGGAATTCATAATTTTCCTGTTATTTAACAAGATCATTTTAAACGCCTTTTGTGGCAGTGGGGGCTAACCAAGCATTTACGCTGGAATGTTTTATTGAGGCTAAATAAACACTGTCCAACATACTGAGAAGAGCAACTTGTAAATAAACCATGGATCAAATATATTTTCCTGATGAAGATTCCACGTCCATCAATTTGTTTGCGTCTGTTCGGTGCACTATCAAAGGCGCCTTAAAATTCTTTAAAACTCTTTCATGGCTTGTATGTAAATCTGTCTCGCCAGATCTTCAGGGAAGCAATCGACCGACCTTGTCTTCCCCTCTGACTTCGAATGGTTTCACGAAGCACTGCTTTTCACTTTCTTAAGGGTTATACGAGTAAACTGAGAGGATTATGAAAGAAGCAGCCATCGAAAGGAATCTTTACTGCTCAAAGCACAATACAAACAGTTTTCCAAATTAACATTTAATGTAACTACTAGTCATGATTAAAAATTAAGTTTGAATATAGAAATAGTAATCAAAAATTAAATCCACTTGGGGCATTATCTGTAAATTAATAATTATTATCGAAATACAAAATTATAAAAAAATTCTAAAGAAATTAGGTAAAAAACTGAAAATCCTCAACTTAAACATTCTAATTTTAAGGACATATAAATTGATCCAAAACAAAGAAATGAACATTTTATTTATTTTACTGAATGTTTTATTATATCAATTTTCAGAAACGCATACACAAGGTAAGATATGCATCAAGCAATGAGTTCGAATTATTATCGTATCTGGCACGAATTGAAACTAGTCTTCTCCTTTGATTTTGTATTGATGCGGAAATTGCTGTCATGATTTCGGTCTCTAGTTTCCTTTAGAAGGTTAATTCGAAAAAAATCTCGACACCTCTTCAGTTATAGTTGACAATCTCTAATTTATACAGTCATGTGGTAAGTTGACGAAACTGGTTGAAAAATTTCTCTGGGATTCGACACAAGTTCAGCTTAAATTAGTATCTGATTCGGACATACCTTCATTGGACGGCAATAATGAGATATATGCAAAATTATTAAAAATTAAAGTAAACGTTTGGATATGTTTTAATCGTTCCACAAGAGACAAACGAAGCCAAGAACTTGCAAATAAATCGGACTTAATCCAAACTTGCTCTACAAGGTAAGCACTACCGAAGATTAATTTGAATAGGTGTTATTAATTCTTATCAAAATACCTGAAATATAAATGAGTTTCCAATCCAAATTAATTTTTGTATTTATTTTAAATGTTTTTAAATAACTAATCAAGCTTCAATACATGAACTACCAAATTTTACAGTTATCATTTTAAGAAAGCATTACTCGAAACAATAATTTATTCTTCGCTTAAATTTGCTTATATTAATTTTAATGTTACAGTGTATAATATACAACAAAGTGGAAAGAACAATGAACTGTTTATCAAAAAGAGATGATACTAATGATATTGAGAAAACATCAAATCATTGAGTTTAGAAATGAACTCCCCGTAAATAGAATTTCCAATGCGTGAAACATCTAGAAGTGAACCCGTATAAACATTTACAAATTATACTAACAAACACAATGCAATGGACGATAATGAACTTAGAGGACTGAAAAGGCTTTCCTTAAAGATAATATTTTAATCCTATTATATTCGGAGATTAGGTTGGATTTCAAACTCGAGTATCGATCTTTATTGTTCTCTCTCCAACTACACAGTGTGAGGTCAGCACTTTCTCTAGGAGCAAGAGCACAGCTAATCAGCATTTAGAGGTAGATTTTAAATGTAAAAATAAACAACGATCTAAGAGACTTGAAAGCAATGAATTTTCATTACGTCAAGCAGGTGCCAGTGACAAATTTACAAAGATAGAATACATTGTACAGAATGATAAATACACGGAGAACTTGACTCTATGAAATATATTAATAATAAAATTTTGAAAATGTATCACAATTTTTTTTACTAATTTTGGAAAATTGCTTTACTTCTTAGGAAAAGAACAAAGAACTTCGGAACGGCCTAAAACATTTTCAATACTCTTGATCTCATTTTCTTTCTTCAATACTCAATACTTCTGATTGCGGAGGGAAAAAGGTTTATATTTTAAATATAAATTAAAACCCTCGGTAGATTTGCTCAGAACCTTTTCTTTTCTTTTAAGCATTGAAAAAATGAAATATTGTTGAAATTTATTTGTCATAAACGGTATTTCCTCGAACTTTATAGTATATCTTATTACAAATCATATCTTCGTAAAATAATCATATATATATTAACTGTATTGTAAAAGAAAGAATAACCTTCGGATGATAAATAAATCATACTGAATATCATGAATATTACTAATAAATAAGTCAAACAGAAGAGGGGAATAAACATGAAACTCTATGACTAATTATATGGAAAAAATTACAAATAGTGTGAATTTCGGAATTAAACGCGTTGAAAAAATAAGTAATGTTTTATCGGAGTACATTTGTTTGTATCAAGTACTACATAATTAATTATTTTTTATACGATTCGTAACAAAACTTGCGACAGAGAATTAATTCTAACCTTATATTCGGACTTCTTTGATGGCAATCTTTCTTTGCGATGTTTATTCTTTGCGATCTACCTTGTGCCAAAAATAAGAGAACTAAAAGTGTTATCGACATATAAACATAATACTGTAAAACAATTGAAATTGATATATTAATAAATATGAACAAGGCATTTGGATAAAAAGAAATCGCTCAAAAGTAAATTCATGAGATTCACGACAGTATGATTTTCTTCTTTAACGTGTTCTTACAACAAAGGGAGAGAAAATCCCGCCGACGATAGTAATCTAAAATGTCCACCACTCAGAAGCTGTTCGTGTTTATAGGAATGAATTTTTGTATACAGTCATATATAATGTATGATCTCGCCTAATGCTATAATATTTGTTTGTCTCTGTCTCTATTTTTGTAACCCTCGTTACTCGCTTAAATCTTCACGCTCATTAAAAATTTCTGCAAATAGTTATCATAAAGGAAGTAACAGCATTTTGAGTGAATTTGGTGGACATCCAGGCAGAAGTTGTCCAAAGGTTTAAAAGGATGTGACGGAGGCCACCTCACAAAGCTCACCGCTTGAATAGAATTTGCATACGAAGAGGATGCGGAACTCGCTATTGAATCGCATCATGAAGTATCCTTCTTCATCTACGTCACATTGTTTCGGAATTCAAATATGTAACAATCATAGACGTTTTTCAGACGCTCCAACAACTAGAACCCCAGAAATTGATTGAAATAGAGAAATCGAAAGTGTGGTTGTTTCTATCATATCAAAACACAAGAAGAACGCCTCTCATTTTCCCAATATTTTACAAACAATGAACTTTCGTGAAATACAAAAATTTCTGATCCTTTGTCATTCTTTTCAGACAGTTCAGTCTTTTCTCACAGCAGAGGGGAAATGGATTAGATAAGATCTAATCATGATTCTGAGAGGCATTCAGTCAAAAATACGACTGGATACCATGAGAAGGACCCACAGTGGTGTGACTTCCGGCAATCGACTTAGCTGCCCTATTTTCTGAGCTACCAGACTTCACATCGGTGCCATCGACGTAATATATTGGAGATTATTAGATCATTAAATTCGTCTCCTGCTCCTCGAACTGCCGTGTGACCCATGTCCACACGGAAAGGTTCACTGCTCGGAATCACGTACTCATGTTCTAAGAGCGGATATATCATATACCGGTCTTTCCGTTAATTTTCTGATTTATCAAATACAAATTATAATCGTCTAGAACTTTGTAGTTCCTGTAATTTATGTATGTACACAAAAACGGGGTCGAAAAGATTCTCGAGAAGAAAAAAGAAGTCAAATCTTCAAAATTTAATGTTATTATAATTAAATTTTTCAATAAACTGTTTACTTCCGAGTTGTGTAAAAACGCCATACCCTAATAAGTGGTTAACTCGTTCTAATGTAAAAATTAGCGTTGAGGAAACGCACATTTGACAGGAGATCAACGAGTAGGGACGGTCTAACTCGGATTGGTAGTTTTGCCGCAACTCCATTAGATTTGAATTGGAATTAACTCTAAAATCGCCCGCCTCATCTAGTAAATGCGGAAACGTGACTGAAACAAGGGGGCTGTTCCTCTTCGTTTGACTGCCCGCTATGGGGAAACGCGGCATTCGAAGGAATCGAGAGATCGCAGTATCGACCTGAAGCCAAGCAAACGAGGGGATATGGGGGAACGACGAGGGGGCGAGGCGGTGTTCCGAAGGGTGGGGGAGGAAGAGAAACTATGAGTTCGAAGAAAATGTTTTGCCAGCGTCGCGGCTCACCTTAAGTCTCCCAGCACTCCTAATCCATGAGTCCGATTCTCCTTCACACGCCTTCCACAGCCGCGCCTCCCCAATTCTCCGTGACTCCAACAACGAAATGCTTTTGCCAACTTCCGATCGGGAGAGCGGAGCAGGCGAGAGGAACCCTTAGCGGAGCGTGAGAGAGACTGCGAAGGGGAGAGGGATCGACACGCGGGCTGAGGAGAGGTGCGCGGGGAGCGGAGGGTTTTGGGGTGGGGAACCTGAGGTTAAGGTATCCGAAATGGGAGGGGGCGATCGGTGGGCATGCGCCGTGGCGTTAGTGGCGCGCGTCTTCCCCACACCCTGCCGCCGCCTCTCCACTCCCCCACGAAATACCATCGACGTACAGAAGCTGTTTTCCTTCGAGTGCGCTCTCCGCCCTGTTTCGTGAACGCGTGCGGTCTCCCCCAAAAAACGCGATCGGTCCTAAACAATGACGCACTAGCCGAGACGTCGTCTCGTTCGATCGATATCGAGGGGCGAAAGACACGCATGTGAAGGCACTACGCGTGCCTTAGTCAGGCATACCTTAGGAGACGAAGAATGCGGGGGACGCCGCGACGAGTGGAAGCGCGTCGTTACGTAAAGGCGTCGCATGGAAGAGGCGGATTAAATGGAGGGGAGCGAAAACTGAAGAACTGTGGAAACCTAGTTCGATGAACTTGGGGAAAGTGATGCAGTTAACACTTTTCATGGGAAAAGAGCACGTTTTCAAACGAAAAACCAACATAAACTCGAACTTCGAATGGAGGATTCAAAGTTTTTGTCCTTAATTTACAAGATCAATACTAAATCATTATACGAGAAATTTTATTATAATGTTAGGGAACTTGCTCTATAATTCAATTTAAATGATTGAAACTTATTTACGTAATAAAATAATCATAGTGGATTAAGAAAAGGAAAAAGTTAAGTTTGAAATATTTCTACTACAGAAAAATAAAAATGTTACATCTCTTTTCATTTCTCTTAAGAGAGCCTTGAATATATTGAGTTCTTTGGTTCTGTTGTCCACTTCTTACACCTGAGCCTTCCTTCTTTCATGTGGAAGGGTTTAATTTAATTACTTTAGAAGTTGGAGGGGAGGAGAAGGGGGGATGCCTCATAACTGAGCAACCATTGTACTGGAGCATGTTTGATTATACATTACTAAAATACAACAACAAGATTTCTTGAAATGGAGAGAGGATTAGTTTTCATGTCTATTTATGTAGATGCATAATGTATTACCACTGTCTTAGAAATATAAATATATAAAATATAAATATAATAAAATAGATAAAGTATTCCCCAAACTAGTCAATGGAGAGAATTGGCCAAAAAGAAACTCACTCAAAGGATGTAATAGAATTTATTAATATAGTAATTACTTAAGAAGTGATAACATCAATAAGTTTGTAGGTTATTAAAGTATTAGTCATTTTAGCACAATGCATAATATTTTATTTTGTTTTATATAGCTGACTGGCTCTTTAATATAGTAAATATTGGTATATTTTATTTGCAACACTTTCAAGTAGCATCATATCTCTGTTACTTCAACTTCTCTTACAGACCACATTTCTCAGCCATATAGAAGGACACTTCATATTTAGGTTTTTATAAACCTTGCCTGAATGTCCAAGATTGTATTATTTTCTATCAGCTACTGTTTTCCCTTATCTTTCTTGAGTCATTCTAGTTCTCTGTTGTATCTGCCAAAAGAACTCTTTGACTTATTGAGGAGTGTCCATCCTCTGTTTTATCAGAAATGTTTCCAGCATTTTTCAGCTGCAGATCATCACTTTCATTTCATATAAATTTATTCTTAGCTAATCCATTGTTCAATTAAAGATGGAATTCTGGTCAAGTCTACTTTGTTTTCAGCATTTATTGCTGTATTGTTTTTGAACTGTAGAATAATGATTGTTCCTCCTTTTATTAATAAATCTCCTTTGGTCTTTTCCTTGTTATTGACTGCTTTCTCAATGTGTAAACAATCAGTACTTACAGTACAGTAATCATCTTACAACTTTGTTTGAAAATGGACCAAGCCTCTGTTGGTTTAGTTTACTCTTATTTCTCTTACATTCTGGTTCAGCTAACATAGTCAAAAGCTTCCTCTGGTTTCACAATAGCAATGAAGGTTTGTCGGTCTTTCTACACTCTCTTTTCTAATTTCAAACTTAATACAAGAATTTCTTTTCTTGTACATACCATACCTGCTGAATTCAATTTGGTCTTCATATAAATACTCTTCTGCTTTCATTATAAAATAAAGTACTTGGGTAGAAATCTCAGAAGCATAGGAACTCAGGCTGATTATTCAAAATAGTTGACATATATTTGTCATCTTCTTTTTCAAGTATTGGGCACTCACACATATTGAAAAGCAGTAATTGCTTTTCATTTCTTACACCTGATTGTACAACTCATTTAGAGCTATCTTTCCGAGACTCTTTCATTAGTTCTCATGGAAATACATCGACTCATGTTGCTTTTTCTGCCATAAAGTTTTCTCATTTCCTTTATTACTTCTAAATTCCTTTTCCTATTATCACAAGTATTAGCATTTTCTCTGTACCCATATACATAGTATTATAACCTCCTGTATTATCTAATTAGACATTTATGCTTTCTTCTGTATTCAACCTTTCTTCACTTAGCTTTAAGTTGTCTGTTGATCCAAGGAAAAAATACTCCATTACACTATCCAATTAACCAATATTGTACATGCATTATACTCCTCCCATCTGTGCAAATGAAAATCTTCAGCTTCTAAAATACATAGCTATGAAAAATTAACTCTTGGACTAGAGATTAGGAAAAACTTTTGACAGCTCATTAATCCTCATTAATATGGAGGATCATAATGGAGATTTCTAAATAAATATGATTATGTGCTTAATTTAATTTTCCACTCTAACTAACTCAGGAATTCCCAACCTTTTTTGGTTCCCATATATAACTTAAAATTTCCCATATAAAATTTAAATAATTAGCTATTAAGTAAATTATCTTTAGTTGTAGGAACAGGCTCTTTTCCCTGCGTAGTATGCAACCATACACTTTAGTGTTAGACACAATTTCCCTTATTACTTTTATTTAAAAGTTTTTCCTATACTTTCAAAATGAAATGATACTAAGTATTTCATGATCCAACATTAAAATTAAATTCTTGTTATAAGGAAATAATATTCTTGTTGTAACAACCAGATTGTAGTACTGCTACAAATGTTTTTCTACTGCTAATGTATGAGATAAATTTAGGAGCCGATTCTGCACTCAGGATATTCTAAGAGCAAATTGGCATGAACTGATGCAAACATACTGAATCCCACCACAGCCCTAGTTCACCATAATGAAAAATACATATAAAGTAAACTACCAAACCAATTTGAAATAGTAGGGTAATGTTGCTTACTTCTGCATTACTTTATGAACTTTAAAACTATTTTTAACTTTAGTTCATTGTAACTACCCTTCCTATATCCCTGGGACCCCTGATTATTTCATATTCTCTAATATCATCATCATGGTGTTTCTACTCTGGAAATAGGTCTCAAAGGTACTGCTGTCTCCAGGAGTTTCTACCCCCTCATTTCACTACTTCGTACCTCTTTCCTCTCTTTAAATCAAAGGGCATTCCAAATCTCTTTCTTCATATTTTTTGATTAATCTTTCCTTCAATGATCCTCTTCTACAAGCAGTCCATTCTTAGAATGTGGCCATTTCAGCTTGCCTTCCTTTTCCTCAAACTTTAAATATTATCTCATATTTCTCCGATCCTCCTCAGCATCTCCTCATTTCTCACCTTGTCTATCCATCTCATCCTCTTCATCATTCACCAGAGCCAAATCTCAAAACTTTTAAATTACTTCCTTTCCTTCTTCCTCAACATCCATGTTCCTGATCTGAATTGAACAATTTTCCATATGAAGCACTAAGCAAATTTTTCCTTAATTCTATGTTGACATTCTTAGCTGTAAAAAATTTCCATGATGAACTGATGATGAATTTTCCATTAACAAGGATGTGTATAGTTGAGTAAATTCAGGGTAAAAACGTAGACACAGAGAATAAAGAGGTGCTTGGTCTCCAAATATTTATTTACAAGGGATTTTGAGGACTTCAATAAGACTCAAGATGGCTTAAGAATCAAAAACATGATATATTTAATATAAAAATCAATCAATAACAGCCTCTCATTGAAACAGAGATTTGATCATTTAACTAATTTTTTAACAACTCTTCTTTTCCTCTTCTTACTAGCAGATACCATCTTTTGCTGCTCATCCTGAAAAATGATCACAGATAAAGATAGGATTTATTTATCATGAAATGAAGAGCAATGTCATTATACATACCTATTATTGACATTCAACAATGAAATGAAAGGGTTTGTTAAAATCTAAAACAAGGATATTAAACACAAAAACAATAGAAATAGATATTCAGGCAGTAAATTCATAATTTTACAACATCCAGTATATTAAATACTGTCTATTTCTTAGTCATTTCTTCTATTATGGAACATGACAGGAAAAGTCTTAGACTGCAAACTATATTTTCATCAGTTATAAGGGGCAAAATTATGGAATCAGTATAACATCCAAACTCAAAATTTCTACTTCTAGCGGATGTAGTATATACATGCAATTCAACATATTGAAAGATTTTTTAGGACTGTTTTAATATTATTTCTTGAGCTTGCTTTAAACTGGAAATAATGAGCAGGTTTCTCTTGGCTACGGTATTCTATATTACGTTAGATCTGAGTCCTAACCAATATGAATTACTTGGCTTAAATTTAAACTAAAGCAAACAAAATCACCTGGATCAATAACAGGATTGTAATATAAGTTTGAATGGGCCGTTTGTTACATCAACATTTCATATGAGAAACATAATGAGAATATGGGTATAGACTCTTGCAAATAAATCATAAGTATTATTATATATTTGTAGTATTATTTCTTAAGATAATTTTACTACTAAGGTCATATGCATATATGGTCTTGCGTAACTTGCCTTAAGTGTTTCTTGCATCTTGGCCAAAGCTTCTTTGTATTTATCTTGGAAGCCATCTAATGAGTCTGGACTGAGAATTATCTCAGAAGAATTGTGCAGGGAAGAATCTCCACAAACCATCATAGAGAAGGCACTTTGCTGAAATTCAAAAAGTTTCAACCATGATAAATACATGGAAAGCATACATGAATCACAATGAATTTCTTTTCCCTCACTTATAAGCACAGGTGTACTGGCATACCATTATGGAATGCCATGTATAAAACTCAAACAATTTTTCATCTTCTCACAGATTCATTGAATGTAACCAGTTTCAAATGTACTGATCATCAGTGATGACCATTATGGTAGAAACCAATATTAAAAAAATTAGTGGAAAATTCGAAGAACTGTCCTTGAGTTGTTCTCCCCTCACAATCCTAAATATGAAGCTTATATTCTCTAAGTAGCACTGCTCAAAATACACAATCTTAGAAACATCAATAAAGCATCTAAGTTACTTCATAACATCAGTAGATATCAAATAAAATAATACAGTATAATAGAGATTGATAGCACAATCATCGTGAGTGAAGAGCTTCTATGTTTCAAACAAGTATCTAATTTAAGAATCTTTTATACAATTCTGGGGCTCACTCACTCACACTAAATTGGAATTTACAATGAAATCAAATTTAGAAAGGTATTTGCATCTGTACTGAAATTTGTAGAAATTTTGGTATTACGCTGTCATTCATTAATATGTTAATCAGATAAAACTATCAATTGAAATATTAAGCTTTAGTTGCAACTTAAAAAGATGCAAAACTCTGGACAGTGCAAAATATAGATTTAGTAAAATTAAATATAAGGAGAATATTATATTTTCAACAATACAAATTTTGTGACTATATGTACAGTCACTTACAAAAAAAAGTTACCACTTCCAAGGGGCAACTCGTCCAACAGACACCTCGTTTCGGGCGAGCGAGCCTCCAGAAAAGAGAGAGAGCGAAAATAAAGATGGAGGACGTTGTCTGCTATGCAGGTCCACGTTGAGCGTTTGAAAGGATTCGTTTTCGTTATTGTTATCAAAATAACTTATTTAAAGCGATTTTTTAGTGACATTAACATGGCAGAGTAATATTATAGCGATTTGGAGGTCGGAATGGATTAATTTGGTGATTTTAAAGTTGTTTCTTTGATATAGTTTTACTTTAGATTTTTTGCATGTAGTATAGCAATGGTGAATATATTCCAAGCTAAAAATTTTAGAAAAGAGATATTCCGCAGTTTGTGCTTGCAAGACCCTGAAACCTGGCATTACAACATGAATTGTTTGACGATTTTTGAGTTAAACTCAAGATATTTTCTTAAACGTATCGGAAATATGCTCATGCTTTTTCAAGTTAAATAGAAACCAAACAGACGCATTCTGGGCACGATGCATCCTGATAGCTAGTTCTTGCGGTAAATCATAGATTGAATTTACCAATTGCGATTTAATATAAGGCGTTAGGAAACTTCCAAAGCATCTGAGGATATGGACTAGTTAATGTAATTACTGGACTTTAGGAATGCCTTCGATTCTGTCGACGCGGATATATATTAAAAATTAAATTATATTAAATACTGTAAGCATCATTTATACGCTGATGATCTGCAGATATGTCTCGATTCTACAGTTGCCTTCGTCCCTGAATGTGTTCAGTATGTGAACCATGACCTCCAGCGAATTCACAATTGTTGTAAGGACAATATTCGGAAGATGAATCCATTAAAAGTGCAAGCCATTGTCATCGGATATCCACAGTTATTAAAACGAATTATTGGAGATATTAATGCAAAGCTTATCTTGAAAATACTGAGATCCTATTCTGTAACTCTCTTAATAATATCGGTGTTTGCATAAACATCTGAGGGGATGAATGGAAGAGTAAACTTTTTCACAAATTTTCACGACATGCTGCGAAGCCGTGCCGAGCATTTCAGGGAAAAATGGAGTGGGTAGTGAAGGATGGGAAAGGACTCTCCCCATCCCCACATCTGGGGGAGGAAAACAGCAATAAAGTTGAGGGCTGTTTATGACCTCCAAACACTTTCGAAGTCTCTTTCCTTCTTCTTGCATGAACTTCTCTGGTAGAATCGCTTACATATTTGACCACAGCCAGGAGATACTGCGAGCCGGGGGTTGCACTGAACAACGATGACAAGAGGGGGCAAGGTACGGAAAGTATGTAGAATTTTTAAGGGAATGCAGCAAGCTTTGAGATTCTATATATAAACAAACCCGTTGAAAGGAACTTGCGAAGATAATCAGCTGTATAAACGAGTCTCAGGATAACGCAGACATCCATATGTATATAATAATTTAAATTTTCATTGCTAATAACATGTTGTAGAATAACAGAAAATTATATTTTTAAGGAATTTTCCGGTAAACACATTTAAAGTGAAAATCTTGCATCAATTATGATTAGCGCATTTATTGAATCACAACAAGTAGTCCTTGCCTTTTCAGTGTAAATGCAATATATTTCATTAGATTTTAATACCATATTCATATGATTAATGAGTAATGATAACGATTACAACTTTTTACATGTTATTTGGATTGAAAAGGAATTTTGTAAAGGTTATTCTTCGAAAATTAAAAATAAAAATCCAAGCAGTGGTGCACAAAGAAAAGTATTCAATCCGTGTATGGTAAGGAGGGTATTAGAAAATGATCGGGAATAGAGCTAGACAGAAGTTAAGCGATAAGGAAGAACTCCGCAGTGTCCTATAACCTTGGTCACACGGTAAGAAGAGGCATTTACGAGTAATCTATATCTATGAGTAAAAGAATGAGAAATCGACATATAATACTTTGGTATACAAACAAGATATATTATTAAAATTGACATTTCACAGCCTAACTTTGTGGAATGTTGCCATCATACAAAGAAAAAAACACACTTTGTAAATTTCACAGAAATAAATTAATCGGCAACTAGTTCTGTCTGTCTGTCAGACATCATCTCAACTCCCTCCAGAAAACCCACCTATTCGGACCTCACCATTCTCTCTCATTCCTCCCATCCTTTTTCCCAGAAGTTACCCGATTTTCACAGCATGATCCACCCACATCCCAATGTCACCCGCCAATTCCCTTTAGACTAAAGAAGTTTTAATCATCAAACAGATTGCTATAAATAACGGATACAGCCCAGATATGGTGGATAAACTCTTGAGGAGAAAACCAAATATCCTCTCATCCTATAGATTGGGACACATGCTTCCTAATGACCTGAGAGCGGCTTTCCGGATGTCCCCTGGAATCTACGGAGAGCCATCGGCCACCATAAAGATAGAAGACCCAGCGACTCTCTCAGCGGGGTGTACGAACTCCGTTGCAATGAATGCCCATCCCGGCGCGTGGGGGGTGGACAAAATCCTTACCAACGAATACCTCTTCCACAACTCCTCCCCTCTTCTCTCATTCCCTCAGCCCTTTTCCGTTGATAATTCCCGGGTTTTCCCACCACCCCTCCCACACCTCCTTGTTCCCCTCGGTCTTTCTCATTTTCGATATTTCAGTGCCTGATGATTTCTTATAAACGAAACTAGTTGCCTTTAATATATCTGTATGGAATTTACAAAGTTTTTTATTTGCATAAAAATATACTTTATAATAAGTGAAATGTGGTAGCAATGCACCTCTCGAGTGAAGAACTCAGCATTTCTGAGATTTCATTGATTAGAATGGACGAAAAGGTGTGGAAAACCCAGATGCTTTTGGGAGAAGGTTCTCGAAAATGCATATTCATTGATTACTTCCTAGAAATACTACGTTCTAAAATGGACCTTCACGGCTGGTATCCCATTGACCCATCTCTTCCCCCGCTGCTTACTCCTTAGACCTCGCTATTCTTTCCGAGATCAGCATACGCAGAATTCAGTGAACCCCTTTCGCCTACCTGCTACTCCCTAGCCATTCCATTATCTGCTAATCTTTCTCCCCTTAATCCCACACGTGATTCCGGGCGTAATTTCTACGAAGAAACTTTTACCAAAACTACCACCAACAACTTCAGCGCCAGGGCTCACCCTCACCTCACCCACTATCGCTTTATTGTAATCTGGTCGTCAGTGGATTAAATATATATATTGAAATATATTGCATTAAATAGATCGACGTAATTTGTAGGTGTTTTAGTTGTAATTTTCCTATTTATGGATAATACCCATGACATCCTACTTGCCCGAGTGCGATGCACCTCTTGCACCCATAGGACGGCGCGGCTTAGGATGAAAATTATTAATTAGCGTTCATTTCCCACTCTTTATCAAGTATCGAAACTCATTTAAGGTTCTTCCATTCAGTCATGATGATATGTATTCGGAGAGATGAAATGAATATCAACGAAATAATTAAAAATATATTCAATACGGTTTCACTAATCTCATTTAGAAATATTAGCCAACAGAGAAATAACGCATAGAACGTCTTATTCATCCGATGTGTTTGCTATTAAGCATATGCGAAACAATATCATCCCTGTAAGCGGATTTTGAAGGGTTAACGTATTCTTTCACTGTTACTCCATTTCTATTCTAATTACCTTTTCTCTAATTTCCCCTTCTTTTGACATAATTCATAGTATTGCATTTTCTCTTAATTATCATTTATTTAAGCCCTATTATTTATTATTTTTTACGGAAAAGTTCGTCCTGCGAGCATGTAGAGCATGAAGAAAAATAATGGAGTCCTTTCCAAACCTCCATTGATGGGAATTTGTACATGAGCAGAAAATATGGGCAACTAAAGTATTTCTTGTCGGATTTTTTTAAAGAAGAGTGAATTACGCATGAGATTTGAGCCGATTTAAGAAAAATCCGAATTGAGTTCCTTTATAATACTACATTGCTTATGCAGCATCCAAATGAATGAATTTTAGCCTGCCTTTAAAGATAATGACGTCAAACAAGCTTCAAAACATGCGTAAGGAGGAAGACGAAACGCGTGCTAAAAGCAGAGCCGCTCATAGACTCGCTCTCATCGAGCTTCATGTCTGTTAAGCGGGTTGCATCCTTTAGTGGTAACTTTTTTTTTTTTAGTTACTGTACATCCTTTTGTCTATATAAAACAGCTAGAAGTTAGTTTAAGTCTTACTACAACTTAGGAATAGTAACCTGACAGTTTTTTTAAATTTTGTACCTGATTAGGAGTAAGAATGGTTACAGCAAACCCAGAACGTCCTGCCCTTCCAGTTCTTCCAATTCTGTGGATATGATTCTTCAAATGTCGTGGAGGATCATAACTTATCACCAAATCTACCTTGGGAATGTCAACTCCTCTAGCCAAGGCATCAGAGCTCACTAAACTGAAAGAACAAAATTCAGCCCATTAGCAAGCACTATAAAAATATATACAAGAAAATAGACAAAGATTTCCACCTAATTACAAAAAGATATCCTTCATAAAGTAAAACATTGCCATACCAGAGAATTAAACAAAAACATGAAAGACCATTCAGAAACATAATTCTTTAAAAATAAATAAAGCTAGAACTCATACATCTCAGAAAATTAATTTCTATCACAAAATGGAAGACCAGTTTTCTCAAATTTTGTTATAATTATATTTAAAAAAGATACTAATTTAAAAAATAAAAATATATTTCCTCTGCAGTCTCTCAGCCAGAAGCCAAACATGTCTTCATACATCAACTTGTTAAAAAAATGACTTTGTATTTATTTAAAAGTTCTAACCAAGAAAGTGGTTTCAGCCTATACAGCCAGCATTTATAGTAAAAGAAACCTCAAAATATTGCAAATAAAATAATAATGACTCTAGTTACAAAAGATGAACTTAAAAAGAAACTTATAATAGTGAGAATTCATTTAATCTTTCAGCTAAATTAATGGCTGTCTAAAAATTACAATAGGAGAAGGAGCAGAGATAAGATGAAGATTCCATTTGAAAACACAAGAATGTAAATGCTTCAGAAAAATAACTGAAATATGAAAAGATCCTGAACCAACACTGGAAGGTTCTCCTTCAGTTTCTTTGCCACCATACTCCAAATTTGAATTCCAAAACTACGAAACTTGTCCCGAAATTAATTATTTTCTTCATTAAACATCTCTATCCTACCTCACAGGAGGAATATCCCCAATCTAAAATTCCTTCATTCCATCTTCAATGGCTGCCTCAGATCTCTTTAGATTCTCTCTTCTTCCTCTTTACGCATTACTTCACATTACACTCGGAACTCTCATTTCCTTCATCCACAACATTTCTGTTTCTCTATCTCCCAAATATCTTTAAATTCCCTTCCCTTGTACTGTTATTTTAAATTTTATGCTTTCTTTGCACCTAAATTTCTTATATCCAGTCTAAGTTACCAGTCATGGCTATTGTTGGATCTTATAATAACTCTATAAATCATTCTTTTCACAGGGTAGAATGTTAGATTATAATTAGTTAGTAGGTATAATTATAGTTAGTTGCTCGATAGTATTTCCTTTCATCGCAATCTCATTGTGTTAAAGAATCAAATTAATCAACAACACACTCTTTTAGGAGCTTTTGAGCTTAGTTTTTGAAATATCCTGCTGCTGTTAAAAAATCTTTTCTTTATATCTATTTTATTCTTCCATAACTGTCCATCTATTAAAAATTGATTCAATGTAGAGCAAAAAATAACTTAAGTAGCAAAGAAAGAAATTCTCTTTGCCCAACAAGCTGATCATTCTTCAACAACAGGACAAGATTATTAATATTACAATTAGTATTACACAACAATGGTGTGCAGTTTCCCTAAAAATACTATCTACAGTCATGATGAATAGAGTTCACTTAGGAAAATTCTTTTTCGTTTTAAGGCAAAAAGTACTCATTTAATAATAAAAGAGCTGAAAAAACCTTCTCTTTTGTTTCCCAACTAAAAAGAAATAAAAAGTTGTCATATCCTGGTTATAATGCTATCCTGCTTGTAACCTGATTTTAACTTGGTACTCTAAAAAGCATTTACGAGGGTTTTACTGTACTAAGGTCATGTACTATGTTTCAAGAAATATTCAAGAAAAGTATATCTACCAAGAGACGGAACCAAATGAAAAGGGAGAGGAATGCCAAAATTATTATTGAAAGAAGGCTACATTTAATAAAATAAAGAACATGAGTCATTGTTTCACTGAACTTTCTGGTAATCATTGCTATGCAGAATTTAAAAGGATGATAGCAAAAGATCTTAAGATGCCAGGTGAAATTTGGCTGAAACTGTTGTCCTTTTAAATTCTACCTCATGGGTATCACCAAAAAGCTCTTTTTGCTGAACTTTGCAGCAATCAACTCAGTAGAGATCTTTAATTTAACAAAGAACATATGTGCCTGTATGTTGACAAATCACAGTGTGACATGCTGATATAATGTGTTATTTTGCTATTGGTGGATGTCACTATTCATGAGATTAATTACCTAGAGTTATTAAATAACAGAATTCAGATTAACTGTTTTGGAGGTTGAAATTCATAAGCGAGGAATTCATAACAAAATATAGAGTCAGTACGGTAGGCCAAATAAACTCACATGATTATTTGGAGACACATACCTTAAGCTTACCACCTCAGTCTAAAATTTAATTCACAGATTTCATTTCACATAAAATGATAAGAAAGTAAGCAAATTGATTACAGGTGATTACATAGTTTCTTTTGGGATTACTTAATACCAGAGGATTCTTGATCTGAGTTTTGTTACTTACACATTGGTTGACCCTCGAGCAAAGTCATTCATGATTTTCTGCCTATCTTGAATCTGCAGATCTGCTGAGAGGTGAGACAACAAAATCGGAGAGTCACTAGATAACATTAGGGAGAGAAGTAATGCTAAGCGAGCAGCAGATTGTCGTGAACTGGAGAAGACTAGTGCCTTGTGCACATTCCCTCCTTGGATTCTCTGGTGCAGCAGCCAAAGTAGTACTAATGGTTTCTCATATTCTCCACCTTGCACCACAACATGTTCTTCAGAGAGTTCCTTTGGAGTCACATACCTTGTGACAGAACTTTCCTCCTCTGAAAATAGACAAAAATTCTGAAACTCCCACACCAAAAGGATGGGTGACATTGGGAATGTAGCTATTGTTTTACTCATAATTAGCCAAGATTAACTAAAGTGAGCCTTTCTACACCAAGCCATGGAGGGACATTAGGGAAATAGATAAGACATGTTTCAAACATGAAGAGCCCCTTTGTGTTTTGAAATCAATGCTCTACATTAAGCCTAAATTGATCGACTTTATATTCCACCACCTCAAAAAATATACAAAAACTAGATTCAAGAACTTAAGGTTAAACACTTATTCATTTCATAAAATTTAACTTTCCTCTGCAATACACCCAAAGAACTTAATCCCACAGCAGTTATGCAGTATAATATCTGGCTACAATAGCTGCAGAAGGGTTAGAATTTGTCATAAAAGGCCAAAATTAGAACTAATTGTCTTAAAAAGCCAAAAGTACACTTTTTTACAGAATAAAACCTATCTATTTGATAGAATTGAAGGTGCAGTTCTCATTAACAAAAGGAACAAGCATAGAACATCAAAAAAATGATGACTCAAAAAGTTCCATCAGAAAGTCATAAAAAGAATGGGATCAATTTCAACACAGTTGTGTGAATCTATTAATTAATTAATCTTATTAATAATACTAATAATCTATTAATAATAACCTATTGATAAGGAGTAAATTATGATTCTAATTCAGTTTTGTAAAAATCACTAACAAGAAAAAGTTGGCATAGCTATATCCAAGAAAATATGCCCTTTAGCTTTTCTGAGTTATGTTTTGGAAGCCAAGGTCTTAAAATTAGACTTCAGATTTTTAATGAGTGATTAAAGCAAATATAGGAGCAAATGTAAAATTTCTCTATTTAATAGATAAACATAATCAATCTTATTGTCAACTGAAAAATCCCAAAATATTTAAATAAGAAAATATAGAGAAAAAGGAGATCAATCAATATTCTGAGAAATTAAATAAGATATGAACCAAAAGTAATTTAATTTCTATAATGCTTAAAGAACCTTTATTCCCAGATGCTCCTTCTCTTTTGTGAGGTACAGTTGAGAAAAGCTTTGGTTGGAATAAATTCAGGGTGCAAAGTTTTTCTGGATCCTGCGATAGCGTTGCAGAGAACAAGAGCTTTTGTGGAGGTCTTTGAGGATGGCGGTTGAATTTCCTTAAGACAGACACAGATGGAGGCAATAGACTTGAATCAACTGCAAAGAAAAAATCTTTTAGATGCCACCCTGATCCCAAAGTTTAGTAAAAGAAAGCTTAGTAAATGAAAGCTAATGAGTTTAGTAACATGAAAGTTTGTATACTTTAAATACATAAAGTAAAAATAATGAATGGAACAAATACAAGAGTAATTGTTTAAAAATAGCATTTTCAAATTCCGAAAATCAAAATCTTAGAAAAACCTTAGAAATTACTTTCAATATTGTTGAGCATTTACATATTGTGTAGAAAATTAAATGAGAAGTTAATGAGAAATAAAGAGTTTATGAGTATGCTTTAAAGGCAAATTTTAAGCTTAAATCCTTAAGGTATTAATACAATTGAGTGAGAAATGATAATCAAAGAATAAATAAAACTGCTATTTTAAAAAAATAAGCATATCAGATTAAATAAGAAACTAACTTCCAGCTTGAAGTTCCAAATGATGCATCAGGTGAGAAAGCCAATCATTTTGGCTTCCTTCTATGACTCGATCTGCCTCATCAATGACAAGGAACTGCAAATGAGACAGGGAAATTGATCCAGAGGGAAATGAGCCTCCACTCCCAACAGTAGAACTCCTCGAATGCGCTCGCAGATGGGCTACAAGCCTACCAGGAGTAGTGACCATGATATCTGTCTGACAACCAACCAATTCTGAAAATAATAAACATGAGTCAAAATTGAAATAACTTCACAAATACTGGAAAGGGATTGGAGATGACTTTAAGGGGCCTAGGAAAAATCGTAAGGAGAAACAAACATGAAAAATATCTCAGGTGTTTCAGGCTTTATCCCTGTCAATTACTCCTTGGAATTTTTCCTAGGTGCAATGAAAGTTGTAATTTTTTTATAATTTTAATCAACTTCTTTCATATTGAGGGAGGAATTCTCTAGCATTTTTTTAAGAAAGTTCTGCTTGTGGTACAAAAGGAGAAAGTCTTACTTTGTTATACTATTTTGGTCATTTTTCATTCCACAATGTCGCATATTTTACCAGAAAGACGATTTGGGAAGAATAATGACAACAATTTTTGGTCTATAAACCAAACCAAGGCAGAGGATACTCTATAGAGGGTTGCAGTGAATTTGGGAACAGAAAAAAATCAGTCTTATAAGCCTCTTAAGAAGTATGTTTAACATTTATTTAGTTTGAAAGGGACAGAAACCAAAAGAAAACTGGGAATTAAGTAGAATTGTATCTTAACCAAGAGCATTTTAAACAGGTTTTATTTGATGTATGTAGATATTCCTTTATTGAATAGAATGAAATATTTCATGATCCAACACCTGTCTATAAACCATTCATTGGGTTCCAAACTAATTTCTCTCACTGACTGGTATCAGATTCTATATACAAGCTGCTCAGTCTGTTAATCTCGTAAAATTCCCAAACATGAGATTTTTTTGCTTTTTCTTTGTCTCCTACTGATCATCATCATCCAATATATATTTTCAAATTCATGACAAGAAAAGTTTTTACATTAGAGATACCTTTGTAATTACAGTCATATTAAGTAGTTGAAAATATATTCTTGTTGTAAGGAGTGGATTGTAGTATCTCTAAGTGTATCATTCCATTAATATTATATCAGATAGATTTAGGAACCAGTTCAGTAAATCCAGGAAATTCTAAGAACTGGTTTTTGAAAACAAGCTGGCTGAATCCTGCCACTGAGTAGAATATTATAATAGATAAAATTTCTGAGTGAATGAAATATTTTACCACACTCACCATTAGTAGTAACAAGCAGACTGTGCTCCTTTGGAAATGAATTTCCACCAATAGCAACAGTAACTTTTAGTCCCAGGCCTGAGCAATATTGCTGGAAAACAGCACCAACCTGCTTTGCCAATTCAGCTACAGGTAATACTACAAGAGCTCGAATTGCAGGGATAACCCTTCCAATGAGAGCCTAGCAATAGATAGAACCAGAGAATTATTTAAAATTTGAATATATAGCAGGCACTTAATTAGTAATAGCTTATGCAAAAGCAACTCCCTTAAAGATTCTCGACCAGTTGATACTCAATAGAGGGATTAAATTGATAAAAATACTCATTTCAGGCTTCCTGATAGCCAAGTGGGCAGATTATTTGTCTATGGTGAGAGCAATCCCAGGTTCAATTCCCATTGGGGCCAATATGTGTGAAATGGCCTTAGATGTCAAAGCACTTTTTACAATACTACTACTTAGACAACAAATACTAATTTACCAGCTACATTTGTACTCATAAAGCTTTATCAATGATCTAGATGTAAATAAATACTTTAAACGAAATTAACAGCTGCATATAATCTTTTAAAATAAATTATGATAGCTGATTAGCATTATCATATCTTAATAAATAGGATATCAATACCTAAAACAGAATTTTTCAATAAAATGACAATTACAGCAGAGCACAACCAGGAAGAAGGTAAGGATGACAATAATTAGTATGACAAAAGGGATAAAGCTTTCTAATTACTTGGGATGAAGTAGAACAAACCATTAAAGTTTGTCACTAGTTCATGAAGTAAAAAAAAATTGAACAAAAGAGCTACAGAATATACTGACTCATATGCTGGTTATGCTATGTTACAAAATATATTTAAAGAGAGCACATAAACTGCATAATTCATTCAATGATATGAAATAGAACTTTAGAAATAACCTTAACTTAAAGAATGCCAGCTACTGAGTCACCTTGCAGTCACTTTATATAAGATTTTGGAGTAATAAACAATTGTTTGGTCAGAGAAACTGACAAAAAATGTATTTACCTGTATTACTGGAAGAACAAATGCCAATGTTTTCCCACTTCCTGTCGGAGCAGACACACAAATGTCCCTTGGCCAATGATATAAGCATCTCAGATTATTCTTCAATAACCATGGAATTACTTTCTCTTGAACTGCAAAAGAACAAATGTTATTGACTTACATAGGCATTTAATTTCAAGGAAGGATATGATACCTACCTGGGAAGAAATGGGTGATTTTGTTGTCTTTTAGTTTCTGAATGAGTCTTCCATCTAGAGGAAAACAGTGTTCTAAATTTTCCTTCCTATCTAAATCCACAGGAATCACAACAGGATTTTCAAGCCAAGAGGGAAGTTTACGATTAGCCTATTAGCAAGGAATGAAATTATTAGAACTTATTGGAGCACTTAATCATCAGCTAGCAAAGACAGGTAATAAAGATGAGAAGTTGCTTAGATTATTTTGAAGAGTAAAGTAAATACAGCAGCTATCTTTTATAAATACGCAAATAATAGTGATATAAAACTAGAGTTTGTACACATACATTTTCAAAATATGAAAAATTTTCGGATTTAATTAATCTAAGGATTTTTATGCATACCTTTAGTTTGCCTTGATTCAATTCTGAGCCAATAACAGTAAAAGAAGGGTTTACATCTTTATTTGAAGTATCTTCGACCACAGAATCACTCTTTGGTGCATCCTGATTAAAATCCAAATCAGCATTTGTATCATGGCCGTCTAAAACATTAGAAACGTCATTATAAGAACTTTCAAGAACATCTGCGGTCTTACTCGAAGATTTCTCTTTTTTCTTTTTCTTTTTCGACGATCTAAATTCTTCAGTAGCCTCTTCATTTATAGTTTCTGATAAGACCTCTGCTGATTCTGAATTGTCTTTCACCTCATCGTCATTATCAACCTCAGTACCCTGGGAGTGGGATTCTTGTGTCTCCGTTAACAGTTTTTTCTTCTTTCTTTTCTTTTTCGCACTAGAACTCACTTCCTTAATATCTTCGTATTCAACAGATGCCGCAGTGTTTATAGCTGATTCATCTTCACATAGCTTTCGCTTTTTTCTTTCTTGAATTTTACTAAGGAGATTTTTAATTGGACTTCCTTCCTCCACATTTTGCTTTGATTCTAGACTGTTTTCTCCCCAAAATCTGGAAGACAATTCATAAGATATAAACTTAACTGCAGTATACAAAGAAGAATTTTCATGATCACTTTTAAATACCTGTTGACAACAAACAAATCCATTTCCAAAACACTACCAGACACCCATGTGCTCTACGTTTAAAAACATCGAATTACGTGAGATTCGATAGGTGTCGATAAGTCTCGATCCCTTTAAGCGCCTTGGCACCAAAAGAAATTCCTTAGCCGACTACGTAGCTTTCGTACTTCTCACAATCAGTGACAGTAAAAGAAGAAGCTTCGCGATTTACTTCCAAACAATTTATTCACATCTCCAGCTAATACTTCAATAATTGGTGACAATGCTCTTAATCAATGGTCGGGAAATAGTTTTCCATGGAAAAATAACTTTTTTGTCCTCATCGTGTGAGATTAAATTGAAGTTGATAATGTAATCTTTACGTTAATTAGCAAACGTTACCAGTGTTTCATACACTCGGCGCAGAAAAGCTAAAATTCTGATAGTGATAATTGATCTTTGTACAACGGAGTGTCTTTGGGTAATACGTTGGTTTACTTATTCAATATTTTAATGATGCGTTGAGCCACAGAGGTTAAACCTCATTTTTAATTAACTAAAAAATATATATGCGCCTAATTATATTTTTGACTATATGTATACATATTTAACTATACCTTAAAAATGGGAATATGTCAAGTCTTAAGAGAGACACACTTCTACTCTCTCTGCCTAATACGATTAAAATTTTACACGGATATAAGATTAAATTTTGTATTACGCAAAAGTGATCTCCTTGATAATAAATTATGGTCTTGAAAGGTTGAACTAGCGAATGAGCAAGCAAAAATTATAACAAAATCCTCTGAGTGAGTAAAATTACGTTCAGCCTCCCCCTCACTACCTTTCCGTACTGATTTCGTTTGAAAACATCATTCGTCGAGAAATCCCATCATAAAAACTTATCAAAGATCATGGTTGTTATACTGCTTAAGAAAATATATACAGATCAATCAATGTTGATCTTATTTCAAATTTAGTAAACCAATTGCTTATGCCATTTCATTTACCGCGGCTAAGTCAGTCTATCCCATTTCGATACTATCGACAATTTCGTGTAGTCGTGATTCAGAGTCATATCATAAGGCAACAAATGTGACGTTTTCTTGTGGGATAGCTCTTATTTTGTCAAGCATTAACGTTTCTAGTCACATCTAAGTGTAACTACCAAATTTCCTCCTCAGCAGGAGCAAGATGTTGAAGCCAAAAGCATTAACGCAAGTTCTTAGTCAGGCTAACACTGGTGGAGTGGAAAATACTTTGTGCGTTGAATACAAGTGCTTTCTTTCTTATCATGCTTTCATATCCGATTCTGACAGTGATTTTTCTTTAGGCTTCTCAATCATGAAGGAACTCTTCTTGCGTACAGTGGTTATGGAGATAAAGATGCCCGAGTGACCGCAGCTATAGCAAGTAATATTTGGTCTGCGTATGAGAAAAATGGGAGAAACGCTTTCAAAGAAGACAAGCTTCAGCTTGTTTTAATGGATTGCATGGTAATTTATCCAGATTGATTATTCTTCCTCGAAAGATAGATCAAAAGATTGCTTTTTTCTCTACAGTAATTTTTCTTACGTTTTTTTACAGGAGGGTAAAGTGGCCATAACACAAGTAGCGAATGTTCTTCTTTGTTTGTACGCAAAAGAGAATGTTGGATTCGGTCTTCTAAGAGCCAAAGCTCAAGCTCTCTCAGAATATTTAGAAGGCCCACTTATGCAAGTTGCCAATTCCTATTGAGATGTTAAATAAAATTTTATTTTTCCTATTGAGAGTATGTTATGATCTGATAAAAGTGTAATAAATGTTATAATATTCCTTATAGTCGACTTTTATTAAGAACTGTTGATTCATTTATATATAGATATTAAATCCATGTATCCATCCCTTAAATTTGAGAGTCTTATTTATTGAAGTTGGACGACGCTCTCCAAAATTTATCATTCTGTGTTTGTGTTCTCTTTTTTTTATTAAGGAGTTCCTTTAATTGAAGAAGTATTGAGAAATGAATTGCCTCTGCTATCTTTCTTCTTGTAGAACTATTTTAATAGTAAGAATGTAAGACTTTTTGGAGGAAGATATAGATAATACCTTACATATGACCTGTCATGAAGGCTATTTGGAAGAATATTTTTATAAGGATATATTTGATTTGACTGCTTTTATTGAGCTACAAACCCCATGTTTCCCTTAATGTATACCCAACTGTAATTTTTAAAGACAGAAAAGGGAAGGTTGTGAGTGTCTGAACTCTTGCCCATGGTCAGGGCCTGACCCCCGCAACTCCCCTGCCTCCACTTTGCTTCTTTCCATCCTCAGGGGTGATACTGCCCACTTTGGGAACCACTGATTTAGAGTAATGAGTAAGACCAAAATCACTTTTTTTGCTAACAGATTACATATCTCAATAATGGATTTTAAAAATCAGCCTCTTCCACAGAACTTCTGAATTTCGCAAAATATTTGCTTCAGAATTCACAAATGGTCATTTTAATTTGCTGAGATTCAATGAATTTTAACATCACCTTGGTAATTCCAGGATTTAATTCTGAGAAGCAGATAATGGTAATTGTTGAGGCTGAAAATTATGAGTGAGTGAAGGAATTGACTGGGTTTTATGGAAAGCTGCAACAGATAACCTCTCATAATTAATTTTTTCATGGTAGTTCAATTAATTCAAGCTAGTGCCAAGCTAAAGGGTGATCAAGGTTTGAGCCTTGGTTATGTCAGACCATTTCTTTCACTCAAATCCTCAGATTTTTTTCTCTTGAAGGCCTGATTAGAGGTCAAGTGAAAGTGCTGCAAGTTACTCATTATTTGTAATAACTGTCTAAATTCAGAGAATAGTATGTAAAACACGTATTTGTCATATTTATGGTTGAATATTTCTTTCATATATTTTAAATCTAATCTGATGTGTTATTACTCTACCATGATTGGTATCAATATTATGTGAATCAAGGCAATTATATGGTGCCATATTTTTGCAACCAAGCCGGTACATATTAATGCCTGCTATGCATGAATGCCTATTTGTAGATTACTTTGGTATAATAATAAAAATATTCTCAAAGAAAGATTCCTAAATGAAATTATTAATTATAGATATAATTATTTTCCATCAAGGCAAATAGTAGAAGTTGTTTTATGTACTTGCTGATGTATTATTATTGATAACGTCCAACAATTTTGCATTATTTAATTAAAAAGTTACCTTATTTTAATCTTTTAATTTATGGAAATTTATGAGGTTATTTACTGTAATATATTTCTTAGAGGCACCTTCCATCATCTTTTCTCATCATGTTAAACAAAAGAGGTGACACAAAAATTATTTTTCTATTTTCTGAAACAGAACATTGATTGGTGTACATAAATCAAATATTAATTATATTCTGTGGCAGTTTGAAGTGTGAATAGCTTTCATCATTTAACATGTTGGCTTCCACTGGGCATCAAACCTAGGACTGCTTTCTCAGAAATCAAATGCGAAGCTGACATGGCTATCTGGAAACCCACTACAAGTGCTAATTCAGACAAGTAACTTCTCAATTTTTTTCCAATGCTGAATAAACACTGTGGGCTTTATCAAGAAACAGACTTGGGACCACTATCATCATAGGTAAATATGTTGCACAATTAGTTACCTTGGAGGAAACTTTCTACTTACCTTTAAAATACAGAAATAAAGTAAAAGACAGAAAAAACTAATAGTTTTCCTCGTTGTAGGAAAATATTGTTCTAAGTAATAAAAAACCATCAGAAGGCTAAAACACCTGAATATTTTTTTAAACTAAGAAATGATTTACTACTGCTTCCTCTATTCAACTTCAAATATTTATGAATATTGCAGTATATTGTTTTTATTTAACAGAGGACAAAACAATATCCATTATTTAAAATTTAACACTTTCTAATTTGTGCATATGATCCTAAAAGCTGATTCTAAAGCAGATCTTTAGGATATTAAGAAACAAATTAATTACTTAAGACATTTTAGAAAATATCATTAACTATATATGAGAGAAAAATGTGTAAAATGTTTTCTTTAAAAATACTTTTATTATAATGTTAAATGCAATGGAAAACAATACACAATAAATCCCAATCAGGACACTTTTCAGGGAACCTAAAATGAAGACCATGTTATAAGATGGATAGTGTTGTAAAAATTTGATTTGAGGATTAAAAATATACATTACAACAAAAGAGACTGTCACCAAGCAACTGTCCAATCTAACAATCTACTGAGGCACTGATTGGGACTGACTCTATCTCATTGTGATAGCTAGTTTTTGCTTCAACTAAGATTGTTTAGCTTTGCAATTTCTTACTTTTCTTCTCCCAAGATCAGTCATCCCAAACAAGAGTCAAAAGGCTCCCTTAGAGATGAGGCAAAGCAGAAGGGAAGTGATGACAACTGTACAGTTGATGTAAACAATATTTATTCTATTGAATGAAGCTAATGATTGATTGGCTATAACAGGTTTCAGTGCATAATAGGAATGTTTTAATTAGTATTTTATCAAGTGTTTAGCTAGAAAGGGACTGGGAAAAACAGAAAATACTGCATAAAGCAGGAGCATTTTAAACTTTTTTTACTGCAGTCTGCATCATTAAAAAACACAATGAAAAAGAGTAATAATTTTTTGCTATAGCAAAAACATTAATCAATTCTATTTTCCTTTACCAGCACAGAGTTATTTAGTAAAGTATTTATTGGAGGATTCTTACATTTTGTCTCACCAATTGAGCAATGTATTTTTATAAGAGGAGAAATGAAAAGAAACAACAGATTTTTATTTCAACATTTGCCATTTATGTTCAGGACAAAAGAATGCCTAATTTAAAATATAATTTACATCGAATTCTCATAAGTTAATTTCATAAATAATTTCATACTGGGCATGAACATCGAGATATATCACATTTCAGTGAAATAATTTGAGACAAAAACATTTACAAGCATTGCAATAACATTTGTGTAATCTTAATACTGTTGCCCTACTTTAGACCTTTACCTAAAGCCATACATTTAGGAATAACTATTTGATAGAATGTGTGAGAGGCCAGTCCTTTACAGGTCACAACAGGTACCTTAGTCACTGCTCACTCGTTACCAACAAAACTGAAATGGGAAATGGGCACAAAATATGAAGCAAGTAAAAGCATAGACCAATACTGAGAAGCTATACAAAAGCCAAGTTCATAAATAAGCAGAGATCTTAAAAAAAGAATATAAAGCATGCACTTGCAAATATGTGCTGAGGTTTTTATGCAATCAAAGAAGATTAAATAGTGCAATTAATCGAGAACTCTAAAGATTTTCATAAAGCAACAGATAAAAATTTTAATAGGATTATCAGTGTGAACTCCCAAGTCAAATCATGCAAGTAAATTACAGCTTTTAATAGAAATTTAACACTAAAACCAAACATGTTTTATGTGGTAAAGGAACTATTAAAAGGACACATTGAATTACAATGCATATTGTAAAAGTGGTTATAGAAATAAACTTTCTATCAAAACATCAGATCAAAGAAACTGTTATGTGACTAGCCAAATATTAGACAAAAGAACATATCAAAGAAATACTGATGAGGTGTGAAATAAATTATTTAAGTTGAAAATATAGCCATCAATATACTCTTACAACAGAACACCAAAATTTTGGGCAAATGTAAAATGATCAGAAAAAAAATTCTTCATTTGTTGGTGAGCAGACGCCACACCAGCACACCTCGCGATGACTAGTCAGCATCCCGGAAGCTTTCAAAGAATCACTGCTCCCAATAAAGAGCTGCAGATGGATCATTGTTACATGTTGAATTGCCTCTCTCTAAAGGAGGAGGCAAAAGGGGATATGGGAGGGGGTCCCTATTCTCTTCGGCTATTAAGCCTATACATACACCACACGCATTGTGTTGGTGAAGCCAGATCCCTGGCGCCAACCGGTCACCACTATGACGGCATCAGCAGGCTTGATGAAACCCCTTCCTTTTCCAAATGAAATTCCAAACTGCACACGTGCATCAACATCCTTCAGCCAATCAGAAAGAGGATCCACTGAAAAAGCAGCATTATTTTACAATTTCACACTGATGAGTTAAGTGCATGCTGCTAATTAGTAAATAATACATATCAGTATGGTTGATAGCAGTTTCAACAATGTCTCTATAAAACTTTCATTCAAACCACTATTAGGAACAATGGATACTCCAGTATCCATAGTTCATAAAAAAAAATTAAGTTTGAAATCACTTTTCAAAGATTATGAAAATGTTATCCATATCACTTAAAAGTGAATAAAAACTGTCATAAAAATTGATTTTATGCACCAATCATATATATTTGAATTCCTTGAAGGAAATTTTAGGAAAAATAAGTTAACACATCCTCAAGTAAGAATGACCTACACTACATTGTCTGCACCAAATGTACCACAAGATAACTGTGATAATAATACAATCTTTAAGCACAACCTAATTTAAACCTATTAGAAACATAAATACAAACCTGTATAATGCAGTGGAAGAATTCCACGCCAGAGATGGCACTGCCTGGCCACCTGTGGATATCGTGTAACAGCAATAATTGGACATCTCGGTCTATACTTTGACATCAAGTGTGCTGAGCGACCAGAGGTTGTGATAACTATGATAGCACTTGCCATACATTTGGATGCAGCCTCCACGCTGGCAATAGCAATAGAATGTGCGGATTCCAATGGAGGTTTGGCCTGATCAAAATAGGAATGAATTCAAAAATTTAGATCAAAATCATACAAAAATGAAAGAAAAGCTATTTCCCTTCTTCAGGCTTCATCCTCGTATCCATAAACATTTGTAAGTGATTACTACTAGATTATTAACCATACCACTAGGAAAGTTCAAAATTCCATTTAATTTGGGCAATCAATATAAAAAATAGTAATGAATTTTACTAGGAAATAAAAAGGTCAGTAAATCCTCAAAATTCGACCCCTTCCACAAAATTTTTAGATTGCATAGAAATTAAAGAAGAAAAATCAAATCTTTTCAAACAATTATCCCTCTTTCTTAGACATGTACTCAACAAAGTACAATTATATATTAAACATACAAAGGATAAGGAAGCTTCATTGTGGTAATCTTACCTACTGTTATCAACAAAAGATAGTGTAAATTATCATTAAAATATCCTTATTTATTAACCCTACTTCAAAATAGATTGGGTGTAGTGCTCACCTTGCTAGCAAGGTCTACAAAGAGCTGTTTGTGCCAGAGAGCTGCTTCTGCCTCCTTGCAGATGTTTGCCATGGTGAGGACACACTCTAGTGGATAATCTCCTTTGGCAGTCTCTCCAGAAAGCATAACACAATCAGCACCATCGAGAATAGCATTTGCAACATCAGAAGTCTCTGCTCTTGTTGGGCGAGGTTTCTTCACCATTGACTCAAGCATTTGAGTGGCACAGATTACTGGCTTACCAACCTAAGGATAGCATAAATACAAAATTATATAAAATCAACATTACAATTTCCCCAACAAAATTCCTTTTTTAGAATAAAAATTACATATAAAACACGATGAACCTTCTCTTAAGCAGTATATTACAAACTCTGTGCCAAATCACAATAATATGCTATGAGAGGTAGCAAGTATGCCAAGATTAATTTGATGCAATACTTTAAGTGTTTGAATAGTATTTATAAACTTTGTGTTACTAGTTAGCAAAAATAAGAAAAAGTTCACCACAGAACAACCGATGCTTGGATATTTCAACAATTTGTTCCATTATTGAATACACAGTTAACCAGTTGTCATAATAGATGTATACAATAAATAGTTAAACATGGATTTATTAACATTTCTTTGGATACCAGCTAATTTTTCCTTTGCTCAGTAAACACATCATCACTTTAACCTTTGCTCTAACAGACATTTCCAATAACCTTATGAATGTCAAAAGTTTGAAAATAAACACTTAACTGTGTTTAAAAATTTACATACAACATACATTGCTTTCTTATTTAATATGAAACCTAAACTAAATTTTGTTGATTCTCCATCAAATGAATTCTCTAACTTAATTGGGTTCAAATTATACACTGTTTATGCTTCAAAAATTATAAAGTTTGTGTCTGGTGCAATACTCTGGAAAATGCAGTACATGTTATTTGAAATATTTATGGATTAAGGTTACTTTCTCTATGGATTTCCATTCACTAATAGTCAACATAGATCTACACTTGTTTCAAAATGTATTGCCAATAGCTTCATGAACTTACCTTGTTGCATTTTGCAATCATACACTTTTGTGCTAAGAAAACCTTCTCAGGAGGAATCTCAATTCCCAAGTCACCACGAGCCACCATGATGCCATCAGAAGCTTCAATGATTTCATCAAGATTTTCCATTCCCTATAGAGTAAAAAGAAAATTGATATCAAGAAAAGGAGCCTCTGCATCGGTCCATGAAACCTATGAGGAGCCATAAGATTGCCAAAAATCAGTTATGTGAATTACTTTCCCTATACTAAAAGGGAAATTGTTATAACTTTCAAAGTAAGATAATAAAAATTTACATTTTTCTTTGCATTGAAAGAATGCTTTGTTTAAAGAAAATGAATATGAGTTCTGGCACCTTTATTACAACTGAACGTAGCTTTATGTGAATAGCCACTTTCAACAATGATTGAAATGCTTTCTTGTGCCAAGATAGGTACTTTTGGCATTTCAAGGATAATTTTAAATGGAAACTCACTCCTGTCTAAATTAAGCCTTTAGTGGCAAATATCCAAATGCTAACTTTCTCTCTCTCTCTCTTCCATAAGATTTTATGTCCAGATAAGAACAGATCTTAAAAGAGTGTGTTGCACATTAGTTCCAAGGAAAAATGAAACAATGAAATTACATAATTAAAAAAATATCGATGCAACCAGGCTCTGAGGATATAAGGTTTTTTTTGCTATGCTATGTAAAATATTTTGAGCCCATGCTATTACGAAAATCTTACGGAAAGAATAACTTTGGAATAACACATATCATTTCTAGGTATCAAATTCTCCTAAATTGTAGATAAATAATTAAACTAGGCTTCATTCAATCATTCACCACCACCTCAAACATTTCACCTGATTTTATTAAACAATCAACAAATACCCATCTTCTTACCTGCTGATTCTCAATTTTTGAAATCACCAAGATCTTCTTGCCTTCTTCTCCAAGGATGGAACGAATTTCAGTGAGAGCAGCACCATTTCGAATAAAGGAGGCAAAAATCATATCAACTCCTTGTTCAACACCAAAACGCAAGTCAGATTTATCCTTCTCAGAAACAGCAGGCAAATCAACTGGCAATCCAGGAAGATTGACTCCCTTTCGGCTTCCAAGCATTCCTCCATTTTCTATTTCACACTCGACGTAATGCACTCCTGCAAAACACATTTTAATAATTTCAATTAAGCTATCATTGCTTTTATTATCATTTTATGATTTATGATTGATTATATTTATGCACAACGATATACTTCCTTGTATTTTATGAGTAAGAAAAACGACGCTGCATTTGCATAGCACTTATCATATGAAATAAATGCGACCCAAAGTTAATGGCAAAGACTTTGCATGAACTTCTCATGTTTGGAAAAAATGAAACTAATACTATCACAGATGTAATAAAATGTTCTTCATACCTATTTCCCTGACAATCAGTGAGATGAGACCATCATCAACAAATATACGGCTGTTCACGGATACGACTTTAGCAATGTTGATGTAGTCTACGTACACCACTTTATCATTTCCTTCCTCCATGTAAACCTTATCAGTGGTTAACTTGATCAGTTCTCCTTTTACCAGTTCAACTTCAGCAGAGCCACCCTACAAATACAAAAATATCTATTTATTGTCCGTATTTAAATAATTCCATGATTCAGTATAAAATAATTTTCCTTCAAATATATGAAAATCTGGAAATTTATACCATGAAATGGGAATTGTTAGCTTTTGAGAGTTCAATAAACATTTCAAAATACCCAACTTTCTAACAAAATTCTAACCTGACAAATAATGACCTTAACATATTAATCATTTTTACTAATTCCTTTTTAATAAATATTTTAAATTATTGTAAGATAAATTGTAGATTAATGGAGCAAAAAAAAATTGTTTACGACTGTCAATCAGCTATCAAATGAGATCAAATCTTTCTTAGTAAAAGGAAGTTAAAATAAGAGGACAAATAAGGCAAAATATTGACCAAGTTCGATATAAGGAAAATGAATCTTTCCCCCTAGGAAAAGAACTTACCAAATTGAATAATAGGGAAATACAAAATTTATGGTGCTTGATAACTGCCAACAGTTTTAATTGCTACAAAATCTAAATTAATATTATTTTAATTTGTCTAAATAATTATAACCTAAAGCTTATTCTAATATCGTTCTTTTGATACATACTCCTTCAAGAAGACCAGTACGGATTTCAGGTCCCTTGGTATCAAGAGCAATTGCCAAAGGATATTCCATTCCCAATTTCTTGCTATAGTTTGCAACTGCTTCACGGATGTTCTTGATGGTTTCTGCATGGTATTCATGAGAGCCATGAGAGAAATTCAGACGGGCAATGTTCATGCCTCTCTCCATCATCTTCTCAAGCATGGCAGGGTCACGAGAGGCTGGCCCTGAACAAATCACAGCAACAATTCCATCAGAATCACCAAAGATGAACTTCTACTTCATTGCACAAAATGCAGACAAATTTCACCTTCACAAAGTTAAATTTTAAAAATTTACATTCCTACAATCCTATCTATCATTAGCAATGAATATAAAAACGTTAATCTTTAAGACCTACAAAAGTCACAATATGCCTGCTATTTATGAACCTTTCATAATAATTAATCACATAAGAAATCAATTTTGAATCACAATTACAAATTGTACTATCTACTGGCTTATGCTCCCCTAATAAAGAGTACATCTATCTATCTACTGGTATCACTTGCATTTAATTTGATTATCAATTTCATTTGAAATGAAGAGGATCAAGTGATGCTATACACATCACGTAAGATACAAATTTAAAGTAAAATTTGGAATATCTTTGATAATTGATGATCTTAAGATTCTTACTCAAACTCTATTTGACAATTAAATCTCAAAACTTGAGTGAGATAGAATAACTGAGTTTGCTAATAATTCATAACTAGACATCCTTTATCTTTTTGCACCATATGAAATAAATTTAACAAAAAAAACAGATCTTTCAAAAATTGGCTAACTAAATTCACTATTAAGTAGTTATCTTGGGGATTTATGAATAGATGGAACTCTGTTGCATCATTTTCCTATTTTTTAACAATTCTTTAAGATTATTTCCCATCAATCTGAAAAAACAGCAGGGTTGAACTGTAATCCAACCATTTTATTTCACAAGGAGCACAATTAAAAAAAGATAATTTAGTATCTTTAACAAATTTAAAATGCACTTAAACATACTTCAATCTGATTGTCAGCCCTGACTACTAGATTTATAATAAACTAACATTTCATTTGAAGAATACACTTCAACAAGATGAGTACTTCAATGGGTGATAATTCAGGAAATTATGAAAACTTGCTTAGAGTTTACTAATCCTAAATAAATTCATTCACATTACAGACAACATTATCATAGGCATTACTGTACTTTCGTGCACTACCTACATTGAAAGAAGAAAGGGGGACACTTCAGAGCATAAATAGGAATATAATGTTTGTGTGAATCAGATTTTGACTAAAAACGCATTCACTTACAAAACCGGTGTTTATTATCAAACATCGGTTTTGTATGATGATGATGCAATGATTACTAAAAAAATGGTGTCACCGATAACTTTCATTTTTCTAATTGTAGATTAAAAAACCTATATTTAAGCACAAGGTCACCTTGAAGATCTACTGGTGTGGGGAAGAAAAATTTTCAATCCAATGAAAAAAAATTCAACAGATGGGATGACCTCTAAAAAAATTTACCACAGAGTTAATACAATAGCTATCTATTCCTTAAATAGAAAATTACAACCAAGGAATTATAACTGATATAAATTCACATAATCATCTATACCCTATTCAAACCCTTATTGCAATTTTGTTTACAATGTATCCTCTTGACAAGGTCAACAGCAAGGTCAAATGACCTTCAAGGGCTGAGGTCAATTAAATTACCTTAAAAATTTATTATCCAAAATCAAAGTATAGATGCTTATCAGAGTAATGATCGATCAAAGGAAAATAAAAAGAATGATACTTAATTAAAACTTAGAAAACCAGAGTAAAATCCTCTGCACAAGTATGAAAGCATATGGCACCAGCAAACAACTAACACATATGCTAATAATCAAGAAAATCATATTCAGTTTGGAAAAAATGGATCGCACGTTTCTCTGAATTAATCCTCACACTTGAATTACTCTGACTGGATCAAAATAGAAAATTGAACATGGAATTTTTCTTCTGTGGTTAGGAATGAGAAATTTTATATAAAAGTAGAATTCGTTGAAAAAAGTAAGAATCATAAATACATGGTAGAATATAGGAAGGTATAATGATTTTAGCAATTTAACTTTTCCTTTTAGAACAAGAGTGCTACATTAATCATCAAATAAAAATAAGTACTAAGAAATAAAAACATATTAGAAAATCAAAATGGTATAAAAGATAGCTAGAAAAGAAGCATAATTCAGTCCACGAAGGCTAAAATATAAGAGATTTTCAAGAAAAACAATATTTTACTTCCTCCACACTACATATTCTAAATATTAGGGCGAGATAGAAGTTTTGATGGGGGCAACAAGAAACCCATCAGTTTATCAATTAATCATTCTGCCAACGAGTTCTTTCTATTACCTTAAAATATCTCGAATAAAATTTAGAGGAACACCTAATGACAAAACATCTAGATAGATTTTCCATTTATACAAATTTAGAAAATAAATATACACATCCAGCTGTTCTACTCAATACATGCAAATAAAAATTGATTTTACCTATTGTGCAGATGATGCCTGAAAGTCTTACATAAGATGCTTTAGAGCAAATATCAAGAGCACAAATATGATCTATATGGGACATAGCATCAGCTGCTTGCAACTGCATGATTGGAACACTGCTGTCTGGATGGGCCATCTGCAAAAGAAATATATTTGAGCATAAATTGGATATTCCTACGGCATGATTTCAATAATTTCATTCGCTGCTATATTCTCAGCAAATATAAAAATCATCCTATTCAAAATTTTCGTGAATAAATTTATACCTCCACAGCCTCAAACTGACTCCACCAAACCATTTTCCTGATTTGTTTAAACGAATTCACATAGCACAAATACTTAAAATTGTATTTCAGGAACTTAAGAAAAATAGTTGGGAGCGTACAACATTCATGAACTACTTCCGAAACGTTATTGATCAGTGGAGGGCACCTTTGCCAGATTCACGCCCAGGGTAGTACAAAAATAAATCCGTGCTGCCGCATCATGTGAACTTTATTACCTACTCCAGTAGGCGAGTAACCAGCGATGGACATACAATAAAGGATGCTTAATCGAGGTATTTGTAAATTTAAGCTTCTCTTAAGAAATCGGCTACGAAAAATGAAAATTATATCGATCCGCCGGTGAATAAAATTTTTCTTATCCTCTATTTCTATTCCATATTGCATTTCTATTCGATAATTATTCATTTATAGAAAAATATCAGCCAAAAAAATTTTATTGCTAACGCGAATATATGTAATATGATTGTTCATGTTAAGAAGTTATGAACATCATAACAGCATTATTTTGAATTACTCCCACGTAATTACTTTCTAAATATTCATTTTCATTCACTCTTCATCATTAAATTTAATCGAGTACAAATTCTTAAATCGAAAAATTTCTTCGAAAAGTGATTCAACGACGTTTCTCATGAATTTGGTTATTTGCTCTGTCTTCGCCGAAAGCATTATTTCATGAAAAAGTTTTAAATCAATGTGCTCGGTGAGATCATAATCTTCAATGACATCTTTTCCTTGAACTAGAAATGAGAAGTTTAATTCATAATGTTCCGAGAAAATAAAATATATATCACGATTTCAGCTTTCCTAAACGTATTGAAATAAAAGAATAATGAGAGAAACCATTAATCTCCTCTAACGAACAAATTACTTACGGTTATATTCTGAAGTTTGCTGTCAGACAACCTTCCTTCTCGAACGAACGTGCAGAAAGGAACTGATGGAACTGAATATCACCGGGATACCGGGAAATTGATAGGAAGGACGCGGAAGGTCATACCGGTCACCTCGAATGCTCTTAGTGGATGTGCCGTTCACCGCCATTTCCAGTGAAGCACACATGTTGAGTTTGTGACGTCACAATTGGGAAAAACTTTTCTATTTGGGTAGCCGTCGTAAAAGTAAAGAAACTAGACAAACTATGGCGGGAAATGTTTTCAAGATAGTTTATTAACAAAATGTTTCAGTTGAAACCTTTTTTCCGTATCTAAATATAATGATCTATTTACCGAAGTAAAAATAGTGTGGATAAGTGAAATACCTCTCCTTTTCTACCTTGTGTTAACTATTATAACGTTTTGAAGGATTATAATACATAAAGTATTATATTCCTGAGTTTGATATCAATTGGTGACTTGTATTTTAAGCCTCCTTAGATCCAAATTTTCAGCGGTAAAACCAAAATTACGATTTGCAAGTAAAATAACTTTCCTTTTTGCAGCACTCCAAATAAGAATTTCTGAGCTGAGGTAAGTTGATCATTTATTTTCCTATGAAAAATTAGGATTAGCCTCCATTTACATCATAAGCTATCCTGTAACAACCTTATACCGTAAGGCAGTATAAGGTTGTACCATGGAAAACCAAACTACCTTTATGAATAAGATAATCTGAAATTCCTGCATTTAACTCTAATTTACTCCCATCGTTCTTGAATATGATACTAAATTTCACAGCAAAAGCAATAATTTCCTCATCTATTACATTTAATGTAGTTTATGTAATAATTTTTTAAAATATTTCAAATTTGAGAGAATACTCAAGACAAAAAAATCATCATCTGTAGCTTCGATAATTTTTAACTCCCATTTTCTCCCCAAAGAAATTGTATCCTGGACAGGAGCCCCTGTTGCTTCACCCTCATTACAGACCTTTCTGTTAGCTTTAAATATAGTATTCCTCTCGTAAAATATTTAATATATCAAAACATTGGTTTGGCTCTCTTCTTATCCTTTTTATGAGTTTCCTAGTATTTTATTTTATTGCTTCATCTAATTAAAATTCTTTATCAGCACACAATGGTTAGAAAGTGAAAATTTTCTCATTTGATTCTTTGATGGTGCATTTCATTTTTATTAAATCTCATCAACTTAACTTTCTTCAGAATCTCTTTCATCACAAAGATCTATTCATTAGTATCTATTCATTCATCATCATCATTAGATATATCCATTAGATCTATCAATTATAACTTTTCAGCTTGATCTTTTTCTTGTGTGTGTATTATTTAAGTAGTCCTACCTGTTGTATTAGATTTTGGTAGATTTTACATTTCTATTAACGACATACTGATAACTTATTTCTTCTTTCCTTTCAAGAAAATGGATGTGGAACCTAATTTCATCATAAGGTCAAAGTTAGCATTCTGTCATGGCTGTGAAACAATAACACTATTCTTTGTTGCATGTTGCCTGCACTTTTAATTCTGATGGTTTAACATCAAAATTTTACATGAGAAAATGAATTAATTTCATGAGTAACTGTAGAAGAACATTTCTCACTTTATTTGCACTTATCTCCATTAATAAGATCGGAAAATAAAATTATTTAAGTACAGATATTTGTTTTATGATATGACTAATAAGCTGCAATTAAAGCCCAAAAATACCATAGATTCCCCATCTCTGGGCTAAGATAAAATCAGGATTTCAGCTTTTTATTTCAGCCTAGTATAGCAGAATTGTGGCAATTGAGATAAAATGGAAATAACATCTTTAGAAGATATATATCTTATTCTTTAGAATGGTAGGAAAATTAGGAATCATATATGTACATGTACATTCAAATGAACTTAAAATGCAAAGTAAGGGATACAATATGAATACTATTATTTCCACACAGTTCACTCACTGGAGTCCACAAAAACTTACTCTCTACCAGGTGAGTTTTCTTCATGTGTGATCATGAAGGAGTTCCACTGTATAACCCAATCAATCATGACTATATTATTTTTCTGAATTCTGCAAAAATGAAACAGACACTTCTAGACTTTTCATAAAAGGTAAAAAAATTTTCACATGACTGTAGTTCTTCAAAATGGAGCTTTAGGATTAATTTGTTGATAATAAATCAATGAAAAAATGTATTACAGAAATATATATTAAAATAAAATTTATTTGGGTTTCTCAACATATCAGAGAGTAATGAAATTTATTGGGTTACCATGGGTCCATTCCTGATGGAAAATGCCTAAAATGATGTACTTACATATATTTTTAGTTGCATGCTACCTCTAAATTCATGTCAAATATTTGCTTTAGTGATAAGTCTCCTACAAGTATACAGGTAAAAACTTTATCTTAAATATGATATCATTTTTATTTTTCTATTAATTAATCTTGATCTTTTCCCTTCTTTCTTGTGGAAAGTTACAAACAACCTCTGCAAAGGAGAAGTAAGATCACAGCTAATTCCCTTATTCTGTTTCCTCTCAACTTTACTTATAATTTAATGTATAAACCCTAATATTTACAGCATTAGAGATAACACTTATTTATTATGTATTTACAGAATTTTCGCTGGAAGATAGATGATAAAGGCATTGATTAAACATCCACAGCAAAGTTATCATTCATCAAAGGTTCTTCAAATAACACCCCTAGGCAAAAAATAATTGAACATTACTCTCCTACTTTCTGTATCGAAGATAATTTTTCTCTGCAATAAAAAATTGCGAAAAGCTGACTTTTGGATTTTGCTTTGGCGAAAATTTCGACTGTGAATGTTTGTGAATTATTGGTCCCCAGGACTATCCTATGGTCGCAGATATTAATTATCTCGCGTATAACGAATACGGATGTCACAAAATTCCCGCTATAGCGTATTATTCTTTAGTTCCTTGGCTAATTATTTCCTCTGTCATAACGAAATTCTCACAATCTACGTCACCTGTCCCCTCCTTCCAACATTATAAGTTGTTTTCACGCATGTCAATCACTTAAGCGTCAGGGCGACTACGTGCGGCACTGCTGATGTCCAAAGCAGATCCCAGGCGTTCGATCCAAAGGAAAACTCTTCATTAAGAACTCTTTGGTGCTACGCTAATATTTTAATTAATTAAAAGATAACAAACTGATATTATATTATTAACTAAATCGAATTATATTAATGCAAAAAGATACTGCGGAATGCACAGTGAAAATGTAATGAACCAACGCTACATAATTATGCAATACAAAAGATGTGACTCTACATTGAACATTTATTCAAAATTAAGCAAAATGAGTCAATTGTAGGTGTTTCGCAGTTCCTGCAGCAAAATAGCTGCATTTTCTTTAATTATCTATTACGAAGCGGATCATAGCAAGGCGCTCTTAAAACTAATAGAAGTTGAGGACATTTTCAATACATCACTAAAAGTTATAACTCACGAGCAGATTGGTAACAAATGGTAGTAACAAATCATTAAATTATATATATATGTAAGCATATTAGGATAAATAAAATGGTTATGCTGTGAGACGATAGTAGATTGTTAAGGATTTTTCGAGTTAATACAAAGAATTAACGGTAAAAAAGCCTACGATGTGCAGGAATTAACATACTATTGAGGGAATTAAACTAAATCCCGCTTATAATGAAATAAAAGGTCCGTCCACTAAAATTCGCTTTGTAAACATATAGCCTCCCAGGACCAAGGCCCAAGACTGACCATCTAACCGCTTCCTCTGCTCCTATGGTAAGTAATTTTTCATAGATGGAGCATCGTATTTAGCGAAAAGATTATACAGATGTAATGTTTATCGTCTGAAAAGTAAGGAAAATGCCATTTAAGTGCGGGGCTCCAAAAAATCCGATGAGCCCTCTACCGATTACAGTGATTAAAAGAATGCTGAATCTTACACATTTATTTACTGATATAATGGAATATAGTTCGATGGAGAATAGCAAACTTAAATTAAACAGTTTTTAAATATAGACGAATGTGCTTTTGTAAATATAATCCAACCAAAATAAGTCGTAGACCTTAAACAATCTGTGTATTGACATTCACGAGAGATTATATTCACATGAAAGTTCCCCTTTTATTAAATTAATTAATTTGACATGAAAATGAATGATTCCAATGTATCCAAAGATAAAATCCTGCGTCTTACGAGAAGAACTAAGAGAATTTGAGAGTTGTACCTCTGTGATTACGAATTCGATGTGATGGTTCTCCAGATAAACGGATAAATAAATACAAAAGATAAATGACTGTTTGAATATGATCGAGACATAAGATAACATTATATATCATCGATTTGGTTGAATACGTTCGAGATTTTGTTATTTTCGTAAGTGGAGATCACGAAACGTAGGGTTGGTGCGTGAAATCATGGCCAAAGTAGATGGTTATTTATAGTCAATTTTTCCTCGTCCGAAAGAGGGACGAGGAACTATTCGTTGGATAGGAATTCAAATTAATTCGATAACCTTTCCTTGCCAAGATGCTGAGATTAATCGGTGTGAAGTCAGGACACAAATATAAATGTTTTATATGTCATATCAGTCTTATATTTATAGAAAAGTATTTGTCATAAGAAATGGCTCCTTAGATGGACGTAGACGAAAGAGAAATTTTCGAATGAATTAGATGAATGAAAAAAGATAACGCGCAATCAAACGGTAAATGTAGTATGTACCATGGATATGCTGGTTCATAATATTTATTAAAAATCTATCGTCTTTCCTCTACCATTTCCTGCAGATAGCAAAAGTAGAAGTTTGACTTATTAATGACCTCTAATGGATCTCAATCTTGGGGATGAAGAAGAATCGCTGAATATATTACTACCTTTCTCTTTAAGAAACTCTTCCTCTTTGGTCTTTGCAGCCCTCCAAATTTTTTTGTCTCTTCAATAGCTGTTACTAATCTTTTTCTACCTCTAGCTAGTTTTATCCACCTTACTGCTTCAATTTTCTGTTGATATTCTGTGACATCATCTCTCCTTCCCTTCCTTTTCAAATAAAAGTAGACCTAGAGGGTCTTCCTCTAGGTCTACTTTTATTTGAGGTCCGTGAGGATGGCAAACCATTGGATTTTGATTCTCCATCCATCTGGTATTGTTCACAAAATTCTACTTTGTATTTCTCTTTTTTGAAAATTTCCAGTTCTTCTATCCTTTGCTTCCATATCTCACATACGTCACAATAGGCCTTATCCCTATCTTATAAATCTTTAGTTTTTATTGCTTATGCTGAGTATTCGAGCTCACTAGTTTCTTTTGTGCATATAAACACCTGATACCTACGCATATCTCCTAACGTTATTTATAGTATTTCGTCTGGTATTGTCTTATTTCCTCTCAAGATTGACTTAAAATTTTCGAAAGGACTTACGTTTTTAAATTTCCTATTATTTAATTTTAATGTCTCTCTATTTCTATATTGACTATTTGCTAAATCCATATATTCCGTTTTTTCATCATTTAAATTTATACTCATCTCACAGGTATCTCTTTCTAAATCTATAATTTTCTCTTTCATTAATTTCTTTCATTTTGAATAATTTTTTCACTAATATTTTGTTATATGTCCCGTTGAGAACTTCTCTAACACAAGATACTGATAGGGCAAAGAATTAATAAATTCTTAAAAACAACAAAATAAATTTTTAATGTTCCCGTTAATTTCTGTCATACAAGTCGAAAATACGATATATCTGCAGTCACCAATTCTAGCCCCTGTTTTGGGTATCTGAATCTCCTTAATTTGGCAGGTCCTAATTCCTCGTTTAATTTCAATACTTTAATATGATTAGTTAGATTAAGGAAAGGATAGAATAGAACAATAATGGGAAAATGAGAAAATCAGCAAGGATTGATAAATGAACGTCGATATTAGGCGATATTCTTTTTTTAACGCTTGCTAAGTATTGCTGAAGACTTTCATAAAATTTGCAATAATGATTCTGCGTTTTTTTAGATTAGCATTGAAAACTAATCTATGATATTCTATTCTATAGGAAATATTAAATTTACTGTTTTATGTTTTCCCAGAAAGAAAAAACAATGAATTTTCCGCTTGTAAATTCTTCGGTAATCCAAAAATGCTCAATCACCACACAAATTGTATTTATTTGATCAGGTATCCATTTTGACATTCAGTACACAGTTTTAAAGACAATAACTTAACAAAAAGTTAACATCGACAGTTACGCAGTTATTCTAAGGAAATGGCAGTCCCTTTTTACGGGAAGGCTCTCTGATCCGGCCACTGTCCTTTTGATTCCGCCGCAGACGGATGCGGATGCCCTCCTTCTACCACATCCGCCGAAGGATCTGCCCTCCTTCCAAAGCGTAGACGAAGGGAAGGAGAGCGACTTGATTTACGCACAACTTGGTGGAACATAGTGTTAGCATCTCCCAACCTGTCCTCCAGCGCAGCTCTTTGAAGCAGAAGTTCGTAGATATCATGTATGACGGACATGGCTGAGTCTGAAATGTATTAGAAAAGGAGCTCTTAAAAAGTGCAAGAGAAGGAATACCTAACGAATAAAGATGGTAAGTAATGAGGAAAGGAATCATTTCAATATAGACCAAGCTATAATCGCATGGCTGGTAATGAACCAGAAAGGACAGGTTCTGATGTCGTTTTTATCACAAATAAAATGAAATTAAAAATTATACAAATCGATGCAGGATTGGCAGAGCACTCAGGTCTTTAAACTTTGGTAGAAGGGACGGTATCTTTCGCCAGAATTTTACATTTCGACGTTAAGCCATCTCAGTATACTCATACGGTACATCTCACTTTCACGAATTTTAAGTCTATTTCCTTATGCTCCCTGAATACAGGAAATCGGACGCTCACAATATGCCAAGTCTATAGCCACATCCATGGCACCAAGCACCTTTGGTTTGTTACCCTCCAATGTTTTATTTCATGGCCATATTTTGAGTGCGGTCAGGTGCGTAAAGACCTCGACTATGTGACTACGCTGCTGAATCGAAGAGTTGAATGAGATGAAGGCATAACTTCTGATCTTTTCTAACTGATCCAGCAACAATTTCGTTCCTAAACATTGTGATTTTTATCTTTCACGTCTATAAATTAAAAGGAAAGGCTACAATACTGAAATTCTCATTATTTTTTCTCTTGTTTTTCTGTTGATATATGACAATCAGATACGATGAGAGCATCATACCGAAGCAGAACCGAAATCAAAGAAATATTGAGTGTAAAAACCAAACCCTAATCGAAAATTCAAATCCTAGAAACTGAACCTGAAACCGCTATTTATTCTGTTCCGATTTTTTCCACAGTAATAAAATTTTATCGGTCGATCGAGGCTTGTCATCTAGAAGATTCTTTATTTCCGAATGTTATATTTCAATTATTTCACTAGACTTTTCATCCACGTATTATGTCTCTCTAGAGTTCATTAGGCTTAATGAAATGCAGAGGAATCCTCGGAAAGAAGTCTATTACTAGGCTTACTACTACTAAGGCTTAATTTATTCAAATTTTATCTTAGCAAAGAAAAAATATTGACTGAAATCAGAAAATGACTTTACCATTCTTACTGGTGTCACCTATTATTCGCATTGGTAAAATCTGAGTGCATTCCGAAATCGCGTTAATGAAACTTAGAACTTGCCTTAATTGAGCAGTTACCAACCAGTCAGAGGACAACTAAGTTTAAAAATACGAAAAAACGAATATAAACAGTAAATAATAAAAGCTTTTTACTGACTCGAAACTAACAAAATACCGTTTAAGAAAAGTTCCTCCTTCAGTGATACAAAATCTTTGAATTCCAAAAAATAGCTGATTATACAGCATTATTCGACTTAAGAAGTAATTGCTTAATAATCGGAAACTAGATCATAATGGGCTCCCAGATAGCCATGTGGGCAGCGCGTTCGACTTCAGGGAAAGGCGTCCAAAGTTCGATTCCCGGTGGGAGCCCACGTGCGAAATGAACTCAGCGGTCGAAGCAATTTAAATAATACTACTTCTACGACATCATAATACTACTTACAACATCGCAATTACTTACTCAATTGAACATGACTAATTGGATATGACTCGTTACCTCTGATCGATAAATCTCTTATACATCCATTGGCTTCTTAACAAGAGAATGCAGTATCCAATTATTAGAATGCCCGCATCCTTTCAAAGAAACATTCTCATCGACCTGTTCCTATTGTCTTCATTGTTTCCAATTAAACTGCTCTCCTTCGATTTCGTAGGCCAATTTTGGAAAGAAAGATGCCTTCCATTTTGCATCTTCGCAATTATTCAGACCCATGCGTTTCATCTTTCCTTCCTTTGATAAACCTCATCAATTCAGTCCTTCTTCAGCCTGTTTCATTGCCGATTCCTTTTCTTCCTAATGTAAGAAGCCAGTCATAAAGTTTAATCCACTTTGGGAATCAATAAAGGGAAAATTTTCTTCGACCCTTGAGCGCCGTTTTTAAACATCGTGCAAAATGGATTTGGAGGGAACCTTGCCTCTTTCTAATCGCTGATGACAGTTTAATCTCTTAGATTAATGCTAATTACAGAAGTAACATTAATTTTGCGTAAAATTCCTCTTTTTCTATTTCCAAACTCTTTTTGAGAAAAGATTGATTCTGCCTCAATGAAGAACAGACTTGAAAAAAAATCCATTCTGAATGAGCTCTAGTTTTAAGCTCTGAGTACTTGTCGTTTTTTCTCACCGGAAAACTTCCATTTTTAACCCTCTAACATTATCTTGCTATTCTAAGATTCAAAATATAACTTTTTACCCAAGGTCCGTTTAAAAATAACGAGAATACATGCGCTGTACATGGCGTCGCGTCTATGGTGCTTGGCGCCCAGGCGCATGATATTTCTACGACGCCCCCTCTCATGTTTAAAGTATAACTTATAATATCACCGACTTTTACATGGAAAAAAAGAAGAGATTAGCTGCTGGATCTATCTATTCAATTCATTCGTTCATTCGTACAGTTACGAATACATACATACCTAAAACAACAAGGCGACACTGAAGAACAACTGAAAATATTATATGGAAAAAATATGAATAAACTAATGTAAAGAAATACAAACTCGTTTGATTTTGTTTACATGAATCACAGTTTAAAAATTTCACGTGACATTTCAAGTCACTTAGAAGCCAAAGCTATTCTTTGAAGACCACCAAAGACTTTGAAGGAGAAAGACGATCGAAACACAACTAAGATGGGAGTTTTCCTAAAGAAAAAGGTTTTCCTCTAGGACTTCTCCTATAAAGTTATAAAATTTATGCAAAGAAATTAATCCTTTTTCAATATAACTTGTGAAAAGGCGCATCCCTATATTCGGCGCCCGGAAGCAGTGTGCCAATAGTATCCTAAGTTGGCGTGACCCTGGCTGTACGCGATCGAATAACGTTGCAAACCTCGTGACGTGCTTCATACTGGACAAGGGCTTCCCAGATATTCATCTGTTCTACAAGCTGTACAAGTCTGACCTTGCTATCGACTAAGTCATTGTTAGGAGGCATTTCTTGGAGTGTGTTTTTGTAGTGTATCATGGAAATGAACCGATCGAAGTTGGACCAGCGCTATGCGATCAAGTTATGCGTATCAGTAAAAATACAATGGAAACGTTTCAAAAGCTGACATAGGCTTACGGGGTGCGTTAATGTAAGATAGCACGAAACTACTTAAGCGGGTCGTGAAAATGTTGAAGATAAAACAGATCAGGAAAACCCTTGACTTCAAAAACTGATAAATATTGGGGAAGAAATCAGCGCTCTCATGACCACTCATTGACGGTTGACTGTAAATGATCAGTTTTGTGTCGAATTCGAATACTCGATAGTTGCTATGATACACGATATGTTGACTAAAGATTTGGATATTTGGAAGTTATGTGCTTAGATGTTAGTAAGCATTGGTGTAAGTCTGATGCTGCATCGCGACAATGCGCCTTGTCACACCCACTTTTTATGCAAACGGTAACATATTGGTGGTCATAGAGTGGAATACAAAAAGTATTTCTGTGGTAACTTAGCCATCATATCTCACTCACATGTTTCTGTAATACTTATCCCTTTTACCTCTTTTCCTCTTTAGTTGAATGAATCCTTAGGGATTCTAACAGAAATTTGTGGGCATCTTTCAAAAAGACGCGACGGACTGACTGAAAATGATTCCACTGAAGAACCTTCAACACTGCTTCAACTTTGGGGGAAACGTCGTCGGCCCTGAGTGGCTTCCCATAGGAACTACTTTGAGGGTAATAAGGAAGAATTGCGAATAAATTATAAATAAAAGGATTCATTGAAACACGCTAATTACTTTTCATACAGACCTCGTGTTTGTGTTTATAAAATGTGTTGATAAGATAATATGTAACAATGTTTCACAGATACAAGACATTTTACATGCTGTATAATCGAAATTGAGTTGCTTAATCCGTGGACGAAGATTCACATACCTCAGTAAAAATTCTATAGCGAAAGAACTATGGAAAATTTCTCACTTTGAAAAGTATTTTCAAAAGAAATCGAGCCAAACTTAAATAACACATAAAAATTCAGTCAAAGGTATGTACCATGATCCTTTAAATTTAAATTATCATTATCAAACACTTTATCGTTTCATGATGAATTATATTGTACGAAGGATGTATTTTCGGAGCCTTCATATGCCTCTAGGCAAAAAATTAACGGAAAATAGATGAAGATGACAAAATTATACTATGGAAACCGTTTTATAGAAACTTCAAGCTGTCTTAATATTTACCTCTACTATAGCATCTAAACTCCATTTTTTGTACATCACGATTTATTAATTCCATTTCTTCTACTTTACACTGATTGTAAATTTCTACGTCATCCTCTGTTAACAATTATTCTTTATTATTAATCTAAATATTAAATATGGCAGTCTGGCCTTATCCCTTATTGCACCATGGACTTAATTATAATAAGTATGAGCCTTATTTTCTTTAATATATCATTTTAAACGGTGGTGTCTGCAAAATCAATCTTTTCATCGACAATGCTGCGGTGGAGATAAACTTTAAGAGCTTCAGGAACAACAGAATCTCTCACAAGTCATTCTAGGGCTTCATAAAGGACACATTAAAAAGGTGCAGGAGTCGAAGGTCGGGAAAAAATATCCACAATATCCTTTTCAAGAAAAAGGAAGAAAGAAACCGATTTTTCAAGCCCTTTCCAATCATTCAAGACATCCAATGCTGCTCACTGACACTGAGAAAACAGCACTCGACTCCATATCTCCTATTTTATTGAAGATGAGTTATTTTATTTCTGAGGTCATAGATATACGATAATGTTCTGATTGATAACAGTTATTAAGTATGTAAATGACATATTTTGATTATCAGTAGTACCAGCGTGAAGCTTTATTAACGTATTCCCATCAAGTCATACACATTTTTACGTATCAGACATATTTCCGTGTCAACGTTTTTCCCAAATTTACTCGTCGTACGCGTCTTTATCTGGCCATACAGGTAAATAAATTTGAGTCCTTATCTGTTGAACTATTTACCATTACAGTTTTATCACTTCTCAGAAATATCATTTTCTTTTCAAACAATGTAGAAGGTCACATTGTGAATTCCTTTCTTAATCTTCCAGGAAGTTTTGCTTAAATATATATATGGAAAACGGACAAAATACTTAAAAACAGAATACATATATTTTATAAAATTTGATCACCCACAAATTGTACGATATCATACAATAGTATTTTACTACGTTTCCGCGAGAAAATCTCTCTCTGTACATAGACGTATTTTTATCTTTTATCAATATTCTACAGAAAGAAGATAAAAATTTTCTCTCACCTTCTGGATCTGGAGAGGCTTCCGCGAAAGCAGAAGTGCCTCCAAGAAAGGAAAAAGAAGACGTGACCATGAAGACGATCGCAACGACGTACACCAAATGGGACTGCAGCACCATCATTCACCCTTAGCTCTTCTGAATGATCCGGAACTTAATCGCTGTTAAGAAAAATCATACGACTAATTTCAGTCCCGTTCAGAGCCTCCCGTTCAGAGCCTCCTAAATATGGTGGGAGGATTTTACAAAGTGCACCATGAGATTTTAAATTAGTCCATGCCACCAGATGGAAAAAGCAATGAAATATGTAATGAATTTTTTGGTACGATTCTGCTTCCCTAATTCCAGATAATTCACGGTAGCAACAAAATGTTGATAAAAAGGAGTTATTACTAATAAATTAGATCTATTATAAGCATCGTAACACCATAGCACGGATAATGTCATTCAAGCAGAAAGAAACCATCGTCCGTGATTTAATTCATGTAGCAATGATCAAAGTTAAGACGCATATTTTAAAATGATATCCAAGTAACTAACCCCGGTTTTTACTACAAATGAGTTATCGCTAGGTTAACATATGTATCCCATGAGTTCATCGACTGTTTTATAAAGATTACTACTAATTCACCACTTATCAATACTTAATTTGTTGTTGCGCAATTTATGGCAAACAACCTGTAAGTTGATTATATATGGAAGCAAGTAGGAGCAGTTTAATTACGTTTCAAGCATTTCATATTATAATAAAATAGGATACATAAAGGAGATCGAAGAAAATGCATGCACAGTCATGATTATTACTAAATTATCGAACTCTGCAGATTTGAACCGAACGAAATCATCAAAATTTCCTTGTCAAGGATTGGCATCTCTATGAAGATGCCTCGATCATGCCACAGCAACGCTCGATTAGTTATCATAAAATAAATACTAAAATAAAATTTCTAAACTAAGTAAACGACTGAATTAGAAAACAATGCGATAAAGGAAATGAGGAAGTGAACAAATACTTAACATCTATAGCCCATCTACTTTATATATGGCTTGATCTAAGTTGAGGCACTTAAAAAATTCTTATTCACCATTCAATCAAAAAGATGAACTTGATATTATGGTTAATATTTCAGAATTTCCATATGCTTGTTTTTTAATCGAAATATCAGACAGATTGATAGTTATTTAATAGTTAATTTATGTAGGAGAATACCGTCTTGACTCTGGAATACTTTGACGCGTAGATTACCCAGAGTAAACTCTTAGATGAAGAATCCGTGGAAATATATGAACTGTTCTTAATTACTCATATAATTTTCATTAATTTAGCACTCAATTTCCTCCGTCCGGGTGTTTTACCCTTTTCCTTATCAGCGTCATTCTATCGTTTTATGAACATAGTCGTTAAAAACTAAAAAATATCCAGAGTACTCACTTTCGCGTATTGCCCACGAAGGTAATGAAAGAAGAGGAAGTGGATGCCGGAAGAAGGACGGGTACCGGACATTGAATGAGACGTGTTGGGGCGGAGAGGGAAAGAAGAGCCAGCCTATGCAATTAGCTGATTAAAGTCATCAAGCTTGGGTTTTGTTTTTTATCTCTCGGCCTCTTTCCCCATTTCCCTAATCCCCGCTCTCGCAACTTTTCCCGAACACTTAATTATTTCGGAACTCCCGTCTATGATGATCGCAATAGCTGTCACAAACTCTTGCTGTTTCATTCGATGATCCTTCACTTTCATTCATATCTCAACAAAATCGCTCTCTTTTCAGAATGACCGTTCGTGAGTTACCTTTTTGTGAGTGGGTCAACAAAGAAATTAAAACTGATGAATGGAACAAAGGTACGCTAATATTCTTCCCAGATTATGCCGGCGAAAGGTTAAGGACATAAACTGCAGTTTACAATATATATTTACAATACGTACATAAAGCGTCTTTAAATTATATTAAAATATTAATCTACGCTTGACCAGCAACATCTACCTTTTAATGAAAGAGAACCCCAGGATTAAAAGCAAAATATCATGAAGACATTCAGTCCTTATTGAGGCCATCATATAAGAGTAAGTCAGGTAAATGATTTTATTTTTTAGAAATTAAGAAAGCCTTCAGTTATAGTAAAAAATTCTAAAGATAATTAGAAGATACTGTTGTTTTTTCACTTAGCGAATCAACGCTTTAATGAACAGATTTTAGTAATGACGAATTCTTATCCATCGAGTATCATAATTTATTCGGCATTGTTTACGAAACTGCTATCAAAGCCGTTTCGTAAACATACCGAAAAGTAATTGGATTTGTTTGTTTTTGATGCTTTAAATATTTGTGTATACAATTCACATGTCACGACACTAAACGCTGAGTTGCTGCTAACCTGTTGCTTCATCGTGACTGCCATTTCCATATTCAACGCGATATCAATCTCTCGTATATTTGCTACGAATCAATAAATGCTACAAAAGACTGTGGATGTGGAAAACATCCTCAGCCTTCCATCCACAGCTACAAACATGATTTGCTAATCAGCTTAATTATCCTTTGCACAGACTTTCTTTAAACACTAAAATAAAATTGATGTTTTGGAGATATTTGAAGTGCATAAAAACTAGGATTTTTTACACGAATATCTAATTAGTTTTAGTTAGATCATCTACAACGCAATTCAATCCTGAAAATTCGAGTAAAAGCTTACTAAGAATGTATGTAGCATGTAATTTTTTAGCCTACGAAATCGGGTACAAAATACTTCGCAATGTAACTTCTGACGGTCATTGTTAAAAACGCATTAATTTAATATCACTTGAAACTGCAATTTTGCGTGGAATTGAGTGGTAAATGATACATCCCAGCTTAATTATCTTAAAAGATAATGTAAGAGCTTCACAATTCTTATGTGCGAAACTTTTTTTGATCCGCAATACGAAAATTACTAAAATTTTAAAATAATGATTCTGTTACTTAAAAAAATTAAGATAATATTTCACCCTGTCGTTAAAGAAAATAGACTGGGAGAAACTGACCATACGCTAGAGGTCTCCACAGAGCGAAATAGTTTGTCTCTTCGTAATACCGATCGTATTTTGTGGTCTGATGTTCGGTCCAAAACCGAAATTCCTGATTCCGCTCAGATTTGACCTGGCCTCGGTCCGCGATAGATTTATTTTGGGCTCGATTCATGTTTAATTTTTATTTCATTGGTTAAATTAATTATCCTTGAAAACAGATAAATTACCATTCAAAACGCTATCCTTAATATAATAATGATTCTTAAAACTTTTCAGATGTTAAACGATGACATAAGACATCTCATAAGAACCATAGAGTCAAAAAAGAATGATACATCCCTAATTGAGAATTTTTATCAACAGTCTGAGTTTAAAAAAAAAAACTCAAAGAGTAATGAGATTAAATAAAATTGACAGACAAACAGTCACAGAGGAAAGATAGGTAGTATCAACCTTTTTATGCCTTTCAGAAAATTTTAAATCGCAGTATGAGCGATAAGAGGGAATATTGATAAGGTACGTACTATAGAATACAGTGCACTGCACTCGATTTAGCTGTGGACTAAAACGAACGCGAATTCTGGTTCATATGCAGGGGAATCTGTCCTTTCGTTAAGAGCACATGAAGATTTTTGTAATTTTATTTGAAACATGAAAGACCAAATGAAGTCCTATGAAATGTATCTAGCGTTGATAGACATAATTTCTAATAGTTTTTAATAAAATAAATAAAAGGTTTAATATAATAAATAAAAAGGTAACATAACGGGATTGAAGATGAACCCTATGCAGACCTTGCTAATCCATACGAAAGCTTCTATCCTGAATCTTATGCATCCAGATTAACAAAGAGTTGAGTTTGCACTCAGCATCTCTGAAAAGGTATATGGAAAATTTTATAGATTCGACAGAATTTTTGTTGTGAAAAAAGTTATAGAAATTTAAATATCTCAATGCCATTTTTAATTGATTTAGCTAAAATATAAATCGAAGATCTAAAACGAAACAGTTCCCTGGGTCTTCCAACAAAAGACCTCTCGCATATATATTTTGGAAATAAATTTTCACCGCTTTACTTGCATTTCACTGTCACGAAATTTACTTCATGCCTTAATAAAACCTTAATTTCGAAATATTCGCTCTTATACAACCATCGAGGAAAGCTAATTATTCGGCTCAGTCGAAAATATATTCAATGATGAAAAGGCGAAATTCGAGAAATCAAAAATAAGCCCTTATTAGAGGAACTTTCTGATGATAAAGATGACGAAAATAAGGAAAAATCACATTTTAGAAATTAAAATATTGAAAAATGACGCGGGAAGAAGATTCCGAGTGATAATTGTAAACAAAGACTACCGTTCTGTGAGACTGAAAACAAGCTCATGCTCATCATACATGTTTATACAAATTCCTGTAACTTTGTAAGTTGTACCCTCTTTTACTAGCTCCATTCTATGGATTAGGTATAGAATCTTTCTAAAATTTCTTCCATTTTGTACTTTATTAGAGACACTTGACAAAGCGATAGCAACACAGAAATGAAGGAGGTCATGATATTGACAATTATTTAAAACACATTTATCTTAAAAGCAAAAGAAACATTTTGAACACAACTGGAATATTTATATGTGTATGACTCAAGACGAAGTTGTCAATCTGATAAAGATTAGAACTCAACGATAACAAGGATAGCTATACCAGACTATCGGGCAATTTAGTTACCTATCTGTGGTAAAAGATTATCATTAGTAGAGATAAACTTTCCCTGCCAATCGGCCAAATTATTTTGCAGTCGTTTTATAACGTTCACTTTCGTATCTGTGGATTTTTTAATCATCGTGTGTAGACACATAAAGTTAATACAAATATGGCCTTATTTTCCTCTGGTGTGACACCTTCTCCTAGTAAATATCCTTTAAATTCATATAGAAATACTCAAGTTGCAAAATTTTGCAAACTTATAACTTCTGTTAGAAGAATAACCCATTTGAATTGGTCTCCGTGGATTTTCAACGGGTCAACTTCAACTCTCGAGTGGTCACGATATCAGAGAAAATAATTTTCATCTGAGAGATTAAAAATATGCATCATGCCGCTAAACGCACGAACACGTAAACTTCATTTATTGCGGTCTTAAATGCCAATAATACGGAGAAAGTACCGTAAAAATGAATTATTGCACTGCAACAGTCATACATGAACTGGGGCTGATGTGGGCTTACGTTCTTTTGATTTTCATATAGCATACAAAATGATTCGTGGGAAAATTGAATATATGAATCGCAAATATATATCACAACATCAAAATTCATTGCAATCCCTTTGTTCCTCGAATATGACAAAAGTAAAAATGAGCTAGCTTATGGTAAATTACAACCATTAACCATCTCGAATATTTTACTGACACTTTTTTTAATCAATGTGATACATATATATGTATTCTTTTGTCCATTCATGCGTCATTTAAAAAGATAAAAGCAAAATTTATAAAACAACGAGTGAATTATCTTCATCTAATATCGGCTTTTTTGTTATAAAGCAGTATAACTATCGCAGTATGACTATTATTCTTTTTAAAAGATAAGTAACAGTGGCCGCAAATTAAACCGGATTAGATCAAAGAAGTAATTATATGAACGATAAGAATACATGGTTTTCTTTTTCACGAAGCAGACATCTAAAAAAATTTTTATAGAAATTAATATCTGATCTCGTATAATAGTTTGTATAATAATAATATGTATGTAGAGAATGATCCTAAATCACGTAAATTACCTCATTAATCTCTTGTATGTAAGAGATAGAGTAATGAGTTTAAATGGTGATAAACGATACAAAAAAGCAAGTGAGACTTAATTATACATTGAGTAAGACACAACATTAGTTATAAATAAATGAACATGGGTAGAGAAGAAATAAATCTGAATTTATATTATCGTAGGAAAAGTCAATCTTTAGAACTCTGTTTACAAGTACTAAAGCATCTTCACGTAAATTCGAAAGTAGCTTACAAATATAAAGAAATTATGTTGTAATTTCCGCAAGATAAAGCATATGTGTGTTTAAATATTTAATAAGCTGCCTCCCTATATTTAAAAGTATTTGGAAGGGTTGGAAAGATAAAGTTGAAAAGAAAATTAATCTTTCTATTTTAGTTAACGGATGTAGATATTAAAGGATAAGAATTCCCTGAAGACGAAAAGGATTTCCACGTTCAACTTCCTCGTTAAAAATTATCTTGCTTTAAAAGAGAGAAATAATTACAATTTTCTGTTTAATCAGCGTCCATTTTATCTTTTAAAGATGAAATCTCAAATTAATAATGGCCTTACCACCTCAGCCAGAGTTGTCGCGGAGAACTCAAAATGAACAGAACACCCGATAGCAAAAAAGTAATTGCCTGGAAAAATCAGATAATCACTTCTGAGAAGTGAATTATTGTAATCCCTCACATATAAACTGTCGTTGATTTTTTTAATGTGCCAAATTGTTTAATTCTATCGATAAAATTCGACTGAAGGAATTAAAAGCAGTGAAATCATAAAAATAACTGTAAATACCGTGTGAAGTGCGTAAGTTTTACAAGAGCATGCGTATATCTCACCTGCTTGCGTCGGCTTCTTCAGCTGCTCGGCTTGCAGTGAGGAATGAGTAAGGGTAACTCCTGTGCAGCCCTATTTATATAGAGAGACCCTCTTGGGCGGGACCACGCCCTACTCCTTTCCTTCCCACTCCCTTGTCTCCATACCCTCTCCATCGCCTTCGTTAATGCGTGCTTGAAGGCAACACGCTTGAGCCTCGATTATTCGTGACGAGATGTCCATGAATTTATTTGGATCCTGTCCTATAATGTGAATTAATAAAGTACCGAATTGTTGGATGCATTTAAAGTATGCATGGAAAGCAATTAGGAGAACGTTCAAGAGAGAATAATTTCTCACTCCACCAGGGTTTTATGAATTTATTAGAAGATTGCGGTGATGATTTTTCAGCTGATTGGGAGAAAGTTGATCCAAGCTCAACCAATTCACCACAGCAAAAAATTTAGAGCATAATAAATGAGTGATTCATATATTGCGTACCCGTCACGATTTATTTCCCTTAAAAGAGGATATGCACATTTGTAAATATTTGAAGCAGTATATCTCGTTACCAGTTCCAGAAGAATTTTATTTCGAAATTTATTTTGAAAGAAATCAAAATGTGTTATACCAGACACATATTTCGGGTACATATTCCATATTACCAGTTATATATTCCATTAAGATTTCAATATAAAAGTAATGCCTTAATCCCAGGTATTCATACGCATCCTACGTTTTCATAATACTCTGTAATACTGGAGAATCTTAGCAATCGTACCATCATCGTGTCAAAGGAATGGTTTTATGATGATGTAGAATTTGCAATCTGTGTTGATAATGTTGATATTAAAAATCCGCTTTAAGAACCACTCAATAGCCAACTTCGGTGAGCTATTTAGAATCATCGGAATATATGCGTGCGTTATGAAAAAACACCACCCTTTCGCAAACATTTTCTCATGTGCTAATCCTATCTCTCTTTCTGTACTTCATTTCACCTCATTCTCATTATTTCTTGAGCTTCTGAGATATTATTTAGTGTGCGCACGGTTGACGGACCCTTTTTTACGAGTACCTCCAAAGAGTTTCAACATGCTACCTCCATTAAGGGACCATGTCGCAGCCACCCTGCGACAAATTAACGTCGATCTACACCATATAATAAATAAAGGGCCGGAGTATTGTCATCGACGCAACTTATACCTGACGATGAAAATCGGTTGGTCAACTGCAAGGCATTCTGATATTTCGCCCAACACTCTCTACCTTCAAATCTACTATCCCTCAAACCACAGGGTTTTTCCACAACTTTCATTTTAGCCTCCATTCATCGCCTTTTCCTTTCAGTTCATCTCCTATTACTTACTCGCCAATGACAATAGCTTTTCTTGAAGATGTTTAGGTACTTGAAAGATTGAAAATGTGGCTCACATATTTAAGTTTTCTTTCAGGAGCAGAAATAGTTATTTATGAAATTCTTTTAGATATTGATTCTTCCACAACTGACACGTTTGCTTATCGATGCCTTAAAAACCCATAAGACAAAAATGTTGAATGGCTCTGCAATATATTACTCGAAAAATATATTTGATAAAATATGAGTTGCACATAATCAATAACCGTTAAGTCTTAAAAACCCGTAAGACAAATGACGCTGAATGGCTGTCATACATTACTCGCAAATATATTAGGGGAAACATACATTGCTCACAATCAATAATCGTAATGACTTAAAAACGAAGATAAATAACGTTGAATGACTCTGTAATTTATTATTCGCAGTTATACTTGGAGAGATCTGCGTAACCCATGAACAAGTATCATAAACATAACCTTAATTTTATTTAAAATTTGCGCATCACATCTTAGAATCTTAATGGTGTATAAACGAAGACAGAATCAAATACGGATGAAAAAAGTGAATAGTTGTGCGTCTTATTTATTCTTTAGGAATACGGAATTTTGTTAGTACAATAATGTTGGATTATAGTGTTATAAGAACTGCTACAAAAATATCAACTTCTAGAACGGATTATTAGTTGTCATACAATATGGAAAATAAATATCTAAAGAATGTAAAAAAAAGTTAGGGAAAAGAGACGTTGCAGACGGTCAAATTCTTCCAAATATCACCTTGGCAATGAAAGATACAAGACTAAAAATTTAAAAGTTGATAATAAACGAATAACATGCCAGATAAAGCTTAATCAAAATTACGTATCGGTTATAGATAGATTCAGGAAATATCTTATGATTCTTGGAAACTGTGAGAGCGAGACAGCAGAGTATAGTGATAAGGATATGCAGAATACAAAACTTGACTTCATTATTTTTCCTTTAAATATTAATTCAGTGGCGTAAAATTACTCCATATTAAATTAAAATCCATATTGATAAACAAAGGCAATCCCTCGATAGATCCAAGGCCTAGACAAGCTGCAGTTACAGTCAATGACTCGTAGTCGGGGTTTTGACTCCCAGGGGTAGTCCTTGAATGATATCACGGATTTATTAGGGTTTCTGAAACACCCTTCTGTCGCAAAATTCCACGTGTAGCTGCATAACTAATTTGATGACAATAAACATATTCCCAAACGCCCTCCCTTTTTAGTGTGATATCATACGAGGGTTAACCCTTACTGATTTCTCTAGAGCGCAATTTACATTATGCTCGGTTAAAACCATGACGTCCACCGAGAATAGCTCCCGCAACTGCTTGCATTTATTTGTTCGCAAATTCGTTCGCTACCCACCTGTCTGTTCGGCTACCTGTGCTATTCTAGAAAGCTATTGCTAGAAAGCATAATGTATAATTCATTAATATTTTTAATAACTCCAACTCTCTCAAAAATCCTATCTCGAAGATAGTGGTACTAATATGTCAATGACATGTGGTTTAGACTAAGATTTTGTATCTTAAATGTAGCTGAGAATATATATTTAAGAGATACTGGGGTAGCCATTTACTTATATTTGAAATAAATGTTAACGAAAATGGCAAAGAATATCTGGAAGGTAAGAAGTTGAAGTTAAATGACGAAAATATTGGGAGAAAATATTTTCCTTCATGGAAAATTCACGAACTATCGGAATAATACAATTTTGTTGCCTAAGTTAGTTTTTCAGGGGCAAATTTTGTATAAATATAGGCTTCGTTGGGTATGTCGGATACATGTCCATTATTTTAGACCAAGGAGGATACCCTAACAGTCTCAAGCGAATTAATGTTACGCACCTGCAGTGTTGCCCTTTTAAGAGGTAAACGAGTGCAGAAGATGATGGATGGCTGGTCAAAAATCTTGTCCACGACTTCAATAATGCTATGGGGGCTTCAGAAATTTATATGGTTAAAATAAAAGAGGAATTCACAGATGCGGATAATTTGTGAGGTTTTACGATCCAAGTCTACAGTAAGGTTGCATTAAGTTGGGAAACAATCAATTCGACCACAAAATAAAGTTTTTCCATTGACGAACGAACTTAATTCTTCATATATGGGAAAGTTACGTAGGTCTAGAAAATAATTATAGATTTTGAAGTTGAAGTAATGGTGATATAAAAAATTCATTTAAAAGACAGAATTCGTACTTTTTATGAATTCATTCATAAACTACGAGAATTTGTGTTACTTTAATAATTAGGTGACCCTAAATCGTCCTGTTACCATAATTAATATATCTAAATATCAGCCATAATTACAAGTTGGCAAGTCCAGTGACAAGCCAAAAAATATCCTATAGTGAAACGCTAAAGACCACCTTCTCGTATTTTAAGAGGTCATTAGCCTCAATCACTCAAGTACTTTTAATTGCCAAAAATGTTCGGTAGAATAAACTTTGGAAGCTAGTAGGAATCGGAGAACATCAAATGAAAATTAAGAGGCCTTTACTAGGAAAATAACAAATTTTACGACATACCACATCACGGAATGAAAAAATAGAGACATCTAACACTGAATTGTTGCGTATTAGAAAACAAGAGGCGTTGATGAATTCCACAAAGAAATAGAATCACACCAGATCAAATGGTGGAGATAGATAAGGTGAAGTATAGGTACGTAAAATTATATCGAAGGATTAATATACAAATATTACAAAAAATTAAGAAGAGATTGATCTTCATGATTGTATTTAAAAGGATATAACCAGATTAGCTAAGCTTCGAAAAGCAGCGGTGGTTGCCTAGAGCAATATATCGGCCCACTTAAACCATTGAATGCCATCGAGTATTTCTGTCGAAAAATAAATTAAAAAAGGTTCTCTCCTTGCTAGTAATCAAGGTTAATATAAAAACTTGAAGAAACGTATATCTGTAAAGCGGAATAATTGCCAAAAAATCAATCAATCACAGGAAATCTCTCAAAATTTTGGACTGAATTGGAATGAGAGACCAATTACATAGAAACCAACGAAACATTAATTTAATGAAAGCGAATTAATTGGAAACCAATTATTTTCCTCCGAATACTCAGAATTTTGTGATATTAAGAACAGACAGTTTAAGAATGAACGCAATGCAAGGCGTTGGGGAATTTTGGTAACTGTAATGCGTCTTCATCCTTCAAAAAAATATACGTTACTCATGCACGTCTTGAGTGAAGCTGAGACATGGGCACTGGAAAAACAGCGTGTATGGAGAGGAAACTTTATTTACACATGTAAACAACATCCACAAGGGACAATATTAAGATCCCAAAATATTCGAGATATAAACGTTGAGGAGAATGCATTGCTCCTTAAGGTTACTTGAAACCAGGAACATGAGGTACTGCGAAGAAAATGTAAAAAGTTCTGATATGAATGATAGAAAGGAGTTGAGCGAACTGGATAGGTCATCATCTGGAGCGAGATAATCCAAAAGGGGAATTGTATGGTGAAGAGGAAAGGGAATTTATTGGATGAAAAGGAATAGGGTATGATTAAACTTGTAGGGTAGGAGAGCAGTAGGGAGAAAACGGTTTCGATCAATACAACGATGAGGGAACGTAAGTAAAAATTGATAGAGTTATTAGGATTCCAAGGAAGGAGAAGAGAATAGGGAACATCGAATATTTCGGTATAACAAGTGATCTTGAACCTGTCAAGAAGAAAGATGGCCAATGATGGAGAAAGTGGCATGAATGAAGACTTGTGTTAACCAACACGGAGGTGCTATTGCCTGTAATACGTAGGCACTCGTATAACTCATGTGCAACTCTAAAACGAAAAGTGATCGTGAAGATTTTAACACACTTTTTCGCCTTCCCTAACACACTCTTCTTTCACACAGGTCGTCCCAAATAACCTACTCGTCTATTCGGGTCACCTTTTCAATGACATCGCACGCTAAAATAAAATAAAACTCCTACGGTTACCCTTAATTAATTAAGTTTGCCGATATTCCTTGGGAAACACAAAACAGAGAAAATGACGCACAATCCTTATAAAAGAGAGGAATAAAGTTTACAACCTTTAATATGAAGTAATACATGTTTTTTTCCTGAGAAAATTGACACTTGCTACTAATTTTAGAAATACAAAATATATTTGATTAGAAATAAAACTGTATGGAAGAAAATATAATTGAAGGATATTAAAATTATTATAATAATGAATTAACTATTGATATCTCCTTAAAACCTTCAAATGATTTCTGGAGTGGTTCTCAAATCTTTCCTAGCTAGTAGAAGGTTTCCATTAGAGTGAGGAAGTCGCAGTCTTACTCCCTCATTTGATGTATATTGCAATGCTCTTGTTTAGCAAAGGTTCTACTGTTTTAGATTTTCCAAAGAAGAAGAACACCTAATCGTGCAGAGCTTTGCATCCTTGACCCTGTTTCGTAACCAGCCCTTTGTAGATGATAATTTAAGTTTTCTATTCAGTTACGCTCCACAGAGATTCGATTCGTTAATATCGATTCAAACGTAACAGGTTTTTTCCAGTTCTCATAATTAACTTCCCCGACACCAAGTGCTGTCCTGATTCCAAGAACATACCTCTTGTGTGAAAATAATTGGGAGAGTTTAATTTTGTTAATGATGAAATAATAGGTAGCATCTCACGTATTTGTCAGAAATACGTAGCGTACATTTAGCAGGAAAATAGTGTTCCATTTTAGAAGCTATTATCAGACTTTTGGACAATTTCTCAATTTTGATCAATTACTGCGCTGGGATTTCATAAAGTACATTTTTCAGGACATAACAAGGTATGAACAACTTATGAATAAGGACTCTTGGATTGGCGGAAAAAATAATGTTTTACCCAAGGTACCTTTAAGCATTTATGCCAATCTTTTTGGCATTTATGGCCAATTTCATTATACAATTCTCTACCTCACTCAGGTAGTTCAACAATTTCCATCCTCCTTTAGATGTATTGCCACTTCAACTGATCGCCATTCACACTGACTGCCAATACAATCAACGGATGACAATTCCCTCTAGCACCGGCCTTCCTTACGGAAACAGCTCCTGTAAAAGTTGTTCTCCCTCAGTTGCGATTCAATTCCGCCACAAGTGCCAATCTAAATAATTACTGTTCCACGTTTTCGAAAAGCGTCGATTGCAACGGCCCGTTCTTCCAAGGTCATCTTGATTAGTCTTCTCTTGATTGAAAGAACAAACTCGTTGAAGAAGAGAGGTGTTCCGAACAATTGCACCTTGCCTATGCTCCCATATTCCGTCATAATAATGAGGCGATCGCACATTGCTCAACAAAATCTCTTAATCGATTATCGAAATACCGACTTATATAGAAATATCGACTTCTTATAGCGGAGTAGACGGGACCCAAGTTACGTAAAGTTTACGTAACCCATCAACTAGTGATGAGAATAGGCTGATAATAATGCAGCATATACTCGTGGAATTTTACGAAACTAACATAAGCAATACTAGAGTGACTGCGAAGCGTAAAAGTAGCCAAAACTTTAATTTGAAAATAAATTCTTAAAACTAAATCTGATGGTAAACTTTGACACTAGATGTTTTGACTACCCAAGTTCTGAGGGAACAGATACATAGATTTTACACTGGTAAAACATATTTTCGAAATCATTTTATACTTAGATTCATAAAATCTGTACAAATAGTACAAAAAGTAAACTCTTCGTTGGCTCTATTGAAAATGACATTCAAATGCATTACATTACTTTATTTGAAACACATTTCCAAGAAAGAAAAGATTATTTTTTATGAGATTAATTTTACATTTTTAGTATGTCCTGCCTAAGTATTACAACCGCTATGGAAAGAACTGTATCATCCACTTCGTTTTGGCATTCTTATACGTATGTTTCATAATACTAATCAATTAAATTGCTCCCATAATTGTTCGTGTAATAATGAATACCTACTTTATTTTGCTGTGATAAATTAGAAAAGGGGATAGTCGATCATAAAAATAGATCCAAATCATACGAATGGCGATATAAAATCGTTGAAGTGGAAATAATCAGAGGCCGCTGGAAGTAATAAATGAAAACTAAATAGAATTCAATTCAAATTATAGGAATCATCAGGAATATGACCTCGAAAGATCGAAAGACGTATTTTCTGTAGAAATATCATGGAAACTTTTTTAGGCGTCTTTTCTTTTTTATGAGATAATCAACGTATTTTGAGTGGATTTTTTTATTTATACCTCTAATAGCATATATATCTCCTCTTATTTAATTTCAGAGTTTATGATAAATCATATATACACAGAATAAGTGATACACAGGAAGCAAGAGAAGTTAAACATTCGAGTATATGATAAAGAGAGTCTATCCTTGATTAAATGAACAGCGTGAAAATATTATCATAAAATGGTGTAATTCGTTTGAGAGGTTAAAAAATCATAGTTTAATGGCAAAGACAGAAATTAATTTCAACAGTCACAACAATATTTTATTATCGACCGATTTCAATTATTCATTGCTATCATCCGGCCCAAAGTAAGGAAAAGTGTGATTTTTGTGCTTTAGGCCAGTTGTTAATAAAACATATCCTGTTAAAAATTGTCATAGTCACTTTCGTCTTCACCTTTCTGGAGTTTCCTTTCAATTACGGCTGAATCCATCGATTACGTAATATACTGATTTTCTCCTGTTATGAAAGTTTTGATAGACCTTCTAGATTTGAAACATTTTTCTCGATATTCACAACTTAGAGGCGGTGAACACCTAGAGGGGAAAATCCAACTTACTCTAATTGGAAAGCAATTTTGGCTTTGACAGTCCAAAATGTGAGAAATGGCGGCAATATAATATTTTATCGAGAGAAGTAATTCGTTCGGCCTTCTGAGTCTGTTGACAAATAAAAAGGTTTTCAGCTGGGATTCGACATGGAGGTACATACATAAAGCAAAGAGGAGAGGGAAAGAAATAAGGGAGGAAAATAGAGAGAAAGGTGGTGTGGGAGTGAAGCCACTCAAAGTGCTGACAACAAAGGCGACAATAGCGGCGGTCGAGGACAATGCAACTCGGAGGCGCGTGTGCGTGCGTGTGTGGGTTTCTGCGTGCGAAAGAAAAGTGTTCGAGGCTTCAGCAATAAAAAAAGATTTTCGAGAAGACGCTCAGATAGATTGGCAAAAATTCTACCTTCCAATGACTCGGTGACGGTACTAAAAATATTGAACCTCATGAGAACTGCTGAAATTCTACCTTCATGTCTTAAACTTCTCTCACGTATTTCTTTGCTACAAATAACATAACAACTATTTCAATAACATCAAATATTACGCTGTACAGCTAGTTCCAAAAAAAACTTACCACCTAAGCCGCAACCCGCATAACATGCAGTGAATTTCCTCCGAGCGAGCCTTAAGAAGTGACAGAGAGAGAGAGAGGAAAAACATGGCGGAGATGGTCTGCTTGAGTCATAACTCCGCCTGCAGAGTTGAAATGGATTTATTTGCTTTATTAATATTGCAAAGATTTATTAGTATCCTGAGTTTGGTGGCATTGGCCTAGCAGAATAGTATTATAACAATACGGATGTCGTAATGCAAGAATTCAGTTATTATAAAAGGGTTATAACGAATCAGTATATATTCTAGCATTGCTTCTCGCACAGAGGGAAGCGTCGCACACGAGGTCCCGTTATTCCGAGGATACCGAGGCAAACCCCCTTCCCTTCCCTTCCTGTCATAAAATTCGAGTCTGAGACGAAAGGCACGAGCAAGTCGAAGGAAATTTTCGCAAACCCTGCCTCTGAGCCGCTCTGAGCTTATGTTTAGCACTGAGATGGGAGAAAGAAAATTTCCGCGCTGTTTGAATCAGTGTCGGACCAAAAATATATAGACCTCGAATTTGACGCCTTCGCTTCCAAAACTCTGCGTTTATAATGGGTTATATTATATAATATAATAGTAAGTAATATTATACATCGTTCAAGAGAGCAGTTATTAGCCTTTAAAATTATATACGTAAGGAGTCCATATCGATCACCTGTTTTATCACAGCCTATGTGAATGCAATCTACACAAGTAAAGTAAGGCGAACTCATGGCCATATCTACGCTATTACTTTAAATACATTAAAAAATCTATAAGTAAATATGTAGTATGAAGTCTCGAGGCATTCTCTGTGTATTTTAGATAAATTTTGTTTCATTTGATAAGCATCGAAATTAAAACTCGATCGGTAAAAAATCAGTAAATTTTATCATCTATGCAGTTGGAATTTTTACTATACCGTCCAAATCAACTGAGAGAAAATGTGCTAGGATCGATTTTCCTAAATGAATAAAGATGACGGATACGAGACTACCATCTTTCACATTAATTTTGAATTCATTAATTAATTATTTTCGGTGTCATTGAAGTGTGAATCGAATAAACTTGATTTCTTCTGTGGATTCCTCTTGAAATGGTTGCAGTCACAAACCATTACGTTCTTAAACATTCTTCTCGCTATATTTATCACCTAAAAAGTTCTAAAATACACAAAAAGATAGTGCGAATGAGGTTTGGTCATAATGCTCATTGAATGCTACTGTTAGCTATGAATGTAAAATTTTCAATTAATTTTGAATGTATACAAAACTACCTACATTATTTATATTTCAATTGTTTATTATAACGTTTACAATTATTATAATGTAGAAAACGTTAAAAATACGCAAAATAATAGGGACTTGGTGAAATAGTTTTTCCCAGGGCCTTTATCTGTAATTCCAACCCTGTAATAACACATGGGGAAGCGCATATGAGGCTATGTTGAAATTTTGCTCCCCTCGGTTGATGGCTGGCCCTGCGTAACTCTCATATTTTTATGACAGAATTTTAATGATTGAGATGAATGGGTGGTGGTTTGGTATGGCTAGTCTATCTACATATATATCGCTTGGTGATATTGAAAATATTCCTTCGTATTTAAAATGTATTGGCTATGAGAAACTTTTTATCTCTCCACATTCCATGACAAATTTGAGAAGCAAGATACAGGAGTGATTGGAAGAAGTGAATAAAGCAATGAATTCACCAGGACTTCAAGAGGGAGACTGTTTTGATAGAGATAGGGAAGTGAGAAGCGACGGCAAGAGTAATACATACACTCACATTGATTTAACAACCTAAAGTGTAAGAGGTATGTTAATTCCAGATTTTTGAATGAATCACAATAGGTAATGGCAATTCTTGCGTTCCTCCTCGACCAACTGATTATTTTGAGTAGGAGCAATGACCTCTTTTAAAAGTATAACGCACTCACTCATCTCAATTTTCTCATCCAACATATATTTTTTCCGTTTATGACAGCCTCCAGAGAAACTACTCATTTATCCAATTTAAGTAATATCTTAGTCAAACATGGTTAACATTCAAATATGCAAGATATAACGCCCATGGCTTATCATACTTTCAGAAATTTCCTTCTGATGCATAAGTAATTCCCAGGATCTCCGAAATTGTATACAATAGCGATGTTCAATGTATCGTACCAATCTTTTAATTCTATAAGAAAGTTCGAGTAGTTTACTAAGCCAGAACCAAAACCATCTTCTTATCAGCAATTTATTTTGGAAAGAGAGTTCGGTTTTTCAAACCGATAAAAATTGCTAACATTGTTATTACTATCTATGCAAGCCAATGGTTTATTCTAAATAACTTTAGAGATATAATTTATCGGTAATGGGCGTATAAACTTCAAGTTTCTGCGACGTTGAATATGCGGAGTGTCTACAATTCCGTATTTACGTTTCAATTCATATTTTAGTGACATTATAATAGAAACTTTAGTCGATCTAGTAAGATCATCTTCAACGCTCTATCAACTTTGTAACATAGATGTTGTAAGAGAAGTTAAACGATTTGGTTCTCGTAAGCGCAAGGAATAAATATTAGATGGCATTTCTCTAGTTCATTGTTCATTTCTCAAGTTATTTCAAACTACGAAATTTTGAGCTCAATATAGAGACAAAATGAAGCATAAAAAACAATATTTATAAATAAACAATCATTGACGAGGAGCTTGATTCATATAAATTGACGATAGGCAGCATTACTTACTTCTTCATTTTTGTTGTTGAATTAGTTATTTAGTATAAGCTAATACAGTTTATGCCATTCACTTTCAAAGCAGAATATAGAGATACTATAATTCTGATATGATACACCCAAACATTGTCAACTTTATGTTATCGTTCAGATTTTCCGAAGGTCCTATTTCCAACTGGAATGATCTTCCTTGCATTACTATTTTTAAAAATTCGAAACATCTTCGCAAAGTTCGTAGAGAATTATGATGTGCCTAGGATGAAGGATGTTACGAAGGTCCTTGGAGTGAATGTTGGAATAATGGATTACATGTGGAACCAAGAATATTTTAACAGCTAAGGTATGAATCATGAGAATTAGAGGAATATTCTCATGTAAGTCTGTTTAGAATCCGTTGGTTTCTATTTTTAACGTATTCTTCCATGACTCATATTACTCATCATTCATAATTATTGGCGGTGATTTTTCTTTTAATCATTATACATATTATGCACCATTCAAACAATTCGGGTTATATACTTTACTTGAGGCATTCAGAAACCGAAGCAGCGATCATTAATTTCACCTAGCGCATAGTTCTGAAAATCATTTCAGTATAACAATGGAAATCGTGGTGTGGGTGTTTTCACACCCCCTGACATACGTCATACGGCGGCGCGCGGGGTATTAATGAAAATGTAAATAAACCAGGTGTTAACGTGTATTTCTATACCTGCAATATGCAAGTATAGAAAACCTGGAATTTATATGCAATATGAAAATCAGTCTTAAGGTTCTGATTTTCCATACTAACTGTTGTTTCTTAACCATCTTAAACTGTATTCCTTGCAAGAAGTCCTGAAAGGTCGTCTACCTCAAAAATAGTGTTGAATATCTTCATTCCCTAAGGGAATACCCGCGGCGAAGATTACTAATCGTGGATCCACCATTTCCCACCTTACTTGTGATCGGTCGCCGCCACCATACCCTAACCTTAGATACCTGCTCAGCAGGGGTGCGGTCGGGAATCCTCATTAGCGCTTTCAAATTCGCTACCCCGTATACATACGACCATCCACAATATGCCGAAAAGGGGGTTTTTCTTCTCAGAGCGGAGTTCACCTTCACCCATCGGCCGTTTTATGGTTCCTTTGAGAAAATAGACAATACCTTTCGATGGACGAAACAAAAGAAAAAGAAACAACAAAGGAATGAATAGGGGATACTCCTAGGGCCAGGGTGGAGGAAAGGAAAGTTCTCCTTTCTCTATGGAAGAATTAGTAAAACCTCAGACGCGAATTTGTCAGAAACAGCCAAATCTCATCTCAATATCATAATTCTTCATCTGATACCGTCATCACGAATGCCTGGTGGAGGAACAGAATGACGTGTTGACACATATATTCTAAAATACCTAATGCTCCGTTATTTGTCGTATCAAGCAAATTATACTTCTCTGTATTGCAGAATAATTCAACAGCAAAGAAATAGAGTCAAAATTTGCACAACGGGGCAAGAAAGAGATTTAGCATCAGGTAAAAGTTGGGACAGCATAATTTTGCAAGGAACATGAACTTGATTTAATTAAAGGGATATTTTTTCTGGGACTGGCAATGAACAATATTTTCGGAAAAGTGTTACGAGATGCTGGCGTTAATTTCGTCGTAAACAATTTCTTTTATTCCATACGCGAAAAAATTTTGTAGTTCTCAGTATTTAAATTAAGAGTGCTACTATTCTAATATCTATGTTATTTTCTTAAATACTAAACTAGCAAGTTGAATTTTAAACAATTGCCTTAGAAAATGATGATAGCACACCAATTGATATTTTACTTTCTATCAGTTGATTTGGTGGTATTTAAAATTTTTATAATATTCGATGTAATTATCTGATTTAGTTGATCGTAATTTACTTGGTTTACTTTATTGTAATACGTTTTGGGTCTAATTTTCAGAGCTCTTTACCAGGTCGACTTAAAATGATTCTTTCTCAGTGTATTCGCCCAGATAGTTTCTTTTCATCTTTGCTTTCCTTGGTAGGTTTCGCAGTTTTTTCATGCTCCCCTTCTCGATAGCATTTTTCTGCAACATAAATCAGTTGATTGTGTTCTTATTCATAATTATTCTTTATCTCCTTACAGAGTTTTCTTCATGTTTCTATTTGAGTCATAGTCGTGAATTTCCTCTAAATAAATTTAAAAGTTCGTCCTGTAGGCGTCAAGAGCATTAAAAACGTAATAATATAATCCTTTTTAATCTTGCAATGACATATTTTTTATTTGATAATAGAAGCAGCTAAAGTAAGTTTAACCGATGCCTCCAGAAAAAGGTGAATTACGCAGAAATCTCTGGCCGAAATGAGGAAATCCGATTTTCATTCATTTTTTAATACTATGCTGCTGACATATTGAAAAGTAACACTAAATTTAAACTAGATTTCGTGCTAATAAAGACGGTACAAATACTTTCAACGCTTTTCAAAACGGTTTAAAAAGGCGCCGTCAGAATGATCCTCCTTCCAAGAGCCAATAGAATGCGTGGAAAACTCTAGACTCGCTCTCATAGAGCTTCACGTCTGTTATGCGGGTTGCGGCTTAGGTGGTAAGTTTTTTTTGGAACTAGCTGTACTATACATTACCTTATCGTCTATTTATATGAACTTTATATCGACTGTTCGCAATACTTGTAGTAAGGGGGAATGAAGAATCCATATCGTAATTGTTTTCATTGTGCCCATAATTTCTATAAAATAGCAATAAGTTATGCTTTAAAGGCAATATAATCTTATTAACTCTGAAAGTTCTCATGTCCTTTCATTAAACGCCACATAATCCTGCAATACTTGTATCTATCCTTGAATGCTAAATATCGGCTACCATTGAATTCGTTCCAAGCTCCCCATGGATTGAAATACTCTACAACAGAGGTGTCAAATACATCACTGCTGCGGGCCATCTAAATTACCATGCTAAATTCATGCGGGACGCTTTGTAACTAGTTATGAAATGACTAATTCTGCTTCTCAATCTTCTCAGTGCGTTGAATATTTACTAAAAGAAATATCAAAATTAATGGAAAAATTAAACATGAAATCATTCTTTTACTCCGCTATCACGAAACTGTAATTAATACAAAGAAAAATATATAAATAATACAATGGAAATATACAAAGGTACTCACAGACGTACATATAATTATTTAGATAATTTGTTGATCGATTAACAAAAAATATTTTAGAATTTATTATTCTTACTACTAAATATGAAATATATAATTCATTTACTTAGTTTATCAGTTTATGTTCGGAAACTTACCACCGTTTGCCTTCAGTTAGCTTCTCAATATTTGGGGACAATAATTTTGTGGTGGAAAGATTTTCATCTTTTAGTATTGACCAGCGAGCTGTTCCATTAAATTCAATGCCCGAAAATGTTTGCTTGAGTCTGTACTTCCAAAGTAACAATAAACGCGGTAAACTTTGTGATCTCGGAATATTATTTTTCTAAATGAGGATTTATGAAAAGACAGATATTAAGCTGTCTGTTTTGCAACCTGCTCTACAAGGACCAAACAACAAGTGCATCCTATAATGATGAGCCAATCCAGACGTTTATCGTCCGTTATAAGTCCTGCTGATCTTAGGGTGTAGAAATGTTTCAGAAATTCTGTTTATATTACAGTGAAACCTGCCGTAGGCGGGTCCTGCGTAAAGCGGAAACCTGCTTTATCTGGAAAAAAAATTGGTCCGGGCCTACGTAATAGGATTTTAATGTACTCCATCCTGGTGTTAAACGGAAACGCGGGAACGCGAACTAACGCGTAATGGACTTCCGCATGAAAATGAACGCGTGAACCTTTGTTAATCAGAATACCAAGAGGAGGATGAAGACGTACATACATTCATCATCGGGTGACGACAAGAACATAAAATTGTGGAAGGATACGTTAAATAGTTAAAAAAATTTGGTCGGTTTTATTTTACGTAAAGGTAATTTAGATTTGGGGTGGTATTTCTTCTAAATGCTTCGACAGCTAAAGTCAATCCGCGAACATGGGCCCCACTAGGAATTGAAGTCAGAATCGTTTCCATGAAAGTTAAACGCATTGCCCTCTTGTCTATCAGGGTGACTTCTTAATTTTAATTTATTTCATACTTTTGAACGAGGTAATTGAATATGTAGAGAATTAAACAATATGGAACAAGAAAATAAGGCTTATCCTTATCCTGAAAAGATCTCTGTCCCAATGGATTCTACTAAAGGCAGGTTTCACTCTACATGAATACAATCTTCAACTTGTATTTGAGATGAGAAAGTAAGATGTATTTATCAAATGGGCGTACACGATCTACATAAAAGTGTTGGTCTTCTAGAATTTGCGATTTTTTCTTGATGAGTTACTATACCTATTTTTCAAGGTCTAGGCGATTAATAGACATACATTCTCCACTAAGAAAAGCATTCAGAAAGGATTCTTTTCTTTTCAGGAAATTTTTTCAATCTTACACAAGCAACATCCATATCAAGCAAGAAATCTTTATGCTTAGCTGCCATTAGGAAGGCATACATTTGTTCTCAAAGGATCACGATACACGAGGTCGAAAAGAAAGCACAAATACTGTGAAATTTGTGGATTAAAGGTAATAGACAGAAGTTGTCTTGAATTCTGCCTTGTGAATAATTGTTAAAAACTAATTCAGTGTTTAGAGAAAGAAGGGTCCATTATCCCCGACAAAAAATATTCGTACATTAAACTCTCTTTGAACGAATTTGCCCCTAATGAATAATGCACAAAAAATAATCTGTTAACTTGAACTCCACAAAATAACTTGCTAATGTAATCCAAGTAATACAATCGAACCATATTTGGCATTGTTTCTCAAGGCTCACTAATCAATTACTTGATTTTAATCTATCACTATTCATCAATTACTTGCACTCTTGGTTTTCAAATTTAGCCTCGTTGCTATATACGTATAGTAATTATTAAGCGTCATAAAAGTTAGTGTGAATAATTCATAATTTATTTCATTTGCTGCAATACTCCTAATATTTATATCACCCTACATTACTTCTGGAGTATCCCAAGCCTACATATTTTAAATTGAATCCTCAGAAATTATTAATTAATCAGTTGAACAAGACAAGTGCAGGAATAAAACTTTATTCCAAAATTAAAATAACAGATGTCATATAAGTATATGAGGCGGAAGACTGGCTTTGATCGAACAGTTATATGATCGGGTCATAAAATAATCGATGAACCAGTTGAGTACTTCATCTCCAAAGAGGCCACATGGGATGGTGATTCTTGTGAATTACCCCAAGCTCTTTGAAAATTTATATCAGTGAAAAACCACAAAGCTTGTGTCTTTGATATGAGAGCATGTGTTGTATTGACCAACTCTTCATTGGAGAACATTCGATGCTTTGAGGGAAATGGTAGCTTATTTAAAGAAAATATCCTTCTCTACTCAAGCATCCACTTCTATTCCGTGATATTATTGATTCCTTGCGTTTCCTTAGCTGCGAACAAGCGCTCGAGGCCAAATAGTTAGATGATTGCTATCTGCGCGAATTAATAAATACAAAACAAGCAAAGATTTTACTCCGATGTGTGCAGCAATAAGAATTTTTTACTAGTTCATAAAATTCTATTCAACATACTCTGAAATTTTTCTTTCCAAATAGTATCTTAAGTAACATTTGGTCCAAAATATATAATTATTTTAAAAGCAGAAGTAGCGGGAGATATAGGTTGAAGGAAATGATTCTCATAGGCTTTATTTCCGCTTTTCTTTCATTTAAGAGGCATTTGTAATCTGTACTACTCCTTAAAGAAAATCATGTCGTAATTAAGCTAATATAATCAGCGTAACTTTACTGATACGGATTATTCTTTAATTGAGATGACTATTTGGATAAATTGTGTGGAACATTCATTTTTTTAAATAAAATAAAATCACTTTTACAGTCGGCCGTGATTTTGGTATTATTGTGGAACTGTAAAGGGATTTTATTTTTTATTTTACATTTATAGTAATATATAAATTCCTGTGTAATTTAGTTCCATCAAGTTAAGCCTTCTCTTAATGATTAGACTCAGTACTGTCTTTACAAAAATGGATTTTTATTTTCAGTACGCACACATTTCCATCGGAAGTCGTTCGTTCAATAAGAAGCTATGACGTCAACTGACGAAGGAAAATTCTTATGCAGATAGAGAATGCATGATGAAGAATGAACGGGTGGTAGAAAGGTAATTACGACTCCTTTTATTTCAAGATGATGAAGATGAAAGGGCAAACAACGGAGATTACACAAAGGGTCCATTTTACATAATGGATATCTTTGTATATTTGATTAGACCAGTTTCGCTCCTCCAATAATAGCCTAAATATATCAAATTGCCCTTTATAAGACCCCATAGTATTATGATTACCACGAATGTGAATAGACGAAATAAATTTTACTGCTCTAATAGCCTTAAATAAAATATTTTCGTTTTATTGAAATCTGATTCCTTTGTGATCTTGCACATGACTTACACGTAAGTAGTATTAAAAAAGTGGCGGTAGTAATTCAATTCGCATTTAAAAAATATACTTCCTTCATTTTTCAGCCTTGGGAGTTTCATAGAGAATAAATTCATAGAATTTTATATTCGTTCTTATCTAAGAAAATCGAATGCAATTGAATATTATAAGAACACATTATAAAATATTTCCTCTTCGGATCTAATACGCTTTCATCTTCAGAAAATTCAAAATTGAGCTGTAAATAGAGCAATAGTTCTGTTCTGAAAATTATTGCACAGCACTCTAGATTTCTGGTTAAATAAAGCTTTCATAAATAATTCCGGGAACACGAAATCGTCCGATGAATTTAGATAATATAATTCGGAAAATGTTGGAAATTTAAAAAAATGTTCTTATATATTCTTACCTAAGTAGCAAAGGAAATTATTTTCGAGAAAATTGATAAGATGCTTACTTTATAAAAAAAAATATCTTATATATAAATTGGCCGATTCTATTTCTTACGATATCATGGAAATTAAGAGCATACCACAACAGGTTGTGCGAACAGTTATTTGTAGTTGCATTTCTAGTATGGATTTTCTAGTTCAACCGCTATTCACTCTTAAGAATACCTGTTCGATGCCTTTAGTTATCTATGATAAATACATGGACTTTATTTATACCTCTTAGTCAAGTACTATGTTTTGCACCAGTAACTCAACACTATGACTTCATGCTCATTGAACACAACCGAAAATATTTCTTACGAGCTAGTTTTCCGTAAAACCAGAAATAAAATATATGTATAGCGATTCCAATCCGTTTTTAGCACAGTATCTTTCGAACTTAGAATGTATAAATCGATCAATTTACAATCGAAATATTAATGAAAGAAAGATAAATGAATAGAAATGGAATTAATAGGCAGAACTTCCTATCCATTTCTAGCGAGAAGATAGAAGAAAGAAGAAGTAATGTATTAGTATTTTCCTGGGAAAGGAATAGAATAACTCTCATCTCCTCTAAGCTATTTCTGACAAGAAGGCAACGATCTCTTTAATTGGCAAGTAATGCAAATCCGAAAGTCAATTTATCAATATTATTAATTTTCAATAACCTCCCACTGCAGCAATTCCATTTACTATTGATACAACTACTATTTAGTTTTGGCTTTTTACCGAATAAAACATGATTATCATCTGAGGACGCTTGATGATGTACGAAATAAGGAAGTCATTATTTATCGATGAGAAAATTAATTTTAAATTGTTTTGAGCAAGGGTTTGCGTATAAGTGGTGTTTTTCATAATCTAAGAGTTGAATGGGGTCGATGAAGCTGTAAACTGCTGGGCTGTAAGTGCCCAGAATGGTCACTCTGAAAAGATCGATTCCTGGTTACGCGATTCTTTTATCTCTAAACACACGAGATAAAATATGTTTTTCTATTTCAGTCATTTACCGAAGACCAAACTCAGCATGGCTATCACAGATCTACGGAAAGCTGATATCGAGTGCAATTCCGAAATGTTTCTCTCTGCCAGATGTTCTGCCTCGTCCGACTGTGGAATCTTGCCGAGCTCCCGACCTTATTGCCGTTTGGTCTGTGACGACAATAGTAATCTACGACAACAGCTTTGATAATTTCATCAAATTATCAACATCAGATCTGTAATCCACGTACCTACGTTTACGGTGAACACTTCCACTTTATGACTTCGGCGTAATTGGCTAAATCGCCTCAACTCAATAAGCATTATTAACATTTATTGTTAATGAGAGTTCCTACCGCTTTGATCTGAACTAAAATTAATTTCCACCTTATAAGTTTGAGTCTTTCTCAAATCAGAATAAAATTTCTTACAAGTCTTACAGTGTTTGATTAATTTAGATGTTAAATTTTTTTTTAATACTTTTTGAGATTAAATATTTTAATACGTATTAAAGCAGCGAATTAATTTATATCATTCGAAAGCTCAATGCTAAGATCAAATGTGTGATTACTCCAATGGTTGGATTCAACCTGTTCGCACTGGTTTGCGAAAACCTGTTCTTAGACTATTCTGAGTACGGCGAACCAGTTCCTGTACCTATCGGATACGATTGCAGTAGAATAATTTTCGTAGAGGCACTGTATCTCGCTCGTTACATCGAGAATATAATTCCTATGTTGGATCATTAAGTACTTCATCCATATTTCATCAAAGTTTCGTAAACAATAAAATATAACAATAACAAAAAATAGATCCATATTTTAACACATCTCCATAGTGCATAGTTGCACACCCCGTAAGGATAAGAACTTATCCTAAATTTTAGGAATCCCGCCACTGCAGTACTTTCACGAATATTTGACATTATAATTTATACCTTCAATAGTAAATAGGATTTCTCTCAATGTGGTTTCTTATGAGTAAACCTATGGTACAAAGGTTCTATGCTTACTTTACAACCACTAAATTACTCATAAAAAACTAACAATTAAACAGTTAATTAAAGAGAATTACAAATTTTTCAAGTATAAAATGGCGGTATAAGAATATTATCTAATATCATCCTCCATGGCTAGTTTCTAGTTCCTCCGCTAAGAGGAGTCAAAAGTATACACACAAATTGTTAACCAAAGAGGCTCAAAAAGCATGAGCACTATGAATGATTGCATAAAAATTGAAAATAAATATAAACAAATCCGATGATGTATGATTTTTAAATAATATAAATATGATTTTCATGGTGATCTTAGAGGAGATTTATCTTACAAGATCTCTAAATGTACAAAATTTAATAAAATATTTGAAAATAATTGTTACTCTTTGAATTTTGCAGCATTACATACATTTCAAGCTCATCATAATTACTTCTATATACAACATATCCTTTATACATGACCTCCGATAAAATTTTCCTTCACTGCTTTCTAGATTCAAATTGAAATAGAATAGAAATTAATAGTCGGAACAAAGATTCTTTTACCAATAGGCCTACAATTCTTGATCATTGTACAGCTAGTTCCAAAAAAAACTTACCACCTAAGCCGCAACCCGCATAACAGGCAGTGAGTTTCCTGCAAGCGAGCCTTAAGAAGTGAGAGAGAGAGAGAGAGAGAGGGAAAACATGGAGGAGATAGTCTGCTTCTGTCCTGGCTCCGCTTGCAGAGTTGAAATGGATTTATTTGCATTATTGATATTGCAAATATTTATTAGTATCCTTAGTTTGGTGACATTGGCGTAGCAGAATAGTATTATAACAATATCGATGTTGTAATGCAAGAATTCAGTTATTATAAAATGGTTATTACAAATCAGTATATATTCTAGCTTTGCTTCTCGCACCGAGGGAAGCGTCGCACACGAGGTCCCGTTATTCCTAGGAAACCGAGGCAAACCCCCTTCCCCTCATAAAATTTGAGTCTGAGACGAAAGGCACAAGCAGGACGAAGGAAATTTTTGCAAAATCTGCCTCTGAGCCGCTCTGAGCTTATGTTTAGCACTGAGATGGGAGGAAGAAAATTTCCGCGCAGTTTGAATCAGTGTCGGACCCAAAATGTATAGACCTCGAATTCGACGCCTTCGCTTGTAAAACTCTGCGGTTATAAGGGGTCGTATTATATATTATAATAGTAGATAATATTATACATCGTTCAAGAGAAGAGTTATTAGCCTTTAAAATTATATACCTAAGGAGTCCATATCGATCACCTGTTTTATCACAGCCTGTGTGAATGCAATCTACAAAAGTAAAGTAAGGTGAACTCATGGCCATATCTAGGCTATTACTTTAAATACATAAAAAATCTATAAGTAAATATGTAGTATGAAGTCTTGAGGCATTCTCTGCGTATTTTAGATAAATTTTGTTTAATTTGATAAGCATCAAAATTAAAACTCGATCGGTAAAAAATCAGTAAATTTTATCATCTATGCAGTTGGTATTTTTAATATACCGTCCAAATCAATTGATAGAAAATGTGCTAGGATCGATTTTCCTGAATTAATAAAGATGACGGATACGAGACAACCATCTTTCACGTTGATTTTGAATCCAAAATGAATTTTTTTGGTGTCATTGAAGTGTGAATCGAATAAACGTGATTTCTTCTGTGGATTCCTCTTGAAATGGTTGCAGTCACAAACCATTACGTTCTTAAACGTTCTTCTCTCGTATTTATCAAGTTCTAAAATACACAAAAAGATAGAGCGAATGAGGTTTTGTCATAATGCTCATTGAATGCTACTGTAAGCTATGAATGTTAAATTTTCAATTAATTTTGAATGCATACAAAACTGCTTGCATTGTTTATATTTCAACTGTTTATTATCACGTTTACAATTATTATAATGTAGAAAACGTTAAAAATACGCGAAATAATAGGGACTTAGTGAAATAGTTTTGGGGCCTTTTTACCTGTAATTCCAACCCTGTAAGTATCACACGGGGATAAGAAGCGCATATGAGGCTCATGTTGAAATTTTTCTCCCCTCAGTTGATGGCTGGCCCTACGTAACTCTCATATTTTTTCGACAGAATTTTAATGATTGAGATGAATGGGCGGTGGTTTGGTATGAATAGTCTATCTACATATTTATCGCTCGGTGATATTGAAAATATTCCTTCGTATTTAAAATGTATGGCTATGAGAAACTTTTCATCTCTCCACATTCCATGACAAATTTGAAAAGCAAGATAGAGGAGTGATTGGAAGAAGTGGTTAAAGCAATGAATTCACCAGGACTTCAAGAGGGGGACTGTTTTGATAGAGATAGGGAAGTGAGAAACGACGGAAACAGTAATACATACACTCACATGAATTTAACAACCGAAAGTGTAAGAGGTATGTTAATTCCAGATTTTTGGATAAATCACAATAGGTAATGGCATTTCTTGCGTTCCTCGTTGACCAATTGGTTAATTTGAGTAGGAGCAACGACCTCTTTTAAAAGTATAACCCACTCACTCACCTTCTCAATTTTCTCATCCAACATATATTTTTCCGTTTATGACAGCCTCCAGAGAAACTACTCATTTATCCAATTTAAGTAATATATTAGTCAAGAATGGTTAACATTCAAATATACAGGATATAACGCCCATGGCTTATCATACTTTCAGAAATTTCCTTCTGATACATCAGTAATTCCCAGGATCTCCGAAATTGTATGCAATAGCGATGTTCAATGTATCGTACCAATCTTTTAATTCTATAAGAAAGTTCGAGTAGTTTACTAAGCCAGAACCTAAACCATCTTCTTATCAGCAATTTATTTTGGAAAGAGAGTTCGGTTTTTTCAAACCGATAAAAATTGCTAACATTGGTATTACTATCTATGCAAGCCAATGGTTTATTCTAAATCTTACCTAACTTTAGAGATGTGATTTATCTGTAATCGGCGTATAAACTCTAAGTTTCTGCGACACTAAATATGCGGAGTATCTAAAATTCCATATTTACGTTTCAATTCATATTTTAGTGACATGATAATAGAAACTTTAGTCGATGTAGTAAGATCATCTTCAACGCTCTATCTATTTTGTATCATAGATGTTATAAGAGAAGTGAAACGATTTGGTTCTCGTAAGCGTAAGGAATAAATATTAGATGGCATTTCTCTAGTTCATTGTTCATTTCTCAAGTTATTCCAAACTACGAAATTTTTAGCTCAATGTAGGGACGAAATAAAGCATAAAAAACAATTTATATAAATAAAGTAAACAATCATTGACGAAGAGCTTGATTGATATAAATTGACGATAGGCAGCGTTACTTATTTTTTCATTTTTGTTGTTGAATTTGTTATTTAGTATAAGCTAATACAGTTTATACCATTCACTTTAAAAGCAGAATATAGAGATACTAATTCTGATATGATGCACCCAAACATTGTGAACTTTATGTTATCATTCAGATTTTCCGAAGGTCCTATTTTAACCGGAATGATCTTCCTTGCATTACTATTTAAAAATACTATGAAAAATTTAAAAAACATCTTCGCAAAGTTCGTAGAGAATTATGATGTGCCTAGGATGAGGGTGTTACGAAGGTCCTTGGAGTGAATGTTGAAATAATGGATTACATATAGAACCAAGAATATTTTAACAGCTAAGGTATGAATCATGAGAATTAGAGGAATATTCTCATGTAAGTCCGGTTACCATCCGTTGGTTTCTATTTTTAACGTGTTCTTCCATGACTCCTTTTACCCATCATTCATAATTATTGATAGTGATTTTTCTTTTAATTATTATACATATTATGCACCATTCAAATAATTCGGGTTATATATCTTACTTGAGGCATTCAGAAACCGAAGCAGCAATCATTAATCATTAGTCTTATTAAACATTAGTCTAGCGTATAGTTCTGAAAATCATTTCAGTAACATTGGAAATCCTGTTGTGGTTGTTTTCACACCCCCTGACATAAGTCATACGGCGGCTCGCGGGGTATTAATGTAAATGTAAATAAACCAGGTGTTAACGTGTAAACCTGCAATATGCAAGTATAGGAAACCTGGAGTTTATATGCAATATGCAAATTAGTCTTAAGGTTTTGATTTGCCATACTAACTGTTGTTTCTTAACCATCTTAAAGTGTATTCCTTGCAAGAAGTCCTGAAAGGTCGTCTACCTCAAAAATAGAGTTGAATATCTTCATTCCCTAAGGGAATACCTGCGGCGAAGATTACAAATCGCGGATCCACCATTTCCCACCTTACTTGTGATCGGTCGCCGCCACCATACCCTAACCTTTGATACCTGCTCAGCAGGGGTGCGGTCAGGAATCCTCATTAGCGCTTTCAAATTCGCTACCCCGGATACATACGACCATCCAAAATCTGCCGAAAAGGGGGTTTTTCTCCTCAGAGCGGAGTTCACCTTCACCCATCGGCCGTTTTATGGTTCCTTTGAGAAAATAGACAATACCTTTCGATGGACGCAACAAAAGAAAAAGAAACAACAAAGGAATGAATAGGGGATACTCCTAGGGCCAGGGTGGAGGAAAGGAAAGTTCTCCTTTCTCTATGGAAGAATTAGTAAAACCTCAGACGCGAATTTGTCAGAAACAGCCAAATCTCATCTCAAAATCATAATGCTTCATCTGATACCGTCACCACGAATGCCTGGTGGAAGTAAGAACAGAATGACATGTTGATGCATATATACTGAAATTCCTAATGCTCTGTTAATTGTCGTATCAAGCAAATTTTATACTTCTCTGTATTGCAGAATAATTCAACTGTGAAGAAATCGAGTCAAAATTTGCACCACGGGGCAAGAAAGAGATTTAGCATCAGATAAAAGTTGGGACAGCATAATATTGCAAGTAACATGAACTTGATTTAATTAAAGGGATAGTTTTTCTGGGACTGGCAATGAACAATATTTTCGGAAAAATGTTACGAGATGCTGGCGTTAATTTCGTGGTAAATTAATTTTTAATTCGATACGTGAAAAATTTTTGTAGCCCTCAGTATTTAAATTGTGCTACTATTCTAATACCTATGTTATTTTCTAAAATATTAAATTAGCAATTTGAATTTTAAACAATTACCTTAGAAAATGATGATAGCACACCAATAAATATTTTACTTTCTATCATATGATTTGGCGGCATTTAAAATTGTTATAATATTTGATGTAATTATCTGATGTAGTTGATCGTAATTTATTTGGTTTACTTTATTGTAATATGTTTTGGGTCTAATTTTCAGAGCTCTCTACCAGGTTGACTTAAAATGATTCTTTCTCGGTGTATTCGTCCAGATAAAGTTTCTTTTCATCTTTGCTTTCCTCAGTAGGTTTCGAAGTTTTTTCATACTCCCCTTCTCGATAGAATTTTTCTGCAACATAAATTAGTTGACATACAGTTGATTGTGTTCTTATTCCTAATTATTCTTTATCTCCTTGCTGAGTTTTCGTTCATCTTTCTATTTGAGTCATAGTCGTGAATTTCCTCTAAATAAATTTAAAAGTTCTTCCTGTAGGCGTCAAGAGCATAAAAAACGTAATAATATAATCCTTTTTAATCTTGCAATGACATAATTTTTCATTGGATAATTGAAGCAGCTAAAGTAAGTTTACCCGATGCCTCCAGAAAAAGGTGAATTACGCAGAAATTTCTGGCCGAAATAAGGAAATCCGATTCTCATTCATTTTTTAATACTATGCTGCTGACATAGTAAAAATTAACACTAAATTTAAACTAGATTTCGTGCTAATAAAGACGGTACAAATACGTTCAACGCGTTTCACAACGGTTTAAAAAGGCGCCTTCCTTCCAAGAGCCAATAGAATGCGTGGAAAACACTAGACTCGCTCTCATCGAGCTTCACGTCTGTTATGCGGGTTGCGGCTTAGGTGGTAAGTTTTTTTTGGAACTAGCTGTACAACCTGATAGCATACTCGTAAACCAAAAAAGACAATAGTTTTAGACTCACCTCACTTCAACACAAAAGAGCAAAGAACATTTCCTAACATAGAGGTAGTCATGAATTCAACACTAGCCCAATGAGTCAACCTTATAAATGATGGGAATAATAAAGCTAGAAAAATTAGAGTACACTCAACACAAAATTTATATTATAATTTAAATACAGTGTGCGCCAATCATCCGTGGCCATAGTATCTGGTTAGATGATTATCTGCGCATGCTTTTTCACTCTTTAATGATATTTTTCTCCATAATATTAAAATAATTCAACCACAACACACAAGTATTTTTACATTCTAATATAATCAGGACTTCCACAAGACCTTTTCTATGGAGCAGTGGGAATATAACTAAAAAGGAGCTGGTTCACAGTCGCATTTCTCATTATCTTGAGTGTTATCTAATGGAATGAGTAGAACAATGACATATGACTGCTAGAAAGATCAGCAGTTGGATGAAGAAAATTCTTAATGAATCAATGAAATAATCAAAAATAAAGAACTATATGCAAAAATTATAAGAAATTGTTTACTTATATAAATTATGGATATTATAAGAAATAAAAGTGAAAATTTGGATTATCTGTGTTTTCTGATTACTCACACATCCTCCAATTGTTATTAGCCTAGATAATCAAGATTTTACCACATTGCATTTTTTATATCTCTGCCTAAAACTGCCATCTGTTTTCATTGATAGACTAACAACATTGTAGAAAATATTTAACAAGAGAGTGTAACTGTGATAATTTTATTCATCAAATAACTTTACTTTATGTAATACTGCCATTTCTCAATCATTCCCAATTTTTCATACTTTAGGTTTGCTCATATGCAAACATATCTGCTGAATGGATGTCTGTCAGCTTCTTCTCTGAGATCTTTACTATATGTTAGTTATTTTTCGCATCTAATCATACTGATAAAGAACAAAACACTATGTACAAAACGGTAAATTTTAATTTCAAAACAAAATCCAATGGTAAGATTAAAAAAATATACATATGTAAGTGTAACAAATCAAGATACAAACAGTACACCACTATACCATGGCCTGAAGGTTGCAAATCTCAGACATGAAGCACCTTAAAAAATTATAGTATATAGAACCAGTGCAAAAAATACTAATGCTTATGGCGCTTCTGAAAACAAAATACACTGATAATACATTCTTTTCTGAAGTCACTCACAAATGTTTTACAATAAAAATTTGTTCCCATCATATCCATCTCTATTTCCAAATTTATCACCAATATGTAAAGAGTAAAAATAATCATAAAAAAATTTTGATCACAGCAAATACTGAATGAAAATATATAGATATTCTTATAAATTAATCCCACTTAAGATGAAACATTTGCAATTTTCCTAAGGAATAAACCCAGTGTATCCAGTTTTGTAATTTTTTCCATAAATACCTGAAGACTATGAAAGCCACTTAAATGAATTTGCTGGGAGACCCTTAACTCCTATTCCTTTCACACAAAATGTAGAGCCACTAAGAGGACGAGCAGCTATCTGTTCCTGAGAAAGACCCTTTGATGAAGATGTAACATACAAGTCTGTCAAGTTAGGACCACCAAAAGCCACTGAGGTTACTTGGTCTGCAGGAATTGGAACAGTAGATAGAAGTTTCCCCTCACCTGGTGCTTTTGGATCAATATGAAGAACCTGTAGTGAATGAAAATTCAATTCCATCTGATGGCTCAAAATCAATGAATAATAAATGTTAATATTATACCTTTTATGTACTATATATATATATAATAGTGATCCAAATCCTCTTAAGATAAGAGAATATTCATCTTTTTAGAAGTAAAACTTTTTCACTAAATTTTCTTCACACGTTTTTTTTTAGAGTAAATTATTTGCTTTTGAATTTCTAAGCTTATTCTTTGTACCTGTCCTCCACCATAAGTTGCCACCCAAAGGTTGCCCTCTGAATCAATAGTCATTCCATCTGGTACTCCTTTCAACTGATCTTTGTTCATATCATACAAAGCCCTCCGATTACCTGTAATATTTGAGTAATAAATAAAGCAAGCTTCTAACAACCTAACAACTAATATAATAGCAAGTATTAAAATACAGTAAAACATGCTTAAGATGCTCCTGCTTAAGACACAATTTTCTTCCAGTACCTACCACCTACGGCAACCAGAATCACACAATGCAGTTAAAACATTATCCCACTCACAGTGCAGTTTTTACTTGGTCCCACTACAAACACCTTAACCAGGTTTTGCTGTATTTTTTATTGCTCTAAGCCTTATTCCCATCACTTATGGGGTCAGCTGATGAATGATAATGGTTGGGTGATGATGAGGATGAGTTTGGTTTTTTGGCAATTATTAATTTTTATGGCCGGATGCCCTTCCTGCTGCCTACCCCGAACAGGAAAATCAGACAAACACACATAACCATTCCCTGATCAGAAAATCCTGATCCCAGGGCCTTGGGGCTGGAGCAATAGCATTAAGCATACTAACCACTTGGCCACTCAGTCAGTCATGTTCTACTGTATTAAGAACATAATGATGTGCAGTGTGCCATGGTAATTGTTCTTAAGATTGTGATGACAACATATTTCATTTGTTAGCACCATTTATACATTCTTTCACTATATTTATATTTCTCTAATTTTTAAATGTTGATAAAATGTAATCATATTTAAATGGTTGAAGTTTCATATAAACACTGTTCCTATCTAGATATTTCTCACTTCAACACTGTTAACAAATGTGTTAATCAAAGGTACTAGCAACAGCTTTCAACAATAATTGATATACTCCTTAACTGGAGTTCTGAAGAAATTGGCACTTATTAAAATGCTCTGCTCAAAGATGATTTCTTTGGAAACTAAAATTAAAATTTTAGATTGTCTTTTTTAAAGCACTGACACCTTGGTTTGTCGCTAATAAGGAATAGCCAAGCATTACAACAACAGATAATCAACTTTGATGCAAAAACAATCTAATCAACGAAGTTCATAAAACAAACACACAAGCTTTTTTCATAGAGGATGGGAATGCTAATCATTATCAAGATACCTTAAGAGTGAGAGAACTCTGCCACTTGATACTTATGTTTAGCTTTCAGAGATGATGCATGAAAGTGATTAAATGCACTTTGTACATACAAGTCACATGCAATCAATAAAATTATATCCATGTTAACAATCAGTGTTTTGTCCCTGAATTTGCAAGATTTGATGTTTTATATTAATTTCAGAATTAAAGTAGACACTCCAAAGTGATAACAGACATAAAAAAGGCTCACAGGACCACTAATCAATAAATTTAACACATTCACAGAAGACTGAAATTTTCAATCAAGCAGTTGCTCAATTTATCAAATAGATGTAAATTGGTGTCACTCCACTCCCAGTGTGAGCCAATGTTGACAGCGTTTGTATTGACTCTGATGGTTTGAAAAGATAACTCTGATTTGCAATATTTTCATTTTCTTCTAACAAAATAGTCATTCAATAGAAGAGATTTGCAAGACAATGAGAGGAAGGAGGACAATGACACCGATAATCTAAAAATATTTTGGTCTCTCAAATGAGGCAAACAGTTCGCAATAGCAGATTACAATGCATCTGAGAACAGGGAAAATCCACATCTAAGCATGTAGCAGAGCATATTAAGTGGTATCTATAATGCTTTTCATGTGAAATAGACCAAGACTATGAGAAAAAGCATCTCAAGCAGGAGTGACTGAAACAATTTGTATTGTATTTTTAATTCACAGAGTATTTACTTTTGATATTGAATTAAGAAAATATTAGTAGAGCTTTTAAGGCAAGATCATAAATCTGTGGAGGGTGTCAAAACAATATTCTAAGGAATTCTATTTTAGTGATCACATTATAATGATCCTGATAAGAAAATAAATTAAAATAAATGTCCAAAAAATTATATGAATATTTACCTAAGTATCAATACATTATTAAATTTATTCCTTTGTTAGGATTTTTAAACTTGAAAATAACCCTATGCCTAATTCACTATGATTTTTAAAATTAAAAAAAAACTTTCCTAGAAAGCTGATAATACATCAATAATAATGATTTTCTTTCTTTGAGCATTTTTTCTGATATTGCTTTCAATATGAAAACCATTCAAGCACATTCTATACCCAGCTCTGAGACACTGAATACTCTGTACACTTACATAGGTTGAAATAAATGCAGACAATGTTTTTACCAATAATCTTTCGAGTCTTCAATTAGCTGTAATTAGACATGGGCGCCGTCTTGATTTTGGTCAGCGGCGGCGTAGAGGCAAAATGAAGCCGGCGGCGGCGGCGTGACGGCGTGAACGCCGAATGTTTAATCGGCGGCGGCGGCGCGGCGTAACCGGCGCGGCGCGTAAAACTTCGTTCGTATACGGCAGAAAAAAGATGAATAACTCGAATATCTCAGAGTATTTTATTGTAATTTTATCATAATCGAAAAAACCTGGTCAAAAAACCTTTTTCAAAATCTTTTTTTTGAGTGGGGACTTCAGTAATGGCCATTCTTGAATGAATCCTGCCTTTACAACCAAATTATTTGCGCTGATGACTACGCATTAAAATTCTAGAGGTGTCAAAATAAAAAAATGCTGGTTTTTGATTTTCCAAAATTCAGCTTCAAGCCAATACTGAAACCAAATTAGCACAATCATCGGTTAAAAATCAATGCAGTGTTATAAATCATTCTTTAAGCTTCATTATGATTTGCTTAAGTGATCACAATTGAATATTTGATTTATTAATTCAACAGAATGGTGAACCTTCGTTTTACAGTTAACTTTCACATAAAGCGAGGAAAATAGTAGTGACCTACCACGATGTACACGAGCTAACTTATATCAATATATCATCTAAGCTCTATGAACAGTAATTGAAATAAAAATCTATGACAATTTGCGACGCCGATAAATAAACCAACTTTTCGTTGGGGATACAGAGGCTTATCCTGATGGTGGATGGCCACCCTCCATGGTGATCTTATTTTTGAAAGGATTTACGAGCGAACGCGCTTCTAAATACTTATGTTTCGGGGATTAATAGCTTAAAGGAGATATTTTAGCAACTAAATACAAATAGATGATAAGATGAATAAAAATTTTCCACATTTATCCGTTATACCAAAGTAAACATTTCAGTAATGCATCACTGCTATGTTGGTGAACTATTCACTTCATGCAACATGTCATTAAAAGGCAAGAATTATTTCCTTTCATCTTACAGTCATACCAAACGATAATCAGTTAAAATCCCAGACCACGTGCGCTCGACTCTAGGAACTTCTTCTTCACAAAATTACAGACAATTTATTCACTCCTTGTAGAGAAGGTAGCAATGCATTCAATATTCTAAAGCTGTGTGATAAATCAACAATATCGATGACTTTGCTTTTAACTTTTACGCTGAAGTTAAGTGCGCTTCTATTTCTCGGTCTGAAGGCACCTCTTGCGGTATTTTTTCTGCATTGTCTTCAAAGAGCATCCCAATATATTTTTTATTAATTTAACAGTTCAATGTAATAGAAATACTTCTCAACTGCCTTACGTATAGCTAAGGTTGATATCTTCGTGCTTGTAGCTCGCGTTCGTCTTTATTTTCTTCTTGGGATGAGCGAATTATCTCTTTCCCATAGAAAAGTGATACTTTCTGTTTTCACTCCAGATGTTTTGAGTATCATTCACCTTATCTCTGCTATGGGAGAGAGTCCCAAGACGAAAAAAACTGCCCTAAGCGTTATTCGAGCATCAAAGGTGAACAAATTAATTAATCAGTAGATCTCTAATTATAGATTGGAAAAATTTTACTTAACCTGAAAACCTTGCATTGATTCAAGTTAAATGATTGTAACAAAATAGAGAAGTTAACAAAGACCCATTTAAAGTCTATGTAAGCTGATATGTTGACGTTAGTCGAGATCGTCCGTAATCGTCCCTACAGCTGCAGTGAACCGTCAGCCGAAATAAGCTGTAACTTCGTAAACAAGTGGAATATTTATATCGGACCAAGAGATGCACGTAGATAAAAGTTTATACTGCGAGTAAAAGTTGCTTGCATACTGCAAACTAACAGTTGAATGCAGTACCGTACCAAGTAATGCCTCAAAACAATTTTGAAAACTTCGCGCAAAAGACCACCTGGCGTCGAACTAAGGACCCGATCGTGCGACACAATTGCATATTAATATTAGATAAGTGCCTTTCTGACCTATTCCAAAGTTTCAATTCAATATCCTATCGAGAAGGTCCCAAAATAAGATTACGCTATACCCCTTTGAAATACATGGTAGAATAGAAAGGACGCTCAGGCATCGAACCAAGAACCGTCAAGGGACGGTGAATAGCGTATATGAAACATATGAATTGCCTCTATGTACATTCCATGTTATATCGTTCCCGGATAAGCATTCAAAGTAATTGTGAAAATTGGCCGCCATGCATTTTATACCGGAGATTTTGCTCCCACTTGGCGTCGAACTCACGGTCATTTGGTAATATTTCTTCAGTTAGTACAATAGATAACCACGGCATCTCCAACATCCGTGGTTTTCACTGTTTTATCGCTCCGAGAATGGACTCTAAACAATTTTCGAAAATTCGCGCGAAAGACCGCCTGGCGTCGAACACAGGACCCGTTCTTGAGAGACAGTGGCATACGAATGTTAGAGAAAGGCCACTCTAACGTGTTTCAAAGTTTCGATTCAATATCTTATCGGGAAGGTCCTAAAATAAAATTCCCTTATCCCCCTTTGAAATGCATGGTAGAATCGGAATGACGCTCTAACATCGAACCAAGGACCACTAGAGGAACGGTGAAACGCGTGAAAGAATTTGTTGAAATGCCTCTGTTACGTTTCCGGGTTTTATCTTTCTATCTCATCGGTAAGGCAATATAAAAAATTTTTCAAAAACTGCAGCAATGCATTTCTTATGGAAGAATTTCGCACCCACCTGGCGTCGAACTCACTGTCATTTTGTAACATTTCTTTCATTCGTAATATAGAAGACTACCTCAACTTCAACCTCCGAGATTTTGGTTCCTCTATCTTACCGATAAGTGCCTCAAAATAATTTTCAAATATCCGCGCAATGCATTCTTATGGGAAAATTGCAATTTTTGGTACCTTCTGGTATCGAACCCATGATAGCTAGCGTAAAAGTCTGAATTATTCTGGTATGTACAGGGTGGGGCCGGTACGTCGTAAAAAATTTGACGACGGCGCTTGTGGAACATGCTTAGAATTCGTATATCCTGTATATATATAGGTATACCCGGAGAGTTAGCTATATATAATAGTTATTTTAAAACAATAAAAATTTTTTTGAAAATGTCAGGGTGGCCTACCCCTTTAAGTTGTATTTATTTCTCTTATCCTGTCTCGAACCCTCCGTTTTAAGGAAAACGAGCTTTCATAAGGCGCTGCCTGAGAATGTTATATGCTGAACTTATTGAAATATGGTCATGTGAAGTTTCAAAGTCCGCACTCAAAAAAATTATTTTCTCATTTTGGCCAACTTTTATTCGATCCTAGCTCGCTGTGCGCCGTAAAGGGGTTAATTTGGCAAATAAGAATTTAGCAATACGTTGTATTCCTTATTTTCACAAAAGCATGCTAATTGTAATTACGCTACATTACTATAAGGAGTGGCATCACAAATTGGGCACATACAGCCAGTAGAATGTCGATCAATGGAAGAACTATTGTTGAATTAGTTTTAACATCACATTTGCACATTATTTTTCAAGTATGCTATCTAGGCATTGACGTTCAATCGAAATTTCCAGAAAATGCTAAATATATAAATGAGTAACGCAAATCAAAAAATGTTGGTTTAAACAATCTGAAAGAATAATAAGCAAATGAACGAATAAGAGGGGTGTAAAATAAAATCAATATATTAATAAGGATAGCAATACGTTACACTCCGTAAACAAAATCTTTGCACAAGGCATAGTTTTCGTGGATGAATTCCATTTTATTTAAATGCTGTGGCTCTAGTCTGCTTTACTTAGCATTGAGAGTGAGCCCACAGATACTAAAACTCCTATCAATAGGAGTGCTTGTGGCAGGGATACGCAAGAACGTAGAGCTGTGAGCGTAGAGAGTGTGAATGCATAGATTCGTCAGGACCGATGACATTCTGCTTATATAAAAGAAAATGAACCGCTTTTTAACAGCCACACGGCGAGGCATATTGACAAAATTGTGATTGCAGATCAACACAAGCGAAGCTCATTTTACGTGAGCTGAGTCATGCCGAAGTCATGACCGAAGCTGCGCGGTCACACGAAGCAAGCAAACTGGCAGTGAGAATGGTGTGTTCGCGAAAATTAATCCTAATCGTAACACGTGTCGATATCACGTATAACCCAGCGCCCTGATGGAAAGCCCGAGATGAGTTCTATCAGTTCAAGACGAATCTCTTCGAACTACTTGTCAGCACATATTCGAATGTGGGACTTAGTTTTTAAATCCACGCCGCGCCGCCGCGGATAAAATTTCCAGCGGCGGCGTGGCGGCGCGCCGTAGTATTTTCTTCGGCGGCGGCGGCGTGCCTTGTATTTTCGGCGGCGCGGCGTAATCGGCGCGGCGCCCACCTCTAGCTGTAATATTTCTGTTGATTTTGTCATATTTCTTAATTTAATACTTTTCCATATTCAGTTTTTCTACTAATAATTTATATACTCAGCTGATTTCTCCTTTCTCCAAATCAAAATCAAAGACATCAACTCTACGAGTAGGTGAATCTACAAAAAACATGCTTCTGTTATCAGAACTCCATGCTATTCCGTTTGAGATGCTCAATCCAGAAACATGATGACGTATTCCTTGTTGAGATTTGTCACCAAAACTGTAGAGGGAGGCTCTGCCTTGAGGAATACTGCCATCACTCGATATTGGACCCATTGTTCCTATGGAAAAATAAAAAAATTGAAAGTTGTGTTTCTAAACTATGATATCATATCACCTACATTTCCTTCATTAAACTACATCCTATATTTCTAATAATGCTGAGGTACTCTCAGGTATCCCTCACTGAAATGGTACAAAATACAAGCATACTAAAAGCATTAATTGAAATTACTAAATGAAGATATTGCATGCCTATGAATTCTTAAAGTGGGCCTATGAGTTTCAAGATAAAGCTGAGTTGGATTCAAATAAATACCACAAGTATCTGTTGTAATCAAATAAATACCACAAGTCAATGATGGCCAAACTTTATGCTACCATGAGCCACATTCATAAGAATCTCAAATTATGGGGAGCCACAATTAGTTTCTTATATAAAATAATTTCAACACCTCAGAAATATTCTTTATAAATATTACATTCATTAATTTATAGTTGATTCATACTATTTCAGAGAAAATAAAACTGCATGCAAAAAATACAAATGAGAGATTCTTCACCCCTTAAGTTTTTACTGTATGAAAAATAAGGAAAATAATAGATGCCAATCTTGCTTCCCCAAAAACAAGCAAAATCATTCACAATTTACCAAATTTAAAGCACAAGTAGACATCATTATTGTGAGCATTGCGTTCTTTCTCAAACTGATGGAGATAGATTGCTCCAATTTTGAAGTTCTTTTTTGAGAAAGGGTATCTAAATATTTAATGTAATTAGGAAGAATAGATATATTTCTTAAAGATAAATAAGTAGGGAAATCTAAATATTGATGTTTTCACTAATTCCATGCTTCCTTGATAACTTGAGAACTATTTTTCAGAAATGAGAAGAAATTGTTAAACCTAAATCAGCACTTAATACTTATTAAATACTAACTGTTGACAAAAAGAAAGAGAACTAAGATCTGCATGTGGCTATTGAGCAGCTAATGTGCCATCCTTAGCATATAGTGGGAATTCATAAAATAACATTTTAATTCTTGAACCAACAGGGATGTCAAAGATTTGCTGGAAATTCATCCAAGATTAGATAAAGATTAGAAAGAAGAATTTTCTGCAATGAGTCAATAAGTAATTCCAGTCAGAGGAGTAATTTTCATTTCTTTAATTTCTTCTTTTATAAGTAATTAATGAGAAGATCATTGACGACACCACTTAATAATGTGAGAAGATTCTTAAGATTACGGCAATAAATGCACATCACTTACAAGATTCTCACATAGATTTCACAAGTCTCTGATAATATTAGAGAAATATTTTGAGAACCATTGCTTTTCTTAGGGATCCAATGCCTAATTAACATGAAGAAAGAAGATTACAACACAGCCTTAATTCCCACTGGTAGGAAGAATTTTACCAGGCCCCTATACAATCATGGTGTTGAGCAAGATGAAGATCATGTGAAATAAAGATATTTCCATCTTGCTCAAACCATCACTCAATTACAAACAGTTATAGAGATTAAAACGATTAAGTCCCTGCTCCACAAGAATTGTGCTCTCCTTTGATATTCATGTATTTTATTGAGAATTTTTTAAGAGATCAATTGACCAATCAATAATTATTAAGAATTCCACATTAATATGAAAAACAATAATAAGATAAGCGCTGATGATGTTAAAGACAGACTCAGTAAGTAAAGCAAAGGGATATTTGTATTCCCAAAGTAAACAGGCTATTTCTTTTCTTGCTATTGATAGAGAAGGATAGGTTAATTCTGTATTTTAGTTTGCTGAACTGTGGTTACCTTAGACATAAGTATTGAAGAATGTTAAATTACTGTTATAGTATTATCAAATTTCGGAGCTAATTATTGCAACAATTCAAAAAAGTTTAATTAATATTTTAAATCATTAATAACTTTTAAATTTTTAATAAATTTTTAGTAAACTTTAAATTTTGGGATTGAACATTTTATCTTCAAAGAAGAATTTAAGTTCATGAAATAAAATTTGGCTAGCTCAATGTTACAGAATCAGTTATTCATAAAATAATTAATCATTGCTTTTAAAATGAAAAATACTTTCCTTATATGCAGTTAGATGAATCCTTAGTGTTAAACCATTCCACAGTATAATATATATAAATGAATATAAATATTTACCAATCCAAAGACGTCCACTGTCATCTACCTTTCCATCGTTGAAATTGTTGCCTGGTTTATCTTCTTCAACAGTTACTAAATTTTCAGTAATGATTGGTGAACCTTTTACATCCCAAGTCATAATTGAAAGACTTCTACCATTACTGATGAGAAATTTATTTTCCATTCCTTCAATTGGTATTATTATGGATATCCATGTGTCTATAGAAAAAGTTATGAGATTATAGAACTCCTTTCTAAATTCATATCTCTGTAACTTAAGCCAGAAAATAAAGAAGCTAAAATCTATTCTGCAATCTTTAAGTAATTACTCATAGTCTGAAATTTCATTCATCATAGTTTATTGACATCTTATTCCATTAATAACAGCTTGATTATCGCCTGCCTCCGAGCCATGGTACAATTTCATTCAATATTACCCTTACCAGTTTTAGATACATCATGAGTTTTTGTTGACGGAACATATCGGTGGAGGAATTTTTCTGGAACATCTGAGAAGTACAATGCCTGCGTGCGATCATCCCAGTGCGGCCCTTCACCCAAACCACATCCCTTCACTATCGTTTCAACATCGAAGGAACCCATTTTCTTCTGTAACAATCATGCACAGTAGATAATCTACTTCAGAGCCTCCTTTGAACTGAATAGATGTTATATATTAACCTGAGATTAGATAACACCTGTAAGTGCTGCGGGAGAACTGAGTTACTATAATGTAACGGGATCGACTGAATTTTTTATTCAAAACGTGTTTCGTTGCCGGTGACAAATGAATACATAACACTACTGATATCACGAGAGGTCAATATACTTTATAATCAGCTAAAAAGTCGATTTGACAAGGTTAATTATATATTTAACTGTGATAAAAATTACGCAATTTATAAGCCATTCATAGAGTACATTAATAGATACGAATTCTCATCAATTTTGCTAATTTGTTGTGAAAAATGGCCCAAAAAGTAGTGCAGAGAGCATTAATTTATCTCTTTTCCAAAAATATTCCCTGGATCTCAGGATACAAAAGACTCAAATAATTCTGAAGTTAATGTAATTATTTTTCGAGCTCAACCATCTGCTTTACTACAGGGCTAAGATAGTATGATGTTACTAACATCAGCTTCAAAAATTACATCCGTCGACGGTATTCATCAAAACCATGTATTTCTTTAAATTATATATATTTAATACAAATTATATCATTCTTTCCATAAATATGCTTCCACTCGCGATACCACATTGCAATAACAAAGGAGAGAAAACCAAGATCATGAAAGGGCTTTCATGCATGTGAACGTAGAAAGTTCCGCAATCTAACCACAATTAGTGTATTTAAAAATACTTAGGCTCGATTTTACAATAACCATGAATCAGCCTGATGGTAGCATTTTGAAGAGATTTTACGGATTTTACAAACAATACAGAAGAGACGGGTGGTATCGATTTTCAGTTGTTTTTGATTTACAATTCGTCCATCACCCCAGTCCCTCCACTTTTTTAAAAGATAATCTGGAAAGCACGCTTTCTTCGTGAGGAACGCAGCAATAACTGTTTAATTAGTAAAGCTTTTTCCTAAAAAATGAAGTTTTATGAATCATGAAGCATGTGTAATATGTTTTCTTATATAATTAGTGGACAAATTATCTATGGTACATGATCCGCCAGTGGTGGTATTTAATAAAGTGTCTACAGTAGGATTTTTCTCAGATTTTTAGATGATGATGTCAAAAATATCCCTTGCATATTTTTGTTAGTTGAGCTCGAAGATAGAGAGGATTGTGAATTTTGTGAGCAGTAGTCAGCCGCGAGGGTGAAAAAGAAGAATATCCAAGAAAATATTAATGCAGTGGGCTGATTTAATATCGAATGTGTCTCACTTTCGTAAATTAAAATTAATAATAAGTGACGCAATATAAATTAATTAACAAGCCAAAATTAAATTTCGAGAAATATCAAATGATATATCTAAATGTCAAAGGTCCAGCAGCCCCTAATCAAGTAGGATCCAAACTCTGTACTCGGTGGGCCAGGTAACTTATTTGGCGGCTGGCAGTCTGTTGTTGAAAATACAGAAAAAACCTGTTTAAATGCTCCCGCTGAGTACGAATGTTTCCCCAGCCCTGGACCCTACCACACGAAACTCTAGATAAAAATTTATTTAAACTTATTTTTAAACGCGCTATTACCCGTTTATAGTTATTTTGAGAAAAAATTTTATTTCCAAAAATTAAACGCATATTTGCTTAATCTGTTTTCGTAGTAAGAAAAACGTAATGTCCTTGCATAAAATAGGAACAATTACAAAAATTAAATTAATTAAAAAAGGTGTTTATAGAGATAAATTGGTGTTGATAGCCTAATTATTAATATATTATAAATAAAACCTATTATTAAAATCCACTGATAATGTATCAGATGGATGATAAAACTTCAGGAATATATTTCCTTTCACATACGATCATTTTAAGAATGAGGACTGACGTAGCGTAAGTATCCTTATCTTGAATTTGGCGAAATCTCGTCACAGATACGAAGAAAAGATATAGATTTTCATCAGCACAAGACTCTGATGAATCATAAACCTTATAATAATTTTCTTCTTATAACTTTAAATGTTTGTAGCTCAATATATACCATAGGCCTGTATATTTAAGAATCATATCATATACCATCTAAATAGTTTCGTTCGACATCAATGTAAGATCACATAATGCTGATCTATTATCAGGTATGCGCACCTTATCAACGGTCGATAGGAAACGCAGTCATATCAGAAAGCAATATCATGAAGGTATTAATTAAACCTTAAATCTAAATATTGACTATAGAAACAGCAATGAAGCTCCTGGCACATCAAGTGGTATAAATATCCTTCTTTATTGGAATTTTCGGTTTCAATATATTTGAAAAAGATTTCGAAATCATCCAAAATAGAAAATTTAATAAAGAAAGGTATAATCGTTAGTTAAGGATATTATACGGATGTTCATTCATTACTGACAAATTTTTTACGGAAATGAAAATTTGGAAATCGTATCGAGAGCGTTGGCGTGGCTTTCTACATAGGTGTGGGTGACTAATAAATAGAGATAAGGATTGTAGATAAGATATGCTGCGTTAAGTCGCACTTGTATTTTGTGATCACTGAGGAACGTAAGACGAGATCTAGAGATTTTAACCAAAATGAAGGCGAGGACCATCCTACTTGCAGCCATTACCATGCGTGAGTATTAATGATTAAAACCCTTATTTATATAATAGGATGTCATTAGCTCTCGATTTTATTCGCCTTCTCATCGCTAATAATCAATACAATAGCCTAACATTTGCTATTATATCTTGACGGTGGATTTTCCTGCTCGTATTTGTTCTAAAGGGAACTGTATCTTTGTTGGGCTACATATACGACTTCCTTCGATTGACGGAGTCTTACACAGGTATCTCCCTTCATACATGAATGTTATGAATGCCCCAGAATCTATTTTCTTCCGAGCTTTTGAGTTGCGAAATCACTTTCCGACAGTTAATGGCCAAGGTTTCCGTATTATCTTTTGCTGGGATAGATAAAAATCCTCCAAGTGCTTGATCCATAAAAATGCGACGTCTTCATCATATCCATATGAAATACACTGACCAAGATGTATTTGTTTATTACAGCAGATATCCTTCAGCTTCAAAATAAATTATTTTTCCCGAAATTGAGAAATGCTCTCATGTTTATCTTATGAGTCACAGCAGAAACTATGATAAGGAACTGTTTTATTGTCCGTGACTATGAGGTCACCTTATTTTCTTCTTTCGTTTTCCTTTTGAAATGGGTTGCCGGCTAGGAGGATTAAAGAAAGATTATTGATTGTCATTATAAAATTTATGCAAGTGTTCATGTCATATCCTTTCCTTCGAGATTAAGAATAATGTATGAGTTTAATATCTCTTTAAAATTTCTTTTCTTCTCTGGAAATAATTCTCGAGCTACAAGAATATCATGCTTGATATGTTACTCCAAATGTGCAACGGATGTCACCGAGACAATTTCCTGTTATCACTTGCGCAATCTGCTGTAAATATCGTATTTACGCTTTTACTTTTTACTACTTCCTTACTTCCTTTTCTTATTCGAAGTTTTTATTTCCCTTAAGCATGCAACGAATTCTCGATAGCTTAATAACAATTCCAAATAATCGCAGTTGAAAAAAAATCACAATGATTATTTCAAAAATTAAAAGTGAAAGTTATGACGCATAGGAGAACCTTTCATCTCTTAGTTAATTATGTAGATTATGACTAACTTCTCTGAAAAGACCATTTTTAAGCTGGAAAAGTACTTGAACCATAACCCGATTCTTTGAAACTGAGACTGATCAAAGGAATAATTGATGCATTAATTCCGGCAATGATTTCTCCTTGGTTTGCATGTCTGCTGAAGGGCTTCATTCAAATACTCGACTAATACATACTATTGACATCATCTAGATTTAGATTTGATGAGCCCCTAAGCTAATTAAGGTTATGGCGTCATTTATACGCTGAATTGTCCTCTATCGATGATAGATCGTCGGTATTTTTCGGTTAAATATTTGCCATATGATAATTTCAATAAATTTCAATCAAATGGGTATCTAAAGTCAGCAAAATATCCATTTTATTAAAGTAATTGATTTTTGGACACTTGGAGGCCCTCAAAAGAGAGAGATCTTGAGCAATGGCTTTTTTGTAAAAAACGTAAACGTTGATCATTAAACTGATTGACATACTTGTCAAGCGCGCAATTCCTTAAATGCTGTAACCTCTAGTTATTACATTGTAGAGTAGGTATATAAATTATGTATATTTTATAGCAAACCAAATTGACGAGAATAAATTGTACATGATCTCCATTTAATTTTCATAGATCCACCCCAAACTTCAACTAGTATCCAATTCTAATCTCTTCCCATGATTTGACAAAATCACTTATGGTGAAGACAAACCGATAAATAGAGTGCACGTAATTGAATTCATTAAAAATAATAATGCGTTTACAAGAAATCTATTTTGTCTTAAGATGAGCCACGAACTAGCTGCTCAGTACTTGTTAGTTATAACTTCAATAGCAGCGGTACTCAAGAGAGCACAAAGTTCAGTTTTGTTTAAGCTTACGATCTATTTAAATTCTATTTCATAAATTAAATAATTTTAATTAACATGAGTTTTGGCAATAAATTTGCAAGAATTTAGAAGTGCTATCGTGAACATTAATAGGTCATTCCGGACGAAATTACAACTTGCTAGGCTCATCTTACATTTGACTCCTTTACATATTGTTATTATTACTGAACGAAGAGATTTTTATATCTAAATTTCCCTGAATGTAATACGAGTATGACTTTCAAAGGGGCCTTCTGTTCTTGGAATAAACTTAGGTATTTACTATTAAAATCTTTCGAATGTATTTAATATGTCACTCAAATGCGGCAGGTAAGGAGATAAGCAAAGCATAGAGGCGTCCGCGAATTAGGAGCGCTCTGAATGAGATTTTCTTTGCAATTCGTACGGAAATGTGGAACATGATGAAGAAACATGGAGTGATTTGTATGAGTGTTCCATCTCATGTCTGCATCGAGACACCTAAGTATACTCGTATATATATACATTGAGCCAGCCCAGTGTATGGCATTATGTTACTGTCGGTAGTCTGACTGGAAAGGGTTTCCCACTTCTGCTCTAGTCCAGCGGTGGAGGATCTTTTTCCATCTGAAAGCCTTATTTACCATTCAGTCCAACCAGAGAGGTCGCATGTGAACCATCACGCCGCTCTTGAATTGTGTGCTGCCTATATTCCAACAGCTTAGAATCGAACCTGTTTGAGAGAGAACGAATTGATTCATTGAATGAACAGAAAGAGGATGATTTCCTCTTCACTGTCACTTGGTATCACAAGAGAGATAAGACAATATATTTAAATGTGGGAATATTTCAGAATGTGACTAAAAATCAGTATTCAATGTCTATAAACCGTATTGAACGTCCAAAAAGACCGCGGGTTCCCCATCTATATCTTAGTCCCTGTCACATTTCATTAAAATGACGTCAAATATGAGCTAGTCTCTAGAGCCCGACGGAGTTGTTAAGCATAAATATTTACGTTACTGATTAGATTAGTAAATTTAATTTAATGATAAATGTGAAATACGGCAGCAAATTGCAGTAAGAGATTAAAATTAATATTAAATAGTTGTTGAGTACGTAGTTGAGAACGGATCGTGCTTTACAGGGAAAAAATGTGCAAGCATTGGAGAGTGTCGCAAAAGCATCTCAAGAAGTAGACGCTATAATGTTAAAAGAAGTTGCTAACCTATTTACTCAAAATGAGATAATTCGTCTACGTATCTTTCATTAGGCGATAAACTTTTCAGTTGAAATCTCTCATATATTTATTAAGGACGGAAGAATAAAATTAATTGAAAAAAGTTTGTGTGTAAAAATGTGCCTAAGAAATATTATTCAAATGTGAAAATGCGAGACTTTAAAATGTCAATAAATTGGAAAATATACATTTAAAACTACCTATTTAATACGACTTAATAGTTATAATTAAAAGTGAGGAGAAAAAAATTGTTATTATTTTGAAAGGTTGATCGTATAATTTTAAGTTAAGCATGATAATTGAGTACAGGTTTCATGGTAGACTGAAAAAGATCCATGAAAACTCCAAGATATATTGGTAAAAGGAATCGTAATTGGAAATTAAAAGTTGTTATGTCAATAAGGGACACTGGATAGTATTTATTCATTACTAGAACCATAAAAGGCTTTGACTAAAAAATACTCTTAAACTCTCATGAAGATAATATAAAAAGCTTACACAAAGGATTAAAGAATCTGGTTATAAATTTCTATTAATTTTGCCCATTTTTGGCTGCAAAGATTTATTTTTATTCACAAATATGTAATAATGATAATTCATAATGATTTAACAGCAATAGAAATGTTACAATCTTGTATGGTATTCAAATGTTCTCATATATGTCAACATTCTACTTTCTTTACAGTGGTGATGAGCATGCTGTTTGATGAAGTAGATGCAAGAAGGAAAATTCTACGAGGCAGAAAAGCTATCACGCGCACCTATTACAGTAAGAAATGGCCTTTTTTTTGAGTTTCATTGTACAGTAAATCCTGGTTGAGACATTTTTCAAGGAAGTAAGCAAAAAGCGTGTCTTATGCAGGAAGGGTTGTCATTATAAACTCGGTTGTGTCATGCTATTGCCTTTTATAATATTTTTGAGGAATGGTCTGCCCTTCACACAAAGAGAGCATCTGAGGTTTCTTAATTTTTGTCATATTCACTCAACAATGAAGCAGTTTTCACTGTATTACGGAAGGAGAGGATTAGAGAATAATTATGAATTTTTTTAAACATTTTTTTATTATCACGGAGCCTGATCTCTCCAAGACTATACTCCCAAAACACTAGAGACCATTTCTAGTTTATTCAGTACATTCTTCAACTTGAGATCGTGATTAGGAAACACTGCCAAGTGAATTTTTAACATAATAAGGAATGGGTAAAGGTGATTTTGCACGCCATTGTCGTGTAAAAATCACCTTCACCCAATCCTTGTTTGTTAACCTTGGGGGGTATTCCTCACCATCACTTTGTTTGGCCAGTGCTTCTGTGAAGCCATGACTGTGACAATGCTACCATGCGGGCAAAATCCCAACATCCTTGCCCACAAAGTCTCCGAATAGCTTGAAAGAATGTTCCAGTGAGATAGCTCGATTGACAGAGCACCTGACCAGCAATTGGGAGACCTGGGTTCATTTCCTGGTCCCATCAGACTTTTTACAAGTCTATTCTTCCTTGGGATTTTAACATAATGTTCTGCGTTGATCATGAGACTTAAGTGATAAGGATCTAACTCTATCTCAGCATTCTAATCAGCTCAGACGGGGTGGATAATATTCTGCTATGTGACATCTTAATTTTATTCTCACAAAATTAGTCATTCCAAAGAACAAATTCACAAGAAACCATTTGAGAGATAAGGTGGAGCATGATAGGATGACAAAGGTGATGTAAAAAACTTGTCCATTGAATGAGGTGAAAGATTGACTAAAGTGGGTTGCAATGCATCCGGGGAAAGGATTTAAGCAGGATGCAAAGAGCATTAAGCAGTATTTTTACCATGTGTTTCACATGAAAGGGACCAGGAAAAAATGAAGTAGTCTTCTCTCGGCCTAAGGATTCACCTGTCTGTTTCTCCTCAGGACAAGTCTATTCTGCAGAAAACTTTTCTGCTGCCAAAACTCCTAGGCTAGCTCTCCCTCCTCTACTCCTTTCATTTCCCTCTGCTCCTAACTTCTGTGCATTTTGGTAAATCTTTAGGCTGCGAGAAGTCTATTAAGTATGATAATGTCTTAAATAGGTTCTACTGTATTTCCAACTTATGTTGGTGGGATGTCCATGTTTCAACAAAAATTGATTATCCTCATAAATTTTAGCATAATGTATCTTTCATTTCCATTTCCCATGCTTAAAGGTTCTTAAACGAGTTTAGTTTACTAAAACAATTTTCCTCAAACGATTTATGTAATAAAAAATATTAAACAAAGTTTCCATTAATGCAGAATGTTGGAAATGAGAATATGCATTTCGTTTTCTTATTTCCATCAGTGAAAGTAAGCATTTAGCTAGATTATCAAATCTTGCCTTAAAGAGAGAAATCAAGTACATCTCAAACTGATAGCTAAATTACTTCAAGTACTTTAGCTACAGGTACCATATTTCTTATAGTAATAATTGTGTTTATGTCACTCTATTTGTAATGCATTACAAAAACATTCAAACGTACTATTAGACTGTTGATTTATATTTATACATATAATTAAAACTCGGAAACTATTTCTTTAACAGAGGGAAATGCTCTACCTGCCTGGGGAATTGTTGTCTTGGTGGCTGGTGGTATGATTGGTGTCGGAATAGTGCTATATGTGGTCTTAAGAATGATTGTTCTGAAAAATGATGACCCTGAAGAGCCATGAAGAGGCCACACAAGCACAAAAATGAACAATTTTTAACAATTATTTTTATATCCCTATAACCTGTAATTTGTAAATATTATGATGTGAGTTGAACATGATTAAGTTAATTAAATTTTGAGATAAAATAAAATTTTTTGAGGAATGAATTACAAAGACAGTATGGTACTTAATGTATTTTAATGTCCACTGGCTGTTGCTGTACACAAAGGAGCAAAAGCATTTGCTTAAGTTCATAGAAAAATGAATATCCTATCTAACTTCCATACAATCACATCTACATTTTTATCAAGTCTTTGAGTAAAATAAAAATTATACAAATTGTTTTCAACATCATACACTCAGGTAGTTTTAGATTCATTTTCCAATAATGCAAAATTGTTATACTGTATGCTGAGAATATTTGACCAAACACCAATTGTAATTTAACAAACAAATAGAAATAAACCGCTGAGCTATATAAAAAACACAAGAAGCATAATCCAGATAGGAGATTCCTAAGTAAATGCCTTACTTTAATTTGCAAGCAAATACGCAAATCAGCCATTCCAGAAGGTACAAATAAAATATTAACAAGTTTGTACACTTTCTGACAGTTCATTAAAATGACATAAAATTATTGACAATCTCAATAAAAGTCGGAAATCACATCAATTCCACAGTCAATTTTTCATACAAAGTTTTTATGCCAGAGATTAAATATCAAGTTATTTGTTAAATGCTTTTTATTCCAAACAAAAACTCCATTATCTTTGATGTTCCTGGTACTGGATCACTGTATACTTTGCAACAGCCTCAAGTCCCACATACGCACTCCAATTAAATCTGTAGGAGGGATGTCTTTAGATGTGTATGACAACTGGAAAAATAATACACCAACAAAAGGACAGTTCTAAAACTCCCTTCGATGATACTTGTCAGGGTCGAAGTAAGAAGTCACAACAACTCTATTGTTGAATTTTCTTCCAGTTAAAGATTGCTGAGCCTTTTGACAATCAACCACAGAGTTGAATTCAACAAAAACCTACAACAAAAGAGAAATTATATTAGCAATGGAACAAAAAATGAAATTATAGTTTAAGTAGTACATGTGAATTTTTTGAGCATGCAGTACGCATGCTCATAATAGCAACAAAGTTTGCATTGCTCCCTTAAGAAGGAAGCATTTACCATATTCTTGGAGTCAGATAAATATTTCCCTAAAAGTTTTAATATTTAGTCATGTGCTAAAATTCAATGTCTGTTAATTCATCAAACTTTGTAGATACCACCACATTGAAATCAAAGTTTTAATGTCAGTTTAGCTCCAAATTCAGGGATTTGTATAAAAAAAATATAATATGCTACACATTTTTTATCTTGTCCCATAACCATTTCTGGCAAGTGCAAGAGGTGCCAGAGGCCTCTGGCACCTCTCACGTTGGCCAAGTTATAGACTACAATCTTCATTTTCTTAATATTTGATTTATTATTTAGAAGAAATATAGATTTCAATAAGGATACACCTATTGCTCTATTTCTTTTCCTAATTATTACACCTAAAATCCTGCACCATGCCTAGGGAATAAAATGAAAGTTGGAGAATGACCGTGAAGGCAGCAAAATGGCTCCTTGCAAGCCTGTGAGTGTATGTATAAGTTTTTTTTACTGCTTCCCACTGAATATTGCAATTTCCACAAATAAGCTCAGCAAATACACTTATAGAAGTGTTCAACCTTTCTGTAGATTTATGTGCCCCCATTTTCCCTATTCACTTCCCTCTCCAATTCCTCATAACTCATCCCATCCCTTAATTTGTCTAACAACTTGAAAATCTTAAGTAAAATATTAGTAACTCAAAATTAAGCTTAAATATTAGTAAAGTTGGAGCTTGAAATTCACATGAACAATAATGTCCCCTCATAAATATAATGATCCTTGAGCTTAAAATAAACAAAAAATTTTAATTAAAATGCTAATGTTTATAAGTAAGTTACTCTATGAAGCTGGGTACCTAGCATATAGAATAACCAAAGTCTAAATGAATATTTCTCAAGCAGTAGTTATATAAGACATTCCATGAGTACAGAAATTTTATAAAAGAAAGAATAGAAAGCAAGAAAATAACTTTTCTACAACAATGGCTTCCCTTACACGACTTACCCAAATATTTTTTTACAATACACCTCACAACAACAACCTAAAGTATTATATCTATATAAGGGATACCATTACCTCATAAAAATAAAAAATTGGCCCAATCAGATACTTATCTTTGCATCATTAATTTAGTTATCACTTGTAAAATATTGAAATTTCATCACTTGGATATAGTATCTATTAATTACTGTATTTGATAGCATATAAGATCTCCATTTATGTTAAGTTACACCAAGAAAAAAGTTTAAATGGCAGTTAAAATTTGGGATATAGCTTAATTTAATTTCTGATTCAGTTTTCATGTTATGTTCTGTTAAGATCATATATTCCAATCAATCAAAGCCATTCAATATGTCAATTGCTCCTCTTATACCACAGAAATGAGAAAGGGGTAACAAAGATTAGACATTTCTTTGTAAGATGCAGGAGTCTTTAATGTGCAAGAACTTAGGGAAAAAAGGTGCAGATTATACACTGCTAATGTTGCTTTAGTTTAAGATCATTAACACAATTTTCTCATTTCTTTAAAATTATTGTTCTTAAAACAATGAAGATTATCACTGACTTGTGAGGAATATAACTCCATGCAATACAAATTTAAAAACAGTTTAAAATCTAAATGCAATGAACACCCTGCAACTTGAGGCTAATAATGGTTAAGTAAAATAAATTTATGCATTACCTTTCCACAACCAGGTACATCAACTCCCTCTATAGGACGAGGTATTTCAACAGAACGCACAACACCATATTTGCCACATTCTTCTCTTATGTCCTCTTGAATATCTTCATATTCTTCTTCATCTCGAAGTTCTTCAGGTGTGACCATATTCATAAGGCACAACACCTAAACATAAACAAAAGTCAATAAATGAAAAATGACACATAGGAAAACAACAGAAATAAATTATGGTCAAGTTCCAACAAGAGTTATCATTATAAGTTTTTAAAACTAACAAAATTTTCAGACAGACAATATCCATGGCAATGAAACCAATTTCTGCATACCTCAGTAGCTGGGCCAGCTCCACCAACCAAATTAAGTCCAGGAACTTGTATCTGAACTGGAGCTTGTGAACTCATCTGTGCATTCTTTGCGCCTACGCTTGCACGTTGTACAATCAATTTTTTGTCTCCCAGCTGCATTCCATTTAATCCTGCTATAGCCTATTGGATTAAATACATTAAAATTATGACTTGCTCATCTCATACAAACATGCTCGAAAAATATGCTACGTGAGTAAATTGCTCTTAATGTTAGTGCGACTCTTCCACTTATGTGAAGGTCTACTTAAGTCAACATAAATTAAATCAATTACTTATAAGATAAAGATAATTACAAGGAAAAAAGGAACTTGCTTCCAAACTAAAAAAATTCAAAGAACTTCTTCTAAGCATAAGTATGGAACACTTATGAGTTTTTGATGCAAAACACATGAAAGTGTTTCCTTTTTGAAAGAAAAAAGAATCTAGCATAGTTTTGTGTAAAGTTCAACAATACCTGGTCGGTAATGGTAACATCGACATATTCACAGAAGGCATAACCTTTGGAAAGGCTAGTAGCTGAATCCTTGACAAGGTTGAACGCCCTGAGCTGCCCAAATGACATCAGAAGCTCCTTAACCTAGAGTGAACAATTTGCATGTGGTCACAATAAGATTTCTTTTCTAGATACATTGTTATCAATCTCATTTTTATGAATTTTATTAACAAACCAACAGGATGGTTTGCTTTGATACAGGCAGAGTTAAAAATGACAATGTTCACCACTTTTGAGTAAAAGAAGGTATTACAGAAATCATTTCTAATATTTTTGGTGCATGAAAGCAAAATAAGGGCATAAATGATAAATCTTTCTGCTACTTAAGACTGACAGTTGAAAAGAAATCAACAGAAACAATTACACAGCAATGTTCAGATTTTTAATGTAATTGCTAGGAAACTTAAAAAGCATCTCAAGTTTCAGTGATGATCAAATTTCAAAAGTACTTAGAGTCTCTAAAACAACTTTACGTACCTGTGACACTGATGACCAGATCAAGAGTATCCTTAAAATATTAAAGTACATACATGGCTGCCTTGTATGTGCATAGTAAAATTGGGAAACATTTAATAAACAGCCTTCAAAGCACAATGAAAGGCATTCAAGAGACTAAGAAGCTCATAAGAGATCCCAGATGGCTCGTCTTTTTAATTCTTTTATGTATCTACTCCAACTTTTCTAGTATTTTAATACCTATTATTGCTCACTACAGCAGTAATACTGATAGTGAAATTCAAAATCTGAGTCCCAAATAAATCCTGCCTTCTATTACTACACTCGAGGCAGATACATTACTTCCCAAACTCAGTTAACTCAAAAATTTGTCTATCCACACATCAACAATTGAAAGGGACCTTTTGGGCACAGAAATACAGACCTGCCACCAAGGAATGGCGGACAGAGGACTGAGAGAGGCAGCAGTGCGGCAGCTGTCGGGCTGGAAACTCATTTAGAGCCCAAAACAAAAAATTTACCACAGACTTGCCTTTCCGGTTCCAAAATTGCTTTTCTGTTGTGCTCTCTTATTTTTTCTGAGAGATGTCTCGCATAGTGTTGGAGGCTTAGACAAGCAAATGGTCTTACTACCCGCGAAACCTTAGCTACGACAAAAAATGGGGGAAAAAGCAGAGGAAGAGATGAGTGGAAGTTGTACAAAGCATAAAGATAATCTTTAATCTCTTTTTCTTTCATATCGTGATCTGTTGAACAGCTAATCATGTAACTGACAAATTCAAATTCATTTGATCAATAAGGTTAACAATTTCTTAGTGTAAGGTTAATGTAAAAGTTATCCTGAAATAGAATTATATCCCCCAGACCCCAATATAACATTAAACAATCAGGTCTGTAATGCCCTGTAATTTCTGAAAAGAAAAATAATTTTCTTCCCAACACCTCCTCTTTCATAAGATTCCTCTGAAAATAAAATGTCCAGCCTCCACTGCTTGTCTATGGCCGACCTAACCTGCAATAGAACGCTGGAGATCGTGCTTAATAGGCGGAGATTCAACTAATCATGATTTCAGATAAATCATGAGCAATGTGAATTTTTATTGGCTCTAAATTCCTACTCCTTGAATTCTGGTTTACATTTTACACTATGAAAAACCCTGTAATACAAATTACATTTACACACAATCCCACGCCCATTGAGCATCAAAAGCCATGTTCTTGCACGATTTTATAGTGGACACTAGTGTTCCTAGAAGAAAACTCCAACTTACCTTAAGGACACCAATTAAGCTTTAGACAGCAGAGATGATATTTCCTGATTAATGACTCCTAACAAACTTTTCCTGGTAAAAAAACCCACTTGCAGAAAGCCAGGAAAACAACACTGCTGTCTTAAGCTGTTATGCTCCTTTGACTGCAACTAATGCCTTACAATTTAACCAATAACTAAAAAGTCATAATTTTTCACCTTCCTAACTCTCCTGTGGAATCAACCACGTGATAACTTAATATTCTAAGTGTAAATTTTAGAGAAGACAGACTCTTAAGCTCTTATTTATTCCATCTTATTACTAAGAGATAGAAGGGAAGCTGTCTATGAATAAGTGCCATTTGAACTAAAAAAATTATGAATATCAAATGGAATATCCTGTACAAAGAATTATATGTGATAATGCCTCTTTCAGAAAATTTCGAAGCATTTGTCCAAATGGCCAAAGATCAAACCAAATTGTGGTAAAAGAAACTCCCACCTGGTCTTCATTCAGGTAATTAGGAAGACCACCGATGAAAATCTTGTGCGGAGAATCAGGGACAACCGTACTTATTACACCTGCAAAGAAAAGAAAAACATTCTGTGCAAACTTTGTTGAAGATACTTAAGCAGAATTATAACAAATTAGAAATAATTTATGCTTAATCTCAAAGTGGGTTAAATATGCAAGACCAAAAAGTTATGTGCAATATAGTTGTGAAAGAAGCTTAAGTAACTTTTCAGAAAAGTAGATGTAATATTTCTACATTATCTGAAAGTTTAACACAATAGGTATAAAATGAACATAAAAACACCTAATTAAAGAATTTTATACTTATTCAAAATCTGAATTCTTTCTTAAAAGTTTGCTGCGCAGCATTTCTATTGTCAAAATTGAGAATGTAGATGCTTGAGTTTTAAGATTTAGTGTTGGTCAATAAAGAGAAAACAGCAAAATAAGAAAAAGTTCCATATTAATTGTATATAAACCGAGGTTAAACTTTATTATAATGGACATATATCATGATCTACCTATGGTAACAGGTGAGAAAGAAGTTTACCTAAGACAATAACTGAAAGGTGAATTTTGAAAAATTTTCATTCATTATCTTATGAATAGTGACACTACCAATATAATAGCAAAGAACTGAAAGAATTCTTGATGTGAATATTAGGGGTTTGGCATCCATCAAAAAAGAAAAAATATGTAATTGATATAGGGCTTGGTTCTTGGAAAAATAAAAATGATGCTCCTTGTTTAAATGCTTTCTTTGAGTTCATAATATATCATTGAAATTATATCCTTTCAACCCAAATATATTAAAATTTTACCATGTAAACTCAAGTACTATATTTGATGGCATAGAAGACACCATCCAAATTACGGCTCAAAAATGATCCCTGGGTCTTATATGCTAACATTTTTCCTTTCTTCTGTAATAATTAAGGAGATTCAATCAAGATATCAAGACTGTTGTCATATACACACAGTGATTTTCCTACAGAACAATAAGATGATTGCTTATGACATACATTTAAACAAAATTCTACTGTAGATATTAAGGTTACTATTAATGTAGAAAAATTATTTCAAAACTCTTCTAATAGTGTACTAAAAATGTTAATATTAACAGTATAGTTTCGTTTAAAAATTGTACATCATTAGCATAGTTATTACTATTACTTAGTGTATTACCTACATTCCATACATAGTATTTCCAATAAATGCAACAAATAATTATTTAGGAAAATGATTGACATAACATGTTGTACACCAAAGTCTAAAGCGGTGTAAGGGATTAGGATTTAGCAGGAAGACACTTAGAGCAAGCCCCACTGAAAAGTACCCAAAAAGGTATACCTAGGCACTGACATTTGCTAAAAAGTACTTTGTCCCCTGAATGAATTACTCAGAGAAATATTCTGCCACAAAAAGGTTAATGGATTGAGCAACATAATGTGATCTGGTGTGTATTAAAAAGACTTTGAGTGGAAAAAGATGCCACACCAAAGAAATCTTCCAGAGATACTTAAGAATATATGTATCAACTAGAAAATTACCATGACAAGTCTACAAGAGATAGTGAAAGTTTGGTAAAGCAAAATGATTGTAAGAGACTGTAATAGTGAAGAGGATGGGACATGGATGCCCTTTACAGTACTGCTGAACATCTGTGAAGTAGAAATGGCATGTAGGGGATATTGGAGACTTGAAGACTGGAAATACATAACAGAATCAGTGAATAACACATTGCAAACTCATAAAGGACATGGCAGGAGATATTCAACAAACCATATCCATGGCAGAAAATATGGTATGGGAGTATGGTTACATACATGGGTGGTCTGAAAAGTTTCTGACATTTTGCCATTTTTCGACATGTTTTCTGAAGATTTCTGAAAAATCTGGGGTCGGAAACTTTTCAGAGCACCCTCGTATAGGAAAAGTTGATAAGAATAGGTAAAACAGAAAATAGGATGACTTAAAGGGTATATAAAAAACTAATTAGTAGATTGAAAACTACTACATCAAGAAAGTTTGTATACAAAGGAGAGGATGAAGAATGAAAAGGTCTAGAATAGCTGAGTGTGCAATTGGAATTTGGAATCTTAATTAGAAGGGAAAAAACCTTCAGTAAGGACACATTGAAATAAAGGGGATGCTAACTTGAGTAGTGCAGACATATGGACACTATTGATAAATATCCAATATCTAATGGGTTTTGAACAATCAGCTGTGAGAATGCAGAAAATTAAGTGCGTGTACAAAATCCGGGATGAGGAGTTGCCACAGAGAGTTTGAAATGGTAAGAAACTACCTTGTCTGATATAAATAGAGTAGCTAACTGGATAGGTTATCATTAAAAGATAGAATAAGTTATCCAGGAGAAATTGAAAACAAAACACAGGAAAGAGATGGATAGAAAGAGGTTACTGCATATCCAGATGCTTGGAAGAAGTTGCTTAGAAATATCCCAAAAGATAGCAATATAAAAATGGTATGATAGAGAAGTATATGAAATCAAACATTTCAAGAATAACACAAAAGAAAGTGATCTACTAGAAGCAACATGCATAATTAGTAATAAGCTAACAACAAAGGATTTAATAATTCACTTTTTTATTCTACTTTACTGATTTCTGCAATATTAAAAAAGTACTCTTTCATGACTTAAACAGAGAACTTTCAACCACAGACATTGTTTTCCTTCAACTCCAAAGCACCAAATAGTATTAAAAAGTTTGGCCTGACAGAAGAAAATTGCCAAAACCATAGCAATTATAAGGCCTAACTTGAAGATCTAGATGTAACTTCAACAATGAATTACTGTTAGTCTTCGGCATTTTGCATCTAACCTTTGGCCAGATTATAAGTAATGCACCCCAAAGCTTGGCGATTAAAAATGGCCTAGTAATATACCCATCCCATATTATGCAATATTTATGTATTTATGTGATAAAGCATGATTTGAAAGTTGGTACAATGTACAAACTAAAATATACTATTTCCAATGGCATTTGACAAACAAAAAATTATATACATGACATGTGATAAATTATTGTTGCATACATACATAACAATACATAGTAACATACGAGTAATACATAGCCTTAAGCTTTGTTTCACATATGAAAGAAAAATACATTTTAAACCATAAATTTTCACAATCCACAAACCTACCTGGTACATTTACTGTCGGATTTTCAGACATGCCTGGCATGGGCTGGTAGTCATGTGGACGCCGTATCTTTAAGCTTTGTCCTTTAAAGTTGATTCCATCAAACGCCATAGCTTGTGTGGTTTCATCAATGGACCGAAACTGGAATTAATTGTAATGTATTAAACACAACGTACAACTAAAGGAGGACTTAAAGAATAAATTCACAAATTCGTAAAAATAGAGAGTACCTCTAAAAACGCAAAATTTTTGTCCAAATTTATTTGGCAGGCTAATACAGGGTTCCCCGCAGCTTGGGCTAGACCAGATAGATGCATTTGTTGATTGAAGAACTCCATCATCTCCTCCTATAAAAAACAAATTAGCGAAATTGTTAACGCTGATTCCAAGCCAAGATTCCAATCACTATGAAAAAAGTTCCTTTATTAAATAAACAAACCTCGGTGACGCCAAATGGAATGTTTCCCACGTACAGCCTCCGAGCTTGCCGGGTAATGGTCGAGCCGACAACAGGGACAGCAGCTTGTGGCGTGTCGGCCACAATGTTGGCTGGAATTTGTCCAGCAGCTGGAACGCACGATACAGATAATGAACCTTGAGAAACGTGGGAAAAACTGTCTTAGATCGTTTCTCAAAATTCAAATCGGTATTTTCACGAGGAAGAACATTTAAAGCGGACTGGGAATAACGTTTGCGGTCTTTTATTTTTTCTTTTTTTTTGGAGGTTTTAAGGTTCTTCCAGGAAACACCTTCGAACGTACCTTGCATTGCTTTATATTGTAGAGGGGTAATGTGTTCGAAACCTGGTGGGGGGACATCCCAATAAAGAGAGGGTTTCCTGCGTCGAGACCTGCGTTCTTTGCCTCGAGACCTACGTTGCGCATTGAAAAAAATCAAGCGCAGGGTCAATTTCAATAGGAAAGAATTGTAAGGGTTTTTGGATGCCTGCATCAGGGTTTCAAAATGAAAGCTTACCCAGATCTACTTCTTTTAGATCTCTCTCTTCTATCTTTACTATGAGAACGATTCCTCTTGTCTCGGCTGCGGGAGCGGGAACGTTTCCTATGTTCACGAGATCGGGATCTTCTCCTTCGATCCTTATCTCTTTCACGGTCCTTCTCCCTATCTCGATCTTACACAAATTAATAAAGAAAACTGTTCAAATTGTAAAAAAATGGGAATACTTGGCTAGCCTAGCCCACAAAACTACGTCAAAATTATTACAACACCGCCTTTAAGAAAAATGAGAATGCACGCCGTATCCCCGTTATCGTAAGCTAATTGTAAACATATTATACTAAAGTTACGTATGATTCTGAAACGGTAATGCAATAACAAGCCCGATAGATTTAGAAAGCTTCACGGAGGAATTATTTACTTCACAGTGTACAATTCCTAAATGAAAGCCTGCCAAAATTATCTCATTAGTCTCTAATATAAAATAGAATATTTAATATTGCAGTAAGATATAAAACAATGATCAGTAAATTAGAGCTAAATACTACATTATCAACATTTCCGTTATTTTCATAAACGTTAACTAGGCCAACGAGTCATCTCAAGCCAAGGCGTCCTAATGAATTTTACCTCCTTTGTTCTCCTCACCCATTTTTGCACAACTCACTAAACGCAACAGAAAATATGCTGCCTTTTAGGCAAAATTTCTATTAATAAAAACGCTTCACTGAAACGAAATGGCGAATTCAAGACTGCATCATCGGAGACCAAGGTTAAACTACGAATTCAATATGGCGACTGAATTCTGTATTGCCGGCAAAAATTGATTACAAAAGATGGCAGCAGTCGCACAAGGCACGACGGGAAACATGGGAAAGAAAAGAAGAACGGTGGTCGCGTTGACTTGAAAAGGTCAGACGTGATGTTGTCAAACACTGTTTTGGTTTACTAACCTTACAGCAATATTTTCTTTACATTCGTCTCATATCGAGATAATGTTTTGATAATATATTTATTCAGAAAATTATTTCGTAAACATACTATGGATCCATCGAAGGAGCTAGAGGAGAAATTACGTCAAGCTTCTTGCGTTGGTGATGAACAATCGGTTCGTATTTTGCTTGCCAGTGGAATCAACATAAATGCACAGCACCCAGTAAATGGATGGTAATCTATTTCTTTACATTATATTTCATTTTTCGTTTACTGTGTGACGTTATTAATTGTCGTTCCTTCGCAGGACTGCTTTGCATTGGGCGTCAAAAAGGGGCCATCAGAATATTATATCCATATTATTGAAACACGGTGCGGATAAAAGAGCTGTATCTAAGAAAGGAGAGACTGCTCTCTCCGTCTGCACTACCCCTGAAGCCAGAAAATTGCTCGGAGAAGATGGCAGCCCTCAGAATCTTGTAGAAAATACTCTACCTATAATTCCTCACTATCTATCTCATCCTCCTCTTGATTCAACCGTTAACTTAACTAATAATTCTTTGCCACGGAAACCAAACAGTTTACCGTCTGCTGAGTCCCTTCATTTAAGAAATATCTCTGGATTTAATTCTCAACCCAGTGGTAAGATGATGCAATTCATATTTAACTTGCAATTGCTGAGCTTGATTTCCAAGCGTAGTTATTATCTTCATTCGTTCGTTTAAATATTAATCTTTCATTTCCTCCAGAATTGGTGCTGAAGGTCCGCGTTGCCAACGTTAATGATCCTGATTTCATCGAGATTGACATTCCAAATGGATCGGACCTGACTTACTCCAAGCTCCTCAGAACTTGTTGTGATGAACTAGGTGTTATATTGAGTGATGTTATACGATGTCGGAAACTACCCAATACAATTGTGAGGAATGATAAAGATGTTCAACGGCTAAAAAACTTTCAGGAGCTGGAACTTGTAATTTCAGGCATGTCAAAAATGGGAGTTACCTCCAGTAGCAGTAGTCAGACCCATCATATCGCTGACAATCCTAACACCTCACGACAAAATGGAGCTCTTCCCTTTAATCAGCCTGGTCCTGGAATCTCAAATAATAATTATCAGCCGATGGGAATGTTCAAAAATCAAACTATACTTTACTAATTCTCTCTTGATTAGATAAGGTAGATCCAGAAGCCTCACAAGAAACATTAGCGTTAGACGTTGTAATTTGCACATTGCCAATACATTATCGTCAGCACAATTACTATAATAGAATTCACTGAAGGAGTTTACCTCGTTTGCAGGCGTATCACTGCACTTCATTAATATTTCAGTAATGATAGGTGCTGTTTAATAGTTTCAGATTTTTGCAGTTAGTCTCATCAAATGTAAATCGTGTACTGACTATTACTGTCTAGTCTCTCTTGAAGATATAGTCTTCCTTCTGGTTTTATTCAAAGGTTGATCTTTAACGTTTTTCTTAGAAAGAAAACAATTTGATAAACTTGGGCTTTAACATATAACTTTGTATCATAGTTAGCTCAGTGTAATTTGTTATAAATTATTTATAAAGATGCATTTATAAAAGGGATGATTTTGTTTTATATTTTCAAAATAGTAATAAAAAGTAATGTTTATTCATTTTTGCAACTTTTGATGAGGAAGAAGTATGTTTACAATAAAATTTTTCAAGTATCAATAATGCAGATAATTTTTTCCTTTTGTCGTAACAGCAACACCTTTTATTGTATTTCAAAACTCAAACCCACAGGTTTTGAACCATAGGTCCATTGTCAAATGACAGTCTGATACTTTCTAATAGTTCTGAGTTATAATTTTCATATTAGTTTTATTTATTATTAGTGATTTATTTCCTAAACCAATGTACAGTTTCATTCAAGTAAGATTTTAACAGTAGGCTTTTTAGAGTTAAATGCAAAGTCCTTGCAATCTTTTATAAGATGTAGTTAAATAAATTTACAGTTGCAAGTAGTGCAGAATTCTCATTAAAAAGATCTAACTAATATTTGCTGAGTGAGACATTTAGAAAAATGTCATTAGTTTTGAATTTTTTCCCCGATAAAAAGTTTGAGAGCAAAAAGTAGCATCATGCTGCTGAAACTCATAGTAAACCCAGTCAAAAGGAGTCAATGACTTTTAAAAGTGGTATTCAAACAATCATATATTAACCTGTTTGATTTTCCACAAGTATAATTTGTACTGAAAGTAGCATTGATTTGTCAGAGGATGGAGAAATGTCATCTGAGACGTTGAGAATATGGTAATAAGAAGGTAAGTAAATGGATCAATGGTTATGAAAATCTATTGAGGTAGATTCTTGTACTATATAGTCAATATTGATTGTAAAGTTATCAAAATGGAATAGAGAACTGTTGGTAAGGTATTAGATCCTAATAAGAATCATATAACTGCTAATCTTCCTCCCTGCTCACTTTATTAATACTACTTAGAAGAATTAGATAAAGATTGTTTCCTTTATGAGAACTAGTTATTTTCATACCTTGTAGCCATCATTGAATTTAGATATGAGTCATGGAAACTTGCATATTTATAATTTAAACAACATTCCTATTTTCTCAATTATTACTGTAATTTGATACGTAATTATTTACTTTGAAATCAAAATTATATTTAACCTTTCTCTCCTGGAACCTGTGGGAATTTATTATCTTGATAGCATTAAACCTAAATTGAATGATCTGTCTGAGGTAACTCAAGTGTGTCTAGAAATGAACAATTTAGGATAATTTCCATGTATAATCATCAATAGTTGAATATGTATCAGAGCCTAATTAACCCAAGTCATTAAAAATGGAATTTTGTAAAGATAAATGCATTACAGGAATATAACAAACAGATGAAAACAAATGTATAAAATACAGAGATTTATTTTATTTTCATTCACTATTCTTATATTTCTGAGCTTTCAGCAACTTATAAGCCTTAATAGCATTTTCCCTTTCTTGCTCCATCCTCATCTTTTCCCCAACTGGCATGTCCCTCCATTTGATCTTTCCAGCTGTCACAGTTGAAGCAGGTTTTTTCGGACCCAAGAGTTTCTTGAGCAGAAGATCTTTCTTGCCAGGCTGAAAGCAGAATGAAAACATTGAATAAACAGCCTTACATTTGTGAACAGCAAAAGGCAAACATAATTAAAAGCAGATAAATTTAGTTCCCTGAGTTGCATAGGAAGAAAACTTGATACAACAGCTAAATAAAGTGAACATCTCTTTAAGACATGAGGGGAAAAGTATAAAACTATGTTAAATATGAGATTATGTATACCAATATAGAATTTATTTTTCCTTACGAGGGCAATCTTTGGGATATGAAATACCTTTAACTATAACCATTAAATTGATTAATGAGGAAAAAAATTGTTCAAAGCTTCTTGAATAATTGCTGAATGTGTAGTAATGATTTTGTTATAAAGCAATGTTATCCAGACATTCTCAGCAGATATTAGTAACTGACAATTACATCAAGGGATTAGAAACTAGCGAGTCAAATATAAATTAAGATAATTATAAATATTTAACAGATGTTGTTATGAGTTAGATTATAAGATTATATTTTAGTAAATGTTACGTTAAAAGTTTTGGAGCACCAAAGATACAGGATCAATTTGTCAATAGATAAACACTGTCATAGATTCTAAAAGATGTTCATTAAATGGATGGACCATTAGCAGTTTACTATAAGGCACAGTGTTAAAAGAGGGGTGTTATGAAAATCTTACAGGACCGTACCATTATTCATAAGTATATATTAAGTCAGAATATATTGTTCACTTTTGCAGTCAACAATATCTCTCCAGCTAAATTTTAAAAATTAAATTCTGAATTTACCACATCTATACTTCTCATTCGTTTAAATTGGGAAAACCTTGAGCTAGATTATCTTTCAGTTCAGAAAACATCTTTCTTCAGTTATAACAATAACAGCTAGTTTGAAAAAATATGAGAATGGACAGCAATTAAATGGAACAAGGAACAATTTTAGCTGCTGATAACTTAGATATTTTCAAATCTTATGATTCAGGCAAGCACTTCTAGAAATGGTTTTCTGTCTCACAAACCACAAAATTTGATTTTAAAAATACAACACAAACAAACATTTATATTAAGAGGGTAATTATACCAGAAATAATTTTACTAACCCTAGTTTCTGAATCTTTAACATCAGCTTTTCTAGGTAATACTTTCAATGTGGGAGGCTGATGTACCACTTCGCCAAATTTAATATTATCCTCTAGGTGACTAAAATCGTTTCCGTTCCTCTCAAGCTTCGACAATTTTCTGAGAGCTTTTTTACACTTTGATCTTTTCAATTTTTTAATCTCACTGCGAGATGAGTTTTTCGAGGAACTTTTCTTCTTAACTGGATCTTCATCCATACATTTCCGTACTTCTTCAATTGCACCGGTTTCAGGATTCCTGCAAACTTCAACTCCGAACTTCTTTTCAAACTTTGATTCTTTTATGACATTCTGAAAAAAAAGGTAATCTTGAAATGATTGAAAACAAGCTTAGAGAGTAGTAATATCAAATGTTTCATTATACCTGACATAATCTTTCAACACGACGTAGATACTGAGTTTCGTTTTCACCCTCTCGTTGACTAATGTTAGGTACTTCTCTAACTGGTTTTGTCATTCCTGGTAGATCTACTTCCTTGCCCATAAGCCTTTTCGTATCAATCGTAAATTCTTTATTCTTTCTCTTCCTTTTAAAATATACTTTTGTTTCTTTACACTTCTCTTTCAAACGAATGAGTCTTTCAAGACTATGGGGAGTTTCTTGGACATCAGGAAAAGCCGGAGGTGAATTAATTTTTCCTTTCAAGCTGAAAAGTTTAAGTAATAAGTCACACATCCATCAGCGTATAACTCAGCGTAACAAATAAATAGCATAAGCAGGACAAATATATACCTTTCCAGTCGTGCGGCACGCTGTTTTTCTGGATCTTTTATTTTCTTGCACTTTTTGCCGGGGATTTTGCGACCCATCTCTGAACTGTTTTCAACGTGCTACCACAAGACAACAATACTTTGATACCGTACTATGTATAATATGATCACGAAATCTTGGGCTAGATACAGGCAGTTGTTTAGTAAATGCTTCGCGAAGTTCCCTTAAGCGATTGATCGAAAGAGAGAGGTCGACTTTATTGAGGACTTGAACGACTTGAAGCTCGTGGTAAGCCGTTCACAATAAATCACTAGTCTACCGCTCAGTTGAAATATTGTCAAGATGAGACTTAATCCAGCTCTAATCCGTCGTTTAACTCATATGGGAAAGTCTAGATTGTGAGTGCTTTGGATACTTCATTTCTGTTCTATGAATAACTGCTCTATCAATAATTATAATATGATTTTCAGCAATTTTATGTATACAAGTGGAAGGTATACTTCGCAAGCCCTTAATATACCTCAACCTGAAGGAGAATTCAAAACTAATTCCCCGAAATTGGAAAAAATAGTCAGCGACATTTCCAATCTCACTCTTATTGAAGTATCAGAACTCAACTCCCTGTTGAAGAAAACTTTGAATCTTCCGGATACACCTATGATGGCAGCAGGATTTCAGTTTGCTGCTGCTGCACCAAAGGTACGATTACAAAATTTAAGCTTCTGTGTATGTTAAGTATTTCCCCTAATAACAGCAGTTATTTATAGGAAGAGGAGGTAGAACAAGAGCCTAAGAAAGTGCAAACGAGCTTCACATTAAAGTTATTGAAATTCGACGACTCCAAAAAGGTTGCATTAATTAAGGAAGTTAAAAGCTTACTCGAGGGAATGAACTTGGTTCAGGTTTGTAGTCTTTAATATATTTGGAAGATAGCAATTTTGTTTTCAAATCTCTGTCTGAAGGTAAAATATAAATATCTTAAATTTTTAGGCGAAAAAGTTTGTGGAGAGTGCTCCTACTATTGTAAAAGCAGATATTCCCAAAGAAGAAGCCGAAAAGCTGAAAGAGGCTCTTACCAAAGTCGGAGCAGAATGCGAAATTCAGTGAACTTTGAATGTATTTTCTTAAATGCTAAGTTGTGATAGTTAGGCCTGTTGTAATATATTTTGTATTTTAATTTTCCATTAAAATAATGTTTAAATTATATGGGTGTCAGTTTATTTTCCTATTCAAATAAATTTAATAAGGTCATTATGTTCATAGACATTTTTAAATACTTGTTAACCTTTCTATGCTATAAGTGAAAGAGTAGGAAATTCATTTGGATTACTGCGGATATATTAAGAAATTCATTAAGTTGGTTTTTTCACATTGTATATTTAATGTCACTTTATTTTCTCACTCCAGTTCAACCCTAAAATCAACGGAAATAAATTGATTTAGTGAACATTTTTAGTTAAATATTGCTAACTTACCATTGATTTTAAATTCATTTTTGGATTTATACGCAGTGAATTTGAAACTCGACCTTTAATCAATCTAGTGCCATTAACTTTGGTCACGTAATTTCTCTCTCTTTAAAAATAAGAGGAGCAATCTAAAAGAAAGTGATTTGCATTGATTAATGGTATTCTTGATCCTAACAACAGTGTACTTTGTAAGATTTCAGCTAGCTCACTTCTTATGTAGATGTGAAATTTTCAATTAATTATTTTCTAGCTCTTAGTTCATTATTTCTTTCAAGAAAGACTACCATGTACTATGAACTGCAGTTTCTTCAACAATTATAAACGTCTTGAGTAAAATGGACTGAATAAAAGCTCACATACTTTTAACTTATTGTTAGAAGTCTCACTAGGTTTAAAACACTAACAACAGTAAATAAGTGATAGCATGTTATCTTCAGGTTCTCTTGATAAACTTCAGAGACATAGAATGAAATACAGCAAATAATTTATATACATTGAAAGCCAAAAGTTAAATACATAAAAATTTAATAAAATACACAAAAGTTTTTATACATATCTATTTTTTGCAATCATACATATACTTTCCCTGCCAATGTAGTACCTACTGCATTCCATAATACACAGCAGTGTCTATAACAGAGGTGAGGAACCTTCATCGGAGAACCTAATTCATCATTCAGCAGCTTAAGATAGAAATCATGAAAATATCAGGCTGCTTCTGAGTTATGTATTGCCTAAAATATGACATAAATGTATAATAAAATAAATTCATTTGCAGAGTGAACTGAAAGAGGATATTTTTATTCTGCTTTCCACTAGTCATTAGCAGGACTGAGAAATAAAATAATTTTTATATGCACATTTCAGAAAGTGACTAGAAGGCTGCACATATTCACTGAAAAGGCCACATTTAGCTGTAATGTATGAGGTTCCCTACCTCTGATCTATACATTTACATTTCTTATCCAATATTTGTTACTACTACATATTAACTTGTTCGAACTACTTAGTAATGAAGGACAGAGAAGAACCTAAAATAAATGGATAAAACTAAGTTAAAGTTACTAGTTTAAACTAAGTTAAATCAATGAAATTGGAAGATATAAGTATATTTAACTAAATGTACCAAGATAAAGCTAAATGCCTGTAGAATGATAAATTTAATGACTGACTTAACTTCATCAGTGCCTGAGAATCCATCACAAGGGTAACTTAAAAAGCTGATCTGTCGTTTTCTGGAAAAATAACACGGAAAATAAGAACAGGTCAAGAGATTTTTCAGTTTTGCTTCCCCCTTAAGAGGTCTCATCTATTAGCACTTGAGTAAACATGTATAACATAGAAAGGTAGCTCTTAAATGCAAATTTTTATGGCATTATGTTTTCTGAAACTAAAAAATATACAAATTATACTTTATTCATCGTCATGTGTTGGATCATGGATTCATACCATGGCTACCAATCAAATTCCTGGATTCAGCTGGGTCTTAAATCTCACAGCCAACTCGTAAATGTATCTGATAACATAGTAGCGTTTAGGTTTCTACATAAGTTTCTGCTAATATCGTTGTAGAAAAATATATGCAGACACAGTAATCTACTCCTTCAATGATAACATAGCTCCACTGTTGGATCATGAAATACTTCTCATTTTAAATTTCATAAAATTTCAATTTAGAATAATTAGGGATGATATCCTTAAGACTGCAGTGCATGGTTGTGCAATCCTTAGGGATAAGAACCTGTCCTAAATTTTCTTAATCCAGCCTCTACCAGGATTCAAAGGTTGTTAACATAAGACTATTCACATCATCCTCCCTATGAAGCTAAAATAATTTTCATCACTTATAGCCTTGTCTTTTGTATTGCAAAAACAAATTGAATAGAAATATTCTACAATCTTGAGAAATGTCTTTATTAAAGAGAGTACTTCATTTCAAATCATTAGGTTTTGAATGATTATAAGATACCAACTAAATTACCAGGCATTGCCAAGGATAAAATAGAAATTGTTCATTATGAATAATTTTCAATTGTCAAAATAAGAGTTTTACTTTTAAAATTTAAGACTAACAAGTTAAGAGGTTATGATTATATAATCACTTGGTTGAAATCATTTAAGAAAGTGCAAGATTTTCAGCTATTATAGTTTTTTGTAAGAGAAAATATGACCATACAATTACTGTCTAATTTGAGTTCATAGAGTGTTTCCTTGTGTGATCATGAAGGAGTTCCACCATGCCTAACCAAAATCTGGCATGTTTAAATCCATTTCCATTATGCAAGGAGAAAGGCTGTCAATCAAAATTAGGGTAAAATAGAGTAAATCATACGCATTTTATTCGGGAATAAAATATTAACATCATTTATTTAAATAAACATTCTTTATGAGTAAATTAGGAGTGTACAAGCCTGAAAAGTAGATTTATTTATTCATGATTGCATTATATGTTGCACATAAACGTAACCATGTGTAATTTTCCAATTGCATTGTGTGTTGCAAATGAACGGACCAAAAGTGAAAGATTGTTTAGTTTTCAATTCCATCAGAGATGCTCTGAACTTATTCCAGACCAAAAACTTAGCATGACTTGGATCTCATCATAACAGTAATTTTAAAAAATAATTCATCTTCAATGCATTCATATTGAATGGTGAGAAACCTTAGTTTAGATGTGAAAATAACTATGCTTCAGAATTTTCGACAAATCAACTGGAACTATTCTTTCACAGCAAGCAAATGCTTGTGGATCATCTCTTCCTTATTAATCAAATGAGTGGTACGATTGAGAGTCTGCATAAGAGAACTCAAGTGTGAAGCCCATTCATTGAGGACATCACTTGGGTCTTTGGTTTCTGCAAAACTAACAACACCAGCAGGTCTGTCTGTCTTAGCACAAACCATTTTCTTCACAACCAGATTTGATAGGAATTCTTCTGTTTCCTGTAAACAGCAGTTTCGAATTGAAAATTGTAAACTTCATAAGTAATTGACTCATTAAAATAATGAAAAATATGCTAACCTCTACAGGCAGATCCAGTAACTCAGCCATTCTCTTCAGAGATATCCTTGTGTAGTACTTTGCCATGACACGGATATTCTATAAAAAATTAGAAAAGAAATTTTAAAAAAATGAACCATAGAGAATTATGTTACATACAGATATGAATGGAAACAAGCCAGAGTTAAGAAATAGAAACCATAATAGAAGTAATTCAAAATTAAATGAATCTGATAGCCAAGAGACAAAAGTGATCAACTGGAAATTTGAGAATTTTTATACAATAATATCAATAAATCAATAAGAATAAAATGATAAAATAAAAATGATTTCAGTAATAATAAATGAATTACAGAGATAAAATTTTAAAATAATTATTCTAGCATGTTATAGGTTTCTTGATAGCTATACTAACCAGAATAACAAAGGTTAGAATAATCTTGCAACAAGATTATATGGGTTCTATATCATTGCTCTTTCAAAGGTTGCTCATTGAATCCCAATTATTTTAATAGTAGGATATGGAATAGCTATTAACAATTAAAATTTATCGATTTATGAGTGAAAAGTCAATCCTAATATTTTCTTTAATAATCAAATGATGATCTGAGCCAACTCCAGAGGATTAACTTTTGCTCATTTATTCTCAAATAAGAATGACTAAATTTAAGTTTATTAACACATTGTTTTCAATAATATACAATAAAATAATAACTTTGAATAAGTAAGGACATTCAAAATTGGTACCATAAATTTGCAAGATTCAGTAAATTAACAAATGTAGAAATTAAATTTGAATTTTTGTTAGCCACATCTATTGATAGGTATCACAACTTAGCGTAAAGAAATTCATCACTGCCAGTACATAATGTAATCTCAAGAGTATCCTTACAGGCCAAATCGTATGCCTCAGTCAATAACAAAGTACCACTCTGAAACTCAGGACTTCTTAAGATAGTTGGTTGGCATGGAATCCCCATGCCATCCTGAACACTTTTTAAATGTAACAAAATTACTTATAGAGGGCATCCCACTGGGGAATAGAAGTTTCCAGCTGTCTGACAATGACTAGGAGCCAGAAAAGGCTCTGCCTTTTGTACAAATTCAAAGAAGTATAGAAACTCTAAAATGTGAGTACCAGGTTTTCAGTAATTTGCAACATTCTAAATTATAACAGTAAATTACTCCCAATTTTCTTGTTTTAAAATAATTTCTAAATTGCCTTAAAGTTGAAGTATAATGGTCTATGGTACTCAATTTTATGGAGATTAAATAAAATGCTTTCTTCATAACTGATACTTAATAAAAGAAAACAAAACAAAACCTTAGCCATATATGAAGCAACCACTAAAGCTATTTAACTAATGCTATATGCTAAACTAATGACTATAACTAATGTAAATTGGGAAAACTTTTCAGATTTAAAAAAAAGAAAATAAGGAACTCACATGTTCAACCACCCGGCTTCTGAGATCTGACCATCTCTGTCTTCCTTCCTCAGTATTGGGAGAGAAAACATCAGTTGGAGGACTCCCAGGTGAGCCTTCTTTGAGCTCTTTCTCATAAATCTCACATAATCCTGACCACTTTATCAGCTCTGGATTAATAAACAGACGCAAGAGACTCCTAAAGATTGAGATATTAAAAATATTACTCAAAAATCAATACACATAGGCTATGATATCAGATCACTCACATCCCTTAATGTCTTTATAGGAAATATTATATCTACATCTACATCTGTACCCTGCAAGCTGCCTTTCGGCGTGTGGCAGGGGGTGAAAGCACCATGACTCTATTTGTATTTATATTCTCTATTTGTAATTATACTGTAACCTTTAATCGGTTTCTTAAAATGTACATTTTGTTATACATCAGCCATCAATTACACAAAATACTCACTTGTAGGTAGGCATTTCTTCAATTAACTTGTCAGCAAGTACTCTGTGAGTGAGGTCGGCTTGCTCATTGTCATATGGAGCCAGAACTAGATAAAGAACTACATTCCGTAAGGAATGTGTCCTCTGTACAGAATCATCTTTAATTGATGGGGTATTAAGTACAGCTCGATAGTGACGGCATGTAGCCAAGTATGATCCTTCATGTTGATCCAACTCGATCATCAGTCTGTAATATTTTAACTTCAACTCTTGTATTCCACTGTCGGATTCGTCCTCAAAAAACTTGGGATTTATTTTCTTCGAAATAATTTGTGTTCGGATATAATCATGCTTTGCAAGGCAAAGACGCATTTGTTCCAGTATCAATTCCACCTGTGATTGAAAATTTTAGGTATAGACAATGGAATAGCCAAGCAGTTGAAAGATATCAATGTCATCAGTTATCCATATATGGAATTCTGCAAAAGATATTTCTAAGCCGGTCTGAGGAGTACAAAAATAGAATCTACTATGATTGTTAAGGCATTGATATAAATTCCAAACCTTCTCTCGCTTCTCCATTGATCCATAAGTCTCTACTTGTAACTCTTGAATAACATTTGCAGCTTCTGTGACATTACCTTCTTCTTCTTTGAGCTTAGCAAGTTTATGGGTTAATCTTGCTCTCTCTACTTCAACATATATCTATAAAAAATAAAGCCATTAATGTTGAAACATAGGCCTGAATCTTTAAAGCAAAGAAAATCTTTTTCCCATAATCACATGAATACCTTTCCTTCGGTGACATTTCTTAAAGTGTCTATTAACTTGAGCATCGTTTCTTTATTTGGAGCTTCGTCGACGTACGAGCAGCATTCCTGAACCATTTTTGCTACCGCCTGTTTTAACTGACTTCTTCTACGAGCTAGGAGAATGATGTGCTCATTCAGCGCACTCCAGTTCTTTGCTTCAAAGCAAATCTGTACTATTGCAACTAACACCTTCCCCGTCGAAATCATGTCTGCACCCTGAAGGTGGATGATAGTGTTAAATCAGATGAAATGTTAATATGACATCAATGATATTAAGATACTTAATTAGTATATGAGAATACCGTTCTAGTTTGTTTTTCTAGAGCAAGAAGAATTTCCAAGGCTTCAGACATATTCCCTTCCGTTGCCATTTTTTTACAAACAGGTATTTTCTCATCGCAAGTGGTGCTGTAATCCACTTCCATTTTGACAATTCGTCCGGTTTCTATAGCCGAATCAGCCATTGTAAGTAAGTAGTTCAACCTCCTAAAAGTATAAAAATATATTATTAGCTATATCACTCTCACCTTACTAAACGATATAACTGCGAAAACAACACAAATGTTTGGTGTTTGTTAGAAAACTCGATGAGTAACATCCTTGCTTCAAGAGAAACAAGCCTATTAACTGAGGAAGAATACTAGGGTTAAGTTATCATAGAAGCTGCAATTTCAATGCATAAAAATCATTTAAAAGAACAATTCCTAATGAGTTCACTTGAGATAGTACTTAGACGCTCTCTAAATCGAATAAGTAAATAACACTCAATGATGAGGGTATGCAAACGATAATATTGCAATCAGCTTGCCTTAAAGCAACAGCCGAATTACAATATCTCAACACAACTAGCATATTATCAACATCACGGAAAAACTTGCCTGTTTTGATCGCACACTCACAACCCCTTTATTGAAAAAGTCACTTGTCAGCTTCCGGAAGCGGAAGTTATATTAAGTACGGTTCGAACAAGAAATCTCCAAAATCACGCACGAAGAAATTTTTATTACTTTCTTTGATAATTAGAATATTATGAATGATATATTTTAATTTTTATCATTTTATCTGTCGTGGAATAGAGCCTCTACCAGCAGCTTTAACAGAGCAGATGTATATTTGGTTCATGAGTCAGAGGTGTTTTATTTCGAAGTTGTTAAACATCTGACTGAGCGAATAGAAAACTTTCTGTCTTCTTAGTTGTCGTTGTGTGACTACAGTCCTAAATGATATTAAACTACTATAATTCATTTCTCTAAGCTGTGCTTATAGCTAATGAATGCATTCTAAGATGCCAATCGTCAGCAGTTGTCACAAACACGTACAATCACCCGGTATATTAAATTCGTCCAATTATTTATAGAGTTACTCATCCTCTTTAATATTTATATTGACATGGCAGACGTTGCGGTAGGAAAAATTGAGGACAATGAAATATCTGAAAACTCAGTTGATGGAGTCGTCAACAAGACGGATACAACGAGCAATCAGAAAGCAGAAACCGAAAAACAAAAAAGTATTAAATTATTTTTAGATATATTCAGATAACTTTTGGATTATTGTCGTTATTTGACGTTTGTAACCTCAACCGTTTTTTAGTTGACATACTCTTGAAGGCTACTGGAAATGCTCCAATAATGAAGACGAAAAAGTGGGCTGTGGATCCTGAGAAAAAGATTGGATGGATCATCGAATTTATCAAGCGTTATTTGAAGCTGGATTCATCGGAAAATTTGGTAAGGTTATAATGTTATCGAGATGTTAAATTTTCGCATCCTAAGTACAAGATTACTAATATGTAGCTTTCCACCTTAGTTTCTGTATGTTAACCAGGCATTTGCACCTTCTCCAGACCAAATCGTAAGAAATCTTTACGAATGCTTTGGAACCGATGGGAAACTTGTGCTTCATTACTGTAAAAGTCAAGCGTGGGGTTGAGAATTCCTCTGCCGTCAGAATGGATGCATCGAATGCTAAACATTTCTGTCCTGTAATATCATGGAATAAGCGTATGTGACTTACATAGATTTTATTTTCGTTTTAATCACCTTTAATTCTCAAGTACCATTCATTTCATCTTAAGCAGAAGAACATAGGTAGTGCCATAAGTTGAGAAGTTTTGCAACAAGAAAGTTTACAGATAAAAGCTGCAAAAATACATCCATCTTTTTGAAACAGATACTTGGAAAATATATCTGTTTGAAAATCATTTCTTCTTTCTCGATGATGAACCCTTTGTAACTTTAGGTGATGAATTCTTCTCTTCTTTTCTAGAAGAATTGCATTTATTTTCTTGAACTTCCTGATTCCTCTCTTTTTGCATATCAGTATTTTCCTCTTCCTTGGTTTGATGTGGAAATCTCCATAAAAATATTGCACCGTCTGAACTTGCACTTACAATACTTTTATTGTCTGGACTAACACAAACTCTTGATACCACTCCAGCATGACCCATTCCAACATGTGTTACTATTCCTTCGTTGTATTTCCATACCTAAAATACAAAAGATATTTATAGAGGTAAATAAAGCTAATATTTTAAATTGCTTTTCATATCATAAAATAGCAGCAAGAGGTATTGATTCTGTAATGGTTTCTTTGACTTCTTATTTGTATTATAGTTTTATTTTTTTATCTGGAGAAGCAGAACTATGTATACGAATGTTACTTTCAAAATAGCCCCTATTTTGCTGTGTGCATTTAACCCTCAAAAAATACATCAGAGTGGATATTCATGCATCTCTGTAAAGAAATCTTTTTTTTTACTAAATGTGTACTCTTTAAGATTACATTATCAACTATAGAGACATTAACATGGAGTTTATGTAGGTATCACTTCAAAGTGATGTTCATAAAGTAATTTCATTTACTACTATACTTGTCTGGAGAAAGGCCCTACATATTTATTATGAGTATTATCAGCAACATTTCTTTCAGCCTCTAGATCTTTTTCAACCATACAGAAAAAAGAATCAGAATAATTTCTTCTCTTTAGATTCTCAAAATTTATGGGCCACAGCATAACTAAATGGGTTCAATTACATTTTAACCTCATACTTTGTCTCATAGTTCAGAGTGTGCTTTGATACAAATTGAGTTACGAGAACTAAATTGAATGATGATGAAGGAGGCTTATTATTTCAAAAGGATGATTGGATTATTAATCACAATCCTAAGATGGACAGCTATTTTATCTTAAAGAGGATGGCCATAGAAGATTTTACTCTTCTGTGTATTGCTTTCAGCATATTAATGTATATACATTAGGGCAGCACTTTTATAGAAAAAGTTTATCATAATTTTGTCATCAAAGTATATAATTCTTAAAATAGGTAGAGCCATAAATTTAAATTCACATCTTTAAGAAATTTTTTTCTGTAATTTCTCAACCTTTTAGGATTCTTGTTGAATTGAGGTTTTAGGAAGGAATTTAGTAGTACCATTTAGCTTGCTGTAAAATTATGGGATGTTGACACGAACAATTTCCAATCCTCAAAAGCTTTAAAGATTTGGTCAACATCATCTGGAAAACTTTCTTATAATAAATCCCTATTATTATAAATTAAAGTGTGTTATGGAGGATTGTGAAAAAATATTTTTACAAATTGGTAAACTCTTAAGAAAATACCTTAGAATAGCTTATCAGGACTATATATTGTGTTAGTCTTTATTATTGTAAAAATTAAATCAAATTGTATATCTGTTATCAAGTATCTACTTTCCATCAACTTATTATTAAAATTTGTATTAATTATGTTATCAAAATAGCTGGTAGATGATGATTAAGTGCTACTAGATTTTTGCTTATGTTGATTTGAATACTCAAAGTTTTCAAGCTAGTGATACTTTCATTATTTTCCTACTAGTTTTGCCATAGTCTGAATTGTGGGTGAGAATTTTTAAAAGTGATTTTGGTTACAAAATGCTTCTCTCAAATTGATCATGAAATGTATTGGTTTGGTGTTTAAGTGATATCTACGGAGTGGCTACAAGTTAGCAGAAGTCAAAGGAATAAAGAAATGTCCTGATATTTAAACATTTCAAGAATAGTCTTGTGTCCACTATTCTGGACAAAGTTATTTCAAGCAAAGCTTTATATGTCATTTTCTATGTAAATAAGATATTTTTGTTGAAATTTGTATTGTATATATTTATGAAATTATAGTTTTCAACAAAAAATTGTAATACTTTATTCCAATAATCATAAAAAGCTCAATAAGCATACTTATGTGGCTGTGTTGGTGGATGAAGAAAGAAACAAATTAATTTATAATTTCTTTATAAAGTGATTTTAATTTCAATATGGTCAAATGCTTCATTAATGACGCCAAAATAAATATCAAATTTGTAAGATTTCATGAATTTGTACAAGAATACTTACAAATATATGTATTTCTCCAAACTTTTCCCCCACTTTTACTTCTACAAGGTAAATTTGTTTTTTGCATTTATTATTACCTTCTTTACCTTATTGACAAATACATAATTATAAATGTTTATAATATATAAATATTTTGGTGGAAATTACCTAAATAGTCTATAGACACTTATTGCACTTCCCATTTTAAGTTCTGAGGCATTTTACAAATTCATTTCAACTATAAAAAGAACAGCTTTGAGAAGGAAAAATGTTTTATGTAATTCTGGTCTTGGTAGCCATTCCTCTGCTCCTCGTGCCTTTCTCATTACATCTTTATGACTTGGTTACTTTATAGTCTCTCTTTTATTAACTATTTCTCCCAAATCTTTGCATTCTCATTTACACAGGAATAAGTTCAAGCTAAATTTTGGGTTTTGAAAGTGTAATGAAACCATCTACTCAGTATGATCAGAGGTCTCTCAGCTAAAAATTAAGTATGTATGTGCATAGCATGTATGGGCAACTCTCTTTCAGGAACACTGGCTATCTATTTGGCATTTGCACACTATTTCACTAGTATTGACAACTAACTCCACTATTGCAGGAATTTCAATTAGGGTGTGATAGTTTTCCTTGGAAAGGGTAGCTCTCTCTATGCAAAGCACTGATATGAGAAGAGAGATTGATTTTGATTGGTGGTGTCTGGCATGTATTGGCATTCCAAATGGTAGTCAAACTACTTCATATGAGCTTTATGTTAGTGTAACTTGTGCTTATGTCTTTTGAAATCATTGAAACAGATTTTTTTGTTTGGTAATTGTTTCTGCTAAAGAAAATACCAAAAGAAGCTTAGTCCTTAGCCGTAATGGTTGCCGACTGATAATGTGATATCAGAAGGATTCTAATTACAGGAGATAAATCTCACTTTCAAAATTCAATAATTTAGAGTTATCTGGATAGATATCTAATAACTAAGTGGACCCAAACTTACCTTAACTAGAAGGTCATTGCTTCCACTGACTATGTGTTGTCCATCATTAGTTATATCAATGCTGTTTACTGGAGCAGATGCTGAAGCTTCAATCTCCCGAATCAAGGAACCATCAAATGTTTCCCAGTAGCTTATTTTGTGATCATTTCCAGATGTAAGAATTTGACAGCCAGATGGATGATACCTCACACACAAGAAAAGTGTGTTAGCAAATATAATTTGACTTCTCACTAAGCGCCTGGTGATGAAAAGTTGGCAGAAGTTATAGTTTGAATAAAAATAAAGTCAAAGTTATCTTGAAAATAAGTTTGCAGATAACTTACTCTATGTCCCAAATAATGCATGTGCCATCCGTACATGCACTTACAGCTTCTTTGTCATCGTGCTTTATGTGCAAGCTTGAAACTGGACCTCTATGTTCCTGTAAGATTCCGCATAAACTTTGTGTTGATGGTGTTATCCTCCATATACGTACTTGCCCCTCACATCCTCCACTCACAATTTTCATCCCATCTGTTGTTATGTCTAGAGCCGACACGCCTTTTGTATGTGCATTATGTATAACATATATTTCTTTTCCAGTTTGAGGAGTAAATGCTCTGATGGTGCCATCATTCCATGCTATAAATTGATAAGCATTTGAATATTTCATTTTAATAGCTTTTTGATCATGTATGTATTCATTATGAAAAAAATTATTAATGATAAGTTAGTGGTATTTGTCTGTAATGCATTTAAATTTCAAAGAGTCATCTAATGATCATGGTAAAATAAATTTTGTTTAAAGTATATACATTATAGATACTGAAATTGCGTTTCAACTTTTCATAACTTTGTCCTCTATATATAAGCTGTAATTAGTACCACTACTTATCAAATATATATAATTTATAAATCACCTATTTTAAATACTGTTTTCATTTAAAAATAGGGGAAGAAGATGCACTTTGAGGTACCATGAGATAAATTTTGGAATAATAATTAAATAATCATGACTTCTTCAAATTACATTACTATATCTAGTATCTATTGAAATCAAAGTCTCTGCAAAATTGGAGTGATATCACTTTTTTATGATAGAATGTTTGCTAGTTACTCAGCATACATTTAGCTCTTACTTTTGATCATTTGATAACCAGTACCAGTTCCAAATTCCCCTGTACAAGAATTGTATCAGTAATGTTTTTCAACATTTTTCTTTATTTTATCTTTATTATTATATATTTAACCTTAATTTAGCCAACGTACTTGTTGCTGTGAGAGTTTAGCAATAAAATTTTGATTAATATTAATTTGTGATTGGGCAGGTCTTATCTAAGGGAAATTTACCTATTATTAATTTATGGAAACTTACAGCTGACTATACTCTTTCCATCCTGAGAAAACAGTACATTTGTGCAAATAAAATTTGGTATGCAAATACGTAGAAGTTCTTGCGAAGTTTCCAAGTTCCATACACGAATTTCATTCTCTCCACAAGTGGCAAACACTCTTGAATAGTTGCTTTAAACAAAATAGAATTTAATGGCCAGGAATCCTCAAGAATAAATGTAGTTAGGTTAAGAAATTCTTGAAAGTAAACTTTAGAAGATAAAAGTTAATTTGAACATAATTGAAATATCTTGCAATAATGTTTACTTTTAACTACATTTATGAATAGTTATGCAAAGAAGCAGACTTAAAATTATTTAGTTTGATATCTATTTTTGGCAATAGGATACACAACTGAAATTAAAGATATTTTCATTTCCAATATTCTACTAATAATAAGCTGCTTTCAATTGTGAATAATTTCATATTGTAGGATGTAGCTAAAGCCTTAGGATTGTTGGTTATATATTTGATTCAACCTTGGAGTTGTGTTTCACTTACTATGGAAAGGCTATTCCATATATCCGTGAAGTATGACATGTGGTGATCAGTGATACTTGGAAACTATTTGCATCTATTGAATGTATTTCAGAAGCACTTGTTCCAACAATTATCTGATTTTCCAATATTAACAAAGAAGTTACTTCTTTCTTGACATTAGCACATAATATCTGAAAATAAACAAACTTTAAATAGAAACCCAGTCATTATTACATCTTTAGTTAATTTTTACATAAATTTTACCACAACAAGGTGGTTGCTATTTCAACAGCTTAAGGGATGTCAAGAAAGAGACTTATTAAAGAACTCCGTCATAATCTACAAATGCCTTGATTAGAGAGATGAGCTGTATCTCTATGGATATACCAATTTTAATGTGTCAATTTAATAGTACTACTGCTACTTCTACCACCCATTTCTTGTTTCTCCTGACCCTGAATACCTTTATCATTATATCTCCACAATTTACTTTATACTTCAGTTTATTTTTGTGAGGTTACTTCTGCTATCTTCCTCACTAAAGTGATGTTCAGAAATTGATTTGCAGAAACAACTTACTCTTTGTAAAAGTGGTTTTGTTGGACTCTTGAGGGCCATGCTTTCTGGTTTTCGAGTTGCTTTGTTCAGTGTAAGTACAAGATCTACTGCACCATTTCCAGCACCAACCACCAGTCTGTTATTGGGAAGGATAGCAATTGCTCTAACTCCTAATGAATGTGAGATCAAGAAAGGTAATATTCATATTTAAAACGGTGATGAATTTTCAGCTACTTACTACAATTTTATATAGTTCTTTTAACAAGAGATACCCAGTTAATAAAAAGATTGTGATCAGATGTTACCCCTATACCTAAGTTAGTTATCAGAACCATGAGTGATCCTGAATTACATTAACTGTCATGCAAAAATATATCTTATGCTCATGTCAAAGGTTATCTACAAAGTCATCTCAACAAAGAGGAATGTCATTTTCAAAGATAACTATGGATTTTAATTACTGTAGCAGAAAATAAAATTTTCTCTATTTTATATGGAATTGAATCCAAGAATATAAAGAATTTCATTGTCTATCTATGAATCAATAAGCTATAGTCAATGAACCCATGTATCCAAATCAATAAATTGATTAATTTCAACAGTCAATAATTATTGCAAACAAGAACTACCTCCATTTGTTAATACCTCTTCATCTGATCTAGGGCTAGTGATAGAGGGAGATACAATGATCTTGTTTTCCTATTCCTTCATATGTTACTTTATATAACTTATAGACTTAATGAGGCCATCAAAAAATAAAAATGATAGACTGTATAAGCAAATAATAATAAATTGTTTATTTACATAAATTAATGACATCATGAGAAATAAAAGTGAAAGCTTAGATTATCCATATTTTCTGATTATGTATCCTCTCCCATCATTAGCCCATTTAAATTTTGAACATTGTGACCACATGAGAGGAATAAGAAAATACAACTTTGACCCAATTTATAGCCATAGATCTATTATGAGAAATATTTCAAGCACGCGAGCAGTGCTTAGAAAAAGGAGGAAAAGGATTTTAAGTTAACAACAGGATAGATAAAGAATTAAAGCTAGCAAGAGGACCAATGAAAATGACCTCATCTTACTACCTCAGTGAGTTTCTAATTCCCATTTGTTAATGACTACTGAAGTGTTTAAAAGTATTAATTTAAGGATAGCCCAGCTAGTTGACTCAAAATTCTTGATTATCAACATACATATTTTTAAAATGCCTCATAGCATTACAAACCTATTCATCCAGAAATACTGATTAAGTATCTATGTATGCCCAAAAGAGCAAAATAATCATTTTAGAAGTGGGTAGTTAAAAGCTTTTTTTTATTTTCATTGGTCCTTTTTATGTTCTTAAATGGAAAATAAATTGGTGATTCGAAAAGTACTCGAGATAAGTTTGCTGAAAGGCCAAAGTTCATGGAAGGCATTTCACTGATAGCAAATACTCTGATTTCAAAGGAATAAAAGTCCTTTTTAATCAGTTCCAATGTATCTTTCTGATAGATAATATAAAATTTCACCCGTTAAGCAAGGCTCCTGGAATGTTTCAGGAGTGGTTTGAAGACTGCTAGTTTAAAACTAAAATGTAGAAGAGGCTTATTGGTATTTATAAATTCTCAATGCATTCTGATAGTCAGTCAAGTTTATAATGGAATATTAAAAAAAAAAAAATTTCAGAAAAATTCTCTGCCCATTATGCAATTGGTTGTAATGAATGTAGTCCCCAAGTAATATGCCAACCATTTGTATTTTTCCACTTCTGTTGTGAATTATTTTTTATAAGGATTAGTGCTATCATGCAAATCAAATCAAAGTTACGTACCATTATGATAAAATTCAACGATATCTCCATTTTTACCCTTCTGAAATGGCACAAGACCCATGCAATCCAAAAGAACAGGATTATTTAGATTTTTATTATGGGTTGAGCTTATTGGGAAGTTAAGGCTAATCTTCAAGATATCTCCAGTTGATGTACCGCAATACATATGCTTGTCTTCATCATCTATCTAAATGAAATAAATGATGTCTTATCAAAGAAAGATCCAGATGATACTGAAAATATTATCTCTAATTTATCATCATACGTAAAATATATATTTTAGATACTAATAATCTTGGCTCTTACCCCATTGGCTGCAAATGAAATAAATTTTCAATTTCTAGTTATTCCCTTGCTGGGAAAAGGAAAACCCATGATAACATATACTCTTGGCCCTACTGAACATCTATTGACCAGCATTTAATATTAAACAGTTCACTGACCTCGATACAGAGTATCTGTCTCTTTAACATTCCAATTCCAACGTCCCTGAATGTCAACTTCCTCTTCTCTGGGATGACATTCCAAACTCTTAAATTGCAATCACCGCCTGTTACAAAATGATTTGGAAATGTCCTAGTCTTGGATAAAGTGATAACTTCCCCAGAAACTCTCCCCACTGCTGGACAACCTACAATAGATTAAAGTTTAATTTCAATCTACAGAAGAAGAAAATTAACTTGTAAATTGAAATAAATTGGCTAAAGGAGCATTTGAGTTATAAGGCCCAAATCAAAGAAATCAAAATGATAGTTTATAATTATTGTTTTAGAGGGTAGCCATATCAATTTATTTAAATTGTTATAATAAGCACATTAAACAACTGTTTCAATCGATGAGAAGAAAAAGTTTTCTACTTGGTATTCAACCTAGCTGGGAGGAGATCCCCAACAAAATCTCTCAAAAGCAGTTAGTCATGCTTCTCAATTACACTTTCCAACAAGTATAAGTTCAATTGCGAGTCTTAATAATATTTTTATCATCCTTATTATAACTTATGATAAAATATAAGTTAACTACTGGTACATTTTATGACACTCCTTTTATATTACATTTACATTATATTTAACATTCATTTTCAGTTTCTACTTTCCACTGAAAATACTTAAAAATAGGGAAGAGGTTAAGAAAGAAGTTGATGGTTGGAGGTTGGTGTAATTAGAAGGTGAACATCGCAAAAGCGAAGTAGAAGGCGAATGCAAAAGTTTATTTTATACGAGTAAATGTTCCTGCTAAGAATTGGTCCGACGTGAGCTCCTCTCAAGGAGACCTCGTATAATAAATCGAATTAATATTAATGGTTCTCACTTTGGTTTCGAGTCAATCCTTGGAATGCTAATGAATGGAATGAAACATCTTTTCTTAAGAAAATTTGACTAGGAGGCATACCACAAAGAGCTTCAGCATTCAGAATGTCCCACACAACAACGTTGGCATCATCTCTTCCTCCAATGGAAAATACTAATCTCTCATCTGCAGAAAAAGACACCGCAACCACTTCCTTTTTATGGACTTCATGTCTCTGGTAACAACTTCGTTTCCCTAAGTCCCAGATGGACACAGGTGCCTGCAATTTGATAATTTTCATTTTATTCCTAAAATAATTAACGAAAATAAAGTCATCTTAATTTCTAAAGAATAATTAATACTACATGAAAACGAAAACGAGACGATGAAGCAATTGCCTGTTGATGGAACTTAAAGACCCTTTGCATTTGTCCGCATCTCCGGGAAGGATGAGCTGTGACACTTATATGGCTTATATTGACAAGCTCGATGTTCCCTTGGCACTTGCGACTATTTAGTTGTATTTGATATTTGTATGCCAATTTCTCATGGAAGGTTCTCTTAGGAAGAGCAATTCACAAATAAAAGAACTCGATTGTGCTTAATCAATCAGGATCGCTACATATCAAGGGGAAACTAATCACAATTCCTATGGCGTTTATTATTTTATAGATTTAAAAACTGATGAAAATGATGGCATAAATTTTTTTTAAATATCCATTATATTTTTCTTTAGTTTTGTTGCGATGTTTTGCTGCGACGGTTACAGATGTTTGTGCCTTTCACATTTGTTTTCACATCAAGTTTTGTCTTATTTTCTCGAAATTGAGCATGTCATTAATATATTTTCCGTCGAAAAAATTTTGATTCCCGCGCACTACGCATAGTCACAGGTCTCATTAAATTAGAGAATATGAACCTGCTTTTTATCAAAAGTAGATTTGTTTCATTTTGCTCCGGTGATCTTAGCTCATAGAAAGATATCCTATATATTTTACCTTGAAGCCCATATGAGTAACCAGTCCGGTGGCAATATATTTTCCAGAAGAAGAAATAGCCAAAGCGGATACATTGTTTGGATGATTTCCCAAAAGATTCTGTTCTTTAGTTTTCCAATTAAGAATTAAAACTTTAGTTCCTAACGAGTAAATAATATTTTCTCCATCCGGATGCAACAGCAGACCGTTTCTCACTCTTCCTAAAATATTCGTCATTAGTTATTTCCTCAAAAAATTTATTAATTCACTATTGCTAATTATCTCGCAAACCTTCGAATCCAATTACTGATATTAGTTCCAGAAGTTTGACATCTTCATCTTTCTTTAATTCTTTTTCCATCATATGCTTTAATTTTTTGTCAGATGATGATCAGGTGTTCTTAAGCATTGCTTAAACCAGCGTTACTTAAACGTTTCCCGTTTTTGCCATGGAAACTACCGAAAAGAAAATACACAACTTTCACATTCATCAGTTGGTATCGCTGATTTTGCGCTGTAGCGTGTTCTATGTTTTTGGCGGTTACAACATTTAAAGGTGTGGAACTGTCGGGTGTTGATGTTACTGTGATTGTGAATCGTCGGTTGAAGAGTTGAACCGTACTGATATATTTATTTTATTCGCATTGTTATCTTACTGCTAGAAAATTATTTCGATATGTCGGATATGAAGTCTAGAATTAAGGATGCTTTGGAAGAGTTCAACATGCATTTTTATAAAGATAGGCTAGACACTTTTCAAGATTGGCCTTTCCAGGAGAACTGTAAATGCACACCGGATAAGGTAATTTAAAGATAAACGGTAATGAATGTAAAGAATTCTAAATGGCGTAATTTGAATGTAAAGTACGTATCTCTTAATGTTAATCAGTGACAACCACCTTACTGAAAATAATTTCGGCTGAATAAAACGCTGTATGTTGTTGAGATAGTACTCAGTTCGATCTTTTAGTCAGCGAAACGGAATAATAATTCTGCTCTCCACGAGATAATGTTATATCTTTCAGTAAAATAGAGAAATTTATTTACAGTTAGCTGCCGCCGGATTCGTTTATTGTGGTACTGAAAAGGAACCCGATTTGGTGAAATGCTATGTGTGCTTGAAAGAACTAGATGGCTGGGAGCCGGAGGACGACCCATGGTATATTAATTTTCATGTTTTTGTAGCATCTACTCATACTATTTAACGGAAATGGCGACTGATAGGTTTAGATAGACCATTCTTTTCATCCGTTATATTTTAGTGACAAATCACTAACATCACATTTCAGTTATTTTTATCGTTAATAGTTTAAAAGAAATATTTTTCTTCTGTCGTGTGACCTGTTATTCCTATATTTATCCATGGCCCTTGGATAGCTGCACAAAATTACTGAACTGAATCAAGTACTGAATATTTTCATGGTGCCAATTAATACTTAATCTGTGTTACCAAATTATAAGATTGGTTGACTGAAGATTTTGCCTTGTTTATAAATTTTTGTTTTTCAGGAAAGAGCATGTTAGTCATTCTGGTCATTGTCCATTCCTCAAGTACAACAATATTGAGAGTATAACTTTAAAGGAATTCTGTGAATTGGAAAAAGCAAGGGTGATAAATCATTGTGTAAGTCAATTTCTATTTAAAGGAAGGAATTTAATAAATGTAATAATGTAACGAAGAATAAAGCAAAGTTTCTTTTTTGCAGATGAAAGGAATTAAATATGCAAGATCTATATGGACTGAAACAAGAGATGGAATTATAGAGAACGATTTTGGTCAAAAAAAATAATGAATGAATGGCTCAGAAGTAGGTCCTGACATGCATTTGTTATTATTTGTAAATGGGCTAAAACAATAATCAACTATGATTGGGTTAACGTGAAAGAAATAAGATAGTGGTAGTGTAACCTGTACAAAATGTAAGAGAATAGTAGCTAAAATCTGCTGCTAGATTACTAGTTAACTAGTATGCATATTCTCTAACTTGCTTTCTTTCATTGATTGTTAAAAAGGGAATGATTACATTCAATTTTGGTCTAAGGAAAGAAAGCAAGTTCTGAAACAGAAGGACTTAATGGGACAAAAAGAAAAGCATTTGTAATTATTTTTATTGGAGACTTTTTATTTAATCACTGTCTTGTCATTCTGTCAGCTGCTTTGGCAACACATTTTTCTGTCCAAACTTTGGTTTCTTGTGGCCACATGTTTTCCAGGCACAATTAAGATGTATGATCTTAAGTGTATCCTTTATCTTTTTCCCCTTTTTGAAGCTCGGATAGAGATTGTGAGAATGTGTTGCAATGTTTATCTGAAAATATATTCATTTAAAACATTAGTAATATTTGCACATTATTTTAGGAAAGACTATGAAACAGAAGTTAATAATATTTTATCTAAGATTACGAATCTTTTTTTGAAAGCTGGAAACACCTGCAGCTTTTCTTAATTTTCTGAATCATTCAAAAACGTGGTGCCTATTGATTTATTTTTCTCTTGATCTGATATTCATTTTGAAGTTGATAAGGAAGCATTTTTTGTATCAAGAAAATTCATAATTTGATAGACGGTAATTCAGCTGTAAATGCAAATTTTGATAAAAACTCTTTATAAAGATGTATATTTTGATAAAGAATCTATCTTTCAATCAGTAGAATACATTTATAGATTCCCCACCGTTAACTAAATATTGGTATAAACTGCAATGCATTATGTACATTGTGAAATCACAGGTTAACTGATTTTGACTCTTGTTTCTATACCAACATTCCTTCCACAAACATGGAGCTGAATTAACATTTTTCCCTGATCATTTATATTTTATTTGTCATGACTAACCTTCAGCTTGGTTTGTTGATTCCTTTTCATGATTATTCCAGCTTTGTATCTCTCCAGAAGCTGTTGTTACGAAAATGATATTTGTTATTACAAATATTGCAATTGATATGAAGAAAACTATTCTCCACTCATCTAGGGTATGCTGGAAAATACAAGATACAGTTTAGTTGACATAGAATTAAAAGCAGCTGTATAATTTTCTGTCTTAAATTTATTTAAAAGATTCCATATGAAGGAGATGTTTCGAGCCAATAGTTGTCAATTTGCAAAACTCCTTTGGATGATTATATCATAACTAAAACAGAAACACTCCAAAGTAACAAATTATAGTTTACATGACATGCTTTGTGAATGCAAATTTTTATTTCATCATAAATCTCTGAAAAGCCAGGAGTTTACTGCATAAATTCAAATCATATCTTTTTTGATATTGTTTTGTGTATGAAATTGTGAACAACTGTCTGGAGATTGTCAGTTCTATGGTTTTCAGTGGTGCTTTCCATCCTAATAATTTTAGCATGGAAAATTCATGCCAATATTTTAAATAAAATAGCCAACATTAAATGATATTGCTTTATTACTGAATATTAGAAAAAAAATTACTTTGAAATCTGAGTGGAGAGAATTCATATGTTGATTGATTTTTCTAATCTAAATTTAATTGTTAATTTTATCCTTGACAAAATGGTCTTGGTACCAGTTGAGCCTTCATAATGATACCGATATTGCTCTATTGAATACCCTTTTCTGTATCATTGTGGTAGGAATGTGTTTTTTAATACATTTTAGGACAATATTAATAATTAACAAGAGGTGGAATTGAATTATAATTATTTTGAGAACATTACACATCTTTTCAATGTTAAGAATTGAATAATCTCAAATGGCATGCTTAGTCAAGGGGAAGGAGATAATTCAACTATAGCCATGAATTACTTGTAAAAATTTATCTTTGCCAATAAGCAAAGATACTTGTAAAATTTAAATTTTTCTCCTAAATCAACTAGGCTTAAAATTATTGGGAGCAAATTATAATATTCAAGTTAATCCTGCATCATTTTAAATTTTAGATGTATAGAGTATCATCATCTTTTTGCATAAATGTTTTTAAGGAGCCTGTTTTGTTTGACTTTTGTCAAGGTAGTTTATTCCCAAACAAAACTTACTTGTGAAGCACCTTATAAGACTAACTTCACCAAGAAAATCAGTCTCATCTTAAAATAGTTCCCATCTTTGACTCATCAACATGTAAGCCAGCAAATTAGTGGATGTTTGAAGTGCAAGTGTATTTATCTATTAGTGAATCTTTACCATTGAGACTATGCAAAAGAACTGTCCGTCCCATTTTTGTTATACTGTAACTTTGGTGGTCACCTTATGTATTTTCTTCTTAAACTCATATTTGTCAAGTCTAAGTGATGTAGAGATATTTCGGAATAATTTTAATTTTGAACTTATTTTGTTGGTCCTCTTATGTGTAGAATGTAATCCCAAACTTGAATTGTACATAAGAATGTCAGAGATTGAAACATGTAATACTTTATCTTACATGTCAGCATGTAATGCATTCAGTGCTTCATGAAATTAAGAAAGTGTTGCATTGTTTGGAGCAGACAAGCAGTTGATAATTTGTGACTATAATTAAAATGTATGATACCTTTGAAATGATAATATTTGTGTTGATACTTACATTTGTTGTTAGTAATCCAACAATGTAGGGTGCTATTATACCACAAATATTTCCTGCTCCATTTGTAATTCCCATCAATGTCCCAGCATAGTTTGGACTTAGATCAAGTGAATTAACTTTCATTCCTGGGTAAAAAGAGCCCATAATACCAACACCTATGCTTAAGACTGATATTGCAGCAGCTCTATTAGATCCTGTATATGCAGCAGCGAGGAGACCAGCAGCTGGTCCTAATGAGGCTGTGGAAAAGTGATGTTATATATATGTATATATTCATTGTAATACCTATTATTCATTGTAGAATAAGGAAATATCTTAGCAATACTGAAATAAATAGTCTTTTGTGGGATGTAGTAGAAAGAATTATATGAAAATTTGTTTATAATAAATTATATCCTACAGCAGATGCACAAACTATGACCAACTGCATACTTTTATCAGACCAGATATATATTTTAGTGGTCTCAATCATAAATTATTTTAAAATTTTTGAGAATTTTATAATCTCTCTTTGCTATGATTCTTTACTATCCTTAGCTTCCTTTAATTAATAAGAAGTGATTCATTGACTGAATGAAGGCAAGAAATTCATTATTTTCTTTAAACAAGGCTGTGGTGATGTGACTGGCCCACCAGCTATAAGTTTGTACATGACTACTTTGGAGGATTTTTTTTTTCAAAATTTGAAAAGAATCTATCATGAACTACAAAGAAAGTGTCCAGGATCTCATAACTAGTGAGGAATAATGAGGACACCTACTGAAGAATTGCACATTTATTTATTTTGTGCCATTCTTATTTTTTCTTACCATGATATTGAATTATGATGATGATCTATTGAATTCTGAAGACCACTAAATGGATAATTGTTACTGTTATATGATTAAATAGTAAATGATTTACAAAGTAGGAAAACTAACTAAATAAATTTAGGATTGTAAGCAGAAAACTTTTCTCATCCCAATCTGGCTTATTAATCAGGTTATTTCATGCAACTGTTTTTCAATATTGATGTTATATAATTCTTCATTATGAAAATCATGTTTCTATGAACTTTTCAATACCTCTTTTTTATATTGAATTTCTACATTTTTTGTCCATATCATTATGATTTCGCCTTTTTTGGGAACTTATCTCCCTTGATTCAGAGAATAATTACACATCTTGGGAAATCAGAATTTATTAGACTAAGCGGAAAAGAATTAAAGAGAGGAAATTTTGTCTTTGGGCTGAAGAAAATATTATGGAGCCCATTTTTAAATATGAAAGTGGTCCATAAAACATAGTTTTTGGATTTGTATAATTTTAGGAATGTTGAATACATTTGCAATAGTGAAGGTTTACCTGTGGTGGTGAAAATCTTTCGTACATTGGTGGTGCTGATAATGTTTTTTAGTAATAACCAGTCGGCTAGGCAGCTAGATAGCATAGAAGTCAACCACATAAGAAGATAAGGTAAGGCTGAAAGGTATCCATTCTAAAAAGGAGAAAGAATCAATATTATTCCTTTATCAGTATAATAAGTTGCAGACATAACTTGTTTAGTTTTATTCATTTTAGTCAAGACTCATTTCATTTAAATGATGTAAACAAGATTATCACTCAAATCTAATCTTAAGGAAAGACTTGCAGAAAAGGTTAAAGCAAATTAATTTCAGCTTGTTTATCATAGTGTAAATGTTTTTCATGGAGATGATAGTTTATATGATTAAACCAGGAAAGTTTTCATACCATCTTGATGTCAAAGTGAAGAATGTCATTCATATACTTAGGCAAATCTGAAAGGAGAGTGTAAAATCCCCAATCGTGTCCTATGTGGGCTATAACCAATCCCCACACAGGCACAGATGTCAGTATTTCTCTCCAAGGAGTAGGGAGTATCTGGAGATAAGAGATGGAGTAGCATAATATAAGTAAGCTATAAAAAGAGAAGACTAGGTTTTACATAAGAAATAGCAGATTAGCCTAGTAAATGGAGCTCTCAAGTAATGGTGCATCTTGCTGAGATCTCTAAGAATCCTCACTTTAGCTGATTTTCCAAATCTACTTATATCTGTTTCACCACATTGTGTTGTAAGCTATGGACGCATATTCAACCTATCATTCAAATCTGCCACATTCTTATATATTTTGAAACAATATTATAAATTTACTGCTAATAATAACTGATTTCCCTTAGTGTTTATAATCATATTGCTATGCTATCTCATATAATGTAAAGTAATTGATCCTGAGAAACCTGGATGGATGCATACCTCATCTTTCATGGATCTATTTTCTCTAAAATTATTAAGCAATGTCAATATGATATTTTTCCTGCATACCTTTTAATGTTTTCCATCATTCCAAATTTTAATTTCCAGAAACAAAATTTTGGAATTTCCTCTTGAATTCTATGGTAAATTATAACTTTAAAAAATTGATCTTTTGGTTTACATCCTGAGGGCATGTATGAACTGATACTGTTAACTAGGGTTACACATCAAATGTATTTATGTTAAAATCTGTTTTGGAAAATCTTGAATAATTGTGTTTTATGGTAAGTTTTTATGTAGATATTTAGAATTAATTAATGAAATCATACCTTGGATTTTATTCCCTGCTCTTCTAGATTTTCTGTAAGTTCTATCACTTCTGTATTTGAAATAAATGGATGTTGCCGTGGATCATCATAACAAAGTATTATCCAAAAAATGTACCAAACAATTCCTAAAGCACCAAATAAATAAAATACTGCTTCCCACCCCCAGTTTTGTGTCACATTACCACTTAAGGCCATACCAATCACGGTTCCAATCTGAGAACCTAAATTAAAGCAAGAAAAGTATCATTTGATGTAAGAATCTCCATTACGTTACTTAATTTCCAAATTAAAATAGAAATTACTTCAAAAAAGTATTTTTTACTCTATTAAGAAATTAAAGAAGCAAATCTTACCTGAAAAAACCAATGTTCCCAATTTGCTCCTCTCTGACACTGGAGCCCATTTTGCAAGCATTAGATTCAGAGCTGGATATGTTACACCCTGTTCCAAATAAATTCATGTTCATTTCATTGTTTGATTAAAATTTCTATTTTTTATCTTTAGAAGAATATTTCGAATGCTTAAAAACTGAAGAGATTCCTAAAAAGTTTTCTTCTTAGCATAACCACTTGACTTAGTAAAGTAACTCCTGTAATTAGCAAAAATTTACTCTGAGATAAATTCTTCAATCAATCAATTGATTCTTCTTATTAATGATACTGAATCATACCCATGGAATCATAAGTATTCATGTCTCAAATCAACTCTATAAATTAATATTATGGTCTTGCACTTTAGCATCAATAAAATCTCGTGTATTTATATTAAGAATGAAATTCCATCTAGGAAAATGTTATATGTATGTGATCATACCTCTATCAGAAACTATCAGTTGTAAACTGTAAGATTGTACCAATGTCAATATGAAAATGGTTATTGTATAAAATAGCATGTAGAATCAAGATGAACATTTTCACCTTAATAGAATATCAAAGGTCTTAAGTCACCTTGATTAAGTGAAACAATCACTGCTAAATCAACCCCAATGGTATATTTTATTCCTAACAGCAGAAATGTGTTCAATCTTACCTCTAGGAGAAAAAATAATCTTGAGTATAATTCTAAAAATATTTTGAATTAATTTTTTTCTGACAAAGAATTACTGTTCCTTTGCAGTGCTGAGTATGATTTTGCTCATAATTAAATTTTTTGCCTTAATTCAAATTTTGTCATAGTAACAGGATATGGTAAAATTTTACCAATAATAGAATTACCATAGTTTTTTATTAGCTTACACCTCCATCAAAAATAAAACTGAATTAAAAGGATGCAAAATTTTTAATTCTATTGGTTTTTTGCATTTTCTAGGTGTGATCATTTATCCCTATTGTCCCTCTTATTCTGCTGATATTTAGAAATCCTGGTGAAAGGAAGCTGTAAATGTGCTGATAAAAAATAAGATCTCACCTCTCCAAGGCCTTCTAAGATACGTATAGCAACGAGACTTTTGGCTCCTCCCAGATGGGCAGCAATGGGTGATAGCAGAGTGAAAACTGATGTTGCAAGAATTCCGAAACCAATTAAATGTTTACCACCAATTTTTTCTGCAAGCAAACCACCAGGGACTTGGGTAATGACATATCCCCAGAAGAAAGAGCTAAGAATTATTCCTTGGGTTTCTTCACTCCAGCTGAAACATCCTGATATCTATATATTAGTAAATAATAGTTGTCATTTCTTGTTTTCATCCTGTTGTTAACTTTTTACACATTTTCCGCTTACTGATGCTGATTTCTTTTATGTTATAACATACCTGAAAATCTTCTGATGGCTGCAAAGTTTTATTCATTTCACCCTTGGTTTCATTTACTGAGTTATTAAAGCTTGATTGGAATTTTGATTCTTCAGATCTATTTGTTGCTACCATATCAACTATGGCAACAGAAAGACAAACTCTCATTGTGTATGCATTAGCTACTGCTAAAAATCCCATGATAGCAAAAACATAACGTTGCTTAACCCATTTTCCCCCTGTTGAAAAAGAAAAGGTGACTCAGATTCCAGGTAAAGTAATATAGCCTTTCTTGTGATTGAATGAGAAAAATCCTTTAAGTTTCTTTGAAATATATTATTTCAAATCTTAGAATTAACTTTCTATTAATTTTTACTGTTCCTCTCTTTCATTTTGACTGTTTCTTTCTGTCTTGCAATTTCCAGCAAGTTCTTGAATGCCATCACAAGCATACTTCCAAAATTTATGGTCAGTTTCATTATTATGTAAGCAAGATGTAATAATTTAATTATATCTGGAGGAAATAACTCTGAAAAAAATAAATATTATGTTAGATACTCTTGATTGTAGTTAACAATCAATGGTAATGGCATATTATTGGTGAATACATCAGTTTTATATGCCATAGATTTAATTATATTAATGTTTCATTTGTTCTTAATCTAAATCAGTGATTCCCAACTGGTGCTTGATCCTCGAGAGTTGCTGGGTTGCATCAGGAAGTCCCTTCTAAAATAATCTCAAAAATATTTTTAAACCAATTTACATAGGAGGCGAATTTTAACTCAGATAAATTGATGGATAAAACTTTAATTCTATCACCAAACTAAAAGGGCAAAGTCCATGGCATGATCATCATCTAAATGATGGATATGGCCTAGCCACATTCATTCACTAAGGATCACATGTGGTCAAAACATCAAATCCTAAATTATATTAGACTGTTTGGATCCACTACCTATCAATGCAGTTAGATCACCAATTTTTTCATAATGCTGGGTCAACATCTTAGCCTTAATGGGAATCAAACCCAGAACTGCTCTGGCATGGAGCAAACATTGTTTGTCCAAGCAGAGGAGCATTACTGAAAATGTGAAACCAGAATTACTATAACTAATAAAATAATTTCAGAAGATAAATTCTGCTAGAATGTTGGAATATAAAAGGGTGATAGTTAAACTTGATAGGTTGCAAAATTATTATCTGAATTATTAAATTTTTTTTCAGAATACAGATCTGAGGAAATAATTCAAAATTATATATTTATTATGATTATATGTTAATATGCTTTTTCTTACATATTCTATGTCAGATATGACTTATGCTAATTGATAATTAGATTTTAGACAATAAACTTTAATACTAAAATAATTCAACAGCCTGTAAAGGGTCATGACCTAGCCAAATGGAACTTACAATTTGAGTGGACAGCTTTATCAACTCAAATTCTGCAATGTATCTACTATCCATTAATTCTGGTTGCTCTGTAAATGATTATTAATAAAAATCCTAAAATTTTCTGGGATTGGACCCAGATTGAATTTCACCCAAAGTGAATCAATGAAACACTTGGCTATATCAGCCTAAATAACTGAAATATTTACCATCATTTAATTTTAACAGGAGTGTTTGGAGATAACGATTCTTCAAGCTTAAATTGAACTTTTCCAAAATTCAATGATTAGTTTCAGAATCAAAAGGATCATCACTCTAGATTATAGTAGGAGTGATACTGAACATTTGGAATAGACCACAGACCTTCCTGGAAAGATCTACATACGTACCCTGAAAGCCAAATTTCAGCCTGTGGCAGGGGGTGCAAGCACCATGACTCTACTTTTCTAGTCAATTATTTTTGTGTATTGTTCTCGGAAAAAATGAATTCTTGAGTCGACTTGTTCTAACATCTATTTCTCTTATCTTTCTCACAGTATCAGAATGGCCTATATAAGAGGGGGGCACATAATATTGGTTACGTCTTTTATGAACATACTATATCTGAATTTGCAAAGTAAATTAAATCTCTGATTGAGCCTTCTTTCTTCTAAAGATTCCCATCCTGCCTCCTGAAGGATGAAATCATGATCCTATATTGCATAATGAATAATTTTATTCATTGTCTATGAATATGTCTATAGATAATTTCAATAAAGAATTGTATGATATATATTTCTTTCATACCTATTGTAGTCAGAAATCCTTTATTGCAAGGGTCTGTCCAGTATTTCATGGTCTTGTCCCATTCTTCTGGAATTAGCTTTTGGGACTGTGAAAATGTTCCATATTCATGAGGTCCTATCGAACTAAATTTAAAAGAAGTAATGTAGACATGTTACTTTGCTTGATTCTGTAACATGCTTAGTTTATAAAGTCTCTTGAAGATTTGCCCTAGCTATTCCTTCTTGTTCAATTGCTAGAATTGCTAAGAGACTTTTAAAGGTTAATGGGAAAGTATCCTTGTACTTGATATCATAAATGGTTTTCCAAAAATTTTGAAAGATGTGGAAGTAAAGCACTAAATTCATCTTACAATGAATTAAAGAAAGTACAAGGAGCCTTTCTTTCTTGACACAAACTTGATATTGCTACTACTTCTATTTGTGCAGCAGCATACTTGTGATGTATAATCAACTGATTTGTAAGGAATAAAAAGGTTTGGTTGAATCTATCATTAATTTAAATGAGATAAATATATCATCAGCCATAACTTATGATTGGAATTTTTAATTTAATAGATAATTTATATTCTTGTACTTATAAAAGTTATCTGTTTTAGTCCACCATGGTTAAAAGGAATCAGGGAGGTCAGCTAACTTTCAAGCTCCATTCTCATTTCCTTCCAGAGATAAGTCAGAATGATTAAGCTGACAGTAATAGTTAGTTCCAGATCCAGGCATTCATTATGATGTTTTATCTTATTTTATTCTTTAATTCTTTTTATTCTTCATAATGGCTTTTAATCATTAAAATCTCTAATTTTTTTATATTGAATATTTCAATTTTAAAATGGTTTTTGATTAATGCAGTATTCTCCAGAATAAAGATGACTCAGAAAATATTAAGAAATTGATTATATTTTCTGGTTACCGTACAAATTATTTAATACTTTCCATTTCAGAGTTAGTCAGAATGTCATGCATATAAAATTTCCCCCACAAATTATCCATAAAGAAGCACCTGTACTGACAGAAATTTTATTGGGCAATGTTCAAAGATTTTATTAGTCATAAAAGTAAATGAATGACTTGGAATAGATTGGTTTCAATTAATTATTAATGTGACTGAATTTAAAATTGAAATATATTAGATTTCTCTGCTCCTTTCATCATGTCAAATTAATAAAGTCAATTATTCTTCTGCATATATCACTGTTTTTAAGGAGCTACATATGCTTTGAATCAAGTGACTTACTTATATCAAGACCTAAATTTATCCTCAATCTCCATAATGTATTGAGTTATTATTGCAATATTTTACTGCATATGTTGAAAAAAACATAATGGTAAATAACAAAATAATATTTTGAATCAGCCCCACACTATGAATTTTATATGAAGGACCGTGAATATGTATACTTTGGTTTCTTACGTCCTTGACTGAATTATTTATCTGCTCATTTTTATTGCAAGATTTTGATAATTAGAAAATTAGTTACATGTATTATTAATTCATAGTCCTTGCAATCTCGTTCCATCCCACAGATTGTATATGTATTTTTTATATGTATTTCCATTTGATTGGTTTAATTGTATTAATTAAAAAAAGCCCTATCCCATATGCAATGACCCTGATGTCAAGATGTTGGTATGCTTCCCTTATGGGGGAGTTTTCCAATACCTATACTACTATAACTTGATAGTCACATCAACTATCATAGAGTGCACAGTGATAAGCTTACCCTGTTGTATGTATGTACTATGTACATTCTTTTTCGATAAGTGTTTAAGTCTGAATTTATGGAGAAATTACAGATTATAATGGTGATTATAACACAAGATATAAAACAGGAAAACCTATGGCAAGAAAAAGAGAAAATGTTTGGTTTTACAACAATTTCAATATTATTCTTGAGAGCAAATGGCTTAAAACCAGTGCAATGAGATAGGAATCGTGCAATGCATGTATATTTCTTGACTTTTTCACACACCTAAGTTGAAGCTTTCTTGAAAGAAATTATCTTCCCCCTTTTGTAAATGGGTAAACTCTTATCATCGTACATTGTTCTTTCACCTGTATTTGCAGAAGTAGTGTATAACAGAAAATCATGTCTTTCAGAGCTCTCAAATTCCATGTTATCTAGATTCTTTGGGTAATTAGATGAGGAAAAAGATGAAAGGAGCAGAGAAATAAAATTAGGGAGCTCTCTAAAATTTAATCATAAAAATGTTAAGTATTCCTTAGTTATGGCTCCTAGTAGTTGTATATAATCATCCTCACTATCTTTTAAACTTTGATGGTGGTGCACAACCCTTAGCATCAAAGCATTTTTAGCAGCATGCAAATATTTCATAAACTGACTATAAGTAATATTTAAATCAATTAATGCATTATTTCAAGCATAAAATCAATGAAAAATACTGAAGAAAATGTAAAATCGAAATTCTATAATATCTAAAAAAAATTTCATTATAAAAATATGGAGATTAAGAAAATTTCTAGCAGAGTAATAGAGAGCCCTTCGAAGAAAAAAACTTATTATTCTAACAAGACAAATTAAGAGAGCAAAATTACAGTACTGAAAAACAATATTAGCTGTTTCTTATTACTAAACTTATGATTGATCTACCCGAAAGAGTAATGGGAGTGGTTGCGTGATTGCCTCCTGTAAGAAAACTCTACTGCTGGATAGCTTTCAAACTCATATGCCAATTCACAACAGCATATAACACATTCAGAAATTTAAACAAGCTAAACACTGAATCGGATTATATAAAACTCAGGAATAAATTTCGTTGCCGTAAGTTGTGCCGTTCCTTTGTAATTGAATTTTATATATCGCGAAAAAACCGGAACTAGCTAAAAGTGCCCTTTTTTCGGCACCTTGGATTTAAAAATCTCTTCACGGTGAATTTAGCTCTCTATTTTTTGCTATCGAAAATATAATATAAAATTACCTTTCATTAGGCATGAGAGTCATTCCTGTGCGAGATAGTACTAAGCTAGCAGTAACATAATAAAATCCAGGGGTAGGTATATAATTATAAATCTTATAGTAAAATCAATTTGGGAAGGTGTTGCTCTATGTAGTGACGTGACATGGGAATAAAATACTATTCAACAGAAGGGCAGATACAGACATATGTTGAGTCATCAATCCTATATTCAGAAAAACTTTTTACAGAAAAAAAATCTAAATACTGCAATCAAACATCAAGAAAAAAAATCTTCAAATTTTTTGTAAAGTTCAAAAAGGAACTTGAATGAGGAATATCACTACTTATTGTTCGTAAGAATGGTCATTTAATATCTTTCATCATCTTAAATTTGGCACACTCAGTGAAATATTTTCCTCCAAACTTTTTATTCAAGTCTTGGATGGTTTTCGCATTCTCCCTAAATGAAGCTTGGCATCATAATCTGTCCCTTATAGACCCTGTTAGACCATTATCAACCATAAGTCATTATCAGAGGGAGAGTAAAGGAGTGAAAATGGCAAGATAATATCTTATTACCAGAGCCGGATTTAGCTACAAACAAAAAAGCTACAGCTTAGGGCCTCAAATTCTACAGGGGGCTCGAAAAAATTCTTACTTCATTCACATATACACAAATCTTTTTATATATTTAAAATATTTTCACCTAAAATATTCTTATCTTACTAATATAATTCTTGGTACATTGCCTCATGCGTTTATTTTTTCTACGTTGTTTTAGCGTGAAAAAAGGCTGACCGAACCGGGACTCGAACCAGGGTCTCCCAATAGCCGCTCTAAACCGTAAGGGCCTTTAGAGCAACCGACCGACAGCAATTGAGAGACCCGGGTTCGAGTCCCGGCTCGGTCAGACTTCTTTCATGTTCGTTCTTCCTAACCGCACGACTTTTCGTGCAAAGTTAACTTTCACCGTTTCCTTGATTGCTTTAGCGTGTTTAAATTGAATAATATATTTCAACGAAGTAGATGTATATTTAGAAGACCTTCTGGAGGAATATAAAACATTTCTGTGATTTTGTGAACACATTATTTATTATTTATTTTAGTAAAAAAATAGAAAATGCGTTATATTATCCGTATATTTAAAAGATATATATATTTTTTAAATTGGTGTAATATAAAACCGTAGAAGCCTCAGGACTTTTTAAAGCTAAAGCCAGCCTTGCTTGTTACATCACAAGCTCTGTTTGTTGGTCTTCACAGATCAATCACCAACTCATACCTTATATAAATAATTATTTATTCACTCATACTTCAATATTCACAAATTTGACATTATAGCATACCATCTGCAATAAGAGAAAACTGTTAATCATGCTTCTCCAAAAAATAAAGTTTTTCGAAACTTATCTATTACTCACATTTCTCTTTAATAATAGTATAGCAATAACAGTGTAAAATATCAAATGCCTGGCTAGGTGACAAGGATAAAGGTATAAATATAATTCAAATAATTTTTTCTGTGAGGTTCATGTACGCGATTCTTAATTTCCATGAAAGCGCTAACTTAAGAAATAATATTTTTATGAATCTGCTGGAAGAATTTAGGCTCCTTCAGATAAATTCGAGGATTATAATGCAAATTAATGCTGAAAAAGCAGCAGCGATAGAAAAAAGTTTGAATTTCGATCGGATACTTCTTTAAACGTTGAGATAACGTCCGAGGCAAGCAGTCCTTGTTTCGAACAGCGAAAATTATACCTACATACCGGTTTTCCAGACCAATAAAGCGTTTCAGAAAAATCCACTTGTATGTACTGCGTGACAACAGTGGGAGTGTGTGAATGTGAAACAGTGAAAATATATCAATAGTCATATAATAAATTTTATTTCTATGACTACTGTCATGCACTACATCGTTCTAAAGCAGATATCACGTATATTATATAATACATCCTCCAGCGTTCTGTCAGCTGGAGTTCACATTCACCATATAAACTTTTTCTACATCTCTTCCCATGCCCAAGAAAGCATCGAGCCATGCAATTGATGACTGACACCCATTCAAAATCATATAGTTTTTAGATCAGCCGACATGCGAGATATTTTATGTTATTATCTAATGTGTGCATTTAATAGGGTTTTGCGAAATTACACTCTTCGTCGCAATAATTAATTCATGGCATCCAACCGAAAGTCCCATCTTCATGAAACTTTATATATATAGTTCTTCCCATGATTTTAGAACTAGCAAAAATATTTTTATATGCATCCAAATGCCAACACAAATTTGTTAAGTTTTTCAATTCTTTCAAAAACCTTAATTTTTCAAAAATCCCCTCTTACCTTCCCGCAAAAACATTCTCCAACTCTGAACCATTGCTGAAAGACATCCGTTTCTTCGTCTTCAGCTCTTTTCCTTTCCTCTTTAGATCCTTATATTGTAGCTGCTGCTGGCGTCAACACGTACGGGACGCCCAGCAGCGACTAAAGTCAAGACTCCGGGTCAACCAGTGAAGCGATTCTTCTAGCTATCTCAGATACGACTCGTGTTTATCTTTCCCCAAAGTTATATTTCGTCTCATTGTCAGATCCTCCCTTTATCCAGTAGAAACTGCTTAACAGTAAATGACATCGAGGATTGGTGAAATTCTTACGAACGGAAAAGTTAATTACGGCGATGGCCAGTAAGAGAAGCAATTGCGTAAGTATGCTTAAGATAATGCTGAAAAACGGTATGGTTTGTGAAAATCTAACTTTAATGAGCCAATAATATCTGGCAGAATGTTTCACCGTTAGTAAGGAATGTTGCGCTGCCGCGGGAGTAGAGCATTTGTGAAAGCCTCTATCTACCTTCACTTCATAGCCTTAGAAATCAAATATTCACTAAACTTAAAATAAATATGAAATTTTTATTAAATACGGCTCAATGATTAGAGAGGCAAATTCACACCACTATATCGCTGATTCAACGAATTAGGTATCCACCTTTATCCTCGGCAGTCTCAATGCTTATGACCACAAACATCGAAAATTGTGATTGTAATACATCCACTTTCTCAATAAAAAGCGTATTATATTAAGTACCGAAGTTTTATCTTTTACATTAAGATTAATCTGTGAAAAATTAATTTTGAATTACACATTTTTTACCTCAGTAGATAAAAAAATCGGCAAGTGTCGAAGCGGTGTAATTTTGCTCAACGAGATTGCACCGAAATAAGGATATTCTTTTGGTTATATTCAACTATGGTAATTTAATTCATCATTTAATTTTTTATGACACTATCATTAGATAATTAATATTCATCTCATTGATTCCAGACGATTTATTTTTAATCCAGGGTCCAAGATATCGTAGGTAAATACCTATAACTTTCCAACTGGTAGATGAGTAATTACTCGTATCATCGGATTTATATTATCATCAGGGTATTTGTGGATCAAATGATTTAATGCATTTCATTAATATTTGATAACTATATTATCCTTCTTTCTAACCCAACGGTTATTTTATATCGTAGATTTTTTTCTAAAATAGAACACAGTTGCTTTTAAAACTATTCCCTCTACCATATCTTGATTAATCGAACATTTTTCATGCATCTTATGGTATAGGATACAGAAAAATGTCTCTTTCATCGCTCCTTTTTGTCTCGATCTTGTTAATGGCTGTGATAATATAAAAATTGCTTAGGTATAAATGGTTCTGAATTCATCTTAATCACTCCGTATTGATGGCTACGAAAAGTGTTATTATCTTGTGCTGCACTTATATTAGATGTATTTTTTCCACTTATAGTATTCTCGCTTATTAATGAAAGCAACTACTCTACTCACCTCACTAACTCTACCTCATCTCTTTTCTCGCTCAGTCGTCTCATTTCCTCTCCTAAAATATTTAGGGGAATAAGATCAAACTAGCCTAATAACCAGGCTATTGTTAGCAGGTTGACCAGGTTGACTGAACAGACAGGAAGAGTAGTAGGAATCTAAAATATCGGTTTGTATAGACGCGAGATTTTTCCGAGAAATGCAGTAGATTCTCGAATATCGAATCTAACTTACATGATATTTATATACCTATGGTATTGTAGTGAATAAGTGCCATTATATAAGCCATTTTATCATACTTTCTAAAATAATAATTATATAAATCTATGTGCTTTAATAAATCATCCCAAGTTCGGATGAAATAAAAAACTGTGAGCGGCATATGATTACTTCTATTGTCACTTAACATGAGTTTATGAAGATTAAATTTTCATCCCGTACATATTAAATTGTTCCTTATGTCATCAAATGCATTTTGTGATTGTGTATCCTACTTCAGACGGAAAGAAATATTTTTAGTATCGGTGGAGGTTTACACAAATAGCCTCACAAGGGCCGCGATTATGAAGCAATCCTTCATTATATGCCTCATTCACGAAAGTTCAACGCAAATCAGTCCGAAAAATTCTAGTATAAAAATTATTTCACTCAATATCTGAGAATCTATAGTTATCCAATCAACACATTTGGCAAAGTCCACCAATTCATCTTTTAATTAATGGAACAGCAACTACGCGAAGTGAATTCAACAGTATTTTCGGGAAAATTACTGCAAAGTAGTAGGCGTAGGTGATATTATACATAAGCGTGATTCCTTATCATGTGCCTCGAAATAGTAAAGGAAAGGATCATTCTTCGTCCAGGTCATGGTTCAGACGAAATTCAAACGAATAATCGTTGTATCTAAAAGGACAGAGTCCATTGTGAAACCTGATTCCGAAAGAGGAGGGGCTGATTTTTGAAAGATAATGTAAAGGAATCGTCTATTTTCTCTATCTGAGTCTGGGTATTAGGATGTTTATATGTATGCGTGTAGCCAACTTGAGCGTAGTATTATTCATTATATAATAAATAGAGAATGCTATGGCGTCTTTTTCCGATCATCGACCTCAGTCAATAGGATGGAGAAACCTGGACTGAGATTAAGAAGTCATAAGCAAACGATTAGTCAATGAGTGATAAAACAGATTTTAGCCTAATATGTAATATAAAACACTGTTCACTGAGCTGTGAACAACACAGTTTTATGTTGAATAGAAGTAAGAAAAATTTCTCAATCTAGGAAGGTGATAAAGGAAAATTTTAAGTTGATCTTAAAAAGTGCGATTAGCAGCAATTCAATCATTAATTCAAGTTCCCAAGCGAGTAATGTTTTCGATAATCTCCTCGAACTGCGGCTATTGTCCCATAGTTGTATTAACGATTCTTACATCTTGACGCACGAGGAAGTCATTATTTTCCTAAAGTGAAATAAGAATAAGCAATAGGCTCTGTTTGACCTTAAAATACACAGATTGGATATTTCAAGTCTTTGTTGAATTGAACTTCTTCAAATTTTCTCTTCTCATTTGGTGTCCCGACCACTATTTATTCCTTTTAGTACGTTTCAAGTAACTCCGTTATTTTACAAAATTTTACCGTTTTTTATTCCTAATTGTATCTTCCGCCTCACTCTAACCAATGTCTTTATATTATTTCAAACGCCTACGTATTATATTCCGGTTATATATTAATTCGATATTTTGAGATTCTATGTTTAAACAGTAAGCAAAAAGTAACTTACATGTAATCGTTAGGAAAATCATACCGATATTAATTTATGGAGTATGTGATCTTTAATTAACGTTAACCACGCAAGGTAAATAAATGATGTTGGTTGTCTTTTGTGATCCAACATTGAAAAACAGAAGCAATTTCGAATTGGGAGTGAGTAAAAATCGGTAAATCCTAAAATTAAACCTAGGTCACACTTCAATACTTATTGTAATACAATATCTATTATAGTAAATTCCTAATAATATAGAAATTAATAATTAATTTCAAAAGAGAGAATTACCAATAAATTCCTTAATTATTTATGCAGAATATATTATGATGCACTGTGCAAATGTTTGATATGCAGTATCGCTTCCTATTATTAGTATGATCTATTTTAAATTGGCGCAGCTCTTTGAATCTCAAGTAATAAATTTTAAACTGTAGACTCTAATCGATGCAATAGATCGATAGTCGCACCAAGATCTTTAATTATACCTGGAATAGAAATAATAATTTTAATAAATTGATTTAGTCTACTTGAAATTAAATCCTGCACCTTTTTGGCTGTTATGAATCATTTAATGAAGGGATTAACATTCTGTACTGTGTTACTCGAGATATCGCTAAGAGCCAAGTCCGCCGCCTCGCTACCCCCGCATCCTCAAGGTGGGATTCGTCTGCTATGCTCAGAAAATGAAACAAACGGGTTCTCTGTTTAGAACGGAAAATATTCGATTTAAGAATGTACAAATATTCCCTAGTTAGAAACAAGGCACTGCTAAGGAACAACGAAATTTAACCCTTAGCCATAAAAATACCATTTTTATTTTGAAATTATGGTTGTTGTGCAAGTAGTGTTGCGTCCACAAATAAGAACCGCATGCTCATTGGGCTCATTTAGTAGTATATTTCATTCAGATGTTCTATGTATAAAAAAACTTGGCATCGGGTATGCTGCAAATAAGTTTTACAGGCTTTATTCTGCTAAATCTATTTTTCCCGTGAGAGTCTTATTTTTCGGCACGGATAATTTTTCATTGGAAACATTGAAAAAGCTCAACTATGAGTTGTAAGTTTTTCTGACCATGATTATTTAAGTTCATGGTGTGGTGCCTCATTTTTCACAGACTTTATTGTCTGAATTTTCAGGAGAAATAGAAGGATATTGAGTCGTCTGGATGTTGTGTCTTCGGCTAAAATAAAAAAATCTGTGATTTCACAGTACTGTGATTCAAATGGACTACATGTGTTACATTGGCCAATTAAGCAACAGTTAGAAGGTTACGATATTGGTGTAGTGGCTTCATTTGGTCATCTCATTCCAGAGGATATAATAAAGTCTTTTCCTTTGTAAGTGGAACATTAAAGTCTATATACATGCTTATAAATAAATATCATCTTCAATCTTAAATGAATCCTTGGTTCCAAGATAAGCATTCATACCATTTTTGGAATAAATTGTTGTGTATGCCGAAACTTTACAAAAAAGCTATTTTTAAATCGTCTTCAGATATTTACAATTCTCAATGATAAGTGAGATTATAAGTTCATATTAAATTTTGTCTACCGGTCTAAAGTTAAAAATCTTAAGGCTACCAAACATATTTCTTTTCTCTTAATTTAATTCTTTACAATGTTTGTGTGTCTCATTATTTTATCTTCAAATATCTTTGAAAAAACCCTTAACAGAAATTGAAACTTAACATGGAGCTAATTTCCACCAATAGAAATAATTTATAGCTTTATTTTATTTAAAACGGTAACATTTAAGACTGTAATGATTTGGTATGTAAAACTTGATTCATCAAAGCAAATATTTACTTTTTCTGATTTAAGGTATTCTTTGGAAACATATCAAATCATAGTCTAAGTATGGTCCATAATGTTTTCTTAGACCTTTCTTTATTTTCTTAATATCAAGTAATATATTTGAATTTCTTTCAGGGGAATGTTAAATGTTCATGCTAGCCTTCTGCCTAGATGGCGTGGAGCTGCTCCTGTTATTTATGCAGTGATGAATGGAGATAAAGAAACAGGTGTTTCAATTATGCGCATCATGCCAAAAAAGTAAATTTGAGTTTTGATTATTAATTTTTCTTTTAAATATTATTTATATCCTAAATTAGTTAGGTCTAAGTCATTTTATTACAACTGATAATCAGAAACTATTCAGGTCATTAAACTCTTGAAAATATACAGCAAGCCAGTAGCTTTGTAGCCACAACTACTGATTTTAAATTGGGGCTCAATTTACCAAAAGCAATGAATGTCTCAGAGTATGTAAGATAGGTGAGCCTATTAAGCAGGCAATGGTTGGTCTTATTCTTTTTCCTTATATATGTATTGGACAGTGGGTTTACTCTATGCATTTTCATGGTCTTTGACATGTAATACTGTACTATTAAATAGTAAGGGAAAACAAAAAAGTCATCAGTATCTGATTTTATTACGTTGGTAATACATGATGTAAATCCAATAATTAGGTGGATATAAGGATAGAAAAATAATTATTTATTTCCAGATATTTTACTAACTTTTCTTTTATGAAAATGTGACGTATACTTTATTAACATTCATTCAGACATTTTTATACCTTTACCAAAAATTACATCTCATAAGACAACCTTCAGTTTAAAATGTGATCTTCATTTGATAGGCTGAAAATTTTCCATCTTTATTTGATCATTCTTTAACAGGGTGAATTGAGATTGTTGCTCATAGACAGTATATAGCTCTTGAGTTCTTTCTTTCCTTCTTAATAGAAGACTAGAAAAAATAGTAGTGATACTCTCCTAATTTGCTTTCAAAATAATGTTCTACTGAGATAATTAAATGCATTTGGTGTTTCAAATACATATTTGAAGTTTTGAATCATTTGCTATCCCAATTTCACTTTATTGTTAAGGCACCAGGATTCCATTGATGTAAGGTTTCATCACTTTTGGTAATAAATGTTCCTAATCAACATATTGGTTGGAACAAGACTAGTCACCATCATGGGATGACAATCAAATGATTTTTTTGCTATTGTAAAAAGCCATATAGTACCCTGTTGTCCACTTCTTTCCATCAAAATTTCTAACATGAACACTCGCTATCACTTGCCTCCAGGACATTAAAGTGGAACTGAAACCAAAAATAATTTTAATTTTTCCAGACTGAAAACTGAACATGAACTGAAAAATTAAAATACTTGAACCTGAACTGGAACTGGAAACCATGGTTATTTCCATTCTGATCATTGACTATCATTCTCTTCAAGAGTAACAGTAATTATATATGACAAATCTATGCAGTAGTGATAGTCAATATACTAATTTAAATTGAAATTTTAACAACTAAACTCATTCTTTTACCATTTATTTGATATCAATTGTCATTCTAATTTTTTTCTAAAGGAACTCTAATTAAATGATTGCTATAATATCAAAATGAAAAGAGGTTATTCTTTTGGAGTGAAAAAAAATGATTCCTCTCTCTGATGCTGGTGAAGACCCTGCTTCACAGCCATACCACAGAACATTCTGCATGTAGGGGCCATTTCATTTCACCCAAGTTTCTACTAGGTACTGTGTACTATCGTTTTCTTTATGAAGAGTCTTGTTTGCTTGTACTATTCTACTTTCTCTTCTTGCTTCTATTTAAATTGCTGGTAATCTTTCTGTCTGAATAGTGGAATTCCTCAAGATTGTCTATCATTTGTTTCATCTGGGAATTGCCTTTTCTATTTTAGCAACTGGTAAATACTGTGGTGTATTTATTTTAAAAATATACCTTATGCTCATTTCAATTTAGGAATGTAAAGAATTTTTCCTTTATGGTAATCACCTCTTTATCATCTAAATTTGCACCATGTTTATTGTTTCTCATTGTTTTTCTTCCCTGTGTTTTTTTCATTCACTTGACATACATATTCTTTAACCAGCATTATATAATATATAATTAAACATAAGAGGTTATAAGCAGCATTACTGCCTAGTTTCTTTCCATATTCTTGCTTCTTTGTTAATTTAATCTCTGTTAATTGTTGTTGTTTTGTGGAGAGCGTTAATTTTCTGTCATTATAATATGTTCCAGTCCCTTTTCATATTCATGGTATTCTTTTGTATTCAACATTGTGGAAAGGTTTTCTCATTATCTACAAAGAAAATGAAATATTATTGATTTTTCTGCATTTTCTTCTTTGTTAAAAATCTTTTGACAGGAATGATTGCTCTAGCTCCTAAAATTTCTTTGAATCCTAATTAGTTTTCTCCCATGCTTTTCTCTTCATTCTCGGATACAGCATTTTGATGAAAATGAATCTTGAGAAGGCAAGCTAATGGTCCATGACTGTTTTAATTTATTCAACCTCTTTTTCTGTTAAAGGAAAATCACATAGTTTTGTAAATCCAAAGGCCTTTCTCCCACTTTGTAGATAACTCAAAATAGCCACAGATCAATGAGAGCTCTCATAAAAAATTTTATCAGCTATTCAAGATAGTATGTTGTCAACTGGTTCCTCTTCTGCCTGCAACTCTTTCCCACAACTTCAAGTTAGTCCTACTTGTATGATTTCTTTGCTTATATTTATTTACATTATTTTATCTACAATTAATATGCTGTCCATCATCTGCCAGTCCCAGTAATTAATTTTACCTACATGCTTTTATCTGATTTCAAATGGATTTAATGTCTTTTGATTCAAATAGAATTGAGCATTCTCACTTATATTCATTGAAGGTAGTAGGTCACCCTGACATTTTCAAAAAAATGAAAACTTTTTATTGTTTTAAAATATAGTATAAACTTTTAGCTGTGTGATGCTCTTGGTCAGATGTAAATATTCCATATATTGACTAAGTTACAGCTTATTTTTGCTGATGGTGTACTCCAGCTAGAGGGGTGATTATGGACAAAATTTTTGTGAGCTAGAAATATGAATTCCTATTTGTTATGGAATATTTGGTAGCAGATGTAAGTATTTATCATTGGGTGGGAAAAGTAAAACGCCTTCCTTGATTACTTTTTCCTTTCTTGTATTATAGAAAGAATGTACTTTTCTTCTAACAGTCTACCAAATTTTCATAAAAAATGACGTACTTGGTACTTGAGAGATTCAACGGAAAAGTCAGATTTATAAGTTAGAAATTATCATTCACATGGAAATAAATATAAAAAATGTATTTTCATGGATGGCCTTATGAAAAGGATATCATCAGATAGAGGAAAATTATGAATTTGTTATATATTTTAGTTTGCAGATTTTCAACGTTCTATTAGAGTATTTAAATTAAGAGAACAAAACAATAGGTTATGAATTTCAAAGGTTGTTTGAAGGATTCTGAAATCTAATTCCCTCTCTTATTTGATGTAGGTATTATTTTACTGAGATTAACATGACAAATGAACCTATCATATTCATACAGTAGAAACTGAATGGATCTTTCAGGTTTGACATAGGTGATATTTTAGCCCAGTCCCGAGTTGCCATAGGTCCACATGACACTGCCAATGAAGTTACGGATAAATTAGCTGTTTGTGGAGCTGATCTTCTTGTAGACTGCCTTGCAAAACTACCTGAATCATTAAAAAACGCCAAACCTCAGAGTAATGCTGGAATTACTTATGGTGAGTGAAACAATGCAACAGATGTTTACATGGTAAAACCACAATATAAAAGTGACATTTTAATGAAATTTGAAAGAATCATATTTTTCTACTATGGTCAGGACAGGATTTTAATTTTATGAATTGTCTGTCTTCATCAAATGAACTCATTTACTGAGAATTAAATTATGACCTTATTATTATAAATCATAAGTGCAAACTTCTTTCCATGTTAAAGTTTCTTATGGAAGTTATTGTCCATTGAATTTTACCTCACTTTTTAAGAGTTTAATTTATCAATCTTGTATATATGGGAAAACTATCAGTAATACTTAATGTGCCCTTTACAAAAATTATCATAGAGTATTAATTAATTACATTTTAAAACCACCTTTAGTAGTGCACATATTATGCTTGTTTAATTTAGAATCTGCAGCAAGATAATTTCTTAACAAAGACAAAACCTCAAAAATTCTTCATCAGATATCCCTGTATTATCTTTTTTGTATACTAACAAGAGATTTTAGTGAGATAGTAAGACTTTGGTTCATCGAAATAGTGGATATCGCTAAGTAATTAAGAAAATCGCACTTTGCTGTTGTAGGTATATTTAAATAACAAGGCTAATAGCTCTATTGGTATTACTTAAAACATTTTTGAGTCAGTCAAGATGCAATTCTAACCACTATCTCCCACAACTATGGATTTGGTAATCAGAGGCAACCCATACATTTATAAGATTGTGTTACCAACCTAATTCCTAATTCAACTTTCCCTTCTAATACCAAAGGATAGCTAACAGTTATTAATGGTCTGATTGATGCAAGTGCAGCAATACCCCAAAATACACTAGAACTAATAGACATAAGAATCTTTTGATTAGAGAATACCTTATAAGCCAGTTGTTGCCTACATCCCTGTACTTAGGGATATTAATAATGTCTTGATAACCTCAAATGCACATTTTTTGCAAATCTTGAAGATATTGAATCATACCAGAAAAGACTTTCATATGGTGTAACAGAGAAAAAAATTAAAATATTTTGATGAAAAATTTTTCATTAATCTTTGTAGACCCTATGCAACATAGTTTTTATTTGCTAAATAGCCATAAGGACTCCTCTGATGACACAGCTTTTCTAGCTATATCAAGACAATGCTTGGTTGAGATTGAGGAAAACCTGAATAAAGAAGCAGCGGGAATGAATGCAATAGAAATGTAGACAAAACTAAATATATGCTAATCTCGGTATCAGGATTATGAAGAAAATTATAAACCTGTGCATTGGTGATGTATTCTTTGAAGTATTAATAAATATCGTTATCTAGGAAGCATAATATATAATGAAGAATCTATCAACAAGACAGCAAAGAATAGAGTAAAAGCTGAAAGACAGTGAACATCATGCAAAGCGTAGACTACTGTGAAGTAAGCTGATTAGAAATACTTAATCATGCTGACTAGTTTATTATTAGTTTGAGTACACTGTAAAATATAAGGGTTCCAGGTCAGGAAAATGTAGGGTTTTGCAGAGGTATCACAAATGAAAAGGTTTATTACAAAAATATTCTATGGGTAAGTATGAGATGTATGGGTATGGGTGGTAGATTTAAGGATATGAATGTTTTCAATTATTCAAATCCTTAACAAATTTCGTGTGGATTAAAGTAGCTATTATATACAATTATAACCAGTAGCATATTATGCAATGCCAATGTTTAATCCAACAGTTGAAGAATCTAATAATGAAAGAATCAGTTTTAATCAGGATCAATCAATCTATCCAAGTTTTATGGTATCCCAGTTTTCATCTATCAATTTATCTAAGAGGTAATCACATTTTCATTGAAGCTGAGTTTGATAGCTGATTGGTATGAAACATTTCATTAGCAGTAGGAGGAAACTTTTTGTTTTGTAAGAGGTAGATGTAGAATTTTGCTAAGAGAGGAGATTTTAGACAATATTCTTATATATTCATCTTAACATATCAATATTCTTAGTTCCTTAACTCTACTATGAAACCATAAGAATACCATATTTTTGCGACTGTACAAGTCTTAGTAATGACTTATGTTGGAAAATGTAAAAGAAAGATATTGCTGATTAATTGAATTTTTCAAAAAAAATGTATTTCATTGGTTTATTTCAAAGTTATGGCTATATTTGAATTGAATTTCTTTTTTTTTCAACAGCTCCCAAAGTGACATCTAGCCTGGCAGTAGTGAAATGGTCAGAGACAGAGACGAGTGAAGCATATAATCTTTGGAGAGCACTCTATGGCACTCTGCATCTCATAACATTTTGGCATGGTTTGCAAGTCAAATTAATTGAGGCATGCCACTGTATTGTTAGTAGCTCTTCCAGTAGAATTCAACCAGGAAGAGTTGAATACCTGAAGAAACAAAAAATCATATTAGTAAGAAAGCTTACATAATTGCTTTATTCCGAATAAAAACAATGTAATATGATCCAAAATTTTATCAACTTAATTTTCAAGGAAATGAAATTGAAAAGCTTTGGAATTTTCGTAAGATGTTTGCACTTATCATGCAATTAATATTTCAGTTTTCATTGCAGGTGACTTGTGCTGACGGAGGTAAAATTGGATTTCAGAAAATGGCCATTGCTGGAAAGAAATCCATGTCTGCAGAAGATTTTTATAATGGCTATATGTCTAAAAGAAATGTTTCCGAATGGTTATTTGTATAATATTTTTTTGTTATTTATGAGTTATGAGTACTACATAAGTAGAAATAAATTTTATATTTTTTTCCTGAGTTTTTCAGTCATAACCCCAGTAATCCATTCTATTTGAAGAAATGGAATGGAATAGAGAATCTGACTTCAATTATAATTGATTACTTTAGCAAAATTTTTGTTAAATTTTAATAAACTCTCTCATGAGTTATCTGTGGATATGATTTGTCTAATAATATTCTGAGGAAAATGCAGCACCAAGCTGCTCATTTCTTCTATATTATATGTTGTGGGAGAGATGAAAGGAGAAACCTAAGGGCAAATATAGTATTAAATTCCATAATTTGGGAGTAAACTGCTAAACATGACATTGCAGAAAATAAGGTTTAAGAAAGTTACCTGATTGTTTCAAAGCATAAAATTTTCTTATAGAAGAAAATGATAATCTTGAGCCTGAAATATAGGATGCATTTTTATTTAGAAACATTTGCTTAAAAATACTCTACTTTTGGACTCGCTATTTTTCTTACTCTCACATTCTTTTACTCTTGAAGCCTCTTTTACTACGTTAATATGGTTACTTTCAGTTTGTTTATGCATTTGAGGGGGCTTTATAGTAGACTATTTTGTTATTTACCTCTGAGGTAACATAATTCTGATCCATTGATTTCATCCTCACTGCTAGAAATGTCTTCCTGACCTTCCCTATTCTCTTCTTTTTCCAAAGCCTTGTCTTCTTCTTAATCATTTTTGTCACCTGGAAAATAATCCTTATCCAATTCTAACTTTGTCAGCAACATTTTTATTCCTTCTTCATGTAAGATACTGATGGCTGCATATTTCTTAGAATCAAATAATTTCTAATAATGTATGAAAGACTTATAGGCATAGAAAAAATGAAAAATAAAGCTCGTCATTAAGGAAAAGTTACCTATTTGACAAAGTTCAACTGGATTTCATGACCAAATAGTAAAATGGCAAGTCATTCCTGTTAGATGAGAATTGAAAATCCAGCTGCTTTAATTTAAATAACCTTGCCAAAATTATATAAGATGATGAAAATTGCTGCAATCTATCAGTTGTAATGAAGAAAAATGGGACTGGTGTACTGGTTCTTTACATTCCCGTGTCAGCTCCTGAAGATTAAGGAAGTAGGGGAAGAAATATTATACCTGCGCTACACTGAGTCTATGTTTGAATTTCTTTTTCTATCATTGAGTAAATAAATTATCAAAAGAAAACTGGATAGCATGGATAAATATGGATGAATTGTATCCCTTTTTATAATATCATTTTAACTACGAGGATGGTGAGTGGGCTTGGCCGACGGTGTACACTTTATTTAGGCGGTCAAAAAATGAAATTTCATAAAAAAGAGCATCTATCCTTATCAATGAACATTAAGCCTTTCAGTATTTGCAATGATTTAGTAGTTTTAGGGAAATGTTTTAAACGCGTAAATCAAGAACGCAAATGATATTTATAGAAAGATAAATAATCGATCGGTCTAAAACGAAATATACTTGCAGTGAATATTATTTGCTTCTTTCACATCTTAAATGTTGATGTATTTATGTAATCTAATCCACTTCATGATATTTTATTTCATTAGCGTAAGCCCCATTCGAAGAATCTAAAACTTATCTACTTATCTTCGTCTACGAAGGAAATAGGATAAAAATCTCCATTTTCTTTCTTTTCCGAGTATCACGTAAAGTTTAATTTTCCAAAATTTCTACTTTCAGTCACGGAAAAATCAGGGAAGTACGTTCTTAGGTAATGTAAGTGCTAAGGGTTCATATGCACACCCTGGGTACCCTGGCTTAGACCTCTTTTAGGTTATTTTATTTATCATGTATTGTTTAATGAACTTAACTAAAGAGGGATAACTTTAGTATTTCCTTGCGAAGACTACTATTTCCTCAAAATACAGGATAGGAATTATTTATCCTAACTGGTAAGATATCTGGTTACAGCGAAACGGTAAGAACGCAATAAGTGAGAATGAGTTAGGTTGTTTTACCACTTATAATCATTTTTCCATCTCATCATCATAGGTCATTCAATCCGTAGATTGGTAAAACCTTAAACTCAACATCTACCGCTTTCTCCAAGAAGATGAGGCTGAACAGAAATGAATTAAAATTTTTCTTTTGACTCCTGCATTTTATCCCCAAAAAGTAAGAGGATGAGGGGGATGAGGTCATCGTTCGCGTGACGTAATGTTGTATTGATCATTTTTCGGTCTTTGAGTCGGTCGCTTGCGAGGGAATTGTAGCTGCGTAAGTATCGTTGCGACAGAAACCCACTGGTACAACAGGAGGGATATTGCATGATTAGTAATATTTATTGATACTAAATTCATCATCAGCAGAGGTCACGTAGATACTGTGCAACAAACGATTACTCTTTGAGTCGGTGCTTCCAATTGCCAGTTGCTTTGTGTATGTTTACGTGTCGAAAAATGGAAACAGATTAACGTCAGTTCAAGGCAGGCATCACTCGAGAATGTTTCTTATTTGATTCAAATGTGAAATAGTTTTGACTGAAAGAGACTTTAATCTAAAGGAATCTTCTCCATTCAACCGAGGCGGGAGGTATAAATGTATGTCGCCGTAAGATTGTCTTCTTCCTTCCGTCTTTAGGTTCTTTTCAGGTGAGATGCCATCTGTTTTTTTTCTGAATGATTTCATTATTATTCCACGAAATTCGAAAATTCACCTCTTTGAATGAAACATTTCTATATATCGTTTATTATTGTATATTTTCCGATGTTCTCGCTAATTTTCAGTCTTATTTGATTCCATTTTGAAGCGTTTTTATACTTTTGTTACGTTAATTTAATGATTAACAATGTGATTCAACGTAGTCAATACATTAGGATAATAAATCTTTCCTAATTTAAACAATAAATTCAGCCGAAATTCGTCGTTTTATTTTGATGTTTTCTCATATTGGACTTAAAGGAATTTTTTTTAAAGGTTTGGAACAATGAGTTGTGACAACAATTTTAACAACAATGAAGATGAAGATGGGAATGGAAAGCAAAATGTGGAGACTTGGATTGGCCATAAAAATATTTCCAATATGTTCAGGACCGTCCCATCGATATGTTCATCCAACTTAAAGGAGGTTGTTGTTGTGGGAGAAGAAGAAGCAGGACCTTCCAAGGAGCCTCCCTCTACTTTGCTGCTACCTAGCTCTTCCACAGTTCTTACCCCCCGTAGTAGCACAGAAGACCTCAGTGAATATACAGATGCTGATGAAAGCATCTCAGCTCCTACAGAATTTCTTGCAGAAGTGAGTGATAATATGAAGTATGAGTTAGATTTTTAAGTATGAACTATATTTTCAAACACAATTATGAACTGAAATTGGTTTTAAGTTATCGATCAAAAATTCTTTGATAGTATATGAATGTATAGTGCGTAATTTATTTATAACAATATAATACTAATGTAAATATTCACTAATGAATGTTTAATGGCTATTGCAAAAAAAACAAAGTATGAAAAAATTATGCATGAGCGAGAAAGATTATATTCTAGCACAGCTGCAAAAATATGATTATGTTGCATCCTTATTTATAGGATCCGGTGATAGCCAGTTTGCTCCAATTCTTGTGAGCAGGTTATTAGAATCTTCTGAATTTGCAAAACCAGTTCCTAAATCTATCTGATATGGATATAGTAGAATTTTATGCATAAAGATTCTAGAATCAGCTATTAGCTAGTTAGTTCTTACAACAAGAATGTAGTTTCAATGTTTGATCATGAAATACTGCATTCTCATTTCACCTCAAAGTTGTGTAAAAACAGTTTCAAATAAGAATGATAAGGAAACCTGTTTTTAAGCCTGCACTGCATGGTTGCATACTCATTAGGGATAAGAATCTTCCCACAATATTTAATCCCAGCACTCGTATCTTGGTTCAATTCTTATCTCCATAAAATTTATTCTTTGCATCCAGTTACAATTTTGTATCATTTTTGTTGGAATATAAGTTACACAACTACATAAGAAATCTAGAGAGGTCATAAAAAAATATCATAAATACATATGTAGTTTGTTGTATGGGATAAAAAGAAAGTTGGGAAAATTTTAATATTGGTTCAAGAAAAGTTTGTAGCTTGCAAATTTTCCACGGTTTGCTTCATATTAAAAAAGCTTAAGGTCTATGCTATTCTTTTAAAAGTGGTGGAATTTTAGGTGTATTAATAATAATTAATAATAGTAATTTATTTTTGGGTCTACCGCTACTTTTCTGGATGTTCAGAATGAAGTCAGCATCGTTGTATTTCAATTCTTAATGTAGTATTGCTGCAATCATGTACAAATCAATTTAGATGATCAGTAGGTTAATAAAGTGTAGAGAATGATGCTTTTTCTTATTTATTATTTTAAATCTCGGATGAAAGAACGAGAAGGAATTGTTATACTAGCAAATGACACTCAATTTAGACTGATTATTAACTTTTACATAACTTAGGTGCTATCCAAAAAGTAACATGATTCTTAGAAAACATGGACTTAATTCATGTTACTGTGGGAATAATGATAAGTACTAGTGATAGTGCAGTATAACTATGTAGTGCCAGTGTAATAGTTAATTAGTAATTTTTAACAATTTATTAATAAGACAAAATCATAATGCCCAATTCCAGTTTCTGTCTGCTGTCATGATGAGAGACTTCACAACAGCCCTGAAATACTGTAAACTGAGTAAGTTTTACTAGATATAATTAATGCTGTCTATTGATTTGAATTTTCACTAATTTATATATGACTGAAAATAGATGTTTTTGAAGGGTATGCACTGTCTGTCAAAGTCAACAATATTAAGTCCATTTTAATGTATCTAGTATTTTTTCTAACTTAATAGAAATATTAAAATAAATTCAATAATTCCTATATTTTTTCAGTTCTACAGTATGAGCCAAATAATGCTACTGCCAAGGAGTTCTATCCTCTTATATTAGAAAAACTCAAGTCCAGTATGTATGCAAAGCCACCTTGATACCATTTTGAGAAATTATTTCCTTGTTACTTGCTAATTACCATTATATATACATACCAAGATTTCTTTACCTCTACTGTATTATTTTTCAGTGTCAGATGAAAATGATACTAGTAGTGATAGTAGTGCTTCTGAAGACAACAGTGATGCCAACAGTGTCAGTGGGGAAAAACACAACAATGAAGACTCAGATGCTACCACAGCTAGTTATTCAAGTCTTGAGGATGAGGAAGTTGATTCAAAGGGTTCAGGTGTTAATGAAGCAGCAAATTTGAGTCAGGTGAAATATACTTCTGAGACAAATGGAAATAGTTCATGTCTTCTCCCTCAGCCACTTGTAAGGCAGCATAAAAGTTCCCAGCAGCAGCAACAGCCAGCTATGTCTTCTTTTGTAGTTAGTAGTTCAGACTCTGAGTCACCAACTGAGCCAATAAGTCAGCAACTGGCAAATGTGTGACTCTGTTACCATCATTTGGACTGAATGTTACTCAAGGTCAATTTTCTTCAAGTTTCTATGATCTATCCTCTATGATGGCCATCTTTCCTTGGGATATAATGAAGACATCTTCATCTATATGTAAGGAGGAAAACTGTTTTTGTGGTTCATTGACTTACCATTTTATCATATTTCATAAAATACCAGTGTTCAAAATTCTAGTTTTCTTTTCAATCAGATTTTGTAATGAAATTGGACCAATATTTTTTAGCGAATTTACTTGAAAATTTATTTGTAGTGATTTAATTAATTGATGAGGTAGATTAAATCTTACCTCTGAGAACATATCAAGGTTATAAGTGTTTATTCTGACTTTGTTTTTATATTTAGATGCTTATTTTATTTATATTTAATGTATGCAATGTGTGGATTTTGATGAAATTGTAATTCATAGAGTGTAAACTTGACTTTTCCAAATTTCACATTTAAAGGTTGACAGGGGTGAAATATTTATTTCTAATAAATATGTGGCCATTTGCACTCCTTTTATACTCAAGCAAATTTTATACAAACTGTAAAAAATGGGTGCTTCCAAATTTTCATAAAATAATATATTTTTGAACAATTTTTAATAAATTTATTTTAAATCATTGTAGCCAGTGAAATTGTTTTTCATCAAGACTAATGCATATGTTAAGATAATATAGACTCTCTTTTCATGTTTAGTTAAAGATATATACAAATTTTTCATTGTCCACCCTGGAAATAATTCTTATGAACTGTTTGCTATAAAGTGCATTAAATAAATTTGGAGTTGCTCTAATTTTATATGTTTTCATTGCAATGTATATTAACATCTACTATCTTTCCCCTACAAATAAAAACTATACCTTTGTAAGATCTTAATTGGTAATGTCCAATCATATCTTCTAAGCTTTAGGATTTTGTAGGTAAGAATACTTCTTCACATAAATTGTACCTAGCTCTATCTCTTACCTTAAAAGTATGATTCAAAAACTTTTTGAATGTATATTATTAGTTATTATAGAAATTCAATTAGAAATGTGCATTACATATTTAAAAACTATTACATTCTCCTACATATTATACAATTATCAATCCCAATAAAAGTTGCTAAATATTAAGATAATTTTAATACTTATTATATTGGGTAAAGAAAGAGGACTTTTCTAAAAGCTATTCTATGTTTGCTGATATGACACTAGCTCATTAGTAGCAGTTGCTATTTTTAGACTGTCTTCCTATGTATACCAGATACAGAAATGCCAAACTGTAGCACTATCTGGACTTTTCATGTCTTCTAGGTTGTAGACCGAAAATATACAGATAGCCAGAAAAATATAAAGACAGAAGGTCTTTATGATATTTTATTAGTTCTAGGTGTCAGGATTTTTAAATGGTGGTAAACACTGTAAAACTATCTATGGTAAAACTATCTATCTATGGTTGTAAAATCAATTATACCCCTACCAAATGTACTTAATGAACTGATTCATCCTCTTTGTTTTCAACTCCATTTGATAAGCGATTATTCTCATCAAAAATAATAAATCAAAACATGGAATAGTTAAAAATGTGTAAATTTATAAATCAGAGAAATAGCAATACAAAAGAAACATATCTTAAGAGCTCTTTCATACTAAACTGTTAAGCAATAGTTAAGTACCATTTGATTCCATTTCAGCACACGAATCAAATTATACTGTTTGATTAGAGTTGGATACTCAGACGTCAGTTGTGTATTTTAAACTGACACTGGAAAAAAATCGCAATATTTAGCTGGAAAATGTTATGTAGGAGTGCTATTGTTGCTCTAATTATAATAAGGAGAAGAATGTTGAAAAAGAAAAGACGGAAATATCATGCCATTTTTTTAAGGCGTCGAAGCCTATGAGCACAGAAATTGTACCTGACTTGTTTTCTTTTATCTTCAACATAGAGTTTACTCCAATTAGGAATAACTACTCCGCAAACATCTTTCCTTGAAATTTTCATGATGGATACGTCTAAATATTCTTTCAAATTTTTTATATAATTGTGGCCGCTTTTCCACTTCTTCAATAAGTCTTTCTATTGAATTTTCTGCTATTAAAGATATACTGACAGAACGCGCTAATGCTCAGCGCGAATTAAAAGAGTCGCCTGAAGAATTGTCTGCAAGACTGAGTGCCGCACATGAATTACAATAATAATTAGTATCTGATTAACAAGTTGGCCGTCTTTCCAATTGAAAGAGAATGTGCTAGTCCATCAGAATTCTAATCGGCCGATTTTAATTGGAAGATGTGCGCCATCACCATCGTCTTCATACTTATTAAGCTACCAATTAAACTGTCGGACAATGTAGTCTGCGGAGGCATCAACTGCCTTTCTTCTTATCGATGTCCAATTAAAATAGTTTTCATGTCATGAATTGAGCTTCTTGAAACAACGTTTCTGAGATTTGTGAACGTTTTGAAACACTTTGAATCCTACTCGGCGGGTTTCCTGGAACGGGAGGGAAGAGGGAAGGGGATTCGAAACAAGAGAGACATGAAAGTAATATATTGAGGTAAACGGGGTTTAGACGAATTCGGCGATTAATGTTGCAGGGTATGTTTGTAAGCCATTAGTAATGGGTTCTGGCTTTTATTTGTGTAGAAGGTTGAACTTACTCCCTGAAATATGTAGAGTACTTAATTTGAGTCGTTCTGAGTTCAGACCTGTAGATTTACTGAAATGCAATTCATTGAAAACGTTTAATTTCATGAGCACGACCAGCGACGGAATTAGTTATGATTATGTAAATAAATTTAAGAATGAAAGGAATCAAACTGAATTGCCAGAAAGTACTTTAACAGAGGGTGTTGATCCAGATACAAGGATAATTAAAGTCTCTATTGTCGGTTCGCCTAATGCCGGCAAAAGCACGTTCATAAACAATCTCATCAACAGAAGGGTATTTATCTTCACTTATTGGATATAAACATATGTTTCCCTTTTCCTTTGCCTGTCTCTTTATTTATAACGAAGCCTTATTTCAAAGCGGGAATTTGAATGCTATTATTTCAGATTTTTCCTGTTTCAAGTAAAGTTCACACTACACGACACAAAGGAAGGGCAGTATTGAATGAAGGGAATGTCCAAGTAGTGTTATTAGATACTCCAGGGCTTGTTGATGCTCAGAATAGTAAAAGGTAAGCATGAGTTTCTGATTCTATATATTACTACTCTTCAGATTACTTATAACACTTTTTTGAAACCAGGCACAATCTGGAGAAGTCGTTTCTTGTAGATCCGGAGCTATCAATTAAAGAATCGGATTTAATTGCGGTAATACACGACGTGTCTAATGCTTGGACTAGAGATCAGTTGGACTTAAAAATACTTAGGTTGCTCCGATTTCATCGAGACAAACCTTCAATATTAATTTTAAACAAGGTTAGTCAGACATTACAAAATATTCTGTGATAATTGAAGTACCAATCTAATCATAGTTTGTGTTGCAGGTGGATGCTATGAAATCGAAACGGATGTTACTTGATTTAGCTCATATTCTAACTTGTGGGTCTTTAAAAAACTTTACAAACAAGAGTCTTGATTATCATGAAGAAGCACTCGATGAGCAAGTCGATGAAAATACCGCTAAATTAAGTAACATTGAGGAAACTGTCGTCAAATCAGACCTGAATGCAAAAGGATGGCCAGAATTTGAGTGCGTTTTTATGATATCCGCTTTAAAAAGAATAGGTGTTAATGACGTGAAGGTGAATTGAGATTTATACATATTTTCTCACAAGGACGTAATGGAGAACGATTTTGGAATGTTTAATGCAAGCATCGATTTCATTCTTTTTCAGGAATTTATTTTACAAAAGAGCATTCCGGGATCCTGGATGTATTCATCCGATGTTTACACCGATCAGAAGTTGGAAGAAATAGTTATATTGGCCATTAAAGAAAAACTCTTGGAATTTTTGCCTCAAGAAGTTCCTTACAACGTCAGAACAAATTTAGAGCACCTACATGTTTCCCCAACAGGTAAGGGGACAAATTTGTGATATATTTAAATGATTTCTGTATAAGAAAAATATTTAAAAAATTGAAAATACTACCACTTCATCATATTATGATATCAATCATGAGAAACATAATTATTTCCATATATTGTCAAAACTTATCAGAATTCCTAAATATTTTTATCGTTGATTTCAATTTCCTTAAATGACAATAGAATAGATTTTTCAAGGATTGCTTTAATTGGATAATAAAATGAATATTCAACCTGTGGTGAAAGAAAATCTTTAGTATCAAGTATGTACATTAAGTATTATCAGTATAAGTATGTATAAATATATTAAGTGATTTACGCATGTATGTGGTATTTAATATGAATTAATCTTTACTTATTCCGTAGAAAAAGATAGAAACTTTCTATAAATTCCATTAGTTGAACTTTGATTTCAGTTCCTAAGAAAGTTTTCATTTTTAATCTCTTTTTAAATTACTCTAATATCTAAATCTAATAATTATATTTTAAGTTATATAATATAAAAATAAGATGAACTCAAAATTGTTGTTTTGAACTTAGGACTTGTAGTTGATGGATTAAAAAATCCTTTTATTATTATTACCTATAGCCATTTTTATAGAATATTCTACTCAAGTAGCTATTTATGCTTTTGCAATTATTGTTCCAATATATGTTTTATTAACAAATATAGTTAGATTTTTAAGTATTTTTTCTCAAAATAAAAGTAATTAAAAATAATAATTTTCAATCATTGGAGGGGTTGTATTAGAATTGGAAGTTTATTTTAGTATTGTAAATTGGTGAAAATCTCTTTTCTAAGAACAGTTTAAGAAGCTGTTTTCTTACCCTCCTAGTCCCTTTCAGGTGAAACACTTGGTATAGAAACTATTTGGAGTTTCTGTTAGACCTAACATCATTCAATTTTCTTTTTAATCACATCCACTCCTTGCCTCTAAAAGGATTCCTTGCAAGTTACTTACTATATTGCTTTGTCCTTGTCACCTTAAATGATCTCTCTGGTAATAATTGCTTCATTGTAGAATGAAAAATAACTAAAACGATTAATAACTAACTAAGATTCTCTCTTGGTGCAAAAAGCTGCCCATTCTTCACAAACATGATGTAATGCAAACAGTATTTCACAGCCCAGTTATAAAGTTATCCCTATCAAGATGTGGATTTTACTAGGTCCCATGAAAAGTATCCTAACAAGGTTTAACTGTATTATACAGTTCTCTATTATAATATTGAAATATTGTCAACAGAACTGGCATCTATAAGTTTCCATTAAATCCTACCCTCTGGTTGAATCAAAAATTGCAAATTTGTTTCTTTTTTTCAGTAATCCTATTCAGCTCTTTGAAACATGCCCCATAATATCATGACAGTCAGCTTCACAAGCTTCATCAATTACTCTATATGTATTAGCAATGAATTTTTTTATTGTTGTAATCTAAGCCGATATTTGCTTCAACAGGTGATGTAATTGCAGTAGCTAATGTCTTTTGTAGCAACAAGAGACAGAAGAAACTTATCATTGGTTATAGAGGGGAAAAAATTAGAGAGATTGCCAAAGGCGCTGAAGAAGCTTTAATGAATACACTGATGGAAAATGTAAGATTGAAGCTCATAGTGGATTGCAAATATTAATATTTTAATCAACCTGTGTCAAGATAATGTTTTAAATTATAATCAATATAATCGACTCCTAACCACATTATTTTCTCTGAAAATACAATTTTTTTACAAATTATTTGTTTTCCAATTGTGTAAGCATTGTCAATAAGCCTCAGAACAAGTTGGTTGCCATCAGAGAAGATTTTTATTTCTTATCAAATTATCTTGTGATTGGATATTTACCAAGAATTCTTTACTGCAGGAAAGTTCTATAAAATATGTTCTTCAATTTGAAATGTACAAATATATTGGGAATTCATTGGGTGATAATTAGAATAGTTTTCATGGATGCTTCAATATTTTTGACAATCATGAATGCAGTGAGGGAGCTTGGTTGTTTGTGTTGTATTTACACACAAAATCATAACTTATTTTCCATCATCACTTGGCTGTGTTTAATGAGCATAGGAGCAACAAAGAAACTTAAGTTGTGATGGATTTTTTTACAACACTGCCTGAAACTCTGAAGTTTATTAATGACTGTACTTGTTATTTTGTTGCTTTTAAATATTTTTCTTCTTAAAATTTGTTATAGATGAACTAATAAATGATTTTCAGGGTTTGCAGTCATTATCAACATCATCACAATGATCAAAATAGGAAATTTAATTGCAAATAGAATATGAATTCAATTTTACCAGAAAATACAAGATATTCATTAAAAGGTGAATTCTTTGGTAGAGGATCTTTCTGGGTTTTTAAGAAAGTGCCATTAATATTATATTAATTATGTTTATTAAGCATAATTGAACTAAGTTTGTTCCATATCTTTCTTGGTAAACATTGTTTGGCCCCCATCTTTTGCTAGATATTTTAACTTCAACTTACAGTACAATTTAAAAAATGTTTTTTGACTGTAAAGCAGAAGCAAAACCTTTAAGAATAAAGGCAATAGCAACACCTTGGACATTTAATAGATATCGAGGTATTAGGATGAAGCAATCACAACCTTGCTAATGGAAATAAGTACAAATTTGACAGATATACAGAATTCTTTAGTTTTGGGCATAAAGATGGTACGAATGAACTCAAATGTAAATTTTTTTCATTAGAGCAATTAAGTGCACAGATAAGCTGCAAAGACAAGTGACTTAACATATATGCCTAAAAGACAAGAACGATATAATCTCACCAATGGAAAAACATGAAACTATTGAAAGGGGCTTATTATTCATCCATACAAAATTTCCCCAGTCTACTTCCGTGGAGGTAATATTAAGAGAAAAATACAGTAAAAGTCAAACGAAATGTAGTAAATTTTGATACCTTTCTTCTTTCACTACTATTTTATACTGCATCCCTCATATTGAAATTCCACAGGAATGTTGGTAATTCTGGGATACCGTTCTAATTCTGTAACTTCACTTCCAAAAGACACTTTTATGCTTAGTCAAACCTTAAGAAATTATTGGCTTGAAATTAAATAGAATTTTTTCCACAAAATTCAATTTTTATCCTTCATGTTTATCAAAACCATAGCACATTACACCATTGTAGATAATCTTCAACCCAAATGAAGCTGCTGAATCTGCTCAGGGTATGCGTATATAACACCTTCTCCTTGCCCATTCTGTTCTTCAGTCAAAATGTTCCCAGCCAATGTGTGAGCTGCTGCAAAATTAGATCTTCATTATAGAGCATCCACAACTTTTTAAAGGAGGGATAACAAATTATATTTTTTAAAATTTAGTTTATTTAAGCATGCTCTAAGTATTTTTATCCATTTAAATATAAAACTGCAACAAAATTTTAAGTTATTTTACAAAGATTCCATAAATGTCATACAGAGTGTTAACTTACAAAATGTGTCCTGAGACATTTCTTCATAGATTTCTCCAAGATTCATGTTTCGATCCCCTTTAGTTGCCTGGAAGAAAAAATACTTAATATGATTCTGCTCTGAACAATAATTCTTGAGGGAAATTAATCAAGGAACAAAAAATTTATCATTGATAAAATTCTGGCAATCTGAAAATAAAATTCATCCTCTGGAAGACACACAATGATTACAAATAAAATGTAGGAAAACTTTTATAACCAACTTGATCTCCTTTGTATCCTGACTTGTATCCTTTGATCATATTTTGGCATGGTTATTTCCCCATTTCTCAAACAAATGTAATCTTTCTTTGGGCTATTATATAAACTTCTAGCTAAAGGAATTGTATGAATTGTATTTTACAGAACTTCTTGAATGATATAACCTACCAGTTAATATAAAGTATTTTTAAGGAAAGCATACTTCTCAGGAGATATAGAGGCTCAAAATAGCAATTCAAATTCCCTACGTTAGAGGTAAAATTTTTCTGTATAGGTACAGCTAGTTCCAAAAAAAACTTACCACCTAAGCCGCAACCCGCATAACAGACGTGAAGCTCGATGAGAGCGAGTCTAGAGTTTTCCACGCATTCTATTGGCTCTTGGAAGGAAGGCGCCTTTTTAAACCGTTGTGAAACGCGTTGAACGTATTTGTACCGTCTTTATTAGCACGAAATCTAGTTTAAATTTAGTGTTAATTTTTACTATGTCAGCAGCATAGTATTAAAAAATGAATGAGAATCGGATCTCCTTATTGCGGCCAGAAATTTCTGCGTAATTCACCTTTTTCTGGAGGCATCGGGTAAACTTACTTTAGCTGCTTCAATTATCCAATGAAAAATTATGTCATTGCAAGATTAAAAAGGATTATATTATTACGTTTTTTATGCTCTTGACGCCTACAGGAAGAACTTTTAAATTTATTTAGAGGAAATTCACGACTATGACTCAAATAGAAAGATGAACGAAAACTCAGCAAGGAGATAAAGAATAATTAGGAATAAGAACACAATCAACTGTATGTCAACTAATTTATGTTGCAGAAAAATTCTATCGAGAAGGGGAGTATGAAAAAACTTCGAAACCTACTGAGGAAAGCAAAGATGAAAAGAAACTTTATCTGGACGAATACACCGAGAAAGAATCATTTTAAGTCAACCTGGTAGAGAGCTCTGAAAATTAGACCCAAAACATATTACAATAAAGTAAACCAAATAAATTACGATCAACTACATCAGATAATTACATCAAATATTATAAAAATTTTAAATACCACCAAATCATATGATAGAAAGTAAAATGTTTATTGGTGTGCTATCATCATTTTCTAAGGTAATTGTTTAAAATTCAAATTGCTAATTTAATATTTTAGAAAATAACATAGGTATTAGAATAGTAGCACAATTTAAATACTGAGGGCTACAAAATTTTTTCACGTATCGAATTAAAAATTAATATACCACGAAATTAACGCCAGCATCTCGTAACATTTTTCCGAAAATATTGTTCATTGCCAGTCCCAGAAAAACTATCCCTTTAATTAAATCAAGTTCATGTTACTTGCAAAATTATGCTGTCCCAACTTTTATCTGATGCTAAATCTCTTTCTTGCCCCGTGGTGCAAATTTTGACTCGATTTCCTCACAGTTGAATTATTCTGCAATACAGAGAAGTATAAAATTTGCTTGATACGACAATTAACAGAGCATTAGGAATTTCAGTATATATGCATCAACATGTCATTCTGTTCTTACTTCCACCAGGCATTCGTGGTGACGGTATCAGATGAAGCATTATGATTTTGAGATGAGATTTGGCTGTTTCTGACAAATTCGCGTCTGAGGTTTTACTAATTCTTCCATGGAGAAAGGAGAACTTTCCTTTCCTCCACCCTGGCCCTAGGAGTATCCCCTATTCATTCCTTTGTTGTTTCTTTTTCTTTTGTTGCGTCCATCGAAAGGTATTGTCTATTTTCTCAAAGGAACCATAAAACGGCCGATGGGTGAAGGTGAACTCCGCTCTGAGAAGAAAAAACCCCTTTTCGGCAGATTGTGGATGGTCGTATGTATCCGGGGTAGCGAATTTGAAAGCGCTAATGAGGATTCCTGACCGCACCCCTGCTGAGCAGGTATCAAAGGTTAGGGTATGGTGGCGGCGACCGATCACAAGTAAGGTGGGAAATGGTGGATCCGCGATTTGTAATCTTCGCCGCAGGTATTCCCTTAGGGAATGAAGATATTCAACTCTATTTTTGAGGTAGACGACCTTTCAGGACTTCTTGCAAGGAATACACTTTAAGATGGTTAAGAAACAACAGTTAGTATGGCAAATCAAAACCTTAAGACTAATTTGCATATTGCATATAAACTCCAGGTTTCCTATACTTGCATATTGCAGGTTTACACGTTAACACCTGGTTTATTTACATTTACATTAATACCCCGCGAGCCGCCGTATGACTTATGTCAGGGGGTGTGAAAACAACCACAACAGGATTTCCAATGTTACTGAAATGATTTTCAGAACTATACGCTAGACTAATGTTTAATAAGACTAATGATTAATGATTGCTGCTTCGGTTTCTGAATGCCTCAAGTAAGATATATAACCCGAATTATTTGAATGGTGCATAATATGTATAATAATTGAAAGAAAAATCACTATCAATAATTATGAATGATGGGTAAAAGGAGTCATGGAAGAACACGTTAAAAATAGAAACCAACGGATGGTAACCGGACTTACATGAGAATATTCCTGTAATTCTCATGATTCATACGTTAGCTGTTAAAATATTCTTGGTTCTATATGTAATCCATTACTCCAACATTCACTCCAAGGACCTTCGTAACACCCTCATCCTAGGCACATCATAATTCTCTACGAACTTTGCGAAGATGTTTTTTAAATTTTTCATAGTATTTTTAAATAGTAATGCAAGGAAGATCATTCCAGTTAAAATAGGACCTTCGGAAAATCTGAATGATAACATAAAGTTGACAATGTTTGGGTGCATCATATCAGAATTAGTATCTCTATATTCTGCTTTTAAAGTGAATGGTATAAACTGTATTAGCTTATACTAAATAACTAATTCAACAACAAAAATGAAAAAATAAGTAATGCTGCCTATCGTCAATTTATATCAATCAAGCTCTTCGTCAATGATTGTTTACTTTATTTATATAAATTGTTTTTTATGCTTTATTTCATCCCTACATTGAGCTAAAAATTTCGTAGTTTGGAATAACTTGAGAAATGAACAACGAACTAGAGAAATGCCATCTAATATTTATTCCTTACGCTTACGAGAACCAAATCGTTTCACTTCTCTTATAACATCTATGATACAAAATAGATAGAGCGTTGAAGATGATCTTACTACATCGACTAAAGTTTCTATTATCATGTCACTAAAATATGAATTGAAACGTAAATATGGAATTTCAGATACTCCGCATATTTAGTGTTGCAGAAACTTAGAGTTTATACGCCGATTACAGATAAATCACATCTCTAAAGTTAGGTAAGATTTAGAATAAAACATTGGCTTGCATAGATAGTAATACCAATGTTAGCAATTTTTATCGGTTTGAAAAAACCGAACTCTCTTTCCAAAATAAATTGCTGATAAGAAGATGGTTTAGGTTCTGGCTTAGTAAACTACTCGAACTTTCTTATAGAATTAAAAGATTGGTACGATACATTGAACATCGCTATTGCATACAATTTCGGAGATCCTGGGAATTACTGATGCATCAGAAGGAAATTTCTGAAAGTATGATAAGCCATGGGCGTTATATCCTGTATATTTGAATGTTAACCATTCTTGACTAATATATTACTTAAATTGGATAAATGAGTAGTTTCTTTGGAGGCTGTCATAAACGGAAAAAATATATGTTGGATGAGAAAATTGAGAAGGTGAGTGAGTGGGTTATACTTTTAAAAGAGGTCGTTGCTCCTACTCAAAGTAACCAATTGGTCAACGAGGAACGCAAGAAATGCCATTACCTATTGTGATTTATCCAAAAATCTGGAATTAACATACCTCTTACACTTTCGGTTGTTAAAGTCATGTGAGTGTATGTATTACTGTTGCCGTCGTTTCTCACTTCCCTATCTCTATCAAAACAGTCCCCCTCTTGAAGTCCTGGTGAATTCATTGCTTTAACCACTTCTTCCAATCACTCCTCTACCTTGCTTTTCAAATTTGTCATGGAATGTGGAGAGATGAAAAGTTTCTCATAGCCATACATTTTAAATACGAAGGAATATTTTCAATATCACCGAGCGATAAATATGTAGATAGACTATTCATACCAAACCACCGCCCATTCATCTCAATCATTAAAATTCTGTCGAAAAAATATGAGAGTTACGTAGGGCCAGCCATCAACCGAGGGGAGCAAAATTTCAACATGAGCCTCATATACGCTTCCCCATGTGATATTACAGGGTTGGAATTACAGGTAAAAATGCCCTGGGAAAAACTATTTCACCAAGTCCCTATCACTTTTGCGTATTTTTAACGTTTTCTACATTATAATAATTGTAAACGTGATAATAAACAGTTGAAATATAAACAATGCAAGTAGTTTTGTATGCATTCAAAATTAATTGAAAATTTTACATTCATAGCTTACAGTAGCATTCAATGAGCATTTTGACAAAACCTCATTCGCCCTATCTTTTTGTGTATTTTAGAACTTGATAAATACGAGAGAAGAACGTTTAAGAACGTAATGGTTTGTGACTGCAACCATTTAAAGAGGAATCCACAGAGGAAATCACGTTTATTCGATTCACACTTCAATGACACCAAAAAAATTCATTTTGGATTCAAAATCAACGTGAAAGATGGTTGTCTCGTATCCGTCATCTTTATTAATTCAGGAAAATCGATCCTAGCACATTTTCTATCAATTGATTTGGACGGTATATTAAAAATACCAACTGCATAGATGATAAAATTTACTGATTTTTTACCGATCGAGTTTTAATTTTGATGCTTATCAAATTAAACAAAATTTATCTAAAATACGCAGAGAATGCCTCAAGACTTCATACTACATATTTACTTATAGATTTTTATGTATTTAAAGTAATAGCCTAGATATGGCCATGAGTTCACCTTACTTTACTTTTGTAGATTGCATTCACACAGGCTGTGATAAAACAGGTGATCGATATGGACTCCTTAGGTATATAATTTTAAAGGCTAATAACTCTTCTCTTGAACGATGTATAATATTATCTACTATTATAATATATAATACGACCCATTATAACCGCAGAGTTTTACAAGCGAAGGCGTCGAATTCGAGGTCTATACATTTTGGGTCCGACACTGATTCAAACTGCGCGGAAATTTTCTTCCTCCCATCTCAGTCCTAAACATAAGCTCAGAGCGGCTCAGAGGCAGATTTTGCAAAAATTTCCTTCGTCCTGCTTGTGCCTTTCGTCTCAGACTCAAATTTTATGAGGGGAAGGGGGTTTGCCTCGGTTTCCTAGGAATAACGGGACCTCGTGTGCGACGCTTCCCTCGGTGCGAGAAGCAAAGCTAGAATATATACTGATTTGTAATAACCATTTTATAATAACTGAATTCTTGCATTACAACATCCATATTGTTATAATACTATTCTGCTACGCCAATGTCACCAAACTAAGGATACTAATAAATATTTGCAATATCAATAATGCAAATAAATCCATTTCAACTCTGCAAGCGGAGCCAGGACAGAAGCAGACTATCTCCTCCATGTTTTCCCTCTCTCTCTCTCTCACACTTCTTAAGGCTCGCTTGCAGGAAACTCACTGCCTGTTATGCGGGTTGCGGCTTAGGTGGTAAGTTTTTTTTGGAACTAGCTGTACAATCCCCAAAATTTTTGATTGATGTAATTATATACACAGCAACAAAAAGGCAATTGCTTCTAATTTTTTACCATCAGACAGATCAATCTTACTTCCTTTTACTGATTTACTTTCATGGAACCAATAGCTGAGTTTTTTTATTTAATTAGCTCTCCCGTTTAAATTAATCTTCTCTATTTCATAACAAATTAACTTTTCAGAAAAGGTTTTTGGTCCGATTAGTTAGTCTTTACACTTCTTGCTGATATTCCATTTTAACTATTATTTTTCCATTACAGAGGGCTAACACAGCTGATAGTTTATCTATCTTTAAAATAAGAAAATGTTCAAATTTCACAACTTACCTCTCTGTATTTCTGTAAGTACAGTTTCAATGGCTCAACATAGTTATCAAACCCAAGATTGGTCATTGCAAAAAGAATGTCCTCTCCATTAATGGTTTTCCGTTTTTCCATATGACAACGATCACTTGCTTCACTAGTGATAAAACTGATAAATTCTGACACACATTCCTGAACACACTCCCTGGCATCTTTTGCGATCTGGAAGAAAACAAGCGAAAAAAATTACATATACGTTTACACTAATGCGCTTATTCAAATACATGGATGTTTATTTTTACGGAATCTTCTTGCAGTTTTAAGGCATCAGTGCAGCAACCATGCAATAAACTAATATCTCTGAAGAGGAAATTGGACATAACTGATAAGGCAAGCTAGAATGCTGAATGAGTGATTTAACGTAATTGAAGGACACATAATAACCTGAACAATAAGTAAAACTTAGCGTAGCACTTGACTGGGAAAAATAAACGTCATCATTCTGCATGACTTATACCTTAGTAGCCTTCATCTTACCACAACCAATGAAAAAAAAAACAAAGAAAAGAACATTTAAGGTATATATTTACTATTTTAAATGGGAACAAAAATATTCCATAGATCAAGATATGGAATGCAAGTTTCACATAGAGAGAATGATTTTTACAAGGTAAGTAGAACGATTAAATATTAAGGTTAAAAATAGAATGTTTACATTCATAATACAACCACAACAACAAAGGAATAGTGGAGTTAGTGTTTCTGAGATAATTGCTGAATAAATAAATATATATATATATATATGGCACAATTTAACTCATTTTACGGTGCTTATGATCTATGAGCCAAATATAATAATATCACTTGCGCTACTGATTGTTTCGTTTAGATGTATTATTTCGCTTGCAATAAAGTCACATTTGATCAAACAATTGTATACTTTAGTAAACAAACGACCTCTTCTACACAAGAATAATAGAATAAACGCATGAACATGAAAGAATTATAGGAGTTACAATACCTTCCCCGTCTCGGGTATCGCCTTTTTCATTATTTTTGCAACATTAGCAATCGGAAGAAATCTGTCTTGCTCCCTCAACGGATGGGAAAGTTTATCTCCTCCATCGTGGTTAGAATCATCGGTATTTTCGGCCGTAAGTTGAGCATCAGCATCGTCTAATAATATAGAGTAATTAGTAACTTCTTACAAATATAAATATCACACGCAAAAGTAATTAAGTACCGTCAGCATCTCCGTGAACAATGTACGAATCGCCAGTGAGGAAGGAATTTCCGAGATCGTCCCCACTTTCACTATTTTCCATTTTAATACTCTTTAATCCTCTGATTCGGACAAGTCACTGCTTTGCTAAGAATTCTAGAAATATCACAACATCAGTAACAAACGATACGCTTTGCTACCTTGTTTACAGAAATTTTCTTACAGATGAGGAACGATTGCCGCTACTACGATCTCAAAAATAGCGGGAAACGGTTATGAATCCAGTTGCATTCTAAAGCATTGATAGTCATAATTTCGCAGAGACACTTTTGTCCTTTCAGCATTAAATCTTAAGTTACACTGTAGGTGCAATGGATATACAGCATAAAGCTAAGACGAAACAAAAAATTTCCCCTAACTTGTCTGAATTTCCGCACGATCTACATTTTTATCAAGCTGCCCCTTCGCATGAGATTTCTTTAGTGGATTTTTACGATTTAGCATTTAACAGGCTGAAAAGTATGGTTCATATGTTCATCAATATTGTTTGAGTTGAATCTACTGCATTTTTAATTTAAAATCATTTTTAATTCTCAGTTTTACGCTTAATCGAGGAAGTTACTCTTCGGGGAAAGAACAAATACTCAGAAGATTGGCGAAACTCTATAATAAATGAAATAAGGAAATTTGGACTCAAGAAACTTGCTGCCTTGGTGAGAATAGATTATTTTTCTAGGTTATAAAGAATTGCGATTGCGTAACTTCAATTTCTTAAGCTTTTCCCACACTCTTCGGTTTTGTAGTTGTGGTGCTATACGTTCTGCTTCTCGACGTTACGTTTAGACTTATGAAAGCCTTTATCCATACATAATTTTTTACAGCGAGATTTTAACCAGTTGGTTTATGAATCTGACTTATAGTTAAAGTGTCCCGACAGCTATATTTAATTTTCTCCTTCTGCTAATGTAATTTCTTGGCAGAATATAAATATCAGATTTACCTACCATTTGAATAAAGACGTTTACTCTAATTGGCTGTGAATATTTTCTTATATATTTCTGTAGTTTACTTCAGTTTCAGATATCATAAATGATTTTAATACTTATTTTTTATCTTCTCACATCTGCGAGCAAGCATGATAAACTAATTTTTAATGATATATGATAACTCAGATAAAATATTCCATATTATACATACAGTATACAACTGTTACGTGTTACAGTATTCGTCATCTGGAAGTAATACCACAGTTGATGAGGCAACTCGAAGAGAGGACAACGTTTCTCACTATCTCCTACGACTGGCTTACAGCGTTTCTGCCAAACATCAGCCTTGGTTTATCAGCCGAGAGATTGACTTGTTTCGCCTTCGTTATGGCTATCTAAGCCAAGAAGGTTTGCACAATTTCGTCCTGTTCAACAAATTTGATTATGTCGCCGTAAGTTTTCAAAGTTTTATGAAATATCGTACTATATTTAATTTAGCAATTTTCTATCTAGGTGGTTTTTTGAAATGATGTTTATTGGTAATTTTTTTCTATTCCAGTTTTGAGTCATACTTGTGGTCTCTTTCGATTTTATTCTCAATTAACAATGTCGCTGAAAGTAATTATTTTTTCTGGCAGATATCCAATGAAGAGAAAATGCAGATAATGAACCAACTTGTTCAGTGCAGCTCAGGAGTTTCTGCAGCTGAAATAGACTCGAATGAATACTATAAAGTATCATTCCAAAATGTACCTGAACTTGTTCGCCAGAGAAAAGTGTTATTAAAAGATGGTTTTGCTTATGTTGCAGCATCAGATCTTGTTTATTTCTTCACCCAACTTTATCGTAGTGTGCTCAGCAAAGGCTTACAGGTATGAATATAAACCATTGTTTATAAATATTTTTCTATAAAAAGTAGAATTTCAAATATGGAGTAGTGGAAGATTATCCACAATAGTTGACGCTAATTTCCAGATGTGATACTAATTTTTGATTAAATATTTCATTGTATTTAATATCATTTTTCCCATACTATAAAGATTCAGGACAGTAAAATTCCACATGATAGGCCACCAATCTAATTTATTATGATGATATGACTTGACTGAAATTTTAATCAAGTTGATGTTTGTCATTAAATATTTAATGTAATTTAGTCCTTAGCTCGCATTGCACCACTTCTGGATAGAGATACTCGCTTGGCACCTCTTTTTAATGGAATCCATGACATTTACATGGGGCGGGATTATTCCAAAAATCCAGATGATCAGGCTGTTATCCAACCACAAGAAATCGATCAGGTAATTCCATACTTTTAATAAGAACAGTGAAGGGTTTGTTAATATCTATGGCTGGAAATAAAAATTTTGAATTATGTTCTTTCTGAGAATATTTTCTTCTCAAAATGCAGCTTGCCTTGGAATCCTTCCCTCCATGCATGCAACGCTTACATGGCATTCTCAGATCATCCCATCATCTTCACCATTTTGGGCGCCTACGTTATACTCTCTTCTTAAAAGGTGCTGGACTCCAATTTGACGATGCTGTGAATTTCTTCAAAGATGAATACTGTAAAGTAAACCCAGATAAGGTAATATCTCTTCTTTTAAACATTATACTTTTATTATCTATATTATAGTAAAAGAAATTTGAGCTTTGGAAGGGCTGATTTAACCACCAGAATTCAATTGTGACATAATTTTTAGTCTGATACAAGGAAAATAATATAAATAGTTCTTTAGCTTCTTTGCCTTTTCGTATGTCTGGAAATTTGTTTGTATACAGTAGTGTTCAAAATTGATACAAAACACTGATTTCTATGAGCGATCACATAAGGAACTACCAGTGTCTTTGGTAATTAAGGTAACACTGACCTTTAAATTCAGTCAATTTCTTAAATGAATTAATCTGACATGCTGTATAACCTTCTCACCCACTGCAACTTGTGGCATGCAGAGAAAATGGGCTGATCATTTGTAGACATAGGGTTCAAGACGGTCCCCTTGTTGTGTTTTATCTATCTCTGATCTGTAAGTGCTTTTAGAGGCAGTGATAAATTTTTATTGTTGTAATCTACTCAAGGGAAGGATTGAATATCATATGTAACCATTAACTACAGAACTTGAAATGATAAATGCTCAATAAGAGAAATATAGAGTTTGATGATATATTTAGTTTCTTGATATGGCAATATCAGTCTGTATGTAATTCATATATATTCTTGTTGAGATGTTGTGAAAGATCTTCTAGGCTAAATAAGTGAAGAGGATAGGACACATTTACTATGGTGGTACACCCTAATTTGGTATTAAAATTGTAGGATAAGTTCACACCAATGGGTCTCGAGCCAAATTATGTCATTATATAATTAATTTGCACTTACAATAACAATTATTATTATGCAAATTTGATAATCAAAAATAACCTAATAATATCTGTAATATCTTTGTTTTATTTTCTCCAAAAAGGTGTATTATTACTTACTATTACTATTGCTTTCCAAATCTATGTGCAAATTCAATGTTCTGCTTGAGATACAGGTCAAAATAAGTCATGCGGGTATGGTGTTACTGAACTATTTGGCTAGCCAGGTTAACCAATAATAATATTTTAATGAAAACAAGTCACCTTTAAGCTGAAACTATGCATTTTTGTTGTATATATTTCAATCATTTTAAACCACAACAATATTTTGAACAATTTTATTTTGTTTTCATTTCTAACACAAAGAAAAATTAGAAATGGTAATGTTAACCTTTCCAATCAATTCTAAACTCCTGTATACCTAGATATTGTTTATGGCAGCATTAGTCAAATATGTATGGTTTATAATTCTTTTTTTTCAGTTTGAGAAAGAATATGCTTACACCATCAAACATTCATATGGAAAAGTTGGCAACTGTCGAGACTATACTCCATACAGCTGCACTAAGTTGATTACAGATGCTCCTCAGGAAGGTAGCTGCCCTTTTAAATATGACACTCGTCAAAATCTTCATAAGTGGCTGTCTTCTCTGGGAAGTAATGTTCAAGGTATGTGGACAGAAGATTTAATAATAGTAATATCTTATTTGCCCGAAGATCAATACAAATACCAAGAGGTTGTAAATGATATAAGGCACGTCAAAAATAAAACAAAAATTCAGAATGCTGAATTCAGTGTACAAAATTCAAAAAAGAAAACTTTGTAGTATAATATTCAAGATACATAAATTAAAGAAAAAAAGCTTAACATAAGATTAATCATAATAAAATTCATAAATCAAACTTTTAAGTACAGAAATCATATTTTATGGATTTAAATACATGATTAGTGACACAAAATTGATGATATAGAATTCAAATGAAAATACTTGAAACATAAATTCATAGTAGATAATTACAGATTGAGATGTTGTATTATAAATATCTAGACCTATGAAACAGAATTATCATTCACGAACTCGTGATGGAATAATATATACTTTAGACTGTAGGAATGCTCTGAGTTCACATTTTAATTCATGATGCAATTTAATTCTTTTAAATTTTATGGGGAGTTTATTAAATAATAGTAAGCCCATATGTTTGGGACCAGTGGCAGATTTTTTTGTGTGAATGTATGGTTGATGAAAATCCCCAATATGTCTGGTAATATGATGGTGTACATCAGAGTTTTAGATATATTCGTTAGAATTAGCTTTTGCATTTAGAACTGCTGTCATTATGTATATACATGGTAATGGTAGAATTTTTAACTTATTAGAATAGGGTTTACAAGGCACTTGGTAAGGAGCTTTGGCGATTAGTCTTATAGATCCTTTTGAATTCTAAAAATTTTGCCTGCATGGGGGGAGGAACCCCAGAAGAGAACACTATAAATGATGTGAGAGTAAAACAGTCCATAGTATACATGGGTGGTCTGAAAAGTTTCCAACATTTTGCCATTTCTCAACATGTTTTCTGAAAAATCTGGGGTCGGAAACTTTTCAGACCACCCTCGTATATATTACAGAGGACATCTATAGATACAGTATTGCGAATAGTGTGAATAAGAAAACAATAGTAGCAGTAGTTTCTTCGTTTCCATTAGCTTCATTTGTGATTGCTCATTGTTTTTTCTCATTCTTCTCTTCTCATTTTTGCTCATTTCCCATACTAGTAGAGTTATAAGAAATAGTTTGCAAAGTAATTGACATGTAACCTGGAAACCCCTAATATTACTTTGCAGAGGCATAACCCATTTATTTTATTGTATCTGATTTGCTAGGAATTTTCCAATGTTTAAAAGATGCATTTTTATGTATGTGTTTGCCAATCACTTAAGTTTATTATTTATCTTTTCTACAGGGGTTGATGCTCAAAGTATATTGCAAAGTGTTGATAGTGAGCAGTATGGACATGCTTGTACAAAGTACTTTGAAATGATCCATGGTGAAGGGCCTGAATCCATAATCTGCCATCCAAATCAGTTCTTTGAAGAAAGTCATCGCTTGAGAACAGGAAAGGAGAAAAAAGATACTGGAAAGACAAAGAAAGAGAAAGCTCCTGTGGTTTCCAGTAAGGAAAACAATGGTAAGATTTCCTAGTCATTTTCTAAAGACATATTCCTACTGTTTTGCTCAACTGGTGTACTATTAAGGTGAATTAATTCTTAATGGTAGGGTAAACAATAATCATCCTCTTGCAATAAATTTTTTAAATCCTTAATCAGTGCAATAGAGGTGCTTTCTGAGAACATTCACAGTGGAGAGAGCACCTATGAGTGTGCTCGTAAAATATTGTCTTAAAATTGGAAACAACTCTCCCCACCTCATAGTAGATTAAGAAAAATATAATCCCCATTTTGAGCGGATTATGTTGGTATGCTTTATTTGCATTTACTTGAAAAAATTGCATTTTTCTGCAGGTGTCCAAATTAGTGTTTAAAATGGTGGCTAAAATAAGCACTCTGGCAATAAAGTGTGAAACTATTAGTAAGGTGTTTGTTCTATATTCCAACACTTCCAACTACAGTGGGAACCTATGTCCATCCCACTAAACAGCTAAGATGAAAGCAATTATTAATAATTTCACTGTTTCTGTGTATCAATAATGGTTATACATCTAATTATTTTATTGACCCTGGAGGAAAAAACAAAATTTTGCTGAAATTTACATGACCACTCCTTGGGATTCCTTTTCTAGAGTTAATATGACACTGAATGAACCTGTTCACTAGCATGGACATAATCTTTAAAGCTCTTTTGAGGAAATATACCCCACTGACTTCTTCATTAAAACTCCTTTCCTAGAACATAAAATCAGTTTTTCCTATGCAATTTTCCTGTATTTTTTGGTTTGTGCTGTTTTCTAGAATCATTTAGCAATCAGTTGCATGTATCTATTACATAATTATTATTTTTTCCATTCTGGAGGTTTATTTTTCTTATAATTTATTATTCTATATTTTATTATTTTTATAGATTTTTCTGACCTGTTTCATTTGATCATAGCTCTATTGTTCAAAATGTTTGCTCTTAATTTTGTTCTGAACTTTTATAAGCCATCCTTTTACATTTAGTGATGAGGAAAATTATTGCTCAAACATTTATTTTTTTCATATATTAGGTCCTGAGGAGATGGAAATTGACCAAGTAAAGGACTTAGGAATAAAGGCTGAAGATTTTGAAGATTGGGAAGATAATTTGTAAAGTGAAAAAAATTTATTCAAATATTATTGTATAAATTATATTTCTGTTTTATATGCATAGAATGTGTTTTATTTTTATGTACTTATTTATATTTATTATAAGTACTTATTTATAATTTATGGAAGAAATATTTCCTTCTGACTTTAGATTCTTTCTAAATAACAGCAAGCTGCTTGAAGGGTCTGAATTTCATATTTTTACAAGCAATTTAAATATCTAGAGAACAATCTCATTATAACTTCTTCTCCTAAGGAAAAAATATTATTTTCAGTCATTCATGTATTACTGGAAGCTGTAGAACTAAATAAATAAATTACATTTTAAAAATAAACTGGAGTGTCTATTCTCAATTAACAAGTTTTCATGCATATTGAAATGATGATTCTATCCGTTACAGTGAATTATTCTCCATTAAGTCCTTGAATACTCTATGCTGATATGGCAATCAATATAGTTAGTTAACTAACTTCTTGCAACTTTTCTGGTGAACTTGCTGAATGCAAGACTTCCTCAATACTTATGTGGTTTATGATAACATTGGGGAGAGAAGGTAAATGTAAATGAAAAAAATACAATTATATCAAAACTCTCTTAACTTAGAAGAAAAAATACAAATAGATTATATATTGGAGCTGTATAACTGAAATGAAATTCTCTTCTCTTAAAAGCAAAGTAAATTTTATTGAATTACTGAATTGAGGAGATATAGGGAAACCTCAGAGAATGAAACTCCTATTAATGAAAAATACAATATATATATATTGGAATCAACAATGACATAAGGAACTCATCGATTAAGTCATACCTCTAAATTATGGGGTTCCAGAATTTTTGAATTGTTGTATTTTGGTTTAGTCCCTTCAGGAAGCAAGGGATGTGTGAGTTGAAAGAAGTTAGGCTGACATTCATTATTTAAAGAAAAAAATCATTTGAGGAACAGTGAAACCTAATTGATAGTTAAAATATATACTATAGTCATGAATAGCAAAGATGGCTACAGAAATTTCTATAAATTGTTCCCAGACCCAGGGAGTGATAGAATTGCTATCAGAACTCCCAATTTATTTTGCGTTAAAAGTTTTTCAACATGGAAGACTGTCAATTTAGTTATCTTACAGATTTTTGAATTCAATGATAGAAAAAAGCTCTTGATTGGAGATATTGTGATACTACATGTTGAGAGTATTCACATGAGCTTAAGCTGGCTTTTCTGGTTTTTTCCATTAATTTTATCCTTTGCTTTCATGAGTTCTAGTGAAAACATTCTACTTTATGCCTATGCATAGTTATCAGCTTATAATATCTGGAAGCCTAGTTAAGGAAGTATTGTCTTTGTAAAAAGAGTGGGTGTAGATTAAAATAAGGTATGCAGTTTATATAACTAAATTTTGCATTTCACATGGAGTAAATAAGTAAATTTCATTTAGTCTCCTAAGATGCCTTTCAGGAAAAATTTTGGTGTTGTAAATCAGAAATTTCTCACCTTTTACCTTCATTGGCCCTTATTGTGCAGCATATTATATATTTCCCTGTATTTAAAAAATTTAGCAATTTAAAATTATAATCTCAGATTCATAGATATAAATATCATAGTTTTTCATTTTCCATGGTAAATTCTAATGAATATTAATTTTTGTCTCAGTTATCAAGCTATAGGAATGAGTTTAAAAAAAAAATAACGAAAAATAAGCCCCATACTTGACTACCTGGATGAGCGGAGTAGATCAAGGACCCACAGGGTGGCCCGCAGGCCTTGGAGGGTAGTCACTTTTGTTGTGAAAATCTATTTTTTGTAAGATGATTATTTCTTTTAGATGTGTGTCTAATTGAAAGAGAAATTCTCCCTAAAGTATAATTAAGTAATTCACGACCTACTAAAATTTATTTTTACTCATAAAAAATAGTACCTCTAATCCACGTTTCAAATCTTCCCATCCCACAAGAACCATCCGAACTTCCCCCGCTTGCCCCCGTGGGCATGCGCATCTACATCGTCATGCGTTTAGGAGGGTCGTAAGGGTGGGGGGAGACCAAAATTAGACCCTGGATGGCTTGATGGATAGTGTATTACGGTAGTCAGCGTATCTTGTGTTCGATCGAAGTCTGTGAAAATGGACCAGAGTTCTGACTCGTAATTCTGTAAATTGCTGTCATCAAGTGAAAAATTTATTTGTGAAAGAAATATTTTACAATGTTTGCCGCATTAGGGATCCATTCTTTTCCGACAACGAATGGAGAGCAGCTTTGCCACGCCCGTAATCTCTCTCGTATGTTCAACCCCCGAATGCTTTTCGTGTTATTGGTTTATTTAGTAATACGGTATCATATAGAGATTCTTTCTTTAGTTGTCATCGCATAAATTTCCTTCTATGCTCACATTGCATTCAGCAATCCTTACTTTATCGAAATAAGTGTTTACGTCAATGAATCCTACGTAACATAGATTCATCGTGGAACGTTTCAATTAAAATTCTGGATTCTGATTTTCGTGAAATTTTTGTTTACTTCAAAGCATGATAATGTCATTGTAATACTTCTTTTGAAGTGTCTTTCATATTTTCATTGGTAAAGTAGATATGTACATGGTTATCATTCTCAAATTGTTTTTCAGTAGTTAAAAGTTCTTATTGATACCAACCGCTGTAAAGGATTATTTCAATTAGTGGCAAACGCTGTTGTAGATTTAAACTTCAAACTTTCATTAAATACAAAACAATTTTTAGAATCATTTAACTCAACTCAATTCCTCATTGAAGCAATTCCAAGCTCATCTGCCTTACTAATTAAGTCATTAACAGTTTAGTAAAATTATTATGCTCTTATAACTCAGATCAGATCATGAAGATCCTGGGCTTCATGAGGAGAGTTTGTGAGGACTTCGATAACATAACTTGCTTTAAATTACTGTACTGTTCCCTTGTAAGATACCAACTTGAATACTGTTCAGTTATCTTTAGGATGCCCCCTTGTAACTTCTCTGCTGACCATATTTTTATCTGTCTTCTAATTCTTAGTTGGTTCATCTTCCCTTCCATACTACCATAATTTTATTTACATGCCCCATCTTAATTTGTATGCAGAAAAGAAACATTTTAATGAAATTAATGTTGCTTTTTATATTATAATGTCTATAATGATTCTGTTTCATGAAATTTATTTATGCTTTCCCCTATCAGGCGTTCTTTGTCCACAAAGTATACCCTCTGCTGAAGATGAGGGTATAGAGGAGGAATTAAATCGAAGTCAATTAGATGGTAAGCTTTCAGTGCAGCATACTGTATTTCTCATTTTCTGTTGGTCGATTTTTATCTTGAGTAATGTAGTCTTTGTTGCTTAATTTTGTTTATGAGAAATAATTATGTCAACTGTTAATATGCAAAAGTAAAATATAACTGGGCTTATAAATTTGATGCATTGATCTAGTTGTATATGGTTATATTTCACATATTCATTGAAATATCAGAACAGAGGTATCAAGTTTTTCCTGTTGTTTTTGTGATTATAGTATGGATAATTTGCTCTTCCATTGCTGAAATTGTTTTATCTTTCATTTCCGCTGTACTTATCCATAAAATAACAACATAGAAAGGTAAATAAATGCATGGGTACAACATAGACATTGCAATGTTTTGATTTTTATGATGCAGAGTTTCAAGTATTTATCTTGACCACTTAAAAAATTGTGGTTACTTTGTGAGTACAGTATATTTCAACCAATTTTTACTGTACTTACAGACCCGAAGCTTCAAATAAGCAAGAGAATTATTCAGATATCAGTGAAACGAGACCCCGATGGAAGCCTTGGTTTTACTCTCTGTGGAGGTGCACACCCTGAAAATTCTGCCTTGGGACGACCTCTCTTTATCTCACACATTCGTCGAGGAGGACCAGTACAGAGGTAAAACAGAATAAAACTTATCAGTCTATGCATATACGGCTGTAGGTCCATGGCTAGCCAAATTGATAACAGGTTAACCCTTGGTGAAACACCCTTATATTTACTTTCCATGGGGCCCATGATAAGGAACTAGCAATGTAAAAAAATTGGGTAACTACCTGAATTCACTGGTAGCAGGTGTAACGTAGTGTAGAGGAACCAATAAAGCTAAATTGAAATTGAAACAAAGTGTCGAACTAACAGTGCCTCTTGGTTAGATCAAGGCTTTATATGGGTTATTACTAGGCTTACCATTCACCCTGTTTTTATATTTAGATTTAGATGAGTATCCAGCAAGCTGCCAGTCGCATATGGCAGGGGCAGTTTTCACTGAGGCTGTCCCAGTTTTAAATTGTGGTCTCAGTTTTAACTGTGGTCAGTTTTTCAGTTGTTCATTTTGAAGGAAAAATTCCGAGAAAGAATATAAGGAACAGTGCAGAGGTTTAAAAAATCATTCAAAGGCATATTTTTAAAAATGTTGTGCTGCTGCACACACTTAAAATTGCTTTAAAAGTATTTGAAATTAACTCAGAAAATGTTTTTAGGCAACACACTTTTCACTTTCTGGCCATAAAATTATGGTAACCTTACAATTAAATCCCCACCCAGGGATGCTAATATTCATATTTGTACTTCAGCTGCTTCCTATCTCATCCTTCTCTTTCCACCTAAGCAGTGACTGAATTTTTGTGACTCTGGATTTCCTTTTTGATCACCATCTCTCATATACTGATCTCTGGCATATATTTTATCCTTTCCCATGTTCAACAATAGCCACACTCTCTCATTGGCTTTCTCATCCTCTTATAATTTAATCTTCATGTAGGTAATACTTAGGATTTAACCAGATCCTGATTTTTGATGTAATTTTGGAAGAATAGTTCTAATCTACTCATATTGTAAAAAGTTTTCTTCATCAGTAGCAAACCAGGATTCACCAAATTAAAATGAATGTGTGGAAGTTAATTCAGCTTATGAAAAATTTATTTGGCTTTCTATTTGAGGAAGTTTTTCTGTAATTGTGAATTGGTAAAATATTTTAATTTGCAATCTTGGTTTTGACTTTCAGAGAAGGTTCAATTAGACCAGGAGATCGCCTTCTAGCTGTGGATGGTCATTCACTAGAGGAGTCATCCCTTGCAGAAGCACAATCACTCCTGCAACAGCATTGTCATTGTGAAAAGTGGAAGGATGGAGAGGACAGTATTGATTGCAATCAAGGAAATCATGTATGTCTTTTAGAAAATTATTGAAAAATTTAAACCTACATTAAAGATGAAGAGTCATGCACTAAGATGAATTGATTCTGATGATATCTTCTATAAGATTAAAATAAAAACAGTTTGAAGATTAACAGATAGCAAATGAAGTTAACTATGCATTTGAATTCCTGAAGAAAATCCAATTATCCCTTATTAAACAACTGATATACATAATATATATCTTTATAGAATAGAAAAGCATTAGTTAGTGATATCATTACCTAACAAAATTTGTTGTGTTATATGTCAGAATGTTCTTTTCTGTATTTTTAACTTTTCTGATTGCTTAACTTTTAGGCTTGTTGTGTTGGAGATTGTTACACATTGTTGGTTATAGAATATGATGTTGTGGAAAGGAAAGGAGTATCTGATATACGTAGACCATTGTTAGTTGAACTGCAGTTGGATCACCCTGATGAAGAGCTAGGATTGTCTCTAGCCGTGTTACCTGAAGATTCAGCATTTTTACCTCAGAAGAGATCTGCTGCTCTCATAGAAGCAGTTCGTCCAGCTAGTATAGCAGAAAGGTTTCTATAGCTTCTTTTTAAATAATAATTTTTTATCCTAAAAATAACAATCTATCAATATTACTATTTTATTTACTATTCCTCTTTGTAAGAAATACTATTACATCTACAACAGTTTTGACTGTTTGTACTAGTTGAGTTCTAATATACTCTGTTCATTCAAATTTGAATTTCAACTTGGTAATTATTTGCCTAAGTGGTGGTGATATTTCTTATGTCATTGTAAATGCTCAGTTCAATATTTATACTCAAAATTATAAATAGACCCAAAGAAAAGTCTCGATTTAGGTAACATGATACCTTTTTAATGATCTGTATTGACTTTACTTAAAGGTGTGGTGCTCTCCATGCAGGGGATATTCTTCTTTCAATTGGAAGGTTTCATCATAAAGATGCTGACTGGAAAAGAGATGAGAACTTTGTCTCAAGAATGGACAGTTTAACAATAAACCAGTCTGTGATTATTCATATTGAAGTTTTACCACTTTCCCAAATGGACAGGCCCTCTCAGAACACAAACAGTGATTGCGAAAGCAATGAAAGTAAGCAAGGTAATAGGTTTAATTTCTTTTATTTAAGTTATCACGTTCAATAAATCAGTATTAATCAAGGTAAATATCATATTGGCATCAAATCTCTTCTCCATTGCAGTCATGCAAAATAAGATTTTTTTTACCCAAGGACTCTGATAGTGATTATTTTTATTATGAGATTCTGATATTTAAGAAGATTTCCTTTTGAATCTTTAAAAAATATATTCACAGAAAATTGAATGAGGACCCATGTAATTTGACCATTGCATAACTTATTCAAAGTGAATATTTTAACAGGTGCCTTTGATAGACAAGTTCCGGTTGTTGATCTGCTTCAAGCTGGTGATTCATATGGTGCTGATATTGTCAGTCAGTCTCAGTGTGACATGAGCAGTAATAGCAGCAGTGGAAGTCTTGTTTGGAATAATAACGTATCTCAAAGATGGACTCAACCTCCTCCAATTCTGCCACGAAAAGACTCCACTCTTAATGCAAGACAGTTAGTTGGTAAGGCAACAATTATGATGTACATATATTTCTAAATAAATCCTTAGCAGTAATAAATGTTAATTGACGTTATTTCTGACAATTTTCTGTTAAAGTGAAGCCCAATTGATTCTGATAACAATATTTTTGTAATACCGAATAATCTTTTTTCATCCACTGTAGAGCTTCCAAGTTCAACATTGCATTTTACAATTATTTTTTTCTGCCCCAAAATCTGCCACTTCTCTCAAATTTTAATGTAAAATCATTTTTATCCATAAACTTGTAATATTCTGGTTTTTTAACATCCTCTAGCTTTGGATGAAATTCTAACTTAGCTGTAAGAGGTTGTCAAAGATGGTTGATGTTTGAAATAAAAGTCATCTTTCTATTTTCCCACTAGCACCAACAATTTGTTTCTCAGTCATTCAGATAAATTTGTTGCAAATGACTATTTAAATTCATTGCATACATTTTGTAACAATAATAATAATATGAATTCCTTTAAATGTAGGAAATTTGTTCGCATTATGCAAACACTTACATAAGTGGTAGCTGATGTTTATATAAATTCTGTGTTAACTGAACTCCTGTTAATCGTGAGATATCTTTATAGATTTTATTAATAGGAGTTCAGTTATGCTTCAAGTGTTTTCCTCTTTGAAAATCATTTGGGATTAATTATAACCTATGCCATGTTTATGTTTTGATCCTGAAAACTTATGAACACATGGAATATATTCATTACTGTTTATTAGTTATAATTTGTCTCATATGTAATAAATTTATCTCAAATAATACTCTGATTTTTCATGCCTCCAGTTCTTCATTATTGGTGAGTACTTAAAGTATTTCAAATTTTGTAAAAATGTAAGCTTTACAAACAGTTTCATGTATATATGATAAAAATATACCCATTGGCCATATTTTAAACACTTAATTCTATGTACTATTAGTAAATGAAACCTACAAGGATATTCTGCACAGTAAAATATATGTTTTGCTTTTATTTAAATTTAAACTGCCAGAAATGAATCCTCATAAAAGTTAAAGAATAAAGAGATTGTTGTAACTGACACATCTTTTTGTAGATAAAGGAATTTGAATTTGGTCTTTTATATGTATGGTATATATATCTAAAATGTTAAGACTCTTTTACTTAAATAACCTGGCCTTAAGATTTTCTGTAAGGAATTTCATCATTTCTATTCTGAATTTTCACTGCATTTGGAGTTTCACATGTATTATGTAATGGATAACACTCCAAGCACTTTACACAGGGGATAAAGAGAGTACAATCATGCTCCTCCTCACTCTGAAGTATGTTTTATATCTCTCTACAGGGCATTGGTTAAGGAGAAGAGTAATAAAAATTGCCAGCACAAGAGTAGGAATAAATTTTCCAAAGCAGTATGAAATTAAATGAAATTAACTTTCTAAATGTTACTTATTACTCAAAATAAAATATGGATGAAAGAATAAAATGTTAACAGCAAAATCTATCATCATAAGGATCTTTTATATTTTTCATCTTATACACCTAAGAGAATGAAAATTTAGAGTTCGGTTCTGAAAATCATTTAGGCCTTGGTGTATTGATTAGAATTTTATTATTTCTGATACTTTAACATAAGAAGTTTTCGATAAAAGCTGAAAGATATTTTGAGGGAAATCCCAAGAAACATGGAAATAGTCAGTGCTTCTGTCTTAGCTGATATGAATATAACTCAATCCTCTTTAAATCTGTACTTTTTTTAGAAATATATTTATTCTAACAAATATCATATGACTGTTGTTCAATGCCTTTGTATACAATTTACAAATTAGGGGAATATGAAGTTTCAGTACTACAGTTTTGAATAGCAATCATGTGAAAGTGTTATTAGATTAAATTTTTAGTTAACTTATGTTGTATCTTTCATTTTATAGCAGTGTAGCCAACTCTTGTATATACAAAATAATACTGTTCTTTTAACCATGTAAGATGAATTCTTTTTAAAGACTCGCATTTGTTAATTTTAAAATTTTATTATTTGTGTTACACTCATACAAACTTTAATTATGCCATTTCTCTCTGTATATTTTATCAAGGTTGCGATTCCTCTGAAATTCATGATGGAACTTGTGAGGAAATATCAAATCTTGAAGCCTTTCTGCAATCTACAAATTTCAGAGATTCCAATGATTCTGAAAAAATGATCCTTTGGCAGAGTAAAAGCCCCATCCCATATGATACATTTGACTTAGAATGTGTTCATGACAGGTAAATATTCACTAATGATATCTATTAATGTATCACAAGTGAAAATGGAACTTAGGAATTCTCCAAGTTATATTTAAGAAACCACTGCTATTTTATTACTGCTACTTTTCCTCAGATTTAGCCTATGTCACTATGAATATATTTACATTTATAAAAATCATATGGTTGCTGGTAAAAGATATGAATATTTTAGGAAAAAGATTTCTTAGCAATAGATATGTAAGAGTGATTATCATATATCATATGGAAATGCTTTGGATTACATTCCTGCTTTAGATTGCATACCTCTATTTTTTTACTGCATGATGGTATTCAATTCAATTTATTTCTCTCTCCTCACTTAAATTAGCTATAAACATGCTTTTTGATATACAGAATGTGTTTTTCACTTTCATTTTCTCCGTCTACATCATGTAGGTAACATACTTGAATTTAAGACGTATTTTAACGACTGTATTCTAAAGTTAGTACTGGAACACTTACAGAATTTTATATTTTAATAATTAAATTTTCCACTTAGTTAAATGCTATTAATAGTAGTAAAGTATATAGAAATTGCATTATTACACTTAATTTTATTCTCCATGCACCCTGATGTGAGATAAAAAATGTTAGATTTTACGACTTTTCAAATCAACCTCTCTAGCATTTTCATTGTGTTTCTGTCTTTACTAAAGTTTTCTGTGTCATTTCTTGTAAGCTGCTATCAAATTAATGAAAAAATAAACTATAAAATTAAAATCAAATTTTGAAATCTTATCGTTTCAGACTGAAGCCAATTCCTTGGTTTACTCCCAACAATGAAAATCTTCAAGAAGGGCAGTCTTCTGTTGATGGTGGAGAGATTGATTCTAGTAGGGGAAATGATAGTGCTAATTTCCCACCCTCACCTTTTGCTGGTATGTTTTTCCTATAGTTTATTTTTATCATTTCATAGATTCATTTTACTCATATACCTCTGATAAGAGTATAATACCTTTTTGCTAGATGAAAACAAAAAGTGGTTGCTTATTAAGAGAGAGGATTTAAAACACAAATTTTGCATAATATCACAGATTTTCAATCTTGAATGACCTTGGTTTCAAGGTTTCAATGCTTAATGGAAAGGTCTTTTTCTGAAAGCTCTTTGTTGCAATGAGTATTTAATATACACTGTTGTACTGTTGTAGTGGTTTAATCTTTGTCATTAAGTCCTTAAGAATGCTTGTGTGCTTTTTCCTTTCTTTTGGAAAGTAGAACATAGACCGATTGTTACAATAGGCTCTACCTCGCCAGCAAGACAATGCTGGTTAGATGAAGAAAAATATTCCAAATAAAGCTGTAAAATTTTTATTTAATCCACATTTTTGATAAATTTTTAAACAATTCTTATAATATGAACTCCAAATGGCTAAAATGGTGGTACTGAAACACTCCTTGTCCTATAATTTAAAGGCTTTATGCTTGACTGTATTTTTGTAAGTTAAATGTATCCAAAAACTCACCAAAAGTACTCAAATGAGGTGTTCTAATATAATTTTAAAATGCATTAACTAATAAGTTCATTAATGAATAGTGATGTCTCAAACTCTTCCATATGATGTCCAAAGTCATATTATAAGTCACACACATGCAGTTATAAGTTCATGCCCATCTGTGGGTGGATAATGCAACACCCTCACTTTCTCCTTCCTATTCCTATGTGTATATGTAACTGTTTTATCTTTAATACATCTGATGATTATGCTATGCATCAAAACCTAGATCATGCCAGATTTAAGTTTTGTGGTAATATGTAAAAGTTTTGTTTTTAGTCCTCTATCATCATCGAGAACTACCATAAAGTTAAGGCTGAAAGTGGAATTGTTTCTTGTTTTTACTCTTAATGATACGGGTTGAGTAAATACCACCAAAGCTAAATATATTTTATAATTTTTCAAATGTGAAGATGTTATGCAGTTGGTTTTTCATCAATTTATTCTGAAAATTAGATGATTGCTCATTTATTAAAACCATTTTCATGTCAGAGCATCCTCCTGCCAGCTAGTAAAAAACCCATCTAATCTCCACATTCCAGATTTATCTTTAACAGTTATAGAATTTGTCTTAATTTTAGTTTCTTAAGGTAGTTGAAATGACCCCAATGAAAGTGGATGCAAGAGTAAAATATCTATTTATAAAATGAATTGGATTGCCACAAGTACAAAGACCCCAATACTGGAATGAAAGAATCTGTTGAGTTAAATATTGTAGGTTAATATTGGACTGATTTTGTTATCTTAGAAATTCTGTAACAAAATGTCTTATGTTTCAAGTAACTGTATCATTCAAGTGCTATAATTTCATCCACTACTCTTTACTCAACATGCTATCAAAACAATTCTGTGTGAGCAGCTTGAGTAGGCATGACACAAATTGTGTATGTTAAGCATACTTGCTGAGTATGAGAAGGCTATACCAAAATATAGAGTATGAATGGAAACTAATTTAAACTTTTGAATAATAAGAATTTTCATATAATTGATTTATCATTCTTTACAGATGTAAAGGATGGTGTGGTTCATGTGGTTCAGGTTGCAAGAAATGGTGGTCCTCTTGGGATTACTCTGTCTGGAACTGAAGATCCATCTGAGCATATAACTATATCTGGACTTGTGGAAGGTGAAATTTATTTTCAGCATCTCATTAAGTATTTGTGGAAACTTCACCAGTGATAAATCTAAGTCCTTTTACCTTGTTCTTGTAAATGATCTTTATGGTTATTATAACTCATGAGATAAGTTTGATTAACATAATCAAACCTTAAAGGATGCCCCTGTCTTGCTTTGAGTTTTGTCAGAATCGCATGAAAAATATGTAATCACTGAGAACATTCACAGTTATTAAAAGTGAAAACTCATTTAATAGGTGGTCCAGCCAGATGTACTTCTTCCCTTCAAGTTGGTGATAGACTTCTTGCAGTTGGAGGGGAAGCTGTTACTGGTAGACCTCTCTCTGAAGCCGTTGCTCTTCTTCGTGCTGCCAGTGATCCTGTCCTACTCCATGTTGCCAGGTCACCTGATTTGTCGCAAGATCAATCTTTTACCAGAAACCGAATGAACAATGTCAAGACTCAGTCCTGTGACCTTGAAGGTGAATGTTTAAATTTTTATCAAGTAGATGAAGATAACGACTTTACCTGGACTATCTATTAATGTTTCTCCTTTAAGTAGAAATGAGAACTGAAATATAATCTTTATTCTTTTTATTTTAATTTCATTTTCTTCTTCATTCATTCTTTACATTTAACTGGGCTACAAAACTCATATCATGCATCTCTTCTAGAGTCATTCATACCTAGGTTCTCCAATGCCATGGATGATATAGGTGCAGAAACTGATGATGCAATTCACATTCCTGTTGTAGATGTTACTAATCCCCCTGCGGCCATGTGCTCTTGTCCTGCTGCTAATTGCCACTCTCCATCATCTCATTGTACAAGTAACCACAATCCTGCAGCTACCGTGAGTATTCTTAAGTATGGAGATTGATAAAATATTGTCTGCCTATCTATTTATGACCCATCCAAATTTCTACTGATGTGGCTGACTATATACTCTCATTTCTAGGGGCTGAATAGCTCATTGATGTATGAGCTTAATCCAAAGTCTGTTACAAACCTTAGTTCTAGTTTGATTGGGACTGTTGGTTGTTCAAGAAGGTGCCAAAACATTCAGTCTTCTCACTCAGAGACTCTACATTTTACATTATACAAAGATGGTATTTATGAAGATTTTGGATTCAGTGTATCAGATGGTCTTTATGAACGTGGTGTGTACATTAATCGCATCAGAAAGGGTGGCCCAGCTGATATAGCCTCACTTAAACCTTATGATAGAATCATTCAAGTGAGTTTTCTTTTACCCTTTTTCTGTAATTGTGAATTATCCTACAGTACAGTTAATGAGCATGTATTGGTAAAAATATTATAAAATTTGCACCAAGTAAAATTTTTATTTCTTTAGCTAAGTTTTAGCTGACTTCCTAACAAAGCTTGCTCACCTTTAATTCAGAATATTTCTCCACTTTTCATGATTTATTTAATTTTACTTAATTCATTCAAAAGAATCTATTTACAGATTTCCAACCAGTTGCCAGTTAGATTCCAGTATGAATTATCAATTATTATTTAAGTCATATTTCTATGATACTGCAAAGTAAACTAAAAACGTTTTCTCAGTAGTTATGTATATATAATAGTATATATTTTAAGGTTAGTGGATAAAATTTTTTAATTAAGTAATCAGATATTCAATTATAATGAGTCTCTGGCCATCTCCAATCTATTTTAATTAAAAGATATATTAACTTGAAAAGTTTTCGCTTCAGTGGCACAAACCTTTTTCCTGAATTCATTTTTTCTGATGTCCTTACTTATGATGGATATTGCATTATTTAATCATGTAGTTGCTGACTTAGTAGATATGGTTATTTTAATTTTTCATACAACAACCTCCCATACTATTCATTTTGTTTGTAGCTTTCTAAATAGGTATTTGTTCTTATTTTCAGGTCAATGATACAATTACTTATGCATTTGATTGCTGCTTGACTGTTCCCTTGATTGCATCATCTGGTGACAAGATGCAATTGACAATTGTCAGATATCGAGTTGCTGAAACAAAGAATCTTTCTTATTGACATTTTGGTCTTTAATTATGGTTTCCTGATATTTATCCGTGAGATTTGTGACGTTTAAATCACAAAACATTTGTATGAAACACTTTATTTTTTATAACATTTACCATTGAACAAACAAAATCTGATTCAGGTATTGGTCTGAATTCGGGGGGAATGCATTTGATTTTCAAAATCTATTTTGAAACAGAGGGCCCCCAATCAAGCTGTATAGAAATTATACTTAAGTAATACGTATGAGCAAAGGGTTTGATTCCAGGATGTCTCAGATTTTCTATTATTAGCCCTGAGTGAGTGAATGATAAAACTGTGTGACTAGAAAAATTGTAAGACAGCTGGCTGCAGAGAGCTGTTTTAGCATGGCATTGGTGCAATGCTCTAACCATGTGAAAGCATCAGTAGGTACTTGTGTGGAAGTTTTGTTATGTACTTATTTATTTCTTAGAAATAATTTTGAAATTGTGTATGAAAATTGGACAATTAAGAACTATGTTAAACTTGCATCTTCTTTTTCTCTTGTCAACCTTTAGGTAAGTTTCTATGGCCAAACCTTAGCAACAATGTTTGTACTTCTTTTGTCCAATCAGACCATTTATATGCCTTCCAAACATAGGGGATAAGTGTAAGGAGATAGTACTCCATTATCTACATTTATTCTACATCGTGCCTACATTTCATGATGAATGATTTTTCAAATTCCTTGTAAATTTAAACTATCTATAAAATTTAAAACTATTTAGCCATTTATATTTCTAGTCATCACAACAATAAATGCATTTTTGACTAAATTTCAAAATTGCAAATATTATTAGAAATTTGTAGTCAAAGATATTGTGATTAGCATAAATGCATCTTCTTCATCCTGAAAGTGTTATGAACCCAAATGGGATAACCTAATGGCCCATGAGGATTTTTCAGATACGAAAAGTAAACCGTATCTCTCACATTTCCTTATGCATATAGTCAGTCAACATCTTATGTGGTATTTAGGTTTCAAGGATGATGATACAACCAATACAAAAGTATATCCATGATAATGATGTTAATTAAAGAGTGAGGAATATTTACAGTGAATATATATTGTTGATTATAATGGTCTACACATTTGGATAACCCAATTAATCATCTATTACCTACAGATCAATATCCAGTGTAATTATTCCAAGGTGATTATTAGTGAACACAAAAAACTGTGTTTATATAAAAAATGTTGGCCATATTATGTGCAAGATTGGTTTATATAAAATAATACCTTTTATTTTTGTTTTCTCCCCAGCGAGTAATTATTTTTTTTGTTTTCTGATGCATAATTTGGTAGCTACTTTTATTATGGACTTTAGGTAGTGCAAGGTTTTATTAGCCTAATGCCATTCAGCTGCATTTTTAATATGCATATTACAAATTATATAATTTAAACCCATGTTTAATGTATGGCTGATGTGACTTATGTTTACATAAAAATATATAATTTTTATAGAGGAAATATTCTTGGGAAATAATTTACTTTTATAAGAAGTGAATTTATCATATTGTCATGAATAATCTCTGCACCATACTGAGTATTGAAATGGATTGTCTCTTTCAGTTGTAATTTTTTATATTTTTGAACTAATTATTCAAGTTCTAAATTGAATTTTATAAATATATTAGTATATTTATAATAAAAATATCCATTGTAGATGAATATGTAACCTTAATTTTGTGTGACATGTTTATGAAGTTTGTGCAACATTGATTGAACTGAAGAAGAAAATAAAAGTAAAATAGTCGTTTTTTAATTATTTTTCTATTTAGTTATCTTTTCTTATTCTTGATTCACCACACAGATAGTTTGCTTTTTAATCACAAGTTGCATATGAAATCATTTTTCTGCAGCAACATATCTCTGCAGTTCTCCTTAAACATTTAGGAAGAATATTCATCCCTGAGGCAAATTTTAAGTACTTAAATCAGAAGTACTTTAGTCCACTAAAACTTTCTACAATTGTTGTGACAGATGTCACCCTAATTCTACATGATTGTCTCTCCACTATGACTAATCACTCCTATGGATCCACATTATGACTATGTTTTCATGAGTTTTATCCTGAGTTGCCTCTCTACTATGACATTCTTTATTAAGTTGATAAAAAGGTGCCACCAGTAATGATTGACAATATTTTCATTTTTTATTTATTTAAATAGTTTCATGCATGTCTTAGTGACAAAGTGAATTAGGTTGATGAATTCTGTGCCTAGCAGTTAGTTTTTAATTGAAAAGACAAGTAAATTTGTAAAAGAAAAGATGCTGAATGTTTCTATAGTCTGCTTTTAATCTCAAAGACATGAAGTTAATAAGATTCTAGAGGATGCTTCTGAACAAAATTATTTTCTGCAGTTATGAAGCAGGGAACTTAAAAGCATTTATTGGTAATTCAGAAAAAATTTGAAAAAAAACATTAAAAATGATGCACATAATAGGAACTGGAGATGTAAAAGAGAAAAATGGCAAATATTATGATTTTTATTATATTTTCTTTGCACACCAGACACATAGAAAAAGTATACATTTGTACAAAAATAAAATGAGTGGACCACTGTTTTATGTAAAAATAACATTCTTTTCTGAGAAGTACTGCTGCACTCCAAACACCACAAAAATAGATTACCTTAGCAGGAGGATGTAAATTTCTCAATTTTCTTTTGCTACCACATAGAAAATAACTCCCTTCAGGTAAGTTATGGTGCCATAAATGAACACATAAAAAATTTCAAGTGATTATATGTGGATTTACAAATAAAAGGAAAAGAAATATATATGGATGAATTTCCCACATGAGTCAACCAATTTCCTTAATTAACCTTCGAATGAGCAGAGGATAATTCCTTCAATCTTTTATATCTCAGAAGAGAGAATATCAAAAGAGCTAAATTAACTATGTACGTTGAAACACAGACCACACAGAAATCATGGAGTATAAAAGCAAGTATGTAAGCCAAATATAGAGATCCAAAATTTGAGAGAACACTCAGCCAGAATTGCAGTTTGGCCACTTTGGGTGACTGAATGCAGCCTGTAACAGAAAAGAAGATTTTTTAAAGAAGGCAGCATACATGTAAAAGTTTATTTTGATCATCACTAGGTATGAAGCCGCTCTCATGCTTGATTTCCTAGTGTTTATGAAGGTCAGACATTGGTTCGGTCACAGCATTTCTCTGTTTGTAATGTAGTTTAAAATAAGCTGTTTGTATAAGATACAGGAAAATGGATGCTGTTCTGCTTGACTGAAGATTCATTATATCTTCTGAAAATTCCCTGTAATTTATTTCAAATACAACATATTACACAGCATGCAAACCACAGTACATAGAAGGAGTTTTTGTACATACATGCAAAAGCTGCCACAGGAAAGCTGCACAATACAGTATGTCTGCTGTCCCCTCCCAGATTTTAGCCAAAATTGCATGCTGGGTTGCTAATAATTGTAGAAATTATTCCTTGTACATAACTGACATCTAAAGAGTTTATTTTACTACCTTTCCTCAGAAATATTTTTCCCACTGTTGTTTTATAACTTTAATGCTAACCACGCAGCCACCACTGGCTGTGGTGGTGGTAGAGAGGTTAGTATGTTGACTACAGTCAAGAAGGTACTGGTTCTAATACTGGCTTATTGGATTTTTTTGTTAGAGAATGGTCATTATGTTAGGTTGTTCACTGTAAATTGGCAGTAATTATATGTGAAATTCAGACGAAATAATTAAAACTCAAGCTGGGATAATACTACAATATCATGTCTAACAATCATCTAAACATCTCTTTGAATTACAAAGTTATAGTACAAATGCAGCTTTGACAAATAATTTTCATTGCCTTGAGACAGTGTTGTTGATGTTTTCTTTGTCGTGGATGTCATACCTTTTTTGTAGGGTTTTATCTTTCCATTTAGAATTCTATTAATACTTGCTGTTAAGATTATACTGTACACAGAAAGATGATAATTTTATCCTTTAAATATAGCATTTTATCAAATGACTATAACACTTATTCAGAATTAGAAGCAAAAGCTAATTTGGCTATGATTAAGAATCATAGTATTAGTTCAGCTCTATTTTAGAGAGGTATGAGACATTTAGTTGTACCAAAGTAATAACATTCAAATAAGTTATTTAATTGGTAAGTTATATAACACATAAAGCAAGTTAAGCAATTCTGTAACACAAAAATTAAACTCAAAAGCAGTCTTTAATTTCTAAATATTATTAAAGTATTAATTACATTGATTATTTTCTTTATTATTTAAATTTATAAGAAATATACTAATAATGATTAATTCATATGCACTGATTTTTTCATTATAAGATATTAATTATGAAGTAAAGATATTTACTTTTTCACTAAGAGTGGATAGCTTCCCAAATAGTTATGAGAGTATAGTAAGATTTTTTTTAACATGCTTCCACTCAGGCCAAATGCAATCTATTGCTTCCTCATTTTCACCTTTAACATCAATCATTTTTAGAATCAAAATTGCATATGGCATAAATATGGTTTTAAATTAATTTTTTTCTCAAACTTACACTAAATAATTAATATTTTGAAAAGGAAACAAGAAATAGGATAAAATTGAACAATTTTATTATAAGGAAGAATAGACTTGAAACATTTTTCCTGGGTGCATGCCCTAACGTACAAAAATCACCTTCACCCATTCCTAACCTTATTATATTTTAAAAATTCAATTGCACAGGAGAAGATCTGGATGGTTCATTACTAGGAAGGAAGGTTCACATCAGAAGAACTGATTGAGCAGCGCCATTTAATCAAGCACCATCCAGCAGTTGGATTTGATTATCTAATGAGCAAAATTAGAAAATTCATCTTTTCTCCATCAAAAGCTTGGGTATTAATTCAGAAAATGAAGGTACAATATTAGTGATACTAGCTACATTAAATTAAACATTATTGATCCACTAGGCTATCAGGTTCTCAAGGGAAAAATAATGATGAGACTTTTTTTCATTTATCTTGAAATTTTGAATTAGAAATTTAAATTTCGATGAAACTTCTGAGTTCTAGGAAGTGATAGTCAATTATTCATAGCATATGACAATAATACAAATTTCAATTAGGAAAATCCAACTTGCATTTGATGGCATCACCAACTGTCTAAACAGAAGATGTAGACAGGAATATATTCATAACAATGAATGATTATAAGCAATGAATGCAGAAATTGTGTGGGAAGTATCAATTGAGGAGAATTGGAGCCAAGATTATTGATCTTTGCTCCAATAGCTTGGATCATTGATGATTAGGATTGGAAATAATGAAGAAATAAAAGGAGTTAATAATAAATCAAGAATACTTTGATCCTTTTATGGTAATTACATTTAGATATAATGACCAAACTGAAATTTTTTTGATATGATATAAATGCATGGTGAAGGGTGAGGTGTCCAATCTGTTAATTCTGCAATTTTCATTATTAGCAACAAAAGGGTTGCAAATTGATCAACCCCCCTTGTACAGGAAACAATTTCACTGACTTCCCTAGTAACTTAGAACTACCAAGATTTGTTTAAAAAGAGTTAGATGATTTTTTTATGGTGGGTGAACTACGATGGCTATCAAAGAGTACTAGAAAGGTAGTCAATGTGCTTTTTTTCAGTTGATAAGGGATGCTGTAAGCCCTGGTTATATCTATTTTGCTTCGTTTGTCTGTTCCCTATTTTTTTATAATTTCTTACTGCAAGGGAAGGTTTTTCCGTAAGAAGGCCAAATTTAGAATTCGGTCTCAAAAAAAGAGGCAGTAAGTAAAACCATCACGCAAATCTTGTATTGCGCGTTGCCTAAATTCAACGAGTTTTAACATCGAAGTAAATAAATCACAGAATAAACTGAGAGATTGTCTTTCACTTGGCGTCATTATTAAGAATAGAAACAATGTAATTTACAAAAGAGTATCTGTTTAAGTGATTAAAAGACCGTAATGAACATCCAAGAATGCCGCAGGTTCTCCACCTCTGTTTTAGTGTTTCTTTTACTCAAGGATTTTGATAAAATGTTCGATTCCATTTCATCATCGTTACGTGAGATAAGAGGTCGATGGATTAAATCGTGATACGCGGTATTTCTGTTCAAAGTCACATGCATGAAGAAAAAATTGAGATATACCAGCAAAAAATATGAGTGTAGATCTCAGAGGTAGAATGTGTAAAATTGAAACAACCATTTTAAAATTAAAACAACGATGAAACAGAAAATTTAAAGAACTACATGGAAATATAGGCCACAAATTCTGATACATCTGCTGAGCATGCAAATTCAACCAACGTTAAGCAATCAAAACGATACATTGGCTGAATCAAAACAACCCTTACAAAGTAGTCCAACGATGCTATAAAACGCCATTCCAAAGACACTGTTTGGTTGGTTAAGGGTAGAAGTTTCACCCAGGAGAGGTCCCATAATACCAAAACCTTTTCCATAGCTAAAAATTTAGATAAGGTAAGTATTCAGGTTTTTGAAGGAATAAAAATTAATACGATGACGTTATAAATAATCTTACTTGGACATAAATGCTTTTGTGCAGCTCATATGTTCGCTAATATCGCACATAGCTTCGTAGCTTTCATCCTTTTCCTTATTAGTTTCAATCATGTATGCATAATATGATAATAGGATTCCTAGGGCACAAGAGAAAAGAATTCCCCTATTTTGATTAACGAAAGAGTACATCTCCGGGAGAAAAAAAACGTATCCAAAATTCCCACGTAGCCAAGCAAACGATCGAAACAAACACCTCAGCGCTGCGATCAACTTTGATAATGTACTAAAATGACGACCACATTCAGCAACTACGAATAGGCCCGCGAGATCAATTACTGCTAATCTCAGTAGACTGATTCGTTATTATTTTAATTAGAAAAGCGATATTAGGATATTGCTATCATCAGAAGACCATAATTATATGTTAATTGTGTATGTATTTTGCGAGACATAGAGTGAAACACCTTATATGTTACTTGATTTAGCAATTGCGAAAACATTCACTATTTTCTGATGTTTAGCTCTTGTTATTCTATACATTGTTCTTCTATCGGCTAAATCATGGAATCCGTTATAGAAGTAAGCATTATAATTTTATTGTTGGTTACAATGTAGTGATGTGAGGAAAGTTGTAATCCAAGTGCTTGAGTATAAGCGTAAATGGATTAATGAGTTGCTTATTTTTTAGGAATTACAATTACTTGGAATATGTGATCAAGATGATGAAAAATCTTCCCCTTTGGATAAAACTCAAATTATAAAATCTCTCTTAAATTTATATTATATCACATTCAAGGAAAAGACTGACATGGAAGAAATTTGCTTGACATTGAATTCAGAAATGAGAAACTTAAGGGTGAGTTTACTGATATACGGTTATACGATTTTTCTTCTGCAAAATTTGTAATGAAAATAAGACCAAATTAAGGTTACATTCTTTTAAGTATTCATACTTTCTTAGAGGAGAGATACATTTTTTAAATTTTAGATTAGGTACCTCATCACCTTAGTTAATGCTGTGATTCGAAGGTATCCACATCTTCAGTTCTTGGTTTAATTTGCAAACATCAATTTCATTGCTGTAAAGATATGACAAGAAACAGTGTATGAAACCATACCTCTTGGATAAAAGAATAATGTCAGAGAAATGGAAAAAATTTCAGCTTTGCTACATACATTGCTAAATATTGGCTAAGAAATTCTTTGAAAAGTGCATGGTGTGCTAATAATTTTTAGGAAAGCCTCTCTATTCCACATGTTGATAATTAAAAATGCTAGTGGTACTTTAGTACTAACAACTTTTGATATTAATATTTTTTGAGCATTAGATTTCTTTTGGAATTAGAATAAGAACCAAAAACAAACTAAAGTCTCTAGAATTTTTTCACTTTTCTGTCAATATCCACAAAAATATTTTACGTTTACAACTATCCTATCCTTAAGGGTTAGGCAGGTCGAGCAGAATTGAAGGTCATTTACATTTGGCAAGCTGCTAAAAACCCTCAGCTTGGGACTATAAGCTTCCTCTAACTTACCTCTCCTCCTTTCCTTTCTCCTATCTTCTGCCTATTAGCACACATTATGAGAACACTACCACTCTGCTTGAAGATTTAAGGCTTTTAAAATTTACGTTAACTTGTATCATTTTCCAAGTTCTACTCTCATTATAATATAAAATAATTTCATTTACATTTTTAATTCCAAATCCCATTGAAGTAAAAATGTGCTATTTTATTTATAAGTTTATTTATATTACACATTTTCAGTTGTGATGTTTGACTTACAGGATGATAAGGCCAGGACTGATAACAGATTTTCCGCTCAATCAGTTATTATCTCCAACTTAAAACGTGAACAAAAGATATTACAGGATAAATTAAAAGACACTAATGAGCAGCTTTTGAGAAATAAGAAGGAGGTAAGAGTAATTTTATCATCTTATGTTGCTGACCATCAATCTAGCAATAAGCTATCTTTTAACTTACAATTAATTACTGTTATTTTTATTTTCACCATCAAAGTTCAATTTCGTGAATCACAAATTGTCATTGCTAATAAATGAAATTGGAGCTAGCAATGATGGAGTGCATTGTAATATTACTGCCCAGCATACAATTATTTTTATGTATTTTAAGGTTACAGATAGTTGGTGTAAAGTTATTCCTAAAATTTCCTGAGTTTGCTGAATTGGTTCTTTTTGTTATGTTTTTATTTATTAAATCAGAAAGATGTCACATCACTTCCGCTGATGAGCGTAATGTGAAGTATAGAAGATATATATATGAGTAGTATATAGTGTGAAACACTCATTACCGTAGTTCAGAAGGGGTGGTTATTTTTGTTTAAATACAGTACAACTAATGCTAATGTAGCATTTTGTGGTTCAGCCAGCACTTTTTATTTTCTTCATTTTAAAGATATTTTAGCTTTTAATTATTAGGTATTAGCTATTTTTGTTTGCATCTTAAAGAAAAGCAGTGCTCCAAAATACATTAATTCACATCATCTTCAGTTATGATTTTCCTCTTTAATTGCTATTTATATTTATTACGAAGTTATTTTCTGTTTGAAGAATGATCAGAAAATGAGTAGGTTTTGTCAAAAAATAAATTTAATTATAGGAATAATGTTAGATGTATGTCAACACACTTTATATCCTTTGTTTTCATTAAGTGTACATTTTGTGTTTTAATTAGGCTGAAAAGGAGAGGCTTAAGTGGGAAAGGTGGGCCCAGCTACAGAGGATTTCTTCCAACAAGATGCTAAATCAATTGTCAGCAGTAAAAGAAGAACTTAGAAAAAAGACATGTAACACTTCATCCAGTCCTCGAAAACCACTACTTCCAGTTCAACAATGGCAGATTTCAACACCCAAGTCATTTCCCTTGAATAAAGAAGAGGAGCTGCAAAGGTACTAAATAAAAAGAAAAATTCAAACATGAGTAGCATTAGCGCTTCGTCTTTAAAGTGGTGAACTATGTATGTACATAATTTGTTTGATTTAAGTATATATTGTGGAAAGCCATGAAAATTTTTTAAATGAAACCAAAAGTATCTTCCACCAGGTTTTTAACAAATAGTTTTAATATTTAATTATATAATTTATAATTTTTCACAAAAAACAATTCTAGAATCAGGTTCTTCTAGGTCTCTAATCTGTACTCTATGTAAAGCAAATACACTCCTTCCTGGAGTTTTAAATCAGGATTTCTTGTGCATGGTTGTGAAAAATTTCATGCAAAGAGTGTTTGCATTGTATAATTTAAAAAATTCTTTTGAAGATAGAATTCAAACACTATTCCTTTCCTTTTTAATTGCAAATAGTTACTTATTTAAATATTAGTTAATCTATTGATAATTTTCATTATGTCTGTCCATTTTTTTCAGCAAAACATCGAGCAATTACATCTTTGAGAAGGCTATGCAGCGGATGGATGTAGCTCATAGGATTCTTGTCAAGGAAATTGCTGAAACTTGTTCATCTCTTCAGTTGATTGATGCAAGCCTCCAGGAGTCAGTGGATTCTTTGAGGAGCCTTATTGATGTTGTTAGTATTTCAATGCTTATTTTTGATATTTTATTATATTATATCACATTAAAATAATTATACATACACACACTAAGAAATAACAATAGTCAACTACTTCAATCAATTAAGTTTTCTAGATTCTCGTAATATGTCATTCACCAATTATGAAAGATTCTTAAATTAATGAGTTGATACCATATTTTCCATTCAGGTGGTCAAGATGTAAACATAAATTATGTAAAGTTTTCTTTCTAATAATAAAGGGGTCTATTATAAATTGTGTAGACATACAACTTAAATAGTTGAAATTTAATTTTCATTATTATATTTTAATTCTTCCACTCTATGTTCCTATGGCATGCTATTAGAATAATAGCGTTTGGTTTTAAAAGTAAATTCAGATCAATAGAAAAGAGTTAATTAAAATGTTTTCTTGCATTATCCAAGAGATCAGCAAGATTAAGGCAATCATTAACATATGCTCTTGTTGTAATATCTGCTAAGTTGGATTAGAAAGGTTCATTACCAAATTTATGATATTTGTTGGAGCATTACAATGATATCCATTGCCTAGGAATTTTTAGTATTTTGTTTTTAGACTGTAGTTGTATCTATGTTTTTGAAGATAAGAAAATATTTTTTCTTTTATTTATAATTTTTCTCCATTAAGAGTCATATGCTTTTATTTTTTCAGGAGTTAGGGGAAGATGTGGCTTCTGAAAATATTAAGAGAGAATCATCTCATAGTACCTCCCAGTGGATTCCTCTCATCATAGATAGAATCCATCAAAACTGTTTAAAATTGAGTGAGATCGCCACCTTCATTCAAAGTTAGTAGTTCTAATTAATTACTAATAAATATCTCCTTTTCATTTACCTTTCTCTTGAAATACGTAGCATTGATGCATAAAAATACTATAATGATAACAAAGAAGGTAGCCAAGTCAACAGCATGTCCAACTTTGGTGAAAGTAGTCCTAGGTTTGATTCTCAATGGGAGTCTGTGTGAACAAAATTACCTTATCTGTTGTTGCACGTTTAGAAATACTTCTACTACTATGAAGATAATGAACCATTTTCTTCCATGGCAGACATCCAATGGTAGAGGTAGATGAGTACAACTCATCTTTGTACCAAGTTTTGTACTCTCTTCTCCTTCATGCCTTCCTTTCCATACAGTCACTCCTCAACATACTGATATTTTATTCTGAATGGTAAAAGTATTTCATAAGCTACATATATCAATTACAATGGAAAAGTCTATGGATGTATCAGTTACAGTAGAAGTACATTATAACGAGTATGGCAAGATAATAATGAGAGTTGCATTATAGCAAGTGATCTCATTGTCTGTCTTAAAGCAAAAAGGATAGCTAGCTACATAAAGTGAGTGGTTATTTCTGAAATATTGGTATAATGAGTGCCACATTTCTATGTCTTTCAGGAGGCATATCGTCAATTGAAGTGAGAGACCAAGTTGGACAAGCAAACGGTAATCTGAGGTGTGATTTATCTTTAAAGAGGAAAAAAGAGAGATAAAAGCAAAAATTATTATCACATAATTCGGCATTTGTTTTCCACAACTTGCCTCATGATGCCTTGGCAAAAATGATTTGGGAAACTTTGAATAGAGACATCAAGATTTTCACTCTTTCCTTTGTCCTTCCATACGTATGCACTTTGGTTATAGTTTATGAATCAATGAAATAACATTTTTGATGCAAGCATACTTTTTCACATATTCTGAAGCATTTGCATAAGAATTAAAAACCCTACGGTTCCATTCTGCTGCACTCTTTGCATTCAAGAGGATTAGAAATACGTTATAACAATTTTGCAGTACAACTAGTACTTTTCTAATATTTGTCAACTCTCTGTATAAATGGACATCTATACTTCATTCCTTCCTTTGGATGAAAACTCTACAATATAGGTATAATGTTCCTACGAAATTTCAGGAGATGTTTCATTGGCACGTAGATTTTTAGATTAAGCATTTTTCGAGTAATGTACTCTTAATATATGCATGCAATAATAGTATTAACTCTGTAACTGAAAAGAGACCAATATGAGGCGTAATTGTTATCAATTTTGAAGAAATTACTAAGACATTTAGCTTGATGACTGAGCTAACTTGGTACCATCTTCTGGACAATTACAATTGTAAAGCAAATGTTATTTTCCCATATAATGAAACTTGCTCAAGCAATTGATGATCACATTATTTTTAAGCCTTGCTATATCATGAACCGCCATCTCTTTCGCTGTGATATCTCTGTTGCTAATTTAACATGAAATCCACCATTGGGTTAAAATGAATGAAGGTACATTTAAATGTTTCAGTATCATTTCTAAATATATCATACTTATGGAGCAATGTTAGCGATATATGTAATAATATTGTTATAGAATGAAGCACATACGGGGGAATAATTAGTGATTTTGAGAATTAATGCAGTAACCTAAATTGAAAATATATTACCTCAACTGTTATTTTTAGCAATGAAGTTATAGTAAACATAGAATGCTTCCAAATTTGTTTCAATTTAATGACGCTAATTTACAAAGAAGTTCGACAATTAGTTCGCCATTATTTTTATATTATTTATTTTGATATTTTCTGTCACAATCTGTATCAGATACAAACGAGTGGAGCAAATGCTAACGAAAACTACGTGGGGCTCGATACCTCAGATCGATTTTTTGGATATGTATTATTCTATGCAAGTAATGAGTGTTTCGAGTCATGCGTCATACAATCGTGTCATAATTCACCAAGAGCCGTGAAACGTAAAATTATAATTTTCAATACAGATTCTGAAATACGATTCTGTAGTTACCAAGGAATACAGTACTGTATACCTATCAAGTCTTAAGTTGATATTATTTCTTAAAATGTATTTCAGTGGCGGTTTCTGACGAATGCTTCGTCATTTAAAACATTTAAAACCACAAGCTTTGCTATTGGTCGAAAGGTGATTTCAGCCAGATGTCAACATTTCAAGTAGTTGAAAGTATAGAGTGCACTGCAGTCGAAACCGTCTTTGTCATCCTTTGTTATGAAATGTTCTGATTTGTTTTGATGTATCTAAAAGAGTCTAGTTGGTCCGTGGTCGAGAGAAACGAAGTGATGTGCTGCTCAAACTCTAATTTTTTTGTTTAATGCGTTTTCGTATCGAACAAGAACTTGAGTATACCAGGTAACTTTTCATTTATACTGTTGGACTAAAGTTATCAGATTTGTTTTATCATTATCTATTACTCATCCTTTGGTCTCGATGAAAATTATAATGTAAGAAAACAACATGCTGTTTATTAATGATTTGTTTTAATGTATCACGTAAATAAAAGTTCGTGAATTAACTTGAAGCCTGCTTTTGTTTTCCAGAAAATAGAAGTACTTAGGATGGCTCAGGATAATACCTGTGGTTGCAGCAGAAGAGGAATTTTACACATATTAGATGCTGGATCACTGCTATTAGTTCTCGTACTACAGGGAAGTGTGTTAAATTATTACATCATTTCCCACTACAAAAGCTCTGTAAATCCTTACTTTTGGTTTATAGCAGATTTCGTTTGTTTGTTCATATTTGCTGGAACTTTTTCGAAATCATACAGGCACCTCAAACTTTTGAAGGAAAACAGAAGTTTGAAAATAAGAAATTGCAGAACGAGCAACTTATCATCTGTAGTTGTAAGATCTAGCTCTGGAAGTTTGAACGGAGGCCAAAGGGCCCACACATCCGCTCGTAAGAGATGGGGAATACCAGCAGATTTGGTGGGACCATTGCCTCTAAGTTATGCATCTTGGTTGATTTATGCTCTCATCTTAACTGGAAAAATTGCCATCATTCTGAAATCAGAAATTCCAGATAAGTTACTACCGACAGATACCTTTGGTCCTCAGATGTTGAAAATGACCATTGGTCTCTCTGGAGTCATTTACTTTCTCTTGGTTGAAGGACATTCAGAGTTCAGTCCAGGTCCGCAGGTTGTGCGTTCCACATGCTCCCGCTCAGTATTAGAAATACTTGATACTATTGCATTTATGTCAATTCTTCTGGTAAAGGAAACGGATATTTTGGAAGACGCCGTTGTAGTTCTTACTGCAATTAATTTCATTCTTCCCACTCTTCCTCTTTATGCATTGGCCGTTTCAGGCTTCGGTGCTAAACCAATACCATTGACAGTGTCCATTTTGAGAGACGTATTACATTTGTGTCTTTTGGACATTCCGTATCTTGTCATCCGAGTGTATTTTTGGGCTGCATACCATCAAGATATTTCTATGTTTGTACTGAAAAATCTATTTGCGATTATTTTTGTTGTGCGCACATTATATCCAGATGTTGCTAAACTGCTAAGGAAATGGAGAAAAGGTAGGGTTGTGCAAGGTACTGTAGGAATAGAAAAACATGAATTGCAAAATGTCAGAAATTGTGAAAGGCAAAATGAAATCCATGATGGGAATGTTGAGGAAGGATGTGTACCTGAAGAAAAGCAGAACTCAGTCAGAAAATAGCATTCCAGTGATTGTTATTTAAAATTAACAAAGTGAAATTATTGCCTTATAATATTAATCAAACGCTTATCTGTGATTGATAGTTTTTCTGTGTAAACAAGATACCATTAAGAGATTATGGTTATGGAGATGGTATTCTTTATATGTACTCCACAATTTCTGAAGGTATATATTTTGTATTATTGTATTTTCAGAAATATTGCGTATAAGTTATCAATTTCCACAAATTTCTAATCTATATAAATAGAAACTGAGCATTTTATTTATCTATGTAAGTACAAAGTTATACTCTGGTAGAACTGTACTTTACTGTGGAAACTTACAAAATATAGGTGATGACATTTTTTAAAAATTAATTATAATCACCAAAGTTTCTCAGTATTTTGTAATCTCAACTTCCTAAATAGCAACATTAACATGAAAGTGTTGCCTTGTTTCTGGGAAGAAAATACTCTACTTTTGTGAAATATTTAATCAAAATATATTGTTCTCAAAGGAATTGTCAATTATTGTAAGATCTGATTCTTATAGATCTATTTTTTAAGCTGTGCTCTCTGATGATATTTCTGTGAAGGTTGGCAAATTTTTTGGCTTTTGGAAAGCTTTTATAAAATTGTGTTGTATGTTATGTTATAAGTTTTTGATAACTATGTTTTGAATGTCCATAAAGTGTTCTATGTATTTTCTCTACTGCCATACAATGAAAAGTAATACTAGGTTTGATATCCAAAGACTGACAAACTACCTAATGTTTTGGTATTAAATTATAAAGGATGCATACCAATTTATACTTAAACTACTTTTGTACTTTGTGATAAGCAAAAATTGAAACATATAAGTCATGACAGTGAATATTTTGGCAAATACTTTGATATTTTTACAAATTTTGACTATTTATGTATTGTAACATTTACTCAATTATATTTTATAAACATTAAATAAAACTATTAATACCAACTATTTTGTTATTATTAATTTTCAGTGACACCCTTTACCTTAGAGTAGTATATTTACAAAATTCTAATCATTCACATTATTTCAATGATGAATATCTTTAATTCCTCAGCTGAGGCATTTGGTATGGTGACTCGTGAATTATCAGAGATGAATATTTTGATAAAAAGACTCTATTCAATAATAGAAGTCTTAACTCAGTGGAACTCTGTATTAGAAAGCATGGTGAAATGAACTAACTATACAACTTCCACAAATGATTCCTTATTGCAACAGGTTCCAAATTGTTCATCAATTTCATTTGTAATCTGTTGTATTAAGGAATCTTATCTGTAGTTTTTATAGTTTATTATATTCTCTAAAAATAATCTATGCTCAAGAAATTCTTTCTTATGGAATTAGTTTTACTAGTGTCTTGATTATTATTTATATCTTTTAGTTGGTTACTATATCTCTTAAAAACAAAGAAAGAGGGACTAATAAAAATATTGAGTTATGAAGGCTACTAATTGATTTTATGCATGGAAAATAATTTCTTCTTGAAGCTTGTCCCTATTATGCATATTGTAAATTGTATGAAAAGGTCTTTTTCTTTATTAGCTTGTGATATTCTTATAGACATAAGCCACTATTCTCTGCTATGATAAAATATAAAATGTCAGCTACTTCTAAATTTTTATTCATTCACTTAATAGATGTATACATGTAGAGGGCAAACCAAACCTCTTGTTGAGGGAGAGAAATATTTTGCCAATATGCTTCAAGCATCTACATCAAAATAAACAATTTTCCCTGGCAGGGAAAAAATATTGCTATCATCTGCTAGGGAAACAATTTTTCGAGTCGGGGAATTCCCACCCGTTGATTTGCACACAGTATTTGTGGAATTTCTGCCACTGCTATCTAAGTAATTGTGAAATGTCTCTCACCAATCATTCCTTTCATTCAAATTATGAGTAACGAGAACAAATATTTGCAATGAATTGACAATCATTGATTGACCCTTTTGTTAATTTCCCCTATCCTCCCATACTCTGATTGGAAAGTTTCTTTGCTTCTACATTTTTTGAGTTTCAAAGCTCAGGAATATCATCTTATAATTCATTTTCCTGAGCATCCTTCATTTTAATGCTTTTTGCATGTATATGCACTGGTGCCTGGATTTTGGTCATCATAACTAATCTTCAAGTCAATCTATTGTTGAGTTTAAATGGTGAGCATGATCATAAAGTGATCCACTATGGTGTGATCTAATCAAAGTGAAAATATTTGCTAAAAGTTAAGTCCAAAAGAAAAGTTAGATATTATGAAAAAGTCAAGTCGTTGATATCCGTCTATAAGCTATTTATTTATGGATTTATTCTGGTATATTCAAATAATATTTAAGCCAATGTTATAAATTCGTGGATTTTTAACCATACTGAAAATATAAGAAAAAGAATTTAATTTTAAAATTACAAAATATATTAAGGGGTGATAAACTTGGGTGATATTGAATTCTTAAATGCAATAAGGGAAAGATGATTAAGCAAAGTAATATAGTATGTTAATATACATATGAGAAATATAGTATGTTAACACTCATATGTTAAGAGTAAGGGTATTATTTATGGATATGAGGAAAGTAATAATTGTGATTATTTTCTGAAAATAAATAAAGTGATTAAGCATTTTATATATGCGTTATAAATTATTTTTATGATATTAGTTGGTACACTAAGTCGTAGAAAAAGTATTTAGGTATCTTTATTGAAAATTATTAACGAGAAAGAGTTATTGTAATGATAAAATCTATGTGAACACAGACGAGAAAAACATTTCATAATCAAGTTTGACTTTACCGCGCAGTTTCTTACTGTGCGCCATTTGGTTCATGTTGTGGTATGCCGGATATAGATATTCGTAATGTATATAATTTCAATGTAGATGCGATTTTATTTGCTCTTTAACATTCCCAATTTTTCAGTGGGAAATAAAAAGTTTTGCATTTCTCAGTCTCAGATATGGATCAAAATTATTCATAAATAATATCTGCAAGTAAAACAGTAAAATATGTACTTTTAAGCAATAAAATAAAGAGCAACTTAAACGAGAAGCAGTTTTCAATGCCTAGTGATTTTTCGAGATCATCTTCAAATTTACAGTTAGTGAAAATTTATCAACGGGATCATTATGAAACCACCTTGATTACCTATCTCTACAACTGTTATCTTATTGTAACAATATTTATCTTTTGCCGTTGGCTACTCTGAGCGCAATATTTTTGACGTAATGGTGACAATGGCGGACTCAGAGAAAGAGGAAAGTCTGAACCTGGTAAAGAAATTAGATTCAATGAGTTATACAACCGTTACTTGAGACTAATAAGAATGTATTTATTAGTATCGGAACCTTACATTTTATGTTTGTCAGAAATGTATTTTCTCTCATATTGCAAGAATGGTGTACAAGTTTGAATTTATTTTTTAGCAAGTGGAATTTGAGTGGATATTGCACGAAGAAGTACAAGCAGTATTGAAGCAGCTTCACACGATACTAATTGTAAGTTATGTTTACCCTTAAGATGTCATAGTAAGTTAAAATTGTTGGAACTAAGAAATGGATAGCCTATATTCAGTACTCAAATTGATGTAGTCGATCTCGTTGCAAATTTCCGAATTATTTTTTGCCATAAGTGATAATTGATGAATGATTAACTATATAGTTCCATAGGTTCTCGAATGAATGTTTTTTACCTTGAATGTTCCCTTGAATCACTTCGGTGTTTAAATAGGTTAACCGATAAGTATTTTTTATTTCCCAGTTTGCGTAATACTGCAGAACCTTTCTATTAATTAATCTTCAATCGCTTATAGGAATGTGCTTGGCGATTTCCAGTTCCTCTTTGTGGAAATGACATTTCACCTAAGCATGAGAAGTATGTCATGTCTGTATCTGCTCATACCACACCAGAGCAAGTGAAATGCGTCGTAGCGCTGACTGGTGACAGTATAACACATGCAGTATGTACATTTAGAGATTCAAATCGTTTTCTTATGGAAGAAAGTTTTTTAATCTCGATGTGACCTTATTTGCATCACCTTTCTATTTTCTTCCTTGATTATTCTCTAAACTATTTATTATTCCTTCCTAGAACATTCCTTAACTAGAACATAACTATTCAGAATTAAACATATTATTTAACTATCCTCATTCACAAATTACTTTAACAGTTCATTCGAAAAATAAAGTTCTCAGAAACTTGCCTTTTTGGGTCCTCAATCTTTCAAATCTCTAACCTCGTTTGTAACAGCAAATTTACAAATATAAAAGCTAATTAAACTGGATTACTTGTAAGCAAATATGTTGGTAACGTATAATTTGAAGTCATTTCAAAGTAAGTAGTCATTAATTTGCTTTATTAGTTATCAAAATTGAATGGTTAAATATCTCTTTTTTCATATTTGTCACATAGCTATTGCTTTGTAATAATCATCCAAAGACATCCAGATGTAGACATATCACTACAAAATTCTAATTTTTAGGAAGATTTGCCTTGGGCATCATATAATGGTCTTTATTTCTTTTCGTGATTAATTTATTTCTATATGCTAAAATAAATGACATGTGTTAACTGAATTATGAATGTGTGTTTTTAGGATATCAGCTTGAAAGTACAGAAACAACCAAATTTAATATATCGGACAAGCATTCAGGCTGAAAATCCTTGGAAACTGCAACAAGTCCAAGATGCTGGAAATCATCTACAGCAAGCTATCCTTCATATTGAAAATGTGGACAAGGACTATGTTTTCAGGTAATCAATGATGCTTTCAGGGAAATGAAATGTAGGCTTGCTTTCCATGGCCAAATCTCTTATAGGCTAGTAATTATGTAATCATAGTTTCAGTACCTGGCACAATTCTAATTATTAGACATGAAAGACAATTTGTGGAAAGCCATTTAAAGAGAGTGTATAAATTTGTAGTCTTTTCCCCAAATTTTGGTAATTTGTGGAAAAACATGCCTGTGTATTATTTTATCAAAAGATGCATTTTCAAAGATCCATGTTTTACATTTCTTTTCTTGCAGAAATTGATAGTACTCATTATAAACTCTAAGTTGAAAACTTATTAAATCAGATGTATATTCCTTTGCGTTTTCAGTATAGCCATTTGTTTACTTCTAAATTTTAGTGTTTATGTTTATGAAGTATCTTAAATTGGATGTAATGAACAGCTTGAGATGCTTTTAATTCATTTTCATGAGAAACTTAAATACTTTTTTTGGGCTTATTTGAATGACATCCATGTTCAAAAGCAAATTCTATGTTCCTTAGGCAAAAGTTTTAACACAGAATATAACATTTAGTTTTGGATAAATCTGTCACCATTATTGTAGAAATTCTTGGTATTTCCCTATTTGTGTACCTCAGTAAGATGGCTTCTCTGTTATCAATGGTTGGAGTACTTGGTATTAATTTTTTGATTGTTTGAAATATATTTTTTTGCAAGGATTATTGTTTTTCTTCAATCATTTTGCTGTACTTCTATAAATAACAAAATATAAGTTATCAGGAAATATTAAATAATGTTTGTATCATTTAAAATATAGCAAAGCTAATTTAATTGAATATGTTAACTTCCTCTTCAATATGTTGTTCTGATTAAGTCATTTTAATTTAAAGTTTTAATTTCATCTTTCTATTTGAGAGGACCTGTGATCACTGATTTTATACATTTTAGGATCTCATCCTCACCAGAATACTTGTATGTTCCTTGTTATCTGATGTATACATTTCATAGGAAAGAAATGGATTTAAGTAGAAATGATACTTTTATTTATATCATTAATTATTTGCTTAGCAATAATTCCCTTTTAATGAAACACCTTTTCCCATATTATAGGTCATCTGAGGAAGTTCTTCATATGTTAGGAAAAGTACTTGGCTGTTTGCAGAGAGGAAGGTCTAGTCTCATAGTTCCTCGCAAGAAAACAATTGATGATTTAATGAACAGTAGAAATATGGTAAGTAACTCTCTGTCTCAGAAATACTTCTACCCTGAATACTATTTGCAGAAGTGAATCCTTTAGGCTTATTGCTATCCCAAAAAGCATTCATTTGAAAGGCAGTTTTAGTTCACTTTCCTTTTATTTGTTCCTAAAACTATAAAATATCCAAATGTGCAGTTAAATACATTTTCATAGTCAAATAGTTCTTCAGCAATTTTTGAGACCTTTCAGCTTATAAATGTCTGATCAGAAGATAAGTTTATGAGTGTTTGAATTATGTATTCTGTATCTAAATAAATGTAGCATGTAACACAACATGATTTTACGATTGGACTACATTTTTGCACATAGTACAGCATGTATATTAAATAGTGATCTCTATTAATGTGAGTTTTTGCAATTCATTTCTTCATCAAAGGCATAATTATGCCTTTTGTTTTGTAAAATATTCTTCCTTATATTAATAAAGTTTAGTTGTCCTATAGTGTAATTTTCCTGTCACAGCGCAGGAAGTTGTGATTTATGTTGAATAATAATTCTTATGTGAAGGGTTAGTGAAGCAGGAGTTAATTGCAGCCAGGTCTTTGAATTCAGTGCTCTTATATGATATAGTTTTTATTTTTGGTGATTACCTGCTGCTTTTTTTGGCATAAAAGTAGTTCTACAGTTTTGTATTTTTTTTTTTGTGTTCTAAATATCTTCAACCTGTATTATTTTTGCTTTTTATTTCTTTGCCATAACTTCAAATTTTAAAGTTTTAGTTTGCTAAGAGCATCAACCTTACAGAATATTACAATTTTGTTCAAATATTGTATAAAGCATTGGTTTCCAGTCTGCTTCCTACCACCCACTACTTGGTGTTTTAAGTTTTTAAGTGGGCAATGAGTGATGATAAAATTGACAGTTGAGGCCAATAATAATTGATATTAATTCTTAATGTAAATCATTGTGTTGATAAACATTGTTAATCTGATATATCCTTTATAGGAAATATTTGTGTTAGCACTGAATATTTTTATTGTAGCATCAATTAGTGGTTGAGAAATTATGCTGGGCAAAGGTGGGCTATAGGTAAAAAATTTCAGATAGAATGGTTGTATCAGGAATAACTGCTGTTAGTATTTACTAATGCTATGAAATAAGGTAGCTTACATTATGTTTGTAATCTAATGTTTACTCCTAGAAAATCGTCCATTTATCATTGAAATAGTGTAACACCAAGAATCAAAACTCTGCCTCGCGTCTAAAAACATATATTAACGTATGTTTTTGTCATTTACGGAATTTATATTGTATCATCTATATATACTCTAGTTACTTTTACATTTTTCTTTTCAGAAATCTTTAGTGCCAAACTTACCAGAAAATTTGGCTGTAAGCTTTTATATTCAAAGTCACAAGCTTATATTTGCTGTGTACCATGTTGGCAGTGCTCATGGAACAATGAAATTTGATACCTTCCAAGCAGAATGTTCATTGCCTTGGCTTAGTGAAGTTCTTGTGCTGTTCACTGTTGGTTTACAAATGTGTCAGCAGTTAAAAGACAAAGTGAGTAAAAGAATTTATATTTCTTTAATTTGTTACGCTTTTAATTCATGATTTATGTATGATTGAAAATATTTTTGGTAGAAGGATGAATACAGAGACATGGCAGTGGTCTTCTGCTGAGTTTAATTTTATTATTTTTTCTTTTTTGCAATTTTATATACATCCTAGTTCAATTTCAGCTGCATTTCAGTGCTAGGAATATATAATCATACCCAAGCAGACTGTAGTCTTGGTTGGCTATTGTTAATACATTCTCTATGTAGAACTCTGCTAGAACATATAAGAATTGTGTATTTAACAAAAATAGTTCATTTATACATAATGTGGAGTAAAAGATGCACCAATGTTGCCTATCTCATGAGAGCAGAAAGAATCAAGTATTTAAGAGTTTAGTGAATACAAGTATGAATCATAAATATTCTTATTTCTCGATCTCTAAATGTTTTACCTTTTCTTAATAACACTTCAAATTTGTTGTTTTTTATAGATTTGTGTCTTCTCCCAATACAAGGACTTCAGTGTGGAGTCGAGGTCAACTTCAGCAATGTCTTGGTGAGGATGATCCTGGTATTGTTAGCACATTAACTTAAGTTCCTGAAAATCACTTTTCTCAGGAACAGAAACTGGAATATGAAATTGTATATGTACTTACTCGTTCGTTAGACTTTCACTAGATAGGGTGCCACCATGATGAATTGAGGTTATTCGTTTTGTCTTTTGGGAGTCTAGTTTTTTGTGAAAAAAGGACGTTATTGAAATGTCCATGCCATTTTATTCTTTGATATGTGATTTGTAAAATTAACTAGTAGAGGATTGCAAAGATTTGTTCTCTAGTCAGTCTAAGTTTATTTCATTGTTAAAATTCTTTATGTTGGGTTTGGCAGCTTTTGTTATGGATTTCTTATACACAAATCATATTGATGAATGTTAATTTTTAGGTTGTTGATGACTTGGTATTATTATGCCCAATTATGATATGATGGCTAGATTGTTAATAAACTGTGATTTACATTGTGACAATTCCAAAGGGCAATAACTGTTTAATATTAAAATTATTATTCTTGTTATTGATTCGGTATATAGGAGAAAATTTAGACTTGCAGCCTTTTATGATAGGCAGTAACCTATATAATAATTCAGGTAAAAGGCTCAATGAGCAGATAATGGTGCAATTATTTCTGTATAACTGGTGAAGACTTTAGCATTTGAAAGATCTGATTTTAATTTTCCTATTGTTATCTCATTGCTTTTATTTAAGTAATATACCAGTAAAATGAAAAATGGCCTTCAAGTGAAGCCTGAGTAAACCACAAGTTACATCTTATGTTGGGATATCTCTGTATTCATTGTGAAACTCAATTGTATATAAGATACACTTCATTTAATGTAATCCATTCCATTTGTATTGGTAGTTGATTTATAGAGATAGGAGGTAGTGGTTACAATATAAGCATAACCATTGTAAATAAAATATCCTCTTGAGGAGAGCCCACATTAAAATGAATTTTATTTAAACTAGATTCAGTTGATTATGCTAGGAATGCCAAATAAAATTTGGCTGAGCTTTTTTTTTTAGTTTTGGCTAATTTTTCCTGCTCAGTTTAAGGAAAGTTGGAAGTTCTGAGAAAGTCTCTTAAGCTTTTCTAGCAAATATGTATTTATATATTTGTGAATGTTAAGTTTGTACGTTATGATAAAGTCTCTTTGTTTTCCTTTTTCTATGGGTATTATAATCAAAACAACAGCAGCAGAAATTAGAAGACTTGCACAAATCAGTATTTTTTTATTCTTTTGGGAAATATACCCCAAACTGATGTATATGATCATCTTAGTTATAATCAGGGTTAAAACCAAGACTCGCATTATTTCCAGTACCTCTGTGATTTCAATAACTAATTTTTTCTTCATTAAATATAAAAATTTTTCTTTCAACACTCCTAAAAGTCAGTAGCACAATAATAGTTATGAATTATTTATACAGGATCAAATAATAAAAAAATTGAAGGGAAAAATATCACAGAGTACAGAAGAAATACTAAGCAACTAGTAAAGAAAAAAATAGTAGAGAAAAAAAACTGACATTGGTTGGGGTTGAACCCTGAACTACCGGGTGTAATGTTTCTCTTAGTGCCGATAACCATATCGACACAGCCATTCCATTCCTTTGAAAAAGCATAGATTTTTTCAGGATATTATTTTATATTCTTACTTGTACATGTAGCGCCACTGTAACCTTGCGGAATTTTCTCGTATTTTTTGAAGGCCGAATCCAAAATTTAGAGGTCGTAAAAGGTCAAAATTGCCAATTTTAACCCTTTTTCTAAAATTCACGAATACGCTCAACGAATTTAACCCTTTGGTCCCAACTTTCCCTTTCCTGAAATCGAAAGTCTTCGACGTCATCGTGACGTATAATGATGCCCGAATTGGGCGCCGATTCGAATTCTCTCAGTTTTTATACTTCCTATTTTGTAAGTCTACTTTCCAAATCCTGGCCATTTTTGATATCTTCCTTTTTGTCCTGCTCGAACACTTTTAAATGACCATCGCGGTCACCCAATATACCCAATACGCACTTCGCGATGAAAACGCGGTAATTCAAACTTGCAGTGGAGGGGCATCAAAAATCTTTGAATTTTACTTTATAAAATAATGCGATCTTTCGTAACTTTTATCTTCATTTAAATACCTGCTGCAACTATTAAGAAGTGACTAGCGTTAAACTGATATTATTCCATATTTTTTTTGCAGCAGTAGTTGCGCAAGTGTTTAATTTTACGACATTTCGAAAATTCCGCTTATAAAGGTAAAGATATCATAATTTTACACTCATTTTAATTGGAGTACACCAAGATAAATTTACCATTATAAAATAAGAACACAAAATTATAATTTTGACTTTTATTCATAGCATACATCAATACAATGATACATCTATGTGCACAAATGAATATTCTTCAAATACATAATGTTTGTTAGAAATAAAATTTGATATTTAATAATAACAGTATAAACAACAATAGCGATGGAATCAGAAAAATTTCTGAATTATGAACTTTGATTTCTTATTCTGTTGAAGGATTCTATTCAGCTCCTGTAATGTCGTGATTTGATGACGAGGTTACTCTTGCACCAACGTCCTCCACAGTCATGTTCCTATATGAAAATAACAGACTTAAGGAAGTTGTAATAAATAATAGAGGAATATACTTTTCACTTCGCTTGTCGGTCGCGCAAGAGCTCTCACTGATTTCAAATGACTAAAGAATTGATGTGTTCAGATGAATGATATATAATTGAAGTGCATTGATATAATATTTGAATTAGAAAATTACGTAAAATTTAGTAATAATTCTAGTATTTTGATATAAAGTAAAACCCGGTAAAGACGCTTTTCGGAGGACCAAGCGAAAACCGCGTCTAAAATAGGACAGCGTCACAACCGGGTAATGTAATGTTGCTTGTATTACGTATACATATTTTTTGAAGACTGGTCTGCTTATCTCACAATGAGAAGGTCGGTCTTACTTTTGGTCATTTTTCGCTCTACAATGAAGTATATTAATCAGAAAGACTATAAGGAAAGAATAAGGAAGTGGACTACACTCAACAGCCTATGAAACACTCCTCCTCTGGTTTTTTCGATGTTTACTTCTTAAGATTGTGACGAAAGGAAACACCGAAGATTTTCAATCTACTTTCAGCCCTGAGAAAAGTACGTAAGAGAATATCTCACTATCTCAAAGTTTGCATAGACAGTAAAAGATAGTTCTATTTCGCGATATCTTCATTTTACTCTCACAAAGTTAGCTATTCAGGAGAAGACACTTGCAAGGAATCATTCAAGAGACAAGCAGAGGAAAGGACGGCGACTCAGATAATGTTAAATTACTCTGGTTTATCGAATGAGGTGAACAATTGGCTATAGCAGGTTGCAGTACACCTGGCAACTAGTAAAATCCATATTTTAAGGGGGTGGCAGAGCGTCTTAAGCAGTACCTAAACCGTGTGTTTCGTGTGATAGGGACCGGAGCTGTAAGAAAACTGCATCTTATACAGTATGATAGTGTCTTAAGCGGGGGCGTCTCAAACAGGCTTCACTGCATTTTACCAATATCTCTATTTAAATTCCGAGAATTTGATGACAGTTTCCAAGTATCTTAAATAAAATATTTTCATCGACCATATTAAATTTCGATTGCAAAAAGATGTCTAAAGCTACAGGTGCAGTTAAACCTTGAATACCTGGCGCTAAAACATCAAGTTTTGAATTGGAATTGGCATATGCCATTATGGATCACATGAAGGACTATATCCATGATTTTCTGGATCAACAGTTCTTCTTTATTCACCTAGAAAGGAAATTTTGCGTCAATTAGTATAGATGATAAAATTTATACGGCAGTGAAAATAATATTTAATATAAATGAATACCTAACCTTTGAGGCAAAACTAAAATAAACAAAACTTTTGATATAGCCAGTATTAATAATTAATATTTTACACTACAGAAAACAACTAGACGGAAAAATTCCAAGCGAAAAGAGAGATAGTGGAAACGATTGTTTTATGAAGAATATAAGAAAACTGAGAAAAGCTATCCGGCGACTCTTTAGATTACCTAACATTGTAATTTTAGGTAATAAAAATTTCATTAGATCACATAAAGGCTAAAAGTAAAAGAAATTAACATATTTCGAAGATATTAATTAAAGATCGAAGATATTAAGTTAAAACTTTGATTAGATATCAGATTACATTGAAGCGAAAATAAAACGTTCGCTTTTATTTTTGGATCCTTAATTTAGAAAATAAAGGATGTTTCATAAATACTGTAAAGTCTGATTAGCAATTAAGAAGTTAGAGAAAGACCTTATAAGAGTTCTGCTTTGGATTAGGTACGATATAGAAGGCAAACATAAGCTCCTCATCTTGTAAACTTCTTTGAAACTATTTTCATGTGTTGTATATTTCAACTACGTTAAGTTTTGAATACAGGATGGACTATAAGCAATTATAGAAACTAAAAAAAAACGTAAAATAAGCGAGAGGAGGTCTACTTCAGGACAAACGTAAGATCTATGAAAAAGGTTGAGATAAGTCATCGAACAACAAACATATCATGCATCCTTTCGAAATCTTTTACTAAAGCCAGCCAGCTTATTTCCGGTCTACTTTCTTGAATACTAACAACTCATTGCAATTCTTTTTTTAAACCAATACAGAATAGTTTATTAGTTAGTTTATTGAAATAATAACATCCAAATGACATAAGCTAAATGGAAAACTATCTTAAATTCAGATGTAAATACATCTCCTCTTGAATACCTTGTCTCTCAACGTAAAATAATGGACAGGATTTCTTCCGTGGTACCTTTCCAATATTTTCGGTGGTTTGACCTTCCTCTACATCTTTTCCATCGCCAACTCAGTCTTATCGGCTCATCACTGCTCTTCAGGGCGATTTTACGGGAGGACTTGTCTTACAACGTACCCTCTTCTGGCTTTCTATTAGACCTGAATGAGAGAAGCCGCATTCACACATTTGAAGGAAGACTAGGAACTTATTTTGTCCTTCAAAGCAAAATGAATGATAATTATTAGTGTTACAGTTCGCACCATTCCAAAATAAGGATTTTTAAATGATAAATAGATTCAAAGTACCATATGACAAACCTTAGTCAAATGGCGCCAACCTCACGTAAGTATTGCCTGGAAAAGAATGCAACAGAATTATTAAATGAATGGAACTGTATACTGAGACAGAAAAAAATGCTTCTAGTTAGGAAAGATTAATTTCTTAGGATTGAAGCTAATTTGATTTCAACTATATTATTTCTCTCTAATATACGGTCGTTCGCGAATCTTGGAATTTATCATATCGTAGCTTTTCCTCCTCCGTTGCGGTTCACTAAAAAAGTTGATTTCGTTCTACCCTCGCCACACTCCGACCAGATATCGGATGCTTTTTGTTCGGCTACAGGACTAAGATGAAAGAAGAGGCAACAACTTTGTTGATCTCAATATGTTGAAAAAAATCAGTCCTCTTAAATCAAAAACAGGTGGTAAATTCAATAAGTAAACACTTACATAGGTAAGAATCTTCGTCATCCACTGCTTTAATGTAATTTATCTGCTGTAAATACTTTTACTTACTTCACGGCAAACACAAGGTCAGACAGTTAACTCACTTCGTGCTAACCTCTTCCTTGGCCAATACCCACAACACAACTGACTGCAACGAAGGATATTTGCCTGCAATAGCTCCCTCTAAAGGTGAAGAGCATCGAAAAAATCTGCATATCGTCTTGCGTAGGTTTTCTCCGAGTGCAGTAGTAATTTGTCCATTAAATCACGAATTTCGAATCCACCTTTTACGTCCAATTCTAACGTTTAGATTAGACATAAAAATTCGTCACATAAGCACAATTGTGGATTTCAATATCTTTTCACAATGACATATCGGCTTGATATACCTCTATCTTCTAGGAATCAGTGGTGCATACAGAGGGCGGTAGATCACACCCCTCACCCCCTTTGCATACTAAGAAGTTTTCGTAGATAAGAACGATAAATATATAATCGAAATGAAATATTTAAGAAATATTACAGGAATTAAAAGTAATGTATTCAAACTAAATTTTTTAAATGACATGTTTCACCTCGAAATATTGTTTTAACCAGGAAGATAAGGTCATGTTTTAATATTGTATTTGTATATATCATATTGTATTTTAAACACAATCTACAGAAAAGAATTGTAAAATTACTACTTACGGTACTGCCTATATCAAACTCTCGCTGCATATCTTGCACGAAAACTTTCAGAGAATAGAAAACTGATTTAAATTTAAGTAAATTACTTTTCAACGTTTCAATAGTACTTAAAGAAATCAGAAGAATTTTAAAGTAACAGCTTGATTGACGCGACAAATCAGTTTCATTTAGTCAAATCTTATATTGACGTGCAGAAAGTTAATCAAAATAATCTACTCTTCACCCCCCCGTAAAAACCGTAAAGGTCCTCCTAGTTTCTTTTAAAGCTTCGGTAATAGTCAAAAGTTCTCCACAAATCAAGTTTTTCCAAAAACAAAATCGTAAAACAGTAGTGATGATTATTTCTGATAAAGAGACACTGCTCATTAAGCCAGAATCCGACCAAATTCATCAAGTACAGTGAAACCGGACATTAACACGTTTTTCGGGGGACCAAGCAAAAATCGCTTCTTAAGCGAGATAGCGTCACGACCGGATAGTTTAATTCTGGTTGCATTACATCGTATTTTTAAAGAGTTTTCTGCTTTACGCTCAAAGAGAGCTTCTCAGATATTCAATTTTCGTCATTTTTACAATTTTTACCAGATGGACAACTAGGAAAGAATAGCGAATTATTAAATATCGGTGGTGAGAGGGCATCAACATCTCTCCGAGACTAAAATCAACAGCTTAAAAAACTCCTTTTCTGGTTTCATCAATATGTTAACATCTTAAGATAATGATAAAATGAAACACAGAAGAGCGGCTTTTTAATCTACGTTGTGCGGTGAGAAAAGGTGATAAAGATCTCATCTCAAGAGTTTGTATTGGCTACGACACGACGCGACGGTGAGATTTAGATATCTCTGCTTTTATAACAGAAAATTATTCATTCGAAAGAAGAAATTCACAAGAAACCATTGTAGAGAAAAGGGGAGGAGAGCATTGACAAAGATAATTTACTATTTCGGTAAATCGAATGAGATGAGCGAATGGCTAAAGTGGGTTGATGTGCATCTAGGGACGGGAAAATCTGAGTTTTAAGCGGGTAGCAGAGCGTCTTAAGTGGTATCTATACCATGTATTTCTAGTGAAAGGGACTGCCACCGTAAGAAATCCGCGTCTTAAGCGAGATAACGTCTTAAGCGGGAGCGCCTTAAACGGGTTTTACCGTATTAATCAGCAGAAATGTACTGCGTTAACTCAAGGGATCGCGGTAGCCCTCTCCCCATACTTGAAATCTCGTTTCAACTCGGGGAGGGGAAAAACTAAGCCATGCCTTTGATGTCTGCATCCATATTTATGAAGAAACTCAAAAACGTCAATACGAGAATCAAATTTACCATAAGGTACTCCAATGAATGAAAGCTTGATGCTTGTAAGCTCGAGGTAGTCAGTTTCTTACGATACCTAGCACTATTATCTCCAAAATTTTAGCAATTTTAGATTTTTTAGCCATCTTTAGGAAGCCCTTCACTCGTTTTCACAGTCACAGGCCCTTCTTCATCTGTATTCACCTCAGCGAGAAAATCACTGGACTACTGTAATTATGTATCCAATCCAATCTTATATCTCTTCATCAGGGGCATTTTTGCTAAATTAAGTAGGGTGATTAGGTAAAATTTAATGTAATATTATGCCAACTCATTCCTTAACTTTACAGTTTTTCGTTTACTTATAATTCAACATATTTTATACATAGACTGTTTCGGCTGCGAATAAACTATTATTTTGTTAGTATTTCTTTCATTCTGAAAAGAGACCGCAGTTTTGGCATGAACTCCTTCCACTCAAGCCAATGGGAGATTTTATTGCATTTCTTTCATTTTAGAATGAATCCCTAAGCTTTCATTTATAATTAGCCTTATCGTTGACAAGGAATAGTTTTCTAACTATAGATTTCTGTAATGAGTAACCATATATTTCCTGTGTTTATGGGCAAAAATTTCCTGGTATTGCCTCTATTATCTCTATCATTCGCTTTACCCAAATGACAAATGGGAGTGAATGAAGTCCTCTCTAGTTTGCCACTAGGTCCGGTAAAACGTTGGCAACGATTCACCTGTCCTGGTGGGAAACCAAAGAGAACTCACCCACGGTATACACCAGGAAAGCACGGAATCCGACAAATGGAAGGTTCACACATTTTTAACCCTTTTTGAATATTTCAAAAGTTGGAAATTTCAGCTGCACACATTTACCTGCCGCAAACCACATAGCAATTTTTCTTTAGGGAATTTTAAAAATTTTCCAAAATCCAAAATGTTTTCTAGGATATAAGGAATATTTTTATGGCTCTCTGATCTATTCATTCCACCCCTCTGCATTTCTTTTCTCTTCATCCTCTATTTCTTAATCTCGATAGAGGAGTGGTGCCTCGAGATCGGAAACTCGAATTCAAATATCCCTGTGGATCGGAGATGGCGAATCCTTGGGAAGAGGGGCGCATGCGTGAGTCCTCTCCCCCCTTTCCCCTAGTTCTCGGGACCCTACTTAGTCGCCGCCCGCACCTCCACTGTGTGCCATGACCTCAACTCGGAGGGTCCTGTCCTCTGGCCGCGGGCCACCTTTTCTCTCCCACTCCCTCCTTTAGCCCTTGCCAACATGTGAGTGCACTCCACCGCGAATATGCTGCTGTTTGCCCTCGTGGCCGCCTTCGTCCCTTTCTTTGCCCGGGGCGAGGAAAGCCCCGCCGCCGAGCTCGGATCCAATGTGGACGGGGAGCCATCTGGTGGACGTCCTCGAGGTGAGTTTAACCACTCCTCTTGGGCACACATAAACACAGTCAGACGATAGCACTCTTTGAATATTTGTAAGCAATGGCCAACAACACCATGTTCGATCGCACGAAGGGAAATAGGTGGAGTAATACATCAGAGCGTCAATAAGGAGCACGGGATTCGTTTCGGAATACTCTGATGCCCTTACTCCTGGCATTATCATTCTTTCGTATTATATTTCGTTCTTTTTTTAATCTGAGCAGGTGACCTAGAGCGTCTTCACTATCGCCTGAGTCAGGACCTCTTTATATTCTTTTCGATCGCCCGAAATTCTAAGCTTTCGTTCAATACAAAAATTTTACTACATTCAAGTTGAATTTTTGTTTGGGGTTGTGTTTCTGTAGAATAAAAAATATGCAGCTTTGAGAAACTTCTTCTAAGTTTGTAGTCTCAATTACTGCAAATATGCTAGTTTTTGCGAGTCGATGGGTCACTAATATTTTTATTTTGCATGTCTGAAAGTAGCATCCATTCGATATTTCATTAGGAGAATTTTTCATTTACATACCAGTGTACTTCCTAAAACAAGCTGCTAAATCTATAAACAAATGAAGTTAACAATAAGCATAGAAAACCTCTGAAAGCGCCAATTCATCTAAAACAGTGTTTTTATACAATATCTGATAGAAATTCCAAGAATTCTAAGAATAGAATTCATCATTATATAAAAATTTCCCTCTTATTTAAAACAAAATTTCATAGCAGGTAATTCAACATTTATAGAGACGGAGAGAATTTTAAAATATCAGCTCTAACTGTGAAGATAGATACGTAAATGAATTAATATGACTCTAAATAAGCAATGAGAGGAACTTAGGAAGAATAGAAAATTTAGGATCAGATCATAAAAAATCAATTTCTGTCAAATGATGATTGATTTCATCATCGCTTTAACCATTGAAATTTGAAGTAATTATCTTGGAAATTCCTAAAGTAACAATCTGCCTACAGATATCTGTCTCATGGTTTTATGTTATCGTGTTTTTAAAACTACTACTGCTACTGTACTGCTTGATAAAAAAGATTCCGAAAACAAATTATTTCAATTAATGTACCCAGGAATACATTTTAAGAATTTTGATTTCACTTTATGATTATGAGCAGCTCTGATAGAGAATTATTATATGAAACAATGTTAATTAGTGCTATTTAGTTATTTTAATGATGTGATCGTTGATTTAGCAAAACATATTCTTAGGTACTGCTTTTAGTACTAACAATAAACAAAATGACCTGTAAACATATGTTCCGAAAGCATATATGAAATGATTGGGAAACTGCCGTCAAGAGAGATGTGTGTAGTTTTTGCTTGGTACGGCATATTTCCAGAAATTGTCCTTCAAGCAGTTAAGTATGCATTTAATATTCAGGAATAAAATCAAAATTTAGAGAAAATTCATTCGAAGAAAAGACGACAGGAGATTTGCGAAAATACTATAATAGAAAACTATAGGAAAACTATCAGCCTTGTGAATTGACAGGCTATTTCTTCAGTTTATTCGGAAAAGAAAATATCGAATCGAATGAAGTAAGAAAATTGTTCATATTAGTTAAAGTGAGAATTAACGTAAACGTTCTCCGTTTCTAGGTGCGGAAAAGCTAATCGTTAAAGTAATCAACTTTTTCAGATATATTTTCTCTTCCAAACTTTCAGCAGTAACATATTGTTGACATTTACGAAATGGTTTGAATGATCGTTAGTACACAAAGAAAATTTTAGCTATGATTTATTCCAAAGAGAGAGAGAGAGGACTTACAATTCAGTCAAATAGTATTAGAGGTAAGAGTCGACGAAATGAATGGTTGAACTCAGAAAACACGCAAAGAAATTTTTAGCTCTTTTATTCTTATATATCATTTACGTTGGTATTCATGTATATATTGCCAAAATATTCTATATGATTATCCCAAGTATATGACGACGAATTTAAAAATAAGAAATTTAGAAATAAGAATGAAAAAATACTGAAACATTCTTTAACAATCAATTGCAATTTAACTGTAATAACGTTAACAAGCCTTAATACTAATACAGATTTTCATCTTTTAGGATTTATTGAAATTTTGTCTAAATATAATTATTAAATCCGAAATTATCGGTTACATTATCTAGCGCATCAAACCTTAAAAACTAATAGGAAAGAACTACAGCTCATCAGTGTAATACATTAATATATATCTATCTAATAAATAATACACATGAAAATGTCTCTTGTAAGTAGAGGAACTGAAAGATGTTAAAAATATATTGCTCTCTAGAGTGAGCTAAATATTATGGAATAAGATCAGAACGGATATGAAATGTGGGTCACAGAAATTTTTCTTAGCACTACATTAGCTCGAGAAATTTATGAAATCAGTTCTCCTTTTTTTATCCATCTTAAAATCTTCACAGTTTTTTTTTCTACTGAGATACTTTCTTGATTTAGAACTCAAAAATGGAATCAGGGACCAGGATGAAAATTAAAAGATATAAATCTTGGGTCTGTTGTCTTATCGAGGTTGTATTTACGGAATTCCCGGCCAAGTCCCATTTTAAAAACAAAAAAATCAGTGGTAGAAAGTTCTGGAGCACTGCATGCCAACCTAAAAGCATTAATGGGATGTGACACGAATCTTGCATCTCATTTTCCATGGCATTATTCTTTTACATTGCATGAAACACATTACTTCATCGTAATTTATTAAAGAATATCGGGATCGTATTGATTACCGAATCTTAATGAAATTTTACATGCATGTTAGAAGATGGTAGATAATTTACTTATTTATTTGAAGTAATTGGTTCTTTTCACATTTGCACACTTCACGTTTATCTCTTCAATCTTCCTAATGCTAGTGACTGGCCACTATAAAATAATAATAAAATATTGCTAAAAGTTAATGCAGAAATATGGTTAAAGGATAAAAGGAAAATTAACATTTTTCTTGCGAATTTTCGTTAACTTATATTAATGCTAGATTAAAGAGGGGTTCAGACTTTTGCTAGCTTAAAGAGGAGGAGGAGTCTGGAGTTGGGGCTCGTTTGCGAAGCTGCGGATTTAAATTAGAGTAAATGTAGTCCGTGAGATGAGGAAGTTCTGCTTGATACTTTCGGGGCATCGTCACGCAGATCTTTGTGGGAAGTTGTAAAGAGTGAAAGCTGGGAACTGCAGGTGGTCCTGATTCTTTCTCCAGGCTGGACCGGCGAGGGCTGCCCTCCTCCAGCAATCGCCAGGCGCAATGGCTCTCTGATGTCTCGCGGAGATGCACTAGTGGCGGATTATGCCTCTGTTACGGAGGTCAAATTTCCAGGAGAGATCGGCCCTCTCGGAGGGAGACGGCTGTGCAAGATCAAATGCGTGGGAGGAGAGTGGGTGGGCCCTCTCTGTCTGGCTGAGGGCGAAGGTTAGTGGGTTGGCCCCCAGGGGCTGGCAGGTACCTACGCTATGTTAATTTAATGTTTGAATGGCGCGACGACCGAGAAGAAGCTTTTATAAGTGGAGCAATTAACGTCGGATGTATTTGTTTCTGTAAATGTATCTGATACATATAGAAATGTCTCGTGAACTGGTTTTATAAATTTTCGTCTGACATTATGTCTCCAAGCATTGTAGAACACCCACATTCAAATGATGGCAAACATTTAAAGTGGTTGGGATATTCTAAATGTGAGCTATTGTTAATTATTTACGAGTTAAAACTACCGCAAAGTTCCGTTCCCAAGAATCCTGGTAAAGTAAGAATGTCGATTCCAATTCAAGTGATTATTTTTATCTTTCACGATTACTTTACACTTACAAAAATTGAGTATGGTGATCGTATATATTGATACTTTATAGATCAGTCTACATATTAAAAAAAAACAAGCTGAGAGTTTTCTGCAACTTAAATTTATCAGCGCATTTAATCTTTGTAGGTTTAATATTCTAACAATAGATTACATAAAATTTTATTGCTGAATTTCCTCCGGTTTCTGATAAGTAAAGGAGATTTAGAGAGCTGATGAAATTTTTTGTATTAAGGAACTTCTAAAGACCAAGAAGACAATTCTAGCATACCCTGTAACACGCAATGATGATATAAAATAGAACTACATACAGTAAGCTGTAGCGCTCGTAACTCTGTGGAACTTTTCCGCATTCAAATAAAAGATGATGAAGTTCTCACTCACTATGAAACTCTCACTACACATTTAAACGTTAACAATTAGCTGAAAATCAGATCTCCAAAATGTAAAGCATTTCATGACTATAGAAGATATTTTGTATGAATAGGAAGAAAAGGTTAAATATCCTTTTAAAAAAATTACCCATTCGCGAGTTTTTTGCATATGGAAGTATATGATAATCTTTCAATTCACTCAAAATTAATAATTGTAAAGTCAAGCATCTACTTTTTTCGTCATTTAGGACACAGAACTTGAGATTAAAATCTTCGCTTCTATGCTTCCTGATAGAGAATGATTATGAATTTATCATTTATTATATTAATATTCTCTATAAAATATCATTATTCCTATGTTTATTAGTAAACCAGTGTCCCGGATAAAAAATGCTGCTTTATATACCAGATTTTTAGACTCATGCCAAATTAACATTTCATCATAATTTCATTATAAGATAGATTGTGAACTAAGCATACAAAATCTTTTGAAGACTTCTTAGTTACGTTACCAATTGTCGGTTTCTCGAAAATATTTCTCAAGAATATTAGGTTCATCTAGGGTATCGCTGATGAATATCATTTTTCATTTATGTAAAAAGGCCATTCTGAGGTCACGAAAGGACTCTCGTTTCGATTAAAATCATTGGTTGACTGACGGGCGCCTGAGATGCAGGTCACCTTATCAGAGTCCTAGATATTAGCATTCTTTCCATTAGCCGCAATAACTTGAACTGACTTGTATTAATCTTATAAATCCCGTTTTTGGACAAGCCAAGGTTTTCCATAGAGATTTTACAATATAAAAAATAAGAAAATATGAATATTTTTCCACCTATACTTTACGCAACTAATTGAATAAGTTAAGTCGGTGACAAATCATCAGACTACATTGCTTACAAATCTTAAATACTTGATACTTAATAGATTTTTTTGTTTTATTTACTTTCACATTTTAAAATGTATTGTGTACACTTGGCCATTGGATAATTGACTCGCAAAAGAACATGAAGCTCAATTTGTAATAAATTATAATTTGAGAGGAGAGCTTTCGTAATAACTTTGCATTTTAGGATGAATCCATTATAAGCTCATTGAATACAGCTTTTCTTGCTTAAATATAAGAGATTAATATAAGGATACGGAATAGAAAGTGAGATGGCTGAAAGTCCTGTAGAATAAGGAATGTCTGGTAATCCAATTTCAAATGAATTAAGCTACGTATTCGAATACAGACGACATCAACTTCCTTTATGGAGATACTAAGTATAAATAAATCCGATGACGATGAAACTTTTAATGTTAGACTTAAATATCTATCAATCCGCGAGAGAAAGAATTAAAATTTCCGAGAATAAAAGCACAATGAAAAGGTATTTTGAATTTCCACTACAGTGTGATATGATGAAGCACTCAAGTAAAGTATGTTACCTCCCAGGTTTTCTAATAAGATATTGGTGTGAAAACGCATAATTCTCCCAAAATTAAGTAAAGATTCATTTTACAAGGTTCCTCTTTGTTTTTTAAGATTGTATTTGATATCTCCTTAGACATCACTCCTTCAAATCATTAAACATTACAAAATAAATCCCTTTTTCAGGAGTTTGCATTGAATATAAGTTCACTGAGATGAATATTGTAGATTACGAATAATTATTGTAGACTGTTCACTGAGGTTGAACCTTTTCTTACAGATGCCGGAAGATTCCACCCTCTCCTTCGCAGCTGCAGACTTGAAAGAATTCCGCTTCACATTCTAGTCACCTACAGAAATGTCACGATTGCGGTGAGTCCTTTTTTTTCCTATGGTTTACATGTTATCGCTTCTACTTTTTATTTCCTCATTACTTCAAATTTTAAAGCGCTCTCAGAAAAATTATGAGTTCACGTAGATACCTCGTATATTACTTTGTTCTAGATTTATGAAATTTCAGAATTATTTGTATTGGGGGATGAACTCAAAAGAAGTTGTAAGACCGATCTGCAGGCTGATAAAGAATTTTTATAGACTTTCCTACAGGTGTTTCTCACCTCACAGTTAATTGTTATTTCACAGCATGTTGCCAATCAATATATCAATCATTGAGAAATATGGCTTTATGCCAACAGAGGTACTTAATTGAGAATGAAAGACCATATTTTCCCTGAACGTCATTTAACGTTCCCTGTATCATTTCTGTTACCCTTTCTAAAACTCGTTTGAGCTGGTTTGAATGATTCGAGTCGTTGCAACATTAATTTTACATTAAGAACCGTCATGGATTTCAATAGTCAATCTTTTACTTCTTAATATAACTATTTAGTATTTCTTACAAATATTATCAAATAGGATAACTTTGGCGTATTACTTTGTTATGAAAAAGATATGCCCATTACTTTTTCAGCAGTCAGTTTTATTGGAAGAAATCTTGATACAATGCGGCGAGTAATTAAAAATAAAATATCTAAAAATCATGCATTCGATATTACTTATTCCAAGTATTTATTTACTTATCAAAATAAGTTTAGCAAGAATCACGAGCATATTTTTTATTAGCAGTCGGTTCTATTCAACTTTCAAACAATTCATTCAAATGCTATTTTAATTCTGTAATTGCAAATTTTAATATTTGTCTGATTCCATTATTTTAGATTGCTAAAGGCTCTTTGGGGAATGCAATCTTTGTAATTGCCTTAGGTGATATTCAGCAAAGCTTATTTAATTTGCGTTCTCTGAGTCAATATCGGAAGGGAAAATTTTTTGCGCGATATCGAGGGCAAATTCTTGCGATAATTTACCTTGGCATGCAGGAAAAGATATTATGGAAATTAATTCGGTTCATCTAGATAGATATTAGCATGCCAACGCCCTGTTTCCTGCAAATCATGTCCTTGTTGGAGCATGTAAATTAATGAATAAATAATAAGTAATTGCAATATGTATATTTACGTGATGGTGTACGATGTAATATAATAAAAGCAGTCTTCTCTTTCAGCCGGAGATGGGCTCTTGGTTCCCTCACGGCGCTACTCTGGCCGTCCGCTGTAAGGAACTTGGTGTCTACAAATTGCTCGGCGATTCCTCGTTAGAATGCCGCAATGGTGCATGGAGTAGCAGAGTGCCTGCGTGCGTGCCCACCACAACTCTCACCAACTTCTCGGGTAAGACATCCTTCATAGATGGGTTCCTCTAGGAGTCCTCAGGAATTTCACTCTGGAATTCTGCCCGGTGCCACATTAGTTTAAAAAATATTCCCATCTCCGTAGTATTTTTTCTTCTCCATTTTATGCCACGGATGAAGTAATCTCATTAATCATCGATTCAATTTTTGTATGATTGAACTTTGGTACGGTGCAGTTTGATTTTATCAAACATGCAAGAAATTCGTTCTGAAGTTATCCTGCCTGAATCCTTGCCATTTATGCCCTCGACATAATCTTTTCCATCCCTTATTTAAGAAAAAGACTCTCGTAACCCTCTGTTTCCATATATGTTTAACTTAGCAAAAATAAAAGAGACATTTCCTCACTTTTAAAGCGTAAGAGGAGGCAAAGACCTCCGAAGTTTTCAATGGAAGGGTAGATGCCCTATTAAATACTCAACTATTATTCCCCGTCCTTCACATGAGCGCCTCTCATTGTAAGTCTTAGGACTTCAAGTGTCTTTCACCCTCGCCTTGAATCCATAGCCTTGTTTTTTATTTTCCTTTCCTCGATCCTTTAAGAATAAATCTTGAAGGATGGAGGACTCTATCGACCTAAATTTAAAGTATCCCACTCATGTAATGTTAATGAACTCCCTGTAATATGAAATGTGCTTCAGCTTAGCCATAATTACTCTGAACACAATTTTTACCACTTTTGGTTTTTACTTATAAATCTTCACATATTTAGAAACTCGAATAATTTGGAATGTCGCTAACTATTGCTTAAAGTTTGATTGAGACATTATAGTAATTTCAAGGAATAATCAATTTAAATAACCACGTGCAAGACATCAAATCAGATACTTAAGAAATGCCTTGGAGGGCACCCCCAGTGGTGGCATAAACAGCTCTTAGCTGAAGGCCAGCGAAGATGCCCGGTGCAAAGGCAAGCCAAGGTTTGGATACGCAATTGTACCCAATTCTTCATGCATAACTTTATTTCCAATCTACAGAAGGATCACCGCCCACCGTCCTCTACAGAGTCCCGTCCGGGTCGGCGTCTGCAGAGCCATCTGGTGACCTCGCCGTCTTTCCTGGAAGCATCCTACACCTCGAGTGCCTCTTTTCCCGGAAATTAGGCAACCCGGAGTGGACTTGGACTTCGACTTTCAGACATTACCTCACCGGTGAGAATAAACCTTCCAATATTTCATACTTGCACCTGTTAAAACTGCAGCGGAAAATAACTACGACCGATGGTACGACCGATGTCTCTTACCATTGAGTCTTATTGTGTGATATCGGTATCGGTATTTTGATTTTAAGCGAATTTCGTATTCAAATTTTAAAAACAATTGAATTTTATGATTAATTTATCATTAAATGATCGAACAAAAGAAATCAAACTGTTCTCTACATTTATTCAAGCTGACTCAGATATTGTGCTTCACCAACAAGAAAAACCAAACTTTGCTGTTCTCTTTCTATGCTTTTCGTAATTTTTCTTGGGTCTATAGATCCCTCCTTTCTACAGCAATATTTCCGTGATGAAGTTTATTCTTCAATTTTTACAGAGCACAATCCTTTTTCATTCACAATTCTGAACTAAATAAACTCCAAATAAAAAATATTTAATATCATTGAAGATGCTTTTCCTTGCTTCTTTAAATGTCAAATATAGTTAATAATGTAACAAAGTTAAAATTTTTAGCGGGTGAAAATATGTGAGATAAAAATTGAGATAATATGAAATTTAACATTGGGATTATATGAATAATTATGATATCTACTTAATATTTTGTATTTATTTTATGTAGAACGATTTATTTACTAAGTGCCATATGGGTAATAATTTGAATAGTTCATGAAAGATATATTTGTAATGCTCAAAATGGCAATAATTGGTCTAACGTACAACTCATACGATATTAAATTATAGCTTTACTCAGTTTAAATTAAACATTTGGTAACGAGAATTTCAAATGCAAACGTTAAATGATTATGTGTTCTTCTTTTGCAGGGTGGGCCATCGCTCCGGAGGAACGCGAATGGAAATACCGACTCTCAGTCTACTACAGCAAACCACAGGATTCTGGTGTATTCACTTGTTCTACGCCTCGAGGAATCACTAACAGTATAAGCGTCAAAGTCGTCGGTATGTTTCTCATTCTTCACGAGGATACTTCTCGAATTATTTGTTTATGAGAATCTTGTAAACTCTAACATTATAGAGACAGGTTTCGTCTAACCTTTCATCTTTTAAGTTTTCTACAGCAATTAGAAACATTATCAATTAAAGAGATCATAACTTAGTAACTTGGTGGTGAATTCTTATACGCTGATTAAGACAACAATCTGAGTCAGAAAAATGAACAACGTACTGAATTTTAGCGATCGATTAGCTAAAATTTATACGAAATATATATTTCGTATCAAATGATAACTGTAACTAGAAGACTGGGTAAATTTTATTGCCATCTTCGAATGGTTACTGTGTTTTCATCGATGGAATCTCATCGAAGTGCACCGAGGCATGGAAATTGATGCATCGGGTTATTTAACATCATTATTCAATTGTTAATTTTCAACCCTGATAAGGGTTGCACCCCTATTTTTAGGTTACAGTTAACCAAAGAGCAATATCATCGATGTCAATTTTCACCGTAATAAAATAAACATTAAATTTTACAGTTAAGTAAAGTAGTTTATTTTCTGTAAAATGGAAGTTTATTGCACAATATTCACTGCGAAGTTCGAAACTATACCATCTAAGTTAACCTCAACTTATCCTAAGGATTATTGTTTACCAGCAGGAAAATACAAGTGGGCTATATTTAAGGTCCAACTTTCGCACGATCATTCTTATTAAGAAGTGTAATGAAAATAGCAGAAAATTTTAGGTACCTACACCAAATGCCCTGCTTAGTAGTCCTTTTGCTATATGATTTCCCTTGCTTGACCTATTTCTGGTCATAAGTATCAGTGACTAAAGAGTCGTCGAGCCCATCGTTCATATTGGCTTTGACTTCCCAAGGAAAAATTGAGGATATGGAATTCAAGTAATTATGTAAGTTATGTAGAAATCGTGGACCTTGAGAACTCTTTTAGTCCTGTTGGACTCCCCTAGGAATAAAATGTTCCAATAAATTATACATTCGTCTTTCTACAAACTCTTTCAGCTGTCCACTGCGAGCCTCTGGACGTATCGGAGAACAACAGCGGAAGCACAATGGCGCCTCCAGGAGCCGCCAGAGTCCCATCCATCGCTCGCATTGAGGGCCATCGTCTGGGACAGACGGCGCATTTTCACTGCCCTCTCGGATATGCCCTTGATGGACCAGTAAACCTCACTTGCAGGGCCTCCGGTCAGTTCTGGCGTAATCTCAGTAGTGGAAGATTGTTGGAATTTCCTACCTCAATTTCTGTGTGAAGTTTTCAATAAAATAGATAAGATGATAACCTCTGTCTGAGATCGGATTCCACTCCTTAAAATAATATTGAAAACATTATTACGGAGAAAGTTTCTAAAAATCTAGAAAACTTTCAGCTATAAAGTTTAAAAATAGTAACAAGAGATTGAATTAACGCTAGTTTTTCTTAGCTTCTTCCAAAAGGCCTTTGATTTTATTATTAACGAAAAAATTGGAGATAAACTGCTCCTATTGAGGTTGAATTCTGTGATCAAATTCGAAATTTTGATTTATACGGTAACTTTTTCCACAGGCCGATGGTCCGGAGGAACCCCTACATGTGTTGCTATTCGCTGTCCCGAACTGATATCGGACGATGCGCACCTCACGATTGTTGAGCAGAACACCACATACGGAGGACGTGCTGTGTTCCGCTGTTCTTGGGGCTATCAGCTGACTGGACCTCCTGGATTGGAGTGCGAAGGCACTGGCCAATGGTCTGGGGAAGCGCCATCATGCAAGCGTGAGTGCTTCATAATTAAATCTTTGAGATACAGAGGTACGTGAGAAAGAAATTTTTCCTATCGGAGTCTGCATCCTTCCGAAATATATATTCACCCAAGAGAGAATCAACTTAAGTTTTATATGTTCAATGGCTGCAAACTTCATTCCCATAAGGAAATAAAACGAGAAATGTATGGTGTTAAATATCTCTACGACTGTTAATCCTTTCAAGAAGTCTTTCTTTATTTCGCAAAGAAATGAATTCGTGAGTGTCGAGAATGTTAAATAAGGAGATCACTACATACTATGACTGTAATTGCTTACATCGAAGTACCTTCGTTGTATAATTTTTTCCTTATTTCACTCTTAGTTTACAAATACATCTATTCTTGTTTTAATGATAATGGCGTTTACTGTCTCTCCTCGCATGGACCAATAAGTGGAGGACATTCATAAGGAGTTTATTTTTCATATCAAATAGCTAAAAAATATCTCATTGATAAATTCTCTGTCCCCTGTCTTTCCAGATTTTGTTAATTCATATTTTTTCTTGCTTTAATCGCTTATTCTTTGTGAATCATTTCCAATACAACGCAAGTTACGCTCCAAATAAAATATGAGTGCTAAGTAAAGAATACATTTCTCTCTTTGTGGTATCGGCCTACTCTGCGTGCTACGCAAAATCAAGTATCGAATTATTGAGCGAATGTTACGGAAAATTAAAGCTGGCAATATGTGATCCTTCGAATTATAGATTCCGCTATCTTTAAAGCGATCGCTTGATCGCTTACGCCATTTGTCGGCCTTCATACCCACTCTTCTCGCAAAGATCAATAATTTAAGTAAAGAATGGTTTAAAACTGCAACTCATTAAATAAACTAATACGGAAGGAACTACGCTTGAGAGATATTCGATCTAGAATGCTAATTTAAGATATGTATCTTCAAAATGTTTTAAATTTTCAAATATTCTGAAGTTTTATTATATATAATAAATATAACATGTAGTAAAATTACGAATAATTGGTATATAATTTTGATTTAGCAGCGCTTATAGGATAAGATCGTATTAGATATAATTCTTTGTTTCTAATTCACGAAACATTAATCGGGAGAAGTGTAATAAAAGGGAGCTTAGCGCTGGGTTTGTATACACAAATAATTACATCTTACAAATAATTTATTTTAGCGATGGTTTAGAGTATTATTGAGTTTCAATGAAAAAGAATACGCAATTTCGTATTTAATTGCGATATATATCTTTGTTAATATCCCTTTAAACTACTGTTTAATCGTTACTTCAAGGGCTGTATGTCAAAATAAGTTTTCGTTTCTATATTTCCCTTAATCTTCTTTATTTTGCTTTGGTATTATCTGAAAACGAAAAATCCAAACATTTTTGATGTGCGACAGTCTTAACTTAAAAACTCTGTGGTAGATCGTATATTCTTCCAGGGCTAACAATGGCGAATAATTCATGTAAAAATATGTATGCCAAGGGATGTCTAGTCTGGAAAAAATTCTGCCGAGCAATTTCGAAGGTGATTGCAGCACTTTTTCTAAAGTTTTAATTCCATTGCCAGAATATGAGAATTTGCCTTAGCCGACCTATAATTTACCATATTAAGGTATTCAAATTCTGAAGGTCTAGATTTCATAGCAATAAACACCGCACTTCTGTTCTCCGAACTAATTGGCTATCCACTTTCACTCTCCAACAAAAAAACATCCGCATCACTGGGGACTAACGGAAAAATTCACTACCTCCGATGGAGAGTACTGGTATATGGACACAAAGGAATGCTTTGATTTCATAAAATTTTGAAATAAAAATAGAAAGCATTCATCCAGACAAAGAGCTTATGGTAGTGGAGAACTCAGCTTAGGTTAAGTAAGATTATGAGCTAATACACCGTTAGGCTGCTCTTTTTCAGCGAAAGCAGCCTTACGAATAAAAGCACGTCCACTACCGCGTGAGTTTGCTAGGATATCCCAACTTCTATTTTTAAACCTCTCAAACTCGGTGATATGGTGCATTTCATAGAAGATTTTTCTCTAAAATATTTCTTTTCGAAAATACAATTATTTTCATCCTGATTGCAGATTTATCTTTCCATTTCTGCGAATTACTGCGATCTTTTCGCAGATTCTTAAGTGAACCAGATTGATAAAATGTCAAAATTTTAAATAATTGCACCCCTCTTTTATGTTGACCTTCGATTTTGACGTCTTATTATTCCACATTCTGAAAGTGTAAATATATTATCTAGAATTTTTCAGATTTTGTTGTGCGACTCGAATATTTTCATAAAACCGATTAAAATTATCATTGTATTGAGTCAATGATGTTTAACAACTTTTCTCATAGCACCAAGTTTTTTATATAAAACTTAATACATGAAATTAAGAATCTATTATTGCATATCACCTCTCTGTATTCATGTCTCTTAAGAAGTGAGAGAATGGGGATAATATCAGCTTTAACGATCGCATTGATCTGCAAAGAGACCTTTAAAAGTATGGATCCTTTATTTACTTGTCATGCTTTCAACTAGAGAGGTACATCCATCTAGTTTACCGAATTGATTCTGAATACATTAATTTTTACACGGATGATGAACTCGACAAGAACTTTCTTTCATTGCTGAATTTTGTAGAGGGAATATAGGATGAAAACGTTATCAAAATCGATCAATACACGTTTCGTTATCTATGGTCTCGTATTACGAATGAAGTTTGGTCGTTGATTGGTAGTTTTATGCCAATTTTATTTGAAGTATATTTCTGTGACTTTCCAATTATTTTGTAAGGGGTTAAATATACTTACAAAAACATTACTGAAATATAGTTCGAGGTTTATCAATGAAAGATGACGTGTTCAAGTGCATTGATGAGCCGAATATGTTCACGTGGACTTGTTCTGATGATGGAAATGATTTGCGAAATAGAAAACTTACGGAATATTAAGCTCAGCAAGGAGACAAGACTCCTGGAATGAGTACCATATGATATAGCTTTCTTAAGCCTCCACCATTACAACAGTAACTAACCTGTGTTAGACTGATGTTTCCCTGTAAGCAGAAGGAGTAATAAGAAACGCTAAACAAAATTGCATCGACGTTAATTTTTTCATATTCGGTTCTCCTCCAAGCCAATGTAATTAAGAATAATCAAGGCGTAACCCAGTAATTAGGCATAATAATAGACATAAAATATGAATCCTTCTATGTATCTTCTAGTAAAAAAAATTGTGTTCTTCAAGATATATATTATTTTCAACGAATCTCTTTAAGCGATATCGGGTGGTGATCCATTCTAAATTTTAATAATTACAAAGGATGAATGAATTTTTTGCATCGTTATTATTTTTGTATTTTAATGTTTTATCATTAGTTTCAAGTATTGTACAAATCTTCAATCGCTTGTTTTTATCAAAGTTTATATATCGTTTAGTATACTATTTCGAATTAACAGGCTTGTTAAAATTAGTTTTATAAAAGTATTTATTTTAAAAATTGATTTGGAAATCATCAAAGCTTTGAGGATTATCAAAAATGATTTCGAGGAATTATTTTCTCTAAAATCCAGTCGAAATATTTACATGATATGTCGGCCAGAGAAAGAAAGAATCTTCGAAACTTTCCGTCGTGTCCCTATCTATTCGGAAAAGATATAAATCAATTTATCCCTGAGATAAGAATTTAATTATTTGTTTTGATATCAATCAGATTGCTCGAGATGACCGGCTTCAGAGTTCATTGAGCAATCTGAAATTATTAGGGCAAAAACTGTCCCGTTGATCCCAAAACAATAACCAGGTGGTTCGGATACAAATCTTCCGTCAAGGAAAAGACCAAATTTACATCTGTTTATTTCCCTTCTACGATTAGCAAGCAATCTTCTCCCTTGGGGGGGACATAGCATTAGCCGAATTGATGTTTCTCCATCGGAATGGGTAATCTTGTGATGGAGGGTGTACGTAAAGGTGCGTATCGTTGCAGTGGTGGAGTGCCCGTCCCCGCTGCCCCCGGTCAACGGCCGCCTCCTGACGGATGCCGGAGAAGGCGGCGATCGAAGCAGCAGCGGCGGGGAGAAGAGGAAGGGTCGTCGACGGAGAGGCGGAAGGGGCAGACGACGGCGGCGGCGGAGGACGGATCGATACGCGGCCGGCACCGCGGTGCAGTTCGCGTGCTCTGAAGGACACCAGCTGATCGGGGAGGCGAGCATTCTGTGCACGGAGGGAGGGGTGTGGTCCCACCCGCCGCCCTTCTGTGAGTACACAAAGTGGGGCAACGCGGGAGGGAGACTGCGGTGTTTGTGTGGGAAACAGAGACGGTGGTGTAAACAATGGACACGTCTCTTCTGCAAACATTTTATTTTTGCTCCCTCAGATTGCTCGACAAAATCTCGGTTTTGCATTTTCCTGTATTTCCAATTATGTCCAGTGGTACTCTTTTTTTTATCGGGCCTTTTCAACAGGTCCATTCTCCTTAAAGGTGAATTCGAGATTTTTTATTCTCTTTCGACGCCTCGCTTTTGGATTGGAATTTTAAGCCCTTCGATTCCGCTGCAATGGTTTATATTGACATTTTAAATCGAGGCGTGACATTTCAGGAATTCCGATTCTCATGAAACAAAAATGACTGAGCTTGCTAAAGAACTAATAAGAAATTTAATTTTATGGATGCAAGACAATATGTATGCCATAGAGGTAAACATACATGGGACAAAACATGAAAGAAATTGTGGAGACGAGAAAAATTGTTTCCATAGAAGGGGTTTACATAATATTATAAATGCGGTAACGATTATGCGATTGAAATCCAAGTAATACGGTAATGTATGGTTACATTATTTGCAGTTAAAAACACCGGTGTAAGGAATAGGCAAAATTTGAATGGACTCCAGAAAGAAGTAAACAGGGAGTAAAAGAGGTGTGGGTGGAGCTATTAAAGACTTACTGAAAATTTTTTATCGCTTGGCTGGATTCTAATCAAAAGTTTACCTATAGCTGATTTGGCTAAGCAGCTTGGTTCTCCATGGGGCTGACAAAATTCTTTTCCTTCAGAACTCATTGAAGGGGAAAGGCTCTTAAGGAGAGGATAAGGGTTTAAAGGAATTACAGAGGCGGGAATGGAGACGGAGCTCCTGCGGAATATCAAGAGGCAGCGCGAAAGACTTGCGCACGAAACACTGCTTCCTTTCAAATCCCTTGTGAAAGTAGACAGAAATTCCTCCCGTAAACCTAAAATTCAGGCCACCATATCCCGATGGATGGAATGTTTTTCATTTGTTCCAGGGTAAAGAAAAAATATTTCTTTCATCTTTGTCTCAGTCTTCTTCATAGCTGTGACAATATGAAAGCTTCGTAGGTGTTAATCAGGCAATGTCATGGTATGGATTCAAAACAGCTCAAAGACTCGTAAATCAATAGAATGAAAATCTGTATTCGGAGTATTATTATGTTGCAAATGCGTGGAATTTTTTCCACACGCAGAATTCTGGTTCAGTGAAGAAAGCGAGGGCTAAATAACCCACATTAAGCCTAATCACCTATTTCCTCACCAAAGGTTTTCATCATAGCTAAGGGGATGAGGTTCTAACCAGCCTCGAGGCTGATGACATCAAAAATAGAAAATTAAAATTTCTTCATTTATTTTCTAATTTTTCCTTCCCATAAATTGGCTTAAATTTATTTTATTTAATTAAATAGTAATCCATTTAATTTAATTAAGTAATCTCATTTAACAAAAATCAAATCACTCTTTATCTCTCTTAGTTTTTTAAAAAAGAAAGGAACTTTTGACTTTATAGCATTTCGTACTAATATAGCTCAAATGGTACGAAAATCATAAGTGATATAGTGTTTATAAAATTCACAACTAACATGCTAATAAGGATATCAGATCTTAAACTTAAGCCCGCTGTACAATCAGTATATGTGACAAACAAATGAAATATCAAACGTGTCATTTTTTGCAATGTTGTAGAACAATATCTCAAATAGATATGAATGTTAATATGCATAAGTAGGAACAAAAATAGAAGTATAACATGTAAGAACTAAAATAGAAGTATCAAACAATAGTTAAACTTTTTTTGAAGGATAATTGTGATGTATGATTCTGTCTCATTTACCTACCATGTAGCTCCATCATTAAAACTCCACTTATGTTATTATAACTCATCCTTATTTCGCATATACCAAAAGGAGTACGATATTTGATGAAAAAAGCCAACTTTTCTAAGGATATCTATATCTGCAGTATTATCAGCGCATTGCAAACGGGATGTTAATTTTCGTCGTCCATTTCGGTAACATATTTTTTCATTTGCCGCATAAAATATTGCAATCATCCCAACCCAATCACTCATTGAATTCTGTAAATTCAAGAATCTTTAGATAAAGTTTGAAGCAGAGCGACGGCATTTATTTGATTTTGTTGCGTATCAAAGTCCGCACTCTCAGCGCCGCGGCGCGCCGTAGAAAAAAAAACTGCGGTCTATTTCTATAATTAAAGATGATTTCTGCTTATCTCTCACGGCAGAAGGAGCTCAGATCGTGCTTTTTAACAAAATATATTTAACGCAGTTTACTCATCTGGAGATAGTAAATGAAAGATTGGCGAAACCTCTAGGTACATTCATACTGCATTGTCATTTGCAAATTGCATCTGCTGCAAATTTTCATACCGCTGCTGTCAACTATGTACACTGCATTCGTAGCAAGAGATAAAATTTTCATTTATGGGGGCACTCTTCTCATTTCTATCAATTCTGAACCCGAATTTTACTTCGTTGATTTTTTTGGAATCGAAGATGCATTTGCAGTACAGAATAATAGAGTAGGACGTTGATAATTGTGTTATTATGAAGTAAAACCCGAAAAACCATTAAAATAAGATTTACCGATATTTTGGTCTGATTTTTCATGGTTTTTGGGGTTTTACTTTATAATGCATTTTCAATATTAAATTTGTAATGATTACTCCTCATAGATCAATGAAATTCCATAACCAATGCGTCCCAGCAAAAATTTTGTGACACAGATTTACCGATATTTTGGTAACATTTTTATTCTCTTTTTCTTTCGAAGGCAAAGTCCGCTGTTCTTACCCTGGGGATCCAGAAAACGGTCGCCTAGCGCCGCTCAAGTTTTTCTACGAGCCCGGCGATAGGATAGCCGTGTCCTGCGACGCCGGGTTCGTCGCCCGGTTGCCCGATGTCCGCCCTGTATGCCGCCCAGATGGCACTTGGTCTGAACCAACTCCTACTTGCAGAAATTATCAGGAGGTCTAAACGATGAACTTACTGATGGCCATATCGGGACCACAATCACTTTGTGTTTTCGGATTGAGGACCCTTCAGAGTGCTGTGGGAAAGCCGCTGCTGATCGCCGACCTCTCTCTTAAATCATCTGTGCGCTGCAATGTGTTCATTAAGTCTTGGTGCAATTATCACTCACGCTGCATCCAAAAAATGTACTTTATATCCAAAGGGGCACCCTATTCCCGAAAAGACTTTACAAATTTTCATGTTACCCATAGTTAATCCAAACATTTGTTCATTCTCCTTATCGCTATGTACGGATTTGTCACTGGTTTATCATTTGAAATCTTACAACAATTATCTTAAAATTAAGCTAAACAACAAATATATTATTGAACAAATTACATAATCATTGCGAAAACACCATGATTGGGATGGTAATCCCTATAATAAGCAATCTTTCAAGGCGACTATCGAGGATGCAGCATTGAAACATCAGCATCCTGATTCGCCAAACATCTGAAACGTCTCATATTTCATTTCGCTAATATCCCTTCCTATTTAAGAACTACCATTGCAACCCCCACAAATTTGATTCATTCATCAGTTTGAAACTACGAAAGACAGGGAGAGATACGCCAAGTGGGGCCTATCAATTCATTCTGAATACTCAGGATCTTGGAAAGAAGAGAAAGAAGACACAGTCGATGAAAAGGATAGCAGTGCATTCACGGGTAAGATGTTTTCTCGAGAATCAGGTAGTTGATTGGAGAATCCGAATTAAAAGGAAGATATCACAGTCTTCTCTCTTAGATGAAATATATTCTTAATATTTTCTGTACGTCTTAAGTTGGTAAAAGTCTGCCAATCTTATCCAATCTATGCAACAATCTTCATGATTGAAACATCTTGATTCCTCCTCGTCTGCCTTTTATAATGGCATTATTTATAATCCTCATATTCCTTTAAATAAGTAGCTACATTAAAACGTTCTTTAAATAACATTTTTACACTTCCGCACCGACAATATGGACTCCGAAATCAGTGCAGTAGAAACATCTAGAGCTTTCATAGGCCCACATTAAAATTATGTAAGGTTACCCATTTGAACTATACATAAAGAGAAAACTGTGATAGCTTCCCTCCATTTATGAGCTCTTTTTAAATACAACAATTTTCAGTTGAAGTAATGAAGACATTTTCAATCGCATATTTTGGAAAAACCAAAATTAATGGGTGATTTGAAACGACTCTTCATTCCCATTAATCATCATCCAATACTCCATTACTTAATACAATTTCGATTATAACACAATATCCCCTCCTGTTCAATGAACTATTCCATCTCCGTTCACTAACTTTTTCGTTCCGCATCTCCAATTTCGTTTCATATTAACATTTTCCCTTGCTGATTACTGGAGGTTGATTGGATCCCTATCCATTGCCAAACTGTAATTCTTTGTATACGAATTTTCTTAGTGAATTTATACTCCATGTTCTGTTAACATTTTTATTATAATCGAAACACTTGTGAATACAATACACTATAATGGAAAATTCCATGTGAAAATATTCAATCTCCTATTAATAATTCCCTGCCGTGGTTTGCGATTTAATGACTAAAGATACTTAAAAATACTTTCTTTTTGATCGACTAGCAATAATTTCTCGTTACACTACTTTTCTAGAATTATTTTTCCTGATTAATAATCTCCTATCCTTGGTAGACTTTTTCAGTGGCATAGATGATATTTTCCTGAGATATTTATCGCTTCTTTCCTTGGTAAATTAATTGGAACCTTCTTAAAGTCATTTACGCCGTCTTATTTTAAGGCTGAACTCACTAATGATAACAGACTAAAGACAAAAATAATTTACCCTCACATCTGCCGATGATAAGATATATCCATCAGTTTTTATAAATTTATTGTAGAAGCGGCAGATAAATAATCAGCTGGTGATAACTATGCGGTGCACACTTACTTGTAAGTACATAAATATCTTGCATAGAAAAACTAAATGACCATAAAGGTAGAAGTCGAAACGTCGTTTTTCTTCGAAGTAATAACCCGGTACTGAGCCTGAGAAGTTTTTATCCAAATTTGCTTTTTTTTCTACTTATACAAGTGAACATATGTTGGACAAATATTTTATGAGCGGAGGAAAGGAAAATAATTAGAGAAAATTGTATTTATTTTTAACTGTTATGACAAAACTCAATCTCTAGTTTAGCAACATGATCCGGGCTTTATTTGAACAAAGTAATGGTTCCTCAATCAATGGTATCCAGTAAGAAGATCAACAAAGGCCAGATTTTTGTCAATTCATGGAGTAATTGACAAAATTTGATTGGGAATTGAGGAATTGATTGAGGAAAGGAATAAATCTCATTCATAGTGGAATGAGGTTTTAATGGTGCCCGGTACTAAAGTTAATATTTATCGCAAGTTAACTATTAAAGCCCTTAAATTGAGTCATTATCTAACGAGACGGTAGCTGGATGCTTTATGAAAAATTTGCTTGATTCATTTAACTTTTCTCATTTTATAAGTTATCTCTTGATACCATTCTTGTATATTGATGGCTAGCCCGAAGATTCATTAGGTATACTCTTACGATGACAAAAATGAAATCAAAGAAACATAACCAGAGAAAAATAAAGGGAGAATCATATCGAATCATTAAAATTAATGTTTCGTGTTTTAGATTCTTTTTTAGAAAGTAATTAAATATTTCAGCTGTATTTAAAAAAAAAACTTGCTAAGCCGCGATCATATATTTGACTACGTTTTGTCTATGATTGCTCAAAAACAATTGCAGGGTTTCCCGACGTCATATTTAGAATGCCTATTGATTTGTTTAAGTAGAAAGTAAACGTGCTGAATGATTGAATTAAGGAAAAACTAGTAAATCAAACCTGCAATCGGATGAAGGAAGAGAACGTGCGAAGTGGATACATATAATTATTAAAGTTACCTATGTGGGTTTATCGATCAGTCATGATTAGGTCATAAATCAGTTTTTAAAAGAAGCATCACAAAACATAAATGGTATCAAAACATCAGAAATTGTCGATCGCTTTTCCAAGCAATAAGTTCATTGATAGCATACTTAAAAATAGTCCTGAGGCATTTGCATAGGTAAATACCTTTTGAAGGTATTATTTCCTGGCATTTAAAGCCTATTTATAAATATATAAGATACATATCGAGAGAAATACCTTCATTATCGTAAAACGAATAATATCTTTACAAGATATTATTCGTTTTACGATACGATACGATACGATTTACAAGATATTGCATTGTTTAATGAGAGTTTGTCCATAAAATCTTTAAAAATTCACATGCCGATCTCGATGTTTTTTCCAATTTGAATTCGGATTACAACCAAAAAAGTAAAAGTATGATCAAGAGTGCCGCAAATTTCCATCTCGTATGTGTATCGAAGAGGGATAAAAAGAAAAAAGCGTGAGGTAGGAGTAAGATTGAAGTGTTTCTGCCCTACTAAGCATTCTTTGCATTCGTATAGCATTGAATCCAATGTCCCTTTTTACCCGATTATGCAGAGGAAAGAGGAAGGTTGTCAATGACTCACACCGTTCCGTGCTCAGATTTATTTCTGTTTGCGTTGCGGGAGAAAAGAATCCGAGGAAGTCAAGAATGTTTACGATCTCACTTGACGAGGGATTTGAACATCGGTGTATAACACCTGTTCACCGTGCATGAACGAGACATACAGAATATTCTGTTAAATGAGCAGAAGGTATGAGCGGAAGGTATTCATAATAACTTTGTAATATTCGTATACGTCATGCTCTAAAACGCACATAACATATACTTCAGATCTCATTTCCTCACACATTACTTTTACCGTGGCTTGTTTGTTTCAACAAGCGATTCTCCCTCACCCACTTATTAAATGGACTAATGGGGTACTTTTAACTTATTTAATTATCCGTGTATTTACATACGTAACCCTTTCGGGCGTATGGCAGGAGGTTCGCGCACTCTATTTCATTGATAGACTTTAGAAATTCAATTACAGAATCAACTTACCTCAGCATCTTTCAGCGGTGAGGAAATATCATCAACTGTGATCTTTTGGCATATTGTTAGGGAGCAAAAGATAATCTTTAGCTTCAAAACTTTCACATAATCAGACACTATTGCAAGAGTTTTCATCTCACAAACTATTTTTTCGTCAATGGACACAACAAATAGGAAGGGAAGTATTTTCGAACAGAAATTCCAAATTTTTGTCTACGGCAGTTCACCCTCGTGATTAGAAGTTAGCGTTTCTATTATTCAAAAGGAGTAAGAAAAGCTAAACATGGGAAGTTTGAATCGTAGAAAGCTGAATGAAGTTAATGAATTTCGCATAGTTCGTCGGTAAAACGGTTCCTTTTGTTTCTAGTGTCATTATCGAAAATAAAAAAAACAGTCAAATACAACACACCAGAAAATTTCAAGGAAAATTTACTACTACTATAATATTTAAAGCATTGTGGATCAATTACCCGGAAGAAATAGAATAGATATCTACATCTACATCTGTACCCTGCAAGCCGCCTTTCGGCGTGTGGCAGGGGGTGCAAGCACCAGGACTCTATTTGCCCAGTCGATCATTTTCGCGTATTGTTCTCGGAAAAAAGAATTCTCGAATTGACTGGTTTTAGCATCTATTTCTCTGATCTTTCTCGCGGTATCAGAACGGCCTATATAGCAAGGAGGGTGCATAATATCGGCTACATCTTCTATGAACGTGCTCTGTCTGAATTTATCAAGTAATTTAAATCTCTGATTGAGCCTTCTTTCTTCTAAAGATTCCCATCCTGCCTCCTGAAGCATCCGAGTAACACTTACCGATTTATCATAGCAATTTTTTACGAAGCGTATTGCCTTTCTTTGTACCTTTTCTATCTCGCGAATACAACACTTTTCAGCAGGGTCCCATACACTGCATGCGTACTCGAGGTGAGGCCTAACTAGCGCAAAGTAACATCGCTCGCGGACTTTTTCTTCGCTTTTACCGACTATTCTTTTGACGAAGCCTAGTTTCTTAAGAGCTCGCCCACATATGTTATGGATGTGGGTACTCCAAGTTCAATTATCAAACGAACATACTTACATCATCATACTTACAACATCAAACGAACATACATACGAACAAACAAAGATATATCAAACACGTTTATCATAAATGACTTAAAGCATTCTGTTTGGTTTGAATGAACCTTAACTGAAATCAAATTGGAGCTAAAATGTAAAGAATAGTATTAGTATACCCATAATAGTATGCCCATTAAGAGCATAAAAGAATAGCTTACTCTGAGGAAGAATCTACTGCAGCACCTTCTTAAATCCTTTAAGCATGTCCACACAATTCCAAGGCGAGCCGTAACTGAGTAATTATCAAACTTTCTACCAACCAGTGACTTCAAAATTTGGGTAAGAGTATTGTGAAGTTTCTGTATATTGTGTAAAATAAGTGAATGTTTTAGGAGACTTCGGTGGTGTAGTGGTTAAAATACTTCTTTAGTATTGTTGAGGGCACGAGTTCGAGACTTACAATGAACAAAAAATTCTTCAACAAATCGAATTTTTATGGCTGAAATTCTTTTCTATGTTGCTAATAATTATGTAAACTAAATTTCTGTTGGATGAGAAATTATTTGAAGTTTTTGGAGGCTTTTAGATGTTTAGCAGAAAATATTTTGTTTTGATTGATGTGACTGATTATCCTTATGAAGATTTCAAAGTCTCTTCTAAACATATAAATCCCTGCTAGGAGTCCGTTTTGAATTTATCTACTTTCATACATTGTAAAATGTTTACCGCAATTTTTAATTGTAACGGAAGTAACCGCTGCTTAGGTTACTTTGTAGTAACTAAATACTCTTGGGTTGACATATATGTATATCCCAGAAGTCCTCTTCGTATTAAACGTACCGATGTTTTTGACATTCAGCTTCTCCAGTACACACTTAAAGGGCAGAGAAATCAGTACTGTTACAACAGAGGTGCTGTTAAATAGTTTGCATTTTACTAGCTACAACTAGGTGGTGTATTCATAGATGAACAACGAGCGGTTTTGGTTTTGTTTTTGTTTCCTATTAGTCTATTTTCCAAATCGTTGCGGCTTATACTCTTAACTTTGATGACCCTTTCATATCTTCTCCTTTATCACCCAAGGCCTCACGAATCTGCATGTGGCCTTGAGAGTATGCACCCCCAAATACTTAATTGCATTGCACAGTTGCATAAATCAAACTCTCACATTTCATCATCTTCGTAGCAACGTAACCATGAACGTCGTATTGATGAAATAATTATACGTTACCCATCGAGAATACACAATGCACTTGAATTATTCTTCAAGGAGAAAACATTCTTGGTGTTGAATAATAACTAGTATATCTGTCAACGCTCCCTCTACATCTGGTATTTGTGAATTAAAGATAATAAAGCGGGTTTATTCGATCAAGATTGAGACATGCGAAACGGCATACGAGATATACATCTTTAATCTAATCTAATAAGTAACACAGTATAAATTTGCAATCCTATCCTAAACATTGATATATTTAAAACCAACATTCGATTTACTTGGTTAAAATTCGGTGAAATATTAGTTTCTGGAGAGGAGCTCAAGTGGTAGCTTTTCGCAAAATAGATATTTCTTTAGATTTAAACACGATCAAATTAAAAACTCTATGGTACCCCTACAATATGGCAAAATCGTGACCTACGGTGAAGTGATTCCTTTCACTGATTTTCACGAAGCACTCGATTGCTCACGTGAAACTCTTATAAGGAGAGGTTCTCAGGTGGGATTGCGATTTTCGACGTCACAGAACCTGAAACCTCAATTTTTAGGAAATAAATTCACTTTAACCAGGATTAGAACCACAGAGAATAAACTTCGGATTATTGGAAATAAGACCAGACACTAACCTCACAGCCATTTTGATGTCAATAGAGCCATGTTACAATTCAACAGAAAAGGTTGTTTAAATAAGCTTCTGCATGCGCACGCTAGATAACGATAGACAGTATGACGCATACAAAAATAATACGTTGATAGGCCACGATCCCTACGTAACCCGAAGCCATAACGTTGAGTTCCCTCGGCTTCGTCGCTGCCACTGATTAGCATCGAAGAAACTTGCAGCTAATATCTAATCTGCCTCTATTGAAGGCATATTTAAACAACCAAATCTTGTGTACTAGTGGAAAGCCCTAGGACAAAACGGTTATTTTTAAATTCAATTCTCTGTTACCTTAAACAGGTCTCGTCTCAAAAATGCAATTCAACCTGAGATCATATCCTTGTTAGTCAAAATCCATGTACGATCGCACATACATTACGCCTGCGAGTCAACCTTCAATCCTTTATAAAAAGGAAACAATTTTCTCCATCAATGCTTTACTTAAAACAAGATGAGCTCTTATCTTCAAATTGAAATACGTTATTGGATGGACATTAAAGAACTGCATTAACGGTTAGCAATGCTACGATGTGAAGAACTGTGACCATAATCTAAGATCTACAAATATGATCTTTATAGCGAGTTGCAGTTCAGCATCGTTTCGGACGATAATCAAATAAGATTTTATGTTTAGTGATATTTTATCGATAAATGCTAAAATATTGACACGGCATACAAATATCGAAAACAATTACTTTAGTGAAATCCTTTTTATTTAACGGCAGCTCTTTTATTTTGAGATTTTCTTGCTTGAGTAATTTGATAGACATTAAAAAGAAATAAGTACCAGGGGCGGGTTTATAATCAGGAGCAATAGGCGCCAGCTAAGGGCCTTTTATTGGGCCCCAATGAAGATTCAAACTCTCAATTAATGCTCCTTGCAAATATGTATATTTTTGTAAGATGTCACTTAAGTCACAATCATATTATAATATTTCGTTATATATAATGTAAAGTTCATCAATTACTAATTGCAATTTATATAAGTAGTAGCACTTGATATCCAATATATCTTTATATTCCACCAGTGTAGAAATATAAATTTATTTATATTTCTTCATATATTATAAGTATAGTATGGTAGGTATTTCTATGGATTATGCAAAATAATCGTGATTCATTTACTTTCGGCAGTTAGTTGATTTACCATTGTGGAATTAAGTTAATAAATACATGTATAACTTTATTAATACATATGTACTAGTTTTAATTAATGTATATGTTTTACAAGATGTTTGGTAGAAACGTTTTTGCTTCTTTCCCATATTTGAACCAGGACCTCTCCCAGTCTAACTCTTCCCCTGATAAGTACGTACGTTTTTAAGGATAAATTGAATCGTAAAAATCATAATATATTGTTTCAACTTTATTTTATTTAAACAAAATACACACCAGTTATTCATTGTTTCATTCTGTCATCAAAACTGTAAAAATTTCACATTTATACACTTATATACATAGCTCATATCATATTTAAACTGAAATTGGGTTATTTTTAACGAGGTTAATAATTTTTCTGATGTTGGCTCTTAGTTTTTATAAATTTAACAATAATATTTGGAATGGAGTAATATGTGTACTTGGCAAATAGTTTGCTGTAATTATTTTTTCATGAATTATCACTTATAATAATTTGTGGAGAAATCCAAGCGGAAGGGTGATAGGAAGCTCCTGAATTGTGAAGGTTTAAGAAAAAAATTATTTAATGATTCTAAGAAATTCCAAATTTCAGAAAAGTAACCAGTCTTTTCCTAATAAAAGGAAAACATAAATTAAGAAAAAATAAATTTCATAACGTTTATATCTTAGTTGACATTTATGTGACAGATAAATATTCCAACTCCTGCATACAGACATCAGAGTGCTAATCCAGAGTTAGTTTGGTACAACAACAGGAATTGCATTTTGGAGATTCATTCTCCCCATCGAAAATAACTTGCCATTCGTATGGTTTTTTTGGAAATCTTTACTCTTGAAAATGAGATTCGTGATGTATAAGCTTCAAAGTTTTGAAGATAAAAAATCAAATTAAATTTAATTCGATGTATTGAATTGCCAACAATGTTAGATGTTAGTCAAAGCCATGTTGATGTTACAACGAAACTCTTGAATTAAACTATTATGATGTACCGTTAACGAATGTTACAAATATTCACCAAATATGACCAAATACAGTACAAAAAAGTTTGTTAACAACAAAAGAGAATGACTCTGTAACGTTTCCTCTGAAAACGACAAACGTATGCTTCTATTTTTCCGTCACCAGATGTTGTTTTGCAAAGGCACTTGACTTTCCATCATCAAAGAAATCTTCCGGGAACCAGAATCCATATTTTAAATTTAGAAAACATGCTGCCCTTACGACGATTTATTCTTTTGTCAGGAACAAACGACAGAAATGCTTAAACTTAATGCCACTAAAATATTAAGCAGACATTGTACGATTTTGTTTTTATTTAGAAATTTACCCTTACTGAAGGGAATTTAAATTAGTTCCTGATACTTGTGTGATAGATGATCGTTCCGAGAGGTGAAGCAATTCTTTTTCCAGATATTAGCTGATGAATTAAATCGCATTACTTTGACAAGACTGATAGAAATCGATGAACCCCTAATTCAAATGCAGAGAACTCAAAGTAACGCTCCTCTTCGTAGGAAATATAGCGTTTCAATGTGAATGCCTCTCCCTCAGTTTTTAATATGTATATGTACTAAATCCCTATCATTTTCGTATATCTACAAATGTGCGCCCATCCCAAGGACCAGATTATTTTTACTTACGATGTTATCCAGCAATATTTAACCCTCAATGAGTGACCATCAACGAAAAACTAGACCAGTTAAATATTTCATGAAAATATTGCAAATTCCAAACCCACTTTTGGAACCTTGAGACAAGATACCAATTCTACAGTTTGGAGCAACTGATCTAATCCTCGATATTTACATAATTCCACCGCATCGAACCTTAAATAAATAGATTAGATCACTTATTACTCACAGACGTAAGCGATTTATTAATTTATAACTTAGGTATTGTCGATTGCAATATTTCTGCCTCTTGCGTCAACGTCGAATAATTTGCCTTAATAGATGAAGATACTTCTCTATTTCATGTAAGAATTTTTGTATAACCATTCTCGAAGGCCTTTTAATTGCGTATTCGCAGAAAATGAAAGGTAATATATTGCGATTGAATGGTTTCTTGTTTCTGTGAAACTGTTTTAAGTTTCGACGATAAACGTATCATTGGCAAAATAAATTTTCTCAAAGTACTACTTCGAGAAAATAAGCTTTATTGCTCCATATATTTCCAATGCGTTTGCAGTTGGAAAAATAAAAAAAACTGAAAACTCACATTAATGCTCTACTCCATTGAGAAATTACGATGGAAGAGCTGAAATAAGATTGGATTTCAATAATATGTGGTCTCCACGTTCAAGATGAACGTAGAGCTGAATAGAAAAGAGAAATCATAGCATATTCTACTACCGGTTAGAACGTTGATATTCCGAGCTTATCAACAACGTGAGTTACTTTCTTTAGTAAAAAATGTTAGCGGCACAGGTAGCACTTTTCTCAATCGCATCGTATGTAGCGCTTGTTAAAGTAAAGTAAAACATTTTCCAATTAAGCGAATATCGTACCAGATTTGGATAATCAACTTCTTATATGGTGGCCGTATTGTGATTAAATCCGGATGCGTATCACATCTCAGAACGTACCATCTTCTCTAAGAGGATTTCCAGTTTCTGTGGTAATTTTCGCTTTGCAACGGATGAACGTTCGGCGACGGAGCCATCGCAGCGTTCTTTTCTTCGTCGAACTCGTCCTCTCCTCCGTTGCAAAAATTCACGGAAATAGTCACGGGATGGAGTGCCGGTGCTTGCTTCGATAACTGGGACGCGTGAGGAGCCAGAGTGTCCAGATCAAGCATCAGAGGGACGTAAAAAGAGTGTTCGGAATGGAGAGCAAACACCGGCACTCGGGAAGAAGGGTGATGCTGCTGCTGGGACACTTTCGAATCCGTTTGTAGGAATGTTGTCTGAATGGGAGATTGTACGGAATGCATCAACACCACGGACGGATCTTTGGGGCATTTCTTCTCCTCACTCTCCTCTTCGATCTTCCGCCTTTTCTCCAAGCCCGCAGTGAAACGCCATTTTATATTGTTTTTAAACTTGTAAGAAGCACCGGTCTCCTGACAGACTGCCGCCGAAGATTGATTTAAACTGTTCACTTGGCAGTTGCTGTCTTTCTGCTTTATCACGGGCTTCTGTTCGGTGCGCTCCAGTTCCACGTAATCACGGTTCTCTCCGTTATGAAGCAAATCTGGATCCTCTTCCATGGCCACTGTTGAGGTAAAAGATAGTATTTTAAGTAAATATTAGATAATTAACATCTCTATACTTCTATATGTATAATGGTTCTAGCCTCAATCAATAGAAAGTGCTTACAAAAAATTAATAAAATTTTTCATTACAACTTTTTTTCATGTTTTCAATCATTGTGTTGAATAAATCAATATTATTAAGTAATGCGCTGTTAAATAGAATATTTTTTGTGAAATTATTCACGGTTCCAAAAGAAAAATTTCTGAAAAAGAAGTTTTCTTCCTTGGAGAAATCGTTCATTTAATAGTTTATACTTTACCAAGGTTCTTACATTTCTTTCTCAATCATTTCTTTTCCGATATCCGTATCGTCGATATAAAGATAACTGCAAATCTACTCATATAAGTAGTATGAAACTGATTTCCATAGAAGCCATAGAATCTTCTGAAGGCACAAACAATCTTTTTCAAAACATGAATCGCTTGAAATGAGTAAAAGAAAATCCATAACTCCAGAGGTCTTTCGAGAGGGAAATAAAGCCATATAATTTAATTAATCGGATCCATTAAGCCTTCTTAGATTTTATTTTGCTTTCTTAAAGATTTAATAGCTTGGATTTATTCAACATATTCTTTACTCCGTGTCTATTCCTTTTACTTTATTACCCTCTCAATTACATCAACTCCATTTGATGTCCAATATTATTTCAAATTCATTTGCTTTCTCATCCCATTTTTCTTCACAGACCATTTCACAGTGATAGCACCTCAGACTGCTGCTTGTATATTCATTGCCAGTATTAAATGGATTATTGGCTCCATCGAATATTAAAATAATTTTGGGTATTTGGAGTGGATATTCCAGTGAGGAACCCAAGTATATACAAATATGTATATAATATGTACTATATACTGTGTGTATACTTTGTGTGTTATGTTTTCTGTATATGTCCTGTATACTGTGTTTATTTATGCTGTCTGCGGGAGATTTTTGGAGGGTTTTTCCTCCCGTCTAAGGGCGAATGCCGGACAGTCTATCACTGTAATTCATTGCTTCCCCTCCAACTTTGCCACCTGGTCCAAAGACCAAACTGCAGCGTTTTTCATAAATAAATAAATAATAAATATTGTATTTGTCTCTTGTTATTCGAGTCGGTTTCATCTAGTTTAAATTTTCATTTTTCACGGCTGAATCAATGCAGATTTATTGTCAAACTAATTCATTGACTACTACATGATTTCATTTCAATACTCTCTTGAGAATATTTTAACAGTTGAATTTTTTGTTCTTGTATAGAATAGACAGCCATTGGATGGGTCGTAATTCATACAGTTGTACATTTCCATCTCATTTCTCTTCTGAGCCATAGTGGTCTCTTCCTACTGCTCTTCCTCCTCTTGATCTTAAGAAAACTAGCCGTTTTAAGATTTTCTTCATCAGCCTCATTTCTTTCATTCTGATGCACACTTAGCTGAGTATGTGTGAATGCTTGGGCCTGAATTTCACCAGAAACGTTGAGGATTCGCTGGGCATATTTCGTACCCTGCGATATCTTACATATCAACAACTACCCGTTAAGAGAGGAGAAACGTTTCTTTATGAAATCAGGATTACCTCTGAGACATAAATATGGGCCTTTGAAGTTCCCAATCACTATAACATGGTATTAATCCTTAACTATTCTTCATTCGATATACCTGTATGTTCTGGAGCATGCTGCCCGTTCCTCAGGGTTGCAACTCCAGGGTACTGATTATGCTCATCTTGGCTTTGATCGGGTTTTTGTATCTTCTCACCTAATAAACAAAAGGAATATTAGAGAACGTTGTCATATATATACCAAAACTTGAAATTAAAAATTTGCCATTTGAATCTGATTTACCTGCGTAAGACTTGCTATCAATTATTCCTTTTAGATATGCATATTTAATGTCCATCGTATATATTCAGACAAAATGATTGAAATATTTAATATTGAAATAAGAAAAAAATTAATATTTTTCTTTTTTCTTCTAAAATGACAGTTCTTACCCTCAACCTCAGGGCTTTTTATAGGAAAATAATTCAATTTTGATAATTCTCTAAAATTATCTGTTTAACAAAACAGAGATATCGATATTACAATTATTCCAAACTAAGTAGAATTTTTGATTTTGTCAATATGGCATTTTCCGTAACTCTATGACATTAATTATAATTTCATAATTAATACTTATACTAATTAATAAACTTTTGGTTAATTTGCTGACTGAAAATATTGAAATAAGATAATTTAACAATAATTAGAGAACCATTAGTTGTACTCATGAGTTATAAAGTAGTGCAACGAAAATTAAACTTTCTATCATAAAATGAATTATATTTCTTTATACAGTCGGTAGAGTATTTCAGTTTCGTCTTCCATAGAGAGATCAAACTTGCATAAAAACTTCACTCTTGGTAAAATCGATGAGATAGTTCATAATTTAATATTAATAAATTAATGAAGAAATGAAACTAATTTTTCTACATTTTATTTTGTTAAGAATAAGCCGAAGGAAACATCTTATTAATAGCTTGAGTATATCATTCTCTTCTTATGTGCATGTGTAACTAGAGCATTGTATCGGTTTACTCTTCCATATTAACTTCTCAAGTTTCCCATTAACTCAATATTTGTACTTTAAAGTCATCATATATCTTTATATAAAGTCACTGTGTCAATGAAAATTTTGAGACGATCTCAGTAGTGTAAAATATGGCAACGAGATATTTGAAGTAAAATATGCTACTCTTTGTGTATACCTTCGATTGATTTTTAAAACAGGGGATACGCAATCCAAATCCAAAAAAAATCCAAAAAACTTTCAATTCGTAACAAAAAGAAACTTAAGTTATGTGTGCTTCTAAAATGCGCTTACCCTTAAGCAGTGCAGTGCAGTGCGCTCGCAGATGTGAGTCTAATGAGATGCAGAGAGATGCGTCCGCAGGGAAGCCCTCGACTTCGACGAGGAAACGCAGGGTCTCAGTGAGGCATTCGAGAAAGCCAGAGCGGTACTGTTCGCTCGACCTGTCACTCGTCATGTGCCCAAACCTCTCAAAACCCTCATCTGCAGTCTCACAGCCTTCTATCGAAGATACTACTGAAAATATAATAAACCCCACAGTTTAATACAAAAGGCTGTCTGATCCAAGATATCTTTCAAATCTAAATCTTCTATCTACATGTCCACCAACACAGATAGACCATCTTTTCTCATTATTTACATGATGGTTGAGGCAGCACAGATTGCTCATATGTTATCCTCTATCTAAGACTTCCTCATAGAATGTTATGAGGTGTACATAATTTGCATTTAATAATATTTAGACTGTTTACGATGCGTCAAATAGTTCTATGGCGTAAAAAGTTACTAATTTCCCTTATCAATGCGGATTACTCCACACTAAAGAATTGAACTTTCACAGGAACTGCAAAATAAAATCATACCCGATATTGCTTCATGTATTACTCTCAAAATAAATTCAAAAAATTTTTCGCATGCATCTCTTTCTTAGAAACGAAAAGATAAATATCAAGTGGTTGATTTGAAGAAAACTTGAAAGTGTAGACAAATGCTAATGACTAATCACTCATAGCTTTAAGGATAAGTTTTGCTCTCTATTTTTAACTATTCCTGGAATGTTGCTTCGATATAGGTAAACCACGACCTCTGCGCTAAGTACGTGCTGGTTAGGTCAGATGGGAATGGCATGTGAATAATCTTATCGTTTACATTGTACAAAGAGTACTTTTTTTTGATTTGGTATGTCAGATGGGGGATATGTAAATAATTCCATCATTTTCCTAACTTTAATAGTAATTTTTCTCCAAAGTAATAGTGCTACAGTCGTAGTTGACCCATGTTGACCCATGTAATATTACCATTCCTCTGTGAACACTCTTCTGCACTGGTTTCTTCCGATTGAAAAATAATTTTAGTTCAAATTTTCACGAAGTCTGAAATTCAGAGCTAGCTGGACTGTAAAATGACCTCATTTGAACACATTTCATGCCGTGAAAGTGTTTATGTTTCATTTTTAAAGTAAATCATTTACCTTGGTGACAGTTGGTACTGTTGTTAGCACTGGAATACGACGTGGAGGAGCCGGGAGAAGAGGAGGAAGAAGAAGAAGATGAATACGATGAGGAAGACGAAGGGGGTGGCGTAGGTTGTCCAGAGAGGAGAGACTGCGACTCTTGGAGATGTCTCATGTGCCTGATCGCCATCTCTATTATCTCCGTCTTTTCGATGCGTCCGCGACCTCTTTTCAGATATTCCGCGGGGATTAATCGGGAGAGATCCGCCAGACAGCTGTTCATACGGTCCCTCCGACGCTTTTCTATTATCCTATGCGACATGGGGTCCTAGGGAAAGAGAAAATTCATCACACAATAACAAGGTCTAGAAAAGAGTCTGATTCTCAACTCTCGTTACTGTTGCATCCAAAAATATCAACCTCCGCTTTAAATTTAAATACCAACCATATTCCGTTTTAAGGGATGAAATACTCAGAAGTGTAATCAACTTTAGATTCGAAACTTCCCGCCGTGAGATGTAAGGGCTTCGGTATATAAATAAAACAAAAAGTATATAAATAAAATATTCCGTTTTAAGGAATGAAGTACTCAGAAGTGTAATCAACTTTAGATTCGAAACTTCCCGCTATGAGATAGTAAGGGCTTTTGTTGTATAACTTTCGCTGCTGACGTCAATAGAGGAGCTGTCTTCCACTTAAGTATGCAACGACAACAGGGATCCCTATAAAGTATGTCGCATAAAGAAATTCGGAAAAGTTCAAAGGTTGCAGCTCTTTATGCAATCGCAAGATTTAGGAAAACAGATAGCGTCTCGGAAATGTTAAAGGTCCTTGGATGGGAATCGCTATAAAATAGGAGGAAAATAGACTAGGTGGTGTACACCAGATATAACCCGGCGGTAAGGGATGGAAAGGTTTTTAAAATGTAAACGAGGAACAAGATCTCTTACGAAGAGGTAGTCATAATCTCAAAATAAATCTTAGGCCGCAACGAACAAATAATGCCAAATTCTCTCCCTTAAGTAGAGGCGTGGTAAAGTGGAATAAGCTACCTAGATTTCTCCCTTTATTCCTAAAAATATGACATCTTTAAGTCTAGTTTGCTAAGTTAATCAATAATATATTATAAATCTTAGCATCGCTTTCCTCCTTTTATTCAGATCTTGGTGTAATTAAGGAAAAAATCATTGCGTTGAATTTTTAATGATATAATAAAACCTGGCACATTCTATCATGAATGTAAGAGGTCTTTGCCGCGTAATATCGCATATTTTAAAAGAATGGTGATTATTATTATTTTGACTCCATAAAGAGACAGAAACAGAACAGAGAGAGTGCTTGAATTCTTAATAGGAGAAATTTACGTTTCTTAATACTAAAAAATCTGATGATTCGAACTTAAATTTTGTATTGAAATTATTTTTAACGAGAAACTCATGAGGCAAGCTGCTGAAATAGTCGTTGAATTGCCCTCAATATTAAAAAAAAATCATCATGGTGTCTCCGTTATCTTATGAGACATTACAGGATACTAATAGAAAAATTAATTAAGTAAAACATCCCTCGTTCATGAAGAAGCCGAGGTGAAATATTATTAAAAAATAGCGACAAAAATTTTGTTTTTATTTCCGATCTGAAGCAATCCTTTCACCACCAGATTAAAGTTGCCAATAAATTCGTCGCACTGATACTATAATGTACTTAATTAATTAAATATATTATTTAATTAATAGAATAGAAAATGGATGGAATAAGTTTTCATTTTGTTATATTATGCTGTAACATTGGGCAGACCCCTTTGAGCTTACATACTACAGTATGTAAGTTATATACAATAACTTACTTGTACTTTATGCAAAAATCTTCTTTATCAATTTCATTGAAAAAAATATCCTTGAATCTGAGGTCATGGATAATAGTTACCTGAAACTTTGATTATATCATCATAGTGCTCTTTGGTAGAGATTTTCTTTTTCTCGTGAAAATACTCCTGTTAAATATCGAAAATAAACGGAAGAGCACTGAAATGAATATAAAAAGCATGTCTTACCTCATGTTCCGAGTGATGTGATGTTCCTAATAATGCACGAAGATTCTTGGTGTCCACACACTAATGCCCTCTGGGTCAGGTAGAAATAAACATATTAGCGAAAAACTAATTCAAGTAAAATCCACTTCAAACTAGATGTTACTTTGTGATGTGTAAGAGGATTTGAAGTAATTGAATGGTAAATAGTGGCAAGCGAATCAGGATGAGAAGTGATCATGTTCTTAAGGCATGCTTGCGCTTATTTGGTTGTATAGTCTTCAGTGATTCATCGAAAAAACCATGGAATTGAGAGTATCTCTTTCAGGAAGCAAGGACCTCCTTTCTTTCGACAGTATTTTAGGTAAATATTTAACTGCAGAGGATAGTTGAATATGAATCGATTCATTGGTCATTTGCAATGCTTCAGTTGTAGCCATGAAAAGTGTGCTTATTCTGGCCTTGGACTCCAAATCAAAACACTAAATATCTTGAATAATCTCATTCGCATCCCTATCTGAGAATGTTCATATGCACATACCAAACACAGAATCCCGCCAATTCCGGATATCAGGTCATTCTTCCTTCCTTTTTATTGCATACATATCTTAACTAAGATATATCCATAGTTTGTTTCTCACATTCATTCTTCAAGCTCCTTCCCTTTTATTTGGCACCACATCAATATAGCTTTCACAGAGTCTCCATTTACCATTCAATTCATTCTGCTACTATCATTCAGCATTCAATCTGTTCGACTAACACTCAATCTATCCTCTTATTCTGATCAGAATGTTCATCGTTTATTGTACATTGCCCACTGGCTTCAGGAATTCAGTCCTTATACTATTTATATCACTCAAGGAACGCTATCTCTGCTAATTTCCCTGAATATGCTTGATACTAGTTGTTATGAATAGATTAAACTCCTCGTAGTAGGTGTTTTGCAGAATTCCAATAGAAAACCGGTGAGACACGTTAGACAAGGTGTTGCCAAGACTTTTCTCGATGAAAATGCTTGTACGTGTTTTCTGTTTCCCTCTTCTCAACCTGCATTGGAAGCGATTTTCCTTCTGCTAAAAGAGATTCGCTTTAATAATTCTGCTTTCCAAAGTATAGTGAAAAGATACAATAAGGCAATCTTCTCCTTCTTGACGATTCTTCTTGGCGAATTACAAGTCATAGGAGTGACCATGAAACCGAGGCATTGAACCGCAACTGAACAAAAATACGGATATTTATCGATGGAAAGGAGGTGAAAATAAGCTGCAAATTGTATTTTGAATGAACGAAAACCGGAGCGGAAAATAAATATCCGATGCTTTGCTTGAATCATTCACATGAAACAGAATACATCAAAGAATAGGGATCATGAATGAGAAATAGAGACCTTTCTTCGTGATACTGAATATGATATGCACATGATTATGAGCTCCTGGGCTATCTTCCTAGTTCTCTAGATAGCCTAGGAGTCAAGAGAAATTATATTTAGGATTCCAAAGGAAAAACTCTGACTCTGACTACAGAACAAACTCTTTTATCAATATTAATAATACTAGTTAATATCATAAAAACTGTCTATAACGAAAAATTTTGGCAATATAGAAATTGGCTTTAATGTTATTTAATTAAATAAAAATTTTATTCCTGATCTATGTCTAAGGGAAGATTTCTCCGTGAATGACCCTTTATTTACAACTAAACTAACTTAATAAAAGTAAAATAAAGCTATCTACCAGCCTAGATCAAACTCCTCGGTTATCATAAAAAACTTCAGGGAAGCTCCAATTCCATGATTTTCTAGATTATGTTCTATTCGTGCAAATAAATGCCTTTGAGAAAATGTACATATAAAAATCAAAACTTATTACTTCTCTGATCCAATGAAAACTCTCTTACCTATCACAAAATTTCTTTTGCGTGTCGCAATGTAATTTTTGCATCAATTACCTGTCATTCAATTTATAAAATTAGCACCAGAACGGGCATTATCGATTAAAACGATATTCTTAGATCAAATGAGGTAAGTTAACCACTGTTACAACACACAGATTCTTCCCCTCCCTTAATAAAATTCAATAATATATTCAGTACATCAGTATTGAAAGTATCATGCAACCTTACTTAAATTAAAGATTTACGAAATTTTTTTTAGACGTGAGTAGTTCTTTACTTTATAAAGATCTACCAAATCTAAAAGTCCGCTTAAATTCATAATGTCACATTTCACTCTTTGATATTCATACTATTCAATATATACTATGGTTATTAATATTGTTTCTATGTTGGATTTTACCTTCTAATAAGTTATTAGGAGATGCCAAATTAGACTGCATAGTTGGTGCGATCGTAATCGGAGCTCTTACAACGGATGAAAGATTACACATTCTCAGGTTTTATTTAGTATGACTAAAAAATCAAACCAAAATAGAAACCAACTTTCTTTTGTTTATCCCAATTTGCAACACGATTATTATTCATCAGCAGGCCACTGATCGGAAAAGGAAAGTTACACCTAAGCTGTAATACCATATTGTTGAAGTGGTTGGAACAAATAATATATTAAACAAAGCAAAAACCAAAGGGGTAGGACTAAATGTATTTAAGAAATAATTTTTACCCAAGAACAAATATCATTCTTTCCCTTTTCCTCTCTTTAACATATGACTCTCTGTAAAAGCCGCCTTAAATCCCACCCACGCAACGAACAAACTCCAAAACAGAAAGTTCACGATACCAGATTGAATAGAAGCCCTACTCACATCTTCCCTTTTCTTTTATTTCGTCTTCTAAAATCAATCTTTCACGCGACAATAAACAACAACTCGATGAATGGAACTAATTCATGAACCATTAGTCAAAAAGTAAAAATATTAGAACGGTTCAAAGCATTAAAAGCCATGATTCGACGATGAATTCGATGGTCAAATTGTGAATAAAGGAATTTTAAAGAAATATGACGCTAAAAGTTAAAATTGCACTAGACAACAGGTCATGTTGCCATATTCAGTAGCGATGTTGAAATGAACTCATTTTGATTGTATTTAGTTCTAACAGTTTGATCTGTTTTTACACAAATTCTAATTGTTCCAACCACTTCACCAGTGTAACAGTACGGCTGAGGGGTAAACTTCCTTGTTCAATATTGTTCTTCAGCGTTTCTTCCTCTCATTTCATAAAGCCGATTTTATTCATAGTCTCGTGAATAACTGATAAACATGAAATTATTTAGAAATCGATATTTTCTCAAGGAATTCTATTTGAGAGAGATTGCAATTCATCTTCGAAGCACAGTTTTTCTATGTTCTTAAATCCTAAAAATTTGAAGTAGAACGGGTCTCCATATTTGCTCTGATTTGATGAATGCAGCACTGAAATATAGCTATAAGTATAATTGTATAGATTACTATATTAGTGAACAACCCGAATTCTTCCGTCGTTTTTCTCTTCATTTAAGCTCCGTGGTGCGTGACATTGCACGTGAGGATTTTCCTTTCTAATTCACTTCAAATTTATTATGCTGCATAATGTCTGCCTTAAGTATTGTGAGTAAGCATATTATGCCCATCAATGTGATTTTTGTTGCAAGATTGCACCTTGTATATTGTGCTTCCCTGCTAGAAAAGTGCAGAAAAATAACTGAAACGTAATGATAGTATTTTTCAAAGTGCCTCCAAAGCTTTGGTCATTGCGCACATTTAGTCCTTCGCCGGGAATCGAACCTGGCACCGCTTTCAGAAAAGGGAAATGCACTACCTTTTTGGCTATCCAGGAGTCCCAATAGAATCGTATTTTATGAGCAGGAAGTAAATATAAGTAAGTCTTTCCCCGATCTCGCAATATTTGGCCCTAAATTTATCTTTCACAGAAACTGAATATCGAGTCTAAAGTGATTCTATCGATTTATCCGAATAAAATTTTAGTCAACCGTTCAACCATAAGGTCGGATTAAAATCAAATTACTGGTGAGAAATTACATCTAAGCTAATGTTTTTCGATAAATATTGTAATGTTATAATTAGTTATTCGAAGCGATATTCTGCTACGAGACATTAAATGGATTGCGGTTAAATGGTTAATGGCTCTTTCAATTGTACTTGAAGTGCTATCCATGTGAGAAATTTCGCAAGCTACCGCAGATTCCAGCTTTAAGTCTCTTATTAGGTGGGCAATTATCGCTGACTAATCAGTAATGCCGCAACATTTCATTGGAAGGATTTTCAAAAATGGTTTCGTTGAATCACTTCCATTCAAGTGATTCACCGAAAAGATGAAAGACTTGATAAAACAAAGAATTCAAGAGCCTCACCCTAGAAGCTCTTCGGCGGAAACATTCATCCTCTTCCTCACAATGTCCTTCTCCGCCGAAGTTAAGGTCCCTTTGGAAAGAAAAATAGAAAATACTTTAAAAACAAAAACAGGCAAAGCATATACATACCATAAAACAAAATAAATAAATCCTAAAAAAGGAACTAATTTAAAATGTATGCGTTGACGCAAAAAAGTAATTCGTTGTGATGGTATCAACGAATGAAAAGTGAACCTAAATTTAAAGGACATAATTCAATCTTGATAGAATCATCCATCCATGAAAGAAGTATTTTCAGTGACTAGAAAACCAGTTTCACAACCAGACATTAGGGTTATTCAGTAACTTCAGTTCTGTGCATCCGGTATGATGTGGAAGTATTCGTGTGATAAAGGCTTTGATTGTTTGGGATGGGTTTTTGAAACCATTCTATGTTCATCCCAATAAAGTCTTTTGCACTAATTAATGTCTTTTCCGTCTGTTTATTAGGTCCTAGGAGAAGTTTCCGATTTGCTCGTTGGTTGCATAATGATGAATAGGACGAGGAATCACGTGTTGGAGTAAGCAGCGACTGTTGGAATGATCACGAGGTCGCGTGCAACAGAAGAGAAAATTGGAATCGGTAACGTGTTCTCCCGAAACACTATCCAAACAAACGTGATGTCTACGTAACAAAGGAATGCATATCTTATTTATACATTGCAATAAGCCTCAGGAGAGAAATTTTTATAGGTTCTCGAAAATGTATGCACAGCGAAGTAGATTACCTTATTTGGGAAATCATACCAAAAAATAATTTCAAAATTTATTCGAACTCTTCAGAATGAGCAGAATTAATGATAAGAATTCGCTAAGATGCAGCAAAAATTAATTTTTCAGTCGATATTCCATGATATCACCCAAAATAATCTGCAAAAACATAATTCTGAAATTCATCGGTCCGATAAACGATACATAAATAAACTCAATAATTTCAGGCTTGAATTTGTGAAAGTTCATCTCCATAATCAAATTATTTTTATTTTACTTTGTGAAAATATAAATAATTCGATCACTGTATATACATGATTTTAATGTAATTTAATTCGCAATGAAATACTTTTAGATAAATTTATTTAACGTTTAAAGTTTAAGAAAACTATATTTAATTTAAATTCCGTAAAAACGAGTCTTCTTATTCCCATTTTAAATTAATATATTTTATTTAAGCGATATTAGTGTCTGCCGTATATGTTATTTTCTGCTTATTTGTAAAAGATCTACCTGTATAACTGGGATATGAAACTTAAATCTCTAGAAAAGCTCTTCCTTATTGCTTCGTATTCAGGATTTTGACGGAAGAGTTTTTCCTATTTAAATTAAAGAATAAGGAAAGTAATTTTCTAATATACTTGAGCCCTGGTAATACTTCGAGTGGAAGTTTACTGGACTTTTCCTCGTAATATCGTGATGAGAATCGCTCTTCAAGCAATAAAATCCGAGGAAATCATAAACGAGCACGGCAGGGAAAACCACTTTAACAATAGCCATGACGGTGATATTCTTGGATTGGAAATCAAGTTTTGCAAGCATGTTTCTTTTTCTAAGTTGGAATTTATGAAAGATGTCTCAATCAGTAATTTTCGCGACGAGATAGGTAAGGATGAATCCGCTATCCGTTTTGGTCATACGTTATACTCGTGCCTATGAGTAATGCTTCAAAGGTAAATGCGTTTCTTAACTGGCAATTTTGAAATCCAAAATAGATTTCTGTACTTAAAAAAGCAAAGCGGATATTTCTTTTGGGATTTCCTGAAGGGTTGTCTCAGTTTTCATCTAGATTTTTAGATGAAATTTTATTTACGATACCCGAGAAGCGGGATTATATACGAAAATTTTCCAGAATCGAACCAACTAAAAGTAGGAAAAGAGGGTATAGTTGTGGAAGTCCTAACATAAAAACGTGAATAGCAAAAATTTTGATTCCTAGCACTAATTAAGAGGGTAATTTCCTCACTATTGAAATACATCTCCCAAGGAATATATCTTGCAGATGTCATCAACATCATGCCTTATCGTATCAAGATTATAGATGAAATTATCATTACACATTGCTTTATAAAAGAAAGTAAAGAATGCAAATATTACAATGGAAAAAATGGAAGCTGAAAGATTACGGAAAGATTTTCCATGCCGATATTTTTTTGGTCAATGATAGATTTATGAAATAAGGATAAATTTAAATCTAGACAGAAATGTATGTGTAAATACACAGCGATTTTCTATGTATTGCTCGTTGGTGTTAATTAAAGTGATGTTAAATCGAAACAAGTTGCTTAGGTGCAAGTTACACGTGCATTCGGCGAATGAGGAAATAGGCTATTACTCTTATCCGTGTTTCAAAATTGTGATTTTATCTGTGCAGGGGAATTGCCTCAAGTACGACTGTACGTTGCTATGTACACTAAAGCGCAGAAACTGAGCTATTTGATGTCGTATTACATAAAGAACTGAAAATGGACCTTATTTTTAAAATGCGACCATATGCATGAAAATTTTGAAAGTCTGTTTCGAAAAGATCATCTTTTCATTTAGAATATCTGAAAAATCTCTCCGGGTGCGGTAGATGCCGAAGGCTGAGGATGTATGTATGAGGTAATAAACGAACGAAACCACGCTATTGATAAGGCAAATTATACCATCTTATGTACAGTTCATCTCCTAAAGACATGAGACGGATGTAGAAAGCTTTGGTAGCGAAGTAATTCTAAAAAAACATATACCATTTACAAACATTTGCCATTTACCAGGTACAATTTTTTCGATCAAAGCTTTTAAGGAAATGACACTGCTTACAATGGTTTTAAGCTATGAAAGACTTGTCTTAATGAGAGGAAAATGAGGCAAAATTAACCGGCAAAGAAGAAGATCTTGCTCGGAAGCTTCATATTGATGCACATATAAAAGCAACCTGAACGATTGGAACAATAACAAAAGATGAGGTAAAAATAGACTTAAGCTCTCAAGAGTGTCCTCACATTTAGTTCGAACTAAAAACAGGAAGAAAGTTGTCGGCACAGAAAAAAGTTGTAATATAACCACAAATATTTCCACGAGGTTCACAGCATACAGGAAGAGAAGGAAAAACAGAAGTACGGATAATGGCAAAGAATGCGTGGAAAGAGAAGAATAAGGAGGAATGGAGGGGAGTGAGGAGGGGAGGGGTAAACAGAAAGGATGCGTGAGTATAATTAAGAGGAAGAGGAAGTGGAGTGGGGGGAAGGGGGAGGAAGGGACGACTCGCTGTCACTCCACTGATTGGAGATTTAAAAAGGAAGTGATGCTGTGAGACGTGACAAGTGTGAATTTCGGGGATCGAAATCTCTTACCTTTGGCCGTGCTCTTCCCAGGCGTGCGGGTTCATGATGTCCGCGGCCTCAACCGCCGCCGAGGCCACGTACTCTGAAGGCCGCATACGATCCGAACTCTTGCAGCGCTCGGCGCCCACTGCACAACGCCTTCCGAGAGGAAGTCCGCTTTCCGATTGCTATTCAGAACACCTCGCTGTCATCACACTCTTTAAGAATCCTCTTCTTCAGATTCTATCTTTCACGGAAACAAAAAACTCGCGTCTCGAGATTCTCCGACTAGTATTAAGTCGGAGGGCGGACGTTGAATGGACGGAGGTCGGCGTCGCTGTGTGGTGCGGGAGGGACGAGGGGGGGCGAGGGGAAGCAATGCACGCCGATTCCCACGTGATGCGCGCCGAGGGGGGAGGGGAAGGACGTGTTTTCAGTGACGTATGGCATAACCGCGGTCACGCGACGTTTGGTTGTAACACGTGAATTGCACGCGTGAATGAGAGCTGCCGGGCGGTGTCACGTGTAGCCGAACGTGTCCCTCGGTGAACTTTCGGAAGGAAACTTAGCGTGTGGACATCGGCGATGACTTATTATGCGCTCCTTTATGGATGTTTGGAACGGCCCGAACTGCCGTGGATCCACCTGTCGCAGCATAATTCACCAATTACGTAAGCTCGCGACTTAAAAATAAAGCGCAGTTGTCTCCCGGCTTTCGAGTGTTCGCAAGAATGTTTTGTCGAGTCAGAGATAAGTACTAGCCCCGCAGAAATGCTTGCAACTAAGTGAAGGAAATCGGCATAAGGAAATTGTTCATAACAAACTGTGGATACATTCCTGATCCGGATGGTAGGTTTCGAAGAAGGAAATATGAAAATGTTTCATTAATGCGAAGGAGCAGAAGCAGAATCATTATGAAAGACTCAACGCTGAGGCATGAGACGCATCTTGAGCATCCGCATCTATAATAGCTTGAGATTAATCTACGAAAGAACTATTTCACACCTAAAAATGTTTCCTTTCACGCTGAAGTTTTATTTGTGGAATACCTTGAAATGTACTTCTAAGTATCGCTGTAATCAAATAGCTTCAAATAAAAATTCGCTGAGGGATTTTTATTATCAATTATGACTTTCTGAAATTTTTAATGTAATTTAAGATTGAAATTATCTCAAAAATTCGCATTTCCTTCAAAATTTTTTTCAAACTTTGGAACCATTTTCCACGAGGACGTCTGTTAAATAGAAGAGTGAATTTTCCTTAATAATTGAAAAGTAAAATAACTTATATTTATACAAGGAAACAGTTGTCAAGGCGGACGGTTAGAGTTAAAGAGAGTTTATTACAAAATTTGTTATATTCCAACTGAAAATGATATCTCGCTCCATCATAAGCTAGGATGTTTTCTCAATGGACATATACCCGTAAAGTTGATGTCATAATTCAGAGCCTTACTCAATGAATTTTGAGATTCATTATATTTCATCAAACAATAATAATTACTAATAGGTTATTGAAAAAAGCTAACATCATATTTAAAGGTTCCAACTGCAAGATTAAAGCTTTTTCATGAAAAAGAATGTGATTAATATGAGTCATAATATGATTTCTTAAATTACTTCGATTTATCTACAATTTCCGGTTTAGATTCTGAGCCATTCACATAGCAGATAAAAGTAAATAAGTGTTTTCTTCTTTAAAACGAAAACATCAGTTGAAGTTAATAGCTGATGTTGCTGAAAATATCTGAGACTTTAGCACAAGACATTAAAATCACTCTGCTGACCCACTGAAGTAAATGCAGATTACCCGCAGCCGCATAAAATTCCAATAGCACTTGACCGACCATGATCGGTCTTCCCATCGATACCAGATAGTTATGCCATACCTTTGAGCCAATCTTTTCCTCCTCGCCCACCCTTCGAGCTCTCTTCAGTCCCTCTTCTTAATGCCGAACAATTATCCGCAACTCTGTTTTTCAATCCTCTTCATCTCTCTATATATATCTCAACTACCTATTTTTCTTATTTCCACTCTCTTCGTGAATTCGATTTTCACATATCGTGTCTCTAATTAAACAACAGCTGCTTGATGGGTTACCAAGGAGAATCACTTGACGCAATTTCACCTAAAAACACTTAGAATGCACAACTAGTTCCAAACTAAAACGTCATTGTCAGCGACGACAACCTCAGAACTATTACGGCCGAAATATTTTAAAATAGCTGATATGAAGAAAAGGGGAAGAAATTCAAGCATCGTGGAATGAGGAGTGATAATGGGCGAAGGGCGGCGATCGACAAAAGTGGAGTGGTCATGGAGGAATTTGATGATGAGGTTATAATTAATATACGTTATACAAGTAGTATTTATTTCGATTAATCTAACGTACGCTGTCTGTGTTTCAAATACTGATTAATCTTTGAAAACTTCATATTTTGTTAATATAAATATAGTGTTAATACTCAAATAAACGTTTGGCGAAATTACTGCGCTAAATTTTCATCACAATAGCCCGCATCATATGAAAGCAGACCTAACTTACAGGATAAAAATACCGCCAAATTAATGTGTGAACTACTAAAAGAAGAAAGGTGATTAACATGCGCGTAAAAATAATTATTAAAAATTACTTAAAAATATAATCACTAAAAATAATAGTTAAAAAAATAATTATAAAAAATAAGTTTGTAAATTTATTAGTCGGAAAGAAGTAGGAATAAAACGTGAGAAAATCTTTCCAACACTAATATATATGCCAGCTATATTCATCGTCAACACTATAGATGAAAGGATAAACAAATGGGATAAAGAGTATTTCTATAATATTATCTTTGCCTTCGCACAAGAACAACAGAGAAAAAGATAAGGTATCGAATTAAAATTAAAGAAAAAGGAACGATAAATATCCCATATCAAGATACTAAAATAATGTTTTAGGACATTAGTACTACCAGTCATTTCAGGTGTGACTACGTGGAAGAATTCCATCATTGGATAGATGGAAACAAGATACGTTTGCACCGTACCGCGTAAAAATTTGTTTTACAGATAAATTATAAACGAATTTAGTAAAATGCAATTTTATGTGGTATAGTTCACGCGCCTTATTTTTATTCTCGCTCATATTAAGACATAAATGTTAATTAAAAAGTAAAACTCTTTTTAACCCTTTAACATAAAGGGGTAATAGGAAAAAGGTAGGGGGATAGAGCAAAGTGAAAAGATACTAAAATAATAGGCAAAAATCTTCCTATGAGAAAGTGTAGGAAATGATACGGGGTCAACTTAGAAGAATGATGTAGATATCTTTAGATGTAATAAAATAAACAAAAATTAGCGGAAACGAACATCTGAAATCCTTCAAACAGTAGTAAACCCGACGTTGACTCAAATATTATTAAAGCATGTCGCCTTAGAGATGCATTGAAAATTAAGATGGACCAAAGAGATAATGTATTTCAAGCAAGAAAGAGAAGAACATTATTTGACAGAGGGGAATAAGTTGGAGATTAAAAAAGAGAATCGAGTAACAAGAGAGTAAAATTTGAACTGTTGAACAATACGTAGTGAAATGCGCGGACTTAAAAGAGATTTAGGGTTAAAGTAGAAAAGACAGCTTTTTCGGCCGCTGTAGCCCAGAAATGAGATTAATAATGAAATTACTAAGAAAGATAATCGTAAATCAAGAGTAAAATTACAATTTCTGAGGAATGATAAGACTACGAGATGATAATATTTCAGTGGAAAACGTGATATTGGATACCTAACACTTCTACTAGGTATGTACTTTATGAATCTGCTTCGACAGCTAAAGTCATTTGCACGTGGGCGCCCTGCTGGAATCAAACCCGGGACCAATTTAAGGTGAAAGTGTTTACCATTTGGCTATTTGGGGGGTCTAACCGCCCTAATAATTCCAATTTATCCTTTTCACCATGGATGCACAACCGTCGGCTTGGTTTAGAATTTTATTCACAACTTCTTCCATTATTCTAAGTTCTACGAGAAGTGAAAAAGTTTCTTCCATTATATTTGTGTTCACTACTATATTGCTATAATTACTACGGTCCCGCAATTTAATTGAGCAGGTTTAAACTTATTCTATCATTGCTTTTTATTCACATCTGGCCGTCGAAGAAGTAATTTCAGCATCCGACGACCCGCAGAAGTCAATACATGTAAAATATATCCCACAGGCCAAAATGTTTGTGTACCATGTTGTAATTGCTCAAGCATTTAGCAAATACGAAGGCACTACAAATTAAGTGTAAGTATGTAACTCAAAATTAAAGACTGAAGTCAAATACGAAAAAATAATGATCGTAGCTGAATTCTAACTCTGTATGCACATACGTTCAAGACTTCACCTTACCCCATGAGTTGAAAATATTTTTATAAGCTTTATTGTTATATACCACCAGTCCGTAAAATGATTTCTAACGCCTTTCATCACATCTGTCAAAATGTATGTCGTTGGTTAAACTTATGAGAACGATAGCTTCTGAATTAATACTTTTCATAAAATAGAATTACAAATCTCTTTCACTTATTGACTTCTAAATGTTTTCTAGATTATTTGAGGAACATTAAGAGTATATAAAATTTTTGTAGGCGAGTTTGAAGATAAAGGGTGGATAAAGTAATATACTTCATTTCGAGGGCATTAGACTGATTGCTCTGGATTAGTAAGTATTTGTCGATTTTCATTCATTAGACAAAGAAAAATATTTTGTCGGTTAGGAAAGTAATAGTATGAATTGGTGCGGTCTAAATTGCATTTTTGGAGCAGCAGTGATGAAAGAGATGCAGTTCGATCAGAATTAACATTGCATTTGCGACCGAGCATGATAGTTAGCTTATTTTATTATATGGCTGCAGAAATCTTACGACGATCAACGCAAACGTTAGAGAGAAACTTTTCTCTGCCAAAGCAAGTGAAACCTGAGCAGAAATTATTTTAAATAGTGAAGAAGCTTTCGAAATACGAACTTCTCATGGACCGATAGTTAAACCTGTACCTCAATATAGACCGAAAACATTTATTTCAAATAATTTTAGTTCCTTCAAAGGTAATGAAGATTCTAATTGATTTTTTTGTATTCGTATAGTGATTTAAAAAAATTTATTTTTAATGAGTATATGTTTCATCAAATTTAAATTACGTTATGAAAATGTTCTACAATTTCGAGTCCGAAAATTACCCTCAACGGCAGCCTAAGTGAGCCTTAAAAGACAGTTTTGTATTCTGGATGAACTAGAGTTGAATTATATCTTTTATGCCTTTTTTATAACTTTATGACTCTAACATGCTAAGGTTTTTCGTAATCTGCTGAAAGACATCAAAGTTTTGAGTTCATTTTAGTGGGGACAGTTATATATAGTTTTACGAACTTTCATAATTCATATCACACCTGATGAAAATGAGTCCAATAAGGGATAAGCGAGGAACTGCTGTGTCATACTTTCACAGTCGCTATCTTGTCTATCTCTGGTAGTTATGATAACGCATCTCTTTAACCTCAAATTTTCATGAAATATTTCATATAAACTCTCAAATCTTTAATCTCTCACTTTTCAAATTCCTTTTTCTGTTCCTTCTCTCTTCCTTGAAGAATCAATAGTCGAAGTTTCTGATGAGTCACGGAAGTTCGGAATAAATGAAAATGACCATATAGAACCTGGAGAGAGGAGAGTCACACACCGTGAGATAACTGCCAATGAATAAGACAGGGAGTTATATAGCGCAAGCACATGACGAAGCACCCGTTTCAGCAGAACCAACCGGAGTCCTTCTCAGATGCCAATACACATGCCTAAACTCGGCCACTGTTCCTGACACATAAAATACCTTTACTTCACAAGGACGGTCGATGAACTCGGGGAAGCAATTAGAAATTCTGAATAACCGCTTCAACTTCTGGTAATCAGTGATCGCCTCTACCTTGCGATATACGATAATACTGCGATTTTATAATGTATGACAGCATAATATGTACGATTACAACATTTATAAACAATATTTATGCGAGAGAATCAATTATAAAACTTATTATAAAACACAAGAAAAGATTTGCTCATCGAGACGCTAAAATCAATCACGGGATGTGTCTTTCACACCCAAACAACATTTTAAGAATAATAGTTATATATTGAAAAGAAGGATAGCGATATACCAAAATACTGCGATTTTTAAGGTATGATAGCATAATTTGCACGATGACATTTATGCAAATAATTTATGCTATGACCATAATAAAACATCTACATCTACACGAATACCCTGCAAGCGGCGTGTGGCGGGGGGAAACATAACATAATTTAGCAGCAATAACAATATACTTCTTAAATTAAATTTCCATGTTCAAAATTGGCCAGATAAGCATTTTCCTATGTGGGTTTTTGTCGATGTGGGGTTTTATAAATATGGGATTATCTCATTGTGGAGTTTGTCAATTAAGACTTCTATCACTGCGCGGTTTTTTCGTGTGGTTTTTTTGCCGTATGCGTTTATGCCATGGAACCCTTCTTCATTAAAACCCTCAACATTTAATCTGTGTAATAATTTACGATGTGGGTCTATATGAGACGCTTTACGAAAAACCAAAAATACCGCATCGACTTGCCTTTTATTTTCGGCAGAGTTGAAGATACCATGAACTAGTGACTCGAAAGATCGTGTCCTATGAAAACCGTGTAGATTAGTAACTATGAACTTAGACATTTTGAGAAAACAAATTGAAAAACTAACAATTGTTTCATTATTTTACCACCCAATGACGAAAAGGAAATCACCCCATTATTCGATGGATAGAGATAAGAAGTATCATGTTTAATGACTGGGATTCCATTGAAATATTTGTAAAGAAAGAGGCAAGGCGTAATCATTAAACTATTTCCAATCGTGTAATTACCATGTTTATGAATAAAAAGCAATACAAGTTATTTCCACAACGTCCGTCTCAGCTTTTCGCGGTTCGACCGCCCGTGTAGAATGGAAAATATTTTGAAGCGGTCGAATCGCGGCGTTTGATCCGCTCGTTTACAATGGGCCTTACCCAATACTATCCGTGACAGAAGTCTTGCAACCACACTCATCCTCTTCCGTCCGAGGTGCTGATTTTGTTGTTTATACACTGTGCGCCTAATAATGACTCATCGCACCGAAACTTAAGTAATTTATTGCTACTTCATTACTTTCACTATGTCTGGTCATTAGGATTCATTGCATTCTTTTCCTCTTGACATTACCGAAAGATTTCTTTCAATCCATTATGGCAGTCAAGTTTGGCTGCTTTTTCTGGCCTCTCCCTGTTGTTAATCATGAGGCAAGAATAGCTTCTGTTGCATTTCATTCTCTGCTGAAATTAAATTGGTCTCAATTTAAATATTTATCTGATTTCCTCTCCTTTCTCTGACAGAATTCTTTTGAGAATATTTATCCCATGAAAATTCATGCTTAGTCCCTGATTTCTCACCTTTATTTCCCTTCTTTCGGGGAATAAAAAGAATAACATTCTTTTCTACTCTTTACATAAGTTGGAATTTTAATTCAATATTACTCTACCTTTGTAAGCATGCATCAAACCATTCGCAGATGTGATGAAAAATATAGTCAAAAGTTTTTGTTGGAGCAAATGGAAAAGAAGCTTTCACAATTCTTCTCCTGCCAACAAGCACATGGGACATAGTTCCATTCGTAGAGGAATTCATTTACTTTAAGAAGAAAATAAGTAGAGGGAGAGTTCTAACAACATCTTTTGGTTGTCTAAGAGACAAGGGTTCTCCAAGCGCCGAACGCGGCGACCATCTAAGGGCGATTCCCAGCATCCCAGGGGGTCCAATGCTGAATGGACCCCCTGATCATTCAGCATTGGACCCCCTGTGATCATGAAAGCTTTGCTTTCGAAATGCGTATTAGGGATTCTGAATAACTGGGACCGCTAAACGATTATCCGTTTCCCGGGAATCGCCCTTAGATGGTCGCCGCGTTCGACGCTTGGAGAACCCTTGTCTCTTAGTTCATTGACCGCCGAGTTCCTTTTTCCCTCTTCTATCTTTTGGTTGATCTGACTACTATCACAGACTCAAAGATTTTCAAAGATGAAGAGAAATCTAGTCAAACAGAAATCATCCAAATCACATATGATGTACAATTTTTCTCAAGTTGGGGTATGAATACTACAGAATGCAAATACTACAAAAGATGCCCTATTCTGCATGCCGCTACTCCTTCTTTAAGTTTAAGAGAATGAATGAGTCAAATTTCTCCATAGGAATCACATTGATTGTTTTTCTATGTATGCTTATTTAGGAATATAAGAGAGGATATGAAATAGGTCTAAATTACATATAACAATTTTCCATAATAAACACGGGCTATCAGGAGAAGAACCAAATTGCTGATCTTATGCTGAAAGCTTCGAGAGCAGAGGAGAGGGCAAATAAACCATCTACCAAAGGTGGCTTGGGTGCCAATTCCCTATTCTCCACTTTTGTTACCATTGTGATGAGCATCTTTAAGTTAGTAAAGCATGATATCTGAGAAATAAAATTTCTTACAGATTCATCTCTTCAAAAGATCAAAGTCACCTTTTCTATATCGGCCAGGATACAAGGCATCCACAAAACCTCCCTCTTGTCCAGCCTTGGCAGTGAACCTATGGCATGCTAGTCCAAAGTGACACACATGAGGATTTGATTAGCATGAAAAACCATGTTGGTGTACTCTTTATTTAAATAAATAGTTATGAGTATAATCAATTAATATTGGTTTTTGTTAGCAAATAACAAGATCTTAAGTCTTAGGTGGGGAACTTGCGGTCTTCAAGCCAAATTTGGTCTTTTCGATTGCTTATTGTGGCATCTTAGTCACTTCCTGAAACAAATACTCCAATTTAAATGATGCTGTTTTCCAATTTTTCTAATGACAGTACGTGAAATTTTAAGTGAAAGATGTTCTCTTTCATCTTACCCAGCAAATTAATTTGTTTTCAGGGGTAAATTTTCAATGTTTAACTACTTGGATATAGGCAGCATGCAACAGAAGAGTGGCCTGATGGTTTTAAATTTCCATTTCTTATTATACTAAATGCTTAATAGGGTTTTCCGATGGAAGAAGATTCCTCAACCGTCTTAAGTCGGTCATTGATGTAGCAATATTCATGACTATAATTTGTTGAGTTCTTTTAGGAACCTCATTTCAAAAACCAAGTTGAAAGACATCAGGGAAGATTCCCATTGCACTAAAATCACATTAATCAAATGCGATGTTATATATTGTACACTAAAATGACAAAAGGATTGATTGATTTTTATTTCAAGCCTGAATCCATAAAAATGAATTTTATCAGGGATTTTTCAACATATTTTATTTAGTTAAACATACAAGCTTTGAATAGTTGAAGGACATCACATACAAAACTAAAGCACGCTAAAAATGAGGTAAATAAGATTCAGCAACATTTAAAGCCATTATACAATATAAATTCTGATATGTACACAAAAGGTTAATCACATTTCTCATAACCAAGTCTTTTGCGATGAGCAATGACTAATGATAATGCCTTCAGTGAAAATATTTCAATTGAGCAAAGTTAATTAGTGAAACCAAAATTTCACCTAATAAATAATCTCACTAGAAGTTCTAAAACAACTTGTACTATAAGGCAAAAATAATTGACATTTGAAAGATTCAGGTTTCACAAAAATTCATTAAAATACATGTAGTCATGAAATCTGTTGGCTTTAAACAGCTTCTTATGTTACTTAATCCAGGAAAATAAGTTTTACTTTAGGATTATTTTCCACATCAATCTTAATAAAAGTCCTGATATTCTGATTTTACCGGTTTGGGTGTTTCATTATCAATATTATTCTTTCCAAATATTTCAAATGAAATTTTCTGTTAAAACCTCACTCACAGTTAGTCAAATGGAATTACCTGTAACTGTAACTACAGATTAACATGTTGTATTTTAAGAGCAGTGATTGGCATTCTCTAAATTTACAAAACTTCCATCCACCAACTCCTAGGAAATTCTCTGTATTTATCTAGTTACTACATCCAACCAAATTATGTCTCTGGTGAAGACAAATTACCATGAAACAGGTAAAAAAATAATATGAAATTTGTAATGCATCAGCAGTAGAATAAGGTAAAACTAAGGAGATTGATTTCCTTAAACCCATTCACTGTAGCTCATAGAAGGTAAAATTACCGCAGCAAATAGCTTTTTTTTCTATATAGCTGAGATGACAGCTGATGGACTACCTCAGAAAAATTCAAAAGAGGAGTAAGCTGCCTCTTCATGTGTGTGATGAGTAAATTATTTAAGTAATGAATAAATTCCAAAATTTAAATTTAGATTAATTTTGTAACAGTGAAATCTAGAGAGTTTTCCCTAGCTATCTTATCTTTAAATTCCTTGTGACAAATAGAAATTTTAAAGCAATAATGGTAAAGGTCGATGGAACCAAAATGGAGAATACAAGGACAAATCAAACAGAACTGAAAATGGGCATAATTTAAGAGCACCGCCAGAGATAATAAGAATGTAATGGATAATTTTCTCACATATACCCTTTGCCTGCTGAGTGGCAAGGCCCATTACTAGGTATTGAACACTAATCCACCAAGTGATATGGTTCACAGTGAATAGGTTAGACCTGGAGATTAAAATGAACACTTCAATGGTAATAATGAAATATACAATCCAGTACTGATACAAAGTACTTAAAGCTAATAACTTTATGAGGTATTTGTACTTTTAAAACTCCAGGAACTTAAGATATGAATTTTGCAAAAACAATGAAAACCAATATAATGTAAACCTGATGCTTCATCATACAGATACATAGATTCATTAATGACCCTTCTGCTGCAAAATATTTTCCAGAATATTTTTTTAAAAATACCACACAATGTTAAAGGACTTAAAATGAGAGAAAACTTATTTGATTTGGATCTCCAAAAAGTATTTTTCAGAAATATAAGCAATCAGTTCTATAAGCTGGCTTTCATCTAGAGTTGCAATGAAGTTCAATACAGGCAATTTTAAATTGCCTATCTGACATAAATGACCATTTATGACCTAGTATAGTTGATACTGCTTTCTCAGTTGATTCATATGATGAAGCTTGAGATAATAAGTAATTATCTTCATCTTGCATTGCAGACTTTGGCCAATCACAGCGCAGGAGGACAGCATTGCGTCGCACTAGCAGCTGCTTTAGATTAGGGGCAGTCTTTGCCAGGAGAATCACAGTTGCTGTCGATACTCGCTCTCGAATAACCTGAAAGTAGATTTAAATTCCTGTAATACAAAGTACCTATTCTCTTCATTTGCAAATGAGTTCAATTACTTAGTTTCATAGAGGATGGAACAATATACAATCAATTGTGAGATTTTCTTAAAGAGTAAATGTAATGACTTAAAGTAAAGCAATGACTGCATCTAAATGCCTACAAATGGCTCTATGTCATAAAAGAATTAAAAATTAGATTCTACTATTTATATAGCTACATTTGTATCTTCTAAAAAAGAATGGTCCCATTTATTGCAGCTTTTTTGAGTTAATCATAGCACACATGTGTAAAAACAAACTGAGAAATTTCAATGCAGGAGAAAATTCAAGACAATTTTGAGAGGAAAGTCAAAATGAAATAAGATTACTTATATAAGAAATAAGAAAACTTGTAAATAGCACATCAGCTTAAATAACAAGTTTAAATTAAATGTTTACAAAACATACTCTGAATTTAATAGCACTTGTTATCAATCTCAGAAGTAAACTCATGCTTATAATCATTTTATGATCATTTGTCTATGATTGACTCATATGGTGTCATGTGGAAGTCAAAATCAGTCATATATTTTTTTGGCTGAAATATATCATTTCCACTGCAAAGATTTCATGTTAGGAGTAAAAGAGCTATTTTAATGTTTTTGGCATTGATTTATTATCTCAATACAAGATAAAATCTATACCAATAAAAGATTATATTTACCAGTGTGCGCAGGCGAATGCAGCGTCGGCAGATGAGAAGAAGCAGAGAGTCTGCTCTATCATGAAAGGATCGTGAACGCCAGAAATGAGGGAGACCTCTGTGTCCAAACACCTCAAGGTCATTTCCATAAAGCTCTACTGCAGTAATGACTGACATTGAAGATACCTGGAAATACAAAATGAAGTAAATTAAATCATAGTTTTGCATATCTATGTACCAAATTATACTTGAATTGTCTTCTTCTGAATTACAAAAATTATTATACAATCAAAATCATAAAATGCACAATTTAAATGAATTTATGTCTTACTTTTCAGCTCAGCTACAGAAGAGGATGATTTAAAAGTTCATACTTTAAATACATCTTCTAAAATATAAATCTGTTGTATGAACTTCAAGGAGAAATCAAAATAAAACTTACAACAATTTGTAAACCAATTAGTTTTAAGAGCATTTAACACTCTGAGAATTCAAGAACATGTCTTTTGAAGTTGACTAATTTTATTCTGGAGAAAATTTTAAAGAGAATCTATGAAATTACGGAAATAATCTCCTTTTCATTTCAAATCTGCAAATTCCATAGTTATGAAGTCACTTATTTTGTGAACATATTTAAATAACACATTTATTCCCACCTTAATATTTTAACAGGAATACACATTTTATGTTTAAAAAAATTCAAAACTGAAGAAAAGGAAAAGGTGACTGTAAGCACTAACAAGGGAAACCCATTTTGGAGTTCAAAATACATTAGCACCCAGCAAAAAGTTTAACAATTTTTTGGTTAAAAATTTTATTATAAAAACTTAAATTGATTAAATTTAAACTCCTTCAATATTTTCTTAGAGGAGAGCTACTTTTCTTACCTCAAGAAATTAAAACTCATAACTAATATTCACCAGATTTACTGGAAGGAGACCAAATATTTTATGCCAAGTTAAATATACAAATGCTAAAAGCATTATTATTTGGCTCTGACACATTGTTTGAAATTTAGTGTGATCCTATATTCTCCCTTAATATAAAATATTTTTATAGCATTATAAATAAATGCCATAAGGGTTGAATTTCCAAACCTTATAAATAATGGGTGTGTATGATCAGTTTTTTAATTGGTCTTATTTAAATTAACTCTTTTTGGTCAATATACAGTGGCTATATGTATAAAGAAAAGGCTAATTCCCTACAATTCAGGCTACACTGTGACCTGAATTCTAAAAATGAAAAATAGATACAATGTAGAAAAGATACTTGGCACGAATATCTCAGTATATAAAGTTTTCACAGAGCTGACATAATTTTTGATTTCAGTTTTTATACTTTCTACCTGAAGCTGTTTTCAATTAGAAGTCTCACATGTTTACTCAAATTAAATATTTCAATTCTTATGCATTTTGAATATGTTTAAAGTTCACACAATGCTAAATACTGAGTATACCTTGGCATATGGTGATTCATAAAGAATGCTTTTAACAGGGGCTCCATCCTGCCACACAAACTCTGGCCCAGAATCTCCTGAAGACTCTTCCCTCCTTGTAACTCTTCTCCTCCACTTGCGAACACTTTCCTTGAGCTCTAAGTGTACCTGAAGTCTTGGGTTGTCCTCTCTACAACGCCTCCATACACGATAAGGGACAGGTTGAGCAGAACCAGAGGCAAAATAGTGGTTTTGCAAGAGATGTAAATGACGGAGTGTAGTTTTTCCAAGAAGCAATATAACATCAGGTCCAATATTTTGAGGGCTTATTGTTAACACCTATAAAATAGGATACAAAAGATATGTTATGAATCAGAGCATTTATGCAATGGCTAAATTTGAGGGGCAATTAGAAAAATTATTTTTCAGGTGGTTCATGAGATACTAGTAGAGCTAAGTTCGAGAGAATTGTTAACATGAAGCATAATCTCTAGCAACACACATAGACTCATAAAGGGAGGCATAGAGGGGATAAGCAACTGGTTTTTGCCAAGTCAAATTAGAGAGGAATATGAGAGTATCTAATTCTTTGTCAGAAAGCGATGGGTTAAATAATGTTTGTTAACTATTCTTCACTTTGAATACTAGTGTCAACTCCATTACAGTGTATCAACTACCAAGTGAATCAGTTTATAATGTTCTACAATCCAATATATTACACAATCAATTAAATATGTAATACTTTATGCTGATTAACCAGTAATAATAAACTTCTTGGACACTGATATAGAAGTTCCAATAAAATTGAAAGTTATTTACATTTATCTTATACATAAGGAAATAATTTTTATTAAAGACAAAGTCCAAAACTGTCAAAATAGAATAGATTAAGATAACTTGCCTGTAAATTAACAAAAACACCAGGATGCAGTAGCTGACTATGGTGCCTGGTGATGTTCACCAAAGTGAGACGTCGCATAGACAATGTAGCTGAAGCACATGTGTCATCCAGCAATATCTGAGCTTCCTTTTCTTCCAGCATTAAATCTACAAGTTCCAAGGTATGCAATGAATGAGCAACATCTAACAACAAGCGCTTGAGAGCTTCTAAGAGTTTTCCTCCAGTGCCAAACACCTCAGGGCCTCCTCCAGCCCTTGTCCGAGCACGGGCAGTCTGCTGTCTTGCCTCAAAAGCAGCTAACCTGAAACATAAGAATGCAATGTTAAAATCTTAACCTTACTCTTATGAAGAATCAGAGGATGAAAAAGAGCGTAAAAACTGGGATGATTTAAAACAAACACCTAACTTTTAAAAGTTGTAAACTTAAAATCAATAAGAATGAATGAATGCATGAATTCTCTATAACATTCATCAAGAACAATTACAGTTGTTAATTTTATCACAGTTATGACATAAACACCTATAGTTAGCATAAAACCACTATATAATAATTGAGAAAATGATGATCAAACTCTGATCAGGAATAGAACTAGAATTTGCTGCATTATCAGTAAGATTAGCAGAATTCATATAGCCAGCAAAATTGGTAAGTAATTCGTATAGTCTTCAACAATTTTTGCTGATAAGGGAGACAGATAATCAGGTTACAGGTTCCAACTTTTCCATATATCTTCACCTCAAGTTTTTCACTGTGAATTAAAATCACTTAAAAATGAGATATGTGAAGTTCCAATCTCAAATATCATTTAGTACTTCTACTACCTTCATCTGCTGGAATAGTATCCATGGATCTTGTGAGATGTGCCAATGGATCCAGCACCAGAAAAAGTGGCTGTAATTAGACACCCTTTTCAAATAGGCAGCTGGCAGTTGATGAAAGTATCACAAACAAATGCTCTGAAGGTGAAGATTCCATCACTGCAATATTTCCTTAGTTAAAGGAAACACGTAAAAACATGCTCAGGGCTAACATCAATTCAAAGACTGCTAAATCCGTTAGTAACAAATGTGAGTGTATACTTCTCCAAAGGAACACAACATAGGATGCAGGGATGGACACCTGGAAAATTAGTAAAATGCAAAGGAGAATGTAATTTTAACAGCAGATTTCAGATAAATATCAAGGTTACAATAATGTTAAGAGATAAGTGGTGGATTTCTGAAATATTTACCCACATAATTGTAAAAAAAAATTCCAGTCTTGTGCTCAAGGTTGCATTATTCATACCTTGTTTAACATGAAGAAATCTTCAGAGATGTGCATACGAGTCATGAGGCTTGTTATTTACTTTAAAAAATTAATTAAAAAACCTTCTATAGCTAAATGACTTCCTTGGTAAATTAACCGTTCAAAATTACAAAATTTAGGTTAAACTTGCAATGTAGCAGAACAACTAGTTAATGAAAGCCTGTCTTCCTTGTCTGCTAAAGTCATGTATTGAAACCTTTTCTCAGACACATTAAAGCCATCACTTATGGGGTCCGATTATGATTGTGAAGATGATTTTGTGGTACCTGGTTAGCTTATGGAGCAAAACAAATAATACTAAAAATAAAGCTACAAAACTCACAGAAACTTCTGAACTACTTAAATGTGCATGTATAACTGCTGATACTATTTTCATCTTTAACTAAGAAAATTAAAATTATATTGAGGTTCTACCTAAATTTTGATAATTCTCAAAGGTACAATCACAACTCACCTTCGGCAGTAATTTTTTTTATGATTGAATTATTCTGCAACTGCTCAATTTCCTGAGAGTATCAAATATGAAATAGGAGATATTTGCACCTTGATGGCTTAAATTGGCAATGAAATTCAATTTCTAAGGAATTAAATAAAACTAACTCAGCGTATGTTTCTCTTGTGAAGAAGGTTATCTGAATATTATCTCTATTGAATAATATTATTTGACAATTCATTAACACTTTCTCAAGGAAGATAATAGAGTATATATTCAATAATCCACCCCTATGTCACATGAATTAATACACATTTGCACATTCCAATAAACAGCTATGTGCAGCAAATAGAAATCAATGCAATTTTTGTTGATGTAAAATAAAAATTTACATTTACAAAAGCATGAGAGCCAGAAAGATTAATTAAATTTATGAATAAGCAACTACATTTTTATGCTGCAGTGAAGAAACTACTACTCAAAAGAAACTTTTAGGAGATAAAAGCAGAGTTAAAGTTTATGTGATTTTTCATTGAAAGTTAGCAAGATCTGAAAATATATTATGAGACATACAATATCAGAGAATTCAATTTTTTTTAATATACAGCATAAATATGAAAATAGTTAAATTAATACTTAGGAGAAAAATAGATCAAATTGTTGACAAGACTACATAAAAGATTGCTACTACTGCATTTCAATAGAATTAGTGATTTTACAATAGCAATAACTTCTCAAATAAACAACACTGGCAGGTAATCAGCGTCATCTTGAGCACCATTAAGACAATGAGGGAGGAGAGATAAGGTATGCACAAACTGAGCCTACATATTAAAAGCAAAATGCTCAATACACATTCTCTTTTTTACCATTAAGAGCCAATTCTTTAAAAAAGAATATAACAAGAAGAGTTTACTACTAGGAGACTGTTACTATTTTGATTTCCTGTTGAGCAGTTACTTCATGAATACAACTAATCTAATTATAAATTATAGCTCATTTATAAAATGCATTACCTGCTCCATGACATTCTGGCAAAGAAGGTGGAACAACACAAATGTAAAGGATTTACTTTGTACTGGGAAGGTACACATACATTTTCTAACAATGAAAATATTCAATATTATCAACATTTCTCAGAAGCATTGTGATTCGGAGATGGATATTAATAACCCTTGCTGTCATAATATTTCAAAATATTCATCTGTGAATATGCTTGCTCTTGATACAAGATTTTAAATAATCTATAATACGATAGGGAAGGAAAATAAAACAAAATGCAGCACAAACCAAACAAAATAATCTATAATTTACTCAATTTTGTGAGTAAATTATAGATTATTGGATAAATATTTTACATAAAGAACTTTTTGTACTCAAAACTATATTAACTACAGTGAACATCAAATTTTTGGCATTAATTATTGACTGTAATATGTGCTTTTCCTTAAATATAGCAGAGTCCATATTAGAATTTTGTAGAAAAATTTTCTACTCTTAAAAGTTTAATTTTGGAGATTAAAAACCCAAGTTTACAAAGTGTACACAATTGTTTCCAATCCTTACAAGCCATAAACTTAGTGATTACTAATTATTGTAAGTATAACCTCATATTAGGTTTCCTGTTCTTGCATTTGACGGTGATGATATCAAGATTATTCACTTCCGTTACCCTTTTTTCATTCAATAAGTTTTAAAGAAATTTCATTTGTAAATTTTACTACCTTCAAAGATGATTCAAATTGTTGATTGATTAGTTAAGATCAATCAGCTGATCTCTTACAGACTGATCATTAAAATAGGTACATCCAAAAAACTATATATCCTATACAGAAAGGATGATCAAAATAGAAAACAATTTGTCATAATATTCATTTTATTGAGCAGCCAAAATGCTAATGCTCCAGTATAATCAATAAGAATGGTACTCCTAAATATTATTTCCTAAAACTGCTTTGTGAAACTATACATTGAATGATTTTTACAACCAAATTTTCTGTGATTTTTTTTTCAAATAATAAAGCAAATAAAATAATTTATTCCTTAGTTTGATTGAAAATTTTTGTGCGTGAAAATGGAGAAATCAAAAAATGCATACATACAAACTCTTCAAAACATGGAAGAGAAATATTGAAAAAGGAATAACACAGCAGGGAGAAAAAGACTCAGCCATAAAATGAACATACAAGAAGCATGTTAAACAAGTCCAGATGGTGGGTTACAACTCATGCATAAGGGTATTCCTTCAAGAACCTGCACACAACAGGGTAGGTGATGGATTTAATCTTACTATGACCACCAGCAGCACCTTTAGCTACTGATATGGGTCTCAAATGACATATAAATACTTCATACCTTCTGTAAAAGTTCCTAAGCACTTTCATCATTATTTTGTTCTGTAAAACATAGCAACTGACCTTTTCTTTGGAGAACCAATCAAACAACGAGCAAAGGAGCAATATCCTATTATTTTTACTTCTTTGAGTAGACTGCCAAAAGAAGCTTTGACATCAATTAGAGTTATTCATAAAAGTGAAACAAAGATCATAAAAATGATATAAGAGTGTGCAAGACAGTATTGGAGAAGAGAACAATCGAAACAATCCATGGAATGGCCCACCAGTGACTATGCAAATTGAAGATTAAGTCCAAGAAGTGGCTATAATTCTTTAAAATGATGGCTGTTTGTCTACAAAGCTTATAAAATTTACACCTGGATTACTGATTCCCTTTTTCCTCCAATTAGATGGAAATTTGATTGAATGTATGGCCTGCAAAAGCTACTTATTTCACATTCTGGATGCAATTAACTGATTGCAGAAAAATTTAATATGGGCAACTATGGACCAAGAATTCATTTGAAAGGATATAATTGATGTAGAATCAGGAATAATTATGAAAATAATCATGGAATGTGCCACTCATAGAGTTTGCATATTAAATACTAAAGCAGAAGTACCAAAACTTTATTAAAGAAGGGCCACGAAAATCTAAAGTGCAAGGCAGACTAGATCTAGAAGAGGATTGATGACTGTTCTTCAAGTTTCTATTTACATTCTTGAAAAAGAACGATTGAAGAAGTATGTATGAGAGAGAACATAAAAATTATAGATACAAATAATAAGCAAGGCGATAACTGAATATAAGCATGATAGGTCTCATGATGGGGATGATCAAAATTTAACAACCAATTTGTTTATAGCCTACATTTAAATCTTTCACAAATAGTATAAAGACCATAATGAGAATAGTTAAACCACTATCTTTTAAGATTCAAAACTGGAAGTTTTTACGCAGAAAAATCAAATGACGACACTCCATACTTTCTTCTTCAATTCCTAAGTTATATATCTGCAAATAATTCACTACTTAGCCCATCCATTCATTTAATTTGGGTACCTATAATATCTGGCCATCTCTGAAACTACCAATAAAAGTATTTTAACTAAGAGTTATACTCTTATTGTTGCTGTGATTTAAATATGCTGAAAATTTTCTAAAGTTAGAAAAGGAACCAAGATTGGTTATGTAAATGTGCAGTTGCTCAACTCATGCAGTAATATGAATGTTCATAATATGATAATGGCCATATTGAGATTTAATTTATTTCAAAATTTTCTTCAACTGGTCTAAGTATGTAGAGATGAACATATGAACAGAATTGAAAGGAGTAATCAAACACGAGATACCATAACAAGAGGCATACATATGATGAATAGGATATAACTATAAGGTAGGCCAAATCAGATTAGTAAATCACCAAATAAAAAATAGAATGATCATGAATATTATAAAGGACAAACATGCAAATAAATAAGTGAGAAAACATAAGAAATTGAAAGTGTACTTACCTAAATGCTCTCCTTTGAGCTGCCCTCTCTTTGGGAGTCAATTCAGCATTGTCTATTTTATTTATTTCCTCTGCAGCAGGGCGAAGCAGAGCAACTTCCTGTGCTCCAGGACCAGTACCCCATCTATTACCAGTCCCATCACCCATTTCACATGGAAATGTAAAACTTAAGGCTTCAATGCGTTCTCCAAAACCAGTCCCTCTTGATGTTCCCTGGTTCTCAACAAAGTATGCTGCCATTGTCATGAATTCATACAAGTTGTGGAAGTTATACATAGGCTCAAAAATAAGAGAATGAATGTGGCGACCTACTCTGTGAAAGCAAATCTGAGTGCGAAGATGGTCCAGCACATGCTATAAAGAAAATGAATAGAAAAAATCATTTTTAAATATTACGTATAATTGTTTACATATACTAAATTGCTCATGACATCAATTCTTAATGATTCATAGTTGATTACTAAATAATATTGATAATAAAGAATTTTAGATAATATTTATGATTGAAGATACACATCAAGCAGAATCCAATCACATAAATTTAATAGAATAACCAGACTCATTAACACACTTAACTTACATGGAGATGTCACTAAATAAATTTTAATTAGCAAAATTCGCAGCTAAAGAGATGTGTATTCAATATGAATGCATGTATTACTTATCGCACATACATATTCAATTAAATTCATAGCTAAATTTGTTTAATTTTAACCAGATACCAGCAATAGCAAAACATATGAACTCTTAAGCACATCTTATTACAAAAAATTCATGAATATGATCAAAACCAAAGTAACCATTTTTACACTGATTCTAATGAAAGCCTAATTAATTGCATTGAAGGGATTCACAATGGGATCTATAGCACTTAATGTCACACCTGAAATAAGTAAAAATGAAATCTCTCTCTTTACTTGGTGGTTAAAATATGTAAACTAAGACTGATAATGTAAAATTTGCCTATTTCCAAAATCTAGTACTATGTCAGAGAGAAGTTCATTTCCTGCATTGTAAAGTAATATATATGAATAGAATATCTCATTAAAAGTATACAGGAATACTTAGTGGAACAAGAGATTATGTCCTTATCAACTCAGAAGCAATAACTTTCTCAGACTCTCAATAAACACAGTGGAAATGACAAACTCCTGATAAAATAACCATTTTTCATTGGAAATTGGATGATATTAAGTTTATAAAAGAAGAAAAGAGGGAGTCCTCAACCAAAACACATTTTTGGGCCTGTGCAGCCATAATTTTATCCTTTATAACTAAATTATATTTATAAAGGAGAAGATAAAAACTGACTGTAGAAACATATTATGTGTAGGTCACATGGTATTCTCTTGAAGATAACAGCTTATTTGCTGAAATAGTCAACATAGGTTTCAACATATTATGCATAAATCAGTGACTCATAGTACAAGAAAATTTTTACTTTTCTATGAGATTCCACACTAATATCATCTCTAACATGGTATCAACGTTCATTCAAGAATGAGTATCGGTCTCAACCAATACCTACTTTGAATTTTAACATAATATTCGGTTTGGCGTCAAGCTAAAACTTATTATTTTATTTTTTCTGAAACATTATCTTAAAAACATTAAGTCTTCTATATTTACATTTTGTCTTGTGCTTCGATATCTTTAAATGTAACAAAAAATTAGGAAATTCATACGGAAAGAGTGGGTAAGTAGTCCCTTGGAATCATGTAAAACTTAAACTTTGACGTAACTTTCATTGATAAGGTGTTAATCGATGATTCCATTTATTTAGAATTTGAAACACATTAACACGACTCATTTTTCCCAATAGTACCAATAATGGTAAAACTCATTCATAAAAATCTGCAGAACAATTCAACTTTAACCTAAGGGTTGGGGTACCTAATATTCAGGCATCGAGCATATGAGATGAAATGCTACGAAAATGTAACGTCCGTCAAGAGATACAGTGCATTATCCTCTGAGAAGCCTGCTTTAATTCTGAGGGAGCCGTTCTAACTTCTTTTAAAAGCAATGACTTTTTAAATTAGTTCTCAACGGAGGAACAATTTCGCCAAGAACTTTACAAGTGAAACAAGAAACAAAAGCTGCATATATCTGGTACATGCTTTTAAATTGAGACATAATTCAGTCTAAATTTCAAGAGAGGGGTTTCCTAAGTAAAAAGAAAAAGACTTCATGAACAGGTATATAATTATACAGCCAACACATAATTAAATTAAAAATAGGTTACCTGCCAACCCATGTAATAATTAAATTTCCTTCTAGTTAGCGTAGATTCTTCAAAAACAAATCGAGACCAGACATAAGGTAAATAAAAGGCATCACTCCATCGTCGGCAAACCATTGAAGCGTAATAGCGTTCTCTGAGCGTCAAGTACGAATATATTTTTTCGAGAATAAGATCCGGTAACATGGACCACCAACTGTCTCCGTCATCATCTTCCACAGCTCTATCCACATCAATGTATGATTCTATGAGAACGTAGAAGACGGGAAAGGGTTACTTGGTTAAATGTGTATAATTTACTGCATGAAAATATTGTGAACCTGGATTACGCATAAAAGACTGACCCTCAGTGTTATCATCAACTATCCAAGATGCTCCCTGCATGTCACTAAGTTTTATTCAAATTATAAACGCGAAAACCCTCACGTACTACCTGGTTGACGGCCGTCACTCACGTCTTTTAAGGCAGTTGATCAAGAAATACCTACAACCTCTTTAAAAGACAGAAGAAAGCCACAAAACTCCAGTTTTATCTGAAATAATAAAAATAGTGGAATTTTTTTCGACTGTCAATCATCCACATTATCTACTTAATTCCGTTGCTAGCAAGAAGAGTTTCGTCATACGGACTTTCAATATACGCTTGCAGTGTGAACTCAACCCACACCACCCTATTATAAAAAAACCAGTACCAACTTAAAATAATTCACGTGAAACATTCAATTTTTTCTATGGTTTCAATATTTCAAAGTTTAAGCCCAGAAATACGAATCAGAGACGGAAGTGCTGAACTATTTTCATAACCCCAAAATTAGAGGTGCAGCGATATTGTGCGATATCTATCTAATCTACCTGAATTCATAGTTAATTGAGGGGACAGAAAACATCATGATGGATACTGAAAGTCGGCAATATTTCCAATTACAAATATTGGAAATAAAAACTTCTTTAGTTAGTGCCAATGGACAAATTTTAAAGAAAAACTTACTATAACATGATTAAGGCTTGCCTCTACGCTTTTAAGACCAGGTATTTCTCAAAATATTTTATTTATTTAGTAACATTTTTCTGATGAGCATAAAAGCACTTGAGATTGCCAATTTAGAATTATAAAAGGCAAAGGATTTATGGCGCTACTAGATTTTTTGGAAATTCATATGCTATAATTATTTTACTCCTCTACTCTCTTTAATATTCATAACAATATTATTCTAAAGTGTAGTAAATAATATAAATCATCTTAGAAGCTAAACAAATACTCAAAAAGAAATATATATGATATGAAATTCTTTTATCTGCAAGAGTATCCCAGAAGATCTATTCAAAGCATAAATATAATGAATGTAATGATAATTAGAATAAAAAACTAAATTAGATGAAAATGAATTAGACGTATATTGCAAGATTTAACATTCCCAAATTAAAACAGATATTTGCTAGAATCAAAGATCACTAACCTACGATAACTGCATTATATTGGAGACTACCATCATTAAAAAAAATGTGTTAACCGTGTGAGGATTTCCTAAAGTACAGGAGGAAAATATTGGGACAATCATAGGAAATTGATTTAATGTATTAATAATCAGTCCCTGAAGTTGTAGACTCATTGAGCCGAGCTGGTCAATCCACTAATTCTTTCATAATTGTTTCTCACTGAGTTATCTGGAGGACTCAGATACAAAATCATACACTCAAAACCTTCTACTAAGATGGTACAAACCATTCCTTTTACCCTACTCATTAGAGTTTCAATCAGGGAAAGCAGAGGATTTTAATAAAAAGAACCAAATGTAATAGTTGGTTTTCAAATATTTATACACAAAATATATCCCTGAATAAAACTTTACTGAATAAAAATGTTTGCAAACCCAATACCATAAATAAAAAAGATATTTCATTTGAAATATTTTAATCAAGTATCAATAATAATAATTTTGTCATAATACAAATTGAAATTTCATTATAAAAATTTTCTCAATCAGCATTGCAATTAAAAAAATATTATTCGATATAACAATATACAAATATTATTGGCTCTTCTGGTTCAGTAAAAATGGAAGCGTTCTTTAAATGTAAAACTGCAAAATCCTTAGTCTTTTAAAGACCCATTGCAACAGTCTGCACAGAAGGCTGATGTGAGAGAAGAGGTGAATTTACAGAAAAGTTCTCTGACACAGCTTGCTGCAAGAGTTGTGAAGCTGGAGATGAGGCCTGGCGAACACTCATTTCCCATGTATCCAACAACTGCGAAATGGAATATTGAGATGGCAATTTGCTGACCCGGGACCATAATGCCTTTTGAACAGTAGCCAAAAATGGAGTTGACCCTAAAAAATAAATGATTAAGAGTTAACATTTCTGTGTGAGTTTAATGCTAATTCACTAAAAAAATATCAGATAAAAAGACTTTCAAGTTAATGAAATATGATTACCATACTCCTGCTGAGACAGTTCACATTTAGGAGGGCTACTAGGATACTCTCCTGGTACTGTTAGAGATATTGGAGGTACACAGGGCAGATGACGATCATCGAGCCAACATACTAAATGCACTGAACGGGAACCTGGGTGTTGTGTGGCATCCAAACTAACCTGCAGAGAAAATCAAGTAAAAAATTTAAGTATTATGCCATACAATTAGAATTTTATTTGATTGGTTATTTCAGTAATGTGTGTTGACTTATATACAGCCTTAAGTATTTAGAGACTGAATTCTAAAGAATCAAGGAAAATTAATGCAAGGCCTTAAAAATGTCATACTATCTATGATTGAAATATAAATTAAGTTGATCTTCAAGGAAATATTAAAAGAGAGGAAGGGAGATGACATGAAACTATTTGTGTCAGGAAATGTCATTCAAACTCATGAAATTGTATATAGGGTTGTACAACATGCATTCAAAAGGTCAGACAGCAGCACATTGAAGATTTATGACTGATCTGTCAATCTACTTAAAATTTTCTCAACATGTATTAATCTCAGAAAAGTACCTGTAAGTTATTACTTTTCAACGCTGCAACTGTAAGAAGATAACTTATCAAACACTTCATGCAAGCTAATTAATATCAGTCTTGTTTTGACCAGTATCTTACTTCAATTAGTTTTCGAAAGGTTTGCTAATCAGTTCTTAGACATATTTTCACCAATACATTTATTTCTAAATATACTTGCTGCTTTACATATTTTGTATTTATATAGGGATTCACTTGCAATTTTAAGTAAAGAAAAATAACTTTTCTTCATAAAATATTACTGAGTGATAATCAGTGAAAGATCTTTGAGAGGACAAACATTTATGTCTAAGGAAGTTCAGACCAACTTCAATAGATTTTACGTAATTACCTTAAACCTTTGGTCTAATCTGGCTATCTCTCCTTGAAGGACATCTGGAATATCATTTATTGGCTCTTCAATTTTACTGCGTTTCAATGGAGGTGGAAGCATTCTGTAGAGAATTAGAATTTTATAAATATCAGAACAATTCTTCGTGCAAATTTGAAAAACTGCAGAACTTTCCAGAAGATCAAAATAAACTTCTGAGCTACTTTTCTTGTTTATAAGTTTAAGTAGATGATCAATTAGATGTCAGTAATTCCATACATGAAATCAACATTCTAATGATAATGATGTTCATGGATTTGCTTTTGTTTCTCCAAAGATTATAGAAAATTTTTTAGAGCTGTTGCTGATAAAACAAAGAATCAAATAATCATCTAAAATCAAACTTCCAACTGGCAATTGTATCAAACTAAATACTACCTAAATGCTAGCCTCATTAAATAGTAATGAATATTCTTATGAAAGAAGATTACAATAATAGCAATGCATTACAGTTTCTGACAGAGAGGATACATACTTAATTTCAGGTCCAAATAAGGATTCCATAGTGGGTCCAAATGTCCTCTGAAGAGTGTGATTGATGACTAAACTGTTCAAGTGATTGCTGACAGCTTCCAAAAGAGGACTGAATACATGATGCTCCTTTGAGATTTGAATGGGTGGTGGCAAAGGAGGGGGGAGGGGCAAGGGAGGCACACTGCCTCCACTTCCACATCCTTCATTCTGCATCATACACAAAATACATATTTATGTGTTTCAAATACTTGGGGAGAATTATAGATAAAGTACCTTACAATGTAAATTTACTACCTGATATAGGTGGCATAATTGAGTGAAATATATGATAATGTGAAATATTTAAATAAAAATTTATAATATTTTCCATAGGATATACAAAAAAGATGTTTACCTGAGAAGATTTGCAACATGATATATTAATAAAGTTTTGTTATCCTTTAATTTAAACTATTAGCTAAAAAATTATATAAATCTATGTTATTGACATATTTGCAAGCTTTTATGTCCATGAAAATATAAATATATAATAATGACAATAGGATTTAAATATGCCTTCACCATTAGCTATACATAAAACTCAATAAAATGGCACGATAAACTGGATTGCATACAATCTAATCAAATTGCTATAAAATAACTTTTTTACATATTATAGCCTCAGATATCACACTGAAGAATACGAAAATGCAAACACAATTAAGGAAAACAGATATAAAAGAAAAATAATGAATTACAGTATCTCTGCAAATAATTAACAGGGAAAAGAAAAAAATCATCAATTTCAATAAATCGAATTTTCAATTCAATTGTTATAAATAAAAGCATACATAAAATAAAAAACATATCTCTAACCCTTTTCAGATCCAACTTCTCCAGTACAACTTCACATTTCAGCAAAGTTTCCAAAGGCATTCTCTTACTAGGATTGGACAGAATTTCAAGCAGTTTCTTCATCTTACTGAGTCTTTCAACATCTGAAATAAAAATTTTAAAACTTGAGATGATCTGGACTGTGTGTCATGGCTCAAGAAAATATGCCATACTTAATGTACTACAACAGATATTCCACATCAATGGTAGGAATCAATTTCAAATACCTATGGCATTAAATTGAAGAGTTTTCAGTACATGGGAGGTATGATTGGTTTTAAAAAACTTTTTTAATATTATTAGTCCTTATTTCACTATTGATATTATTTGAAATAAATAAAGATAATCTGAATGGTAATTTTAAACTGTATATGAAATGATTAATTAACCTACCATCATTGCCCATCCGTGCTATCATTCGCCGCAAGGGCTCTATATACTTGCTGAGTTGCCTTACTTTTTCTCTGTAAGCCTGATCCTCAAGTGGATTGCAGGGGCTAGGAGTGGGACCACCTCCTCCAACAGGCTGTCCAGGAGTATTAAGACAACTGCTTGGAGAAGGTGCCATGCCTAGTTTCAGGAAAAATAAAGTAATTTAAAGATTAATCATCAAATCTTGAAATTTCTCAATAAAAAGAGCAAAAATTCCTTTGATATAATGAGAATGTATTTTTTTAACCATACTATTCACAGTAATATTGTTTTTTATCCATTGAACATTAGATATTATGTGGTATTACGGTAAGATTAGATTCTTACCTCAATACCACATTATTATTGTTATTTTAAATATAAAGCATTTACTAAAATATATTGGCTTGATTGCAGAATTACCATTATTATCAAAGAAAAATGAAAGTATCAATTCTTTTCTTTAACCCCATTTTTAATGGAAATTCATCACCTATTAGGAAATAAACATAATTATCTTTATACATTGTTTATTTTACTACAGAAAAAAATATAGAAATATTTATTTCAAAAATAGATTTATTGTATTAAGGCCCCCATTAGAACTCATCAACAGCCTTATTTTTTGAACTTTCATAAGAAAATTACTAAATAATTTGACTAAGATATCAAATCAATAGAAATTTTTAAAATTTTATTGATGAATTTCATTGACTTAGGCTTAAACTGAAACCTATGAACTTTAAAGTGGAAGGCAAGAAGAGAGAAAATAAATAAGATGTGCTCAATTAATTTATCTTTTACTTGAAACTATTAATAGAAATAAGTGTACAGTATAAATGACTACTTGCCAACAGATCTCTGAGTTCCAACACTGCCTGGAGGTCCCCCAAGAGGGGTCATCTGTGGACTAGGGGATGCAACCATAGCAGGAGAAGGTGCCATCTGGTTCATTTGGTTACTATCCAAAGAGATAACAGTAATTCACTTTTTGATCACTAGATAAGGTAATACTTTGGGGTTCTTATATTTAAATTTATTAACATGTAATTAATCATTCGAATTTTTCAAATAATCAAAAACAGATGATAGTGACAATCTTTAAAATCATGCCTTCCAAAGATAGAAAACACAATATAAAATGTCTTCATAATCAGACAAAAATGACTTCTGAGTAGTGCATAAAGGTGAATGAATTCATTTCATGTTTTTTTTCCATTTCAAAGATCATTAGAAAATTTTCAAGAGAATAAATATTACAGAATTTGATAATATGATTCTGTTTACTTCTTATAAACTATATGAAAATCCTATCACTGCCTGGGAGTACATTAAAATTTATTTTTAGTCTTTTGGCAAAGTTTTTTCCTGAGATGAAAGCATAAATACTAAGAAGTAAAATTGTTTAAAGATAATGAAGTGGTGTTGATTTCAACAGATATGAAAGAAGAGAAAAAGATTAATTTTAAATAACAGCATGTGAAAGTGATTGAGTATAAATTGTTACCATTATCATATTATACAAATATGAATACTGAAGACCCCAAATAATTAGTAAAGTAAATTATAAGCATCAAATTGTTCAAAATAAAGAATAAAACATTTTTCCTGGGATTAAAAATTAAACTACACAAGGAAATAGATCTATTGGAAATCTATGGATTACTTTGAATTCATATTTTAATAACATAAGTCATAAGGAGAAATTAAAGTAAAAAATGAATAAACTGATAAAGGAATGTATTTGCAAAATTCTTTCACTATTCACCTTGGAATGCTTCCACCATGAACAGAAGCAGGGGAAGGTGCTGATGCAGGTCCAACCCCACCTCCTCCAACCTGACCAATTGATGGACTTGGACTACGCCTTAAATACTGAGTAGGAGTGGAAGATCCAGGTCGCACTGCCACAAATTGTTGTTGAGGTCCTCCTCCCACCACTCCAGAGCCAACTGCCATTGAACCACCCATCATTCCTCCTTGCCCAGTAACCATGCCTCCACCACCAGGCATTCCTCCTCCTCCAACCATATTTGCATTGGGGCCTCCAACCATATTACCCCCAGAGCCTCCAACCATTTGGCCACCTGCACCTCCCACCATGGCTCCAGGGACCATAGAACCTCCAGCACCTCCTACCATAGCACCACCAGGCACCATTGATCCAGCAGGAACTCCCCCCATGCCTCCCATCACTATGCCCTCCACCATCTGAAACAAAATTTTACATTCAATCAATTTTGGTACTTCTACATAGCAAGTAGCAGTTTTGTGAATACTCTCAGTATGCTATCAGATTGCAATAAAACAATTGGTGAAAAAATGAATTGGATTTGTTTGAATAAACCTCACAGAATATAGATGTTTAACATGTACAAAGTAGTAATACATACACAGTAAAACCCAGTTAAGATGCTGTCAGGAAACCCTGTTATAAACAGGATAGCCTTACAACCAGAATATGACAACTTTATATTTCTTTTACTCTACTTACAAAAAAGCAACAGGGAAAGTTTTTAGTCTCAATCATTTTTAATGAACTTACTTTACACTTTAAAACAAAAGTTCTCTTCTTTATTTTATTTATTTGAGACAAATAGAGTAGACAGAGTACCTAGAGAATCTGCAAACTAATTTTATGTAATACTGATTGTCTTCCCTAGGTATTTTTGTAGAATAGTCGACATTATAGACAAAGTGTGCACCTTTATTACTTCATTTTGGTATTTTTTTCTCTGTATAACAATATGAAATTCATACTATGATGAGATTATTTATTTATATTTATAACATCCCAGTTTAGAAGATACCTTTCGCTGTTGCATTTGCTGCTGCTGAAGCTGTTGTTGCTGTTGCTGAAGCTGTTGTTGCTGAAGCTGTTGCTGATGTTGTTGCTGAAGCTGCTGCTGCTGCTGTTGCTGATGTTGTTGTTGCTGCTGCTGTTGTTGCATGTGTGCCATTTGTTGCTGTAACTGGTTCTGCATCTGAGGTGAATTCATAGCACCACCCTGGAACAAAAAAAACAACAAAAAATATAACCAGCTTCAGAAGGGAGGTGCATTAGCAATCCAAGAAGAACATGAAGCTGTCCATTAATATTCCCTACATTCCTTCATACTGGGAAAAATCTGCATAATAAATTACCAAGTTTTCCAATGACAATTAGGTTATGATTTGAAGAAACATATTATACCTGAGATGCTGACATTCCCATTCCAGGAGGTAGCTTTCCTTGATGACCTTGCATACCTCCAAGTACAACTTGCTGCCCAGCACCTCTGCCTTGATGGCCCATGGTCTGCAACACTTCAAATAAAAAAGTTTTTATGAAAAAAGTGTATAAATAAGCAGTAAAGGACAGCGTCTAAAATATTTCATCATCATACCTAATGTATTCAAGCAAGATGCAAAACCTTTTCCAAAGATGAAGATATAGAACTATAAGTTACTGCAAAAATTTTCTTTTATGTTATGTTTTTTACAAAAGTCATTAAATTAGGGAAGGAAAATTTTCCCTAATTTCATAACTTAGCATCACAGGCCTGCAGAGCATTAATATGAAATAATATGGTTTATTATTCTAGCCTTAAGATTGAAATGATAACAGGATGATCAACAAAGATTGTACCATAAGAGATAACATTATTATACAACCTTGAATTGGTTAGATATAATGAGAAATTGACTCATAATAATGATCAAAGAATGTTAGGATGAATAACTTACAACCCGTAGCAGACATCTGCCCTTGCTGAGGTGCCTGCTGTTGCTGCATCATGGCTTGCTGGGCACTTGTAGGAATGCTCATCAGTGGGTTTGGTTGGTTCATCCCACCTCCACCACCCCCTTGTGGTCCACCCATGTGACTAATCATCTGAGCATTTGCCGAGCCTGAGATTAAATTTTAATTATTGGCACCTTTAGTCATTAAAACATTGAAAATAATCATTTTCCTTCAGGAGTGATTATTTAATCTTCTGCAAGTCTGAAAATACAAGTGAATAGAAGGAAGGAATAGTACCTGTGTTTTGGTTCTTTGTTTTTATCCATTCATCATAGTTAAAATCTTGAACTTATCCCAGATTTTTCATTAATTTTTATGAATCGGTATGTACATGAAGCTTAGATGATGATTAATCCAAATAACGAAACTGGTTCTCCTACACCCTAAGTGGCAGCATGTTTACCATTGGTGGAAGTATTCCTAGGTTCAATCCCAATTCTCTTGAGATGGGTTGATTGTAGAAAAGGTATCCAGTGGTAAAAATTAATGCCAAATCCAGCTATCATCATAACACTGATCATGAGGTTTACCCCACAAGTGTTAGGAATGAGGCTTAAGAAGCTTTTATCTGAATATTCAAATCTAATGTGAGCTATGTAGAATAATGAAGAAAACAACAAGAAATTAGATTAGAAAAATCATGTACCTATCACTCGCTGCTAGCTTATAATAAAATAATTCATAAACTATAATCATAATCTATGAAAATAAAAAATAAAAGACACGCTTTTGAATTTAAAATTAATGACAAAATTCTGCTCTCAATACACACAAAATGATAATGAAGGAGAATGAATAGAAAAATATACATAACTCGAAAAAATGTCACGGGACATATCTGTAATGATTTATAAAGCTCATGCTATTCCTCTTAAGCAAATAATTTATACTTCCTAAAACTGCAGTATCACAATCATTCTACCCAAAATATTTAAAAAAGAAATTTAAGCGCAGAGGAAGATTTTTCTTCAAAAATCCTAATACAGGATCTCTACTTTGAGTAAAAAGCAAATTCTTTGACATATCCATTCTCAGCCTACATGATTTCTTGGCCTGCAGACAAGTTTAGCAATAATTCTAATTAAGTTGTAGTTTTTCTTTGGTAATGAATGGAGAAAATTATAAATGATATATAATGATGGATAAGGAATCTGATTATCTGATAATTTCAATATGTCATGTCAGCCTTGTTCCTGACAAAATCCAAGCAATTCCATTTTAATTATGGACTTTTGAGACGTATCTTTAATCCCGAGTTGATACAATAAACAAGATTAATGGATAGAGGTAAACAACCAACATTGGTACAAGGACTGGGAAAAAAACTCTGATATGGAAAAGACATTCTTAATCAAGGAAGGAAAAGATTACACAATTTTAGCAGCATATATGTATTATGGCATAAAATTAACTTCAGTAAGAGTAAATTTGTTTCACTTGATAACCTTCATGTACCAATAGAACGATAATAAATGGGAAAATTATACAAATGCTTATTCAGGCCAGGTCATTTCTCCAAAAGGACAGATCTAGAATCAGAAGAACATAAAAGAAGGTGGAATGGGTTTCCAAACTAATGAACTCAATGTACAAAAACAGAAATTATACACCAGCTCCATCTGACTTTACGTTTAGATTAAATTCTGGATACGATAGTAAAATGACCACACAGAAAAACATGGAATTTTGGAATCTTCAAAAGTTACACTCCAAAATAATAGTAAACTACAGTAAATTTTGCTTGCAAGAGGTTTCATGGAAGAAAAATAGACAGCTGCTGTCTACAATGAGATGATCTAATGATTCGTTTCCTCAAAACATAAAATATATGTATACAAGGAAGAATGCTTCGATTAGAGATGTTAGGTTGTCTTCAGTGTAAGCATTACTACAGTCGATTTCCTTGCTTTATTCCCCATTAGAAATCAGTGAGCAGTTCTGTTATCTATTCCTGTATCAAGTGTTTCATGTTTACAGTTGATTGTCTATGTTTGCATCATTCATACGATTTTTGTGTCAGTCACAATCTTTTATACTTAACAATGAAAACAAATCACATCACAACTGATTGAATATAAGTTTGATTTTGTATACATTTTGCAATTGTTCATTTATTGAGAATTAGTTGATTTTCGAAGGGACTCATATGTTTGAATCTGAAGATAGTTTACATGCTTAGCGACTGTTTTCTATAGTTGGGTGGAGTTTTAGCACTCGGCGTTAATTTTGTTTTTTTTTTTCATGTTTTTAATAAGTTTATAATCATTGTAAGACTATTGTATACTAGAAAATCTGCAGGTGTTAGCTATTATGTATATGAGTGTATATAAACAGGGTCCCGCTCAGCCATTTTGGCTTATGAAGTGAGATATAACTTTCATTTTATTCCAATACACCCTTTATTTTATTCACACAGTTTTACTTAAATTTAGTAGAAATCATTCCACAATTAGCAAGACCATTGACTACCCTAACTGAAATGAAAATTCCTAAATATTTGAAAAATTTAATGGCAACACTCATAGTCTCCAACCCGGGAGGCACCTGAAGCTGCTTCCTTCTCACCTCACCCATCATCAAAACCCTATATTTATAAATTAATGATTAAGAGAGAGAAAGAGATAAGAAAGAGCGGGTGCATACACCAACAGATACTGACAAGTACATTACATTTGCTTTAACTGCATACAATTCTTTTACTTTACTGATAATACAAATGTATTGGTTTTCTATCATATTCCCCTTCTTTATTTTGGCTTATAAGGGGCATATACATCAATAATCAATCGTGAAACAATTGTCTTTAATTTTCCTCTTAACTATGGAAATATATCAAAATATAAGGGTTATGTTGAAAAGAGTCAAAGTTACACTTACAAAAAAATGATGAATACTAGTAACATTAATTTTCTGCTGCTGAAAATTCTATCACTAAACTCTGAGTTAAATGCATTGAAATGTTTATAGGGAATAATTCTAACTTTCTCATCCATCTTTGTACTTGCCATTTCCTTAACTATTTTTTGAAAGTTAATTTTTAACTTGTTTATTTTTCATCTTTTTATACAACCAAAACGCTAATGCTAATGCAAATAATCTTACAGAGCACACTTATGTTTCCTGTTCATTATCTTACTTCTGAACTTTTCTCTCACTTCTGTTAAATAATAATTTTTCACTATGAATCTCTCCATATTCATCCAACTACTAAACTCATTCTTAATATGTTTATCTCCTTATAAAATATTTACCAGTGAGAAGTATCAGGAAAAGGTAATGACTTTGCATATATAGGCATGTGTCTTAACACACAAGGGAAGTGAAAATATTAATATGTGGGATTCAAGAACCCTGGGCTTTCTCATTATTAACTAATAGATATTCTTGCAATACAGGGAAATATATATAAGATTCAATTCCAATATAACCCATCATTTATGTCTAGAAAATCGGGGAAGCACTACAAAAGATTTTTCTGAGACAGAATTTTTATTTCACCATTTTTCATTTTGGTTTTTTCTCAAATTCAATGAGAGAAAATTAATTTTGATTCAGATTCGCTTTGCCTGCCGGTATCAAAGCAGTATTTTCAATTCACGCAATTGGTATACTAAACCTGGAAGATAATTTGATATGTGCTGCTTTTTTCAATTTAATAAAATTTTTAGAGTAAAACTTGCTCTCATGAAGAAATAATGAGCAAAACATTAAAATGGATAAATGCACTCATCAAGCTTCATTGTAGTTACTTTCAAGGCACTCTTACATGTCTCTAGATGAATTTTCTCCATGTACATTTAAGTAAAATGATTTTAAGAAATTGATGTTTTTTCCTTCTTCAACCTTCAGTTGAAAAGGTTTTCCCTCGTTAATGCAACTTTCTTTGTTTTGTGGACAAACGTGGTAATCTGGAATCCACAGCCTCGCCTTAATATAGGCTTAATTCCATTTCTAATGTAGCAGCTATTTTGTCCAGTAAATCAAAAGGTAGGGAAGAAAATAAAGCTTCAATATGAGGTCTGTTTAAAAAGTAATGAGAATGCATGTCCATAGCACAATCTAATAACAATAAGAACCTTGTGTCCTACTTCCCACATAGTTTTACTGGCAGTACAAGTATCCCAAACGGCTATCATCGATATATCTTTCTTAAGACATGTTCTCATGAATAGGGGCGGATTAACAATTAAGAACGATGCGTGCTAGGCTCATTGCCTGATCCATTTGAAAGCCTCAATGAACTCTTTGTGGACTTTAAGTATTGTACTACATTATTTTTGGAGGTATGAAGTGTTCACAGGTATTTGCCTTCTGCTTTAAGAAAGAATTTTATATTGAGTAAGTCTCAATAGCATGTTTAAAGAATAGACTGCATAATTAATATCACCATATAATTTGTAGTAATTTATGGCAATGCAACTTATAATTCAATATTTTTCTCATTCACTCAGTATTGAAGCAAGAATTATTAAAGGCTCAAATTTTCAGATGGTACAAGGCCATTTTAGAAGATTGAGAAAATTCTGAAGATGCACACAAGTCAGGAAGACTCTTCACTTCAAAAATCATTCAAATTAGAAAAAAATGTTCTCATAGTATTGGAAAAGTCTTGAGTCAAATTATCAGCAAAGAGTTTAATTTGAAAACTGCTATGGTCCATTGCATGTTTACACAGAATTGGGCATCTGCAGCAGTAGTAATTTTGAATTAATTGAAGTTGAATGTGTTGGTCATCCTCTGGCTATCCAGAGGATGCCATTGGACATCTAGAAGTTTAATAAGTTGGTTCCAAAAAATCTGTGATTTTGGAGATCTGGATCTTCAGGAACAAAACTCAGTGATAATGATAGTTTTGAAAGTGTTATGATGAAATCAAGATATTACAAACAACCAAGAGACCAAATGTCAAAATGAGTGTAGTACAAATCCAGGGAACCATATCCAAAGAAAGCAAAGATTAGCAAATCAAAGATCAAAACAATGCCTATTTGCTATTCTGAGAGTCAAACATTATTAATAAGAAGTTCGTGCCTATGGAGAGAATGATGAATCAGTAATACTACCAATGTGTAGAAAGACAAAACAAGTAACTTGAGTGAGACCAAACATTGCTGCAAGTTGTATACTGCATCACAAAATTGCATTCTGTCATACAAAATTGGGTGACAGAGCACTCTCTGTCACCAAATTTCTGTTCTATTTCAGCTCCCAAACTCCCCTGACCTGTATCTATATAATTATTTCCTCTTTCTGAATTTGAAGAAATAACTAAAGAGACACCAATAGGAATCTGTGGAGATCATTATAACAAACATTGATGGACCACTTAAGAACTTCCAGCATTGCAAAAGGAGTAGGAGAAATGCCTCCACTAATATGAGACTTCTGAAGGAAACTAACTTTAGGGTGACAAAGTCGAATTGAAAAAAAGATAAATACAGTATATTATTAGACACGCCTCATTACTTTTTAAACACACCACAACTTGTTAATGAATGTGAAATGAAAATGCATAATAAGATTTTCAGTTGATAAAAAAATCATTTATCTTGATATTTTTCCAACAATTGCTTGAATAATACTATTGTATTGCCAAATATTTCATTAGCTTTTCCCATTTCCTGAACTTCCTTTTCTTTTAAGTCATTGTATCTTTTTTTCTGCTCTAATTTCTTCTCCTCTATCACCAGAAACTTCTTGTGAAATTGTCTTTTCTCCCTCTGCAAATCTCTAAGAATTCTATTTTTAGTAGGCATTGATGTTCTGGCTTTTTTTCTTGATGCTGTAGGCTGAGGCAGCTGATCTTGTGGCCGATGTTTCTGCCGATAGCCTCCTATATTCAAAGTGACCATACATACTTCATATATCCATACTTCAAATCAGTACATTCTATCTTTCATACAGTGATTCCTCACAATTTAACATCTCATAATTCTTGCAATGTGACATTTGAATTTCAGACACTAAATGCTTCAGTTGATGTTCATTTATAGTTTAATTACAGTACCATTTTATCTTAATTTTATTTTTTTCTAGTTTTTCTTTAGAGTTAAGAAAAAATCATGTGCCTCTTTATTTTTATTCATGTAAATGAATTTGTGTGCTCACCTTAAAAAAGGGAAGAACTTTCATAAATACAGAAAATAATAAAGTAATTACTATTAGATAGTAATGGGTCTGACAATGAATTAGTTGACTTGTATTAAAAATAGCATCCTGAAATATAAAACTCTTTTGTATGAATGCAAATACAAAAAGCATTTTGACACCAACTTGGTGAACAATTAAGAATCAAATTGCCAGGCATCACTGTACTTTTAAAAGAAAACCACCAGTATCTAAAAAAGTAAAATAAACTCATATTTGTTTATAATTATGAATAAAAAGTAATCAAAATATTATAACAAGGAATGGGTAATGGGTGGTTTTGCACTTATGTGCAAAACCACCCGTTTTGCAAAATATTATACTTAATATATGGAAATTAACTACTGTACATTTTGATATATGAAATTTTTGTTAGAACTGACTGATATCTAGACTTTTTAGGAAAAATAAAGATATTCTTAAGAGATTTGTTTTAAATTTTTACCTAAATAAGCAATTATCTTTAAAATCCTTCCATTACTGTTAATTTCTATGCAAAAATTATCATATTAAAGCTGTTTTACAAATAATATGAATTATAATTTATAGTTGGTATTTTCTTATGTCATCAATTTATTAGTCATTGCAAAAACTCTTTCAAAAATTGTTCTTATAAAATTGATATCAGTATGCAATTCCTAGATCATTACTGTGCTGATTAAATCAGTATGGTCACTCTAGCAATGTATTCTCTATTCAGCCATTGAAGATCAAGATGGTCCCTTATAGAAGCAATACAAATTCAGGGTTGATATTTCTTGCAAGACCAAGTATTTCCTACATTATATCCAAGAACTCAGATACGTTTCCCTTTCCTTACTTTGTTAGTATTTTTCACTTTTTTGTACTCCTAAACCAAAAACGTTATTTTTTGTAGTTTGAAGGCAAAACTTCTTCATTAGTAACCATAATTATCTTTCAATAATCCCAAATAACTTATTTTAACTCTTAACTTTGTATGATTCCACCCAAGTTTTAATACAGCTCCGAGAATAAAGTGAATTTCCTCTAAACCATGTGTAAAATTCATTGTCCATAATCTCAACTCTTTCTCTGACTCATTAAAAAGTAACTTTAACCTGAAAATGTGAACAGAAAGTTACCTGAAATCGCTTCGCTTAACACTTTTGAGCTATTCTAACACATTTATGTTGTAAGAATAAATTTATTTATAATAAGTTTACTATGCTCAACTCAGTTTCTATGATATTTCCTATTTTCTCAAAACCACAACAACCAAATCCTAAAACTTATTCCATATCTTTCAAACACTTTCAAATAGTTATGAATTAGTTCAGGATTTGTTTGGTACACTCTCTGTAAATAATCCTCTCACTAATTAAAAACAGTGCAAACCTTAAATATAAGATATAATATACCTAGAATAATCAAAAAAGTTAAACAAGTGCATACATATAAAAGATATAATCACAATATTGTTGGGGAGGATTAGTGGTAAATAACAGTTAAATGGACATAGGAAATGTAAGGTGGGTCTGTTGGAGGCTTACCCTGTCGGGCAAGGGTTTGCAAGGCATTGATGGGGTCTGGCATACCCTGGCCACCTGGCCCTCCACTTCCAGGCATTCCAGCTGTCTTTTTTGTATCTAGACAAAGAGAAAAGAAAATAACATTAGTGATTTAGAGGTACATCAAAAATAAATTCATTACATTTAACTAAAACATAAACTTAGTAAAAGGAAAAACAACAAAATTAGAATGGATGTATTTGTATTTACGAAAGTAATCATAAATAGAATTGTTTTTTTTTTAATATTCTTAATGCTTGAATCGTGATCAAAATTCAAGGAAATTCATTTCCTTGTTTTACGCTTCATGTGAAGTGTAAGTCAAACATCGGAAAACAATTCACTTCGAAAAATTCTCGAAATTAAAAAAGAACGAAACCAAAAAGTATCAAAACAATAAAACCGAAGAAAGTCAAAACTTTCGCCGATGTAAATATTTTGACCAGTAATTGCGAAAGAAATTCCTATTAAGTATTCAAATTACTCTAAAAGTAATATAGCATACACAAAACGATCGAAAACTTGACGAAAGACATCAGAGAAACAGAAAACTTTTCTAAAAAAAATACACAATTCACCCCGAAAGTCATTCCTCCACACGGAAAGACAGTGAAAGTACTCGACAACATCGACCACAAAAAAACAGCCGCAAGTAACACACACACACACACACTCACGCACATTCACGCAGCTACGAGATCGCGACGGAATCTCGCAATTGATAACGCGATTTTTTTAACGGAAAGTTGGTAAAGATGCAGAGAATGAAGAGGAGAAGAAAGAAGCCGACGCACTTACACGAGCCCACGTAAAACATTTTCCGAGGAAGAATTGAATTAGAGGTAGATAAAGAAGACGCAGCGACACGACCACCGCCTCTCGGGCCAACCACGCGGATGTACCACGGAGCGCAATCAATGGGCCCTCCTCTCCATCCCCTTCCGACGCCAACGACGCCGGCGCAGGTGCCCCCTCCGCCCCGGCGCCTGCGCCTCCCCACCCCGTCGATAAGATAGACACAGGAAGATAAAGGGAATAGAGAATGGAATAGAGAAAAGGGGGAGGGCGGTTGCGGACCTTTACGCGTTGTTCCCTCGCGAGTCGTGCTTACTTTCCCAAAGAAAATCCTGAGAAAATTGCGCCCGTTTGAACCCTTACTCTGATCGATTAAGACGAAAACGGCAAAAAGTTACTAGAAAACGAACAATCGATATTTTCGGTTACTCGAAGGATAAATCTAACTCATAGGACAATTAATTCCAATTTTTTACAGTTACATTTTATTTAATAACTTCGTTGAATCAAATTAAGTCTTGCTGTTTATGTATACGTCCATAAATTTTAATAACTTCCTGGGGGAAGGTCATCAAATTTGAAGGATTCTCCGCAACTGTGTTGCCTTATATAATATAATGGTAACATATGGTTTCCAGAGAAAATAAAATAAAAACCAAAAATTTATAAGAATTTGGTATAAAGAATAAAAGTAACTAAATCTACGATGCCAATAACAACTAATCTCGGGGTAAAAAGAGCTGTAGGGTTCTAACGTACCTAAAAGTGACATTTAAGATAGAAAAATGGGGATGAGTCGACACCAACACATTACTTTTCCTATTAACTTTAAACTTCAAAAAGAATTTAATTAAGAATGGCTACGTTGTTTACAATTAGTAACGCCAGTTAAGTGTCTTATTCATAAACTACTGTTTTCCAGCAATTCATAAGGGCTAAATGAAAACAGTCTTAACTATTTACAGATGTTAGCCTATCACTGAATTCGCCACGATTTAGAATGAATAATCTAAGGAGTTATCCGGTCAAAGTTGACTTTTTACCGCTAGTTAAAGGCAACCGGAAAATGTGAATATCGATCACCTGGTGGTGGTAACAGAAACATCTTTTTCAGCCCCTAGAAGTGTTCCCAGATCCGAAAATTGAACTTCCCTTGCGATCGAATGAAAGGACAAAGGTGTTTAAGAAAGAGAACTCACAACGGAGAACGGGTTCGAATGAAATGCCCTCTACCGACGAAGGAAGTCTTTTCTCATAGGATCCCACTCTCCCCCACACCCACTGAACGGATCAATTTGATCTAAGTTTCGGCTTCGATACGAGAAGCGATAGAGATCATCGATCTTTCTTTGTACGCATAATATTAGAAATGATAAGAATTATATGATGCATTTTCGGGGATGTAAAGAATGAACCTTATAACGAACTGCTGATTAAAGGCAACTAAAGCAATCCTACACTCCAGAATCGGTCGAGCGTCGTATCGAATTTCTTCAAGGAGATAGTACGGTTAAAGAAAGCAAAAAGAGGGTTCTACGCTAGTTGAATATAGTAAAGAAATGACGAAAAATATACTCACTCATCTCGCGAACGTGAAGAATCAGCCTCGCCACGAATCCTAAGTACTCCTCCTGTTAAAAAAAGATAAAAATCAGACGGTGAGCCAAATAAAACTTCAAATTTGTAAGTAATCATAGCATATGGTCGAATATTTCCATTTCAAAAGACCTTTACGATTGATTTACGGAAAGGAGGTTCGCTGTGATAATTAAAATCTTCCCGTTGATTGTATTTCACAAAAAATCGCAAGCGTTTTATCTCACATTTCTCGATTTAGGAAAATTAAAGGTTTACAAACAGTGAGAGGTTCGCAAATAGAGAAAACTACTCACGTAAATTTCCAACAAGAGTGGTAATCACTGATTACATATGGAAAAAAGTTTATTGATCATAAACAATTCAGGCTCGTTCTAATATTATTCCAATCATTTTCATTCTTTCGTGGCATTCGATATTTATTAAAATATGTCTTCCATACTATTCTTTTTTGCTAAACTACAGACTAATATGGGTTCACGTAATATTTCAATACAACAAAAAGCTGCTTATGCTAGTGGAAAAGTCTTTCCATATTATATCATGGAAAGTCTCTTAGAAAATACGCTAGTAAAAACATAATATGTGATGATGTTCAGTTTCTGCATGTAACATAAACACACCGTAAATTTACATCAAAGTATATTTCTTTAAAAGTTAGCTTCCGAAAGCAATAATTGCGAAATCGGAGGGTATTTCTTAATAAGCCATACATCGATGGGAAAAAAGGATGGGGATGGGTAATGAACAGTTTTTGTTCCAACCAAGAAGGAATTTCTTCTTCGAAATCTGGAAAGCGAGGTAAGCAAAGGATAAGAGCGCCCGGGAGTTAGCGGTGCCCCCATCTTCTCTCTTATTATTTGCACGGGAAGATGGACAAAGGAGCTGGAATAACTTTGCATCGGGATGTATGTATGTACAATATAAATACCGCCGCTCCTGTTCGAAAGGACATTTTCAGCAGCAAATACGCAAGTTTTCCCAAATATAGAGCTAGATATGCTTCCCGACCACTATACTACCTCTAAAAAGACCCTTTAACTTATATACGTTCTAAAGGTTCGCTGAAGCAGTCGATAAAATGGCCAGCTAGTCAGTATGTGAAAACTGGTTTATCAGGGCCTTATCTCAGCTATTCACTAAATTTTGAAGTTATTAATTACGTTGGTGAACATAAATGCTTCGCTTATCATGATGAAAGGAAAATTTTTATCCATAGAATTCATTACCCGTAACTCCAATGACTTTCAATATTACTGCTTCTAAAGCAGGAATAATTTTAAATTTCAATAAAAAGTCGTATAAAAAAGTATTGTTACATTATGGCCAAAATGGTTATTGTTACAAAATGGCCAAAATACGGAAATATTTACTTTCAATTGGGAAAGAATAGATGTGTCTCCACGAATTAACTCTCAAAATGGAACCCATTTTAACCACGGCTTACTAAATTTTGCTTTCCCTGGGCATCTTATTGCTTCTACATACCGTTCTCTTTCCAGCAGAACGAGAATCTCACACACAGATACTCACAGGCAGATATTCTCCGTCTAAGAATCCTTAAATTTGGTGGTTTCACGCAGTAACTGAAGCGCTTTTTCCATAATCAAGTCACCATACAAAATATAAATATTCACTAATACTGTTCCAAAAAAATTGTCACTCCGTATACATTGCACAAAAACCATTAATGAGCAAATCTTCGCAGTAATGTTCACCAAACTTCTACTAGACTGCCTGAAACATGGTTAGGAAGTGAACAATGTGGCGTTCAAGAGACGTTGAAATAACGCGAGAAAATCAATTCTGTTTGAGATGACACATGGTACTTCCCCAATCTACTGAATATCAAAAATGATCTGACTTTTACACCCTAATGAGAATGAACTTCTGACATCTAACTCAAAATTCCCAGATATAATCTTATTTTTATACGAACATTAAATAAAAATTACCGATTCTTCTTTGAATTTTATCGGAAAAATTTATCAAGTAAATATTTTCATCTGGAATTCGAAATAAAACTAATTAAGTTCCCAATTTTCCCTGGAGGATGGAAACTAAACCAATTATAACATTTGGATTTAAATTTTGTAAAGGCGTAAAACTTGGCGTTAGATATTGGGCCTCGATCGAAAAAGTAACGACAGAGTTACTGGATGATTATTAAAGTGACAGCTCAGTGGAGAAGAGAAACGAATTTAGAGGGCTACACATCGCAGTAGTAGTATTTTTAAAAGCACTTCGACAGCTAAGGTTAATTTACACACGTAGACCGCCACAGGGAATCGAACCTGGGACTGCTTTCACCGAGAGCAAAAGCGAACCCACTTTGTTACCCGGGAACCTCGCCTTAATGCTACCACTGGTGATGAAAAATTGTAGTTTTACTAAGAACTTAAAGTGCTGGAGCATGGAATAGAAGCCACTATGATTCGAACCTGAGAAAAGGCAACCTAGAGGAGCCGGATCAAGCTTCTGCTATTATGATCCCAAAAATCGCCCTTCAAATATAAAAATCAAGTGTGTAAAATGGTGAACGAGTACCGCTAAATGGGTGTTTATTCACGGAATATGACGCTTGGAATTTGACCAAAATACTCAGAGCATAAGAGAAAGGTTAATTGCGATGTCTTATTGTTTGCCAATAAAGTATCGTTGTGTTCGATTACCTCTCTAAAGTCTGATTTGATTTCCCGCGATTTTAGACCATTACTAGAGAATTATTTAGAGAATTACTTTAAGCACCCGGTAGGCTAGGACAACGGTTTTGGAGAGTGCGCGGGTCTATGAAAGAAACTTCGATACATTCTGTGACTTGATAACCATATGGTTGCATAGCCCATGGTTTTAGTTTTAGCCGCAAATACAGGGAATACCGCAAGTAATAGTATTACTAAGAGATTTCTCAGTTCTAACAACGAGAAAGGAAAATAAAATACAGCGAAGGTTTGTATTTGGGCAGCTGGGTTCGTAAGAATTAGAAAATAGGAAGGCTCGAGATGGAGAATTAGCATATAATTTATTTTGCAGGAGGCTACAGAAGTACGAAATTAGACACGGGAACTTGAATTTGACGTTAACAAAAATGGATTATCTGGATATTGACAAAATTGAACTGACATCATCTTTGGTTTGTCGATTAATGAGATTTTCAAAATTATTTCACCGGAAAGTAGAAATTCGTTACGATAAATTTGCAAAAGACTTGAAATTTTCAGACCAGTAAGAATTTTTATTTCACATTAATATTTCGAAAACAATCAAAGATTTGATATTTTTAAGTTTCGTGTCCTGCAATATTTACCCAATACTGACTAGGAAACTTTAATCGTAACGGAAAAGAGCGCATTCACTAGGCTTTGAGGGTAGGTTCTATGGCTAACATATGTAACAACTCTATTGTGATAATGACTAACTTTAGTCATTGCTCAGATAAAGCATTTCAAAGTTGCGTCAAAATTCATCAATTTCCGTCTTCCGATATAATTTAAGACATCGGACTCTTATCACACCGTGCAGTGGTTACTGTGTCCGGCGGCAAAGTCGAGTTTTTCCTTGCACTTTCCTGCCGCTTAATTTCGTTTGTTGCGTTCATATTTAATCAATTTGAATTGAATGCTATAGCTGGGAGCTGAAAACTGCATTGGAAACCTGCCGACGCTGTGTATTATTCAGCTAAAAATAATACTGATAAACCAAAAAAAACCAACAAGTAGTTGTTTACAAGATCGACATGGTTTACATCTCAAAAACCTCTCCTATTCATCATCAATAAACCGCGAAAGACTCAGTCAATTCACGAAACGCATAGTGGACCGCGAAGTTTTAGTTAATGAGAAATTTTTGCTTAAGTTACTACTTTAAGCCAGGAGTAGAGAGCTGATTGAAACAGTTGGGGTAAAATCACGTCATAATCGATTTCAATAAATAATCTTCCAACTATCTTGTCATAAATACTTACAGGTCCTCATTCTACTATTAAGTTTTCATCAGAGATGTGAACCACAAAACAACCTTTCTTCCAGAAAATCAGGCTCATTCATTGATATTCGACAAGGCATTTCTTAATCCTTAAACACTATTTCGTACTACCACACAGTGAACTATTTATAATTTAGAAGTCATTGTATCAAGACCTAAAAAATTAGCAATAAATTTAAAATTTACCGGTCATCCAGTTTTAAAATAATTTACTTCTGTATAAAAGCCCCTCTAGCAGCCAAATGAGTAGAACGTTCACGTTCGTATGTCAACATTCAATTCTTTAAATTAAAAAAATGAGGTCCACTAGGTTCTTATAAGTAATACATCCTCTTTATCTTTATAAGTTCCCTAATACTTTTACATTCCATTCATGAGGAAAGCAATACGAAAGTCAGGCACAAGTAACTAATTTATAAGATGAGGAAAATAATTGATGTTTTTAGAAGTATTAACCGTTATGTAAACATTATACTGAAACTTTTAACAAATTTACATTCTTATTAATATTAGTATAGATCATAACTATCATAAATCATCATCAGGTTTGATACATCTACTTTCATGTTTGCGAGCACTAATAAGCCACTAGCAAACAACATATCTTTTAATAAATTGTCTATGACTAAAGCACTGGCTAGACTAGAAAATCTCATAATAATTAAATTCAAACAAATATTTGTAATCACTTTTACAGCACGCTCAATAGGTAAATAAAAAATCAATTAAAATTTAACAACAGTAAGTAAACTAATTTTTTTGAGGTAATAAAAAGTCTGACGAAAAAATATTTTGAGTATGGAAATGGAGGCTGATATATGCTTCTGAGTCATCAGACAATAATTTGATGGATCAAAATATTTGGAAGCTGATACAAAAGTTTTAGCCATACCTAATGAAAAACATTATAATGATTTGATAATTTCCTGTTTCATTATAAAAATTAATCAGGAAAGTACCTAGATCCAGGGTACTCAACCTTTTTTGGTGCTAGGGGGACCCAAGGGCATTTCAGAAAGCAAAGCGGGCACCACATAACATTTCTGTCCAGGGTGATATTCAGGCCATCCCTTGGAAATCTTATCACTTTACTAGTCAACCACATAGGTTAACCCTCACTCTATCCCCACTAGTGCAATACCAAGAAATGCTGTTGTAGCAAATTTAAAAAAATCTTTTCATCGAAGTTTGGTGGGGACTCTGAAAGGTCGCTACAGGCACCTTGGTGCCTAGAGCACCAGGTTGAGTATCCTGGACTTAGATTATTACAGGCTCTCTAATTTCAAAGATAGTAACATACACAATCTTTATTATTTAAAATAACTGATTGCTCTTACAATTGACAATAAAAAAGGATTTATACCCAAATGTTAACTTTCAGCAGGTAATATTTAACTTATCGAAGACAAGATTGAATCTTTCTCAAAAATAAAAATAATCTCTCATGAAAATGAGTACCACAATATGGTTTGTGACACTCATTATATCTACACACACTATTACTACTTTTACGTCAGCTCAGATTAGAAGGCAGTGTTAAATTGAAAATGGAAGGTGTTTAACTAATAGATTTTCACGTGGATTAAATAAAATCTAAACAGAAATGTACATAAAAGCTCTCTGGTTGGAAAGGTGTTCAAAACTTTATGATTTGAAAACTAAAAAATATATCCTCTCGAGAAATTGTAATGAATGCTTTCTTTGCCTTTTTCAATCACACCTTAGCTGCAGCCTTGGACTTTGCATGATGCATCAGGAAGTAAAATAATATTAGTTATACAAAACAAGGCACTTAGAATGATATCCAACTTTCCAACAAAAAGCATAGTAAACTTCTTTTTGTTAGATTATAGATAATGACAGTCTAATGCCAATATATATACACATGTATATTTAAATCTCATGTATGCAAAAGGAAACCTTAATTCTATTACTCTCTAAATCAGTGGTTCCCAAAGTGGGCGCTACCGCCCCCTGGGGGGCGGTGCTCTAGTTTATGGGGGCGAAAAGAGCCAAGTATTACCTAAGTATTATTCCTAAAAATTATTACAATGTTCCTCGTCTGGTTATTTAGCCTATGATTCTGATTATTATTATAAAGTTACCGTTTGGGGGGCGTTGAGTATTGTTTTATGGATCCGAGGGGGCGGTGGCTCGAAAAAGTTTGGGAATCACTGCTCTAAATTCTTTCATCTGATGGTCATATGTATGATACAAGAAACAGTTACAAAATAAGCATAAGTAGTTGTAGGCCCACTAATATACACAATTCACATTATAATCTGTGTTTATATTTTTCAACGCACTACCAGAAAGAGCAATATATGCTATGAATTCAATGATGTAACTAATGTTAATTACTAAATGATTGCATTATATGCATGAATATTTTATTGTAGCCTTGAAAACTTAGCTTTCTAATTTCCTTATTAATATATTTATACTGAAAGGAGCTACTATGGTTTACCATTTGATAATCAATAAATAATTATTACGTTCATCTCATTATGTTCTTTTTCAAAGTCTGCCAATGACATGTGCTTTGTTAATTGATGTGAATTAGCCTTTTGGAATATACACATGAGATGACTGAATTTGATCAAAATAGATTGGAACTCCTCAAGAACCGACTAACTACCTTTATTTTGTCACAGTTGAAACAATGAAAAGATTGAATTGCCTCTGATTCTCATGTCTATTCCATATTTCTATTATTGAATTTGAAAAGGATAATTTCAATACACTTCAACTACTAGCTGAAGAGAGATTATATGGTGAAATTTTCATCAGTGAATACAAAATACAGACATCAGACTAATAAAGGATTATTATGTCAAAATTAAATTGACAAAGAGATTGACTGAATTACCCATACTATTGTTATATTTGGGTGATTTATTAAGACTTACTTCTGAGCCATCCATACTGTCAGGAGAATATCTTAAGAATAGCCAAGATATTGTCTAAAGTGTAGAAAAAACTACCCTCACCCCACAATTATTCAAGAAAAATGTAGTAGTTTAATAGTTAATATATGAAGTATAAATGAATGAAACAAGACTAACACAAAAATCCTTTATGAGGATTCTTTTCTCTCCTTCCATCCCTTATGAGATAAAGATGAAAGTAAGAATCCATTCAAAAATACCTTATTGGCAAAGTAATGATAAATTATAAAAATTCTCCTTTAAACCATAAGACTCACTATTACAATTTGAAAACAACCAGCCACTTCAGTGAAATTGAAACTACTCTTCTGTAAATTTGATTCCAATAGATTAAGCAAAGAATATGCACATCACATCTGTTTCTATGGCAAAAAATTACATACAACTTTCACAACAGAAATCTCAAGTTCTCCTTTGATAAAATTCAACAAATTCTTAATTGATTACCCTCAAACTCCATATCTAAACATAATTTGGATATTCTCATTAGTATCAGGAAAGGGAAATTAATTTCAATTACATCAGTAGATATTGAAAGCTATATAAACTTAACATTAAACCCAAACACATGCAATGATATTTTCTAATCCAAGAGTAGAGATGATTATGAATCCAATAATAATTAATTGCATAAACTTTATGAATGTTGCAATTGTGAAGAAAATATGAGAATTCAATGTTTCTCTTAAAATATTTGATAAAACCATACCATAAAAAATGGCTGAGATAGATCCAATATCGTCTGAAGGTAACATCGTTGGCTGGAAATAAATATTGCCCCATTCAAGATATTTAATTGAGACATCTTCACTTTAACATTTCTTTGCCAATAAGCAGAAATATGTCAATAAGTTTCAGCTGGCAGGGTTGATAGCTGATGAACAAACTGTTGAGATACTAAACCTTTAGAGTTGAGATAAAGCTGAAGCTGAAATATTAATCATACTCCTATCATTATACAAGCACTATCTACTTTCAGATATCAGAATGATAAAAGTAAGAACAATCAGAGGGATTTTAGGCTTACATTTATTTACATATAGGATGGCAAGATCTTGCCTTCCCTAGACTCTCTCCAAATCATCTGTTTGTAATACTAATCTGCAGTTAAGAAGATTTTGGGCAGTTTTGAGATATACTTTCACATTCTCGTAGCAGAAGACACACTATTACGTACAGAAGTGTGCACAGAGCTGAGAGTACTAGAAAGCACAATTCTTTTATTGATTAAATTTCAAATATAAAAGAATGAGAGGAATGAAGAATCACTTTAACAGAATTTTTTATACACCTCTCAAAATATTTCAAATTTTCTAGGATTCAGCTAAGCTAGCAGTCTTTATTTATCATTCTGAGGAATTATAACAATACAATCTTGAAAATCTATCAGAAAATGTGTCAATAGCGGGTAACCCTTCCGCTCAGTAGCAGCCACAGAAAATATGTTTTGATGTTTTCAGTAAGGAAAGACAGGAAGGTATATTATTTTTGCATAGACTAATATTATACTCAAGGTCTGGGTATTTCTAATTATCATTCATTATTGAGGAGCCTTTCTACAGGGACATCTTCAAAGCTGCAGCAGACTCCTTTAACATACAAAATCCACACTAATTTTGGTTGAAAGAAACCTTTGCCTATACACGAAACACAGAAATGATTTTCAGTTATTTGGAAGCTAGGCCTCACACTCAGCTAAATTAGAAAATAAAACATCACAAATGGTCCAATACTAATGACATAAACTAAGTAATATAATCTGTTTAAAAATTAGTAAGACAAGGAGATGAGAACAAGGAATTGAATCAAATAACAAATTAAAGGGGGAACTAGGGTCCACATTGCTCAAAAATAGCTGAATAGAAGGCGAGAGGAATGTTGCAATAAAGACAGTAAAATAAAATAAATTCAGTAACAGGAATATACTGTTTGGAAAACATAAAACATGGTAACATGAGAAGCTGATATAGGAAGCTGCAATTAAGAGATGAATAATGGTTACCAAATGAAAAGATTTCAGTGAGATAACACTTTTGTAGAATATTTCTAAAATGGCATTGAACTAAATCTCAATACAGAAAGACTTTTCTAACGATGAATTCTATTATTTAATGAAGTAATAAAACATATTCCAATTTGAACTATAACTAATTCTTTAGAGACAACCAAAAATTTCTACATAAGACTCAAATAATCTCTACTTGATCTTTCCTTCCCTTTCCCTGATGAAAAACATAACTCTACAAGATTCCATGAAGTGAAGTGAAGTGAAGTTCTAGCTACAGCTACACATCCTTTAACACTTCTGAAATAGTCTCCAATAAAGGCTAGAAAGCTTCTATAATTTCTTTAAAATGCTCCTGAGGCTCACTTATAGCTATTATGCCACAAATCAGCGATTAACTTCTGAGCATAAGATAATTGAACTACTCCATCTTAACTACACCCAGTCCTGCAAAAACTACCATTATTGTTCCACAATGCAATGATTAAATGAGCCTTTTCCAGCAGTTATTGAACATCTAAAAATATATCAAAAAATATAGTCCTAATCCAAGTCTTTTGGGCTATGCCACAATCAGACATAAGTCTTTCTTAGAGAATCAAATAAATGGTCCAATTATCATAAGTGTATTATGATTTTTCTTAGTCTCTGATGAATATTGATTCCTCAAATGCCAAGAATATGAATGATATTATATTTGGAAATTTACCATATCCAACAATGTTATTATAACCTTAAGATTAAAAAACCAAGGTGGTATGCTGAATCCTAGCTCTCTTCTTTGTTAGTTATCAATACCAATTATATCAATAATCTCATTTAATTCTTTATTCCTTCAAGGAGATTGTTGTATTTTATTTGAAGCATTCTTTCTTTCCTTTATACATTTTAGGATTGGAAATTTTCCTCATCTCTTCTACTTCCATTGTAGTTTACTGTTTTAAGAAAAATTTGTTTCCCACAGTATTCCTATTCTGCAGAAGGCAACAACTGCTAACCAACCAGCAGAAAATAGTCAATCCCTTTTCGAACTCATAACATGTAAAGTCTCCCCCATAGAGCTCATAGTTTATTTTGCAATCAATTTTCTATGGTTATCCGGTGAGTCACTTCATAGACATAGCATAAAGAACAGAGGTAGTCTGCAATTACTTTTCTCTCATATTAGGATTAAGGTCTTAATAAGAACAGATTCTGAGATATAGGATCTGAGAGAATAGGCAAAGTTACAAGGAGTGAGACAGGGCTGCCCTTCATCTCCAGTAAAAGTTAAGACATTGAAACAAAATTCCATAGGGGGATAAGACCTAGCCAAAGATGCATTTACCATGGGTGAAATAAGGTCAGCCCATTGACTCCCAGACCACCATGTTTGTTATTTTCTAGACTAGATCTGCTACCTCTTAATACAAATAGCTACCCATATTCATCATGATGCATGGATCAATGCTACATACTTAGAATGTTCCACCTTTCACTTCTAGCAAAGACAAACACAGAGAAAATTGTGAAACAAGTCTGGAAAGATAATGATATAAGGAAAGCAAGCAGGAGGGAAACTCAAGAGGAAGGAGCTAGTAAATGCACTAAATGATAAAGTAAGAGAATTGGAGACAGAATAAACTGAGGAATTCTTAAACTATAAAGAAAGAAAGCTCAGTTTTATATCATGATTGATAGAAGAAAATCAATGGAACAATTGTCATATTTGATAAATATTCAATATAAGTAAGGAAATGCAAAAATTAGGTAGCAATAGCCAAGGAAGATTTGATGCAACGAAAGAATTAATTTATTCTGATAAGCCTTCATAATGATATTGATGAAAAGGTAGATAAAATCCTTATTGTTTATTATGTTGTTACATCTTACTATTATTTTGTACATATTATATATCATATATTATATATAATATATTATACATCTTATTATTATTTTGTTACAAGAATTAGAAAAAAGTATGATAAAAGTAGGAGATTAAAGGATTGAAGGATTTGAATGTGTGATCATGACATAGAAAGGAAAAAGTGAGTTGGGTTACCAGAAAAACCACTGATGAAGAGCTGGAAATGGTGGGAGAGAAAAGGTTTTTCATTAAAGTGATGAATTAGAAGCAGAGAAAATGGGAGTCAAATATTGAGAGGGAAAGAGGTAGTCAAGCGATTAAAGATATTTGAAATGTGGGTGTGGCATAAAATGAAAAAGTATGTTGGGCAAATAAAATCATATGGAACTACTGGAGAAGGTGAGAGAAGGGGTGGTTTTGATAGAATTGATTATGCTGTTGAAAATGACAAAAATTGTTTCATGATATAGAATGAAGTATCAGTAATCAAGAAGTACGTGAAAGGGCACATGACCATACTATCAGGTAGATCATACCATCAGCAGAGACCATCATATATTTCACTTACAAAAATACTAATGAATTTCATTAGGGAAATGCTAAGCACCTTCTTTCCACTTTAAATTATTGCCAACATTTAAAGTATAATGATATAATATACTCAAAGGTATTACACAACACCTAACATCAGGTGGTAACATGGCTCACAATAACTCAGATTGTTGCCTCACTAAAATCCAATTCTCAAATTAAATATTCATAATTTTCAGTTAAATAACCTTTTGCTAGCATGATTTATATTTAAGATATATTTGCATTTTTAGTCAACACATGATCATGGACTAGACACACAATTTTTTGAGTAAATGAAGCAGGTTTTCCATTCCTGTACCTTAATTATAATAACTGAAGTGCAATTAACAATAAAAACACTATATCTGGTCTGAAAAGAGAAGAATAAAATTATTGAATGATCTACTGAGATAAAAGATTGAGTACAATTCTCAAAGAATAGTCATAAATAATAATTAAAGAAATGAGAATATGGTCTCTTGCATTTTCAAATTTTCCAGAGAGTTGATTTTTTCTTTGATGTTCATGCTAAATTTTCTATTTCAATTTAAACCTTAAGGAGATAACAGGCATTCTATTATGAAATTCAATTAAATTTTTATTCAACATATTCAAGATTCTAAACACATATATTTTTATATATTAAACACCTAGACCTATACTCATAACAAGTAATTCTGTATTAATAAGAATAACTAATTAATATCTTTGTACAACAGTAAAAATTAAATAATAATTTACAAATATCATCCATAAGAGCATACCATAAAATAATAAGAGGCATTGAATTGTTCATGAGAAATAATGGCATTATGCTCAGTGAAACCATTCCATATCTACAATTTCAAATTCATAAAGAACAATCATAAAGCACTGTAGAGTTTAATTATTTTTAAGAGATGCTAAGTCATCACTATCTTCTATTTTCATATGAACATTGCCTTCCCAATAAGGGAATATAATCTAATTTTTCAACAACCTCCACATTGCTTCCCATTTTGTGCACACAGATCTTTAGTATATAGTATGTACAAATCTTTGGTAAATGATACCTGCCAATATTTTCAAATAGAATTAAACAGGAAAGGAAATAACCTGTGTAATACATTTTCCTCACTAGGAAAATGCTATACACTTTGAACAACTTTTAAAAGCATATATGAGGCAAGAGTAAAATATCAACTTAGAGGAAAAAAGAATAATTCTGAGATGTACTTAAACTTCCCAAAATTATGCAGATTTGAATATAAGAAGGACAAAAGAAATCATTTAGCCAGTATCTAAAAGAAAGACTTTTGAAGAAGATTATACATTGTTTGTAATTATATTGGATATATATTGTATAGTGGCACTATTGTAGACTGTCCCCATAGCTACAGATAATGCATCTATTCTGATAATAATTTTTCTGAAAAATCTAGCCTGTATAGACATGAGGGCAGAGTGAATAGTAAACATCAAATAGAAGATATTTCAATAGAAATGATTAGGCTTGATTCCATTCATTTCAAAAATAACAAGCTCACAATTATATACTTCGTGCATAAACAATAATTTCTCTCTTTTCAATCAAGAATACGATAAAAAACTAACCCCAAAAATGTTCCATTTGAAAACACCTAAAAGGTTTTGACCATGCTATCTCATACATAGCTCAATCTACTTTTAGTAATTGATTATTTGGTGTCCATAAGAATTGATATATATTCTAACTAAAAAACAGCAGTGTAATATACTCAATATTCCACACAATATCTGATATCATGACTCATTTTGTTCAAATTTATGAACAGAAACATTTAACTAATATGTATTTCATCTTTCCTAAATTCAAAAACTGGAAAATTGATAAGTTGATTTTAAATTAAAATGTATTCTATGGGCATCTGAAATTTGTAGCAATTCCAGCAATCTTTATCTTTTCCATTTAAAGTGATGAGAGTTCGTTCCTATCTAAATTATATGGCATTGAAGGACTAATTGAGTCGGTGAATCCAATAAATGATTGATCTAGTTACCTCCAACAAAACAATAATTTAAATTACTCAAAAACTTTTAGCTTGAAATTCACTTAATAACCAAAATTTTGTGAAATTCATTTTTCATTTCATTAAAAATTCAATCTTTGTCGATATAGTGTTACTGTAGAAGCTATCACTGAAATTGCGGCATATGAAAATAATTCCGAGACAGCAAATGTTACATGTTTTCAGGCTTCACTTATGCAGATGATGTGCATAAAGCCATCCTGTTTAAAGATAGCTTAGCAGGTATAAAAATCCATTTTTTCTGGATGAAATAGCTAAATTTCTGGTAAAAATGATTTACAGTTCTAAATTTAATTAAAAATTGACTTTTACAGAAATACACGACCTTCTCAGATGATTTTAGTATAGCATTAAATCTTTTTTTCCTAAATTTATATTAATTACAGTATTTTTTGGGATGGGCATTTCAATAAAAAGGTGAAAAATTGAATAAGACATTTTTATACATCAATAAATAAAAAATACACACTTTATTCAAGGTAAAATGTTTTCCAGGACGTGAGATCGAGAGTAAGTTATGGCACTCAATAAGAGCACATGATAAAGAAATCACATAACTCAAAAAAATAGATATGACTCCTAAATACAATTCTCGAAATGCTCTTTAGATTCAAAGTATAATTGCAAGCAATTTAGGACGAGTACTATAATAATACAATCAGTGGATACAATTACTGTATGAAACATCGTTCAATTGATGTGGGGTTGAATATAAATGTGTGCAAAATTTGTCACTTACCCGCGACTTTGCCTTTTGGAAAACATGATTTTCCATCTCTAGGCTATTTTTTGACGTTGGCATGCCAGAACGACGGATTGCTTCTTCGCTAAAAATTTTAAAAAAGTCTCGTTAATAAATAATAAGTACAACTACATAACACGGCAATTTTCAGACTATATTAAGCAAAAGGAAAGCAGATGATAAGAAGAGAAATTATGAAAGTAAAACTACCGCTTTCGTATAAAAATTCTTACATTTTAGCAACGACACTTTGCCTGAACGTTGGAGTTCTCCAAGAAATATCTTCTGAAGCCATTATGCTAAGCTTAAATAATCTGCAGGAAATCCAATCAAAAATAAAAATATCTCGACAAACTGACAATTAATTAATAGCTAATCACAAACGAACCAAAAAATTACGGGCATCATTCGCTGGCTGACCCGCAACTCAGAGAAATAACAGTAGAGGTCTAGATTGGCGTTACTCGCGTTACTTCAAGTGTGGAAGTACGAAATCATTGCTGCCAAACAACATCGATTGCACGTATAACTAAACTTTCCCGATTGACGATTTTGCCAAGTTATGATAACATGGTAATGCCTTTTCTCTGGGAAGAGTTCTTGAGGAAGTTTCCCGTTCTTCTGGTTTTAATCTGTCATTCGATCTGAAAGTTTAGGTTTTTGGTTAAAATGATGAATTTATTTCCAGCTAACAATTGAGTTAAACTCGGTTTTTAAGGACCGTGAGAAAGAGCTTTTTTCTTTGAAACATTTAAAAATGCTGTTAGAATTCCAAACTTTAGTCCAGTATTTCAACTTTGAATCAGACGAAAAATACCTTCGTAAAATTACAATCACGGTTTTTGAATCGGATTTGCAACTGTTATGCACTGACAGCTTCGTATTGATTTCTTAAACTTTAGGGAGAATGCCATTCAGAGAACAATTTAGCAGAGAACGAAATTTGAAAGACTTTATATTTAAATGCAAAAGATTTTCCTAAGCATCATGATTTCTCATGCCCTAACCAGCCTAAAACACCCCTTTCTTTCTGTCTGAATATTTTATTAGTCATTTATTTCTGTATTAGGCCTACCCATTTTTACTACAGAGACAAAAAATTGATTGTTGCCCTTATTAGACCTAGAATCGTGTACTGCAGCGTGAGTTGGGATCTAAATGAGGTTAGTTTTATAATCGGATTTAGAGATGGTCAAAAGTAGAGAAGTGTGTGGAATACCCGAGTATAGTGTAAAATTTTCTGTATGTTCCAGTGGTTTAGCAGTTGAAATATACCATGCTTTTCATAGACACCGAGTTATCAATCACAAATAGTACATACGTTGAGATACTGTTTAATTAGTGGAGATTTTCAGGTTCGATATACTAGCGTTACTGATAACAGGGTCGGCCTGCTACCGAATGCGATCTGGGTGCATATGCATTCTTGGTCCCCATCTCTACAGCAGAATTTTTAAAAGTGCTTCGACGGCTGAAGTTTCGCACATTCGGATCCCTCACCGGAAACCGAACTCGGGATCGCTTCTACTAAAGGCGAACGCTCTACCCACTTGGCTATCCGGGAGCAACCCATTTTCTGTTTCTTTTGACTGTGTTATAAATAATTTTTAATAAAGAAATATATTGGATATATATATCCATGGGGCCCCCTTCTCGAATGAGTCCGAAGGGTGAGGAGAATTATAACAATAGATTATGGAAAAAGGTTATAAATTTATCAATGGAGGCTTTAAAAAAAGATAATCAGTTCAGAATTTCTGGATGAAGTAAATAACATTGGACAAACAAAACTCCATAAAATAATGAAAGCGATCACCAGCAAGCATTAACAAAATATTTCCAGGAATTAATTGCTAAAACACATAGTTACTTTGAGTCATTTATTTTGCAGAGGGATAAAGTAGTTTTATGTTTTAAACTGAAGTGTCAATAGAAGCTGATTGTTTTAAAAATTAATTTTTGGCAACTTTCTTTTTCTGTTGAAAAGTTGTAACAGTTTGTTCCATTCCTCCATAAGAAATGGAGCCATAAGAGTGCACAGGTCTCTTCATGGTGTTGAATGAAGTTAAATAGGCATTTTGGTGTCAGTGCACCCCCCCCCCTTGCCACTAGTGGCTCATGGGGTATAAAACAAAATATAAAATATATTCAGTGCTGGCCCTCATCTATTTAACAAGTGTGGTCGTGATTTTGTTTGATTATTCCTATAACTTAATTAAGAAATATTTGTTCTGATACTGAATTAATATATTGAACTCTCATGCACTGTTTGCAAGGTATCACAAAATATAAGATACCATCATATTTCAAATTGAAGAGATGATTTTTCTGTTGAAAATTTATCTAGCTGCACTTAAGATTGCTTATGGCTTTTGTGCAAGATGCCCATTCATTGAGATGGCATTGCAAATACTACACAAAATCCATTCCAACTCAATATATTCAACTCATGCAATTCACAATCAACTATGAATGCAGTAATGTTCATACCCCTAGAAAATTCTTTTCCTTGCACCATTTTATCATTGCAAATGAGTAAATAGTAATTACAGCAATTTTCAACTGTCAGGGAAGCTTAGCTTTCAATTGATTTTCAATTGAAAGAAATTCAATTGATTCTTCTGTTGCAGTCATACTTTCAAGTATTTCAATTGAACTTTCCATCCACCCTTGCAGCCTCTCTATTTTTCAACATTGCATATTTATTAGTCTCAAATATATTGCTTTCATTGAGGCATATAATGCAGCCAGAGAGTGTCCCACTTGTGTTGAGATAATAGGCCAGATATAGAGGTTAGCTAAAAAATAAGTGAGTATACATGACTAAGCTAAAGGCAGACTCATCAATACTCACCCAATAATCTGAGCAGAGGGTAAGCAGCCTCCTTCAATTAGAAGAAACAGATTCAGATATCAAATAAGAGAAAGCAAAGCTTACTCAGGAGTGACATCAGCAGTGACCATTATTTAGTCCTTATAATGTATGCTCTCAAGTTCACAGAACTTAAAATATGAATGAAAAACCACTGAAATGTTAGAGGAATGAAACTGAAAAAGACTGAATTAAGGTTAATATTCCAGTGAAAGATCATTGAGAGATGGTAGCAATGAAGGAACTAATGAACACAATTGACAAACATGAAGAACCAAACGCTGGAAGACTTCAAAGATGCTGACCACAAAAATGTTTGAAAAGGAAACTATGGGCCACAGTTGAAGTGCATTTGTAACGGAAAAGAGAATAAGGAATGAAAAATTTCAAACAGTGGAAAGTAAATAATATTACACAAGAGTAAGAAAAGAAAGGAGTCAAGGAAGGAGAGGAATGATGGATGAAAAATTTGTTCAAAGAAGGGCATAATTAGGGGTGGGATGCTACTGGTTTGTACTAGTTTGCATGAACCTTTTCTTGCGATTAGAATTAAGTGAGTTCATTGACACAGTTCCTTATCCATCCAACAAAGTAGTAGAAGAAAAATATACATACCGGTACTACATTCTGCTTGTTACAACAATAAAAATGCTTTAATAACTTCTTGGCAGTAATAGGCAATAGATCTTATTTTAGGGAATAAGCATTCTGAACTGAGTCTATTAGTGGAGATCCAGTCTATTAGTGGGGTGGGTTAAATGTTTACCAGGGTTCTTTCTTGCATACATATTGCTTCCTATAAGAATTTCTCTCAGACTTTTAATAGCATAATTGAGAAATATTGACCTATAACTGAGGATATCTCAGTAGACATGTTTCAAGTTTTCCAAGGCAGTGAATTCATCATTCTGCTTGATCACTTGCATAAGAGGACTGACTATATCAAGTTTGGTCTCAGGAAAGCTGACCACAATATGGAAGATTGCATGAGCGATAGTGTGTAGAAAACCTTTATGTGCCTTCCAGAGTTAGCAGAAAAGTTGAGCCAAGTAAATGCAGCTCAATGGTTACTACCCAAAAAAAGAATATGTGATGCTGAATAATCCCTTGTATACATGTTATGTAAAGAGAATCATACAATTTGATGGGCTCGTTCCTTAAACATCCATCAATAACTTCAATGGGAAAGAGTCATCTATCGATGTTCATGCATTAATTTGTATTTAGGTGTTAATAAATAATAAATAAAAAAATTTGTGGACGAAGACAAATTGTTTCTTTCATATTTATTATGGAAGTAGTTAAACCAAGTATCGCCAGAAAGCATCAACTGTATTTAGGTGTTTGAGTAAGTGTGGCTGGGATGCATCCATGGTTATTCATCCATTCAAGAATTTATGATAGTGCTAACTTTACTATTGCATTTATCTTTGTGCACTTTAAATTTATTATCAAGAAAGTATGCAAAACAATACATAGGTATAAGTAGAGTATAAATATGAAGACTCTGAGTTAAAAGCTGTAAGTTATTCAGAAGAGTGGTATGAATGCAAGGGATACAGGAATTACTAAGCAGATTAATTAATCTCTGCCAAAACTGAAAGAAATTCCTGCTGCATTACCTAATAAAATGATAGAGATATAACAATATTTATTTGTTCCATAAGAGTTGAAAAATAGATATTTGTTGAATTAATGTAAAATCCATTTATTAATTTACTAGTTCTACATATGAAAAGTCACTTTGAAAACATTTGATAATTACTGAAAATTAAAGATAAACTAAACTGGGACAGTTAATCAGGAATGTCTCTTGTCACACAATCTTCCCCAAGGTTGCTAGGTGAGGTCTCCATTTCTCCAATTTCATTTGATTCACTGAAATTAAGCACAACAAGATTTATAGAGGTTGTAACACACAGTATATCTATCTTTAACTAATAAAATTGTAATATTAGCTTAGCAGAAACAAGGTTTATAAATATATCAATACAGGCACTTATATTTTACAATAGAAACTAGATATCTGGACCTGCCTTTGGAAAGAGATTTGAATTTCTGATAGCCTAGGATATAAATTACAATATTATAAAGCTACATGCATTGTAAATAGCCTATTTCTTTAGAATGCCAATTACTTGGTTATTAAAACTACACACTGTAAAAGTAATGAAGGTGTAATTAAAAATGCTACCAGACATTTCTCTTAACATAGACACGAAGTACATACTTAATCATAGAAGATACAAGGTAAAATTTAATTCACATTAAAAAGCACCAATTGTTTACTAAAGGAGAAGTATGTTACAAAGAAATATTCCAAATATTTGTATTCTAATTAACTTTAATTCTAATTTGATTCTAAATGGCAATCATCTAAAACTTAGAAATTTGGGAAAATTAGCGATATGCACAATAGGGGGTATCGAAAAACAAACATTTTTAGTAGTGGAAACATAGTAGGTTGGAAAAGTTGCCTTTTAGGTTCAATAATAAGAGTGCAAAAGCACCGCTCTGACAAAGTTCGTCTTGGGCCTGACCAAATTGCTCAAAAATTTGAAATTCATAGGGTATCTTGAAAGGCACCAGAAAGTTATTACATGTATGTGATCTTCAAAATATTTATACCACACAGTAGCATATGATACATCATAGGTATCTTTTATGTCTCATTTACTATACCTTTAGCGCTATTAGTAAGAGTATGAGTCTTTGAAAGGAAGCAAGACATCTCACACCAGCTTATGAGCTACTATAAACTGAATAGAACATAATCCTATCAAACTATGATTATAAACTCAAAATAATCCTCAAAAAGATTTCAAAACTTTTTGAGGATGTTTATAAACATTTTAATAGATATTTGTAGATACTTTCATAGATGCGATATGAATATGTCAACTGTTCTCAGACCCTCCTCAAGATAAGTAGGAATAAGATTTGAGCATCACTCATTATATTCTATTCTGTGTGTCTGTATAAAAACTATAGGATTGATAATGAATTACTGGGGAACTAATATCATGTTCTTTGGGAAACATATCTTGGAAACAAGGATAAGAGAAACAAAATTGACGTTAAAATCTATTGGAAGACTTTTAGTAAGTTGAAAACTAATTTACGTTGGAGATCTTGTCCCCTTGTATTGATTGAAAGGATCATCAAAGCAGCAGAGACATTGGTATGTAGTCTTTAAAAAAAAAGGAAACATGTGGAAATGAGTATCAACCTCCAAACAAAGCCTCAGATATTGAACAAAGTGGACCACAAAGCTTGTAGTAAAACTCATATTGCTCATTAATTATTATATATATTATAGTATTACAAAATCAACTCTTTTTACAGTAATAAAGAATCAAAAAAGCAGAACAAGCTGCTGTGTCAGATAGCACTGGACATAAAGCTAAGTAATTAAATGTCGTTCATCATCAAGATGTTGAAAAGGAATTGGTGAGGTGGTTTTAACATATATGGTGGATATACTCTTAAATTGACCTATTCTTTATGGAAAAGACAAATTCAATTGCAGCAAATTTTGGGATTGATGACTTCAACTGCTCTACCAGTTGATTGTGGTGTTTTCAGAAATGTCAAAGTATCTCTTATTAAGTCATGTGCAAAGAGGGTAATATAGTGCAAAAATCAGATGAGAGTCAATAGCTCCTGAATTTCTACATGGTAGAGACTGGGATTTTTTATAATCTTGTGTCAAAACAACTCTTAAAAATATGAAGAGAGAGATGTCATGGAGGCACCTATGCTAAGCAGACATTAACCATTGTTCTCATCTGTAATTTGAATAGAAGTGAAAAGTTTTGAGTGTGAGTGATTGGAAAATGCAAGACCTCATGCTGTTTTAAACACATTGACTGATTGAAGCAGCTCTGTGAATATTTACACCACAAGAAGATGTGGATGGATGAAATAGCATTTAGGAAGGGGCTCTGAAATTTAATCATTGTTTAATGTACAGTACAGTCAAGTACAGAACTTGCAGGTGCTGCTTGTGATAGATGATTGTGCAATGTGCATAAATTAGAAAAATTACATCTCATCCATGTGAAAATTTGCCTCTTTCCATACCACATTTGCTTGGTGAGAGTTGTAATCTGAAGAGTATAAAGTAACAATACTAAGAAATGCACAGACTAAGGTGCAATTGCAGTGGCTTGGGAATCTGTTCCTTAGATGAATATTACATGTTTCTTAAAGAGAGTCTGGACCCACTTGGATATGTATCCTATCGATCAAGGAGCAAATAACACACTAGAGGAGTGAAAGTTGTTGGTGACACTGGTGCTGACCAAAGTAATACTGGACATCAAAAGTGAACAAATTTCCTTAATATTCTATTCTTAATTTTTCTTTGCTTTACCAAAATGAATTAAAATTCAGTAATTATGTAGGAATCAATAATCAACTGTTTGTGGCTTTGATGAGAAAGACGTAAAAGAAGTGGAAGAATCTTCTTTAGATGAGAGTGAAAAGGAGTCTTTGGAGTCACTCAAATGTACAGAAGTCATGTCCAGTTTTAGTGTGCTCAAATGCAGTCATATTGAACATTTCCAACAAGTTCTCAAGTTGTTTAGAGAAGATATCCTTAGAATGTATACATAAATTGAGTCCTGTACTTTGGCAGCAAAATACTCTAAAATATTACAGTCCTTTTGAAAATTAAATAAAAAAAATATATGAATTTATATTTGCTGTTTAAAACTTACTGTTGGACAATAAATTTAATCTTATATATGTGTATGTGAAATAGGCAAGACAAGATTAAGGTAATTCCATCACGATTTTGTTCATACGAATTTTTCAATACAAACTGTCAATTGGTAGTCAATTTGAGTTTGAGTTAATAAGGTTTTACTGTATTTCAAAAATTTAACTTTAGAAAATGAGATCTTACAGGAGAATTGCCCTAAAGGAAATGAACAATTTTTTTTATCTGTTTCAACCCTCACTACGGTGTATTTCAACAATTCTATTTCCTATAATAGGTATTGATACATATATATTAATTGATATGAAACATAGGAATAATAAAAACATTACAGCAATTATTAAAAAAATATAAAATACTATGCCATGTGCTTTTTGTAATATGTTGTTGGGTAAATAAAAATTTTATTGCTGCATAAATAAAAATATTATAAATTTCAATTACTGAGCCATGAAGGATAGGCTTAGAATGTTTTAGGATTGTTTCTTGTCATACAATATTTTCTAATGAAGCTGCAGAAATGTTTGTATACATTTTTCATACCTGTCAAGTGATGGTTCATTACTGAACATCTCTGTTGGTACTGTGGGAGGTGCTTTTTCAGGAACCAGTTCCAAATAACTCTGGCACTGGCGGGATTCAAGGTGTCGTTCCACTTCTTCTGGAGTCATATGGCCATCTGCCATCATACAGGAAGCAGAAGCATTTGATGCAATGTTTGAGGGATGTAAGCGAGGCATTAATACCTACAAAAGAAAAGGACAAGCAGAGATGGTTCAGAATTAGTTTTATTTATTTTGTTTTTACTGTATTTTTATTAACTAAAATTTTTGCAGTCACAATTGGCTTAATATCTAACTGAAATCTGACTTCATGCTCCACTAAAGTATGATATAAAAGACTGTGCCAGAAGAGCCCAAAATACCTGATGGAGTGGGTTAATTGAGGAGCTGGTTGTTGGTGTAGATGTATTAAGAGAACCGGCACTGCTACTGTGCTTCGAAGCTCTGGAAGTTGGGGGCCTTTTCCTTTTTGCAGTTGAAGCTATTGGCCTGTTTACACTATGAGCAGCTACAGAAGAAACATTTCCATGATGACTATTGTGGCCATCTGTTTTTCTTCTGTAAATTAAAAATATTGATGTACTTCAATTATTCATCATCAGAACATTGCATGCTACCCTGAATAGGAAGCCATTCTATACAGAAATAATTATCAATGTGTCCCATTGTTGAACATTCATCAAAAGAGAAAAACTTTAATAGGCATGCTTGTTTGACTCAAATCAATTCACAATGAAATTAATAAAATGCTAAATAATTTCTAAGAATCTATGTAATCTAAGTAATACTCACATGCTGATTTGTAAGAATATTTAGGTGTATTGCATGATAGTATCTCAAATAATGAACTATTATAATGTGAAGACCTCTTTAAGTACTGATAGAGTTTCAAGGGTGAAGGAAAAATCATAAGATAAAATTTACCTCTTCCCACTAGGCTCATATCGGATAGGATCTAGACAGCTGATGTTGCCACTTGTACCACTGACATTACCTCCTCCGCCGTCATCAGATGATTCTGTTTCTTCGCTATCGCTGGAAGACAATTCTACTTTTTCATATTGTAACAGACGGTCTAATAAGAAACTACAGTCCCGTCCAGCTTTTAACAATCTTTGCTGAGCAGAACGAAGCTCCTCTCTGAAGCACTCATTTTCCTGCAAATAATTAATTTAAACATATTTTCGTACAACTTAGGAGAATAAATCAAAAGAATTGCATGTATTAAATTGACTCACGTATATCAAAAATTTCAATTTCCTCTTCAAATTACGGTAGAGCACTTTATAGTTTGAGCATTCCCCAAGAACTTCATCTGTATTGGTGACCATAATTATTTTTGATTTGTTTCAATAGCAAGAGCCCTCTATAGATGAAATGACCAGCACAAACTACATTAGGTTTTTCTAGAGTTCAATAAAAGACACCGATAACACGTAAATCAGCAGTTCACAACAGTTTCTCTTCAGTTTTCCTCTTCTCTCGGCTAGAAGCAGTAAACCAAAACAAATGCATGGAATATCGTATGTCAACTGTCGAATAATGGTTTGCTTTCTTCGCGCTTTCAATTGATTACTAATTTTGCTGCGTTGTTAACTTTGATCCAGTGGATAGTTTATAATTCGGTATATGGCATAAAATTATATCAAAATCCGTCCATTCATCAATACCCGAAATTAAAGAAGAACTGAATATTTATAGGAGTTTGAGAATAAATTACAGCGGATCACGCTGTGAGTTTTTCTCGAGGTTGCCGTTTAGGGATGCGGCACGCAGGGCGCGGTGGCGCCAAAGACACCGCCAGGTCCTCAACCTCCCGTGAACACGAATAAATCACAAAATCTTCATCCAATTATGTGATGGCCTCGCTGTAGAAGAAAACTTATGGAAGAAAAAGTGAAAGGATGAATTTTTTATTCATTGAGATTTTGCTTTAAAACCTTCCACTTTGTAAGAGGTAGTTGATGTATGTTACTCACGTAAAAGATATTCTGATAAAGAACGTTAATACCGCGAGGGAAAGAGAAGTATTTTACAGTCACGGCAGAAACTATACTTGGGCCTCATCGAAATATAATAATGGCCTCATCGGTCGGAAAAGTCGTAAGCATTCAGATCAAGTAAAACAGCTACAGATATATGGCATTGCAGATGTTTCCATTCTTTTGCATTAATATTCTTGCGATAAATGAGTGGACTGGAATAGCTAAAGGAATGTGTATTTATCTCTCCTTGTCGTAGGTACGATAAATTGTAACTTATCCAAGTTTAAGCAAGAGCGGAAAGAAAGCGCTTGAACACTACTATTGAACGCACTATTCCTCTGGTAGCATGAAATGACCATTCAAGCCCTCCGGAAGTCCGTCTGATTGTATCTATATTATATATCTCTATTTATATATTTTTAATATAGGTTGTTTAGTAATACCAAAAAACAATGAAGCGGCAGATATTTCGCGCCGAAAAATTCGAACCCGAACTTAATAATTAGAAATACCGCATTCCCTCCAAATATATTTCTTTTCGTAATAATTTGAATATGTTTACCACATTTCAGGATTACAAGTTCTTAACTGTACAACTTGTGGTGTAATTGAGATCCGGCTGTTTGAATACTTGCGGTCATCATGTTACTTCCCGAATAGACCCGATCATCGAGACAATCAAATGCGGTATTCGTTTTTCAATTGGCTCAGGACGTCGTGTATTTGAATAATTCTCAGGAATTGTTTATTTTCAATAATTAGGGATTTTGTGGAGTAGCAATTCATGTTTAACAATCTTCTGCTACATAGAGGAATGTTTTACATTAATTTGCGAATGGAAATCGAACATATCGTCTTCATACTGCTACGGAAATGAAACACTCTCGAGCAGAAATTATTAAATCTACTGTTTGCTCATATTTGAAGAGACGACAGTATACGGTATTCAAGATAATTTTGGTGAGGTATCTTATTTTAACAATGAAATCTTTATGCTGACCTTTTCTTCGTAGGATTCGGAAGTGTTCTTGAAATCTGATCTTCAACTGTGTCAGACCAAACAGCAGTTTGCAATATTGAGTGCTGTAAACAAGGAAGCTGCTAACAAAAACTCAATTGCATTCAGTAGCTTCGTTTTTGATTTTGATGTCTTGGATCTACATTTCTCGAGGTTAATAATAATTATTTTAATATACCCATCAACGTTCCTGATCATTCCATTCTAAATGATCGTACTTTGTTGACAGGTTAAACTCTTGGGTGTCACGATTGTCAGGATCTGTTCAGAAGGAAATCTACGCATTTTTACCACCACTTCTGTGCCATCTTACGATTGATCTCTTGAGTTGGAATGTGATCTTTGAATGTAATCCATCATCTGTTACACCGGCGATAACCTTTTTGAAGAAGCATGCATCTGCGCTATCTGTTCTGGAAAATTCGGCTGGAGAACATGATAATGCGTATGGGTTTAGTAAACCAGGAACGAAAAGTGAAATTGATGAGGAATTTAGACGTAAAGATTGGAAATTAATGGAAGAACTGTATACCTTAGAAAATTGCTGGGATATTTGCAAGAGCAAATCATTACTCCTATTCAGGTAAGGACGTGTAGTCGTTGGTACTTAATAATAACCGAACATCTTTGTGCAATGTTTTTTTACCTCCCATTTTATTTTTAATGGATACTGGATTCTAAAAGCTCTTTTCCGCAAATTTTTGTCAAATTGACATGGGAGATTAGAACATTATCAGTGCTTCATTCAACTGTGGTCTATTGGTTAGTTCAGCGATCGACAACCTTTTTGAGCATGACAGCCAATTTTTCATGGGTGCACCGAGTGAAACATACGAAGAGATGCAAAAATGTTCATGTTAAAAGTATATTAATAACGTATACGGTATATTAATGTGATTGTAGTAATATAATTTACAGCCTCATCATTTCATATGAACTTCTGTAAGTTAAGACTGAATAGAGATTTGTGCGGGAAAATGATCTTGAATAAAGATGCGTTTACATTGTCTGCTTCCTTTCTTGGCCTATAGAGGATAGAAACATCCGAAGAAGCATTACACTACAAAGTAGCAATTTAAACGACTAGTAATGTTTCAATCGAAACCTTTTTGGTGTGTCTGTTTATCTGGAGCTGCAGATAAGAGAAAGCATTAAGGGGTTCCGAGGACGTTAGTTGCTGAACTTTGGTGAAGGGGGTTTGTTCACTTTGGATGATATTTTTCTTAATGAGCTACTGTAAAAGATTTTACAATATCTCGGCGTTTAATTGATAGAAATTTCCAACTTAATATTATAAAATTTCAATGTAAGTTTATTACTTTTATTTCGAATAGTTGGTAAATGAAATTTATTCTGCTGCCAATTTTTGTTTCTTTTCAGATCATGAAGAATGTGTAAAAATATTGATTGCTTTATTTCCTATTCGCTCTTTGAGGAAGAATCATTACATCCAAATTTTGAATCTATTTATTGGAGACATTTTTTTATTCTATTAATTCTACATTCTTGAATTAATGAAGTGTGTTATAAAATAAAAACTTTTAATAAGTTTGATCTTATCTTTCCTAGTCATGCACTTCCATATTTGGAGTCATTTTAGATGCTCTTTTAATTACTTTGATTGAGATTAGTTTTTACTTAAAATTTTGACCAAATATGGGGATATAATGGTGGCATCTTCAAGTACTTTGTGGATGTTAGTAGAAAAATCAGATCTCTTTTTAAAAGTTTTAAATATCTAAGACATCTAGGGTCCTCATATTATGCAGTCTTTTAAAAATCAATTGGTAGCACAGCTACGTATAAGATATACCCAACCTCTTGATTGGGGAAATATTTTAATGAATCATTTTACTGGCGAGTGTTGTTTCTCATGCTTAAAGCAGTATCATATCATCATGTGTGTAGATGATTTCCCTGCTGTGTGAATGTCTAAGGAGCATACTATAGCTTGCTATATTTTTGGTTTAGGGAAGCGAACAAACAGTAGCAAAGAGTTTGATGATATGAATGAAGTATTTCAGAGTTACCACTGCATGATATGATGATGTTTTTAAAGATGAATAAAATAATTTTGCATAGCAAAATAAATTTCAATTGATAAGTAGGTAGCTCAATTTCCAGGAAGAGGCCAATTATTATACAATAAGAAGTAGTAAATCTTGATTTAGACCTATTTCAATAATAACATTTTAAGTTTTATTTGTCTACTTGTTCTTTGGATGCCTTTAATTTCTTATTAATTACAATCTTTAATGCTGTGGAAATTCATTTCTTTAGATTTCACCAAGAATATTTTTTGGCTTCATTTTTTAATTATTTCTATTTTTGGACAGGTCCTGCAAATACCGGTTGAGTTTGTCTTCAGAAGCTCTTGCGTTACTTCAGAAGTACCTTGCTGATCATGGTCATCCATGTATAATTCAGGTAATTATTAATTACTGTAAAGTTACTTCATTGTTATTAACTCTATATAATCTAGGAATATAAAATTTAAGGTTTTCATTCAATAAGCACCTGTAGGTTGGAAAATTTCTGAATGGAAAGAATATTTTATATTGTTTTGGTATTATAGGTTTTGTAATTTTGACTTGTTTATTTTCCTTTGTATTACTTTATTTGTATGATATCTTTGAATAAGGTTGTTGGTGAATAATTTGCTCTTTATGTACTTAACACAATGAAATTGAAATCATTTGAGGCCCTTTTCTGGACTATAACTGTGTTGTGGTGGAAGGACTTGCATGTTCCTGATCTTAAGCAATGCATTGTAAACTTAATCAGAGTGAGGTCTCCCTTGTGCAAATATCTTTTTTTTATGGACCTCCTGATCTTGCATTTTCACATATACATAGAGATTTAGATTCGATAAAGTTGAACATGCTGCCCACTTGGCTATCTGGGAGCCAACATATTTAGGATACAGGAAGTTAATCGAAGATGAGTAGATTAAATTGGCTTATCTGTAAACTTGACATGCTCATAACTCCCTAGAATTGTTAGAAATAAGAAATAAAGTTTCATTCAATTCCAAATATGATGATCCACGAGTAATATATTGCTCTTTTCTTTTTAAGAACTGTATTAGTAAATTTGAATTTACATATTTCCACCATCATTGGTTACTTCCCAACTCAAATCAGTATCTTGCAATATCATTAAGACAAATTAAGGTTTAAATAATTACAATAATAAATGCAATATATTTCTCTTTTCAATTGCTTCACCTGATTGTTTTAGGATATTTTTGCTCCAGTTGAGTTAGAAAGTTATTCCAAGATTTTCAACTATGAAAGTTGAATATTTTGGAATAACAAGAATATATCTTGGAAAAATTTGAATATCTTGGAATCAATTGTGAGAGTTATTCCAAGTTATCCAACTGAATTTTTATATTTAATCCATTTATTTTTATTTTAATGATTCTTAATAAGAAAAGTAGAGGTTCAATTATGCTGTCCTGAGGGACACTTAAGGTAACTTTAACTTAGTTTGAAGTAATGCCATCAAGTACTATATCTTATTCCCTCTCTTAGAGAAATCCTTGACCCATTTTATTACTTGGGTCCTCTTTAAATTTACCCTTCCTTTCTCATAATTTTTATTATTTAAATGTTAGGCAATCAAGACATGGTTTGACGTGGAAGAAATTTCTGGAGGCCTCATTTTCAAGGAAGAAGAAGTAGATGATGATGAAGATGAAATTATAGTCCAGCTGTGGGAAGAAGGAAAGGAAGACAGTTTTGACTCTGAGAAAATTAGTTATATCAAGGTGAACCATTTTATCTATTTTTAGTGAATGTAACATAAACTGAGGTGAAAGGTGGGCTCATTATTTGCTTGCAATTAATAATATTGATAAAAGCATAAAATTCTATCTACCTTTATTATTTACTGCTATTCTACCTTTAAACACTGCCTTTTGAAAGTGTAAAACTTTGTTTTTGCAGTGTATGACACATGAAAAGCAATGAAATGTATGAGGGGAGTATTTTTCAAAGTGTTTCTATTTGCAAATTAAACTAGTGGTTATATCAAAAACTCATTTCTTTACAAAAACGTATCGACTTAGATCTACATTCCTACATGAGCATCACAGCTGTTGTAAAGTTTATTATAGTTTGACACAATTTTTTTCATCCCTTTGTAGAAATTTGTTTTTTCTCCATGTCATAGTTTAGTTAACCAAACAGTATGATGATCTATTTATTTGCAGCAAGAGCAGTCAGCTGTGAATGGATGTAAAGAAGAAACTGTGACCTCATTAGATTTTAAAGGTGGAGAGCCTATTGAGGAGAATTCTTGTGAGAGTGAAAAATCTTCTGAGAAAAGAATGAGCTGTGAAGATACAGAAGAAGAAGAAAGGCAGTTGAAGCTGTTAGAAGGAATCATCAGATCTGTTAGAGAAGGACCTTCTCCAGTTAAACCATTACTTTTATACTCCTTAGAGAATGCTGATAACAAGTAAATAAGATTTCTTTCTTCACTAAAATAGTATTTGAAATGATAAAGTTAGACAGTAACATTTGGAGAGTCCTTTGTAATATTTATTAAATCATTCAAAACATATGAATTATAATATAATGGTGTAAATTTTTACTTTGATGATTGTTAATGCTAGTGTAAGATATTCTTTCAGATAATAATCTCAAAGAATTATTGAAGACGATATTTTTATGCATAATTTATTTTTAAAAGTGATTTTAGTATATAATTTATATGGCTAATGTATAATTTGACTCTCTTTCTCTTCCCAGTGTATGTTGTACAGATATTTCAAGTAACGGAGATATGTTGTCAGCTGGTTTAGGGACATCAGAGGTAAAAGTGTGGGGTCTAATGGAAGGAGGGCTTCCTGCTGAAGTAAGAGAAGTAACTGGTAGCACTTGTGTCAACCACAGGGATAAAAGACAGTTTGCTCGTTTAGCTTGTGATCTCGATAGCTTTGATGGAGAGGCTTATGGGTAAGCATAAATTACAACAGAATGTTAGCAGTTTGGTTAATTGACTGAAATGCATGAATTATAACTGATAAGCTCCAGACTTGCTATACTTAGGATTTATAAGGGTTAAGAGTTTCATTGTTATAGTGTGCATAAGTACTTCGTAAGAGAAATTTTGAGAAAAGTATGTGAATACATAGATACATATGTCTGATAAATTCAAGCTCAAATTGTCTACTAATGTTAAGGGTCGCAATAGTTCCTGCTTCTAAATTCCTAAAATCGAATTGAGCGAATATTCTCTGGGATTCCATAATTCATTTTAATTATGGAATCTGAGGATTGAGGAAACCTTAGAAACTTCAATAATCTGCATAGATGGTGTGGGAAATACAGTATTTGTTTGAAAATAATGCGCACCTTTTTTTTGGCTTAAAAATCAGGGTGTGTTTGAATCGAATGGTGCTCTAGATTTGGGCAAAAATCTACTCGTGCACGTCTTGTAGCACATGGACTGTTGGATCCTCAGCTCACCCTAGTCCATGTAACTTGTCAAACATTTCGCCCATGTGCTATTTATGTTTTGCCTGTAAGAGCCCCCACATACTCCAGACTAAACAGTCAGCTGATAATTTTTAATTGAAAGGTTTTCAGTAATTCCAACTAATTTTCTGTTGGCCAATTTTAAGTTGGTGAATTGGTTCACATTTAAGTAATATTGATGATATAATATAATGATTAATATAAATATTAATGTAATGAATGCACATAAATATTGGTTACTAGTTAATTGAATAATGTGCGCACTTAAATGAACTTTTATCTAATTAATTTCGATAATTTCCCCATACAAGATAGAATGTTAGGCATGGATGACTACTGGTATTTTGTATACACATATACAGTTCTACAAATAAGGTAATCATAGGTCTTGAGGTGCAGATTATATTCGCAAGCAAATTTAAAAAAAAATTCTGATGTTCAAATTTTGTGGTGTAACTTACCTTCAATGGTGTGTTATTTTTGTAAATACAGTATATCAGCTGCTAAATCATGATCTCACCTCTATTGAAAATAGTAGAAAATATTAAGGAAATACTTCCATCATGGAATAGATAGTTTCTCATGTTTATAATCAAAATTTTCTGAGATCTAAGAGGCTCTTTTGTCATTGAAGTGCTGAATCTAATATGTATCCTCCCTAATAGTAGTAATTTATATGTATATTCTTCTTTTAGGCATATGGTAGAAGAGGAGGAAGAGGAATGGACTGATACACCTTTGATTCTCAGAGGACATAGCGGTATGGTACATGATGTATCTTTCTCAGGGCGTCTTCTCTATTCTTGCTCATCTGACACCACTCTCCGTGCCTGGGATCTGTATGAAAATAATTGTGTCGCTGTATATAGGTGAATATATTTCATACTTGCCTTTATTTCTGTGTTATTAATTAAACATAAGTTCAGTAAGTTAAGCAAAAAATTTTCCTTTTAATATATCCTGTATCTCTCTCAGACATCAGTCATTCCAGAATTACCTCTCCTAATATGCTTTTCCCTCTATAACCAATCTAATAACTTACAGAGAAAAAATAGCAAAATAGAAGTACAATTATATCTTTTAATCCGTGAATATAGTCCTCTCCATTGCTCAAACTCGCAATATAAAAGCTATGTTAACACCTTACTTTATATGATTATGAATGAAATATGATTAAAATTCCCCAAACATTTTTTTTTCAATTTCAGAAAATAAAACATGAATTAAATAGAATTGATTTCTCATTTCTTAGTTGAAATAATTATTTTTTAGTATTTTTAAGATGAGCGTTGCTGTGTCTTCTATAAAAATCCAAATAAAATTTTTCAAAGTTTCATATTATTAAAGCTGTTAGCATAGTTAGCATTTTCAGAAATGCACATTATCCATAGAATCAGCCTATCAAGGAAATATTTTTATATTTGTTGTCTAGTAGGTGTGCATTATTCACTGGAATATGCATTGATTTACTGCTCTGATGTATTATATTAGAAACCTTCTTTTCTAATGTATTCTTATGGAGCAAAAATTTGTGAAAATCAAAACTAGTATTTATGGATAAAAGGAATGTTACACATCTGCTGAATAATGACAATGATTTGTGAATCTAGAAACTGATGGAAATTTTGGCTCTCCAATTTTTGGTTTAATATTGATAATTACAATCTCACACACAAACCTTTTTTAATAATTACATAAGGTATTTAGTTATTTAACAACTTTCTTCTATGATTTATGTAAGAAGCATTTTACTTTGATACTTAAAGATAAATAGTTTAGGGAAATTAGATTCAAAGAAAAGATATATGTTGTGTTTATTTGCCATAAAATATTAACTAACAGAATATGTACCTCTTCTTACAAGTTGAAAAACTTACTCTTTAAAGAATGAAAAACTGAATGCATGTTGAAATCTGCTGTGTGAAATTAAATAAATTAAGATTACTTACTGTTTGTATCGCCTAAGATATGATATAATGTTACTCATTTTGTATCACTTTCAGATATACTATGATAATCTATCAACTGTTGATTTTTTTTACAGTTAAATGAGAGTTATTTTCTATTAACTGTTTGGAAAATGTTCTTACTTGGGCTTATTGAGGTTGATTTCCATTTTCCTTCTTTTGTTCTTTTCTTAAGAGGTCACTGCCATCCTGTTTGGTGCCTAGATGTAAGTGCTTGGGGCGTGTATATTGCCACTGGATCCCATGATCGAACGGCTCGCCTGTGGAGTCCTGAACGAGCATACCCATTGCGAATATATTCAGGCCATGGATTGGATGTGGATGTTAGTAATAATCCTTGCAAATAAACCTCAAGATTTCCTTGCTTAAATTTATCTGACTTTTAAGAATTAACTATGCTTATTAAAGCTATTACTCTCAGATGAAAATATAATAGGGTGTGGCAAAGTATGCAGGCTCATGCTTTTAATGTAATTTGATTATTTGAAAGGGGTGGAATAACTTCTGAAAAATAAGGAGTGTTTTTTTTTAAAACCTTTTGATTTTTGAGGTTTTGAAATTGGATAAAGTAGTAACCACAGTGAAACATAAGCTGTTATAGATCATCAAGAATTTACCTCATGGAAGTGACTGCGTTATGAAATTTAGAAAAAAATACAAAAATCATAAAAATTATAGCTGAAACAGAGGTAAATTCATAAATCCTCTTTCAAGTTGAAAAATTTTCTAAAATAAAGAATGAAAAAAATATTGCTTCAATCTTTGTGATGAGTGGTGGAATATATAGTATATTAATATTCCAATTTATCAATATAATAAAAAAGTAGATATTGAGTAACTATAGCATCATATTATTCTAGATACCTATTATATATAGTTTATGTAATAGGTCCATTGGAACATTTAAATGAGCTTTTGAGTGGTTCAATAGGTACCCACATATGGTGTTGTTTGAATTAAGATATCAGACATAACCAACTTCCCTTGCTATTGTCACGCTATTCAGACGTTGCTTATTGATCCAATATTTAAAAATTAGAATTCCTTGTTATTTATGAATCTAGTTGGTGATGATCTGCATATAATGCATAGGTGTATACATTTTTCAAAGTGATTGGGTGAGATATGTCTTATTACTCACTTTCACAGTGCATTCAGTTTCATCCAAATGGACTTTACCTTGCTACTGGATCCTGTGATCACAGTGTACGTCTCTGGTCCGTATCTGAAGGGAAGCTAGTCAGAGTTTTTCCTCACCCTCTACGAGGACGACCAGTTTCTGAACATGCAGCTAGTAAGCCATCTGTAAATTACTCACCATCTGTCACGACATTGGCTTTTTCACCCGATGGAAAATTCCTTGCTTCAGGAGGTAAAAAATAACATAATGTTTACGTATGTGTATTTCTTCAACAGTGGATATGTGGATCGCATGTTGGGTGTCTTAAAATGTAACTATTTCATAGCTAGATAATGAGTGAGTCTAGCTTTCACTTAAAGATATGAAAACAATGCTTTTACTTAAAGATATGAAAACAATTTTATGATTTCTTCTGTGTGTATTTCTATGAAAAGCTGTGGACCAAAGGATACGGATATGGGACCTTGCTGCTGGATCCATAGTGAAAGAACTTTGCACCCAGAGTATTATACTTCCTTCCGAGCAACAACATGTACCTGCTACCACTGGAGATGATTCAACTAATTCTGATGGTATATTCTTCTGATGTATTAAGTATATGAAAATGAATATTTTGTGTATGAAATTATTATCCATGGGGGGCTCTGGATAGCTGTGTGGGCAGTGCATTCGACTTCAATGAAAGCGACCCTGGGTTTGATCACCGGTGGGAGCCCGTGGCTGAAATGACCTCATTTGTCAAAGAACTTTTCACACTACTACTACTACTTATTATCTATGGGCAGTATCCAACTCATTTATATTTCCTTATACTGACAAAGGGCATTTTTCATTTGTCTTCTGGTTCAGATAAATAGAGGAAAATGTATTTTTCCTTAGTCTCTTTTATTTTGTCTCTGATGGAAGCTGCTGAGCTATGATTAATGTTGATAATGGTATATGATGTTGATTAATGGTCTTTATCCTCATCACTTCTTATTGAATACTATGAAAAGTGTTATTGTTAGATCTACCAAGGTAGGACTAACATTACAACCATATTTCCTCTTATTCCTACTCTTTCCAACTTGTAGAATTATGCAGTAAAATCTTTTTAAAACACTCCTGCTTAAGATGCTATCCTCTTTAATTGGCAGTTTTTTTCCTTGGTCTTACTCCCTTTCAGACAAAAATCAAGGTAAAAATATTGCTTAAGACAATCTTAATGTTTTCAAGGAGGATTTTTCATATCCATAGGCATATCATATCCCGTTTAAAAGCTGTGCTGATTACTCACTCTATCGGCTGAGAATTGTGTTCAGTAGGTTATTCTGTATTTTCATACGAATTTAGATTAGCTTAATATTGATATCCTGTTTAATTAATCTTCTCTGTAATGCAATAATATGTTGTAAAATCAGTGTTTAATGACAATTCCTATTGTGTATGTCATAATAATGGTGGAGAACATTTAATACCTTTCTTGACCCCATTGAATGATCTTACTTTTGGTGAAGTTTTAACTTGGCAGCTTGAGTTTTTTTATTTAATTTTAAGAAAGCTGGTTTCAATTATCATAGCAATTGCATTAATGTTGGTAATTATTTTTTAAGAGTAGTTTATTTCAAAATATTTTCTTATCTATGATGCAATGACTTATACATTATTAATACAGTTCTATCCTCTTGTATAGATAAAAAATGCAATTTTGTTGCTCCAGGTGCTCCTGCTGTTGGAAACAGAGGAGCTGTTTCTGCTCTCTGTTGGTCATCAGGTGGTGACAGGATAGCTTCTGCTTTCAGTGATGGTTCTGTAGCAATATGGGATCTCAATGCAGAAAAGTGTGGTGTAGAATATTCTACATCTCCCTTACTTTCACATGGTGGCAACTCAGTACATGAGGACAGTCAGAGGTGAGCATTCATAAAGCTGCCTTAGGTTATTTATATAACTAGGTATTATAGTTAACATTGGAAACAGCATTATTACACTGTAATTACTGACTTTTAATGTACTCTTTAAAATACTTTTCCGCTTAAAATTAAAGTGTTGGCTTTATCCTCAGGGCCACCTCTGAAGGAAGCTCTGAGCAGTCGATGGCTGTGACCACTTACTCCACTGGCATTGCTCCTCTTTCAACTTTGCGATACATTGAAAGGGATGTTCTTGTCTGTGTTGGTTCCACCCCTCCAAGATATTCTGTAAGCCTTAAATGACTGAGTACTTAAATTCTATGTAGGAAGTTGAAGTAAATTTTCCTAAATTGAAATTTTTATGCTCATTTCTTATAAAAATAAAGTTTTTTTGTAACTTTACACAAGAGTGTCTTTTTTATTGTAATCTTTGTAAAAATTTTGTTTTCATATTAAATATAAAATTATGTCAAAATATGCATTGCATTTCCATCAGTTGTGTTCAGTATCCCAAAGCAATTCCAATGTGGTTAATTTTGGAGTGTTTTCTCAAGGATCCGTCATCTGGGAAGCAGAAGATTGGTACATTTCAAAGAATTTTTAAGGTGCATATATCTAATCCTAATATATTTCTTCTCATAGAACATATACAAGTAGACCTTGGTTGTATTGATTTAGAGTACTTTTAAAATTTGGCTTTCTTCATGGTTTGGATTGTTTTGAATATACTTGCAATGAAATTAAAAGTCATTAAATAGTGCATCACTTGCAAGCTTGTAGTGTAATTCAAAATTTTCACTCATATTTGTATATCAGGAAGTTAGTGTAGTTCGTGAGAGCTTTATTTTCATGTTCCATTAACTGCCAAATTACTTAAATATTTAGCCATCCTGACAATGAAGCAGATGATGATAGCTGAATTTGTTATTGAAAAGTCATCCACAGTATCCAAACTTGTCGAAGTCATCCAATATGTTTTGAGAGAAAGAAGATGAGAGAACCTTGTGGCTCTTATAGCCAGATACAAAATTGCTTTCCATCTTCAGTGTGATGTCTTCTTATGGTAAATGTTTTCTAAAATAGCAGCTATTTCTTTCCTTAATTTTCTCCATGGTAATCCTTTATCAGCACATGTCTTAGATACTCAATGAGTTCTTTTGTCTGCAATCTAATCATATTTATAGCTCTGATTAATTTGTTCATCATATTTACTTTATTTGTCATAAAATAGCATTTTCTTATAATATGATACTTATGTATATTTATACTTATGTATTCAAACTTAGGAAATTTGTTGCAAATTTCAGAAGACAGATCAAGTAAAGAGAAAAGTGATAGATGAAGAGAAAATTATGCACCTAATGGAAGATGATGCAATTTCTGGTAAATTTTAGAAGCTCGATGGCAAAGGTTCCTGCTCAGTAGATTTCATTAGATCAGAAAGTTATTTCACTAAATGCGTGTTTTCATAAAATCCAGGCTATGAATTGAGGTAATTTAATTTAACCTTTTAATCATTTCCATTGATACATTATATGTTGAAGGCTAATAGAAACATCAAAAATTAAAAATAATCCTTAATTTTTATGTATTAATTTGTATTTGTATTTGTATTTTGTCAATATTCTAATATTTTCAAACTCATATTGATATAATTAAAATCAACATGAACAAGCAAGTAACAGACATTAGCTTTAAAAAAAAATAAATAGGTTTCTTAATAATTCCTTATATTAATCAAATTGCAAAAAAGATGGAATTATGTGGACATTATCAAACAAATATTCAGAAATTCATTGGTGTAGAATTTAGTAATAGTAGTATTATTAAAAGTGCCTTGACAGCTTAGGTCATTTTGCATGTGGGCTCCCACCAGGAATCAAACCCAGGACAGCTTTCACCCAAGTTACAGATGATGCTCACTTGGCTATCTGGGAGCCTAAGTAGAATGTAAGTCACATCAACAATGGCATTGATTTGTTTTGATATTTTCTTGAAAATTTCATCATGATATAAATAATATTTTTCTAATTTGGCCCTGTTTGGAGTTAGTCAAATTTACGATACAAAATGTATGGCAAAAATTAAGTCAGATTCGTAAATTTGACCATGAAAATTTTAAATCTCTCATTTAAATTATATGTGATTAAAATCTCTGAGGGTGAAACAAACTAGGTTGCTTGTTTGGTAGGATTCATTTAAAAGTAAGTAAACAGTAATTACAGTAATAAAACAACGAATATCTTTAATCACTGGCACCTAGTATTGGCACTCAGCAATACATAATACAGTTACTTTTAATCACAAAAATTCCATCCTATATATTAAATATTCAATCAGTAATTGATGAGACAGTAGCACCTGTTACATATGATTGCAATGACTTCTCATTAGGAAATAAAACTTTCAGCGTCAACATTTTGGATATCCAAATTAAGTGTTTTATTTTGCCTAATTAAATTTGAGTTAATGAAGTAGAATTATCAGTGGTCTTAATTATTTCAAAGTTAATGAACTCTTTAATTTCAGAAGTGTTCTAAGGAAAACTGATCAATAATTGAAATTATCAATATTGAGTCGTTATCTGTCATCAAAGGAAATTTTGAATCTTCTTCATAAAATGAAAGGATATTTGACAAACATCACGTCTCCTGTTTTATTGCTTAAAAGGAAATGTATTTCCATCCATGAATGAATATGCTTCATTAACTATCAAATTAAATTTGACATCTAAGCATGGTTCAAATGTTTCGTTTCAGGAACAATGGCTGTAATGTAATATCTTGAATGAGAATCAACATTTCTTGAGTCGATGTTATTTACTCAAGAGGATATTAAATAATTTGAAGCGTGAAATTAATACTTACACATAAGAATTAGTTTGTATTTACCGTTATTACCCACATATAAGATGCATTTTTTCACCAAAAATTTTGATTAAAAAGTAGGATGCTTGCAGGATATAGATTTTCCATGATATTTGTTTTGATAGATCAAGAATACAGTCCTAAAAACCTTGCATCTTATATATGTATGTGTGTGTTTTATATGCATGTGTATACGGTAAACATTGAGTGATCATTTGTTGCTTTTTCTATGTTCACAAATTATTATTTCTTCTTTATTTAAGCATTTAATTTGTTAGGGGTTTCTTTCTATCATAAAAAGCTGTGTCTGACCTTTTTCAACATCTTTAAAATCATGAATCCAAAGACAGGAGTTAATTTCCTCATGCAATACCCAGCCATACCTATCAATTCAGTCTGTTTCATCTTTGTTAAATTAACAGTCTTAAATTTATATCTATGCTTTGATAATTTTGTTTTAATGATTCATAAATTCGCATTTTGAAAGTAGAGTGCCTTAGTTTTTTGAATCGATTTTCATCATTTCATTGAATCAGCAAGTTATAGAAATGAAGAATAATGTCATATGCAGACTTCAAATTCAGAATAAATTAAACAAAATGTACATTTTCCCATTAAAATATGTCTTGATGCTAAGAATGAGTTTTCTAATAGATCCAATATAAAGAATCAGGTTTTTCCAATATTTTTCTGACAGCATATTTCATGTTGGAATAGAGTTCTTAAAATATTTTCTCTTATGAATATAAGAGAAAACATTTCTTTCCTTCCTAAAAATTTAAGTATTTGGAAATCTGAACATAATATCATCAAATGAATGTAGGTGTAATGATGATAATTTTAAGATGTTTGCCATTTGGTTTGTAAGTGCATCTTCTTTGCACTCATTGTAGATAGGAACTATTCTGTGAAGAGTTGGTATGAGCAAATTATACTAAAGGTCTATTGTACATGTTTATTCAAAGATGATGAGACTAATGCCTGAAATACCAAAAGAATCATCTTACTCATTTTAGTAGTCCCTGTAACTCTGATGCTGTATCCTTTATCCACCAAAGGAGTTACTTCTTCCAAACTTTTTCAGCATCCCATCACCAAAATAATAAAGTACATCAATTGAAGATGAAACATATACATTCCTTAGGACTCATTGATAACAATTATTTTATGAAGGCTACCCCATATCCACACAGAAATTAATTTACATCTATTAGAGGAATTATCAAACAAACTAAAATATGTCAGTTTATTTTTTAATGTCAACAGGTTTTTAGATTCATCTTGTATCCACAAAACACATTTCATCTGAGCAGAAAATGGCAGTCATTCTTCATCATATTTTATCCAAATCCTTTGCTTAGGTCAAATATGGCTTCTTGGTCAGCCAGTGGAAAATTCCCAGGTAGAAATTATCAGCAGGAATCCACAAAATTTAATCACACTTTTTCTATTGGATCCATAGTATTGATGAGGTAAGATCAATAAAAGCAGGAAGAAATGATGGGAGAAATCTTTTTGATGACTTGAGATGATGATATAAACTTTCCCATAATTATTGACCTTTCTTTTTTAAACAAATATTAATTTAGTAACTTGAGCTAATTTATACATAAGAAGTCAATTACAAACTGAGAAATAGCCCGTTTCTCTTACTTGTAATGTCCCTCTTGGACATGCTTGCTTAGTAGATATGTTTAAACAAGAGTTTAAGCAGAGATTTTCACATTATTCTTCTGAATAATTATTATAATTGAAATTATTTTTAGTGGCTGTCACATTTTTGATAAGGCCTTTGATTTACCTTTGAATGATTTTTTCCATAAAAAACTTTTAGTGCATCATTACTGATGCATGGTATAAATGTTTATAAGTATTGCTAGTCACAAGAAAATGACTGAAATTCTTACTATTAAATAATAAGTGCAATCATATGATAACCAGAGTCAGAGATTTTCCAAGTGCTTTAAGTAGCTCTTGATCTTTTGCCTTCCTTTGAAAGGACTAAAATGATGCACATTTATTTGGAAGTTCTTTAGGCTATTGCCAAAAATGATTGTAACAAATTACAGTAATTTTCAGAACCTTACAAATATTCTTGATTGTTATAAAACTTGTTAATACAATGTATTTCATCTTTGCAGAATAATGAATTCTTTAGAAGTAAAAGAACATTTTACTTTTTACTTCTTTCATCAGAACATGTTAGGAAACTGTGAATTTTAACAGATGCTGTTTCTTAGGACACTCTTCTTTCAGCTGAGAAGATGGCTTCACGATTAAAATTAATATCCAGTTTCTTGAGCAGCTTCCTTGGCTTTAGTAAAGAGACAACAATAATGCCTTTAGCTGTCCATAATGCAGACCCTGGGATATTTCTGAATGACTGACACCACCTTCAAAACAAGCCACTCGTGCCGTACTGTATTTCAGCCTAAAGTAAGAGAACGGGTATTCCTACTCTGTATATTTGTAGATTGCGGGTTCCAAATTTACCACTCTGAGTTAACCTGAAATGGCCTTCAATGAAAATTGTAAACTCTCCTATTCCTTCCGAGCGAAGGATCACGGTATAAAAAATTCTTCAAATGTCGTCAGAGCCTCTAAGCCTGCGTGATTCAGACCGGAGTGGTCTTTCGGAGGGTGTCGTAAGAAGTGTAGGAGGCTCTAGGGGCCACTGGCGTAGCGATAGGCACCGCAGAAGGACCCAACAACGCCGGTGGTGGCGGGTCCTCTACCATTTCGAACGCCATACCGAAGTCCTCCGACCCTGTCCCCGCCTCCCCACTCAGCACCGTCGTGGACACGGTATTACACGTGGCGTCGCGAGTGTTCGACCCCGCAGAAGAGGTCGTTAGGACGGAGGCCACGGAAGGGACCGAGGGCACTGCCCACCCTGGTGCAGGGGAAACATTCGCCGGTGGAGGGGGTGGAGGTAGACAGTAGTAGGAAGTCACGTCCCTAGTCATGGTTTGCACGCACTCATCCTCTTGCCCTTCCTCCGATCCCGGAAGACGACCCAGCAACTGGTGGGATTTGCTTCTCGGGCGGTGATAAGTCCCTGACATGCTCACCACTTCGTCTGCCGACTCCTGCCTCCTCTCATCTTCCTCCCTCTCGTCCTCCCTTTCCTCCTCCTCCTCTCCTTCTTCCTCTTCCTCCTCACCACCATTCACCTCCTCCTCCACTTCGCAAATGTCCGTCGCCCCGTAATGAGCACCCATAACCGGCATTGGCCTCTGACCGTGGAAATGCATAGGGTGCCTTCGACAGAGAATATGTCCTTGCGGGGGCGGAGGTGGTGGTGGTGGGGGAGGCGGCGGTGGCGGTATATGGGTTCCTCCATGCATTGGACCGTCTTCCGTTACCGTCGACAGCCTGCAGCCGTGCATCCTCGGAGAGCGGCCGGGAGCTGAGCAGGCTAGGTGAGGCGGGTTGCGATTGAAGCGGTGTGCCGGAGGGGGTGGACAGGGACAGGCGTTCAGGGGCGGTAGAGGCGTACGGCAGACCCTCCTGCAGGCCCAGCCGTAGAATGCGTCCTCTGGAATGGGGCGTGGCCCTTGATGTGGCCGGTTGAGGAGTCCTTTTCGCCACCACTCAGCCTGGTGCCAGTAGATGTAGAGGAACACGGCGGCGGTGCCCGCCAACTCTGTAGACATGAACCCGGAGACGACGAGAAGGAAGCTGTAACCGTAGCGGAAGGTGAACAGGGGAGGGTCGAGCGTAGACCGGGGACGGAGTTTGCTGCCAATCTCTGCTTTGAAAATGCTGATGTACATGACCAGGCCGATGAGCATGAGTAGGCCTGTAAGATAAAATAGGCATTGTAATCTCCAAAAGTTGGCGCTGACCACAAGGCGTAATTTTTGATATATATTATCTATTAGTTCATCATAAATGTCTCTAACGGAGCAATATTCTTATGATACAACCAATAATTAATGAAGTTGGTATTATTATTATTATTTGACCCATTATTAGGCGAGGTTAGGCCTGAGTGGGCCCCTCTGATTATAATCAAAGTGACTCACCAATTTAAATCATCATATCAGGGCTAATGAAATTTAGATTCTGACGAATGCTGCATTCGCCATTCAGCGTATGCAATCAATCCCTTATTTTTGTTTACGAATTACAGAAGATTCTGTGATAGATTAATATCGTTACCTTCTTGTTAGATATCTTTCAGTATCTACGTGAGTATCTATTCAGTATAGTTCTAGTATATTCAGTATCTATCTATCTTTCAGTATCTATGTGAGCTTTTCCATTTTTGAAGGAACTTTTTAACTAAGCAGTTTTAGTCTCATACGAATTTTACTATCCCTACCTCAGCATCATTTTCTTCTATCGTATAATTTTAATAATTTAACAGCTCTTGAATTTGAAGTTGCTTTGGTAATGCTGTTTAGCTGAGAATAAAAATTTAGTCATACTTTCTGGTATAAGACGGAGAACTTCGGAAAACCTCTAATTTATAAATTCATTATTTTGGAGGTAATAATAAAATAGTTTTAGACTTTAGTTATAAGTAAATTTCCTCGTGATTCGTTGCGATAACTTCATCAACTATCGAAGTGTAATAGTCTGGTGTTACAGCTTCCGTCTTGGTAGCTATGTATTTCTAATCAGGAATAATTACTACGGCTTCTGCTTTCGTTATATTTTCATTTTTTGTTGTGATACCTTCTTATTCGGTAAAAATTCTCGACAATTGTAAGGGTTTCTTTAATATTCCACCTATTAAAATTTATTTCCTTAACTTTATTATCTTAAAATTTCATGTTTTCATAAGCTATAAATCAAAAAAGCTCTGTATATATATTTATTAAGATTCTCTCTTGCGTTTCAACGTTATTGTCACGAGACTCACCGGAAATGATAAAAATGACTCCGGAGATGAACGTGAAGATGCGACGATGTCGAGCAATGTGTCCAAAGCAGCAGCAGAATTCTCCGAGGAACAGTAGCGCCGTGGCTAGCATGAAGAACGCCGCGGACTTGGTGACTGCATCTTAAAAAGAAAGACATTATCTCAATTTACGACCAGTTCAGCCTCCATAATGCTGTCTGCATTTAATTAGGTAATATTTATTTCATTTCACGCCAGTATTAGACACTTATTTCATAGGTATAAAAGAATACGTATTTCTCTGTCATGAGTGCCAGAGTCGGTCAATTTTTACTGCTATACCTTGACTTCTTATCCAGTTAGTTACCTTATTTTTGGGTTAAAATTGCGTGAGAAATATAAATTTGCTTGAGAAAGACATAAATTCAAATTCTTCAGTAATTTTGAATTAAAAACTAGGTTTAAGTACTCTGGCATATATGAAAGAGTTGAGTTATCGCGGTTGCGTACGGAGATTTTATAAGTAATCGTTTCAATTGAAAAGATAGAGACCACTAGCTGTCTCAATGTTCGATGAACTTCGAAAAAGCTTACATGGGATGGCCATCGTGGAGTCGTTGGGATCTGGGCTGTACTCCTCCCTGGGGAAGTAGTCGATGTTGAAGCAGACGTACTCCTCATCTCCAGCTGTTGATGAAAGGCAAAGAAAAGCTATATTATTGTTTATTATTCAATACACATATGAATTGCATAAATAGAATCTCCATATAAATAAATAAAAACAATAATAATCATTTGGTATAATGGAGTCTTTTTAAATATTCTCGCCTAACATTCGAAAATTGGAGGACACGCTGGATCGGACAACTTTGAAATTTTTCGCGTTATAAAATGCCATCATTCTGCGGATATTAGGGTACAATCTTCAAAATTGTTATTGATTCGTCGTCAAGTCATTCAGAAGGTCATCGACTAGAAATAGACCTAGCAGTCGATTTTATCGCCTGCAGAGTTTAATTCCCTTGTAAACACAAATTAGAGACTATTACCACACGAGATGGAGATCATTATAATTTAATACGTATTTGATAAAATGTTATTATTATTTTCTAAAATTGTTTGCAAATATTTAAATTATGAATTTAAGTTTTGATCAAATATTTGATTATTTCATTTCTTTCAATCGTCGATATCTTGATAACTACTTCTATTGCCGTCGTAAGTAGTAGTAATTTTAAAAGTGCTATGACTGCTGAGGTCATTCCGCACGTATGATTCCCTTCTGGGAATCGAATGGATCGCTTTCACCGAAGTTGAACGCGCTGCCCTTTTGGCTATTCGGGAAAGTTGTTATCATTTGCAAAACATAAGATAAGAACTATCACATTACACGTTATTAATTTTTTTTAATCCACGGATGTTTTACTCACGTACTTTTTTAAAATTCTAAGTTTGGGAATTAAATTTAAGAGATATTTCAGTATAGCTATTTAATATGACAATTCTGAAATATTCTTCCTGAAATTTCAAAACTTACCATTTATTTAAAAAAAATTTCTTGGATGTTAGTTTCATATCATCTGCTGAATACGTATTTGTCTCGTAGAAAATCTCAATTTTTTAATATATCCAGTTTGAACATTAGAATATTCATAAAATTTGTAGATATGACTTCAAGCTTAGGAATTCAGTGAAACTGGTTGCTTATCGCAGAGCACCGTGAAACGGAATTCCTTATACAACCATCAGATACTGGTAGAGTTGGCCGAAGGGATAGCCTCGGGTTGGCGGGGCTTGAAAAAAAAAACACTGCAGAATGGACAAAACAATGTAGAAAAGGCTCGACTTCCCGTGCTTCTTCTTAGTTCCTAGTTCTTTACGTTGGCAGTAACAACTTACGAACTGGCTGTAGGAACGTATCTTCTTAGTAATTAAATTATCGTGCCTCGTCATTGAGATTGAGACGGTGAAGTTTCTCGACGTAGACGCTTCAACCTTCATAATGACCCTGCTAAGGATTAAATTCTATATCAGATGGGAAAAAGTACGAAAAAGGTACTAAAGTGTGCATTTGAGCATAACAGTGACTTTACAAGTTGACGTTATGACATTGTATGGACGAATATGAATGTTACTACCAAGTTATTAGGCATAGGATTAAGATGGATTCTTACCTAAAATTGTGAACCTTGATGGTATTTAGTGCCACATATTTTCTCAAATTGGAGTGAATTAGCCGAAGTAAAAGGTGAGACGTCATGCTCAAATTTTAATCATTCATTCTAACGATTAACATTTTGTGAAGTAAGTTACAGATATCAAGTATAGATTCAATGACTTTCTCTTCACATAATTATAATGATGGTCTATTTTTATTCTTATAGTTTATCCTCTACACGAATTTAAGCAATGTTCGTTTTGACATAAGTATTCAATTTAGTATTTACAACACTCGAAGGGAAGAGGGTACATTATCTTGCAGTTCAACTGTTTTTTAAACTACTTCGGTGTGAGATCATTCAATTCAAACATTAACGCGCATTTTTCGTAACCTTCATGAACGACTTCTAGACTGGATAGAGCACAAAGCAACTCAGAAGAGGAATCGTGGGCGAATGAGGTAATCGGAGGATAATGCGACGCAGAAGGTGCTTACAGCGATGGATAAGGAACGCTCAACCTTACAAGCCTAAGGTACAGTTTTCCCATTTACTTTCCTCTTAATTTTGACGAGGTATGTAGCCTTGAACAGTTTCGATGAGTACTCCTGTCTGAAAATTTAGCATTCATACTTTCGTGATGCATTTTATTATTATGGCATTCATACCACTTCAGTGTGTAGAGAGCAACAAACAAAATATGAGTTAAAAAATCTGCCGTGTTTTATTCTTCTACTGCAACTTCAACGTAATAGTATATTATTGAACAATAAAGTATTACTTTGATCTAAAATGAGGATTAAATAAATCACGAAATTAGGGCTATAAAGAATACAAAATTTGTAATCGTGTTTACACTACAATATCAAGTATTTATTCTAAAGAACTGCAATAACCATATTGAAGTTGCGTCATTATATTTGTTCATTAGGATTTCTATCGTCAAATAAGGTTATATCGTCATCTAGATAAACAAAAGCACATACGTAAACCATATCTAGGAATTTGCTCTTAATAGCCTAACGCGTTTCTTAACCGGTCGTACCGACTCCTACTTTTAGAGATTTTTCCATATTTGTCGTGGTTAATAATTAAATCCATCCATAATTCCTGTAAGAAAATTTATCGATTTGCTTTGCGAGTGCACTTTTAACAAGAATACGGATAACCCTAGTTTCCAGTCAAAAGACTGTAACAAATTATTGAATTCAGCAAAGACGCTCACTGTTGTCTAATATTGTCCACTAATGTTAATTACTATAGTGTACAGCAATATTATAATAATTTTGTGTATGAAAACTTTGATTGGGCTGCTATTTTCATTTGGTTTTTCCTATGTATTTTATCCACTTTCATACAAATATCCAACTCTTAATTTTTAAATCATCCCCTTTGACTCACATGCAATTTCATTTTCTCAAATTTTGGTGATACTTTTTTCGTTCAATATTATAAATTTTCTGGGATTTTAGATTCGTATAATGTAACATGTGTTTACCGGCATTCCTTTTGATACCTAAATGCTTGTTTCTGCTTTCATGTCTATAAAAAAGGTTGAAAATTTATCATGATTTGAATAGGACGGAAAGGTGACTAAATAAAATGACGTTTTACCTATGAAATTTCATCGACATTAAAGCTCGATTTCTCTCATCAAGTATATTGGATGTTGTACGTAAATATATACAAAATGTTTATAAATTATACTATTAATGGATTTCTTTCAGAGCCTATTGTTAGCTAACGAAATGGGATATTCAAAATTATTAAATACGCTGAACCAGGAAAATATTTTCAAAGTTTATGAATGAATTTTATAATATAGATTGGAAAAATAATATCAAATGGCAATAATATGATAAGAAATATTCATATGAAATTAATTACAGTTGTTATTACATACATTATCATATAATTTTTCTATATTCCATATATATATGTTCATGAATAATTACTTAAGTTATAGTATCTTGACATAATTCCACGATCAATTAATTCAGATAATAATATTTATTATTTTATATTATTTCACTTTAGAATCGTTGAAATTGATTGTAAACGTTGAAATAAATTTAAAGCATCACTATATTTTTCTGCATCGCATTCTATATGGTCAATCAACTATATGGAAAAATTCCTTGGATTTGGTTCTATCATTTCAGATCCGCCCCAAATTTATGACGTATTCGTAAATGAATACGTGTATGATCTCTGTGATCGAAAACAATTCAACTTTGTTATGCGTCCCCTAACTTTATTATCTCACAATGGAGCGCCAATTTAATGCTATTTCCATTCCAGAAATGTATCATATTAATTTGTTGCACAGCTTGTTAATTGGTTCGGCAAATGAGGGAACAATTAACTCTTAGTAAATGGAACTTAATTTTGATTTTAATTACGTGTTTAAAGGATTTTTCACTCTAATGATCAAAATAATCCTGAAAATTATCACACACACACAAATGTTGCATATTTCCACTGATTCGAATTATATTTTATGTAATTGTTCTCTCTTGAAAGCACATCAATCTCATATCAGCGAGAATGAATTTCGAAATGAGTGTACGAATTAACTTTACCTGTTAAAAGGTAATTAAACAAAGCTGGTTATATTTACCGTGGAAGGCCTTTTTCTTTGTTAAGTAAGCAATGAGGAAGGTATGAAAGTTTTACAGAAAAGGTATCTACGACAATGCAGTTATACCAAAACAATTTTCGCGTCAAGATGGGTTTTGTTAACCTTTACCAGCCATCGTTTAATTTCTTTGTCCATAACCAAATATAGCAAATATCAACCGCCGGAGAAACAAACAAGTGAAGCTTAACATTGCTCGCGATCTAAATTATTTCGTCGATGACATCTGGATTTAATTAGTCTACTCCATTCATCAGTAACCGTATGAATATGTTATCGGCTTTTCAAAAATTGAAATCATGTAGCGCTAAATACTTTCCCCATACTATAACCTTTGTTTATGGGTTTTGGTGTATCTATAACCTAAATATTTTAACTGGCTGTGACTTTGTTCCTGTTAGGTTCACTCTTGCAAGAAAGGTCATTAGGTGCGGTCCAAACGAAAGATAATCTATTGTGAATGTTGGTTACTCGTTGTAAATAATGTTTAGATGAGCAATGGGGGACCTCGACTAATTATCCCATGGGAAATGATTTTTCAGAATAGTACTACTAATTATGGCTCGGTCATCATTTCACCGTGTTCTTGTTCAGAGAACAGGACAGTAAACATTAGATTAGACTGGAAAAAACATACGATCTGCGCAAAATTTATACTTTATTTGAAGCGATCAGAATGAATTAGGATAGCTGATGGGTAACAAAAATTGGCTAATTTAGAAATGGGAGCATGACTGGATTGGTCTTAATTTCCAGCACTTTTTAATATATGGAGAGAAAATGGTGAAAATAAAATTGTGAAAGAATGATGAACGAGTGACAGTAAGAGGGGTAGCAGCAATGTTTGGATTTCTCAACTTGGGTAAAGCTCTTTCTAGGGGTTGGAAGGTGCAGAAATGAGGTTAGAAGAGCAGTAGCTAAGAAAGCTTCAATGAAGCGAACGGAACTGATGGAGAAGAGGCTTGATAAGGGAATCAAATCAGTTGAAGATTGGTTAAATTGGTTCAAAGGGTTACATTAGTCACAAAAAAATAAAGGAGAGTGCGTTTGATGATGACTTTTTTGCTCATGAACCTACTTTACGGCAGGTAGGAACTTTAAAAGGATTATAGATTCAAGTACGAGCTGAAAACCAATATTCCTTAAACATTTAATTATAGATCTTACAGATATGTACAGAAAACTTCGGAAAAGAGCTGACTAGTTTGTTATTTTTTATCAAGATTTTCCTGTCTACATTATTATTTGACTAGAATACTAATCATTGTACGTCTTTTATCGATGGAAATTGATTCTGAGCGGTCGTGTTATAATAGTCTTTTAATCAAGAGATAGATCAAAGTGTTTCGTTTTTTTTAAGAGGCAGGGGTTACTCAGAAACTCCATTGGATTTATCAGAAAAACTTCTTTATGTAACTTCATGATGCATGTAATTATTACACTGGTATAAATTCTTCAAGCAGTCACTCATTTATTAGTAGAATTCATGATTTATTATCTTCCTCAAAATTTATGTAAATTTTCTCGTGAAACTATCGAGGAAAGTTTTAAGCCTCGTTAATTCCTTTTGTTGCTTTTTATCAAAGCTAAATGCATGCCTTTATGAATTGATGCAGTGCAGTAGTAATCCATAAATGCAGAAAATCACGTTCGCTGTAAATATCAATTATAACTGAACGGGTCCTGAAGACTGTGTCCGTAGACTGTACCGCAACTTGCATTTCAAAGATTTTAATTATGATTTCTTTTGGATTCTTACTAAATGGAAATTTTCACATTATGATCTTACGTAATAGAGATCTTCGATAGCATACGTATCATATCGAAACGTCAAAGAATGTTCTGATGCGTTGCCATTCGCCATTGGAGACTCGCAGGGTACATCTCTAAATCCAAGGGCAGTTTTTCGGCACAGTTTCCCGAGGTATTGATAAGAAGAACATGAGTTTGTGTTTTAAAAAGCATAAGTAAATGGAGTCTTCATTTTGATGACAGAGAGCTTGAGAAGTATTTTTTTTTCATAAAATTGACGCTCCCATTTTCTCAGATAATTTTTTATTTCTGAGATTCATTCTCTTTAAATTTCCAAACGAAACTTATATTCATAGAAATCGCTAATTTTTAAGTACCAATTGTAAATTTCTATGATTGAAGTTCAGAAAATGATTCCGTCGACGAAGTACAAACTATCAGCAGGCGTCTATCACAGCCTATGCGAATGCATTCCAACAGAGAGGTGCTGCATTACCGTTGTATCGATTCAGGCATCAATTTCACTCTCCGGTTGGAATTGAAGAGAGTAGCACTCCGAATTCCAAAAGATGTTTGGTAGCGTATTGAATAGAAGTGGATCCTCAAGCTCAGCGATGCTCTCTTGGAGTGAGACTCGCTTACTTTATTTTCTCCCTCAAAATTTTACATTCTCGTCTTTCGTTATACACTTCTTATTCTTCTGTTATCAGTTTAGCTCTTCCGCTTTAAAAATTAAATTGAAAATGGCTTTTCACTGACTTCATGACGACGTGAGGACTGTTTCGTGTCATTTTTGCGATTCCCGAGGAGGAGAGAACAGGACAGAATCTTGTTCTACAAAACTCGATTCTGTCTTGATATAGAATTATTTTATGCAAATGATAAATTATGTGAGTAACTTCCTCTCGTCGATTGGACTTCATGGTTTTATTTCACAATTCTTTCCCAAACCTACTGTGCATTCTTTGTCACATTTTCGTTTCATCCACGAATTACTTACAATTTTCTTTCCGTTTGCCGTTGAATTCTTCTGTGACTGTATCTTGAAGATTGAAATGTTTTTCATTTGTCTTTTGGTAAAGGATAGTGGAAAATGTACCCCTTATTTAACTTTTTTCTTAGTCTTGCTAATGGCTGCGACAATAGGTGATTTAAGTATGATGTTTAACCACATCGATCGTTATCACTCATGAAATTCTTTGAAATGTGATATTAATAGGATCATTGTGCTGCTCTTTCCCGGGCTTTAATATTCTGGTTTAATGAGAAAAGCAAGTGCAAACTACCTCACTCTTTCTCTCGGCTGACAAAGCTCCTACCTACCCATAGCTTTTGGAGGTGTATTGTGGTGGGTTTGAGTATCCAACCAGTCTTCGGGATTATTACTTTTCAGAGAGCCGGATAAGATCTAGGAATTAAAATTTCCAGGAAACGTAGTTTTTATTATTTATTTATATAATAATTCATATAATCATAAAAAATAGAAGAGGGAACATAAGTGTGTAGCTTCCACGGGTTTATTTTCGACTTTTCACCAGCAAACAGCACGCTATCCACCGAAAATAAACCTGTGGAAACTACAATTTGGTATGTTCTTTCTCCTTAATGCCTTTTCCTGAAAGCACGCCTTATTATACTGATTTATCATATTATTTTATATTACAAGTGATTTACTCGATTTAAAGGTTGTATCCTCTTTTTGCATACAAAAAAAATAGCTAGCATTCATCAATCGTGTTCATACAACTTATTTAGGTATTCTTTAATTCCATTTTGTTTGTTGGTATCTTAATAAAATTCATATATGGTTGGTAACTTAACAAAATTTAGATATAGTTCATGTACCTGGGAAAATCCACACTTCTCTTTGATATAAGCATGTGATTACAGTGATGGTGCATCGAACCTCTCTGACTTCGCTCTCAATCTTCCTCCCTTTCCACTCCCTTTCTCCTCTCAAACCATTACTTCTCATAACCCCTCCATTTTCTTTACATGCTAAGTGGTTGACTGCAAGAGGACACATTTTCATTCGATTGACGGGAAGAATGAAATCTCGCTGCAAATGGCTTTCCACCAGCATTCGGATTGAATCGGCGTGAGGGAAATTGAAAGATGAAGTGCTTGGTCCGATGGCAAGAGTGCACACTCTGTTTGAGTGATCGCGATTCATCCGCTTTCTTCTCACTTCTCTCGATCAAACGAAACCCGAATCGACGGGCGCCGCTCTTCACAGCACGAGTTTCAATCACCACGCTGCTGCCACTCTGTTAGCCTACGCATTACTGATTAAACAGAATTCCCTATCGTAATTTTTTCTCGAATCGTCTCGCATTCATAGGCATCTGGGGAAGGTGGATTGCCTCGCTTTCAAAGCTTCTGGCTGGTTTTGTTCAGGGATGTGATTTATGAGGAAGTAATTGAAGAACACGAGGTACTGCACTTTGATCGAAACGGGAAATGCTTATCGTAAAACAGTGAAGTCATTGAATAGCCGAAACTTTGGAAAAGCATGGAAAATTATTTATAAACTATTTAGTGAGTATATATTCTATGGATTTTTGGATAATTCCGCCGATTTAAGCCATTTTTCTATATTTTAATCTTTAATTTATTGTAAACTATAATGAATTTAGTTCTGCCCTGAATTTGTGGAATTCCACCAACAAACTGATGAGTAAACGGTATCAATGGAAAACTCTCGGGGGAAAATGTTCTTCGTGCTTTTCAAAATACTTCTGTTTGCTACGAACTGTTTCTACCTTAATGACCATCATCAGGCCTGTAATGTGATGACTGTTGAGGTCAAGTAAGGTGAGGTTTAGATGATAAAAATTTTGTGGAAAATAAGAAGAACTTTTTCCACAGAAATTTTCCATTGGTGCTGATAAATTCTCCAATTTTGTTATATTTAAGAATTAATTTTTATTGAAGTTCATTATATTTATAAATATAAATACCTGTGATCTCATTTTCTTGCTCAAGTGGAATTAGTAAGCTATTTGCGGCGATTCTTACCTCATTTTCTGAAATGCTCTACTTTTGCGGAATTCAGACCTCAAGAGAGTTATCTTAGATGAAGAAGGATAGACGCTGCTGGAGGATGAAAAAAGCGTTCTAGTCATCCGATGTTTTGATAGTCTTTTGGTCTGGGAGGAAAAGAACCCCTAAGAATGGCGATATACCACGGGCAACGAAACTGATCCTTTCTTCTCTACAGAAACGCCCCCTTTCCGTTCTAACCTCAGCCCATTTCTCATTTTTCCTCCCTTTTTACATTGGAAGTATACAGGATATGAGTCCCTCTATGCGCCGCATTACAAAACACTCTCGTCACGTGCAGACGGTAAATCACGTGCGAGGGCGAGAAGTAATTTCAGCGACGAATTTATTTTTCATCTTAAGGGAAGGAACGCTCAACTTTTATACAGACTGTTCTTTTCACTGCTTTGGTCATTACGGAGAGACTCTTGAGAAATGCTTCTGCTCTCGGACATACGACCTTTACAACTCATATCTTCTTTAAATGTCTCTTCTTCCATTCATACTCATTTCTTCTCACATCGTTTCCGTCAAACCAATAACTCACAATATTATCAATATTCATCTTAAAACTTCCTTGGTATAACCTTTTCCGTTGTTTATTATCATCAACAACTTCACAATTGTTCTTATTTCCATCTTCCGTTTCATTTTGCTCGCCATTTATGAGGATTTTATTTATAATTTTTGTAGATCAAAGTGTAGGAATTCCAATTTTTCTTCCTACCGAATGAAATGTGCAACTGCACTTAAATGCAGGCCGAAGCTGAAGACTTAATGTTCCGCGATCAAAATTCATTCCTCATAGTCTATTCGTGGGAAACCTTTCTATATCGGAAGGTCACATTAACCAATCGGCTGCATAAGAAAGGCCACATGACATTCTTGAATCTTGTGCCGCCTACATTCAAATAGTTTGGCATCGAAGTTGTATACGAGTAATATCAATCACTGTGTGAATTCAAAAAGAACATTTTCCATTTCGCGGCATTAAAAAGACCGGGATAAACTATATAACCATGTGTATTTGATTCAGAAAGTGACTAAAAGGCCACAATGAACGACCATACAGGCCACATTTGGCCTGTAGATCGCAAGTTCCCCATCGCTGTCATAGGTTTATATTTTATAGGAAATGAGATAAATTATTCTGAATTTATCGTAAAAATCCCATTTTACGCTCGCTGAACGAGCTGCATTTTTTTTTACCTTACGCGCTGAAGCTCTTGGATTTGTGAATTGATTGAATTTATAGAATTGATTTATTTTTTCACTGCCTTTCTAAAAATTTGTAGCTGTGAGCGCTTGTTTGAAAGAAAAAAATCCGGATTAACGCAATTAGATTTCATATAGTAGTATTACTAAAAGATTTACATAGATTTCATGTAGTAGTTTTACTAAAAGTACTCCGATAGCTGTGATTATTTCGCAGTTATCGACTGCCGCCGGGAATCGACCCCGGGACCGGTTTTACTAAAAGCGAGCGCGCTATCCACTTGCTATCCTAGGACCCTTAGCTTTCATGTTTTTTAAAGTCATACCGTTGATATTCAAAATAACCTCTATCCTTTTCTATCGAAGATTACGTATCGGGGCTAAGTCCAGAGAATACGACGGATAAGAATTTAGTTTTATTTTAAACTCTCATAACTTTACCATAATGAAGAAGGGAGAACGTTCTCTGCCTTCTTCAAAGAGCGTTACTGTTCTGCGTTGACTTCTCCTTCCATTAAGGACTCGGTTGGTGGATCAGAGAATCGTCTTTAGTTGCGAATGGTTACCAGAAATTCTGTGCTTGAACATCGTCGTGGACTTCATCAAAACTTCTTTGGCCTCGATAAAGCGTCCAGACCGCTTTGCATCTCCCGCGTGGTTATATTCCGACTCGCTCGCGCAAAAAGTCTCCGCAGCTGTGTGCAGAATCTTCTCTTTCAATCTATTTTACTTCGCGCTGATTTATGTGCGCACAGACATGAACCAGTTCCCACTTTTATGACAGTATTTGCATGAGGCGTCTACTCAAAGTTAGCATTGCGTACTAATGATTTACGTTGGGTTTGTGGAGTAAAAGATATGAATATCTTGGCATGTGGAAGTGGGGTTTTAATGTCTTTAATCATAAGATTTAACTCACCAATCTTTAAAACACGTATTAAAACTGAATATTTTTGTAATAGTTATGCTAAAATTTATTCAGATGTTGCCTAACAAACTTGAAGAAGTTTTGTATTCATATGTTTCTCCAGCTTATGAATTTTCGTTAAAATGGAATGATTTTTTAAATTTTTTCTTTAACTATTAATGTAATCTATATCCTTGACCATATCTTCAGAATTATGCCGAACACTGCCATTTGGTTGGAACCTATCTATGGTGTTATATGTATAAATAAAATATTAATTAATTATCTTTCTTTTACTATTGCCCATAATGGAGGTAAAACATTTCAGCTTTAATCAAATCAACACCGTGGTTGCTAAAATACGTAAATATATTTCTGAATACGAGATCGTGGTGAGATGCTTTTGGAATAACACCTGTATGTCTTTTCTGTTAAAGTTCCATAATATTTGCCTTAACATTAAGAAAAGAGAGGAGATCAGTGGAGATGAAGGAAATAAATTCCCTTTGTCACGAGCATTATCGATACGGTTGATGAGGTTTTTATATATCGACCAGATTACGAAGTTTATGACATCACTCTAGGTTCTCCGTCATTTATCTGCTAAGAAAACACCCTATAGTCTCGTTGGGAAAACTAATGATCGCATATCTATTTGTGCTTATCTTTTAATTGCTACACCCTTCTAGATGTTTTGAATCAGTGTCAAAATTTATGACAAACTGAGCAGTATTGAATTTTAATGAGCGTTCTGTCGCATAGATACGAAATCTCTCTACAAATCCCAATTCAGTAGATCGAGAATAATCTCGAATAAATCGTATCGATTACTTCAGTACAGATGGTATTCTCTTGTTATTATTGGATCCTTTTTTTATTGATTTTCTGGTTGATATTTACTTGAGGACTTCAAAGAAAATTTTGTTTTTTTTTTCTGAATGTGTTTCCGTCTTAGGCAGGTTAAAGTGTTATTTAGTCGCTTGCGATGTGATAAGGTACTATTAATCAATTTTGGAAATTTTTTGTATGATAAATCTTTTAAGTTAGTGACTCTGGCTATCTCTTGACTAGAGATACTTCCTTTCATACATTTTTGCTATTTTTAATATGATTTTATTAACAAAGGGGCTTTTTTCCTCAAGTACGGCTCAACTCTCCAAATATATGACCGCATGATATGGATCTCGTTTTCATAGAAATACGTTCACCGTTAATGTTTATTATTATTGATTCATATTGAGTCTGCTACAATTTATATCCATCGCATATATTGCAAGAAGGCATCGCATATTCCTTTAATGGCTTCAATGTAAATTACGACTTTGATACTAGCGCATTAACTTTTCACTCAGGAGTCCGAAAGAGTTTTTTGTTGTTAATCTCTTCTCTTGGCTGCTATAAGGAAGTGATTTTCATAGAAGAGTACGAAGTCTCACTTTCGCCCATGGCATTAAAGTCGTTTATTTCAGTGCCTCTCGACCCTTCTCCCCGTTGCTCTTCTTCCCGTATAATTGCATCACGTGCGTGGTTCTCTGTTCGCTCACGCTTTTCGCAGTTCCACGCTTTGAATATTAATTGAATCGGAGTCGTAGCAGCGGCTCTGGAAGGACACGTTTGTAGAGCAGAAAAGGAGCGCAAATGCTTTCCTTAAAAGCGGCCTTCCAATTTTACAGCGAAAATTAAATAGTAACGCAGGTGCCGCCGCTTTCTTCAAAAGTTGTTATATACCACTTATCCATCGTAGAAACCCATTTGGTTGTCGAAATTGTCTTTAATTCTATTAAAAAACAATTTTATGAATTCTATTACTATCCATATGTGTAATATATGGAAGTTTTCTTTAGAGGATGGAGTTTTTCATTGCAGAATAAATCTGCGGATTTCTTGACGAACTTGCGATCGCTTGCTGGTATTAGTAAGGCCAGCATACTTTCACACACTGGCATAGTTGTCTTATGAAGGGGATATCCTTTTCATTTAGAGGAAATATTGTTGCTTTTAGGTCTAATATCTGAAACCGTAGCAATCAAAGAGCAAAGGGCAGTGTTTTAAGGAGGTGTCTGCTTCATTACCGAAGGTTCGTGTATATACCGAATACAAAAAATAAGTTCGCATGCTAATTACATAGCCTCTTGATCATGATTATGATAGATGTTGATCAGTAATTATGAATCCGAGTAACGCAATCATGCTACAGAGTTGACATACCCTAAGAGTAATCGAACAATAAAAATGAAGCACTTGTCCACGATTTTATTCATGCCTGTGTTGTTGGGTGTAGTCAGAAGTTAAACGTCATTAGGATATTAAGAATTGTATATAGCAGAAGTATCTGGTCAAAAGAAGTTTTAATGCACCCTTAATTTCTTATATATCGTAATTATCTTTGATATGGCGTTAGGGAATCCACTCGAATATCAATATTTTCTATCATATATAGAACTATCCATATTCATAAGAGCATGATATTTTTTTCGGAGAACCATAGACGTGGATCAACTCACATTTCTGTTTTAATTTCCTTTCCTGATTCCTTTGAGGCATCAATTTATTACATAATGTCTTAAATTCCCATGTTTTCCGTAGTTAGTTCTTTGAGTTAGTAATAAATAACTTTCATTTAGATAGCAACCGGATGAGAGCAATCAATAAAGTACCATTATTCTATCCTATGTTTGTAATTTTTATTACTTAAGTTTGTAATATTTTCAGAAGAAATCGAGGTATATAATTTGCAAGATTTTTTAAATTTAATCAAATAATTTGAAATCGTAATAACCTAGAATAGAATTTATGACAGTTTATTTATAAATTTAATGATAGCTTTTTTTTGGGCGTGGAAATCTTTGAATGTAAGATATCTCTTATACCTTTTTCGTGATGTTATTTTATCTTTATCATTTCACAATATATTTTGCTTATTATCTCAAAAACATTTTGTTGATAGTTAGGAATAAGGGTATGGATGATACTTGAGAAGGGTCTGCGTCTAGGGTTGGGTCAGATCCCTCCCTTTACATAACGTTATTGAAACATACGAAGTTAGTAGTGTGTGGAGCTTTTACACCTGCTCTTATTTCTTCTCGGCTTAGAATTTATGTACAGTAAAACTGCAGATGAGATTTAGCATGTTTTAGCTTCGTTCGAAGGTGTAATCTGTAAGAGTTTTCTGGGCTAGAAAGGCGTTGGGGGAATACGGATGTGAGAGGTAAGTGGTGCAAAAAGGAGACAGTCGATGGTGTTAAGGTGCGGATGGAAGGAAGAAATAGGAAAGGGATTTCTGAATGGGTTTATGGGCTCGGAACAGGGAAATCGAAAGGGAAATTGGTTTTCGGAAGAAGCGCAAGATTGGAGCGAAAATCGGAGGAAGGAAGTGGTTTCGCACGGAAGGCGGAGACTGAGCGATGACGGATTTTAGTAGAGAGCTCCTGATATTGCCGAGACAAGTGCAATGGAAATGAATTCCAAAGTAAGGCAAAGTAGCCTTGCTCATATAAATAATGAAGGAAATTATGAAGAAGAACAATTTTCACTTTTTCCACAGTATTTTATTAAAAACAATTTATGGAAACAAAGCACGACTAGTTTCAGAGATTGATCTCCATCATCAAGTGACCTAGCAAAAACGTAAAGCATAATATATACAAGTAAGACTGGCGGGAAAATAAGAAAATAGGGAAAGTGGGGCGTGGAGGAAAGGACAGAGAGGTGAGTCAGGTGGACGGAATTGTTATTTATACAAATTATTGTTTTTAATAAAATACTGTGGAAGAAGTACAAGTTGTTCTTCTTCGTAATGACATCTTTCCACAAGACATCGCCAGAGACTGAATTTTAATGAAGGAAATATTAAATAACGTTTTATACGATGCCAATCATTTATTAAATTCAAACAGTTCTAAGAAGAAATAACAGTTCCCATCAGCGGTTTAAGTTCGGGCAAAATCGATTCAGGTAAAAGAAACTTCGTGGTAGAACCAGTATCGTCTGGACTTTTACTCTGTCCATATGAATTGGAAATATTCATACCATGGAGGTAAAATCATTTATATACAAACCACTATCGTCGAAGGACCAGTCTCGACGAAACTTGGGATTAAAGAAAATAATATACATATATGTCTCTTACGAAATAGACCTTGATGCCTTTAAAATGACTCGTTAATATAGCGATGTCTTTTATGCCAAAATACGCGATCAAATTTGAATGCTAAAAGAGAAAGCTCGGGATAAAGAATTTATTCACATAAAAATTCGAGGTCCCCAGTTACCCTAATGGAAATCGCGTTCGATTTCGTTGAAAGCAGTCCTGGGTTCGATTCCGCTCGGCGCGGTCCCATATTTGTGAAATGACCTGTTGTCGAATCACTTTTAACAAAATTACCTTAAAATTCTTATTCCATTCTATAGGACAATAGAGATTTGATAATTTCTCATCACTCCTGAGGAAAAAAATGATTCGGAGAGATTTTTGAAGCGGGAAAATTCTGATAAATCGTCATTAACGAATATTTTAATTAGCTGACATTGATGGTAGATAGAAAAATAAAAAGAACAAAGTTGCTACTATATAGAATCCTTTGTTGAAAGAAATTTGAGTTGATTTTCGTTGTGTGAAATAATTTTACTTTCATATTTTCTATGTAAATTTAACTTTTAATGTTTCCTAGCGTTTTTTTTAAATTTTGTTTTATGCAGTATATAAATTTAATTATTGGATGGCTGCTTTTAGGCAACTGTTCATTATCGTTACTAACATTTCTACTCCGGTGTGCTTTACGACTAAGTGAGTTTACTGTAGATTATGATTCACCTTGTTAATTTTTTCCTTAATTCGTTTAAAACATAACTCATTGTAATTGCAGATATTACCTCATTAAAAACTCTGAATAAAATGATATCCATTGAACAGTCGTTTCATGCTAAGGAATGGAATAAAATTTCAAGTAGTTCATTAATCAATAATTAGCAGAAATTTATGAACTTGTGCTATAACGATTATGTGATATTGTGCGTGCCAATTTATTGAAGTAATTTGACTAAATAAAGACTGAGAGACACTTTCCGTTTTGTGTAATGTAATGTATACACGAATGACTTCATGAATAATTGATTCCGTCATTTTAATTAGAAAGATTGAGTTTTGGAAACAGCTGATAGTATTCATTTTTATACAGAAAATTTTATTTGTATTATCTAAATGAAAATGGTAGCAATGAGGAGGAAAAATCTTTTCTACATCTTATGAGAAGGTATTCTGCCAAAAGTTGCTAAGAAAATTTAATCTGAGTTCCAATTTCCATTCTTCCAACGATTCCCAGCTGGCGTAAGAAAGTTTGTTGTCAAAAGTTTGGTGATGTGGACTTCCGAGCAAGGCGACATCAAACGGGAAATTATATGAGGGGCGATAATCCTAACCCTAGGATGAACACAGAGCACAGTCGTATGATCGCTTATTGAAAGTAGTAAGTATCTATTAGTGATGGAACGATTAATCTGAATCGGAAATATCAGAACTTTCTTGGGTATCGGAATCGGGAGCGGAATCGGAAAACTTTTAACGCAATTTCAGGTTTAAATAATGATATTATTTGGAATTTTTTATCTTCCTTATCTGAAACTAATTATAAATTTAAAAATACATATTGATTTGAACCATTATTTTAAAAGAATCAATAAATGTAGTGTAACTAAAAAAAATAATAAATTTTAAACGTTGTAGGATTCGAAATGTTCGAGAAGTATCAGATATTTTATCGAATTCGGGAAAATTTTGGTATCGTCTCATCACTACTCTTTACCATTCATATTATGAACTTTTTTTGCTTACAAATATATATTATAAATATTTTCATCTCGATTGTCTCTCATTTTTATCTAAAACATATCTTGAGTACTTATACTGGACATAAAGGTATCATTATCGTTTATGCAGTCTAACGTAGACACTAAGTGCTGTACCCAGGAACGTCAGAAGAAATTGATTTCGTTTAGAAATTATTTTGGCGTTAGAATTTTAAATAATATTTTTGTCACGAAGGAAGGTAAACTAGAGTGCATCTCTAATTTAAACATAGGAATGTAAACGTAATATAACGTATGTAACGGGGTAGAAAAATATTTAGTTATAATTTTATGGTAATATATACTACTCTCGCAAAAATTCTCAGCGCTCGGTGTATAATTTAACTTTCATATTAACGGTAAAATTGAAAGAGACTAAACTGTTTTCCTTCTTAATAAATAACAGCATATTTAGAATGGGCCGGGAAGCACTGAATTTTTCATTTTCCGCTAAGTTTCCATGAATTCGCAAGTAAGTTCTCCAAAGGCTCCTTACCTCGCTCCATTCTCTTGAGATTAAACAATTATAGAGATGGGAAGCACCAGAGAGATTGCCGGTAAGACCAGAGGGCGTGGTTTCTTGCGTTCGTTTCAATTCTTAATTGTATGCGCATCGTGTAATTCAAGAAAGTTTATGCTCGAGGATTTTAAACTCATCTCGTAATGAACTCACGAGTTTCGGGCTATTCATAAACCTTCCCCTTGCGAGAAATTGAATCTAGTTAACTTTGGTTAATTTCTACTTTCCACTTTTGGAAAAACCACCCGCTCCACTTTAAGTTATCTCATGGTCAGAGGTCAGAGGCGCTGAGAGCGATAAAGAAGGTCAAGGAGAGAAAAGGGTGTGCCCTAAAGGGATCTCCATGGCCCTCCGGCGAATATCACACCCTCCCGATATCCTTCCCCTTTCCATTCGTAGGGACACCACCACTTTGCCTACTTTTGTGTTGCCTTGGAAACCAATTGGGTGTCGTTTACCGCTTCGCTTAATTACCTCTTCTACTCCTCGGGTCGAGAATAACCACGTCCCCTTTTCCTCATGTACCCTTCTTTCGCTCTCTCCTTGCAGCTTTTGCGGACGGATTATCGCCTCATGTCATATAATGGAGCATTCGGAAAGGGTTCCGGACTAAGAAGGAATCCCGAGAATCATTCCATAATTTCCTCCGCGAACAATGACTAAAATCGCTCGAATCCGTATTTCCTTTTTTTGAGGTTATATTTTCCCGTGAAAGAATCTTATCTCTTTAAAGTTCAGTGAACGTTTATGGAATAATCCAGGGAGAAAATGGCCTTTTAATTTTCACAGAGTATGTATTTATTTCGTCTAAGGCTTGGACATCTTCAGGTGCCTATCTGAAGGTGTCGAAACATTACACGGAAATACGAGGTTGTTTCCTTCCTGGGTATGGCACCTCTCCACATCATTTGGTTGATGGCTTTATATTTAATTGTACACCATTGGTATTCACTTTAGAGGGAATAAATTTCTCTTCCTCATCTTTTTGTGATATCAGGAGGTACCTTACAGAAAGCACAGTTTTGTGCGCAATTGGAAGGTCAATTAGGTTATTCGAGCAAGGGCTAATCAATTTGAAAACTCCACCAATTGTTTGGTTCTAGTTTCAAATGGAGATCTGGAAAAAATTTGCAAGATATACCTTTATGATAAAAAAAATACATTCTCCCCCAGTGTTTATGAAATTTTCTGTTAATCTAAATATCTACAAAGAAGCCAATAAAGATACTTGATAGATTGGAATACATTTGCCTTCCCTTTATGGTAGTCATTAATACAGAAACACATGCTGAAAAACTTATTTGAATCTCGAAATTTAAATAGAAATTTTATATCTCTGGATAGGAGATGATTATCTCTAAGCACTTGCGTTTTTGTCTGAAGATAGTTGTTTCATATTATTAATGAGACGATTGCTAAACAGATCAAAAATGATCCACCGAAATTGATTAGACTTTGCTGGCAGAGAGGTTGTACATGTGAAAGCATTGTTTTAAAATAAGTGACTGCTAGTTAATCAAGCCGCAAGTAGCCGTAGGTGGTTAAAATCTTAGTTTCAGTATTCTTACAGGCTTTTCAATCCAAATACGACCTTTTGCTAATAAAATTTAAATGTTTGCGAATAAAATGCAATTTCAGCCTAAATTTCATTATTTTAAAAATTAAATTGAGATTACAGTATCGCGTTAGTTATATTGTGTTTTTAAAAACAGTTTTGTCACAATGAATGTCGTTTGATGATATTTTTGTTGAATATTGAAACCCTAAATATTTTGGACACCAAGAATTTCCTAAATTTTAATAACCTCTAAAATCGAGAACAGAATTCGCATTTCGCGATGATTTTCCAAACCAATCTTTGAATATAATTTTAGTGTAAATTCAGCGGCAGAGACTGTAATAGTTAGTGTTCATCAACTGCAAAACCGTAGGAAGTGTGGGAGCGTAGACTTTGGCAGGGACGCTTCTGCAAAATGTCGGTGCATAATCTAGTTAGAATTCCTAAGTAGAGGTCATGAGAGTGGTGCATCTCATGCCTTAGGGCGTTAAGCAGTGTCACCACGGCCCTCACAAAAAGCGTCATTTTCGCTAACTTTCTGTTATGCTGTGAGCTTTATGAAGTATTCACAATGTAATTAATTCAAAACTTATCCAACTAAACCTTATAAACTAACCATATTCAGAGGATACTTTTTCACTCCTAGTAATATAACTTTGAACCGTTATTAAATTTTTTGAGAGTTACATTTTGAGTAATTTCTTTCTGTTATATTCGGTCGAAATCGCTTTGGGGGCTCAAAATATTTTCTCGATTAACCAATTAATTTTCCCAAGGATTTCGGAAAGATAAAGAGCAAAATATTATCGAGGAAAGGCAAAAAGAAGTTCTTGCTTGTAATTTCACTCCCAAGCCACATTTGTATCAGCTTCCTTTCCTATAAATTCAATATCACTCAAATATTTTCTTATTTTTGGTGATATTTATTATTTTCTCATGGTGTATTCCTGCAGCTTCCTCTTTTTTGATTTGATTTTATCATTTTTGTAATTTCGTTTGAATGTTTTATCTTATGTTTTTGTCATATTTATTATTTCCTCATTGTTTACTATTACAAATTTTCATTTTTCTGAATTTATTTTATTATTGTTTTATGTAATTTCTTTATAGTACTGCTTTTGTAATTTCCAAGTCATACTCAGTTTTCTTTTATATCTTTTAGATTGTAGTATCAGTAGGTTTGCGCAGGTTTTTCACGCCCCCCTGCTTTGCGGGTGTTTTCCTGCAGTGGATCTTTTTCCTAAGATACCACCTTAGGTTTTTTTACATCCACTCCTTGTAAAGTTTCTTTCTCCTCTATTTCTATCCACAAAACTTTTTATGTATATAATATCATTGAGGAAAGGTTAGATGGAAGAAGAGAGTTTTCAGTCTCAATCTTGCCTTAATAAAAACCCTATATCCTTATTTTTGTCAAAACTCAGGGAGGAGAGCAACTCTTGAGTATTCGGTAACAAAAAATGTTAAAAAGTTAGAAGAAATAACAGGACTTCCAAATATTATAAGGATCGTTCCGTTTTTTCGGTATCATTCTTTATGTAAGAATGAATATCGAGAAACAGGTTTGATGATGTTTAAGATAGGAAAATTTCTCATCTATAAAAAATTTACAGCTGAAAATACTACATTGTATTTTCAGGTGTACAACAGTTTTCCTGACTTTTTTGGGGATTATTCGCTGTGTAGTTTGAATCCTATTTTGAGAATTTTCTTGTGATTTTATAGTTAGTTGTAAACAGAAGTAATTCTAGAATCATAAAAAATTGGCGATTTTATATATTTTGCTAATATAATTTTTGAAATCGATATTGTTTACATTTTTAATGAAGCGTTTGATTACCATCCATAGCAAAATACGCCGATGACGAGTTACATAAGAACGCGTTTGATTTAAAGAAAAATGCGATTCAAAATTAACTTTGATTTCGAATCAATAAGTTGTCAAAAATACATTGTTTCCAAAATTGTTACCTTAGATATAGACTTCAGTTAAACTACTTGTGATAACTTTTGATAGAAACTGTTATAAATATTAAGTCAAATAAAAGTTCCTTATTTTTTTAGGAAATAGAGAATTCCATAAGTTTTAAATCCATAACAGCAATCTAGATTTCATAAAATACTCTAAAAGAGCAGTAAACATCATACTCACTTAAATCTTGATTATAAATGTCAATCAATATTAAATGCTGGTTGGAGTACTGAACCTTCCCTCTTGTATTTAATGTCCAAGATTTTATTAAAGTTGTCTAACTTCGTTTTGCTCAAGGAAAAGACAGGCTCGTTTGCTTTTCTACGTGCCCGTGAAATGCGATTTGTCAGCTAATTCCAATTTCGCTCGCACGCAAATGAGTTTGGATGTGATATTCATCTTTGCTATTGCGTATCGTTCAATTAAAAGGCTAATGCTGATTGAGGTTGCTCATTTTCTCCATCTCAGATAGTTATTCCGAGAAGGAAATATTTGATCTCATCTGTTTTCGGTTGAAAAACAAATCCCTCTTCGTGATTCCTAAAAATTTACGACGGTTTCTTCGAAGAAGCGTCACGAATCCGACTAGGATAGCGTGCGCACGTTTCACGTAAATAATTGAAACGCAAATTTTGAAGTAACGGAAACTACTTGGGGATGTTGATTGTCGGCCAGTGTTAGTTAGCAAAAATCTTCTGCCATTCAGAAAGGGGAGGTCAAATGAAAGAGCAATAAAGTGAAAGTACCTATTATCTCTATTCTGAAAATAGAATAGCATTGAAACATTACTTTGGTATGTGGTTTTACTTTTAATGCAGGGTGATTCTAGGAATATACTCTAGCGATTTAAGCCAATTTAAGGCAACAGATACTTATTTACAATTAATTTTTTCAATGCTATATTGCCGTGGTGTGTAGTAATCGAAGAAAAACTTCACAATCTGAATTTAATTCCAGCTCCTCATCCTATCCTAGGCAAATAACCAGTTCATACTAAAAGGTCTCTAAGGGCGATCACGCGTTTTGCTATTTTTTACTGTTGACAAAAGTATCTGTAATCAATTTTAGTAACAAATTTTTATCCAAAAAGACAAAAAAATTTATCATGATATAGTTCGTTATTGCATATATAAAACTTTTTTGGTTTCGTAACTCATTTGAATATTTCGCATTCTTTAGTGTACTCATTCGTCTGAAATAGAATGATTAAAGAAATTTATGATGAAATCTTAAGATGGTGAGAAAATAATGATAGAAGCATTTTATGTGACAGTTTTAGAACTTAACGAATACATTTTCTCAATTAAAATTACCGAATTTTGAAATTATCCACGAAAACTAACAGATGATCTTAGTAAAATACAAGCACTTGCGACTGAATTTGGGGTTTTATCTTTATCTGGAACACTTATTATTATTTGAATGGATAGAGTTTGCTTTTAATCATTTTTTCTCTAATGCCATCCCTCAAACTGACAGGAATACAAAATTTATTTGTTTTCTTATAGCTTTTTCTTTCTTTCTCCCGTGCCAAGTTTACCTTGCTGTTTTAGCATGTTTTTATGCATGCTTTATTGTTGAAGTTTTTTCATTTCAGTGAGTTTCGGTATTTTTATTACCTCAATTATGAAAATACTTTTCTCTGAGTTTCCACTGCTAAATATGCAATCGTGGGAACTCAGGTTCCAACACTATTTTGTGATTTCAACGTCTACATTTTTCCGATTTAGCTCTTTTTTATCCTTTGCTTAAATTGTTGAAATAGATCTTCATTTCATGTTATGTATTGCATTAGAAAGTCATATATTCTTTTATGATAAAATTACAATCATTTTATCATAAGCACCTCTAACTTGGTACCCTCGCTTTTAGCTGCGAAAAATCAAAAAGTACTGCGAAAAAAATTAACTTCGAATCACGGTCACGTTAATGGTAATGCACTGTAACAACAGGGGTAGAAATTGGTGGCGCTGCAAATTGCAAAAGCAGTTGATTAGTTTCTTGTAAAAGAGGACCATTAAATGGAACAGAAAAATCCCTCTTCTCTGTACTCAGTTCCCTATTTGCCCTAATTTTCATTTTACAACGTAATAATATAATCATAGCGAACGAAGTTTTACCTCAAATGTGATGTAGATATATCTGAGTACTCATTCGAAATTTCAATACATATCCTACTAATGTTTTAAGATTAATTCTTGCTTGAGTTAAAGCTATCTTGATGTGATCCTTACTTCGACTTTAGTATGTTTTCAGAATTTACGACTATAAATCTTAAGTAATTCATTTAGTTATTCCGTAAAATCTTAGACGATCAAAGTAATTTCTAGACTGTTAAAATCCAAAATTATACTTGGTTTTGGTTTCTTTTATAAATTTATCGCAGTTTCGATTTTAAAACAATATTTTAATGCCAAAATAAGAATCTCAATTCAAACTCCCTTCTTGTAATACTTGCCTCGATTCCAGGGGATAATTATTTCTGATTTAAGCATCTAAAAGAAATAAATTCTGCAAGAGGTGTCAATTGAGCTATATTTTAAAAGTGATTTTCTTATCTCATGCTTGAGATTACTAAAATAGACCGCGAAATGAGCTTGAGACATTTCTAATGCGAAAAACGGACGATAAGTAAAGCAAACCCGAAGCTTTCAAGATAGAATCTTTCTCTTCATGGTTTTTAAACAGGAAAAGACTTCGAATAATATGAGAGAAATCACATGAAATATCATGTATATACATGGGTAGTCTGAAAAGTTTCCGACATTTCGCCATTTCTCGACTTGTTTTCTGAAAATTTTCTGAAGATTTCTGAAAAATCTGGGTTCGGAAACTTGTTCAGACCACCCTCATATATCTGGGGACGAAAGTCAAGGTATACTGTAACAGCAGATTTAAAATAATTAAAATTCAGAAATGGACAATGGGTTTCAACGACGCAACTATTTGCGAATTTCTTTCGATCGAGAATTTATATTTCAATGAATATTTTCAAATTCATCTTTTCCACAAGAACGGAATTTAGTTTTCACGAATCCAGCAGTATCTAAATATAATAACTACACGATGAGTATTTCAGCTGGCTTACATCCGTAAGCACTTAAATACAAGAAGAATGCATCCGGAAACAATTCACTAATGGACTTCTAGTGGGGGATAACGAGCGAATGCAGCAAAGGATGGCTTTTTTTTTTTAAATATTTTACCTTTCCGCAACGAACGTAAATCCGCTGCTGTAGTCTTGCAAATTATCACTCATCGCCGAACGGAAATTTTCCTTCTCATTTTGGGTAAATCGAAAGTGAAACGAATGATATGAGCTATGCACGGTGATTGCTTTGTCTTTTTAATGGATATTCAAATGAGAAAAGGGTTTTCTAATTTGGATAATCGAAGCTGGTCGCGAGGGGATTCGCTCGACAGCAAGAGAGAGAATACGTTGAAATGGGAATTCTGTTCTGTTTAATCGCTCGAAGTTTTAAAGGCGATAATTTATTGGCTACACGAAGAAATTGCTTCCGCGACACTGATTCCGTCGGAATTGAATCAGAGGTGTAAGTCAGCGGAGCACCATTCGACAAATTTTCGGTACGTCCCCTATCCATTTCTCCATCGGCGATTTACAGTCCTTACACCACCGCCTCTTTCCAATTCCCTGCATTTATATGAGTCGTAAAATTTTATGCGTAAAGACGCATGTGGCATGTAAAGTTCCCTCCATATCCATACATGTTGAAGTTGATAAAACGTTCCACATGAAGAGGAAAGTAAGGGAAGCATTGGATTAGGTTAAGCCTAGGTCTTAATTCTTGAATTCAGATTTAAATGCTTAAAAATCTAGTCTAGGGACAAATTAGTTTTGTATCAATTTGTTTTCCATTGAACATATACTTCTTGATTTACTGTGTTTACTTTTCTTTTAATCTATATCCTTTTATTTGTGGCCTCCTGTGTAAGGTTTGATTTGGCGTGGGTTATAAACACCTAATGCTCTTACACTTTGTTTAATTTTATAAGTATTCAATCGCATATAAATTCGCTGAATACTAAGAGAACTTGGGGCACAGGCTAAGCCCATAAAATATATCTTACAAATGTATCTGAAAAATTCTGAAAGATTGGGGAGATATTTATTGGCGTCTTAGTTGTTTTAAAATTTAACTATATATTGGTGAATATTTCATTTTAATTACGTTTATTCAACTGTAAACAATTTCATCCTTTGCGAATATTCAATTTTTTTCATATTTAGGTAGATTCGAGGTTTGGACAAATTCGAAAGCAATAATTACACTTGTAAATATTCTTATACTTTTTAGAGTATAAGCTAAAATATTGCTCAACGTCATAATAGTAGATGTATTTAGTCATGGTAAAATATCTAATTATTCTATTATTTTAGATGCATTACTTAGATTTATAAAAATTGCTTAGAGCAGGAGTGGGGAACCTTTTTTCATCCGAGGCCACATTTTGCAATCTATTTCATAAGAAAGGCATCACGTGAAACCATCAGGAAAATCGTATGTTGCGCGTTGACTGCATTCAAATATTTTAACATCGAAATCAGTCCTTGCTCATTGAATTTAAAGAGTACATTTTTATATTCCCTTTTCAACTGTATCGATTAGCTAGATTGGAAAACAAAATTATTTTAATTTATTCAGTCCTCAATGAAATAATGGAAGGTCACATTGAACACCCAATAAGGCCATATGTGACCTAAATGGTTAAGTTCCCCGTCAGCTTTAGATATTCATTCTTGAGATAGACAGTATCCTTTGACTATCCTTTCTCTTATTTATACATATTGATCGTTGGAAGTAATCCCTATTAGTCTATGTAATTAATAGGATAAACATTAAATTTAAGCATTTCAGTTAATAATTGTGTTAATTCAACCTATTTAGTCACTTTTCTCTTGGTATTACTTGATATAGTTCTTATAAATCAAAGAATAAATTTCGAGGTACTCATTTTTCGTAATGCAATCAAACGAGTGGCAACATTTACATACACACATCCACAAGACATCACTCTTCTTACAAAATTCGTTCGCTTCAGACAAATCCATAAATCTTCTTAAACTTTTCTGTTTATTTCTTACAATACGTATGAACCTCATTTTTAGTCTCTCATTCAACACATTCAACGAATATTTATCTCCTATTCGGACTCCTTCGGAGAGGGTGGGGATTGTTGGATACTTTTGCAAAGCAATCAATTTGCTCTAATAAGGGTACAACAAAGAGTTCAAATCGAAAATTAATATCTTAAAGTTCATAGTATAATTTTGCTTCTGTTGGATTTTACTCGAAAATCTAGCAACCAGCAGTTCATTGGAGATAATTAGGGCACTCAAATTAATGTTATTTAAGATAAGGATACAAGATATACTCCACTCCCCCCTTGGCAAGTTTCTTCCCTGGCATCCATCCACGCATCAACAAAGTTTGGCTCGATCAAGGTGTATAGAAAGATAAACAAATTTTTTTAAGTTTTAGAGTTGAGCCTTGTTTCCTGCTCTATATTTCCAGCATTATGAGAGATTTAACCCTGGTGAAAGATTTAGTCCTGAATCTCGTCAAGGATAAGTGGCATGTTTACTGCTGGGTTATCGATTATGTTCGCCCAAGTGGGCGATAGAAATGGTCTGTTTGTTTTACCCCTTCCCTCCGGAATGCTCTCCCCCAAAATCGCGTTAAATTCCTCGCCGGGACATGCGGTTCCTTGGTCGACAGCGGCGACTGATCGCTGCCCAATCGATGTTTGGACCTAGGGGCACTGCGAAACACAGCATCACTCCTACATTTACACTGGAACACGATCGGGATGAATTCTGCAGCTACATGCAGCGTTTGTAAAATAAATAAGCTCCTCTGTGGAGGAGTAGATCACAGATCGGATTGAATGTGGGGCACGTGAAGCACCTGCTCACTTGGGCCTCCGTGTTTGTTTTTCCTTTGCAGAGAGATTTGGGTGCAAGGAAAGCCAGAGATTTAGAAAATAAATCGAATAACAAGGGAGATAAATTTGGTCGTATTCCTTAACAGATTTTGGACTGAAAGAGTCATTGTACAGTAGAATGATTTAAAGTTTGAGAATTTGCTGTTATTATGTCAATTTTTTTATTGTTCAAGTCAAACTGTTCAGATTAAGAAATAGCGCATTAAATGAATGAAAAAGTCTGTAAGAATGCACGAACTTGTGCAATGGAAGTGAGGGTAGGAGCTAGGAGTCTACTCGCAGTATCCAAACAAGAAGAATGATAGCTGCAGAAAGAGATCCATGTTGTTAATATGAAGGAGCCTTATGATGAATATGAAGTCTAAGGGAGCGTTTAAGGTGGAAGAGAATGGTAATGCATCATTGAATAGAGAAACTGAAAAAGTGAGTCGTACATCTATCATTATAGAGTTACACGTTAATTTTGCATACTTACTTAAACATGAGCCTAGATCAATGAAAATACGTATAGGGATACTGATAACGTGTTCTCTTTATTTATTGATTGACTTTTTTCTAATTTTCATATAAAGAAACCTTAGTTTGTAATCGGCACAAGCAAAATTGAATCCTTGAAAATGAGGAGGCAAAAAAAGCAGTTTGACTGTCTTACTTCTATAAAATATTTTTTTTTAATAGGCAGAAAGACCACTAATAAATCAAGGTATTTGGTGACATAGGGCTGATATTTGGATTTCTAAGAGCTTCTAACACGTATAATAGATCGGTTTTCTCCGTTTAAAATTCAGATATATTATTGCTGATATCTCTATAGCTATGGTCCAAGTAATTTTCTGGAAATAAATGACTTATATAACCTTTCTGGCCAGTAAAAATGGTGTATGGTAATACATAGATTTCAGAGACTTTTTATCCTTAACAGGTTTTCTGTTTAAGAAATATTAGGATCTATTATTTTTAAAACGTTAAATATTTTAAAAATAGTTTAATAGTTACATTAGATTCCACTAGTTCGGCCTTAACTTTGTGATAGTTCTCCATTATGGAAAAGGGAAGAAAAACTTATACTATATCACAAAATATATTTATTAAGCAACCTAGGTTTCGACCCTTTGGGTCATCATCAGGCAAATGACCCAAAGGGTCGAAACCTAGGTTGCTTAATAAATATATTTTGTGATATAGTATAAGTTTTTCTTCCCTTTTCCATAGTTACATTAATTAAAAATTAATTAAATAAAGCATAATTTTCCATTGTATTACATATTTAGTTTATCTTTTCTCTAAAATGTTCGTTACAAGGTATATTTATGTGCCAGTTTCTTCGGCATAGAAATGGTGAATAAGTATCGTTATTTTAAAAATAATTCGGAAAATGACGAGTAATTTTTATAAGTTCAAAAGCACGTATAATTATGTTTACGCTGGAAAATTTGGAACTGTTATATTCAGTTTAAATATACGCGAAAGAAAATATTTTCCGCTGTATTACAGGCATAGTTTCCTCTATTTTTTCCACCTTAGAGGTGGAAAGAAAATTGCCGCGGGCGCTTAGCTTACGGTGCTGCGCCATTAATGTCAAGACAGAGTTTTAAGTCGCAATTTTTTCATTTAAATGACGAAATAAATCATGTAATTCCGCTATAAACTCCATAATATGCAAAATTATTAATGCATTTGTGAAAAATAAAGTTAAAGGCTTTCGAAATTTTTTGGGAATAGTGGTAGCTCGACAAATTAGTTGAATGGCACTCAAAGTATGAGTATTGTGCAGTCGCCCTAGATTCCAGCTTAGAGGAATCCCTTTTCATTGGGAAGATTATTGTGGTAAACCTTTTATGCTTTCGGATTATATCATTAGCTTCAGCTACGGATGAAAAAATTTCTTACTCCGTCAGATTTTATAGTGTGATTGTAAAGGAAATTAGAAGGATTAACGTGTAAAATCATTTCAATTAACATAGTAATACAACAAGTATATAAGAGAGATTAACTTTTTCTATGCATATATTTTACAGAGGGATTGTAGAAGTAAATCGAGACGTTTATGGAGTAAAAATCATAGTATTTCAACTTCAAATAGAAATGCAATTACCAATTATGAAAGATTATTTATTGAAAATGAAATATCATCTTAGTAAATCAAACGTAATGTGGGCGTGAGGATCTTACATGATTTCATAAGCTATGATTCCGTTTTTGGAATTCGCATTGTTTTTGTTTGGCCATTTTTGACCGACATAAGTCACCAATTAAGAAAAAATGAAATAAAGATTGGTATCTATTCATAATGGTCATTACTTTATCGTATGCACGCCGAACGAGTTCATTCTCGCAGAATATCCGGTATCAAATACTTGTATCAATAAGGCATTCGAGTCATCCCTGACATTTAATCAGCGCGTAATGGGTATATCATTGGAGAATTACGCTCGCAAGAGAGTCGTTAGTCAAGAGCAAACAGAGGCTGTCGACGAAATCAAGTGCGTTTTGATGCATCACCGTGGGCAAATATCGTATCCGGTGACAAAATTAATTTGACAAATCGAGCGATTTGCGCTCGGAAAAGGCCCTTTTGAGTATAAAGAGTTGTAAAATGGACGGCGGCCATTAGGCAAACCGTCCCTTTCCTATCGAATCAGTGGTTCCACTTGACGTCGGTGAAGAAGTGTCGACCATTAACACACGCCAATAAAGAAAGCGGGCAAAGGGCACAGCTGCAAGGCAAAGCGAAGGGGATGAAAAAGGCGGTGTCACGTGGCATACAATAGCCCTTCGCGTCAGCCCTTTGGCGGTCGGAAAAAAAGCTTTCAGAGGGACGTAATGGAGGTCTCCTCTTTCTATCTTCGGCCGCAAATTCAATTCTCCTCTTCATTTCCCCTTTCGCCTGCGAAGGAGGGAAGATGAGCGGAAAAAGAAGAGTTCGTGAAAGCAGGTCGCCAACCCCAACGGGGTGACAAAGAGGCGGGTCACGAAAAGCCCTCATTCGCCCCGAGACATTTTTCCTACTTCGCTTTCTTAACCGATTCTGATGCTTCATCCCAATCTAATCCCAGACCGCGTTTTGATTCTTATTTGTTCCTCGGCTGAAGATGTAATTGCGAAGAAGTCAATCTTGACGGATTACTTCTAATAGGCATCCCGAAGTAGGTCGCGTTTTATCCGTGAGGGTTGTTTTCCAAGTCTTTCCGTAGAAGGTAGTTAAATCAAAAGTGTCGGCTATAGAGAAATTAAATGGAAGAATTTTGGTCTTCCACAAACTATATACTTAAAACTACAGCCATGAAATCGAGAATCGCTCACAGAAAGATGACAAGTGTGGTTATGCCTTTTATTGTCGATTTTTCATCAACTCTCGTCAGTTGTTTGGACCTCTCTTATAACTGACCTCTTTGTCATCTTATATCATTATTTATTCAAAAGAAATCAAAATTAGAGGAAAGATTTAGGACAAATAAAAAATGAACTAGTACGCAAATATCGTAATGATAAATAGTAATAAATTTTATCATTACAATTAACGGATTCAAATGGTGGAAACTAACAAGGGGAATCAAAAAAAAAGATGTTCTATAGAGGATTTGGAAGAATTAATCGCCTCAAGTCTAAAGTTTGTTAGACAGAAAGAATCAAAAGAAACGGTGGTGATACATAGCTCAGCTACGCGCAAAATTTCCTACTTTAAAGAGTAACTGGATAGAATACCAGGCGTAAAACAACTATTTCTTAAATAATGCCGAAACATACCTCATCGAGTCAATTTTTTTAAAAGCTAGTTGTACATGTTTCAGTTGATGACAAAATGTAGGTAAAAATTGTGTTCAATCTTTCTTATCAATTTTTGCAATCTTTTGCAGTAGTAATACTTTAAATTTTCTTATTAGTAGTATTGATAAAAATGTTACGATAGCTGAGGTCATTTCGTATATTGTCTCCCACCGCTTTCGTCAAAGTAGAACATGCTGCTCGCATAATTTTCCAGGACCTTCTGAATTTTCTGATTAATATTTTGCGTAAAGAAGATTTACCTGCATTAAAAGCGAGTTCTGCTTGAATTTCTCGTAGAATGCCTTCTAAATAATCTAGCGTCATTTAAGTTGGATGATAAAACGTGTCTGCAAAAAGTTGAAGTTTGAAAAATTTGAGGTTGCAAAATTTTTAGCCCCTGTGGAACTTCAGTTCTCCAATTTTGTCGAACTATAGGATTTTGACCTTCCTACTTCTAGGTGTAGACAATATTTCTCTGAATAATGCATCAAAACTTCCGCTTTGTACGGATTCTCGCATCGGCAGCTTTTGAAGTTCATCGAACTTGATAGAATGTTAGACTATGTCGAGTTACGTAGGATAAGGGAGAATTAAAGTGACCCTAGCGTAAAAGGAAACATCCACCGATATATTGATTCGTGGGTAAACGGCGTGTACCTTCTTTTTAAATCAAACGTTTACTTTCCCTAAAAGTTGGTTGTGGCATCTCTCGACGAGGTGTCATGTTCCGCTACCCAAACGGGTCCTTGGCTTTTCGAAAACGAGCCTCTCACTGCAGATAACGCTTACTCGGTCCAAATAACTCGACTAGAGCAGTCACTGTGAATCGGGGACTACAGCCTTCAATTGTTCGAAAAGCGTTTAGCGTCCGAATCCGTTCTAACGTTAGCCAGCGTCCTTGTCTCTTAGCGTCCTTTGCATTCTCCTCTTTATTTTGCCCACTCTTGACGCCGCACAAAAGCCCTTTCTGCTCATCCCCATTCACTCACCGATCAGGAAGTATCACCGATCGAAAGCAGGATGCATTATAAACATGTTATCGCATGTGTTATGAGACATGGAATTTGATTTAATACAATGGATGATGAGCTTTGGATAGAGTTCGCGTTACCAATAAATAAACGAAAAGGAATTAAAAGCGCGATATTTTATATTTCCATCGTATTTTTATTCGCAAATTGACGCTGTAACCGAACCCGATGAGGATGATAATTACGTCGGAAATTTACATCAGTACTTTTTTAAGTTTCGAAATATCAGTAATTTTTTTACCTAAAACAAATGAATGGAAGTGTAATTGCGATAGAAACCAAGAAGCAACAAACTAACGATAATTGGAGTTGAAATATGCTTTAGGCATAATTTATCTTTTTTTTCCTCCAGGTTATTTACATTTTTGGAATTAAATCTGTTTGGTTTCCGGGACAACTTCACCGCATTTCATAGTTAAATTTGATCAATTTTTATCTGTGAATATTCATGAAATCTGTCTCTCTGCAAGAAGCAAAATTACACGTTAAGCAATTCTACTTTACGGGAAATGTTGCACACACTTAATACTCCATGCATTAGCGTATTTTTCCTCTCTTAATAATCAAACTCCTCTCCAGCTGTCTCTCTGCCTTCAGATGTCCGTCTAATTGCCGCTATTCTCCTCTTTAAGCAGAAATTACCTCTCCAGAATGTGCCAATTGGGTGATCATCGCCTCTGCCAAAAGCTGCTCTTCATTTCACATTATCTCCTCCTTCCTTCTGACCTCCCTCAAACAGAGACCGTTTCAAATCTTCTGCGCCCATTCTCTTGAGCTCCGAATGGTCCTCACACTACCCGAGGCTGAGCTCATTTGCAGGCTGAATTTTTCATAGTCGGAGTGGTACCATTAAGGACTGAGTTTTAACGAAGAGTCAGCATCTGACACCCGCGCCTCACGTCAGAAAGAATGATATCGCCTTGAAGGAATGTGATTTTTTTTCTTTCAAAATTCGTAGTTTGCCTTTTTCAAAATTATTTCCCGAATATGATTAATTAGAAGAAAAGGAAAAATGATAAAAAATCGTGATTACGACAAAAATCTATTAATTCATGATCATCTCTACTTTTTGGTTTTTATAATACGTACTCAGTATAAATAAAATATTTTCCATGATAATATGCCTGTCGGATTAGTTACAAAAGAACAACATTAGGAATGTTCTTTATATGACAAGACAAAAGATTTTATTTCACCCTGGTTAACGCAACTTTTAGATTGATGTAAGTTGTACATTATTTTATGGACTACGAAGTATTAAAAAATACAGCGAACATATGTCGAGAAAAACCCAAAACATCAATTCACTACTAATAAAGAATACATACTTTTAAGAGGCAATAAAATCTCCTATCTTCCTGGCCTGCTTACTTTCAATGTCGTCAGGTATGTTATATAATCTTGACTCTCTGCAGTGGTCGGATTTATTGGCGAGGATTTGAGGTAATTATTGGTTTGCTATAAATTGGGAAACTTTTAAGCTAAAAACCCGCCAATTTTAATTTTTTTCTTAAGACATTTGTCATTTTGGCGATTCTGAGTGAATAGCTCACTCATTTAACAATTTATAACATAATATTCTAAACACATTTCGTAAGCAAATTTCCTTAAGTACTGTTTGTAGTTCGTACCCTTTGGATAAATATGTCGACTAAGTAAAGTTCCTACATTTCCATAAAGGATATTATTCATTATTTTATGAACTAGGACATTTACTCATTTTATTTAAAGCAGTGAATAACTCTAGAGAGACAATTTGGTTAATTATTCTGCTGCTTACAATGTCTTCAAAAAGACAAGTTCCAACAGAACAGAAGATCGACTTTTAAAAGAAATCAAGCGAAAGATACGAATTAAGGTTATATTGGCAGTCGTTGAAAAGAGATGAGATTTAATCGGATTGGGTCCCTTCATTTCCTTAAGTCACCGAAGATATCCCAATCATGGAAGACCTGGAAATCTACAAAGTTTTAACCTTCCCACTGTCACGCATTCTCATGCATGTATATTATCTTAAGAAGCAGATATTTTAGTAATGTAGCTGGAACCTACCGTGCCACTACTTTACATGATTGCGTAATTCAGGAGAACTGTTTCTTGCTCAGAATGATCAGTGATATTTTAGAAATAACTTAAACTTAGATTTTATGACTAGTGTTTTCCGTCAAGTTCTAGTTTTCAATATTTATTTCCGTAAAATACATTCGCTTTCGTAATTTTTTGTGATTAGATTTATAGCTTTTCTTTTTGGGGGAACTTTTCTTAAAAACGTTTAGGCAAAATTATATGAGAAAAATCTTAGAAACGAAGAGGAGAAATATAGAGGGCATCCAGTTGCCCGTTGAAAATCGATAGTTAGCGTGAGTGATGTATAGCTGAAGTTATCGATTCGGATTTGCATTTTTATCATCGGAAACTTTACGCTTTCCCTATTTAATGCTACGTTACATTGATATGATGCTTGTCTGAAGGTTGCCCAATAGAGTAAATAGAAAAAATAGCAAAAATTATGTTATTACTGTTATGTAAATATATATAGATATGTTAACCTATAGATAAAAATTATCCCCTCTTACCTGGTAAATTCCAGCTATCATATCAACATGCTATGTCTCAAAATATAAATTATGAATTTCTTTTACGTAATTAGTTTTTGTTAATTTTTGCTTTTAGCAATTCCATTTCCGTCACTATCCATCAACAGTCTTTACCTTTATCTTTTCCAATTATAGTAATATATGTATTTGGATACAGTTTTAATAACACATAATAGTTTTCAATCACCCCGATTAGTGATATTTAGTTAAATGATATATACCTATGCAAGAAACCAATTTTAAAGAAATATGATTCTCTTATTTCGTTTTTTTGGATAGATATACATTTTTAACTTTTCTAGGATGGAAATTCGGTTGATTCATTAGATTTCTATCAGATAGGAAGATGGAAAGGAAAAGTATTTAGTAGATTTGACGAATTTCGATTCCAATGCAAGACAACAAGGGTGCAAATGTCACTTCTGAAAAAAATACGGAAAATCCAAGGAAAAACCCTCGCGGCTGTAGCAAGTTTATAATTAACTAAGGTCAAAGACCCTTTGAGAGTCTTGACCTGCACTCACCTGAGAGATTTAAGGAACCTTACTATAGCCACGGTACGGAATTTACGCAATTCCATAATGGAAAGAACTGGGGATCCAGAATTCCTGTTTCTAACCTCTTTTGAGCCGTTCTATTGAAATATGAAAGCAATTCCATCGTCGTTTGTTTACTCCTCCTTTATTGAAAACAGTACCTAAATATATTGCGACAGTCTTATAAAACAGGATAATAAGAGACATTATAACTCCAACACATCGCATACATTGTGGTTTTTATATTTGCTAGCTTGAAGAATAAACTTTTGGTTTCAATAAATTTAAATAAAATTTTGGCTTAATTATTTATATGAATTCATTTCCGTATATTTAAAACTATTTAATTTTCCACTACGCGTTGATAGGGCCTCAATAGTATCAATCTATTTGAATCAGAAATTCAGTAGTATGTACTTCTCGAGACTGTCTTCGCATTAGGAACTCCTTGTGAATGCAACTGTCAGACAGAAACTCAGTTACCTAAGGTAAAGCTGTATTTAGGTATTTAATGATTGATGACTTCACAATATACAATCACTAATGATTCTCTCATTAAGAAAAGCTCTTCTCTCTTCTCCTTTTTGTAAGCAAAATATATTTTCTATCGCTAAATGGCTAAATATTTTCTATCGCTATGTGGATCATTTCCAAAACAGCAAAACTATTGAGTGTAATTTATGTCTTTACCTGTATATTTCAGCTAATTTTAATATACTGAACTTTACACCTCATACTAGTAAATGTATCTTTTATAAATTTCTTTGTAAATGTAAAAGCCCAGCATAGATCAATCTGGATGTTCAGACCTAACTTTCTCTTGTCGAGGAGACATGTCACGGAAGGAACCTCTCCGCGTGATCTCCCTTATTAGGTTATGGCGAATCGTAGAGTGTTGTGATTTCGCAGATGAGCATTCCTCCAAATGCGTCACGCTTAGCAATTACGCTCGCGAAACTCTCCAGGAGAGAACAATTCCAGACTATGGCATATTACAATTACTCCGCTCCTGCCGAGAATAGGATTCCTCTCATTTGTTCCCAATTTCTCCCCCCTTCGGGTTAATACCCTCCACTTCGCCCCATCGCTACATCAACGTCCTTCCGGTCCCTTTGGCCGGGGCCCAGCGCCGCCCCCTTCCGCCCACGGCCTTCTTCGGCGCCGCATTAAATATTGAGCCCCCATGATACTCGGGGCTCTGGAAGGAAGAGATATCCGAGAGCCATTCGCAAGCAGAGCTTCTTTTTATTGCCTCGAGGATGCCTCCTCTTGGGCCGCGAAATTAAGTCGGGTCATATCTCCAGATATTGAAATCGATAATCATTAGATCATGACGAGTAACGCTGAGGTTCGCATCCCAGAGTCATGAGACGTGAGGTACCTCCAAATTGCTACTCGAGCTGCGATTGAGTACGTTTGAAACTGAAGGTGGCTTAAATTACTATACCGAGACTCACTGTGGAACTACTAAGAAGGTAGCATTATATGAGGTACGAAAATGATTTTAACGATGGTGAATTTTTAATAGTTTATCTCGCAATTTTATCGAACGTCCTTCACCCTTATTTTTTTTCTTTTTTAAGACGGGGCTGTCGGATAGCCATTCGGGTGGTCGATTTTGGTGAAGACGGTCCGGGCTCAATTCTCAGTGGGAGCTCACGTGAGAAATGGCCTCAGCTATCGAAATAATTTTAATAATACTACTACTTTTTAAGATGTGAGGAACGAGTAAGGAATGATGCAAAGAGTTACAATATTATCACTTTTCAGATTTACTTACCCTCTCATATCTCTGGCATAATTTTTGAAATATACCTACTCCTTCGGATGATTTACGGTCTTATGAACTCAATAACTTTATTTTTGAAAATTTCAGGGTTGATGAAGGATAGCAATGGTTTGATATGTGGATCGGAAAAGCTTAAGCTCGTAGCCTAAGATTGTTTTCTTTAGAATGATGTAGATGCATCTCAATCTCAACTTTTCTCTGTATAATTAAATATTACGGCATGGGTAGAGGACTAAAAATATTTTGAATGTCCAAGGATTTCGCAACAATTTTTGCTAAGACATGCGTATCATAACATACGATATACATTATATCGGTCAATTTTCCCAAAGTGACCAAATAAAAAATGTGATTTGTATCAGTTCGTTTATAGGATACTGCGATTTTGTTACAAAGAACGAAAATCACTATTACAGAAAAGAGCATACTGTTACTTTTAGGCCTCAGCATTCTTTTATTAAGTATATTTATAACGTTGAATGTACTTACTTTGTGTTACTTTATCTTGAGGAATTTTAGAAAACCGTCTCGTTAAATTATATCGCTAAGCGTTTTACTTGACATCGTTAGTTTCATTCGGTATAAGTAATGCAATGAAACTCGCGTGAGATGGTTTCCATTCGTATTCTTTTCAGAATATTTTTTATGCCAATAATGTTTAATTTCAACGAATGGCTAGCTTATTTTACGCCGAATACTACTAAATGAACCTGACCATTTATTTTCACGACGATGATCCATATTTCATTTAGTTTCCATTTCAGAACTATAATTCTTCTGAAAATGGATACTATGACTAATTTGACTAATAAATTGTTGGTAGTGATAAGAATTTGTCCTACTCATGCGATTTTAATATTTTATAGAACTTTTTTGGTAAATATAAACTTTGCTGAAAAGGTGCTGAGAGGCGAATGTGAGAACAGTTGTAATACTTTTACTGCTGCCTAATCTTTCCTATTGGAATTTTCCTCTTTGTCTATTGGTACCTGTTACCTACTACCTAAAAATAAAAGTGAAAGATGAGGAACATTCCCTGCAGAAATAGTTTTTGATGGCAAATTAGTTGATGTATACACATGGATGATCATATGTTTTGTTTGTCTCAGGGCATCATCAAGCTTGTAAGAATGATGTTGACATTAGGATCGTATTTTCATAATCTGTCAAAGTAAAAGATTTGGTATTCAAAGAGCAGAAAGTTCACATCTTCGGTAAAGAAGCTTATAGGAGTTGCTATGGCAACAAGGCATCATCTGTTATGTTACGTGAGGACCGAAGAAGTTTGCTTTTCCGATAACTCAAGAGCATGAAAGGCTTAGAAACCTCCAGGTGTGACGGAATATTGCAGTCTCGGAATACTATCGGATTTCGCTCTAAAACAATTGAGTAAGTCGTGGTTTGCTGCTCTGCTATTTCAGTTTTAACCTACATTTTTGTGATGAGAATAGCAGACAAATTGATCATATCATAATTACGGTTCTTACATTAGTTCTTTCTAACTTTCAACAATTTAACTTACAGTAAATCGCCCTTTTTACTGCATATATTATGTTTGGAGTATGCTAGAAGCACTTTTGCTCGTAGGATTCTGCCTTTCTCTACCTATAAATGTAAAATTAAACGATAATACTGGAAAATATTGTAGTAATCAAACTGGTAACCCACAACTACAATGAAAAATTAAATGTTGCACACACTATCCTTATGATGCCGAACCATTAGTTAGGATACCAAGGCATTAAGAGTCTAGGGAAATTTTTAAAGCATAAAAAACTATTGCAAGAAGGATATTTTAATTTTTTTCCTATCGTTGTTAAAGTTCCATCTCAGCTGTCAATTTCAATGACGAGATGGCATTTATTTTTCCTGACGGCTGTCAAAAATAGCCTAAAAATTTAATTCCATTTACACTGGCTTGATTATTTCACGTAGCTATTCTCACTGAAGTGTAACTATACCGGTGTACTGGGAGCCTTTCTTTGTTATTTCCTTGAGAGTAATTATTTTATTACAACTTCAATTTTTTATAGTTTTATTTGAAAAATCAATATTAAAAATTATAGTATGATATCTTATGATCTCCGTAAATGCACGAGAGCATCATTGTCTGGAAACAATTATGATTGATCAATGGAAGAGTTATTCAAGAAACTGTAATTTTCAATTAATTAATTCCATATTCTTAGCAAAATAAATTACGTAAATGTATTTTTTTGATAACAAGAAGCAGATAACTTTCTTATCTTTAGACATTGAATTTGGAAATAGAATATGCCAATGGAAGTAATGATTCCATACATTCTCAAGGACCACCCAGAACGTAGAAGTTAGATGGAATTCATCTGTTTTTAGCATATTTGCTTTTTAATGTGAGCTACAGAATGTTTGGAATGCCCTCTTCATAGCATTTTTGTAATGCTTTGCTCTTTTTATAGAGGATTCAAGTTTGTTTGTTAACTTTGGCATTATATGCTCTGGCATCATATGGGATATGAAAATTTCCAGAATCCATGATTTTCCATCTGTTGTCTCCTATTGCGGGAAGGAAAAGTTCTGAGCAATCAAATCAGATGAATATTGTGGGGTAAGACCAACGCAAGCCTGGAGTAGCGAGATCTGAAAAGGGAGGGAAAATTAACGCATAATGACATGGGGGCTTGATATCGTACGCACGGAGAACGGAGGTACTTGAACGAGGGAATGGAGTCGTCGATGACATTCCCTCATCTCTTAATATTCCATTCTTACTATCTTAAAGATGATTTCTCTTTACATCTCGCATGAAGGTATGCAGGTTATCGATCTATAAAAAATACGTTGCGGAAAAAATAATACTCTTTCAATATAATTTATCATTATTAAATTTAAAGAGACATGTTCGCAGCACTTAGGTGCAACAGAGGAACTTAAAGGCTTGAGGCTTAAAATTAAATTTCAGGGGGGTATATTCCTTAGGTCCAATATATTTTAAACTTCAAGTTTTTTCCTGTTTAAGTATTTCAAGAGAATCGGCTGAAATAAATAGTGAAACACACTACTTAAAGAAGACGATGGAGGCGGGTATTGTATAGCTGGGTATTGTAAAAATTAAATGAAAGAAAGTATTGGTTTTAGTACAGAATGGTGGTTTGGCTTAGGTGCACAGTGGTGTGTTCAGCAAATTCAAAAGCCTGGATTGATCAGTTATAGTTATAAAAACTTAGCTTTACATCGGCTTTTTTTAGGTCAACAACGTTTGGTTAAAATTAAAAGATTCTGAGGGGTTATTAGTTAAAAAAGCGAAAAACTTAAATAATAGCCAGATATTTACTGCGAAAGATTTACATACTCTGGATGCATATTTATATACAGAGATTTAGAACGATGAGTCATGATATTTTAATTTTTATGATGAAAGTTTTTAGGGTGTATCGGAAAGCGTATTTCACTAACAGCTTTGCGGAAAAAGAATGTGCTGAGTAGAGACAGTTTAAACATTTTTTAAGTTAAAAAGAAGTTTTCCTTGAGGAAAAAAAAATTAAAGCTAATCAACGTAAACTTTTCATTATAAGTACGACCGTGCCAAGGATATAATCAATTACGAGATGATCGCAAACTTCATTTTAAAATTAATTGGGCAATGAATTTTGTAACTCATAAGGGGAACAGAGATTTTCGACGGTTAGCTCAATCATGGTTGTTAGGGAGACATTAATTAAATTAAAGTTTGAGAGGTCATTTCCTGAATATGGTCTTGGGTTTCCCTCTTTTTCACTTAGTCACACTTCAAAGTCTCTTCTTCCGTACTGGAGACTGCTTCAAAATTGTGAAGAAGTCTCCGGAGAAGGTTAAAGAACGGGTGAGAGAAGGGCGAAGAAGGCATACTTTCATTTTGGATGATTGTCGATCCACGTGAGAGCACAGACTGGGAAAAAGTTCCTAGTTATCGTCTAAAGTGATGCCTTAATTTATATACAATTCACGAAAGCAGTCCTAAGCGTGGAATTACCTGTCTTCGCCTTCGGTCACCCACCCCGAGGAGGATGTGATTCAACTTTCCTCATCTTAAAAACCTCACAGTCTGTATCATTCTGTTCATAAAGGTCAATATTTAATTTTTCTTGCGCGCTGGAAAATCATACTGAGAAGAAGATCAAAGTGTAGAACGACATTAAAAGGTAGAAAAAATGTAAATGTCGTCTTTTCTCGAAATTATTATGATAGTGTAGAAAAATTAAGTTAAAATTTACGTATTATCCATTGAATATTTTCAGGGAGAAATGTTTCATGGTATTTAAATCCGTTGTTAAGTCATCAAATTTCCTTCGAGCTATGCGGCTTGGAATTGATAAAATTTTAAGGAGGAACTTAAAGTTCTTATAAACTTACAATTTTTTGTAAGTTATGCTATCCGAGGGAGTTATATTAACCATTAATTTCTTAATTAACAATATTGAAATTTATATTGATAATTAAGGGGTAATTAAGCTTTTTGTATTCGTACATCAAACTCTATACTTCCTGTTTCCTTGGAAGCATCATCAAAACTTTCAACGGAAGTATACGGAGAGTTTTCTGGCAACTTTGCCAATTATTGCTGTAATTTTTCTTTCGGACTTAAAATGTTTCGGTTTTGCGATTGATGCAATGTAATGTAGATGAGTGTAACCTCGAAAGCCAGACGCTTGTTTTTTCAACAAAGTGTTCGTATAATTATACTGTGTCAAGAGCACTTTCGTAAGGAAAATTTAAATCGTATATTTTTTCCTCTATTTGTTTTTAACCAAATAGTGATGAATTTATCTCTTTTAATTTCTTTCATTATACGCAATAAATCTGCTCGATATCTTCTGACCTCAAAAGCGCGAGCATGAAACATTTACAAGCAGCCAAAAGTCTTGCATCTTCATTACTTCCATTTGACCGATTTTCGCGGAAACGCGGAGATTCTCACCGTTATGAATGGAATAAACAGCGCTCTTCTCCATGGAGATATTCATTTCATATTGCAGCAATGAATCTCTCAGTAGAATCAGAAACTGAAAGATTAAACTCTGTTCAATTAATCTTTCAACTCTGAACAGATGATCATAAATATTGAAGTACCAACTCCAAATAATACGCTCAAAGACGGATACTATCATTTAGGAGCGAAGTACAGAGTTTTGAACTCAAATTCTTAATGTGTTGTACATTCATTTATGGAGCAATTTTCCTATTTCTAGATGAAAAATAAGAATATTTAATATAAAATTGAACATGTTATAATCGCGGAAAAACAATAAGTTCATAGGAGATTTTTTTACAATCAGTTACTTAATAGAACATTTAATTGATTAAAAAAGCAGATAAATATTGTGTCGTGTAAATATTAATCATATATTGTCCATGAGCGTATTTCAAGCTCAGAAGGGAATATTAGGTAATCTCTTTTGAAATATTTCAGTACGTAGATCTTTAAATAATGCGCATAGAATTCCCAGAAAAATCCACCCTAAAACAATCTTATCTTTAGGAAACTTTAAAGTTGTGTCTTCATAAACTGACATCTCCTTACAAAAAGGAAACAGAATATTATCTGTTCGGGTTCAAATCATACTGATTATTACTAACAAAAGTAGATTTAAAAATTTTTTATCAAAGTGATATTGTGTATACCGTGATATGAAGCGGATCTGTAGATATTCAGCATTATCATCCTAAGAGATACCGCCGTAGTTAGATACTAGTACAGGTGAGGACGTCATTTACACTACAATAAGACAAATAATATTAAAAATTACTACGTATAAAATTACGGAATATAACTACATTTCTATTTTTTCACAAGCAATGCTAATTTAAAAATCCATAATGTACAAAAATAAATGAATAATAAAAAACAAATCTACAACAACCACAAAAAATTTGAATTTAATAATTAAGTAAAACAATTCACCAGAAACCTCAGAGAATATGTTACTCTCTATTTTCGAACTCTGGATTCCCCTATATTTCTATAGAAAAGGATTGTAGTTTGTCTATTTTGAAATAATCTGCAGCAAATACCAACTTCATCGAGGAAATTCACCTAGATATATCCAAGGAATAAACTTTCCTGAAAGCATTCCTAAACAAGGAGTGACTTTGATAGAGGGATTCCTAAAATGGCTCAGCGCACTCCCACGGGAAGTGAAAACTCTGCCTTCCACTAGCAGCTTTGTCTTACTTTTCACTTCCTTCTATGCCATTTATGTCATTAACAATGATGAAGTTTAAAGCACAACTAGGGCCTGTGAAATGGAGGAGAGGCCCGGGTGCAAATGCCTACTGTGAACCCTCCTCTATGGTAGTATTTCTAAAGTGCTTCGACGGCTTATGCAATTTCGCACATAAGGGCCCTCAAAAGCAATCGAACCCGGGATCGATTCACCAGAGGCAAACGCACTACCCATTTGGCTATCCAGGAGGCTTCTCTGCTTCCTCAAACTATGTGATAAGTAATTTTTGATAAATGAAGAAAAGTATTGCACGTAAAAATACATAAAAATATATTATTTGCCGCCTTTAAAATCAAAACTTAATCGTCATAAATTGGGCCCTCTTCTAGCATGGGACCTGGATACCAGGCATCCACGGAACCCCCCATTTGGCTAGTCCTGCTCATTAATTCCAGTGATATTATCTCAGTAAAGGACAGAATCTAATCCTTCAAATTTTCGACACTTGTGGCACTTAATAGAGACGATCAGCTTTAAGTCAAATGAAGAAGTAGGCTATTTAACGAATAAGAATTTGGAGTGAAATCCGACTTTCATAGGACAGCATTTGCTACGTTAGTAGAGTTAGTGTGAGATCAATTCTGGCTCGTCTCGATCTGGCATTTAGAATTTACTAAGCTTTTGATTCCGTCGAAGGCAGATTTCGTTCAAACCACTTTCGACTTCATCATTAAGGTATTCATTTGAAATTTCCCTTATTTATTTTCAACCCTCTCCATTAATGTATGCTTTTGACTCAATGTCCAGGTGATATTCGGCGGTTCTCGATGCCATCTCTCCTCAGTGGCCCTAAACTCGGCTCACCGAGTCCTCATTTTCGGCCGAAATCTAGTTATTTTGGCGGCAGAGGCAATTCCTCCGTAACCTCAATCACTCACATTCGTCCCACCCTTAGTCGCGATGCTCACGCATATTCATGTGCGCGAAAACTTCGTTAAAGTGGTAATCTAGGTTCCTATGGGAAATGACCGGAGGAGAAGATGGGGACGGATTCAGAGGAAGACAGTGTCTCTTATACGAGCTCATCTCTCGTAAACTAGAACCCGTGACAGAAACTTGGACTTTTTCATTCCCTTTGAAAATCCTTCTAATGAAGGTTTCCAACCTCTTTCTTCCCTCGTCACCTTAAAAGTACCCCAATTATTATTCCTAATGAATATTCATTCCATTAAGTTTTTGCTGGGAAAAGCAATACGTATTTCTTCCGTGCTTTCTTGAAAAGTTTCTTGGTTAGTACAGCGATTCGACACAAAAGCAGTGAGTGTTTCTAACACAACTTCAATTAATATCAAAGGGATGTTCCTTTGATATTCTGTAAGGGTTCTTTAAATTTTCTTTAATTTCTGATTCCTTAAATTTCTCCATCCTTAATCTGGACCGGTATGACATTATATGAAAATTATAATTTTAAATATTTTTACTTTATCGAATTATACGTTATGTATAATGTATACCATATATATACTGTATCCATACTTCATCTAAAATGATTTAGAGTTAGATGTAAGAGGTAAATAGTCTTTATAACTTTATAGGATTTTCTACTGATTATTCGCCGGTATAAATTGTCTATTATTGTATAATGCAGTCTCAATTAACAATGGAATTTTCGGATTACGCCATGATACTTGAGTACTAACTTAATTTCTACGACGCCCTTCTTTGCTGACACTTTCTGAAGTTCATTGTTCCTGTGACTTGAAAAAATTATCGTCTATCTAGTATAAATAAATCTCAAAACCCACAATTTGCGAATCTAAGTTCCAATCTCAATCAAACATTCACTATTGCTTTAATTTATAATCATTACTTTGTATCACTGTTCCATTTGTGAGTAGACAAAAGCTATAAATAAAAACCCAAGAAGAAATAAAAATATATCGACATGACTGGGACTAGTGGTTAGAATACTTGCCCTTTAGAGAAGTGGTAGATATTCATGTCTCAGTCATCTCTATATATTTTACTCTTGGCTTTCAAAGCCTCTTCTTAGCCCACATGTTCATGCAAAGCTAAATAACTCCCCTCATCTTTGCCAATAGTCATACATATAATATTTCCAAAATGAAACATTCTTTATAATAGGCATAAGTCCATAAGAGTATGCCTAACGGAACACGTCAGCGCTAAAATCTTTCTTAATGTCGTTACCGTCAAAGGAAATCACATTTGCTCTTTCTTTCTCTTAATTCCCTTTTCGTCCTCGAAAATGGCCGATCAACGTCGTACTCTTAAAGGTCTTCAAATTTCTTTCTTTCCCCGGAAAAGGTTTGTTTCCTTTTCCTCTTCACAAAAGTCATCATAATCGAGTTCAAAGGACCACTCGACCCCACGAAAAATTGGGAGAGAGCTAAAGCATTAAGCGACGAGAAAGTAGAGCGGTGAGGAAGAGGAGGAACGATTACAGAGGACTCACAGGCTTTCAGACAACATAAATGAACATCATCTTGAGTATAATGGTACTGAGTGGAAGAAATATGATTCTCCATCCCCTCGCTAACTGAGACCTACTTAGAACACTTAATTTTACGACTCACCACTACTCTCACAGCATCATTGTCATAGAAACGAAATTGGTTACCATCAAAAGGAGGGAATTCACTCAGTTAACTTAATCACTTAATACAGAGTTAATTTTTCAGTTCGTAGTGAAAACAAGGTGACATGGAAAAGGCGCTTTTAGGAGACGAAGATGAGCTTTAAGGAAATGTGAGTAAAAGAACTTAGCGTTTAGTACGCTGATGAATGAGAGCGAAACCTTGAAGATTTCAGGAAAGAGGAAATCAAACGAATAGAACGCAGATTTGACTGGAATGACTAATTGGCCATAAAGAGTATGCCGAAGAAGAATATCAGGAAAGGACGAAAGAAAGAAAGAAGGAAGAGGAAGTAATTTAGAAAGGCGTTGGATTACTAGAGAAGTGATGATATCTAAGAGACAACTTTTGGATGCAGGGAACTGTCTAAGGCCAATTTAAATCTACATTGTGATGATTAGTGGAAGAGCATTGGCAGATCCAAGTGGGGAGGCAAAGGGACCGATCGGACCCTCACAATGATTTTTTAGCACATATAAATATTTGAGCACTCAATTTTACTAATTTAGGAGCCCTTATTTGTGGGGGTATATATTTACATTAGGTAAAATGTTCATCTCTTTTCAACATTCAGCACAATTTCTAATAAATTATCTTAATAATTGTCATAAGCTAAAACGTAGATGATACCAACCACTCAAATTATCAATTTGTGTCGTTTAGAATTAGTTTCTTGTAAAAGTCAACAAATTGTGTTTGAATTTCAGCATAGTAGAACAATACGATTAACTTCATTATGCTGCTTTAACTATAAACTTTACCACCTTTGACATTTCTTTTTCAGTTCTGGTTAAATAAAAATTCCAGTCGGATTAATTCAGATCATTTCAAACCGCAACCGCAGATTGTAATTAGCATGGAATAAAATTCAGTAGGTGTAGTAGTTTAGGTAGTTTTCCGCGGTTGTCATACTTCTATCTCATTTATCAAGAGAAAATGACATTTTCAAAGTTAATTGGTTCATATGGAAATGGTCTCAAATCGCCCACCCCTTCGCAAGTACTGACCCCCCTTGGAAGTTTCTAGATCCGCCCCTGTGGGGGGGGAATGGATAGTCCCCTCTTTTGGTTGACAAACTACTTAAGCGTAAAGAAACTAATCGTCTTTTCCTTAGCCGCCCTCAGTCGCAAATTGAAAGACCGCTGCGCCGTGTCCTCCCTTTTCAAGGAGCAATTCCCTTTCATTTTCAAGGAGCTATCAACAGGCCAACTTCCCCAAAAGAGATAATTCTATACATTTTTTTCCGCATTAAAAATAATTTGTCCAGATATTTCTGCGGCTGTGATGTTTTGGATCCTCCGAGAAAATCTGGGATTATAAACTTGTGCCAATTGCCTTGTAATTTACACTCGAGAAAAAATTATGTCCGAGCTGAAGAAAATTATAACAAGCTTAAGAAAAAGTCCTCGTATTTCCTTATCTATATTTTAAAGAAATATCATTTTAATTGCTTTTCTCCTGTAGTCCTTCATTTTATAACAAAAGCTTTAAGCGCTTTAGAGCAGTTTGAAATCACTCTTTATTCCAGTTCCTCGAATTTTTTCATACCGAACAACCACCTTTTCTCTGATTCTTTCCTTACCTTAAAGCTGCCATCGCTTTACACTGACACTCGGACTTAGCCGTTTCCATTCCAATATTTTAGTAGACATAATTAATAAGTCTCTTCATCAAAAGACAATGATAAGACAAAGCTTAATATCCTTGGAGTTTAGGGATGCAAATTAAAGGAATTACATTTTACCATTCTCCGGTAAAGAATTCTCTGTATTTTGTTTTCAAGTTGATAAATATAATTTGGATTTGCCCAGTCCAATTTCTCCTTTCGTAATGTTAAGTTAACGGTGCTTTTAGTTTTCCTGTGTATAATATACTAGCTGAAATCCGAAGTTATATAATTCTTGAATCATACACAAGTATTATTTCCTCTTATCACTCATCCCAATAAATCTGTCCTCTATACTCCTTTTTATTCACTATTGCTGAAAAACTATTCGGAGATTTCCGTGTATCATCCGGTCACTTAAAATATTCTATAGGTGGGATCAACTTCCCCTTTTTGGTATCATTGCTTGAAATAAATGGAAACACTAACAATAGTAGTTTTTTCTTGGTGAATTAATTCCAATTTTGTAGCCGTTCTAAATGTTTTGTAAAGTAGTAGACAAAGCCTCTTACAAATGTCACCTTAAAAGGGAAAGATTCGACTATTTGAATTTTTAAATTTATTACCTTCTCACGGGATTTTGGGGTGAATCAACACTTGGGCGACAGTTGTAAAAGGTCACCGATCTCAGTGCTAGCGCGGGAGGCACTTCCTTTTATTTACTCTTTACAAAGGTGTCAGTTTCCTTACCGCCTTCATTCCCAATTCTGCGAGTTCCTCGAAACCCTCTCCTCACTTCTCACCTTCCGATTTCATCCTCTTTTACAAAACTTTTCCTCTCGCAGTGGGATTCGCTCGCCGATTAATCTTACTCATGCCGAGAGACGTGGGACCTCTATTCTATTCCCACTCTTCCCACTTCCGTCTGTTGCTATTTCCCCAATCATCTTTCCATTTTCTATTTCTCTTTCTCCATTTTGTCATTTATTACTCCGGAGTTGACTTCTCTCCCGAGGTAGAGAACTACGCTTTTTTAAATGTCTTCCAGATGAAATGCTGCTCAGAAAGGGAGCAAAAAGGTGAAGTATGTATGCTTCATGTGAAGTAGGCAAACGGTTCCTTTAAAAATCCTTTTCTTAAATGCGGCTCCTTTAGCGGTCCTTAAGAAATTCCATCACTTGTTGACACAAGTTTGAATGTATCTTTCTTCTATCTCTTCCGAAGTTCCGAAGAAAGAAAAATTGTAGAATTCTTTTGCTCATGAAAATTTCTTAGTGTCCATAATATTATTTTTCCCTGAGCTGCTATTAGTATTACTGAATTAACTAAGCCTTTTATTTATTTATTTATTTTATTTATTTATTAACAAGCATCAACATACAGCACAAAGCCAATTACTGCTGACGATTAACAACAAATTAAACATATAATAGTATAACAAATGAATCAACAACAAATTAAACATATAATAGTATAACAAATAATATATAAAGGAAGGGAATATAAGGGAAGAAACGAAAAAAAAGTCATAGAAATATTGTATTTTTCCCCGTCAGACTATCATAACCATGCCTTGGATGGATTTCGGAGATAGAAAGAAAGGATCAAAATGAGTATTGGAGGAAAGGGAATTAAAAATTGATGGAATACGGAAAAAGAGTGATCGTTTTACTAATGATAAACGAGGAGTAATTAAAGAGAAGGTATCGGATAGGCGTGTTGTTCTTGAGGGAACTAGGAAAGAGAAAAGAGAGAGTAAGAATGGGGAATCAATTTTGCTATTTATTACATTATGTAAGAAGGAAATGTCGGAGAAAGTATGAGAGGCTTTGATTGAGGTAAGGTTGAGGTGACTGAGAAGATGATCTTTTGGCATATTTCTACAAGACGACACTCGAAAATAGACTATTTTTAAAAAGAAATTTATGACACAGATAGTTTTTTGATAGTTTGTGCCCTAAAAGAGCTAATAAAGCTCTTTTACTAAGCTGTACTATATTTCTTCAAAAACGACTTTTATGATGGATTTTTATTCCTCTCAATTTCACTTATTATTCGTTTCATTTTGGTAAAATAAAAAACGAATGAGCAAGTAAAATAGTCCTCAAGAAAATATATTGTTGAGAAATCGAGTAGGATCGATTTTCTTTAAAATCACAGTTAAATTAATCGAGCTAAAATCCTGTACATTTTCAATTTATCTCACATATTTACATAGATCTCTCATAAGTCACGTCTGTGCTGAATTGAAAAATTGAATTTTATCCTCTCTTCTCCGGGTATCCATTAAAAAAATTATATCCTCTATTTAATTGACGAATATTTAGAATTTTAATTTTCCTCATGCTGAATTGTTCGAATTTTTACTTTAATTAAATGAACCATGATTGAAAATTTCATCGGTGAAGTGGTAATGGCAATAAAATAAAGAATATAAATCCAAAGTTTAGAAAAGAAAAAATCTCTTGGTTAAAACAGGTGCATAACTTGTGCAAATATTCGCATGCATACGAATATTCTTTTAAAATTATGCTAATGTTTAATGAATATCATTGAGCGATACTTGGTGGAATTTTATTTCAGAAGAATCTTTTCAAATGTAAAGAAAACAGAACACAGATTTTCACAAAAATAATCTGTGTTCAGTTATGTATTTCCACCACATCTCGGCCGAATCGATAGATTATATTGTAAAGAATAAATTTTCTAATATTTAGTAATAAAATAATAAATGAGTTATAAATGTATAATATATACACATGTATCCTCAATAGTAGGCGTTCACATTACTGTAATGTTTACAAGAACATCTTATCATGTTCAACTTTTACCTATCTTATTTATTCATTCACTCTAATATTCTTCCAAAATACGTTAAAAAGTAAAACTCACATTTTTGGGGCACTGATTAGAAAGTTTGTTTCAATATTTATAATAAAAATATATTGCTAGTCATATCTCTGCTATGTTCGAATTCTCCCGTCCTATTTCTTTTCCAGCAGGTGACTCACTTTCTCTCCAGTTCTTTGAAAATCCTATTGTATAACATTATCCCCGTGTCCTCGGTCTCTCCTTTCCCTTTTCTGCTGATACCGCCTTCGTTTCTTCCTTTCTCTATCCTGTCATTGTCACCCTTATGAAGGCAGAAGCTGCTTAAATCACTCTTATTTTGCGAGCTCCTTTCTGATTTAGCATCTTTCATTCGATATGAAAAGCAGGAAAAGATTTTCCTTGAAATACCTTATATGTATGCGTTAATAATTTTTCAGGTAACGCTTAACTTCATTTACCCCGCATAGAATGTAGTGAATGTGTTGCTCTGGATTGTGTATTTGTTAAAGAAGATGATTCGAACGTTATTTGGGATTCTTAATTATTTACTTGATTTCTATTCCAATGTTTTAGCACGTATAAAGATGAGAATTCTACGAATTTGTGTGAAGTATAGAATGGAATCTTGTCGATATAATATTCCGTATTGTGTATTTGTGTATTTTGTGTTTATTGTGTATTTCTTAAAGAGGATAATTCAAATGGGATTTGGGATTCTTGATTACTTACTTGATTTTTATCCCAATCTTGTAGCACTTATAAAGATGAAAATTCTAAGAATGTGCGTGAAGTATAGAGTAGAATATTGTCATATTCCCTCGATATCCCCTTCCATTTACGTATAATTGTAAATGGCTAAATCATCAGTAGAAAAGCTAAATAGTACATTTCCATTTACTTGGTTAAAGGTACACATTCAAGCAGGAGCTTGATCAACCAACGGGGAAATTGGAGTCCTTTCCACTCTCGGATCTTAGAACTTGAAACAAAAGATTTCCAGAAGTGGCGTTTATCTTCCTCGTTTTGGCCTTTTCAGAGCGCACCCTTTCATTGTGTAACTTTGGAAAGATTTCCATTTCCATACCCCGGATTTTCTTTCCTTAAACTGTTATGAATCGCATTCAATTCGGAGTTTCTCCACTCCAGCGTCTGTCAACAGCCAATCGAATCCCTCTTTTCTGAAATAACTTTCTTAAGCCAAACTTTTCTCTGCAAATCGATCTTTGCCCGAAATTGCCCGTCGCCATTTCTCCAATGATTTCGACGGAAACTTCGAACGTCATGAGCAGATGATTCGCAATCAGATATCGTGTTGGGACAGATCTTATGAAACTGCTCTCGTATACCAGGTTTTGCTGACTTTGGAATAATTCCATTTAAACATTCTTTAATCTTACTTAATATTATGCATGCACCCAATAATTTAGTATTTATTGCATGCAAGTGAAGTCTTAGCAAGTTTTTAATAATGGATAAGGCTTAGATAGTTAACAATTTGATTTACTACTGTCGCGGATGAAGTGATTCGGAACATTTCATTGCTTAATTTAAAACTATAGAGTATTATTTACACAATTACCAAGAGAAAATCTTCAAAATATTACCTTGAATCCTCTCTCAAAATAACACACATGATAGCAAGGGATCTCCAAACGAATTAAAGTAGAGAATTTAATGGGATAGAAGCGTGTGGGCGAATCTTGAAAGGGATTGTGTAGCTGAAAGAAGAGATGGAAAGAAGAATGCCGAGGGAAAGAGGGCAGAAAAAAGGTTTTTGGAGAGAATTGAAGAAGGGTCTAAGTTATCAAGGGGCAAAATAAATGGTCTGAAGCAGTAGTCCTTTTTTCCTGGGCGAACCTACACTTACCGAAGATGATGTTCTTGGCCTTAGGGTTCACCATAGTTTCATTTCAAGTAATCTTAGCTTTTAAGATATTAGACTCAGACCCTTACTTAGACTCCGGCACACTTCGTTGGAGCATTTTGAATAGATAAGGCATCTAATATCTTTTTCGGTGTCTTGATGAGTGCATTGAAGTTTTAAAAATTTTCAGAGAGAAATTTCCCCGTTAAATTTCTTGCTCCACTCCGAAGTTAGATATGGCGCTTTAAGGCGGTGCAAGGAGCTTGATCTTCGGGCCGTATTTCGAGCACTAAAACACGAAAGGCGACACATTAAGAGAGGGTAAGCTAATGCTGCGCGCCGCTCCCTTATTCCTTTTTTTTATCGGAACCCTTGCGGACAAGGAGAGGGTGCCTTTCACATATCGGCCAACTGAGACTTAGATCTCAGGATTTGTAGTCCTGAAAGCCCGGAGTGTGCCTCCGGGGATTTCCACGAACACATACAAACACATGGGATGGTGAATCCTTCTAAATGGGAGGAGAATGGAGGGAGATAAAGAGAAGCGGGCCGAGAACGTGCCCCTGAGGCAGCGATGGCCCGAAAAAGAGGTGGAAAGACAAAGGGGAAGTTGTGAGTGGATGTTGGAAGTCGGCTGACAACGCGAGGAATTGTTCGACACAAAAGAGGAAACCTTTCCGTGGTGGCAGAAGGGAAAGGGAGTTGCATTCTTGGGAAAGAAATGAATGGGAAGTGTGATTGTGAAGTGATAAGGAAGCGGCGGAGCAGTTATTACGTGATCAACGTCATGGCTCACGGCTATGTTATTTAGTTCCGAAGTGTTACGCTAGGAAGAGCCACTTCAGAGAGCTCTATATCTGCACGTTCTTACCCGGAATTCCTAAAAGTTGGATCAGCCAAGAATCTTTAAAAAAAGAAGTTGACGGAAACCACGGAGCTTCGTTTCGTGTTAGCACCGCAAACATTCTAAATGCTTACGTAATTCAGATAGACATTTACGTTGGCCTTAGATTCCTATATAGCAGTTTGCAATATTCCCTGGCTAGATTTTAGTTTATCACTTCATTTGCCCATTAACTAAGACACTACATTCAAAATTTTATTTTGATACATCGGTCTTCTATTAAAAAAAAAGTTTTTGAACATTTCATTTATGCATGAAAAAGAAAAATAATCTGCTGTGAGTTTTTACAATGAAATCGAAAGAGATAAAGACTGTGAAAGCTTTTCTATAAATATAGAGAGGTTGTTTACATTTACCGGTCCTAAACATCGATTGTAGCTCCTAAATATTGATTTTTTACGCTTAAGTAGCAGTAGTAACCGAAAAAATTAGTTTTTTCTCAGGGTAATCCACGTTTATCTTTAATTTTATTTCACAATATATATAATTCGAAATAAGTAATCTCATTTAAAATACGTCTTTTCTTTCTGGATATCATTAATTTACTTCTGCCCTTGTCTTTGTAATGGTGATCGGCTAGAAATAGGACATTCAGGAGAGCTACAACATACAAATCTTCAAATTGATAGCCTGTAATGATGGATAGTTGTTCACCAACCCTATGAATATTATTTTACACAGCTTTCAATAAGGAGTGACTAAGTTTCCATCACTCTACTAATGTCACTTTCATACCGTCACAGCCATTAGAAAGACTAAGGCAGAAGTAAATGAATGGTATCTTGAAAAAAAGACGTACTGTAGTTAATTTATCAATTATTATCATAAAAGATCCTTGAAAATTTACACTTCTCTCCGTTGATATTGCGCTGTTTCCATGCTCTGCTTACGAGTATTTATTCATTTGGCTTAACGACAGCTGCTCATAATTATCTAATTATTTATAATAGCATGAAAGATGCGGATACACATTTCATCGATGTTTAAGATACTTATGGTGAAATTATGCATTATTTAAGGGTTAAAACTTCAAGGAAAGGGGGCATCGACAAATATGTGAAGGTGGAGTGCTTTCCTATGCAACAGGGCAACGGTGAGAAGCATATTGTTGTTACTTTATGGCAGTTCTTTAAACTTATGTGACCAAGTATCAGGGAGGAGCAGAGCTTTTAGGCGGAGATTGTAAAATATTTGGGGGAAACTCCCTCGAGAGCATACGGCACTCAGCGGTGGGTGGGAGTTGTGGCGTTAGGAGGGATTTGGGATGGACAAACGGACGGACGGACGGACGCTTGAATTCCTCTAAGATGAAAATCTTACACGCCATAGAAATGATTTTATGTACCGCGTTCCTGTTTTTAGTCAGCTTAGTAGCTGTAGTTTAAATCTTCTAATGTTAACTATGAATAGTGATTTCAATCTCCTGATTGAGGAACGCCTTTGAACTGACCTAGAATATTAATGGTAAGAATAATAATTCTTTAATAATATTCTTGCAGTGCGGAGAAAAATGTATAGGATTTCATTCTCGTATAATCCATCATTATCGAAATCTAGATGTTCAGGCGATACCTTATGGAAAGTCATTTGAAGTAATGAAGAAGTAAACTTGTAATTTTCCACACTATTTTTTATAATTTATTAACGACCGGATTTGCTACCCGGAGTAGCATCTTCATCGCCACCAGAAGCAAAACCGGTTGTTAATAAATATTTAAAATATATTGTGGAAAATTACAAGTTTACTTCTTCATTACTCCATTATTATTGACTAGAAAAATTGGAACGCACTATAGCCCTACAGTCTTCGTTATTGCTTTAGGTTTTGGAAAATGTCGTAACCAGATTCTAAATCCGATGTAGAAAATATTTAGCTCCGAAAAAAGAATGTGAAGGAAGTTCATGGCGGGGAAAGCTCATGTGAGACTAATTGTGAGCCGAGCGCTATTTAGAGTGGGTCACTAATGGTCAGCACATCGACTCCCACGCTGCCTAATTGGCTTTTCTGGTCCAATGGATCCGCTGCATTATTAATTCAGGTTGCGCTCCTAACTTCTCCTCATGTTGGGTACGCTATGAGGACCCAACCGGGATTTAAACCCGGGACCGATATCAAAAGTGTGAGATAATGCCATCATCTTCCCGACGCTGGGTCAATGCGGAACTGCTCAGGGAATTTTTAGGTGGTGATATGAAGTAAATACTTTCATTGCTAAGTGTGCCATATTTTCATTATTTTGAGAGTGATCATATATGACGCAATTTCTTCCAACTTTAAGGTAATCTCTTTTGGGTATTTGTCCATTCTAAGAATGATTTTACTTGTGAAAACTTTAGAAATATCATTATCCTTCTAAAAAATTCTAGATTTTTTATCGCAATACACAGCATTAAATGGTTATGTTGCTGCGTAGGTTTTCGAGGCTCTGATAACTAGAAAACTATGTGCTATTTCGTGGAATCACCGCGAGTATTCGTCGCGGCGAAACAATAGTAGTTTTCTATTAAATGACAATATTCTACATCCTTATTTCAGATAAAAATTTTTAAAAGCGTAGCCAGGTTTATATTTCAGTCTGGAAATATGTATCTATGATGTAAAGATGGTGCATGTTACATGTACCACTATTGTAAATTCAATGTATTCTGTTATTTAGATATTCCTATTTTACTAAGAGAAGAGTGGTCACATTTACGATTTTATGTTTTTGAGCTCCGACAAGGTGAAAGATGGAGAGGACGTGAATAACCTTGTTTTACGGAAAATAAAGGGCAATATCTTCTGATATCCGTTGCCTTAATTAGAAGTCATGTTACGATTCGGGAAAACGCCCTTTATGGAAAACATTTGTTCGAAGGGAATCCAGCGGAAATTTCAGAGATACGTGTGCGAAAATGCGCCCGAATAGGCGATTTTCTGCAACATCGTACCACAAAGAGAGAGAAAAATTGAAGTAGTGGAAAAAATGCCATTTATTCGAGAATTCGCGGCTGTAGATTGTTACTGCGAAAATTACTGTTGCTATGGTAAAGAGATGTATGGTTTTGATGGGATATTCACGTATTCTTTTAATCTCTGTATTAAGAAGTAAAGGTGCTGTTGTAGTTTCTAGTGAAAAACTGTAACATTGGCGTGGCTATGTTTCTAAATGCTCACCTATGTTGCGTCATATCTGTACAAAATATTAGAAATTTATTTTTTTATAGCTCGAATAAAATGGAAAAAGTAAAGCAAACGATGCATGTTCCACAAGAAATTTTTATTGCAACCGAATTAATGCCTCACTATGATCCTAGATAGGATCCGAAACCGATCACGATAAATGTTTCCTGTGGAAAATGCAACGTCTCTTTTACTCTTTTCGAGATTGCGTTCCAAGTCCAGCAACCTCAGAATTTAACTCTAAAATTGTGCACTGGAAACTCCAACCATTGCTCTTTTATCACTGTTTCCTATTTCTAGGCTAAATGCAGTATAACTGTGATTCGTTAGAAATTCATTAGTTAAAATTGGATGCAAAAGTTCATGAAATCGGATCGCTATCGCTGGAGGTACTGTAAGGATCATCACGTGCGTAGCTATTAATTACACTAAAGATAGAACTCGGTTGTTCTGAGATGCTTTGAGGCGATTTCGAGATGGAAATATATCTGAGAGATGAGGTAGATACAGATCTAAGACACGTATTTCTTACTTCTGAGAAAAGACCTTAAGAGGTAAATGATATGTGAGCGAAACAAAGGCTCGGTTTGGGCTTCCGAGAACGACACAACCAAAAATGTTTTCTAGTTATAACTGCCACGTTATACATCGTAAATTCTATTCATTTAATCATTTTTAGTGGAATCACTAACTTTGGCTCTAATAGGGGAATTAGGCTTCAACAGATGAGCCACAGTATCATATTATGCCGGATAAGTGGAAGTGGGAAGCTAATTGGGCACATATATTTTAAATCGTCAGAAGGCGTCTACGTTTAGGTTTTACACAGTAAGCTATCCATCATATCTCCATTATAATCAACACGAAATGATTATTTTGCAAGTAATTTCCCATATTAAGAGTACAGAAAAAATAATCATACATTTTCCCTGTTAGTTGTGGTCTATATCCTGGATATGTATTCTCAAAAACGGTCCTCATGCCTCCACTCAGGAGGGCTTCTGAATACGCTTCTAAAATTCATCGATATTTTTGTGCTTAATAACAAAAATGGCGCTCTGAATGCATTTAAAGAATGTTATGAAAAGGGGATGCCTTTTCATTTCGTATTGTGATCATGTAAAGTCATATAAGTTTCTTAAATCATCTCAAAACCTCGTTGGCATAAAATAATCTTCTTAGAAATGCATAGTGAAGTTGGCTTCTCAACATATTTATTACTCATATACTCAGATAGATACTCATACTACTTAATAAGCATTTAACAACAACATCACCGGTCTCAGAAATTATACTATTATCAGCTTTTTATGCCACTAAGTCATTTTCATAAATCTGACGATGTCATAATTTCATATTTTATCCAATGCGATGTACATCCCTGGCACATAATCAAGTTGGACTTCAGAGAATTCAATGGTTGCGGCAACGAAATTTTGCACGCCCTTCGTCGCAGTCTCGGAGGAACTTCGGTCATACGAAAGTTGGCGAATAACAGTTAGCAGATATTGCTGCTTGGAACTCGAAGAAAGGTGCGTGAACGATATTACTATATCTGTCTCATGAATTTTTCATGGAGGAAAAAACTAACATGAGAAGAAGGTAGAAAAGGCGCAGTCCATGAAGAATAAAACTTATCCTCTAGTGAACAATGTTCAGATGTGTGCTTACTGAGCATACATCTAAAACATTAGTGGAATAGAAGATTTATAGAACAAGTCGATATCTGAATGGAAATTATTGATATATAAGTAATTCATCAAATATTAGTACTATTGGCAGCAAACTATGAAAGATATTTTCATTCATTAGGATTCGACCAATCAGATACCATCAGATGAATGATGACGTATTCAATAAGGGAGTAATTTGTTATATAAGAGGAAAAGAAATCAGGAAATATTTCCATCGAAATTTTATTCTCGACAGTTCCGCTATCAGAATAGCATATTCACCTGAAGATGTTACTCCGGCAGCGAAACCAGTACAAAATGTCACATTTTACCTTTCTAAGAATCGTGTGGTTTTACAAAATCACAATTATTTTTACTAAGAGATATAATCATGCTATTTACTCATCTCAACTAAGTATGTGATTACATTCATCATTTTGTCATTCCGAAACTGTAGTTCTTAAATTCTTGAAACTCTTTTAGGAATTTGATACTTATTACTAAGATATTACTATACATATTTGAAAGTATCCGATCTTCGCAAAATTAAATGCACGATAGCGTCGTATGTTCATTGAATATATTAATTATTGCTCATACATATTCATCCATTGAGCTACAGTGTAAAATGTTTGGATATGAATTTTATGTAGATTGACGTTTAATCTTTTGCTCCAATGATGCAAGATATTTAAATAAATAAAACATTAAAATACGTCCTCAAAGTACAAGTAGTAAAAATAGCTACCCTATATTGATTACTACGTATATCTCAGAAATTACTACATTTAGATCTTATTCTTGAGGGTAAATCAATCTTGCCCAAGCTCTGGAGCATATCCTTTAAGGTAGACGAAAATCTATTTCAAAGGATTCATTTAGGAAGCAGAGAAACTTGATCAAACTAGTCCCAAATATTTTTTATTTCATGAGGAGAACATTGCTCGTTTAATAACGTTTCATCATCTCTCAGGCCATGTTTTATTATTCATATTTCTATCGCGCCAGAACTTCAATTCTTTTGTAATTGCCATTGAGTTACCTTTTCCTCGCAATTTCATTATTATTTTTCTAATAACTATTTCATCTGTTTGTTAACCTCTTTAACACGACTATCCTCCTAATGAGTTTTCGAGAAATATGTAAATATATGCATCGTTCAGCGGTCGAGAAAAAGGGCGTGGGAAAATCGATAGTTTTATTCAGGTGTACCCACATTTTCTGGATGAAGGGTCCACGTGTTTTAAGCTGTGAGGGTCCAATATTGGCAACGCAAAACCCATCTTTCTTCGCTACCCGGGATTAAAAAACTACTTTCATCTAGATTACTTCTGCCAGAGCTCAATCAAAATCACTGCCAGCTTTGTAACTGACAGAAATAAAACTACCTTGATCCTTTAATCGTGTTTTCAATATGTTATCACAAGACTTTCTCTCTCAGGACAAGCACATATAGCACGATGATAAAAATTAGAGATGATAAAGTTAGGATAATTCAGTATATTCATTCCGATTATTTCACTGATGTTTTATTTGTATAAGCTTTAATATATTACGTTTAATATAAATTTTCTTCCCTGATTATTTTCTTTTTTTCCAAAGTTCTTATATCTTGATTACTTCCCAGACTCTCTATTTTCTCAACCCATACCTCACTAATGTCTTTATGTTATTCCTCAATGTATTTTCAAAATGTTCTTTCCTTAATCACAGTCAGACCTACTATTTAGTGCCTACTTTATTATTTGATAAAGCTTATCTCTTGAAATAGCTGTTCCCAAGAAATCTAGAGCAGTTTATCGTTAAATATTGTATTTCTCTTTCAAATTATTATCATTATGTTAATAGGCTGAGGATTATTTCTTTCAAAGGAAGCTTTGAAATCTGATTTTCCGCTTTTTCCCATTTCCTTCGGAACTTTTAGCCTGACTTTTAGAATAACCCTATTTTGTGAAGGTAGTTTGATAAGTAACTTTTGTAATAAGGGATTTTTGCCTAGAATCTACTTTCTCTTTGATGTATGGTCAACGAAGTCAACACATATTTCCTGATTTATATCAAAAGTTTTTATTACGTCCCAACCTATGATAAATATCTACTTGGTTCCCGAAATAAGAATATTAATTTTCTCTGTTTCTTTAAATATGATGTAAATGTATGAATTTTCTCTATTTTTAAAGGTAAATCAAGGTCATATATGCATATTTATATATCTTTTATGTGAACAAGTATGCATCTACTTCCTTTGTATTAATTATTTTTAAAATATATTTTGTGGCGTATCCTCGCATGTATTATGCCTATGGACAAAATAAATTGAATTGAATTGAATTGAATTGAAGAGCAAATAAGCTAAGGAAATCATCTAAAATATCATAGAACGTAAAACAATTAGGAGAAAATTTCACGTCCATGATAAAAGATGGCACGAATCAAACTCAACTCTCATCAACCAATTCATATGGTGTAAGGTATGATCGGTGGCAATGTTATAATGCCTGAGGTGTTTTCATACAGAAATTCTTCCTGTACTATTACAAACGGAGGATACAATATAGAAAGCTTCTGCTTACAATCAGTTACTGCTTCTTCGAGGAGTTCATTGAGAACTTACGGGTACATAAATATGTGAATTTTTATAGAATAATTTGGGGAGGAATTTATTCCTTCTGCTTTCCTTTGCTCACAATTAGTGTTTCGCTCCAATTTTCTGGAAAGCCTCACTGCAAGGCTTCAAGTGATTAAATCCGTGATCACCAACAGAGTTCAAAACTGATTGAAGCGCCAGTTGACGAGGTGGAATAGGAACTGAGGACGCGGAAGATGCGATCAGTTGATGGTAAAGCGATCGAAATGGTTAAAGAGTGAATTTGCCGGGAAAGAAAAGAGCAATTCCATCGTAATGAACGGTGGTTATTTGCCTCTTTGGCCTGTCCATGGCCTATTCATGACGTCCCTCGAGTGAGTTAGCATTGATGAAGTAAAGGCGGAAAGGTTCAAATAATGATGCCTGAGTATTTTCGTGGAGGCTGTCGAAATAGGAATCATGATGTGTCTAAATAAGAATCATCATGCAACCTTCAACTGCTTACAGATATCGAAATCAAAGTTGATTGCTGCTAATTTAGGTCGCACAACCATCATCATATAATTAACACTCCTTAATTCAATTCATTGAATTCAATTATCATTTCAGTTAAATTTAAATACTCTCTCGATTTCCCAGTTCACCCTCATTGTCGGCCTCATACAATCCAGTACATTTCACTTACATATATCAGTATTTAAAGGGAAGAGATCATTTAAGTAATACAAGAGGTACATCTACGTAAACATCTAGAAGTTAATTTTTCATGAATAATTAAGAAAAACGGAACTTTTCTGTGACCTTTACGGCGAGATCGTTCATTTTGAAGATGTTTTGTGATCATTTATGATACCGCCTGGTCTAATTTCTTGCCATAATCATTGGGATCTTGTATAGCAAAATGGGCAGTGCGTGAATCGCGTTACCTTTGGTTAAAGTGGTCCCGGGTTCTATTCCCGGTGACCCATATGTGCAAAATGATCTCAGCTATTGAAGCACTTTACATTTTTACATTACTCCTAGTAGATGTAATACTATTGCGTTCCTTCTTTCTTATTCTTTCAACCTATCTTAAATTCATAATTCCCTATTTCATCAACTTTTAAAATAATGCATTTTGATTTAACTCGATGACATACAATTTCTCGGATTTTTTCAAAACCACTTCTTCTTGAGACATCCAAGTTGATCATTAATCATTAATTTGTCCAATTTCGATTTGGCGGTTTACGCGATCTACACCTAGTCTTTCTCAGAGTACTGAATGATAGATACGTGATAGTATCTCCCACCGTTTAAATGAACAGTGTTTTCATATTCACATTAGAAGGCGGAGGGATCTGAGTAAACGACCAACGGCACACATTTCTCCCCGAACCACTTCGCTTTGGGTATGAGAAATCTAAATTTCCCTTTTCCATCATTTATCCTTTGCGTTTAATTAGCCATACATTTTATAGCGCTCGTGGCCCATTCCTCATGATATAATCTCGCGGATTGGGATCCGAAGCGTCTTAGGTGGGATTACGATCATTATTTATTCTTATTATGCGCTCACAGGGGCACGCAAATATACATAATGAAGGGGCGGTCGAGAGAAAGCGGATAATATACAGGTAAGAGATGATTAGAGCATGGGAAAGGAATAACGAGGCAATAATGGGGAAGGGCAGGAATAATAGAGACGGGAAGGGGGGGCGTGAAAAATGGTCCATGGAGATGATATAGAGAGCGGAGGAGATGAGAAGAGGCGCTGCAGAATCTCATTATTTCAAAGTCTCTCTCCTCTTTCCCCATTCCTCTTCGGAACTCCTTTCTTCATCTTCCATCACACGCCGAATATTCACGATCCCCAGTGATCTGAATGATGTCCCTCCCTTAAAAATGGCTATGAATATTTTTTGTTGTTCATCGCATCCCACCATAAGTTGAAGTTATTTTGATTCATCAAAGTCTTAGCTCTGAATGGAAATCAAATCTGCTCGTTAAGTAAATTACTATATTCCTCACTATTTAGTCACTTTTACAAAATACATGGGTGGTCTGAAAAGTTTCCGACATTTTGCCATTTCTCGACACGTTTTCTGAAAATTTTCTGAAGATTTCTGAAAAATCTGGGGTCGGAAACTTTTCAGACCACCCTCGTATATCTAGTATCTCTCTTTTCTCACGTTTTCGGTTTGTATCTTTCTCGTTGAACACTTTCTCTGAAACAGTCAAGTTTCAGAAGTAATATTTTGGAATGTGAAATACGTTTACTGACTTAATCACGTTCGTGATAATTTATGGAAATTAAGCGCCTCCAGGGAAAACAATGTGGGATGGAACTGGGTGATTAATTCTTGGAAATTCAAGCATTCATGATTATATGTTACTCCAAGTATCACAGCTCCCACAGATTTCCGCAAATACTGAGGCAAATATGTAAGTGAAATTTGTGTGTATAGTATCAATTAAACGCTCCACGAAGTGAAAGCGGTCATATTTGTTTTGTGATAGAGATTTTGGTAAGTAGGACTGAAAATAGAGGTAATGAAAGTGCTTCAAAAAGGAAGATTCCAAGGGAAAGGGAAAGGTTAAGACAAAAATCAAAACCATCTAACTTCCCTAATTGGGGAGTTAGAATGGTCTCTTTATGAATTTTCTAATCCATGCTTGTAATGATAGAAATTGATCCTAATTTGACAATAAGTCGCTGGATTGAGGTTACTGGGAATAACTTGCTGTCTTCTACTTCTACATTTGAACGATTTCAGCAAAGAAAGGAGGGGTCAGTAGCAAGGGAATGATTGAAACTCATAGCCTGCTTACCCTTTGAGTCTATTTAAAATATAAATCAAAAGAAAATTGTAAGAGATATAGAGGCAATTCCAAAGGTTTATTTACGTATTTTTGGAATTCATCGAATACTTTCACGATTGGAGTAAAGTTGTGGAGATTAACCGATCATGTTAGTAGTAGGTATCTTACCGTACGATGATTCTTTCAAGAATTCGCCGTGCTCAATACGGAAAAAGTTGACGAAATAATGATTTAATGATGAAGAACCTAAGGCCGATCTCGGATAGCATATTGACGAAAATGTAAATGTAATTATTTACGCCGTTTTGAAGCTCTCTTGTTTCGGGAATCGATGATTCTCGGGAAGCTGAGGGCGTGTCTTGAGGCGGTCGATCGACCACTCCTATCGCATACGAACTCACTCTGTCTTCGCATTTACGATGTTAAATTCTGATGTAATGAGGAGCAAAGGGTTTCAAGGTCCGAAGGCTGGAGGTCTTATATTAGAAGCCGTGGAATGAGTAAATAAGTCTCCCATTTTCGACTTCAAAAACAACTTGTGAGATCGGCAACTAAAGAGCAGACCCTTAACATATTTATTTCTGGAAAATGAAGTTAGGAATTGCTATAAATTACTGACATACAACCGACTTACAATCTTTCCATATACGCTTGAATAACGCAACATGTTGCAGTTAAAACTTTGGAATATTAACTTTTTAATAAAAATTATAAGTATTTTTAGCCTTAACATTTAAATATTTTAAATGTAATGCATCAACCAATAACACGTAATACCTTGAATTCAAGTATGCTTTGATTTTTCACCAAAATTGCAGGGAAAATACAATTAATAAAAATATATATTTAAAATAAATGATGGAGATAAATTAATATTCCATTTGTGTCAGTAGTACTCAAGTTCATTTTCTTGGTTCTTAAAATTTCATCTTAATTATGGTGATGAATATTTCGGTTTTTCATAGAATATTATTATACATAGACTATTTTTTTCCGATGCAATGACTAAAGAGAATGATTAGTAGTCATTCGTAAATATTTAACATAACAGTGACTGATTTTTTGCGTTATCGGGGAAGGGAATGTATGGAGAAATAGGGAGGTGTTTGAATGCAGTATGAGGATGGTTATCAAATGATAGGAATTGATGAAGTCGAAATAAATGGACGTAAACAGAAATACTCCAAAAAAATTATATTAAATTAAGGGTATAATTATATATTTAAAGTATATGAGAAGATACGCTGAGACAGTGTGAAAAATTAGAGAAACTGGCTCAGTAATGCGTAAGGAAAAAATAGGGAATAGAGGAAAACTAAGGAAAATATTTTAGAATGTGACGAAAGATATAAGGAAGATAATGCATGTAAATTGAATTAGAAAACGTCTTCAAATACCTAGGCACGTAAGACTATGAACTCTTCCATATTTACTTTAAATAATCCAGCGCTGCTCTATTTTCCCTTTTCATTATATTGCACCCCAAAACCAACCGTTTTGATGTTTTTTAGGCAAATATAAAAAAAATCGAAGAAATACGAGTACGAGCACTCATACGTCTATTTCCCTGCAATGATCTGATGAATTCCGTTTGATGGTCCATTGATATTTTCATGATGGAGAAGAAATCATTTCTTAGCATAATTCCACGGTAGATTTACTACCGAATAGATGTCAACACCTGAAGATGTCAAATCCTCGACGAAACTAGTCGGTAATAATTCTCTCGTGGAATTGTACATACTAAGAATTTATTTCTTCTCCGTCCTGTGCGTTAAATTCCACAAAGGTTCCCTTGAATACATTAATGTTACATTCATATTTTACATCAATAATCGCTAAAGAAGAGGAAAAGTTTCATTTTCAATTCGTAATCTCCCAATTTCTCACCAAAATTCCGGCGATTCTTAAGTAACTTTATTCTAGGTTCTTTTTGTAAACTGAGAGATATAGTTATACTTATATGTATACTTGAAGTGTAACACTGAAATTCAAAGAGGAAAAGTGATATAAATATTTACTTTTGAATCTATCATGTATAAGTGGGATATAAAATTGGAATTCAGAGGGAAAGGAAGTGAAAGCTATATTCCCCGAGTATTATTTTTTGGATTATACATTTAGTTGATTATTCGATGACGGTCGATTATTTATGCTCTCCGTCTTTTTAAATTGGTTTCGACAGCTGCTCACCCATCCCACAAATGATTAACTTTAGTCTCACCGTTGTGCCTCGTCATCGCCTGCTCGTCCATCTCTCTGCAAACACAGGATCTTCTGCTCTCTGCCAAAACACTGCTTAATTGACTCTTTTGCAAAAAGTAAAGTTCTCATAGACCGAGAAGTATCTTTCACAAAATTATTTGCAGCCATAGAGCCCAGTTTCCATACTCTTTTATTGTTTTAAAAGAATGTTTTTGATGAAATTTTTTCTTTGAATTCATTGTTTCAGTTCATAAACATGAAATTAGCCTTTCTTTGAATCCATGGCTCTTGTGTTTGCCCTGTCGAATCAACCAATCATCAACCATATTTTTGGTATCCATCCTCTAGAAACCGATTGAGTTATTTTATACCCTCCTGAATGACCTAAAAAATATCTCCATCGTCAGGAAAAAATTCATTAGGATATGAATCTTTTTAAATTTTCGCCGTAGATCATAAAACTTTTTTTTGATCAATATCATTTAAATATAAAATAATTGACGTAAACTCAACATGCTGCATATACTATTGCTGAAATTAAATTCTCAAGATTTTGTCTTTCCTTAAAATACAAAATCCTATATTATTAAATACTAATCAGTCGATCTCGATAGCGGAATAGTTAGTATACTAGACTACCAACATCAAGGTCCCGGGTTCGAATTTCGGGTACAAAGGTTATTCCCAGTTAAAACATGGCTGAATATGTTTGCCTATTATTACTTTTCAAGCCTCTTTTATAATTGTCCTATGAATGGATATTTCTGTGGTACTGGGAAGACATATAAATATTCAATTGAATTTATTATATCCTCTTATGCGCACGAATAACTAGTTTCATTTAGAAAGAAGTAGATTTTTCCCGGTGAATAATTTCATTTATTTATATCAACATTAAAATTTATAGAAAATTTAATGATTTTAATCAAACCATGACGTTATTTCGCTTCTAAACATCTTTTATATTTAATCAATCCCAAATAAAACATACCATGATGAAAACATTCTTGCTGTTTGTATATATCCTTATTTGGCCAGCTTTAAGATTTTTCCTCCACGAAAACATCGCAAACCCTTTATAAAACGTTTGCAAATAAGATACGAAATGTTAAATATCTCCTTCCGAATCGTCTGAATAAACGTGGCCAAAGTAACAACAGAGCCTTGATAAATCGAGAGAACGAAGTAATGAATGACCTCTGCAATGAAATTCGGAGAGGAGGATTCATTCATTCAAAGCGCAGCTCTGGGAATCAAAAGAGGCGTTAATGAAGGGAGTACTCGTCGAATTTTTCGCGATGGATTGAATTCGAAATATCGTCCGGGGAAAAGGAACTGAATGAAAGGGATGGACATTTCATTTCCGAAATGTATCGTTAGGAAAGCGAGAAGATCATCAATTTAACTAAAAAATGATTAGTTGAGTAAAACGGATGTATGAAATTTCGAGTGGGGTGGGTTATAAATAAGGGGGGGGGGTATTTTTACGTTGGCATAGGACTTCTGATTGATGGCGGTGCTCACTTGGGGACAGGTCATTAGTTTTAGCGAAGGAAAAAGAGAAGGGATGAAGCGGCGATGGGGGAGACATCTAGCGAAGGAAATAGGAAAAAATCGTCTTAAGTCGGAAGCGATAAGAATTAGCGAGGGAATTTGAATGGAAAAGAGAGAATAAGATGGAAGGGAAGAATGGGGAATTCTAGACAATGGAGATTAAAGGGAAGCGAAAGCATAATTAGAGAAGGCGGATCTCTAATCTACATGGATTAAGGTTTAAATTCTAAATGCCTCACATCCGCCATAACTGTAACGCAAATTTAGTCTCCGAATATGTAGAATTCGTACCAATTGGTGCCGATGCCACTGAAATTAATGAAACTGAAATATATTATATCAGAATGATTTATTCTTTTATTTTGATGCATCCACAAAGCGATATGTGTTGAGTTTCTGATATTTATGTATATATTTCATTCTCTAATCTCAGTTGACTTTGTCTTAAGAAATACTAGATTAAACATTTGAAGTTCTATATTAAAATTAATGCGCTCAATCTTTACTTGGTGGAATTCTGTAGGGCCCATCTTGAAATGAAATCGCTAATTAATTTCCACAGCAATTTTTTTAATGTGACTGGTTTCGTTGACGGGTTGACAACTTCAGACAGCCATCCGCTAGAAAATAGCAACCTGACGATCTTGTTGCATTAAAAAATTCTACTTAGTGGAAATTATTTAGTGTTTTTATTTCTAGGAGGGACTGAAGAACTGGACGAGTCTTCAGCTTTATTTTGGTATAAAATAATAATAATATTTATTATTGAATAAATTGATAATGGAAAACTTTTGTTTGATCCCATAGGCATATCTATATATTTTAAAGGAAGAAATTCAGCGAAACTGTAAATTTACATTCGTAGTTTTACGTGATATCTGATATTTGTGATAATATCCAGTACAACAGCTTCCAGAGTTTTACTTTTTATCCTTATTTTTCTATTAATGTCGCAGAACAGAAAAATCAAAAAATACCTACCTCATAATCCTCAAACATTAGTATAGCTTCATTACATATCTTTATTCGCAGTGAGGGATTTGCGCTGAATTGCTAACTGCTAATTGCCAATTAAATTGCTAATTGCTAATTATATTGCTAATTGCTAATCATTGCTCAGAGCATGCTCATCGATCACCGTTCAAGTTCTTATTTTACCAAAAACAGCGTTTCGATTGAGCGTAGGTTTTACGTGCGAACTATTTTGTTTCTCCTCATCAATCGAGAGCAGTACCATAATTTCACTCCACCGACACCTTTCTCTTTAATTGCGCATTTCGTTCCTACGTTTTCGGTTGACTAACCCATCCCTTTCCGCATTTCCCCTTCCAACCGAACACTTTTCCACGGCCATTTGTTCCCCGAAGAACTCCACTCATCTCCTTCTTACAAATTGCTTTCCTTTCCGATCGACATAGGAGATTGGAAATACCGTTTTTACAAATATCCAATATTAGTCTTCATCTGATCCGACCCATTTGCAGGGTTACTCGGCTTAAAAAAATCTTTAAGAGGACTGTTAACAGCCGATTTTTGCATGTTTTACGAAAATTTCAATTCCAAGGATCGACGGCTCTTTCAACAAAGCGATATTTGGTATTGCATGAGATTCATCAGAGTCCACCAAATCGTCCGGCTTAAAGAAAATCAATAAACATATAGAATTTAAAGGCTGATCTTTCTTCCAATATAGGGATTTCTGTCGTTGTTTAATATCAAATAATTATATATTCATCACGAATTGATAAAAAAGATCCAATTATATATAATATATGAAAGAATAAATTGAGTTTATAAAAAGGAATGACTATAAATGAATAAGCTATAAATGAAAGAAAAATGATGGATGGATAAGATACAATGATTAAGATATTTCCAAGGTCGATTATGGATAAGAAAGTAATAATTTTTCTTTTGACTGTGGCGTACAAGATCAATATGGTAGGACCTACTCAGAATCTGATCATTCCATCATTATCTAAGCTCACCCGCCGTAACAAATCATTCGCCTGAAGGAAAAATATCGAGTATTCATCAACGACTTGAGAGATTAGAAAAATAAAATATGCAGAACTATCGACAAATCGCTGATATGACGATTCTTTCCCATAACTTACGGTAGTCATCACTGTTGATTGATTTCTTTTCGCAAAATTCCCTGATTACTTGTTAAAAAGAATGCTTCAGTCTAACTGTAAACTAAATCATTGTAATATCTCAGGGAAATATGGGAAACAGAATTCCTTGAAAAATCGAATCGCCTAATTATTCTCTAATAAGATGAAAAATTCGAAAATATAACCAATTCTTCCGGGTATTATACCACAGAAGTATTACCCATAAACCTAAAAATGTATACCCAATCATAAATGTATAAGAGATATGTAATTTAAGGAAACACCACTTTTTTAATAACCGTGTTTTAATTGAGCCAGCCATCCAGCGGATGAGTTGAATTCATTCGAATGATTTTAAGTGCAGAATAATTGGTGGACCGAATATGCTGCGTTCTGAAAGAGACGTATTTTTTTATGTAATTGGTAATTTTCCGATGTTGGATTAACGTGGCTTGTATACGGAAAAAAGTGGTACGTACAAGCTCATTTGGAGCACGGTTTAAACGCGAAATAGGTGATTCAGATAATCGGTATACGATACTAACGTATATCTTTATTTTACTGAAATGTAAATGAATTTAATAACACTAAGCACTTTCCTAAGATCTTAAAGCTTGTATCATATGATTTTTGTGATATTTAAGCGAAAAATTACAAGTATGGAATGTTTTGAATAGAGCGATAGAGGTATCTCAACTTCTATCATCTCATGAACTCTTCATGAGTGTCCTTTCGTACGTTCGACTTCCACCTTTTGGCTTCCCTTCATCACCATTTTTGTTAACTCATCTAATTGATCATGAATATTTCTCTGTTCTCTTTAGTTATAACCATTCCATAATATTCCATACACTCGTTTTAATATGCCAAGCGTAGTGGTTACGGTATGAAATTTGTACGAAACAGATTTTATTAGTTCATCGACAAAACTTTATAGAAATACCATTTTTGGTACGTTAATTTTGGTAATGCTGTATTCCTTTCGGATCTTCGATTGGTAAACTCCTTTGAATTGATTCTTCTAATTATTCTGGAATTTACTAAAATTCTATACATTCAAAATTTGCTTTGAAAACACAATTTCCTACAATATAAATTTTTAGAGAATACAGCTATTACAAACGCTAAACGAATTAGTTTTTCGATTTCCTGATAACAGAATTATTTTTATGTTGACATTAACGAACGGTATTCTGCTGTATAAATCTAGGGCCAATTACACATTCAATAACGCTTATATTCTTCTATAATTATGAATTCTTCTCATTCGAATTTTATGCCTGTTTTCGCTTCAATGACATCGATATCTAATCCAATTCATAAAAATTAGTAATCCCGCATTCCTTTCGAGATACAATTCCTGCGGTATTTCAATATTATCTTGTTTTCATTCTCGATTATTTATTAGATTCCGTTTATATAACGAAGACCTCTAAATTCTCTTAGTTTTTCCATAACTACCAGTACATCGATTTCCTTTCCGCATTCCCTTGACGCGAATAAATCAGCCGTTTTAATTTTCTTTCGTTCTTTTTCCTTTTCATCCACCCCGTTATTTAATAATCCTCATAACACCTTAATAAACCTTTCCTATTAGCCCTTCTCATTATCCCTCCTCGCTCCTTTGCTCCCACTTCTGCATTGCTTCCGCTTTCTCCTCCATGTCTAAAGGCTTCTTCCGGTTTTTCGGCCATTTTTGTTCATGTAAATTGCCAACTCGTATTTCGAGCCCTCCAACAGAATTTCAATTGCGTAGGTAAATTACTCATCTCTCCCTGTAAAAGGGACGCTTAAGAAAGGAATTGCTGGAATTAGCGGGAAAATCTCGAGGCAATTTTAAACTGATGAGCTCTGAGAATAGGGAATTCGGACGGAGATATTTCCTTGGCGTAGCGTCCCGCGTCGGACGCCCAGGAAATCAGGGACCCCCCGGCCTTTTCGTGTCGAGAATTTGCTCGCTGAACCGACAAGTGGCCGGAGCATTGCGTTGTGATGGATGTACCAGCACATTACCAGACACATTCTTGCAGGGCTCTGTTTTCATCACCGGGGATGCTAGTTTTTCTCAGGATATCTACTTTTCTTCAGCCCTTCAAAATTCAAAGATGGATAAAAGGAAAATTGTACGAGTTGTTTTCACATTTAATTTATTTCCTTCATTTTATGAAAATTAAAAAATTGAAATATTAAAAAATAAATGCTATGATTAAAAATTGTACATTGTGTTGTACTTTTCTAAGACAATTGCATTGTACTTTTCAAATTATACGGATTATTCAGAGTATTAAAGATGGTTCACCGTTCAACATCAACTTTCTTCACTTAAGCCTTATGAGTAGATAATGGAATATTATGCCGATTAAAAAGAAAATGAACAAAAAGTTTAATTGTTATCCTTTTATATTTATAGTAAAGCATTTCAACATTTAAAGCTATAGAAATGTAAATATTATAATCTTAAGCCGTCAAATTTAAATTTGACCGTAGTATTTCTTTCATAGGACTTAAAAATTGAGTTTTTAATATATTTTTAATCTGTATTAGAATTTCTGATTAATTTTTTATTTGTATTACATTTCAAATGTATTTTTGCGGTTTATTTCGCCCCTATTTTTATGGGTATTTTCCCTAAACTTGGGTTTTTCTTGTGACCACAAATCTCCCAAAATATTTCTTATACCCTTCTCTTAGTTTCTATTAGCCTCTGGCAATTTTAGAATGAAATTAGAAGTTGGGCGGAAGAGAGGCGTATCTACGTAAAAAATTGAGCCAATTTATCAATACAATTATAATTCAGATTCATCGTTTTAAGTGAGAACGCATGAAAATATCGTATCTGTAAATAAAGAAAGATTGATTTAGAAAGAATAGGTAAGAGGAATGGTAAGAATTAGTTTAGTATTTGATGTCTGCACGAAAAAATATAATTTTACAAGGAAATGCGTTAACAAGCAAAGGAGAAACGGCTTTGAACCTTTCAGTTGCGACAATCTTCATTGATAAAGGTATTTTCATATCAAGAAAATAAGATTGAGTTCGTTGTGTATTCTATAGTAAGGTATGCGATAGTACTTTGTTATTTTAAAAGACTACTAACGTTAGACACTCCAAAATCCTGTAGCCACCTTTTCAGTTTCAAGGTTTCTATGTCAAATAAATTTTTCAGAATCGCTCTTAAACTAAGCACGTAAATGCTATCGGTAAAACGACTGTGTCGTAATCAAAGTGATGATATTGAATTATCCCATGAGAAGACTATTTAATACTCCTTAGAAGGTTACGTAAGGTAAACTATCATAAGCACCTTAAAAAGAATACATCAACATTGTGAGTATATTTTTCTGGTGTGACACTGGTGTAATGTGATCGTTTTGGATATTCTCTCATCATTTTGTTATCGATTGTAACGGAAGAAGGGAAGATTCCAATCTTCAGCCACTCTCTCCATTCTTCCCCCCCACGACTCCAAAACTACTTATCTCCCTTTGCAAGATCTTGTTTCATCATCGTGTTCAGTAGCGGCTGTTACAAAGCTGTGGAATAGCAGCGAATACAGTTATGTATGGAGATCCTTTGAATGTAGGACACACGTGTAAATTGGTTTACATTAACTTCTTTCCGTTTGCTGTTTTGGTTTCTCTTCATTCCTTCCGACTTTTCTTATCTCCTTATGTTTCTGTATGTCATCAGCAACAATTGAACGATTAATAAATAAGCTAAGGAAGTGTCGGAAATAGGAAGCAAAATTATCGGAAGCCAATTTATACTTTTCAAGTCAGAAATTAAATAGATTAACGAAAACGTTGAGAGAAAGTACTACTTGGGAACACGAAATAGATATTTTTGCGATCCTATCAATATACGATAAGATCAGAAAATTGTTTCAAAACCTTAATTTTTTCACGAACAATCCGCAATTGCAATAAGGTGTATAAATAGGTTAGTCTAGTAATAGGTGTATAAGTAGGTTAGTCTTAGTAGGTTGAAGTGAATCTGCGCGGCTCGGTAGTTTAATGGATAGAATACCTGCCCGGCAAGCGGGAGACCCGGGTTCGAGTCCCGGCCAAGTCGCAATTTTTCACTTCTTGTATAACCTTGGGTTAATCGCACAACTTCATGTGCTAAGTAAAAAATTACATTTCCATCGTTAGGTTAGTCTTGTTAATCCAAACCTCTCGCTCTAAACCTTTTGGTGATTTATCGGGCAAGAATACACGTGTAGATTTAAATATATGATTAATAAATTCTTATCAATATCATCGTGAAAAAAGCTATTGAATGTTATCTTCTCACTGCTTCAATTCATGCTTTCGATCTCTTTGAATGGCATCCCACTGATTTTGACGGAATCTCTGACTGAAATTTATCGAACGTTCTCTCATCCGACTGAGAAAGCGAGCTCAATTGTCTTTAACATCCTTCACATCCCTCCACAATTTGATATTCACATATTTCTTTCAACCCAAACACATTTACGGATCGTTTCACACATCGCCTTTCATTCTTCAGATGTCTGATTTCTCAATTCTTTCGCCTCTTCTGTTACATTTAACGAAATTTCCCATTCCCCACATCTCTCTCTTTCTTTGAAGCCTCCGTCATAAATCAACTTATTCATCCATTTTCCTCTCCATTTGTCGGAGATATTTCAGACTACTCCATGCATTCTGATACTCTTAAGATCTTCCTTCCTTCATGTACGCATTATTGTTTAACCTGGCGCTTTGGTTGAGGATAAGCAGTTTATTTTTTTTATAAGGTCTGTGGAATTTGGGTAGTTGTTTGAATTGGGAGATACCGATAGTTTATAAAGTAGACTATGAATTAAATGATGGAGGTTATCCTGTAATTTAGCGCGCACAATTATGGTTATCGTAGTCATAAATGTTTTAGCGTGTTAAATTACAGTTATTATGTTATTGAGTTTAGAAATACTTATGACAAATATTAAGCGAGGGCAATAAATTACAAAAATGTTAACATTGGGATTAAAAATTCTATTCTCCAATTAAGAGAATCAAAAGTTTATGAAACGAGATATTTAACATAACCCAACAGAATTAGTTTATTCCTAACTAAACAAAGAATAATGAAGCCATAGTTTTCTTTTGCGCTTATCGAACGATTTTAATTGTTTGGGTTATTTCAATATATTTTGGATATATATAATTATATAATTATCTCTCTGATAAACAGCAAAGTGCATGTTAATAAAATTTTGCAATTTTTAAATTGATTGGTAAATGCTTTCCATTTATCACCAATTATTTAGTTAGAGGAAGGACATCATTTAGGATTATAGATCCAATGGCAACTGCAGTTATCTGCAGTTTCAATTAAAAAAGCTTTGTATTAAAAGAAGAGCTTTGAAACAGTCCATAATTGTCTGACACAACTGCCACAAACTAATTACTAAAATCTATAGAGTTCGACGTATCTATTAATTTATTTATGTAAATGAATGATTTAATCCATGAAACGATTGGAATAATTGAAACAGTAATTTAATTTATCTCCCCAAAACACTTCATTTGCTTCATTGGATAATTTCTCACACTAAATACAGTTGCTTTACTATGGATTTATACGTGTTTTAGCATGGAGTATAATTCTCGGATTATGGATATGGAAAAACTAACAAAAACAACATGATGATGTAATGATTTGTGAAACATTATACTTAAAATGATAGATTATAACGTTTATTTTATTGCAAATAATCATCATCAGTCATTCTTAGTCCACGTTAAATGTGGATCGCCTCTTGCGTTTAACTATTCTCCTTATCTTGAACTTCTATTTGCCACGTAACTCCTAAGTGCTACTTAATGATTTCTCTGTTCTATCTGCCTTTTGGTCTTCTTCATGGTCTCTTTACATCTCTTGTGGTGATATATAATGATTGTAGTTTTCTCGCTACATCGCCTACCCATATCCATTTCAGCGACCTTATTTGAACTAGTTTGTCTGTCACACCTGTCATTATTCTAACTTACTTGTTACATTTTCTTTCTTTTCTTGTGATTCCAAGCATACAGCGCCATAGTTCTTCGCGTTTTCTGGGTTTTCTAGATTATTACCGCATTCAGCACCCAAATTTTGCTTCCTTAGGACAAAACAGGTAAAATATATAGGTCAAGGACTTGTCTCTTCCAGATCTTTGGTATGCTTGACTTCATAATATGCGGAAAAGCGTAAATGAAGTATATTTTATCAGGTTAGTATATTTATGTTAAGGTTTAATCTTTTATGTACATGATTTTTTCGTAATTATAAATATAAAAATTCTAATAATTGCCTCCTGGATAGCCGTGTGGGCAGCGCGTTCGACTTCAATAAAATCGGTCCCGGGTTCGATTCCTGGTGGGAGCCCACGTGCGAAATTACCTCAGCTGTCGAAGCACTTTTCACAATACTACTACTCTAATAATATTAATAATTTTTCTAATGGAAATAGGAATATTAAACCCATTTTAATAATTATTAATTGACGAACACATACAACCATTCTTTAACCAGAAAAATCTGATTAGCCGGGACTCGAATCCGAGACCATGGGGTCGGGGATGGGGAATCGGCGAGATTTAGTTAAAGAAGTAAGCGCATAGAATCTATATATTTTCACGATATACGATTATAATCATTGCAATGCGTTTAATCTCGGAATACGTCGAATTACAACCGAATGAAGTTTACTGAGCAATTGATCATTGAGCGTGGATAGGTCTATTTCAGAAGTGCAGATTTTAATTGATGCTTAGTTTGGCTCAGTGGCGAGGAGAGAATCTTCGACGATTAAGAGTACAAACGTCGAAACTTGGATGAGATGAAAAAGATGGCGCAAAGAGCCCTCTTTATTACTCGAAACTTTTTCTCTCGCATTCTTCACTTTCTTCTGTCTTCGGAGAAAGCCGTCTCTCGTTAGCGCTGTCCACCCAAAAGCCGCCGCCCCACTATCGCCCCCTCATTCCCCCCTCCCACCGCCACGCCCCCCCAGCAGTAACAAGGCGAGTTATTATTCTGGGGAAAATAATGCAGTCTGGGTAGTGTACCCTGCTGGTCCCATAAATTCCGGGGTGAAAAGGGAGGCAAAGGCGTTGCGAATGGGCGAGAGTAAAAAGGGGAGAATGAAAATGGGGAAAGAAGTGGAGAGAAAGGACCCGATAAATCTCAAAGGAAACTCGGCGAAAAAATGAGGAGGAGAGTTGGAGCTGAAGAGAAAGAGATGAAAGAAGGCTTTCGTAATACAGAGGAAGATTACAGGAATCTCGAGCGTTTCCTAATTTAATAATCTAAAACTAATTCGCGATTGGAGAAGAAACATTTGCTCCGAAATGAAATCCGGCGAATGCGGAGGATGAGAATACGGCTCGGAAAGGTTATCTTTTCTTTAAATATTAATGAATACATCGCTCAGTGAGTGAATAAAGATAGTCTGAGTTAATTTTTTGGATACATTTCTATTCCCCTGGAAATTTTCCTATTCCCTAAAAGATTTCCCATTCCCAAAGAAATTAATTAAAATTCAAAATTTGGATATCGCCACTCATTACGGCAAGTAGATGTCATACTTTCAGTTTTTAGGTCATCTATATACATAATTACGAGTGTGAACAAAGTAAACCACCCATACGAAATGGATTTAGAAACTAATTAATAAAATGATTCGCTACACTTCCCTGTACAAAAGAAGTATGAAATTCATAAGAAGGTCTAAATAGTTATGAAAATTCGTCGTTACTTTTATAAAAGTATCCTGGGTTCGATTCTACTTGGCTTGAAATTGCTTCCATAATAGATGCACGGGAAGTTTGTTTTTTTTATCTCATGCAGATCTGTTCTTTTACAAAATCAAACTAGATATTTTGGTCCTAAGAAATTGAGATATGAATCTAAAGTGGGGGAATCGAGCAAAGATTTTTATTTTTGTCGTGAAATATCGTTTACGATTTGAATTTACGAGAACTAATAATTAATGAACTAAACGAAAAACTTTTTGGTTTTAAGTACCCTGTTCCCTCGCCGACCAATCCAATCTCATCCATCATGGAATTTAAGCTCTTATCAGAAATATATTAAATTATCATAGAATTACAATTCACTAATTGTTGAATTGAATACAACTCACGAATTTCGCTTAGAAGAATTATTTGCGTAATATTTTGGACTTTTAAATAAGTTGTAATGAAGTTCCGTTATTTTTGACCGGAGAGTTCTCCAGCTTTGTATATTAATTATTTAAATAAGATAAGGGCAAAACTAAACAATGAATTCATATAAATTGTGTTTGAATTGTTACACTCTATCCATCTCATTCCCATTATTCTCTGAAACATTCTATTAAAGACAGTAAAAATACGTCTTAACGTCGAAGGGTAACAATGGAATCTCATTACTGTAAAATGTGGGATGCTGTTGTCTATCGGGCTGTTCATATTTTTTAAATTTCACAATTTAATCCAAACGAAATTCTTACGTAATTGCTTTTAAGTAAGCGCTGTTCTCGCAGAAAATCCATATAAAATAAGCACGTCTTCGGTAGAAATTTATTTTATTTCTGTCTCCATTAAAATAAATAGCCGTTTCTATTGTGGGATTTGAAACTCTCGAATATGTTCGTTCACCATATTCTATTCGATATGGAGAAAGCTTCGGTAATAATGGCCTATTCTGATGTGGAAAATTTATAGCGCCTGCGTTTTATAGGTGGCCCATGAAAAGTACCTTATCGTCCGAAGTTTACAGTTGAAGAATTATTGCTTTCTCTCGCTTTAATAAAAGCACAATTCAATAGCATTAGCGAGATTGCTTGAGTCTGCACATCTAAGGTGGCTAAATATCGTAAGAGAGGTTTACGCGGACATCTCACTACCACGAGGGAAATATAACAGAAGCATTTTGCAGATACTAAGGAATCTTGACTCTCCAATCATTATATATTTATTGCATGAAAATTTTAAGGTACGAAGCTTCGTATAGCACCTATGATTAATTCATATTTCCTCTCATACCTTCTTGATTTCGTTCATCTTTCAATAATCTTTTATTGAAATAAATTCTTATTATTTCTAATCCTTTTCATATACTTTTTCTTCTTGGCTAGCTTCTCTCTCGAAAATTCACTTTAAATCTCTTTCGTTAGTGCACAAAGTATTCGAAGGAATGTCGTATTTAGTTCAATTTAATTTATAACATGGGAAAACGTGCTGACTTGTTACTGGATAAAGTGAAGCCCGTAAGCTAACTACCCTAATCGAATGACTTAGAGAAACCCTAAGCTCATTAATGAAAGAGATTAATTTACTATGAGTTAAATTAATTCTTCAAGTTTTCTTCTCTTAATGGTTTCATCATAGTAATTTGTATATTTTCGGCTTCTAAATTATTCTTGCTATCAAACCTTATTACCAATGACCTTATTTTAAGAATTAATTGTTCAGCTCAATCTTTTTTCTGCATTGTAATTATAATATAAACATTCTTGTATATTTTATTATGGGAGAAAGTCTAGTGTCAACTAGATTTGAACAAATCCTAACAACTTTATAAATGTTTATACAAGATGTTTATCAATACCATATGAAATATTTCTAATGGTGGAGAGGGCTCCCCGATAGCCATTAGGGCAGCACGTTCGACTTCGATGAAAACGGTCCCAGGTTCGATACCCGGTGGAATCCCATGTGCGAAATGATATAAGCTGTCGAATCACTTTTAACAATGCTACTTTTAATGGTTGAATCTCGCTTTATATTTTTTGCAGTCATATTCATCGTAGGACACTAATTTATTAAAAGCCACGTGAACTTAAATAAAGAGGTAGTAGGGATTTTTATTCTGGCTTTATATCCTCTGTTTTATTCATGTTGAGTAGAAATTCGTAACTTTCATTCGGATCATTTTATTAAGACGGGTTTCAACAAGAAAGTAATGTACTTAAGTAATTGCCAAAGGAAAATTTTCAAATTTTTACTTGAATATGAAGTTTCTTTGCAACATGTACCGGACATACTCGAGGAAATAACGAGATTTATTTCATCCATGTCTTTTTGCATTTCCCGAAGTGATGGTTATCCTCGATAGTCAATCTATTCAGCCTTATATAGATAAGCGGCCGTAAGTTGTTTTATATCTCCATTTATGCGGGAAGATATCCTTTAGAAATCAAACCAATCAACCCATCATCATTCTGTTTCGTTGCTGTAGACTTATGCGTGAGTGTTATTACAATTCATTTACATTTGTTACGCAAGGTTATGACATATCCCTCATGCTATTAATGTTCTAATATAATTCTTAGCCGATTCCCAATGGTCTGAACATTAATTCAATTCGTGGTAAGAACTAGAGTAGAACTCGGTGGAAGATTTCCTTAGTAGAGATTGTTCTCTTTTGTAGATTTTTACATAGGCAATATCTAAGATGACAGTTGATGAAAAGACTTAACAGTTATTTCAGAATAATGCACATATTGAGGTTTAATTACACTGATAAATGTTTCTCTAACTTTTAAGGAGTCAATTTTCATTATTAATTTCACTTTTATGGTGTTATGAAATTGAGTAAATATTAGTCTTACGAAAGTTTGCATTAAATATTTCACCTAATTTATTATGCATAGAAGCACCAAAAAATTAACGAAGGAGTGAAAACTAATGAGCATCAAGTGGTATAACTTAGAGAGATTGGAGAAGCGGAGAGAGAGAAATAAAATTCAGGGCATTATTACGGAATTAATGTTTTTGTACATGCCACCATGTTTGTGAAGTGACATGTAAAGTTATGTTTAATTTAAACTCGAGAACACTTTCTAATTCACGTCTCATAAACTCATCCGCGACATAATGCACATAAATAAGAGTTATTTTGGTACCCTTTACCCTTATGTCCATAAATTTGCTCTTCTTTACAACCCGCTCTTAGTTTCCAAGTTTCACCGATACGCGTTTTTTCTCTCGTATTTCATTCATTTGCGTATTCCACGTATTAATAGAAAGCATTAGGATTGATATCGTCTAGAAACGGATCATTTTTGAAAATTACTGAGATACTAAAAATAAAGCGAAACGAAAAGAAGGTGGGACGCAATTCAGCTTATAAGTGCAGTACTAAATAAATTGGCGTTGGTACTCAATCAGCCTGGAGCAAGGAACTTCATTTTGCAACTGTTACATATTAGTGAAATTTATAGGAGTCCTCTACGATTTTTATTTAAATTTTATTGAAATATAGAAGTTGACTAAAAAGGAATGATTGGAAGGTAAGCGAATATTTTTTCTATATCCAAGAAGATTTCTTTAACAGAAATATCCAGTATCAATAACTGATTCTTCACTTTATCATGCATCAAGTATCATAGAAATAACCATTTTCTATAAAGTTTTCCATTTCCCTGTCTTTACTTTTGTTATTTTTATCAAAAGAAACAGCTCCACACTAGCCTAAACGGCTTATTGAAATGGACATTTTGAATCATCAGACTCGATGCTAATGTGCCGTATGTTTCAAGATGAATGAAACTCACATGTATAATACGGGTCTTGATTTGGAATCCTAAATTTGGAAAGAATATCCAATGTAAATGCATTTGTTTATGTGATATTACAAGTGAGAATTAAAGAGCGCGGAGACATCAAACGTAAAAAACAGTTCACAATTACCTCCGTAGCATGGTTGGCTGCGTGGTTCCTTATAGAAGGAATAGATAGCAGTTGTAGCAGTTTGAAAAATATACTGCTATCGAGTAATACGAATCCTATTCTTGACTGTAGATTTTATTCTAGACTGTAAATTTTTGGAAAGAAAGTGCGTTTTATACATGGAGAAATGTGGTACATATTGGTTTTCTGAAATTATCCGATTAGGTTAGTAGGAAAATATTATAATTAGACCCTTTATTAGGCGAGGTAAGGCTCGGGAGGACCTCTCTCCCACCTTACTTCGTATGACATACTTAAATGAGCATAAAAGGGAAAAAAGATGCATAGAATAAAACGTATAAAAAGAGAAGAGGAAAAAAAGAAAAAGGAAGATTTGATTTGTGGGAAAAAATTCCATTGGTTGATAGAGAAAAAACACACAATACAGGAAAACACCCACACAAAGAGAGTCAAAAAAAAACCGAGAAAACACAGAGAGAAAATTGTATCAAAATTAAAATCATTAAAAAATTAAATACTATATAATAATAATTATAAAAATAGCAAAATGCAATGGAAATAAAATTGAAAAAGTTATAAAACGATTAAAAAAATGAAATAATAACACAAAAATGAATCAGCTTCCGGTGAGGTTTGTCATGGGACATAATTATCTCTAGAGGTACCAGTACAATGTACATTGTTACAGTTACGTTACAGTCACGTTACAGTTACGTTACAGTTACGTTACAGTTACGTTACAGTTACGTTACAGTTACGTTACAGTTACGTTACAGTTACGTTACAGTTACGTTACAGTTACGTTACAGTTACGTTACAGTTACGTTACAGTTACGTTACAGTTACGTTACAGTTACGTTACAGTTACGTTACAGTTACGTTACAGTTACGTTACAGTTACGTTACAGTTACGTTACAGTTACGTTACAGTTACGTTACAGTTACGTTACAGTTACGTTACAGTTACGTTACAGTTACGTTACAGTTACGTTACAGTTACGTTACAGTTACGTTACAGTTACGTTACAGTTACGTTACAGTTACGTTACAGTTACGTTACAGTTACGTTACAGTTACGTTACAGTTACATTGCAGTTAAATTTTACACTCTCATTCATCGTAGTATTTCCGATCACGCGAAAATCCGTTCCTGGGAAAAAGAGGACTGGGAAGGCAAGTCTGAGCTGAGCAAAAGAAGGAAGTACACGTGGAAACCTGGTGGGCATGAATGAAAAAAACGAGGAAAATGTGATGGGTCGAGAGCGGGAGATTCCCCGGGGAACGCCGATAAACATACTAATTAGGCTTTTAATAATTTCATATGGCGGCCACACTCGCATTACTCAAGTCGCGGAGGGGTTCTACCTTGGGCGAAACACCTCCGGAATTTAGGGTACGTCATAAATAGGGTGCGGTAGGAAAAAGGAGGGATGCAAATGAAGAGGATAAAGAGAATGCGGGAAAGCTCTGGTTTTTAGGCAAGAGAGTGTGCTGAGAGTGGGATAGGAAGTAGTTGGTGGTAAATAGAGAAATAAAGGGGGAAGGACGTAAAGTTTGGATCGGATAAAGGACATGGTATAAAGAAATAGAGGGAAAAGAAGTGGAAAGAGAGGGGGCTGCGAAACGGACGTAAAAGCTGAGGATAGGGAAAGGCAATAAGCTTTGATTTAGTGGTCGACATAAAGTGAAGTTCAGAAAAAAGGAATGGTTAATGTCTAACGGGCAGAAATGTGAGGCCAAGATTGTAGGCACTACGTCATCAAAAAATAAGTTTCCCGGATTTTTTTTGTTAACGCTCAAAGTAAGTGTTTGATTACAATCTCATGATAGGGGACAATCAAAATCTGTGCAACCGCAGCTATACAGGAAAGAGCTCCTGGACTAATGAAATGCCATCTCATTTCAGATATTTGCTTTCAACGGAAAAGCTGGAGGAACTTAGTTCGCTCAGCTCTTTTTCTCATTTAGATGTATAGGAGATATATTTTTACGTTACCTACCTCATATCTATTAAATTAACTGTAATACATACTCATATGATTCAGATAGGTGATACATACCTTCACATATAAATATTGGATATCGCAGGCGTACGAAGCTTTCGAAATACATATAAAATATATTTTTTTACGTAGTTTTTTCACGAATCTCCATCAAGTTAAGGCGATTGAATGCATTTCATTATTTACTTAATTCCATAAATTTGCATATTTCACCATTATTTCAGCCTATTTCAACAGACATTTCAGCTAGCCTATATTACTACAATACTACTATTATTAACATAGATTTAATTCTTCATAATAGCACTAATACTCATTATTTACATCTATTTGCACGATACATTGCCTCATATTTCCATTCATTCACGATGGAGTGATATTTCACTCATTTAACGAAACTAAAATATTTATTGTAGAGGGAGAATGATAAATAACAGAGAAGCTTAGGAAATCATAGGAAGAAACATCGAGTAAGTCATTGGATAATGCATAGCTTTGAAACATAGATTTAGAGTATGTTCATGTTTAACCGAAACGCTTTTTCGCTGTTATTTGCTCAACCGAAAATAATATTTGCTTTAAATTAATCAAACGCACGCTGATCCAAGACCTGGTTTCCTTTCTCTCTCTTTTGTAAAGAAAGGAGGCTTTGCACGACGGTGTGGTAGAGAGAGCTAAAGGTTCGCGTAACGCAGCACGAAGAGGATATTTATTTAAAAAAAATTGGTTTGTTATTGCGGAGGCCTATGTTTGAAATGGGGAATCATTCGAATAACGTCCGTCGGATAATTGGAGATATTCCTCCTGACTTTATGAATGTTGGTATATTTTTGCAGCGTTATTGATCGCGATGCACTAACAAAAACAGTTTTATTACATTAGAGCAAAATTGAGAGGACTTAAATACGAAACTGAGAACAGGTTGTGAATGATTCTTTAATTCTTCAACTCCACTGAATTTCTTTTTATGCTAAGAGAGATGACATTTAAGCGAACAAATAACAAATATTTAAGTTGTACTTCTCATTCTAGTCAATTTATTGTGATTATATTTGTAATTAGAAGGTGTCGTGCTGTTATTAATATTGATTCTCTTTGTTCTATCAATATCAACGTAGCTATTTTGTGTCTCATATGGCTAGGTTTTGACCTGGAAAATATTCTTTTGAAACCACGAAAGCTATTATATATTATAATTATACATATCTATATTGCGCCCAGATTTTCTAGTTAGTTTTATCGCTGAAAACACTAGTTTAAATCTTCCAAGGTAAGCTAAGAATTGCAATTTTAATTGTCAGATCGAGGAGAACCGCATAGAGACGACCTGGAATGAGGCTATTCTTGAAATACAGAAAATATGCACAGAATTTTATTCCCATATAATCTATTTTACTGATCGGAAAAACTGGAATAGACTATGGAAAATTTTTCCACGAAAAATTAGATGCAACCGAAAACTATTTGATCATCTAAGATAGTGTCACCGTACGTGAGAATCACCGTGCGTTTTCTTACAATTGTGTTGCTACCTTCTTTACTTCTTCTTTACTTGAAGGAAAAATCCATTTTCCTCATGTTGATGAGCATTTAATTGATTTCATGATGTCTTGCCCCATTTTTCCGCTCTACCGTAGTCTTAATTTATGTGGATGTTTTAAAATGAAAAAGTGGGAGCATGAATTTCGGTATTTTTCCGAGCAATCTCCTGCGACTGTCACACGAAATGAGTGGTCCCTTATAAATAAGCGAGAAATGAAAAGTCGCGTTCAGATCTTGACACTGAAATCGCAGCCATTCAGAACAGTGACAAAATATCCATCTCAAAAAAAGGTAGAACGTTCCCTGAATGTTTCAAATATGAGTTTTTTAGAGACTCCAGTTTCGTAAATATTATCTACAACATGCACCCTGATAAATTCTTTTCTGAGTGTGGCAGACGGCGTTTGGAGCATGCAGTGTATATATTGTCGGTAACCTTCGCGTATTGTTCGTGGGGAGAATGGACATTTTAATCGACAAGTTATAGCGTTCATTTTCATGATTATTTTTCGGAATATGTGATAGGCACAAGCAGCATGAGGTCTTATACGTTCTTAGAGAACTTAGGTATTGTGTTTTATGTGCTGAAATACTCAATTACGAATGGGGTCTAGAGCTGACTAAAAATATTTAAGGTACAGATGTAGTTTTGGGAATCAACTAACAAAAAAAACTCGAGTGACGATTTGTAATAATAAATTCACGGAAAAGGTTGGATAATGCGTTTGATAGTGTGTATATATATATCTATTATATTATCTATTATATATAGCTAACTCTCCGGATATACCCATATAGATATATATATAGATATAGGGGATACGAATTCTGACCATGTTCCACCAGCGCCATCGACGTCAGATTTTTTCGACGTACTGGCCCTACACTCTAGATGCCAGAATAATGCAGACTTCGACGCTAGCTATCATGGGTTCGATGCCAGAAATTCCCAAAAATCGCAATTTTCCCATAAGAATGCATTGCGCGGATTTTTGAAAATTATTTTGAGGCACTTATCGTTAAGATAGAGTAACCAAAATTTCGGAGGTTGAAGTTGAGGTAGTCTTCTATGCTTCTCATGGAAAAAATGTAGCCAAATGACGGTGAGTTCGACGCCAGGTGGATGCAACATTCTTCCATAAGAAATGCATTGCGGAAATCTTTTTAAATGCCTCCCGATAAGCTGGAAAGATAAAACCCGGAATGGTGACAGAGGCGTGGGACCTTCCCGATAAGATATTGAATCGAAACTTTGGAACAAGTAAGGATGGCACTTATCTAATATTATTTTGCTGTCTTCTCTCACGATCGGGTTCTTAGTTCGTCGCCAGGCGGTATTTGGCGCGAAGTTTTAAATTTGAACTGAGGCAGTACTTGGTATGATACTGTATTCAACGGATAGCTTGCAGTATGCAAGCAACTTTTACTCGTGTATATATATATATATATATATATATATATATATATATATATATATATATATATATATATATATATATATATAGAGTCATTAACTAAAATTGAAATCGATCTGAACGACCACTGAAAATAAAGGAGAATCGAAGTAGCTGTTAACTTTTGTTTCCGGCTCTCTCGGATAGCCAAGTGGGTAGCGCGTACAACTTTGATGAAAGCGGTACCGGGTTCGATTCCTGAATGTTTGCAAAATGAACCGTTGTCATCTATAGATTCACTTTCAGTAATTATACTAATAGTTTCGTATTTTCATAATCGTAACCTTTGTTTCCATAGTCTGAAACCCTTTTTCTGCAAGACTTCTTAAATTTAACAGGGTTCTAAGCTTTGTCAGCAAAACAACTATTCGCAGAGTATAATAAAACATGTTTTCTTTATCCTTATCCTTCAGCCTCAATTGAAAACAATTTCTGATTTCGGCTTACTCGTGCAAATAGAGATTTTCCTTCCCACTGCCATTCCTCAGGCAATTAAATGAAAAAACCCTAATGAAAACGTTTATGGAACATGCATTCTAGAAAGAAAAGCGTTTTCCAAACGTGCTCTCTGTTCCATAAAAACGGTGACGCTTTCTGAAAACACGGTGAACCGTCAGTGGCGCACGCAGCTGCATCGAAGGCGCTCAAAAGACTGTGATTTTGCTTTGACCGTCACAAGGTCATGCGTCGAGCAATCATAATGCCGTCATCGTTCTCACAGTCCTTCCAAAATCTGAATTTCCACATTTCAACGGGGAAAACGTTTTCCCTTGTTTTTCCACGCGGTGCGCCCATTAGAGGATGATGAATTTCACGCATCAGAAAAAGAGGGTCGTGGAGCGGGTTGACCGATTCCAACCAAAAACAGAAGGTGCGCAACTGAAGGTCATTACTCATCATTCTCCATAAAGGTCATCTGGACCGAGCTCCGCCGGAATCCCTCCCAAAGTTGTAAATACACTTCTCGGAGTTGGAGTAGAAGCCAAAAATAGAACCAAGTCATGAGAGCGTAAGGGAATGGAAGCGATGATTTTTGGAGCAGTGAAGTTACACTTACTCTCTTGGCTATGGTTTCAGAGAATAAGTCTAGCGTTTGCTCAAACTGGCACAAAATATGACCCGCGGGTCTGAGACGCAATGAATAGTCTACCGTTTTTGCTGTGGTTTTTGGAAATCATTCTTATTCACGAACATGGTAATAAGAAGTTTAAAAAAGCTCTTCCAGAACGGTGTTCTGCAGAACGCTAAGGTTCTGAGTTGCGTCAGCTAGGTCGAGATACAAAATCAGAACTGTCTTCAGAAAAGGTAAATCATGATCCTGTTGCTATACCTAAAGATAAGCTGTGGTTCTATTAAGTAGCATAGTTTAAAAGAAGAGAATCGTCGCACTTTTTCCTGCAGTATAGTGTTTTTACACACTATAGAAAACAGTAAAAAATATGGACTTGATGATGGCGATCAATTGTTGAAACTAGATATGTATTTTTAGTGATATTTTTACTATTTGTTTTTTATTAAACATTATACAGTGGAAAAAGTACGACGATCCTTTTCTTTTCAATGACATATTTCCACCAGACATCGACTGTGAATTATGTAAACAGCATTATGTTGAACACAACCAGTTTCATTATATACTAATCGTTTCATGATTAATTTTTTTAAAACTCTAAAAAAATAATTGCTTGGGCTTCTCAGCTTCTATTTATAGCAGAAAGGGTTCCGCCGGAAAATCAAATTAAGAAACGATGACTGAAAAGACAATAATAAAAAATAGAATCCATCAGAGACATTTAAGATTATGAACCTCTCATTGATTTAAAATTTCTCAAAACCTGTGCCTTATAAGATTTTATGTGATAATTAATATTTTTAGGCCTATAGCAAATGAAAGAAAACTTTAGAAGGAATGGGTTTAAAATAAATAAGGTATTAATTTAAGAACAAAGATCCATAGCAGGGAAACACTTATATAAAAGGGGGTGAAAAATCATTCAAAAAATTAAAAGTAGGGATATTCAATAGAAAAAGTACTTATGAAAGGTAGATTATATTAAGTACTGAATAAAGGAAATTATATTAAAGTAAATTAAAATTCTGAATGGGACTTATAAGAATATAAACAGTACTGTAAAAATCATTAATATATAATATATATATATATATATATATATATATATATATATATATATATATATATATATATATATATATATATATATATATATATATATATATATATATATATATATATTACAATATAATAATAGTGATAAAATTAAAATAATTATTATAATTTACATAGTATTTTATGGAGTTTTAATGTTTAAATAAGTTTTACTTATAAGTAATAAAAATAACCATCACTTCTCTAAAACTCTCCACCTGCGGACCGAGATAACTTTTTGTCACATCTATGCGGCCCTTCCCATCTTGTCAGTTGTGCAGGTTGTATGTCGCCAAGGCCGTTCATATTTTTCGTGGATGACAAAATTAGATGATGACGGCCGGAGTGAGAATGAAGACGGAGATGGAAGGGTGAAAAAATGGGGATATTAATGGGAGAAAGAGAGAAGGTATTTCCGTGTTAGCATCGGAACATGCGCCGATGACGCAATTGAGGGTGTGGGGAGGAGACGGATGAGGGATATAAGTTATAAGAGGGAAGGGAGAGACAGTATAAGGGTGAAGAGCGCTCTGGCTGAAGTGTGCTAATTACTCGGAGAAACGCCGTTAGGCCACAATTGTGATTGCGGCACCAGGGGGACGAAATATGTCGTCTGCAAAAACGTGCTAAAAAGAGAATGTTGGTTTTGAAGAAGTGCTCAGCGGTGCGCGCTGACGCATACGAGTTCGCGAGATGAAAAATGAGAAGGAAAGGCGATGAAGGGTTTAATGGAAAGTGAGTACATGTGTGCGTGCCTGTGCAGCGCTATAATGAGGGCAAATGGAGGGCAATAACTCTGAGATTTCAACAGTTGAAACTGAGACGTAGGTCCGGAGGTTGAAAGAAAACACCTGCAGGGCGATTATGTTTTTTAACGCGGGGAAAATTGCTCGGTTTCCTATTGTAAAGGGGTGATTATGGAGGCGAAGTGTTTTTAGATTACCAGGGGTTCGGCTTTAACGAGTTTGTAAGATTCGGGATCTAAATAGAGAATGATCGTCTTGTTTGGGAGCATGAAGGGAAAATTCGTTCATGTCTCTGTGTTTAACTTTAATGGTATAAGTTAAAGGTCAACTTAGCATTTTTAGTTCTTTGTTGTCTTTTATCAATTTGGATCAAGCAAACACTTCAGTTTGTTTTCCTAACCTTGCTAATGACGCCAAGTGAAAATAATCTCTTACAGTAAAGTTTACTCAGCGAATAAATTGAATTTCTCATATGAATTTCGTGTTGGCAACACTTGGGTAAAAATGCTAAGCTATGATTCATACTTTCTATTAGTCTATGATTGACTTGAAATTTACGGAATACGATACATGACGACATCCAACAAGAGTGACTAGAGTGTGAAGGAAATAAGGCCAAATGTGGAATTATACATGAACATAGTGAGAGATATTTCACTTGAGATAATGATGAAATGTTTAAGTTTTGAGTTTTTTTAACACGATCTCAAATCTATCGTTCCCCAAAGTTCGAGTATTAATATTTTTATATTAGAATTTACTACAACGATAGATATTTCCTTCGAGTCACGTGCTTATATTTAACGTACAGTTTATACCGATGATATATTTCTGCTATTCATGGTTTATCTGGTCAATTTTAACAAAAATCATGGCAATTATCTGTACTATTTCCGTGTGATGACTTTGGGATCTGTGAAACAGCCTTTCACCAAGATGTTGAATTTGAATTTATTTCGCTCAATGAATTTGATAATGTTTATTAATTTTCCTTTCTGATGAAGAATATCCTATGTTTACGCAGCAATATTTGTCCATTTAATTTTCCGTTGGAGACAAACAAATGCTCATCAAAATTAGCTTTATGCAGTTCTTGGACGTCATCTTCCAAATCTTTGAAATAACACACTATGATATTTCATATTAACCTTTGACTCTCTCATAATTATTTTACTGAATGCCTTAACTTCCAAACTGAGAATAAATGTTTTTCCTTCTGCTTTTGTTCGATGTATTTTTAGTAGAAAAGTTAAAACCTGTGGAGGTGTTTCTTGTTTCTTGTTTTTCACTCATGAGAAAAAATCGAAGGCTTTCTGTTTATGTCCTAAAAACAAGGAATAATTGAAAACACGTCATTTATGTCACGAACGTATTTATATTGTTCTTAATCGATTTGCAAATTTTCGATCAGTATATAATGGTCACGAGTTTTTAAATGGAATTATTTAGTGTCTAAAAATTGTCATAATTCAGATTTACTTCTTGTGTCATTGGATAGGATTTTTCAATTTTTTTTTGTAAATAGATTTTTAAGATTTGAATTTCGCTATTGAATAGCCTTACGATTAATCCTCATAAAAACTTATAAGTTTTCAATATTTCTATGGAAATACTCTGTTTCTAACATCGAATGGTCATCTTGTTTTTATTTTTACCATTACCTCCTTGCAACCTTTGCCATAAAAATTTATCAAGATTATCAATTTATTGTAAATACACAGATTTTTAAGGTTTTGACTTTTTCGCTATTGAACAGCCTTAGAATTAATCCTTACAAAAACTCATATGTTCATAATATTCCTCTCCATGAAAATACCTAACATCGAGTGGTCATCTTGTTATTATTTTTACCATCACCTCCTTCCAACACCATAAAAATTTATCAAGATTGCTAACTGCTCTTATAAAAAAGATGATGTTTTAATAGTTGTTTCAATTTAAAATTCGGTAAATTTCTGACCCAAATCTTTCTCCTTGGCTTCGGAACATATTTTGGAATCCACGAATTTCTGTTTTCCTCCGTCAGTACAGCTTTTAGCCAATGTTTTCAACTCTCTTCATTTAAATTCCACAGGTCGCTCTTCTGCTCCCCAACTTCCTGTGGAAGTGTTAACCCCTCGCTGTTTGAGGTCACTGGGAAGGAAGAGCGCTAATTGCTCTCCTGCAAGACTCGTCAGTGCTTTTAATGTTGAAGGACAGGGCGAAAGGAAAATATTCCCATTCCGTAATCGGCTTAAAGGTCAACATTGAGACTGTAGTCCACTAATTTTCGCGAAATTATTCTCATAGCAGCTGAGAAACGGTCGTATCTCTATGGAATATTTTTCCTCGAAATTTTGGGGTTCCTTTTCCTCATTCTTGACCCTGTATTTCAACTAAAGAAACTAAATAATTTTATACCAACCACTATGCGTAGTGGCTGGTAGTGAGGAGAAACTTCAAGTAGTTCAATAAAGCATTGAGCAATATCAATATATAGCAAGAATTATCCTTTGAGTTCAAAGGAACGTGACAGTATTATTTTTTGCTCATTCCACTAATCTTAAATAAATTTCATAGCTAGAATGTGGCATAAATTGCACTTCGGAGATTTAATATGGCGCGAGTTGTCATAAATTTGCGGTAACTTTCATTCTATTTTGCTTCATTTTTTGACGGTATTCCATTTTTGATTAATATTGAAGTTCATCATAGTGAAACCTGTTTTTAAACAAATTTATTCTTATCTAAACAGGTAGTACCCTCAGAAATTCATTTTGATGTTATAATTTATTCGTAGCTTTATCTAAGATTTTTGGAACAAAACTCTCAAGTGAATGATCTTGCGCTTTCCTGGCGAACGGCATGCAGAAATCTCTCAAATCCTCACAAATTTATGCAAAATTAAAGTTTTAAGGTATAAAATCTTTGTTGATACGAAATTGAGACTGCGATATCATTTATTCTATCTATCTCGTCGTCAGTTATATTAATAAAACATGAATAATTTATAGGTAAATAAGAACAGAGAGGAAAATGTAAGGGGTGAAAGTAAAAAATCTAAGGTGTTCTCATAGGAAAAAAGATCCACATCAGGAAAAGACCACGAAGAAGGTATGAGATACCTTTGCAATCTTACAGATAAGGCAAGCTAAAAATACAAGGAAAACTGTTGATAACATGGAAATCATAAGAGCAGTAATATAAAAGAAATTAAATAATATGAATCAATAACCAAAAATTTAATAAGTGGATTTTTGAAGCCAAATATTATTCCTTTAAGGAACCGGATTCAACGGAAACTTGAACTAGACGACGTCAATTGAAGACTTTTACAGCATGTTTTTCTTCTATTTATAAATGAGGTGGACAATTTTTAGTGCTCTTTTAATGACGGCAATTATCGTAATAAGATAATACTTCACTTTGAATTGCAAGTCCGTCGGTTTCATTCATATTAAGTATATTTTCAAGGACTTACTTCAAAAACAGGAATTTTCCGTTCTCATACAGCTCGCTGTATCTTCCTAAAGCCTTTCCATACTTTATATATTATTTCTGTGGGCGATTTTAAGTTTCCAAATATTTTCATCAAATTCTCCTAATTAAGATTTCTAATTTAGTGCTAAGTAACGAAGACTCGTTTTAATTAAAATGCAGCCAATACTAAAAATATTTTAGTGTTGTGTGACCCTAATGTTAATGAATGGTTTTAAGACTGGTTTTGCATACCTAAACTCAAGACAGTGTGCTCTTAGATAAACCAAATACTGCTTTAATAGCTTCGTCTTGTTATTCTCAACTAGCCACTTGTAATCCGCTTCCGGCACTTTAATTTTACGCGGCTCCTGCTTCTGAGAAATTAAATCTTATGTGCATATACCTTCTTTAGATGGGTGGAATGGGTGGACTTTTAATTTTAGATTTACAAACTGAAAATACTTATCTCAATTCGTTGCAAATTGATTGTAATTTAATGATTAAGACTGTTACGGTTTTAATGACTGTTTGAATGAGAAAATGTAAATTAAACTGTCTGCGGCTGACGGAGTCTTCCTGGATACTGTGACCCACTTAAGTTAAAAGCTTGGAAACTCCCTGCTTAGGTCACTAAGAAAAGCAGTGGAAGGGAAACGAGACTGCAGACGTATTCCAGCCTTCTATCTTACTTAGAGCGCTTTGCCGAAGATCTAAAGCGCATTAAAATCCAGAGCAACATTTCAAGAAGTCTACATGGTTGATAAAGAAACCTTTTCTCTGCGAGAGTCCTGACTTTTCTTCAGCAGACTACGAGAATTCAGAAAATTCAGTCTTAAATTCTCCCTTATTCTTATTGCATGAATTGTGTGAGTTATTGTGTATCAGAGACCTAACTGCTCCCTCTTAAATGAAATAGTATCAATATATCTTGTATTAAAGTACTAAGTATTGTACTAAGTATTTTCAAAATCCTTTCTTCAACCTTCAGTTGAGATTTTTCTCCACAAACCCTAATCTTTGTGTGTGTAGTTTGTGTGTTTTCTTTTGATTCTAAATATGAAATTTAAGGTGTGTAACAACAATTGAGGTTCGGTAGAAGAGAGGTCAACTTGGGCCTAACCATTCCTTTATGAAGTTTTCATTCATTTATTCACTCACTGTTATTATTCTTCACTATCTTCTACACAGGCTCTGTGTGTAATACATAAAAAGAATGAGAATAGAGAATAGAATAAAGCGTGTTGTTTATTCTCCTTGATTTGTTAATCGCTTAAAGCAGTCTATAAGGACGGAGAGATGAGAGCATCTCTAAGAACCCCTTTCATCCTTTAACATCTATTATAACCTTCTTTCATGACTACTTCATGACGCACTTCACTCTCTCAACTTTTCCTAGCTTTTCTTTCTTTTCCTAGCTCTAATTACTACTGTCTTCCTCACTCAAACGCCTTCTCCCCACGGCTTCCTACACAGAGCTTACTTCTTTGTTTTCTTGGCTTGAAGATGATTATCGTTGAAACTTACCTCCAATCTACTTTGTCCCATTGAATCCTTGCAGCATTTTTTATATCACCGTTTCCTTAATGTTTTCAACGGAATGAGGGTCAATAATGACTTCCTTCGAGCTTTAATTCTCAGATATAACTTATTTTGAGATAGCAAGAGTCGTACTGGATTGCGGTACTTAAGCCTGATATTTTATTTTAAAAGGAAAATAGGTTTTTTTAAATTATTCAGGAGAGGCTATACAAGGAAGTTGAAAAGTTTTCTGTAATGAAATGGCAGCAGTTTAGCCTCCTCCTCAAAGTAGGAGGTTACCGCGCAATGAGTACACTGGTGACTACCCAACCCGGCCTCAGAATTGCATTATTTGAGTGAAAATGTAATTAGCTCTCTCAGCGTATGAGTTTTTCGTCTCCAGATACTCATTAAGAGAGGTTTATGATTAATTAAAAGTTGCGAAGTTTGCCAATGAAGAGACAAGCATAGTTTTAGAAAAAGGCCTTGAAAATACCGCATAGTGAGATTATGGCTTTTCTGAAAAAAATTCACCTTAAACATCATGTAGAATTTTTGAAGAGGAAGTTATTCTAGACTAATAATGGAAGTTTTCTTTGATACCTCCTCTCGCTTTTGGCATATTCACGATCACGCTTTTCTGCTTTAGAGGAAGGTGTATTTTTAATTTATAACATAATACACCACAAGTATAACCTTTATGTATATCTATGTACAAATAATAGAGCAGGGGTGGGGTAGAAAGCTATGTTTTCCCCTCAGACGCATAAGAAAGGCTACATTTGAAACTATCAGGGCCTTCTTAAGTATCGTATTGCCAACATTCAAATAATTCAGCATCAGTGTTGTACATAAGAAAATAAATTCATGCGCTGAGTGAACTTAAAGAGAATATATTCTATTTTTCACTTGTAGGCTAGGAAACTAGGAAACTGAATTATTTAAATGCAGGCATTTAAAGAGTGCATTTATATATTCAAAAAGTGAACTAAAGACCAAAGTGGACGACCAATACCAGGCCGCATAAGTCCCTTAAGACCTCTGGGTTGCAATATGCGCTTCCAATTTTCTTTTAGACGTTTGTTTTAAATTCCTCGAGCAGGAATGGTGAAGATAACTGATTTCTTTATCGGTGATTCATCATAAAAATTTGGTAAGGGGGGGGGGGGAGTGAGCTACGAGGAATGATAACATTTACGGCTTTCCCATTCTTAATCAGTATCTTTTGCGTTCTAAATATAAATGCCTCTTCTGCAATATTACGAGCTTTTAATATTCGAAATTTTTTGATGAATTTCATTCGATTTTCAATGAAGTTTTGATTATTCACCGTTTGCAGAACTCTTTGTTCTTATTCTTTTACCCACAATATCAACAATCAGTAAATAAAATCAGAATTTTCTTCTCGTGGTTTTAAAATCTCAAATTTCTTGATTCATATGTTTACACGAAAGATTTCCCAGCGTATGTGGATATTGAATCTCCATTCGTCGAAGATACTTATTTCAGATGGAATTTCTGTAGCTATTACTTCCGGTTGGATATTCGGTAAAGGGGTTGAGAATCTTTTCTCTACATAAAGCATGGGAGTACGTTCTTAGAAGATGTAGCCGATTTTATATGCCCTCCTTGCTACGTAGACCATTCTGATACTGCAGGTAAGATCAGAAAAATAGGCGTTAGAAATAGTCGATTCAGGAATTCATTTTATTCCTCGAACCATATGCATATAAGTCATCGATGACGGAAGGTGAGTCATGGTTCATGCATCCACTGTCACACACTGAAAGGCAGCATGCAGGGTACATATGCAGGTGGAGGTGAATATGAAAGCTGCTCTCACGCTGAGCTGGCACAACTCAAATCCTTTATTGTCAGCCAATGGAATGTTATATAAACCTGCTAATTCTACACTCCAATTTTTTCGTAGGTTATTGTTCTATTGTCCGCCTCGAAATGCAATTTCGTTTGCACAGTGCCTCTTTAGACCTTCGATTCATTTATCGGGATTCGTCAGAGAATCGCGTATTAACCCTACAGAAAAACGAAGATTTTACCGAAGTTCTTTCGGTGACTTCAAGGCGGGGAAAATTACGTCATCGATTTTATAGGTATTTATATGAAGCTCATCCAAGAAACTCATTCATAAGCCGCGAGATATTTCCGCGCATATGTATATAGAGTCTGCTAAAAGGGATCCGAAATAAAGGGCGGAAAGAGAGGTGATTCCTGTCTCCTTTTTTCCGGGTTGGCTGAAATGGGAATTGAGGTCTGGTGAGCCAAAGAAGGTCCATGGAGTGTGGGAATAGCGGATGGGGATGATGCGACCCGTAACGGAGTGGGGAGATTGGATGGAAGAAGAGGGAGATATCCCTTTAATATTTCACTGGAGTAAGGGGTTGAGAAGGCATGAATTTGTAGCCCCTTCCGAAGGCGCTGCTTTTCCTTGTCATGTAAATTCGCCCGTGGACTCCCCGCTCTCGAGACGGCCTGTTAAGGCGAAAGGGGATAAGGGAGGATCCAATTTATCGATAGAGGTTGAGTTTGTCAGTTCCTGCGTCATGGAAAATTATGCGGATATCAGTTCCTATTGATATGGGATTTTCGCGCTACCGCGTAGCCGTCAGGTATTTATCGCCGCCCCTGCGCCTGAGCAAACGATATACATAAAGCTAAGTGGGAGAAGTGATACTGTGCAAATTTGCCGATGGAAAAATTTAGGATCGCCTGGATTGTTCTCTCCCCATGAAAGGCTTTCGCTTGCATTGGCTCCTCCCTAATAGCTCTTGCGTTATTTTCGCGATTTTTGAGAGATGTGGCCATAGATGGAAATAATTCGTGTGGATATAAAGAACGTTACCGAACGGTGACGAGTTCATGTTTGATTATCGCGAGATGTACATTTAAATCATTAATGAATCAACGTAAGCATCAGATTTCAAGCTCATTTACTTAATAAAACTCTTTATTTACCTTTTTTGTAAATACTTATATCAAGGCAATTTTATATCCACAATTTTAGAAATTGAATTTATCACTCAATCTATATTTCGATAATTAATAATGGTCTATGTGGACTTTGGATAGGGGAATTGCGAGCTGTTAACACACTAAAAAATCGTCTTACAGTTTTCTTAAATGGCTGTTTTAAACTTATATTTTTTTAATTTAATCATAGTAGTTCCTAATTTCTGTCTTTTTATTGGTATATGTTAATTTATTTTCCAAATTTTAAATTATTTTCTATAATTTTATTTTACGTTATATTTTGAAATTGTAACATTATAACACTATAGGTTTAGGTGGAAGAGAGGACATCTTGGGGTAATCTCTGCGTATGAGTGAAATAATAATAATGAAAAATTGCCGTTAAATATAATTATAGCTTTCAAAGTAACTCGTTTAACTTCTATACCGGGTATTACTTTTTAACCGGGTATTACTTTAACCTTTTACCGGGTATTACTTTAAATACCGGGTATTACTTTTTAACTTAAAGTAATACCCGGTATTTCCCTTTAAACGGTAGTTTTCTGAGCTTTTCATAGCAGAAGCAAAATACTGTTTCAGAGAAAGAATGTTGACATAGGGTGGGAAATTTCTGAAGTCAATGTGAAGCATAATGCGTTTATTTTCCGCTACACGCCGACGGAATAAACTGCATTATTTGGCAGTTGACACCAACAGCAAACATATTTCGTGGTAAGGAATTTGCTCATTTCCCACTTTCTGACAAATGTGACTTTTTATAAAACGACACCATCAGTTTTAACCTCGAATAAATCACCCGAAAACTAAAAGGTAATTGATCACAAACAGCACTTTATCGAATGATAAAGCATCTCAACGAGTGTATTCCGAGACGCACCTCAAGTAATGTCGTGCAGATTTATCTTCTTTGTTGTGTTGTCAGCTGTCGGAGAGATATTCCCATGATAAAGGCGTCTCCTTGATCTCCAGCTCGGAGCGCTCCTGCAACCAAATCAGCAGAAAGCCATTGTGTTGATGCTCAGCTCATTGCTTTCGTAGATTTATATGGATTTCCAAGAGAAAGTCGTCGACAGCAACGGCGCAACTCGCAAACTCTCGTTTTGGGAAAGTAATCCCATTCTAGAGGGAGACAAGCTCAAGACCAAATTTTCCGCCTGATATTTATTTTGGTCTCCATGATTTCCTGAAATCATACTCTTGGAAAAATGCTGGAGAAGAATTTTAGCAATAATTTCTGTAAATTAGTAAATATCTTAAGGCATATTGCATTGGGAACGGATAGTTTAGGACAGTCTAATGCGTTATTCTATCATTTTATTATTATATCATGAATATATTTATAATAATAATCATATTCATTCATTGGTATCAAAATTCTTCATTCCAAATCGAAATGATATCACATTTAGTTACAACACTCAACTGTTTCATTGTTGCTACTCTTCAGTTTTTATGATGCCATATTTATATGAATGAAATATTCTTCCATTGAAGTTAAATGTTATAAAGAGGAAAATGTATGTCTTATTTACTTCTGCTTCATTCTTACTAATGACTGTGGTAAGAATAAAGTTACGGACTATGAGTAATGCTCATTAACGGTACTCAAGATGGTCACTCCATATCAAGTACTATAAATCACTATTCATTCCTTGTGCTGTGAAAACGTAGCCTTATACCCCTTGGTCAATAAGCCTCAATCACTCTCCGAAGCATTTGGTAATAGTGGAGGGGTTAAAGATCCCACCAATCTTCGAGCTGATTCCTTAAGACATACAAATAAGCTACTGCTGTAATTGTTATTTCTGTAATTTGAGTTTTAATTCATCCCTTTTCTTTTGACTTGTCTTATTATGTAGAGAGGAAATGCAAATTAAATTCTTAAGAGATTATTTTGTAACAAAATAAGTTACTTTTGCAAAATGATACATTTATCGAGAAAAATTATGATTCCTTCCAGTTCATGTAGACTACTTTGTGGGATTAGTGAATGACCTATATAAAAATATCTTCAATTAGTTGATTTGGATTTAATGACCGCAAAATTTATTTATCAAAATAGCCCGAGGCATAGGAAACCAACAGGTGTTTTCTAATGAAGAATTCATAACACTTATTAAAGGTTTCGCTGTCTAGTCTTGATTTTTAACCTAATGCCGTAGTATCCTCTTTAGTTAATAAAAGAAAAAAATCCTTATAATATTAGCAATTCATAAAATTAAATTGAAATATGGAACGTGAAAAAATGAAAGAATGTCTGATACGCTCATACGTTTGAATACGTATTTGCATGGTATTATTGCTCTGAAAGAAAAACTTAATAGAAATCTTCCAGTATTATTGTTTGGCAAAAATGAGTCCAAACAAAAGAATAAAGTTGTCCGTGCGTGAATTTTACTGAACCAAATATCTTTCTAATGCTACTACTAATCTACTGAATGTATCAGTTGGTTCGGCGTTTAAAGAAGTTCATAATTTATAATATGAGACATTGGTCTATCTTTTTCTCCCGTCAATTTTCATTTCGCTTCATTATCTTACTTCAAACGCTTTGACAAGTAATAGGTAAATTAACTTTCATTCCGCTGAAGAATTTAGATTGGTAATTTCCCATGCATAATTCATATGTGATAAGTTTGTAGGCACTACGGATGTCTTTTACATCTTATTATTGAAATAAGTTCCTGGATTCTAAAATTAAATGCTGGAATAGTTTTATAGTATATATAATAAAGGCCACGAGCAAAACTATAATAAAGTGCCGACTAAATTTTTTAGAAAATTTTCGCATCGTATTCTCGACTCTTTTTATAATTTCTCTTTATCAAGAGAAGAAAATAAAGTCTGCAGATGGTTTTCTTGTGAAATTATTAGAGAGGTTTTGGTCTTCAATTAGGGTTAAAAAGCTAATCGTATTTGAGCAGTAGGCAATTCTGGATTTGCGGATTTTCAAGATTTCAAACCTCCAAAATGAAAGCATTGGATTATGAATAGAGGGTGGAGATCATCTTTTGAGAGCGCTTTAAGATTGAAATCATGAAATATTGAATCTGTCGATAGGTAAGGATTAGGTTTTAGGACCGAAAGAAGAGAGGGTATGCAAGTCTATAATAATCAGGCTCGCAATTCCACATTAGTAGTATAGTAATATCAAAATTAACAGCTAATATCATTTCGCACGTGGGCTAACATCGAGAATTGAACCCGGGATACCTTTCACCAAAGTCGAACGCGCTGCTCACAAAGCTATCTAGGAACTCTTCAAAATTCCACGTAAACCACATATGGTACCTTTATTTTATACGAAACAAATAAAATTAGATAATCAATTGAAGTAGCTGTCACTTGGTAGAACTTCTTTACAGGAAATAATTCAGTAACTTGGTAAAGTTCTGCAAAATTATATAAACAATTTTTCAGAACTTTACCAAGTTATTGTATTATTTCAAATGAAAATAAATTAAAGTAGCATATTTCCTCTTCTTCGTTTTTATGTTTTCACAGGTGGCATCTATCTAAATCTACTCAGAGATATAGAATGAGATACGACAAACTACTTTACAAAATTATGCTAAGTTTAAAAATGCCCCCTGCTATACGTCCGAAGGGTGGCTTGCAGGGTATTTATGTAGATGTAGATGAATGCTAAATTAGGATTTAAATGAGTAAAATCTGTTTTAACATTTATTCCGTTTCAACATTAAACATTGAAGCAAGAGTCGAATGCATTTGCCCTACTTCTACCCTTCGATAATGCGTGAGGGTGAAGCTCTAAATCCCCGAAAATGCCACGGCATTCTCCGTCGTGCATTTGGTCGGATGGGTAATGAATCCCTTTTCACGGGGCTGCGTGTGAATACGAGGCAGCTAATGATTCGTGGCTCCGAATTAAATGGATCGGATAAGCGATGATTGGGAGGGAACTTCCGATCGAATTCCGTAATAAGTTGCAGCGGGGCCTGCCAAAGGAAAAAGGGAGTTAAACCCATCACATGGCGTGTAAGAACGCCAATAACGTGTGACGGGAAAATCCAACCACGTCAAATGGAATATAAGCGTGAGGAGCGACGGAGGGTTCGTAAGGGTTTGATTTTGAAAATACAGGCGGAGCGAGGCCAATAGGATGAAGAGAAAGAGAGAATTTGGCGTGTTATCCGATTGAGGAAACCGACACTGATCGATAAGCCTTTAATGGACAGGTGTCATTGCATGATCTTAAACGGTGAATTAATGCGGACTAGAATCAAAAACGAAAAGAGCCAATGTTCGTAAAAGGTGTAATATGAACCGGTCATCAAAGGAAAGGAAAGTAAAAGAATTAACCAATCGGGCATGCATTCCTTGGATTTGCATTCTCTACAGCAAGGTTGACCAACGCATCCTTCTGGAATAGACAATAATACTAATCTTTCGACCACTATCGAATAAGAGAAACTAAATTTGACATTGGTTGAAGGAACAGTGATCAATAGTCGTATTATTGCGTCTATTTTGTATTTTATTAAAGGTTTTGAGTTTAATAGTCTGTATGAATAGTCCATAGCACAAAGAAAATACTACAAATGTGAGTAATTCTTCGAAAAAATAGGAATGTTTTTCTATTACCAGTGACGATCGACTGAATATCCCCCGATAAGTCGCTCGCGATCGACTTTAGGACACCCCTGCTCCACAATAAGGAGAAAGAGTTGTACTTTAGCCGAAATATTGTTTTTAAGATAGAGTATTACAAATTCATGGCAGTACCGCTTCCGCCGATCACAGTTTTAGCTTGTGTATGATTTTTTTATGACTGGCAATTCGTTGTAGTTATAGTAATACACTATTAGCTCATTTCTCAAAAAGAAAGGGTTTACGTCTATCACAGTTACCATACATATAAAATGAAAGTAAGGGTTTAGTGATAATCAAATTTATTATTGAAATGAAGCTTGAAATATAATATATAATTATACTTCCAGAAGGTAAAACATCTATGAAATTTTAGAAGTTTTCTAGATAATTTGATATTTCAATAGAGCTATCATAATTTGAGATATAATAGAAAATGAATTCAGATCAAAACTGTTTGAAGAGAAATTTCAATTATTTAATGCATATCTACCACACCACCTTGAAAAGGAGATTAAAATGATTTCGCAGTAAATGTTTTTTTCCTTATATTTTCATCATAGCTTTCAAATGCTTGTTATGTCAAATTTTGCTTATATTTATATTAACAAACCATTTTTATGATTCATTCCTTTGTATTATAACAATAAACATTGTCTTTTTGATAGCATGCTGCGAGTGTGGAACATATTGCATTTAAACACCTCCAGAAATAGGTCATTGGGTACGATTTAAAACAACACAGAGCATTTCAGGAATGACTTGAATCGAGTGCTTTGCGTGAATAAATGTTAAAGTTACAATCAATTAGAAGTTGCATCGTATAGTTGGATTAGTTTGTTTATAGGGTGGCTAAATTTTGTTATTAAGATCGATTCTTTGAATCGTCTAGTTGCATTTAAAGAGATAACTGGAAAAGAAAGGGTTTTGCAAGGAACCAACAGCGTTACCGAAAATTTAGGGAGTCCCCCGAGTTCCAGAAAAGGAAACAGCTTCCAAAGACGCTATAATCAACGAATGAGCGCTCAAGGAATTGTTCTCTGTCTTGAATGGAACGAAGCGTATGGAAGCCATAGTCAGCCATGCGGGGAAGAAGTCCAAATGGCAGAGGGGACAATAGAAAAGGGGTGACAATGGGTGGGGAGTGATCTATGGTAGAATCCTCGCTCATCGAGAAACGATGAGGTGGCTGAAGTGAAAGTGCACCTTCGGTAATGTGCTCGACTGTAAGTGTACTGTGTACGGAGGCTAAATGGCGTTGTTAACTTTGATTCACGACCGTACGGGGCGCATTACGACGTAGAGGGTGCGGCGACGCCTCGATATTAACGCCCTGTCTTATCGCGACAAAACTGCATTGACCAATTTTTATAATAGTCGGGACCAGGGATCGTATCACATGTATAAATCATTAACGTCTTCTCAGAATTGAAGAGAACTAAATTATCTACTGATTGATTTATCTATTGATTTGTTCTATAACCGTCGGATTTGAGTTTTGGGATGTTCACTTATGATGACATGGGCCCATTAAAGCTATTATGAATTTTATGCATTATGAGCGTTCACCAGAGTGAATTTTATCCGCAAGTCTTTCTTCTCAGATTTTTATGTATAATAATTTCAAAATGTGAGCAAAATTTAGTATTTAATTTAAATGAACCCCATCCAAAATCCAACGTGAGCGTTGGCCAAGATTAAGTCTTTCGGGTTTCGTATTTTTCCCTTGTAGTTTTGAATCCTCTGATTTAGATTAATGAATATTTATAAAATATTTTATAATGAGTGGTTTCTTCAGTTAAACCTTTGAAGCTCACTGGTTGAAGAAGGTATATAGAAGGTTGAAATCTCAGAACCAGCTGTTCGTTTGTTACATCACAGGCTTAAAACCCTTAATTTTATTCCAGAGATGCAGTCAATCTGAGACCTCTATTTATACTTGCCAGAAATACCGAATTATAAGAATGATTGCCTTGTACCTAACATTATAACAAATCGGGCCCTTTCGTTAGATCACAGAAAAATATTGTTATAAGAATATATGATATACAAAAATGATTCATAACGAAAAATGTGCTCTCTTGCTACATACTTAATATTTTCAATGAGGCTGAGATAAAAAATTATGGAAAGGGAACTTTTACGTTTGCTACAGAATATATTTTATTGCACGACCATGGGTTCACCTGACGGTGACTCAAAAGGTTGAAACCATTGTCGTGTAAAAAAAAATTCTGTGTTAAAGGTATTCTCAATAACGGGGACTTACCACAAAGTCGAGGCCGAATTATAGTTGCTTAAATTTGTTATAATTCCTTCATTAGAATAGGTATCTTCGAATTTTTCTCGATTAGGACTTATCATCAAATGAAAAGAATGAAATTTGCGCTGAAACTCGAAAGAAGGAGCGATGTAAAACGAATAAATAATAATATTACTTTGATTATTCTATGGAGAAAAGATATTATTGTAATTAATAAAAGTGTATGTAGTTTTCCGATGGTAAGAAAAACTGCATTTACGGATTTTATTTTATTTTGCATAGTTATATGGGTTCTAAGACTGTACCCAGTGTCGCACCCTGATATTCGTCAAGCTAATAATGGAGGGACGAGTATTCTCCCAGATTGCCATCTCTGCGTGACCGCCACCGCGCACGCCATACCACTGTTTCTGCAACAGCCGTCGCCACCCGTTATGCTCCTCATTCTCGGCCATTTAATAGCTTATATTCCTCGTTAGTCGCTCAATTATTTTCCTGAGCTACCCATTTTGTATTCATTACTTCTTCCCCAAATATCCGAGCATTATTCGTTCCCGTTGGCGAATTCAAATGATCTATCGTTCTAAATCACATTTATCTATGGAATGACTTCAATTCCTTCATTATCTCCTATTCTTAAATTAGTTGGCATAGTTCGCGACATTTATTAATGTTACAGTTAAAACTAAGTGGAAGATTTAACATCAAGCTTTAATTCGTAAATGGATCGGAAGTGGGGTTCTCCACCTTCTTCTTGCTCGTTGGAATATCTTTTGAAGTGTATGTTTCATTTGATTTGTATATTATCTTTCCTTTCTACGGAATACCGGATAGCCATGTGGGCAGCGCATTCGACTTCGGTGAAAGCGATCCCGGGTCCGATTTCTGGTTGGGGATCACGTGCGAAATGACCTCAGCGGTCGAAGGACTTTTAACAATTTTAATATTACTTACCTTTCTACTAGAATTCGACTTTTAGTTAGAATTACTTTTTAGACCTTCACTTCTGCTCTGCTTCTTTGTAGGGTATACTAAGACGTGTTTCAATTTTCCTATATATGATATGCAAGAAAGTTATCTGGAGGTCACCTAGTTTTTAGCTACTATCGGATATTGAAATAATTTTGTAATTTTTGACATTGGAGAGAGAAAGTAGAGCTTGATGAGCACGATTCTTTTACGTCGTATTTAGTGTAAAGTTTTATTTTTTTTCGAGTAAATACACACTAATGTAGAGCCACCCCTATAAGCAGGTGCAGATGATGGCTAAATTCACTGAGATTCGAACCTAAGCCCTCTTTAACCAAAGGTGACCGTACTACAAAATGAATTATCTAGAATGTTATTGAGTTTATTAAAGAAAAACCAAACTTACCAATTAGTTCGGATATTTTATATATGATTAAATATATATCATTCCTCGTAAGTTTAATTACCTAAAAGTTAATCGAGTATCTCTGAGTGAGTCCGAGGATTCATTTATGAGACATATTCAACAGGCTTCAGGAGCCGATTGACGCCTAAAATTTATGGAAACGCACTCAATAGTTCATACTCTGGAATTATCACAGAGAAAGAAACTGCGAGAATATTCCATAATCTTTCAGATTCATCATAAGCTATTAATCATGGTGACCTATTTAATTCCGATGACTCTAGTCATCAGGTAAATATTATTAACGTTGGAAAAGGTTCCTGACACATTCTTATCCTCCTATTCTTCATTAGAATCTAGCCGTGAATGCAATATGCTAGGAATTCAACAGTGGGTATTAGGAGGGATGAATTTGGGAAGGGATATTAGGGGCTCTTTGGTTACATCCGATGGTGAGCATCCCGATTTGGGGAAGCAGATAACTCACGCTCTCCTGAGCTGACTACATTCTTAGTTCCAGCGCACCACTGAAGGCCCAATTATATTGGAAATACCTGACTAATCTGCTTCTCCAATTTGGAACGCTCCCTGCTGAGCATATTTTTCTCATCTTCTCATCCGTACTCTACCTTCCAGGAGAGCATTCCTCTAACTCATTTGCTCTCCCCCTTATCCCTTCCCATTCCATGCTCTCCTGCAGATATTGCGTGCATTGAACGTTTAATTTACCTGAAAATTCTGGGAAATGTTGGAATGGAAAATTCTGCGCGATCTTTCATTGCATTGATAACCGGGAATTCGCGCATTCTCCATTGACTTCAATTCTCATTCCGCAATGGGTTTATTTCTTTGAATTGATTAAAATTTAGACTCGACGAGGAGCATAAACGCCGCTACACAATCACACCGGACATAAGAAATATGTTGATAATTTTCCCTGAATCTCTAATCAGTATTAGTGATTTTTTTATATTTTTTAATACTTCTGGGTTTTCGCGGGATATTTTTGTCCCCCTCTTGTGTGGGAGATTTCCAGCATCGTGAATGTTTCTTCGTAAATCTTTAATTGAGGAGTTTTTTTCACAACCCAAATATTTCATTTTCTGATCTATTTTCAGTAGCTTAAGTTTTTCTGTAACATTGACCTATATTTTTTTATAGATGTGAGATTAATTTTCTTCGATATTTTTAATAATGTAACTCTTCGAAATTTGCATATCATTTCTTTAGATGGAGTTTAGGTGGAAGAAAGATTATTTTGGTCTAAATTATCCTTAAGTGATAATAATAACAAACTTTACCTTCTTGTTATTAGGACCGCTAACGCCAATCCAATATCCGTCGGATCAGCTAAACAACTGCCTCATAATTTCCAGGCAAAACTCTCTAAGGGATAAATAAGACGAAGAAAAATTAACCATTCCGGCTTAAAATAGAACCGGATTCAAATACCCGAGGAACGTTTAAGGAAAAGGGCTTTCGAAGATTCGTAATGGTATTTCGGCAAATTAAGTCTGGATCTCCGAATAAATCTTTTCTTTACCATCGCGCGTGTATATTTTATTTTTTCTCCCGTAGATTGCCTCGAAGAGAGTATGAGAATCCATTCATTCTGTTCGCGACCCTATTACCTGAGGCATATGGATCGATATATTCCCTCAGCCAATTTCGACTCCCTGCAGATCATATTAGGATTATATTGGAGGGGATGTAGAAGCGGCAGTTGCCATGACATTTCTCTTTTTCGAAATTTCCGAATGAGAAGGGGAGGAGGGATCGTATTTTGCCGATATAATGAAGTCGCGAGGAAATCGCCGTTGTAATGAAAATAAGCGAAAGAGAATGCGATCTCTTTTAATAAGAGCGGAGATTGGGTGAAATCAAAGGCGGCGATATGTCGAAATGGAAGAATGGGAAGGAGGCGTAAATTAAGAGCGAAGAGAGGAAGAAGATAATTGAGATCAAAGGGAAACGCGTCTCCGCTGTGAAAGAGGTTCGGGAAATGACTTTTTTGAGGTCGCGACACCTAACTTTTCATTTTCCCTTTGCTATCTGGTTCCGTTTTCGAGCCCGCGGTGAGGTGTGCTCTCGGATCAGAATAATTGATCTTCAAATCCTCAATACTGCCTCCCCTAATGACGAATTTCCCAATGAGAATGTGCTTGAAAATTCCGCTTCATCGCTTTCTCTTTGTGATCGCCCCTGCATTCTTCGGGAGGGAACCTCATAGCTAATTTTTTCGATTAACGAGAGATGAATCTGAACCCAAGTTACTTAGATGGGACGTACACTCATGCCAATCGGTGTTGCGTAATGAGTTGTGGATTTTATACGATTTCATTGAACTCCGTAAATAAGACTTTGAGAATTGCCACTTGCCGAAATGTAATTAGTGATCAAAGGAGTGGTGATAAAGCAAATGCTTTATTAGCATAAGGGAACTTTACAGTGGCAGAACATGATAATGCGAGCGCAATACATCACATGATTAAATAGTTCAAAGCATTGGTTAAAATATAATGGGAATATAGGGAACAGATCATGAAAATAAATTCAACCGATGTGGCCATGATGGTGTAGAAGCCCATCGTCACAACAAGGATATCAAACTTCTTCAATAGGAAATTTTTATTCAAAACACGGCGAACGTTTGCCATTATCAGGTACAAGAGGTGAGGTAGAATAAAGCGAGGATATTTATACAATGAGGAAATGGTTGGACACCTCACACCCTCTCTTACTCCTTACCATCCCTCTTCCCGCAACACCTTCCCTCGCAGTTTAAATATGCTTGCTTTGCTTCGTTTTGTACCTAATTACGCTGAAACCGGTCGTGTTATGGAAAAAACTTTCCTGTAGAAGAATTTTAATATCCTTTTATTTTGTTGTGATCATGGAAATGTTTTATTTCGAAAAATTGCAATTGCCTTTCATTGCCTCTGCTTTTGAAGTTGCTAATTATCAGAGGTTCGAAATCTAACATGATATTCGTAGAAAATGTTACATAATGTTAAGGAAGGAAGTAAACTAAAGCTGCAACTTCGTAAAAAGGGTATCATAGGTCATTAAATATTTTCTTAATTCAGCATTTACTGAGCAAAGTCAGTTGTATATTTCATCTGTCCTCTTGATTTACCAAAACGAAATCGTCTCATCAAAAAACGAGATGCTTACCGTAGTTTACCTCCAGAAGGTAATAAATTATCTCAGTTTGGGAACATTATCGATCTTTGAACACGTAGCTTAAACATGAAATTGTTTTATTTCTTTTTTACTATGGCGCCGAAAGTTCTGATAGCGGTTTTTTTCCCTCTTGATGAGAATGAAAATTTCGTTGATTGAAATAGTTTAACTATTTAATTCAATCATTAGACTTGGTTTATCTCTAATATATCACTGAAATGTTTCGTACCAACAAATTTAAATATGGACCCGTAGGAAAATAAATCATTATTTGGGAATAATATCTATGAATCTTTATTTTCGTTCTTGGTATGATTGTGTACGTTTATCCTTTACGTAAAATTGGAATAATATGTTTTCTCACTAAAATGCCTATCACCCTGTCATTAAAAATGAATTCGTATGAATACGCCGTAGAATGTAAACGACAAATCTTCCTTCTGAAAGAATCCCATCCGAAATAGTCTCATTTCAAAAAGAGAAAAAAATAAAGATGATACTTACGCATCTATGCGTAAAGTTGTTTTCCTTTCCAAAGTGTGAATTAATGGGGATTTCGGATTTTTATAGCAGTCACTTTCTCCCTTTCAAAAGCTGGTAACCAAGGGATGGCGCTTTATTACTTTTAGGTGATGTAATGATAACACGCCTCGTCGCCAACCGAAATTTTTCTTTCATCTTCGTCTCTTTAACGCCGAAATATCTTTTTTTGCCTCTTCAGCCACTGCGGGAACTTGAATGGACATAAATGTCATAAATATCCAGCTAGGGCCTCGCAAATTGCAAATATTGATATCCTCCAAAGAGTATAAAAAATCATTTCACCATCATTAAAAGTAACTTTGGAAATCAGTGTTTTTAGCTCGGCTTAAAGAGAGTGCTGACAATGGGTGTTGATTTGTTTTTTTTTATCAGCGACGAGAAGGACAATTAAGTGATGGGAATAGGTTATTAAAGTATTGGTATTATCTTTTTAAAGTTAGGTGGAATTTGAATAGATTTGCATTTAATTGAGCCGCATTGGCAGGTCTCAATTTTAGACTAAGATCACCTGCAACTATGTGTACTATGAATTCTGAATTGGAGTGTTTCGAGTTTTGTTGTTTCACAAAATAGACATGGAATAAAGTGCTCTTCCTGTGTCCTTCAGTAAATAATTATTTGTGCGACTGCTGTAACGTATTTAATTACGTATCAAATGAAAACATTTCTCCAGGTTACACCAGTCTCTCTCACTTTGTGTAGAATTTGCAAGTTAATTGCTGTAGTAATTATTTTTCCACAAAAATTGCGAGATTGTCCTGTACTCGAGTATAAATTAAGTCGCATGTGTCTTAATCTCTGTTTCATTATTTAGACATAAAGAAAGGTTTGAATAACATTACTTTTAACATTAAATGAGAACAGATAAAAAACTGTAACGATCCAGGAAAAAACACACTCATAAATGATCTATCTTAATCTTAAATATAATTTAGTTGGTACACCTAGCAACTAAATTATATTCAAGATTAGATATTAGATTTTTAGGTATTAGATTTTTAAGTAGAAACTCTGCACAGGAAAGTACCCAAAAACCAGCTTATAATTCAAAGGAATGCTTTTGGAGTTTTGAATATATAATTTAAATGATACTTTCTGCTTTAAAAGAATAAATAGATCTAATTTATTCTGCAAATTTTGTAACAATAATAAAATCCGTGATGACCCAAAGATTTCTGAATATAAGAATATTCAGTTCAGTGTTTGCTCAAGGTTTTCAGTATGACTTGGTTTATAAAATTGATAACGAAACACTAACTAGATTTACCAATCGTAAGGCCTCCTTTACAGGAAGATTCACCTTCCGCCAGGTGAATCTGAAGGAATACGCTTTCACGATAGATTAATATGTTGAATAGCATCAGTACATTTTCCAGACTCAAATATTATTATATATTTAGCCATACATAGCAAGTGATGGGGATTTTGGGATCTATTTGAAACTATAGGATTCGGTATGTGTATGTGGTTAAATAACTTCAGTCCTTTCTGGTGAGGAGGAAGTAGCACATATTAGTTCAGAATGAGATACTTGTCGGGGTGGAAATGTGGAATTTAGTAAACGGAATTATTATTAAACATTACGGAATAAATTAACTTTAATTTTAAAATTAAAATTATATACATTTAAACAGTACAATCTATAAATAAAATTTATATAGCTCCTAATTAAAATAAACATTTTAAATTTTCAAAAAGTTATAAAACATTAAGATACATTTGTATTTTAATTAGATATTTACAAATGCTCTGAGGTATTTTCTAATCCTTGTAGTTCTGGCATTTGAAAATTTGAAAAAAATTGAGTTATATTGACGAGGAATGTTAGTATACTACTTGTTATTACGTTTGAAGATTCGATGCCATCAGTATAAAAATTCAAAATTCTATTTTGTATTTCCTGTTCCATTATGGAGCTACGGAAAATTAATGTTTCAATAGCTTTTACAATAAAAGCAACATAAAGGTAACATCAATCTCTTAGCTCAGTGACGACTACTGAAACCTGCGTTGATTCATGGAAACATTCGCCGATTTGCTAATTTACGTCTTCACAGAGTTGCGAGTCTATGAGCCACCCATAGAAAAGTTTAGGATATATAGAAGACATACACACCGGAGAAAATTCGAAGCCAGAGGGGACGACATTAAACTCGACCTTCGTGTCAAAATAACGCTGTTGGCAACCCTACTAACACACCGAGGCATTTCCCTGCTGACCCAGATGAAATATTTCAAATATTTGGTAAGATGCCATGTAAGCAATCTTCATTAAAAAGAAAGACAGCGAATAATTTATGCAAAGGATTTTTGCGTTGAATCAAATGCTTGATATAAGCCATGAAGTAAATAATAATTGGATTTCATTCAAAGAGAATGTTCATTTCGGAGAATCTTTAAGAGAAGGAAGGATACAGAAATGCGTGTGGTCAATTCAAAACTTCAAGGTGAATGAATAAGTAAATTTGTCAATGGAAATGTATTTCCTTCCTTCCGTGTTTAGGCTACGACGACCTTTCCGCTTTTATTGATCAACGGATCCAATTGACCCTTTAAAGGTGAGGAGAAACCTGAATCAGCCCCTCTTCGAACGCATCTCATTTCCACTAATCGCTTCCATTTAAAGCAAGTGGCGAGGACAATTGATTTCCCTTGGTATTCCAATGTTTGGAGATGTTATAGAACAACTATATTCTTGTAACTTTCAATGGAACTGAATATTCAAATTGTTTAGCTCGTTTCATCACTTGATGGTCTTTTATCTTATAGCTGCGAACCGGAAATATATTTCAAATCCAAAGTTTAAGTCCCACGTTTCCATCTAAATGATTCTTTTAAATATGATCTTAAAATTGCTATATTCTCTAATGGATATTATATGGGATTAGTAAAATAAATCCAGGGCAACAGGTCGATTGCAATCGTCCTATCTATCGTTTGATGTCGATCGCGACAGGTCTTTGAAATGTTCCTAAACGATTGAATTGTTTAAATTACTTTTAATGCTGAAATTCATGATAGGTTCAATTAGCAATAGGGTTGATATCCTCTCTCTCTTACGTTTTATTAGAGTCAAATGAGAACTTGGTATAAGAAATTACGATTTCAATATTTCTTTATTGTGGTATCCTCTCTACAAGTTCTATATATCTTAAGGCATTCGCAGTCGAGCAGAAAGAAGCCGATCGTAGTTAGAGATAAACCGGCCGCTCTTGGTAGTGAAGTTGTTGAAGATTCAGTAGTTTAGTTGATGCAGATCTCGGTAAAGCCTTCATTTTGCCCTCTTTAATTCGATCCCAGTGAAAAGTCGATCATAGCGAGAGATAAGTCTCCCACTCCAGGCTGAGTAGATGCGCGGATAGATACGTTCGGATGAAAGGCACTAAAATTGGCAATCTTGAAAACGAGCACGATTTCCTCAACGGCGGACCGAACTAATTTGGAACGCGAGGGAATAAGCAATAGCGCGGCTTCGAGAAAACATAAGTAAGGAATTGAGAGAGGATTGGAAAATTGGAAAGAGGAGGAAAGAAAACGGGGGGCGAGAAAAGATGGCTTTCGCGGTGTCCTACCCAAAAGTCCTCCGCGAATTTCGAAGAAGCTGAGTTATGAGCTGCATAGATCACCTGCGAAGGGGATGGCGGGGGTTGACGTGTAGGGTTTTGAAGGAGAAGGGTTGAGCCGTAGGGAGGGTTGAGAAGGGAAGGATTAGGGTGGAGTTCAAGGGAGAGTGTATAGAGAAAGGTAGAGGGAAAGGTCGAGAAATGTGGGCGTTGAGAGAGAAGGGAATCGGGATAAAAGAATGAAGAATAGGGACGAATGGGAGGGAATTCTGCGATGGAATATGAGAGATGTGTTCGTGCAGCGAATCGGAACAAGTTCCAGGAAGAATATTGTTATGCAGCAGATATTTATCGGTGATTTAGCTGTCAGCTCCTTAAGCTCTCTCATTTACAAGATGTATCTCCTCTTTTATGATGTATAAAGGAGTAGCGCTGAAATTTCTTCTAGTCGACTGTTCCTTCTTGAAAGATGAGGTAACGTATATGGCGTAATCTTCAAGGTGTTGTTGGGAGGGTAATGTATCGCAGCGCTTATACACTTTGACGAAACTTAAAATCACTGGTTATTATTTGGAGTATTTCCTACTGAAATTAAAACTTAACTTAAAAAATTAAAAAAAATTAGACTTGAATATACCTATTATATATAGACGCTTCGGGGAGATTTACATATATACGAGCGTTACTTGTATCCAGTAAGCTTATGAATGTGTTTAACGTACGATGTGCGTATGTACGTGATGTATTACCATTGATTCTCCAACATTGTTGACCCAAATAAACTTGTATAGATCTTTTTGCTTGGTCACAGTAGGATACGAGAACAAGCACAACACTAACTTAGATACTATTTTATATCTCAGGGGCCACAACTTTGGGGCTTTGGATATAAGCCACTAAGGAAAGTTGGTAGGAGTCACGGGAGTACTTTTTATCGCATTCAAAATAGTGCAAGAACCAAGCAGGTGACCTCGCATGCGGAATATTTCCCTCATAAATTCACTTAAAAAGATCCTTGTATCATCTCGCCAGGGGCCCTCAGAGGGCTCTAGAACGAATTCAAAGAGCAAAGAAGAAAGAGTCTTTTAAGACTCACATGGGCCTCAAGCAAATCTTTACAGGTGGCAAACGAAACTCCACACCTCATGGTTCTCCAATTCAAAGTTCCCATGAATTTCCTTTGGGAGCACATCTATATAACTTGTAATATTGCTATATACAATTATTAAAATTACTGTATGCAACTGCAAGGACAACAAGAGAGAACTACAGGATTAACGAAGCGAAAAGAAATTTTAAACTTAGCTGGAGTACTATCGGAATGATAGTGCAAGCTCTTAAGTAAACTGCCAATGGTCTAGAAGACGAAGGTCTTGAACCAATGTATTTTATTAATATTGGCATATGAAAATAAAGCTCGGGTGTTAAACACGACTAAGCGGCCCCTGAAAACAAAGATAAGCATGGAAAGGTGATAGGAATCACAAAAAGAGATAGAAAATGCAGGGATTCGCAGAGGTTTATGGCAATAGTGACAGGAGTCGTAGGTAAAGTAAGATCACTGAATGGACGTGGACAGGCCACCTTGCAAGGAGAAACGATAATCGCTTGATTTCAGCAGTTCTCACTGGAAACTAAGAGATGTAAAGACACCAAGAAGAAGAGAGTAAAAAATGGCTAATGATGATGATATTCGAAAGAAAGGATAATTTTTGTCCTGAATATTTCGGAACAACGTGGAAGAGTAGTTAAATTTTGGAAAATTTACTTCAGAGTTTTGAATTTTTCGGATAGTACATACAATGAATGAATGTCACACATTTTCATTTTTTGTATAGTTTCAGACGTTTCATAGAATTGTTCGGAGATGTATTTCATTATTATTTGCTGAATTTAAATATCTAGAAATATTGAACTCTGTCTATATCTTCTTTAAAGAGGAAACGTTTCCGATTTTTTCTCTTTACAAAAGATGTAAAAGAGAGAACATTTCTGTCGCGTGAATTGTTACCTCTAGTGTAAATATCTATGCAGGATATATCCCACAAAATTTAATTCGAGACTTTTTCAATGCTCTTCCGAGGTACATACCTTCGCAATTTATGCCAAGTTCCGGCTTATCTACGTATCCGAGCTCCAAAGCCTTCCTTTTCTTTTATTAAAAAATTTCGTGATTCCTTTCATTTGCATTATTAACGACCGATTTATTTCAAAACCTTCTCAACTAAGAGCATGTATAGTTCAAATAATTTATGATAAGCGATTTAACAGAACAAAATGGTGGACGGTGTTAAACTTTGGAAATAATACCAGTTGATATGTGATAGGAAAGAATATAAATATCCATTACTGTGAATCATTTGCCAGTTACACTGTTTTGATTCTAGGAAATATACGATTCCATTGTAGATAATACTTCACTGTGCTATAGAATATTCCGTGATTTATGTAATTTTTGTACAACTGTGATTTCTTTTATGAATTCCTATGATTAACAACGGTAAATAAAAGGAAACAGTGGATGTGTCATAAATCAATGTCACTTGCATTATGAAATGCGTTATTTCATTACTGTAAATAACGGAAAAGAACGTGGTTTTAAAATCATCTGCATTTTGACAAAATACAATACGGGAAAGTAAGTATTCGCCATCAAGGAAAATAAGCAATGAAATTCAGTTTTCATTTTTTCATAAACAGCGAAAATTTATGACCAAATGCGAGTCACTCATCCGTTGATTCATTCGAATCTCAGCTCCAAATTATTCTCAGTGCTAAGTCGTTGCTTTAATTATGGTAATACGGGATGTAGAATAGGCTCTTGGAGAGTTCAGCCATATCTGCCGATAGATGATGTTTCCCATCTCAGAGGTACATCCGGAAAATCAGCCAACTCTGGGTCAAACCCGTGGAGTTTGGTATCCTGCTCACTCAGTCGGGAATGAAGAGGCATCCCTTTAGCCTTAAGCAGGGTACAGTAATCCGGAGAGGTTAGAGGCTGTATAGGAAGCAGCTTTTAAATTCGGAGGGCGAAGGATTGCAAGTTTGTGAGAGACACTTCCTAAGAAAGGAAACTTAACCCATCTGGGGTTTGCTTACTCGAGAAGTAAAAGGGAAGGGAGTTTAGCCTCGACCATGAGGGTGCGGTGTCAAAGCCTTTCAGAATAGCAACTCTTCGGAAATCCCTCGTCAGGCACCCTGCTTCAGGATTCCGGACATTTTGGCTTCTTCTCTGTGAGACTTCACCGCAGTCGTTCAAACGGAAGAAATTTTGATTCTTCGAATGTTGTTTGCAAAACGAGTTCATCGTCCATATTCGAAAAATATCAAGATGTTCTATAATCCTTTAAATCTCTCTGCTTTAGTAGCCTTTACGTTTGGAAAACAATGTAAATTAGTTTTTGGCCGTACATTTAAAATTTCGGTTGCGAATATTCTACAAATTTTCCCCCAATATTAATATCTTGTCTTAGATCTACTACTTTTACTTTCATTTTTCCGCAAGAGAAAAAATACACGGGAATGTAACTAAATTAGGGATGTAAAATGCTCTTTAAGCCGTTAGTTGGAATATCCGGAGCTCCTGAGGCGACCAAGGAAACCTATCCTAGGGACCTTCTCAGTGCGGAGATTTCTTCCAGATGTAGTCGGTTTACTCGATCAGGTCACCGCGGTAGCTCTGGAGAATTCACCTAACGGCCCAGGGAGTTTTTATTTTCTCTATTTAATTTCGCCCTCAGAAATGAGATATCCTACGTACACCTTATACCTATTTCAAATCTTATCAAATCTGTTTATCGAAGTAGTCACAGCTTTAAAAAAGCATGTTCAATACTTCTGGCTCACCTTTAAAAGTTGAATTTTCCCTCAAATAAATAGTTTGAATTATGAATATCATTACTTTTGTTCTTAACTCCTATTACTGCGCAAAAACTCCTGTAATTCTTGATTATTAAAAGTTAAATATCTGTATTATATCATAATAACAGAACGAATTTATTTGGGCGAGGTAGAGACTAAAATCATGCCATGAAACTCATTGTCATACTTTACAGAGTGATTTAATTTTAAAGAGATAGAAGGAGGAAAAATGAGAAGAACCTCGGATAAAAAAACCTAAGAGATTCTTAGGTAAAAATAAATAAATATATAAAATATAAATAAGCAGTAGATAACATGCATATGAAACATGCTAGCAAATTCTCCTGCTTGGAGAATGTGTTTGGTTTCGATTACTCAAATTCTTTTAAATGTGCTGTGGTTCGATTAAAATTTTTAATAGCAAAAACCTAAAATCTTTGAATCTCGAGATGTGATTCGACAATCGGTGCAGTCGATTTGATTGAAAAACAACGAAAAGAGATCTAAAATTAAGGACAGCGGAAACCAAAAATATGCTTATAAAAGGTCGTAAATCTCCCGAAAAGGGCTAAAAAAAACAGTTAATCCCTTAACGAAATGGCAGTCATCTCGTTTAATCGCGAAGATGTCGCGATGCTTTTACCGTCCTTAAGCAAAGAGTTAATTTGAACTTCTAAAATTTCCAACAACTCGTGCTGCAAATGCTTCTCCATACCTTATGTGTGGGGAGTGAATTGCATGAGAGAGTTCAAACTGCAGCAAAAGTTTGTGCAACTTTGATGTAAGCTCGGGAAGTTAAGCGGAACTTCCGATGTTCCATCACCCACAGGGAAGGAAATAAATGAAAATTGATCGTCTGAAACCAGGAAATAAAAATTTTTGAAAAGTTGGATGTGGTAAAGGAAACAGTAGCCCTATCTTGGTCCGTGGTGAACTCGAAAAATATTTGCTTTACTAACTAGAGATCCAATTCATAACAAATAGTAGAGGTAGAAAACACTTGCAATTCAACTTCCTTTGAGAGCTTACGCGATATAAAGATGATTCAATGTAAACGGAATATTTTCTAATGGAATTTTCTAGAATTGCTCGGAGATAGTGTGTACTTACTTCAAAAATTACCGCGCAGACTCTTCAATTTATTACGAAAGTGGATATTTTGCCCGAAATTACGGTTAAATTGATATAAAATGCGATAAAAATATTCAGTTGAGTGGAGATGTATATTTCAAAACTCATTAACGAATTCTGTGATAATTGAAGTGGATGATTATTGTTTTTGTTTTTCCATAATACAAGTATCACTTTTATACAGTTCATTATAAAAATGCTTATTTGTCCTTGCTTTTTTATTTTTGCACATAAGTTTCACGATCCGCATTACTTTTTCTATCATTCTATCACGTTTTTAAAATTAATTTGCGTACAAGGGAGTAGATGGAGTTGAAGAATATAGGAAACAATTTGGGGGCCATAATTTTCATTTTATACTACTTTATACATTGCAGTTCATAGAGTTATGGAAACGCGCAAATTCTTGATCGCCGGTTGAAGTTGCATCAGCTTTTGATTCATAGAATCTCATCTCAAAGCATAATTTTTCAATTGTTTAGGTTTGTGAGCTGTTGTCATCTCGAAGATATCTTACAACTACAAGCTGTTAGCGTAATTACGTTAATGTTTATTAATATCCTGAGTAGTTTTCCTATATAGCACTTCCTGAAAGTTTCACACATGCAAAATACAGAAATCTCTTAATGGAGTAAGGTTGTTATAGTCGTTGCATTTATAATGATTCAAACAATGATTTTTTTAAAAACAATGGAAACTATAGAGATCGCATTTATAATTTAAATATATACACAACTATCTTTCTAAACTTATATGACGACCCATGTGCAAGAGTCACGGCAATTGATATATTCATCGCTCCACTGCATCAACCTTAATAGAGTCGTTTGTGATAATTCTTTCGCTCTTCACCTTCCATTCAATTACCTTCCGTGAAATTTAATTTTAATATAAAACTTAAAATCTTACAAATACGCATTGAATTACGAACTAAATTGATTTACTGCAAGTTAGCCACCTTTTTTTCTTACCTACAAATGCTAATATAGGGAGAAATCCATACTGAAATATCGAGCGAATTACTTATAAACTATTTATATAAATGAAATTAATTAACAGAATGACCAATTAGACCTGATTAAGTCAACAGAAGCGCTTCCCTCCCTGCTTTTAGTGGCTAACCATTTACTCTCACTCGTTAAATAATTATAGAGGGCTAAAAGGCTTAAAAAGGACTCACGCTCCGTGTAGCACAGCGTCCACAGTCCGCTCACAGTCAATTTCGAGAGGTAGACCTTTTCTCCGGTTCCGTTGTAATGTGGATTGGGCATCTTCTCCTCGGACTCCAGCCACTGGTTCGTTCCGATCGCGATGCACACTATGACGAGGGAGAGCGTGGCTGAGAGAGGCGTCACGAGCCAAAGCACGCTCACGGCCGTATCCAGATTCCCTCCGGGCCTCCCGCCGCCCCTGAGTGGCGAGGCCGGCCCGCCGGGCATGCCGGACCGCCCCACCCTCCCGCCGGCCTCTCAGCTGCCGGCTGCCCCTTGCCGCCGCATGACACCGAGTCACCGGGGGGCTCTCCGCCCGGGGCCGCCCTTTCCCCGGGGCAACGACCCTAATTCCTCTGCTGTGACCGCCAAGGGCTGCAGGAGGGGCGTGGCGAGCAGCATCATCACCACGGAACCTGCAATCCGGAAATGAATTTATTAGCAACGGAAGAGAATTTTCAATTGATGAATTGCTCTCGGACGATGCTCATGGGATTTTATTTTGTTTCACTCGTGTTTTATTAAAATTTACGCGATTTTTTAATCTGATCGGAATGAGCAATAAAAGTTAGCTCTAGAATGGTCTTTGTTGTGTTCCTGGACGATTCAGAGCCCTTGATGATTCTCAGGACTCTTATACTTTTTCTGCTCCGGTTCCTGAAAGCGCATGTTGAACATAATTATATTTTTATCTTCACCAAAATGCTATTTTCTGTGAGTACCAGTGCATGCATTCTTTTTGCGTGGGAAGATATATAAGGAAGGGCTCCCGCATGGCCATGTGGGCAGTGTGTTTGATTTTGATGAAATTGGTCGCGGGTTCGATTCCTGGTAGGAACCCACGTGAGAAATGACCGCAGATGTTGAAGCACATTTAATACTGCTAACACTACATATAAGGAACAATCAATAATAACTTTTGAATCATATGAAAATGAAATAGGAGTGGTATGGACGTCTAATCTCAATCTTTTATGTTATATGTATTTGCGTCTGATTCTTAATACTTCTATGTAGCATTATTTAATTTTCTTGCAATAACATCGTACAAGTGTTATAAGTAAAAATTCCAAGATATTCCAATATATTCCAAGATAAACTAAGTCGCAAATGTATCAATTTCTATTCTTAGGTGAGAACATCAGTATTTTTTCGTTTCTAATAATCCTCAACAAAGTTTATGTCAAATTTGAAAGCCTCTGATGGGAAAAAACACCGATTCCTTAAATACAGTGTCTTAGAATTTTATTTAGCATATATCAATCAACGGAAATTCTGCAGTTTGTAATTAGTCGCATGCATTAAAAGTACAGAGAAAAGTTATGAACTAAGCCTACAAAAAATTGAGATTATCGAAGAAAAATCTCTTTAATGTAGCATCACCAAATTTTCTATCCTCAAATCTTTTCCTTGGGAAATTAGGCCACGGGTGGAAATAGGGATGAATCCTAAGGATAAATAAAGTGATTCATTACTCACTCGAATTGTTGCGTGCAAAAGTAAGGCGAAGAGTACGCCGAGCATTATTTCCGTAAGTAGTAGCACTTAAGAGATGAGAAATATTATATTAACTTTTTCATCTCTTAGCAGGGGGACTCTTGCTGAAGGATATGAATTCTCGGAATCGAGATGGCAAAACATAACTTACTTAGGACGAAAGGGAAGTCGAGTCGAATATTGCGAGAGCTTGTTTATAAAAGGGGATACGGGAGGAAATCGTTGTTTAAGAGCACGCAATTCAGGTTTGAGCTGCCTGAGGAGGGACGTCCCCGCAATCAAGTAGGTATCTCTTGTTTGCTGTTGCGTCCAGTGGGAGTCGAAATGGCGGAAATAAAGCTTCTTGTAAGACACTGCGAAGGAGCAGAGGCGAAGGAAGAACATCCTAAGGAGGAAAAGTGAAAATGGAAGAGAGGCCATCCTATTACTCGCGAATGTACTGTCTAATCAAATGAAACCCTCTAATTTGCCAATTATCGAGCGGAAGAGGGTTTCTCCAGGAATGCTGGCATACATTTCGTTCGAGAAACTCGTTCATCAAGTTTTAGCCGAAAACTTCGAGGTAAATACCTGTATATTTTGGAGGAATGAGTAACAGCATTCTTGACTTTCGCCCCCGTTAGAATTTTCGACTTGAAACTTTATTAACGAGGGAACTTTACTTAAAAATGAGGCACTTAAAGGAATGTTTAGCATAGCAGTCCATAGGTGTATTGAATTTCAAATAATCTACGATTTAATTGATATAGATTTGAATTTCCGTGTTTTTATGCGGGTTAGAGATTTTCATATCCAAAACCAAGACCGGATAACCAATACAGTCTCTTTATTAATTACTAATTTTACATCTATATCATCATTTAAAATAGAATTTTACCGATAGAGCTCATGATGAATTCATCTTTAATCATACTATCACAAACATTATAAAAATTAGAGTATTTCAATTGAAATATGGTGGGATAATGAAATATAAAGGAGTCACTCTCAAGTTTTCCGTTAAATTGCATTCGAAATATATGACCGGGCTGAGAAACTAAGACATCAAGCATGTCGCCAGTAAAAGCGGTGAACAAGCAAAAGAAGGATGCTTCAAGTAATGTATTAATGAGACTTCGTCTAGAACAGTTCTGCAGTGATCCTGAGCATCCTTGCTTATCTATATTTTATTATTCATTTCGAAGCTATTTCCCTAAGAATTATTTCTTCCCCAAGTTTCCTGGTTTTTCATTTAGTTGGCCGCTTAACTGACAGGTATTTACAATCTTACACGACTTCTGTACCAGTAATGTTACTGCATTTCGGACCAGCATTAGAATAATTAAAAATTCGCAGATTCATATTCCAACCGAACTTAATTATAAAATAATATCTCTCGAGTTCCATGATTACGATCAGAATACTGCCTATTAAAAAGAAAGAGCAAAAAACAAAGAGAAATGTTTTAAAAAATATTACCCCAGAAAACACCAATGGAAACTTAATTCTCTTCTTGAAAAAATTATGTTTGAAATTATTAATCATCTCATTGAATAAAAACATTCAGCGCAAAAAGAGAAAAAGAAACAAAGCTGAAAATACAAACGTAATACTAGTACGTAAATATTAATTTCAAGTAAGTTCAAATAAAATATTCAAAATTTTTATATAAAAAGCATTGAAAGTAAAGTTTTTACAACTCAGTTTGCATTCATTCGCACACTATTATCACACAGACATTTTCGTGAGCATTAATAGTTAGCATATAGTAGTATGCTGAAAGGAGTTATAATTGGAAACTCGAAATGGTTCGACTTTTTCCATTTTATAGAATATTATTTCATAGGATTAATAAGCGATTCTTCAGTAACCTTGATATGTAGGTTTGACATGATTAAGTGTGTCAATAATATATATTTTAAACAGAAGTAATTAATAAAGTTATACGTTAGCCAAACTTATAAAAGAAAGGCAAAGGAGCGTTTTAATTCTGTTTACGACGCAAAAATAACACATTAAAACAATATAAAAAGCTTTCATTTTACACTCTTTAAAATACGTTTAAATGCTTTCATACTAATATCTGGAAATTGCGGTGGTACATGCGTGTAATCGTATAGAGATGCGTTAAATTCCATCAAATAGGTGAAGATGGAAGGCAGGGGAGAGTAAATGATCAGAGGGTAAGGGTGAGGATGCAACAGTTTAGCGACGACCGAAAGTTCGAAGAAGAGAGTCGGAAGTTAGTTGGAAAGCTTCTTCCCTCTCAAGAGTCTTCATCAGTGAGAGCAAATGAAGATGAAGGTATGCCATGACCGCTGAATAAAATATGGCCAATCAATATTTCCTTCTCACAATGAGTACACCGCGGAAAAGTCACGCGATGAGAAGAGTTTGAACACCTTTCATGATTTAGACTCCTCAAAATGAATGAGAATCCATTGCTAAATACTTAAACGTACTTCACTTCTTGACGAGTTCACTGTAAATTTTGGCCACGTCATTCTCATTTCATCTTACTGATGAAAGCTACACTCACAACTAAAATGAATAGGAAAAAACAAAATCAAAGTTCAAATAATTTCATTCATAAAATACTATATCACTTGAACTATATCAGGAGTCTAGATTTAAAGTACCACTGATGTGGCACAAGTCACACTTCTTTCGAAATCTACGCTAGTGAAAGTAATGAATATCAAGGCAGCGAGGTCGTTAGGGTTGAGGCGAAAAAGTAAATTTTCCATTTCGTTCGCAATTCGTTATCTTCGAAAGGGAATCCCGGCATCATTAGATATATAGAGAAGAAAGGAAGTTGGAATTCCAGAAATTCATATAATCCTCAATGAGACTGAATACACGCTCGTATCTTATTTAAAATAGAGAGATCATTAAATCGAAAAACCTGCCTGAAGAATTACATTATGAATGCCGTAAAAAGAATAAAGGTTTCTGGGGATTGGAAATCAAAATCTATAGTATTCCTGATGATTCTGACACCACGGAATCATAGTTAGGATCGCATCAATTTATACAATTAATTTTACTGCTTTAATTTCGCCTGAACTACAACTACCTTCACTAAGACTTAGTACGAATTTCCATTTTTTATCCTGGAATCCCTTATTTATTTACGATTGAGGACAATATGAATTTATACAATTAATTTTACTGCCATTAATTTCCCCTGGACGCCAACTACCTTCATTCCAACATAGTATGAACTTCCGTCTCTTATCCTGGAATTACTCATTTATTTACGATTCTGGACAAAATTTTCCTAGCAAATAGAAACAATGCAATATGTTCGTGGAATATAGAACCTTATCCACCTTCATAGAGTTAGAACCGATTAGACGGCCATCCGAGATAATCATAACTATTCAAGTAAGCGCTAACCTCAGAGTGAGAGCCATTCAATCATCAAGAGCCATGCAAGGAAGCGCGCGGAGCAGACCTTTGCTTTAAGTGCTGCTTTAGGACCTTTTCTCAATTCTGTTCCTTGTTTCAAAACAAATAAAGTCGCCCGAACAGTTTCGTGTGTAGGAGCTCAAATTTTCCGCACCAAACGAATTTCGGTCGCTTAATGAATGCGAAAAAAAATCTCCATAAGGGTTCTAAGCTGAGTTCATAATGATTGCTTTCAACGGAACGGTTCACAAAGGCATGCTGGAGAAATTCCATTTGGAGGCAATGTTTCGGAAATGAAGGAGAGGACGAAGAAGCTCTCCGTAGACTTCAAAGGCGTTCTTCGGCCGCGCCCTAGCATAAACTTCTTATGCTCCCATTTTGTTTGGGAGATGACGTAACTTATGCGCATTATATTGCGGTTTGGAAAACGGTGCTCTAAAGCAGAGATTCTGAAATATAGCTCCGCTTGGCAAAGAGCGTAGGCGAAGAGAATGCGCTTCTGAATAATTAGTCCCGCGTCTTTAAAGCAGCGCGTGAAAGCAGTCTGCGATTATCCGCTGCATGGTGTTGCTTATTCCTCATGACGAAAAAAGGCAGAATGGGTTGTTTGGTTAGCTCTTTGCCGTGTTTGTTATTGGTTACCTTGGTGATTCCCAGTGTGTGGAGGAGGAGTTGAGAGGACTCGCTGTTATTTATACATCTGGCAAGAGAGAGGCCGAGATGCTTTAAAGGGAAGCACATCTTGCAAAGGTCAACCAAGGTCGAGCGCCGGAGATTCCCTTCGTTTCGCCTCGGAGAGACTTCGGCGCTCGAGTTTGAGATAATTGCTTTCTGGACTTTTAAGTATACGGAATGATATAAATTTTAGGCTAAGCAACAATCAGGTTTGAACTGGGAAGTCAGAAAATAGGAAGATGAGAAAATGACTTCTTGTATTTCATTGTTTCTGAATAGCATGGAATGAATTAGAGATTGCTAAAATATTGAAAACCATTAGCACGAATTTGAAAACACAAAACGAGTCTAATGGTAGAATATGTTCCTGATATATCGCCAAAAATATATCATTGTATAGAAGCAATACTCCTCATAGTAAGGAAATGGTTTGAATCTAAATGCAAAGGATAATGGTTAGGTTCTTTTAAAATCATGCTTACTCTCTTCATAGAGACATTCTTTATTTTCCATAAATGGGTACTTAAGAAAGGGATACGTCGCTCCAATATAAATAAAAATTATCGACGTTTGATTAATATCATACCTTTCATTGTAAACGTTGTCTGATGGACAATTGTTTGGTGTGTTGTGTAATTTTTGGAATATAACTTCCTCCGAGAAATTAAGTTGTATTTTATATTACCTTTATCGATTTACTAACATTAATAAAGAAATACTGTGGGAATGTTGATAATTTTTCGAGTACTTCCTTAGAATTAGAAGTGCGAAGAGCGCGATGGGTTTGTGTTTGTGTTATGTAGGCGTTGATTGGATCATGAGCCTGAGAAATTATTTAAGATGACTTGATTTGAATGAAGGATGGGAATTCCATCGTCTACTATAATAATCACACGGACATTGAATTTTGTGTAATATGTCCGAAATTGTTGACTTTTCATTAAGAAACGATCATTAACATCATTAATGAGGAAAAAATTAATGAGCCATACGATAATAAATTTTGATTGAATCTTGATTAAGTTTCCTTCTCGGCTCCCAACGATGTAGTATCAATCTTACAGCATGAGGAATTTTGTGTTTATTTACTTTGGAGGCAAGAATTTTTTCGAGCTCATTGGAGAAAGATTGATGTGCAGCCTCTAATTGGTAAAAATAAAAAAGGGATGATTTCTCAAGGACTGAGGAAGAAATATTAGAGCCCCAAGATGAATCAGAGGGACCTGCTGACATGCTCATAAATATTGTATAGTCAGTTCTTTAATCCTGCTGCTATCCTGTCACCATTGATTGGCTAATGAGTAGGTCGATTGTTTATAATTGATGTTTGCTACTACAATAAGATAGCAGTTCCTTATCCATATTCATGGGTTATATTCTTTCGTTTTCCAGCCGAAAATGAGCAAGGTTATGGGTCTTCCTCATATTTGTCGCGGTCACAATGATGTAACGGATCTAGATTATAACTTGTGGATATGTTTCGAGAGCAAAAGCCTAGTGAATAGAGAGCCATGGTAAAAATCTTTCATTTAAGGTTTCCTCTTTAATTTTTCAAAGATGCTTTCTTTAAAATTGAAAGTAAGGGCAATAAAGAATATAGCATTGTAGAGCAGTGCTACCAGCTGAAACCAAAAAGAATTTCAATTATCACGCTCTTTATTCTCTTAAACGAGTGCTATTGGTAGAGCGTAAGTGGGTTGCGTAATAGCTCTGCTGTACCTGAGGAAATATTTGAATATTAAGCTAAAAGAGGTAGGAAAATTCATTAAGAGAAATTTGCTAATATCTATGGACGGCTAAACTGTGGATCATATCTGTGAAGTATGTTTTAGATATACATAAGACTAATTTTGCTAAAATTTAGAGGTAGTTTATTGCCTGTTCAACGTATTGGGGTTAATCATTTTCTACAGATAGTATTCTGATTGTTTCGAATTTCCTTTACTTTGTTTGCTTTCCGTTGCAACTTGTCCTAAATGTACGAATGCCAATCAAGATTCACCGTGTAATAATGGGTAATATTGAACGTTTCCATATTTAAAGTTTTACTGCAATATTGCTTCCTTTCTTACCATCTCCCTATCCTTAACTTGTGAGATTTTTCACCCAATTAATGGAGTCCTTCCCTCCTCTATTCTGTTGACGAGTTTACATTGAAGTTTTTCATTTTTTCTTGTTAAAGAACCGCTGTGGATATAATTGGGTCGCTTAATTAACTCGAGATTCTTTAGAAAGTTACCTATTAAATAGTTTCTTACTTTGTCCTCGAATTATATATTCCAGCTATTTTCCCTAGGATACCTGATAAATGAGAATACATGATGCATCCATATTAACCATTTCCTCGTACCATCTGATTATAAGATAGCAGTTAATACAAGTAAATTACATCGTTAAATATATTGCTATGGTTTACGATAGTCGGTTGATGAAAGATATTAAAATATGTATGGTTTTAAGTGATAAATATCAAAGAATAAGTTTATGCAAGGAAGTGGTTTAAGCATTCGCTTTCAAGTAGAGAGTCCGAGTTCGCTTCCTGGCTATGGAAGTCCATCTATCGATTTTTAATGGATATGCGAGACTACTATCAGAAACAGCCTTTAACTTGAGAATCAATTGTAACTTCCTGGGTATGGAGCCGCTACAGGATCGTAGGTTGGCGACATTAAATTTTCCTTAAACCGATAGGCCAATTATTAACTGTCTTAATATTCTAATCTCCCAAGGCTGAATGCTATGACTAACAAACAAATATTCATCACCACGAAAAAGTACAAATAGCATAAAAAATGTGCTTTTGCCTGATGATGAAAATGTTCTTTTAAAATTTTTTGTGGAACTTGTGCATAGCTCTTTTCACCATATCTCTTAGAATTAAACAATAATAACAGTGGCCCCATATTTTAAATTCCAAAGTTGCTATTTCCCCTCATAGATCCATCGAACTTACGTCCTGAGACATACGATCTTCCAGTTTCCGCAGGGCATGTGCATCATAGCAAAACTCGATGGCTCTTTTTTTGTTAGGTAAAGATTTTTTTGGAGTGGTAACTTTCCCATTGCAATGGATTTCCTTCGAGTTCACCTAAGGAGAGAAATGATTCATGTTTCATGGGTTCCATTTTACGGAAGGATTTCCCGCTCCTCCCACTGCACGGCGCCACCCCATATCTCCATGGAAGGCTATAATTCTCTCAAATCCTCTAGCCCACGGCTCTCCCCTCCCCCTGGCAAGTATCCACATGGAGCTATATAAAAGGCGTAATTCCCGGGAGGGGATCCTCGAAAATAAGGACATGATCTCGCAAATAGATGGCGAGTCCATTCAATAAATTTCGAAAGAGTAGTTAAATAACAGCCAAGTGTATATGGGCACAATAGAACCGCCGAAGCCAAGCGGAGGATATTATGATGCGTGCACGCGCTCTCTCGCCGTGGAAATTTACGCTATTTGTGACAAAAAAGATGAGATAAAAAAAGCGGGGAAAATTATGTGATTGAGATGCGCTCTTTTAAGCGTGAAGTACGGGAAAAAGAGCACTTTTCTTGGACGAGTGTATTAATGAAAGAGTTCATTACGCGATTCGAGTGAGTGATAAACTTAAAGCTAATGCCCTCTATTACCATTTCCGTTCCATATTACTATTTCAGATGATCATGCGCGCGATGCGACAACACAGGCTTCAAAAATAATTGCCTGGCGCAGGAACTGTAAAATTTCAACAGATTGTATTTCTATCGCTAGATAAAAGTTAATTGAAATCAAATGCACATCCTCAGTCATTACTTCAATGCCTTTTCTATCGTTTATCATAAAATTCAGCGCAAATGTCAAGGAAAATTATCGGAACAAAGATATTGATAACAATCAAAGCAAATGCATCGTTCCTAAAATTTTCATCAAGTATATTCTGCTGATTTACTCTCCGGCCATTGATTCGATAACAATACACGCAATTTTTATTGGTTACATGTCCACTTCCTTTCTTTAAAATTTACTTAGATTGATATTTCACAAATCATTGACTTACTTAGTATACTTTCCCACGAAAATTAATACATAAATAAAATATGAATAAAGTTATTTATTATTTATTTCCAATTAGACTAATTTATTGGTGACTTATTTGAGTCTAACCAAGAATTGATTGAAAGAGTTGAACGCTTGTTTTACTAAATATTTTTATGGAAGAGAGTCAATTATAAAGAACAGAAGAAAGAAAAACTTCCTGTGATAAATTATACTGATCAGATAAGCCGTATTCCAGAGAATAGAATTATTTCGCTGATTTTGCTTGTCAAAACCTAATTTAGTCTTTAATTTTTCTTTTGCATCTATAAAGGAGAATTAAATCATGTAAATTTCGAGCTCGAGAAAGATTCCAGCGTACTAACTTTTCTCCCTCAGAGATTCAACTGATTGTATTGGACGAACTTAACAGAGGATAAACATTACTAAATCAGCTCTCTCTTCTTTCGTTTTATGTATTTGTTGATCACTAGATTGATTGGATTATTCTCAAATAAATATTTAACGAAAATATATATCTTTAATTATAAAGAATTTTTTAGGAGTGGTGGTTGTAGGTCTATTCTATCCTAAATAAAGAGGTTGTCTTCTATTTCTATATTTACATCATATTTCAAGAAGAATTCACCATCAGTAGGAAGTACTCGTAGAAGTCTACTTCCTTCATTACTCCAAATTTAAATTGCCATCGTATGGACTGGCCCCACTTCTCTGCCAAAAAGGCGCAAAGCTTAGTCTGTTACCATACAACCAAGAAAGAAATTCGAGCTTTTCAAATTGCGATAAAATATTGATTTATAGTATGTATACATATCAATCACGCTACCTGTCGAGGTAGAGCGATATTGACATCGTTTTTCCATGTTGCTCCTCCATGCCTCTTACGCTTGTATGCATCTATTGCTTCGAATGTAGCCATATATCTTTCCATACTTTCCGTTTTCTACCCTAAATGATGATTAGCTCATTAAAAATTAGAAATGCGTAAAAGGACAATAAACGCTCAGGATGAAATCACGGGAGATGAAGATAATAATTCTTCAAGCTTCGGAGGGATATAATAGGTAAAAAGAAGGGAGGAGTAATGACTAGGAAAGGAGTGGAATGAAAACTTTTCCTAAATAAATCATCAAGACACGTAGAAGTTTGTTGCAGTTTATTTTTAATTCGAAATTATTAGCTCTATGAATATTTTATAGCCCTTCATGAATATGGATTTGACTAATAATGAGCCCTATTTGTTGTTGAAAAATTGCAGCAGAATAAATTAAAAGTGTGTACAAAATATTAGCCTGGGAATTTTTTCTACAAATGAGACAGATATGCATATACATATTTGTCACTAAAGGGACACATCACCGGTAATAAAGTGACTATCCAGGATAAATTCCTTCAGATTTTCCATTTCCGATCCTTTCCCTTTTATAAAATTCACGGGATAAAAGAAGAAGGCACGTAGTTAACACGTCAGTGAATTTAACGGAAATATCCTCAAAATAACTCTGAGGCCCTTAAGTCTGGCGAAGAGGTCGCAAAATTGAGGAGCGTGGGAGGTTGAGGAGGAAGTGAAGGATGAGGGAAGAAAGAGTGTTATCGAACCGCTCCTTAAAATGGAGCAATGCCCATTGATGTCTCTTAGGGTGTCGAATGGAGAAAGAGGACGAAATGAGGGAAATGGGCTTTGAGATGGAAGAGAAAGCGGTGCATGACGGCGGAATCTCTTCAATTCTCACTTACATCTCTCCTTGCTTCATATACGCTCTTCGATTCTCTTCCCTCCGCTGAATCAGCTGTTTTTCACGCTTTTCGCTTTCTTAGTTCTCCTTTTTATTCTCGTGTGCCGAATTCCGCAATGACTTCAGTTAAAGCACATTTGTTTCTCAATGTGCGTATAAAGTGACTAATAACGTTTTTTCGTTAATGTATTTACTTCACGGATGTGATCTCTCGGTGTTACAGTAAAATTGAAAGCTTATGCCCCCTCTCTAGAAAGAATATTAGTAAATAGAAGATCATTACGTCTCCTTTTAAAAATGATTGAATGAAAATAAAATGTGATGCATTGCCACCACTAGATTTATGTCACCCAAATCCCTTGCTGCCAGCATTTCTTGACAGTGTACTTTTCTAGACTGGTAAATAGTTTCTGCATAGGGGCCATAAGCTTTAAATTTCTGTAGATGTTAAGGATTAAACTTAGATAAAATCAACAGCAACCGATTCATCATTTTATAAATATATCATTAATAATTACGTTCAATAAGAGATTATTCTTATTTTACCGAAGAAAAACACAGTGGATTGTGAATCCGTATGTTTATCAACCATAGGGGGCGTAATTTTAGCAAGATTAAAGGTTAGAAGATAAGAACGAGCTCTATTTACTATGCTTTCTTATGTTAAGGTGAAGATCAGAGATGATTCTGTAGCCTTATTTTTTCAGATGGGATTGCAGATTAAGCCGAACACATTTTGTCCATAGTCCATTAAGCTAGTGGTTACCTTCAGCGATATGATATTGCATTCTTTAAAAACAGCAGATATCTGCTGTTTTTAAAGAATGCAACCTTTGTCTGCTTGCAGCATTTTCATTGCAAGTCTCATGAGTAGTAGTAGAAATCAGAAGGAATAAGAGCTTTAGAATTTCTGCACGTGTCCTTCAGAGTATGCAATCTTGTCCGAAGCGATACAGGCCAGAAATTATGGTTCAGAGCCTTCCTCATCGATTATGCTTAACTCATATATCCATACCTTTAAATTACATAAGTGAATTTTTTTCCAATTCAAGGAAAACATATAAGTGTTGGATTTAGCTACGAATAAAATGTCGTCAATAAATTAAACTTAAACATGTATACAAAATCTCTATCGATGATGCACGTTTAAGTCTTAGCAGTCCACTGTTCAAATCTCCTCATATCCAGCTGAGAAATTCTTTGTTTCAAATTGACATAAATATCAATAATAGCTTAAATATCATTATAAAATATTCATTCTTATCATTGTTCAGTGGAATTCAGACAATGACTAGAAAATCACCACTTCCACAAGCAGGTCCATTAACCTTTATCATGAGCGAACATCATAATCAATACTATTACCAATAATGTTGGCGCTCTTTCGCCACAATGTTGTAAAATGATATTAGTAATATAACTTAGTACACTAAAATATAATATTTAATTTCTTTGATTCAAAAATGAAATTTTAAATTTTATATATTAATTACTTTATACCAGAAGATGTAGCCGATATTATGCGTCCTCCTTGTTATAAAGACCGTTCTGATACAGTGAGAAAGATCAGAGAAAAAAGCAAGAACAAGTCGATTCACGAATTAATTTTTTCCTAGAACGATACACGAAAGTAATCGATTAGGAAGGTAGAGTCATGGTCCACTCACCCCCTGTACCGAAAGTCAGCTTGCAGGGTACATGTATAGATATAGATAAAAAATTCTGAAGATAATATGTATTCCAGGAATGGGAAAAAGAAAGGCGATATTTCTTCGAAGAGGAAGATTTAACAATTTCCTAATCTCTGTCTTTTGCGAGAGATGATTCGGGGAAGGCTCCGTCATTCACAGGTCTTCTTGCATAAGGGATAATTTAACCGCTGGAACAATCGGAAACCACCCTTAATTGCTCCTTTCTGGGGTTTTTCCGTGCTCCTTTCCAAATTTCTCCTGCTTACCTCGTTTTCACCGAGGGAATCATAACGTTCCTTTTCTGCATTCAGTCTCTCTCATCCGCTCGCTGGAGGCAAATTGGGTTTCCCGGAATAAAAGGACGGAAGAAGGAATGAGAGAGGGTAAAAAAAGGTAAGAAAGAGGAGAGAATGGGGATAGTGAAGAGATGGAAAAAGGGAGGGTTTTTCCTCGGCGCCGTTGGATTGAGCAACCCTTTCCTTCTCATCTGGAAGTTCTTCTCAAAATCCCCTCCTTCCCTTATATTGACTCTCTCCCCTTTTATCATATCCCTTTTTTGCTCCTTTCGATTCCTATTCATAATCCTCCCCTTTCCGCTGGGGAATTCCGAAAATACCCTTTTCAGGAGCACGTGATGCACGGCACGGCATTCGTGCCGTTAGCTAAATATTTTGGCACTCGCGTAACCGGGATTCTGATTAATGTGACTCTCGGAAGGAATGCTTGCAGAAGCGACGTCTCAAAATGAGGCGACAGTTCATCTCTGAAGAAGGTTCCTTTGGTAGAATCCTAGAGAAACCGAACTTCATATTGGTTCAGAACGTGGATGTGTATGCTACCGGAAGTTAATGCCAAAAGCATCACTCTTCTAATGATTCCTACCTGAGGATTCGATACGACTCTCCGAAGCCAGTTCCACATGCTTCACCTCATTGATTCCGACTCTAAAGATTATGATAAAGGTTTGAATATAAAATCGTTCAACCGTGAGGAATACAATTCAAGTAGTAGGCGATATTGTGTGGAAGTCCATCTCGTAGAATTAAGCAAGGAAAGTAAATAAGAAGTTCTAAGAATACTTCTAATTAAATGTGAAGATAAATATTAAAGTATTAAAGAAGTACTAATTGAATATTTAATTCTGCATGCGAGGAATACCGTCAAATAGGATAAGGATTAAAGTATTGTATTTTCTAATTCAGAATAATTCTGGGTTGAAAGAGGTCTTGTACCTGTAAGGTATAAATACCTGTAATTGTTTTTTCAGAAACATTCCAATGTTTCACAAAAAATAAGACCACACCAATTTCTGCGTACTGCGCTCGAAGGAGAATGGTGAGAAAATGAGAAATAAAATCTCTTTGCCCAACCAGGAATGATAGAAAAATCGAGAGAACGTTTCGCAATTGAAATTTCATTTGCTGAAACTGACATCTTTCTTGGAGGATCCCCTGCAATCACATTTAAACTTGCAGGAATATTTTGATGAAGTGAAATGAATTACACATGTATCCTTTTCAAATATCATCAACTTGTCATTCAATCAAAATATTCACATTTTTCCCTTGTCGAAAACAATTCGAAAGATTTTCCTTTCCTTTCCCTCGTATTAATCCCTGCCATTGTCATGCCATTGGTTTAATGTCAGAATTTGTAGTAAAGCGTACATATTTTGTATACGTGATTCACTTTTCAATTAGGCGATGGACTTGTTAATGAGTTTGTCTAGTTCCTGGTGCGCCTGGGCGATGAGAACGGCTATGAATGCTCTGTTTAACAAGATCTCTTTCAATCTTCCTGTTTACGGAGCTCAGAAATGGAGTTGAAGATTGGATACCGTCTGAGAAGGATTTGGATGATGTCTAATGAAATGGAAAATTTCTGGCCGAAGTCTATGAGCTTTTCTTCGGGCATCATGAATTTCACGGTAAATGACTTTTTCGATATCGCTTCAAATATTAGATTTGCACCTTGAAAAGGAAGTGATAATCAAGAATGATCCTCAAGTTTTAGAGTTCAGTGCTCCATCGGTGGTTTCTAGTATTTTCTATCATAAAACAGAAAATGGTCCGTTGAAGGTAAATTTAAAAAAGGTTGAAAAACTGTTGACTTACTGGAAAATAAGTCCAGATTTCTTCGCCGCTCGAAATCAAGTACGTAAAATCGATGAAAATTCCAAAAGAGTGGGCCTGTTGAACTCCAATAAAGTGGCAGAATTAATCGGCAACATGGAATGACTTCTTAAAGTTGCCGAATCTTGATGGGATTTGGTCAGGAAGAAAATTAATTTGAAATGGCCTAGCAACATAGGATTATCGTTTAATGTTGCACATATATGTCACGTATCTTTTCATTTACCTCTCTCCGATGAAATGAGCACTGGTTTATAATCGTCAGAATATAATTTAAAGTCCGTATCACCAGAATGAGTTGAACATTCAGAATGAAATCCACGGAGGTGGCCAAGATGATATAGAAATACGCATCAAAATATTTAGATGAAAAACGATTATATTTATTTAGTCGAGGGCTTATATTTTTAAATGTAAAATGTTTGGAGAAGTACCGCTAAAGTGAGTGTTTTCCAATAGGTGTTTTGCAAAGTGGGAGTTCTTGGAGGAAGGTCTTCAAATTTTCATTAGTGCAAAAACAGTAAAATCCGTTTAAAACGCTCCCTCATAAGACTCTACACAGCTTAATATGCGACTTTCTCTCGGAACCGCTCTTTTTCACTCTAAGCACATGGTAAAAACACTGCTTAAGACTCTCTGCTACCCGCCTGTAAGGTAGATTTAAGCTTGTCAGGTAGATTCCATTCCTAGATGCACTACAACCCGCTATAGCCAATACTCCGCCTCAGTCGATAGACCCAAAAAATTACTTCAATTATGTCTTATCTTATCTCCTCTTCTGCCTCGTCTATAAAAGGGTTCGTGTGAGTCTCTTGTGGGGGATGATTAATTTTGTGAGAAGAAAATGAAGATACCGCGGAGCAGAGCAATCTTTATTCCACTCTCAGAGCCAGTAATTGTTTATTTTATTCTTCCTTATTTTTCTATCTGGTGAAAATTGCCTTATAGTAGGGTGAAAAATGACTAAAATTAAGTAACGAAGGAAGTTGGTCTCTATCTACGAAAACTTAAATTATTCTTAAAAATTTGATGAGAATGCAACCAGTATTACATAAAAATAGTTCTCAGACTCCCTAGATATTTACATCTGTGGCAAGTAAAGCATAATAAAAAAGATTACTTATCTTTTTAAGGTGTGAAGAACTTATTCAAAAATTAAGGAGCGAAAAATCTTTCATTTTTGTTTTCTAATGTGAAAGAAATAAAACTTTGCTTCCCCGGTTATAATACTGTCCCTAAAAATAGGTATACTATACGTTGTAGAACGCTCATTAAATTACATATTTTCTGTAGTATTATCTTCTGCGCAGTATATCAGTTATACAGCCATTTTATTACACCTACATCCAGATCCTTGTCAATGAAAAAGAAAGGGAATAAATAATATTTTATGTGGCCATACAACCGTCCTATATTTTGTTCGGTTTCCGAAACATGACGGATACGGAGCGTTGGACGGAGCAATAATGCATATTCATTTATGTTCCAACGCATCAATCAGAGAACGAACGGAAAGGTTTTTTAAGCTTCGGAAAAATATCCGTGCCAATCTACTTTATTTATTACTTGTGTTTAGACATAAATATTTTTTATGATTCAAATGTGACAGACGAATCTTTAGCCATAACAACTTTTCAGGTCTGTAGATTTTTAAAAGAGACGCTTTCACATAAATATTATTAATTGTTGCGTCCGTATTTAATGGAAGAAAGGTAGCAATTTGATTATCACGTGATGCTTTTATTGTCTGCAGGCGACGTCAGACATTTATTTTAAAATTAGGCGTATCTACAGCGGGATTCCTGCATTTTTTACCCCCTGCTTTAAATTGAAGAGTTGCGATATGACCTTAAAAACCTTTTATCAGTTCTTTCTGAGAGACATAAAAGGATAGACTTCACCTTGTGGCCCTTCCATTGTTCTTTAACATCAATAAAAGTGCTATATTTCTAAAAAAAGTGTGGATTAATAGTATATGGCCTTTTTCGTATGTTAATAGGAGTCTCTAAAAATCAATATTACAAATTAAATACGTAAATCTTAAGATTTGGCTAAACCAATGTCTCGAAAGGTCGAGTTATTCGAAATCAATAGCCTTTTTTCCCAATAAATGTATCTCAAAAGAAGTGTGCGAAGTATTACGAAAAATAAATGAATGTTATGTTCGACTTGGAAGCGAGGTTTGCCATTTCCAATATATCAGATAGAATCGATGAAGACGTATTGACGGAAGACTTATTTATTATGTTTACTACCCAACCTTGCAACCTTGTTTTGAACATTGTAAAATTTTTCTTTCTAATGTTTCAGATCTTCCATTTTTTAAAGTACCATAATTAATTCTTTTGTTTTTTAACTTTGATAAGTTACACTTTTGTAACTAAATTCATTCTCCAGCCGATTTGATGAGGAGCGGGAATGGAACTTGATAGTTTTGGAAAGATATACTGAAGTGTTAGCTGATATATCAGTGCAGTAATCCTAAATATAATATCACATGCCAATATTACTCATAATCGCAAAGGATTGTGCATCGTAGATTTACGGAACTTGTTATTACATTTTAAACAAATATTTACACATTTTCACCTTGTTGATGATAAAATCTTGCTAGTTCGATGAGAAACGGGAAGAACCTTAACCAAACGAATTAAATAAGTTTATCTCTTTTATAATTTCATCGTAAAATTGATTTTTATGTCAGAAATTTTAAATTTTCTTTAGAAATAAAAATAATTAGTCAGTAATTCAGGTTGATGAAAACAATACGTCCTACGTTCCAATCTGAAAATTTGTAATGGAGAAGTAAAAATACGAGCTCTTAAGAGTTTATTGCCTACTAAAGTAGAAATCATATGGGATAGAAATGAAGGAAGGAGATGAATTTTAACTTAGCACATTAAGTTGTGTGACTAAACCCAAGGTTATACAAGAGGTGAAAAATTGTGACTTGGCTGGGACTCGAACCCAGGTCTCCCACTTTCTGGGCAGCCTTTCAGAGTCCCAGCCAAGTCAGAATCTTTCACCTATTATATAACCTTGGAAATGATATGCTAAAACTTTAAAAAATCTATAAGCGTAAGGGCAGAATTGAGTTTGATTCTCATCTAGTTTCTTCCCGCAGCTTGAGTTATTCCTTGGGACCGAGTGCTTTAAATGAAATTGTTTCTCGCATAATACCTCTACTAATAGACAAAAACATATCGCCTATTTACGTTTATTTTAGCATAACAGCTCCTTAAAGGAAAATTTTTATCGCCTTTTTTAAGTTTAATGATTAAACCCTACGGTCTGAGTCATCCACGTTTATAAAAAACGATTGTTTTGAGGAATGAGTTGAATTTTAAAATGACAAAATGAATGTAATTATACAACATAATATACCAAATTCAATGTTATTCTTATGTTTTCTTTCGCTCGGAATACTAATAAGAGATCGATACACCAGATCTATGCGTGAATTGAAAAACATCACGTGCAAGAAATTGCGTGCCTATTAATGTGGACTCAGCGTAGATATTCGAGCAAATCTGCGCTGACGTGTCTGATAAACAAAGCCAGGATGAGCCGGAATCTGCTGCTCTTATCGCCTTTTCGTAGCCAGATTATACCACACGAAAGCCGCGGACACAGTTAGCACATAATACACGAGATTATATGAGCTATATCAGAATCTAGTAGCCGTGGGTATCCCTTTGAATGCACCCATAAGCCTTGACCAGAGAAGGCGGTAAAGGGAAGCTGATGCACAAGAACTGGTTGACCCGATAACTAGGTGCACTTCCTAAAATCTATTTGCATCGACGGAAGCTGCAACATATCGCACCCTAATGGATAGCATCGACCTTCATCTTCCACCCTTGGTGGCCTTATTCGGTCAAGTTACAGAGATATCTCTCATGCGTTATTGCTTTCGTATATCCATGTACTGTTGCGCAAGATCTACATTCTTTCTTGAGTGACTCGCCATATATATAGAAATATACTTTGAAGTTTCGATTTTTAATTTTTATCATGATTCGTGGGTTTGTGGAGATTATGATTTTAAAGTAAATTGCCTGGTTGTTTATGATTCAATTTCTTGCAGAAGACCCTTATCTTTAGTGGGATTAATTATGATTAACTTTAAATAAATAAATAATAATTAACATTAAATTATTGTTTTATGCCTAGTTTGATTTCATTGCGAGAAAAATATACAGTAGTACAAATTCTCATGCAATAGTAAAATATTATAAAATTAGGAATTAGTTATTTGTTCATTCCATTCATTTCCATTATGGTACCATTGTTTAAGAGATAAGAAAAAATCTTTATTATTACATTATATTGTTATATTCACATTAAATCAAATTTGATTGACGATTAAATTAAATATTTTACTATTGCGTTACGATGGTATGTAATAACACGTTATTTGGTTTCAAATATAAAAATATATATGAATACATTTCTTTTCCTCGTCGCAACGGATTTGTTATGGATAGGCTTTATAAATTGTTTGCCAATGATTTACCGTTATTTTCATAAGAGTAAAGCTCATAGTATATTGTGAAAAAAGAAATCTTCGTTATAATTTTTTGTGTGCAAAAATGTGATCAATATTGACAATGATAACCTAAAAAAATCCATTCTAAGTAAGGAAAATTAAGCTTTAAATTATAGAATGACTGAGCAGCAGCAATTACTCTAAATTTAATTCTGGTTTTATTCATGCTCTATGGCTTACATTTCATTCTTAATTTTAATGATCCTAGTATGACTTACGACTTTACACAATACAGATTTCCAATTACTCCGAATTTTTATTCGCTTAATAAACTTTTGCAGATTTTCATGTATTTCTATATTTACTAATGAGGGCTTTGACAAGAAATAATATTCTATAGTATAATCACCATCATAATGAATGAAATATGTTTTTAACGGCCAATTTTATTTCAACTAAACGTGGACTCAAAGTCGTTACATAAATTGGAATCATTCCTTTGTTCTTCGTTTATTATTCCTATCCTTAATATCAATTTTTTATTGTTAAGTATTTGAATACCATAAAAACGAAAGATAAAATGTCTCAAAATAAATAACAAACTCATTTTTTGAAAGAGGTAATAATGGAGCAATACATAATTAATCATCGACGAAATTTGAAATTATAAATAATAACATTGATGAGTGATCTCTTGTGTCATTAATGATAAATTAATTTTCAAAATCAATGTTCAATGGACGCTTGATTGTTGCGCTCGTTAATTACTATTTTATATTTATTCTTCGAGATCTTCTTTCGCTCGGCTTTTTTTTTACAACGCTTTTCATGGCAGTTCTATTGTTATACTGCGAGATTGCATTTTTTTCTGTGTACCTTCACATTTTAGCGTTGATAGGGGGTATTATTTATTTTAATTAAATGAAATAGATATTTTTACGATGTAAATTTTTCCGCTACTCACCTTTAGGTTGCTTGCGAGACTATTCTTTGTTTAGTTTTACCATAACCTCCGGAGATGAGCAAGAAGGGAAGCAAACGTCTTAGGAAAAATATATGGGAAACCAAATATTGGGAAAAGGAAAACGATTGAGCATAGAATGCTGAATGGTGAGCCACAGGAACCCGCCTCAGTTTGGAGAAGACAGGGGAGCCGCCATTACCTGTTTATTTCCCTTGTTTACGTTTGTTTTCGCGATTAAATATTTCGCCTCGGCAAACTGCTCATAAATCAGTCCTAAGAAAATCAGAAACGGCGCTAATCTGAGAGAGTTGGATCGTTTGTACATCTCCACGAAGATTTCGACAGTAACACGAGAGCTATGTTCTATCGAGAGACGTGCTATTTGAAATTGGAGCACCCTTTGACCTCCGATTGCTTCTCGTTATTACAGCGGTGCGTGGAATCTTAGGCCCTTTCCCCGGATTCCATTTCGCGATGGGGTCAAAGGGAGAGGACAACTAGGAATGCAGCGGCCCTTCCCAGAAACCTTCCTTCCAAACGTGCGCAAACAAATCTGCTCCAGAATATCAAGTGCCCCCTGAGAATTCCTTTTGGGCCTTCAACATTCCAGAGCCAAGGCGAATCAGAGAAGGTACACAAATGCCTTCTAACTGAAGTTGTTTAAAAAGGAGATGCCGAGTATTAAACCGCAAATAAAGCGAAAGAAACACTCCGATATACGAAAGCTAGTCGATTGTTTTTTTTCTTTCTCATTAAAATCAATAAAATATTTGAACGAAATTTAAACGACTGATACATCAGTTGATTGTAGCTATGAACGAGCTTGAATAACAATCTATTATATAAAATACGTACGTCATAATTTAGATTTGGGTGTATGAATCATTCAAAATATGCTTGTCATTTTTCAAGAAACTAATTAAATATGTTTATCATAGTTACGTCTTGTTTTCATTAAAAATAAGAAAACTCTTTGTAATTTCTATTTAATTTTTCTCATATTCATTCACTAAGCTTACGCATTTTTACAGGCTTATCGAGTAGTAATTAAAGTAATACTTCTCCTTCGAGTGTAATCTTGTAGATCAGGATGATATCGGCGTAAGTTGAGAACAGAGGTGTATATATTTTTGCAAGTGTAATAAGTTTTACCAATGTAAGAGGAATTACCAAGAATTATTATTTACCTAATGTATTATACATTACCAAATCCATGCCCTGTCCTTTTTTCGAGCAATTATATTCTACCTTTCTTCCACATTTCAATATTTTCTCGGTTCAATTTTCTCTCTCGGGGCTCTCTCGCAGTGGCTATAAACATCACGAAAATAGAATAAACATCCGCTAATTTCTGCTAAGAAACTACTGAACGATATGAAAACTCGAATCTATATTTCTCGATTTACATTTTGAATTTTATTCATCCTATTTAGTTTCTCTATATTTATGTAGCATAGTTTTTATATTTTATAATTTTTATTGATTGTAGCGAAATACGAAGTTATAAGCAAGAGTCTTCACCAGTAATGGGTCTATCTATCAATCAAATTCATAAGCCTGTTATAGTCACTCGTTCATCAGATTAGTTATAAAATAGATCGAATTCAAAGTCATATTTTCATAGGATAAAGTTATGAAGGAAATAAGCTTATTCATTTCATAATATTTTAAAATGGACTTCTCAAGATAGCTCTGTCATTATTTACGGATTACTAAAGAGTTGAAAATAGGTATCACAGCACTGTATGATATTGCCAAACATTTCCTCCCGTATATAAAATTAGTTTTCTGACATTTTAAACAATAAATTGTGTAATTGCAACGGTTGAGAATGTATTTTTGGAGGTGCGAAAGAAAAGTAAAATCGAACAACTCTCAACCTGAATATACCCAATCATTATCGTGATTGGCCCGAGATATTCTAGTACTCAAGCATATTGTTGTTCATTAATAAATGGTTCATTTCCATTTGGGTACCTCCATACAAAAGTCGGTTGATAGCTACTCATCATGCTTGAATTTAATTCCATTTTAGACCCGAGACAAATCTTTTACGGCAAAGGACTACAAAATAATGGACATTCTCTTTTCCCAAATAAAGGCGCCGTATCAAGCGAGTAAATGAAAAACGGAGAGCGGAAAAATAGTTTTTCCGGACAGGAGAAATCTGCATAAAAATGCCGAAAAGCCATTTGAAAATTGAAAGGAAGATCGGATAAAAACGTCAGAAAGGAGAGAGGAATCAGCAGTTTGCGAAAGGGACAAAGTTCGGGGCGATAGAAAGGCAGAAATTGCCCGAGTCCATTGATTTGCCATTCCGATACAATGGAAAGGAAAGGAAGGGGGCCAAAGGGAAGGGTAAGTATATGTTTTTGAGTGGCAGCCTTCGACTATCCCTGTTAAGGGCAGGCACGTCGACAAGAAAAGAAGTTCTTCACCATTTACTCAGGCTTACGTTCCCGAAAATCCTCGGCGAATTAACCGTGAATAAGTTAAGGCCTGGACGGGAATGCTCCGACTCGATTGAAACGTAAGAGTGGTGCCATCATTTCCAAAGTTTGTAGCCAATCACCGCTGAACGGATCAGAGCTTTTGTCATGCACGAGGATAGTCGGGCATTTTACTGCTGTTGGTTCCAGCGCTGGAATGAGCGACAGAATGAAGGAAAAAGGCAGCTCAAGGTAAGCGCTATTAAAGCGAAGGGAGAACTTTGAGCAAACAGCTATTGACAAACGTTTGCGTTTGGAGAGGACTTTACTAAGACAGTTTTCATTTCTTTTACATAACGATTTAACCATCTGCTATAAGTATTTTGAGGTAAAATAGCTATAAAAGCAAAATCTTGTATATTTTCGAATGAAATAGTGAATTTATTCCTTTAATGGCAGTTAAATGACATAATTGCTCGCTGCTAAAATACTGAAAGCGTGTATCGAGAGTTAACACATCCTAAGAAGAAAACAACAAGAAGCTAGGAAGTATCAAGCTGTATGAATAATTGTCTACTGCAAAACTTTAATGATAACGACTGGGAAACTTAACTAGAAAATATATGTTACATTAAGTAATAAAGTTGAATAACTGATTAATAACTTATTGTTAAAGTTGAAGGAGAAATTTTCTGATAACGCCATTGAAAAATGAAGCATTGAAGTAATCCTAATTTAATCAACAAAGAACATTACCTTAAAAAAGATGAAAGACTATCAAAGTGAGATATTGAGCGTTACTGCATTCAATTTCGTTCCAGGTAAATTAATACAAGGGGATGGACTTTTATGTTTACTCCCTTAAGCCTTTAATTGCCGGTACAGGAGACGAAATCGCAAAATTAACTCTCTAGCCATACAAATCGACGAAGGAAAAAAAGCAACCTTGATTCACGTTCACCTTGGCGTTCGCTTGACCTGTTGGTTATCTGCGCTATGCTAATGTTAGCGTCGCAGTTGCAAATCATCGCCACAATCAATGGTAATTCGCTTGTTTTTCGGTGCCGATCTGCGGGAAAAGAGTGTCAGTGGCTGCTGCAAATCCGCTGGGAGAATGAATGAGCGTTAAGACCAATGATTACACAACACAGATGTTAATTTCCACGATTTACAAACGGATCAGCCCTTTTGAAAGATTGGAGGTTATTACTATGGCCTCATCCGACCAAATGCTTACATTTTTGTGAATGCTAATCTTTAAAATTAAGCCTCTTATTCTATTTAAATATGCAGTGAAGAATTAACTTATCACCGTGTGACGTAGACTTGATTGAGTTGCAATTCTTTGATGACGATCGAGAATGATGCATTTACGCAACCTTCCATGAATAATTAAAGTGCAAGGAATGAAAATAATACCTGCTGTCGTGATTGTGTATCTGTAATGATGGAAGAAGAGACTTTTCAGTCTCAATCTCGCCTGAATAAAGACCTTAAAGACCTTAATATTTACATAAGTCATGGGGCTAATGTCGTCAGCAAATCTTTTCATTCTCGTATTATCACTTTCTATGCTTGTTGACAGCTGCGCTGATGACCTCTATACACCAAATTTTTGCTTTTGGGTGCGGCCTTCAACCGATCCCTCTAGTATCGGTTTCGTTCAGATTCCGGAAAATCGAGGCCCTATCTTACGTTGCCTTCCCTGTATACTCAATTCCTCGTTCAGCTATCTCATTCGGAATATATTGGGCTATTTCGCCGGTCACACTGGTCTCGTATTTATAGGTTTAAAATGTTTGCATATACAAAGAAAAAATGTGTGAATCTCATCTGGCATTTCTTGGATTGGTACTGTTTGTAAACCCAAATACGTTGTCTTCGAGCAACCAGACTAAGAAATCTGCTTCCCTATTTCACTTTCCGTGGACCCTACTCCTACCTTGATGTGGTCTGGCTGATGTGGATCCTTGGCTTGATCTTGCTGCGCTCAAAAAATGTATATACAAGAAAGATCTGTCCCGGCAAATACATTCAAGAAAGTTCTCTCGGAATACAAGGTCTGTTGGATTGTATTTGGTTAATGCAGTCATTAAATGCTAAAGGTTCGCATTTCATAGTATTTACTCCGAGTATTTTGTCCTACGTCTATCTATACTACCGCATCAATTCGTTGAGGTCTGCCATCGCTGGAAGAATTCCAAAACAATTAGACCCACTAACCATCAGATAGCTACTTCCTCTCAGTAAAGTAGCTATTCTAACAGGTAAATAGAGAAATAATGCCGAAGGAGACTTCTAAAAGCATTACGGACAGAATCCCATGTTTTTGTATTCTCATAATTAGGTCCTCGATTTTAGTGCATGTTATCTCATCAAACGATCAACACGGAAGTGAGTACGTGTCATCGAGAGAGTATATATGCTTCGTAGTTAATTACTAATAATTGTTTACTTGAGGATTTTACTTAAATAGCAGTTTTTTGATTGAGATTAAAAGAAAACCCTACTTTGAGATTCAATTTGCCAAAGGCAGTTACGAAAATTCTGCGTATATTTGTATAAAAGGGTTTTAATTAGATATTCTGTTACACCAGTTTCCGTAATTAGTTTACGTTTAAGATTCAGCTTAATAACATTCTCTTCTTTCTATTTTTAGGGAAGCAGCTCGCAACTAATAAGTTTGTAGCGGAGGAATCCCTGAGATGCAACGCCAGGTCGCTTTTGGTGGATCTCCGAAGAGCCAGTAATCAAGTAATTACATTTAATCATATATATTAATTTTTCCATAACTTGACTGGCTAATAATTATGCATCTTAGACCTCAAGCGAGCTTTAATTAAATACTTCAAAGAATTACGGTATCTGAAGAAGAACTTAAAGCACAAGTAATGAAAAAGAAATAGTCTTGAGAGCACATGGGTCCAGCCGTAATGAAATACTTTACAGAATTCAAGTAACCGGCTTCTGCTATTCTGACGAATTTTAAGTCGAAATTTTTAATGCTTAAGGATACTGGCATTGAAACTAATTGGATTTCAACTGCGGAACTTCAACCCGTGGTTAAAGTTAAATCTGTAGTATGTCATTTTACCATTAAAATAATTATGTTTTGAAATTCAAAATAAATTCTCTTATGTATTAAAAAGGTCTTTGCTAAAAAAGTATTTCTTACCACCTATAAGTAAGTCTTACCACCTATTGTACATGAAATTGAATATTAATGAGTAAGTGTCGTTAATCGCACATATTTATGAATTTTTAGCAGATATGGTAGTGCTTGTTTTAGCATGAACGGCTACTATATTATATAGAAGTTTGTTCTGATATTTATGACTGGTACCAATTTCAGCATATGTGAATTTGCCGTATAATCTTGTTTAAATTTTCATGCGTGTCTGTTACTTTTTTCTGTCATATTTCTATGGATAGAATTTTATTCTAGGAATATATCATTGCGGTTAGCTCTTTCTTTCATTTCGAATTTTTTTTGACTTGAATTTCTTTTAGTGATTTTGATATCCGTTTTGAATGGCTATCGCTAAACAGCCGTAAATAATATGCCTTGTGATTTTGTGCCTAGCAAACGTTAATTTGTTCAAATTGATTCCATCTTATTCTTTAAATTTTTGACTTTGTCTTATTATTGAAGAGGAGGAATATTAATGTTATGCTTATGTTTCTGCAATGCCAGTTTCAAATTTAGAAAATATATTATGAATATCGTGTATGAAATTAAAATTAAATTGAATTTGTCTCATATCGGTGGAATAGACGTGGACATTGGACCATAACAACGGACACGGACATAGAAAACAATACCAGAAGTGTCCGTTGGAAGAGTAAAACTGGATGCTAATCCTAAGTTTTCTTTCGTAAGCAATTCCTAAGTTATCAGTTCATAAGGAGGAGGGGTATCAATTATAAGGAGAAATTATATGGATGGTATTCTATTCTTTTTGGAAGTTACTGGAATTCGACTTCGATATTTTAATGTCCGTTGAGGAGGGAGCGAAAGGCTGAAGAAAGGCCGAAAAAATAAATGATAAATAAAAGGAAAGGAAATAATGAGTTTGTGTGTGTGAAGGTGGTTAGAAAAAGCAGGTATTATATTTCCATTTAAGTAGGTTTTCTGTAAAAGAAAAATTGAATCTGATCGTCGGGGATCAATATCTTATGGCTGATGGAGTGATATATTTCTAGTGTTCAAGTATCAATGTGAAGGTAAAAAAAAGTTAGAGTAGAGCTCAACAAATATAACACTTGGAGTGTTTCTCTTTGAGATTCTTTCAAAAGCAATCAAAAACTATAATAGAACATTTGCTCCTGGATTACCTCTATAAGATTTTTTCTTTTTCGATTCACCAGCGTTCAATCTTTAATAAACCATCTTTCAGTAAGAGAAAAGGCTATTAGGCAATGAAATAATAATGGGAATGTGTTAGAATTTAAGATGCTGGTTGGAAATCAGAATTGAATCTGAGTGTAAGTGCGTTTATCTGTTATAATGCGTATACAATCGATATCTTTTTGACTGATTATATGATCGTTCTACCACAAGTAATTTTCCACGTTTTTCAAATTCTTTGTCGATAGATAAATTTTAAAATAGAGAATTTCCAATTCGTTCCCATTCTACAAAATTGGAACTTAGCTTTTCGGTTGGATGTGAGGAAAGTAGAGTAAAAATGCTGTATTCAAGGAGCGATCACAACTGATAGCTTATAAATATGCTTTTTTATTATTATCAGAAAGTTAGGTATCTGAGGAACACGAGAATTGTGGCCTATGAAGATTGGTTTAATATTATTTGAGATAGTTCTTCAGGGTTGTTAGTATTAATGGATTCTCAATTCATTAATAAGTTACAGCAATAAATGATATACTTAGAATTATTCAATTTGGAGGTCACATCACAGATGTTGGATGTATTTTAGAGTGCACAGTTATGGTTATCAAAACAAGTATTTAGAGTATTAAATAATATATACTATATTATTAAGTTTTGGAACTACATACTACAACAATTCAAGCAAACACAAAAGATATTAAATTCGTGTTGGAATATTCAATAGAACATTAGAGTTTTCACAAATAAAACAGTTAAAAATGTATCACTTTCACATAGTTAAAACTGTCGATCATGAATAATTTTGAATTGGGGTTAAACATTTTCTCTTCAATAAAGTAATAAAATTATTAAGTGAGAAATTTAACTATCCCAACCAATTGGATTGTTTTGTAACGATTTAAATAAATATTATTTAGGGCAGATAAATAATATTCAGAAATTGAAATTGATAACAAGAGAACAATTTTTCTTTTTTATGACGCAGTTGAATTCGATTGGAAAGAAATGCTCACATTTGTTTTCGCTCCCATCTAATAGCTATCAAAGTGTTCCGAATGTATTGCAGAATCTTCTGAATCTCCAAATTATCTCTGTGATTGACAACGAAATGCGTGCTTTTTCATTATTTGTGGATAAATATGCTTCCTGTCACTCTAACAAATTTCATTCCTCGAGGGCTTGATATAAAATTATTGGTTTTGAGTATCCGGCAATTTAAACTTCAAAGTGAAATACCTTTGGGACAATTCAGTATTCCACCAATATTACAAATTAAAATGGAGAACTTTGAGATGATTCAGCAATACTCTTTAGACTGATTGTTGTACATGTTAACTAATTATTTCGATAGTTTTCGCACTCTCTATTAAGTTATTAATAAATAATTATTGAATTTTAATTATTGAAATAAGTAAAATAAATGAGACAAATTATTTAATTCAAGACAGTATTTTCAATTTTTTTACTATTTTAGGCTTTGTTGCTTTACTATAGGTTTAATTAAACACTCTGAGATGCGGTAGTTTCATTATAGGAGTACTTTAGGCATTCGCCTGAAGGCCATATGTTCTCTACCTCTGATATAGACACAATCCCTAACCCGTGAAAATGGGATGGGATACATTATTTCCTTTAGATTACTTATTAGAGCTAATCATCATTCTCAGATACGATAACAGTTTATTCATTTTCGAGTTGAGCCCGGATAGGTTAGCTTGCTGTATTATTTTTCATTGAGTCGTGTGTAAGAAGAGTTCCTGATTTTCATGGTGATTGTCGAAAAATCTACCTTAGACGACCATTCGTTGATGTAAACCCATTATGGGCAATCTTCAATTGGCAAATTTAAAAGACAGTTAAGCTCAGAAAGGTTTTATTTTCGTATATTTATGAAAATACAATAGAAAATATTTTAGGATAAATATTTGTATGATTGTGAAAGAAGATATCTAGAGAAAATCCAGAAGTTTTGGATCCCTATAATTAAGTTATTTATCAAGATGTTAATATTAGTCTATAATACCAGTATAGATAAAATTATCGAATTAATCCACATGCAAGGAAATTGAATGGATAAAACGTAGCTGATGAATAAAAGACTGATGGACAAAAGAACCAAGCTTTACGCTTAATATTTACTCTAAATCCAATTTTAGGAATAAGAATCAGTTGATTCGTGCACCTTTAATCATGTTTTATACTATTTCTGTTGAATGCGACTGCATAAAAAAGATTCCGATTCTGTGTTTTTTTGTTAATATAGCGTTTTATATTTAACGAAAACACTTCACTAAGACTGAAACACTTGTTTCACTTCATTCTGCAACGGCTTACTCACTTTCTCTTTCTATTCATCATTTTTTCAGAGCGTATGACACCATCCTTGTTTTTATCCAGATCGCCCTGGCATGACCCATATACTGCGACACGATTTTTTTTCATGTCGTGAATCATCATCATAGAATTCACTTTTACTCAAGGTTGAATTTGAATCTTTATTCACCTTCCGATGAATAATACGTCGCTACTCTCGCTACTTTCCGCTTTTCGCACCACTCTTTACGCGTTCATTCGAATCACAAAGCACACGAAGGTATTACGGTAAGCACTCAACCGCAAAAGTCGGACTCGACTATAAAAATAACTCTGAAAACTCAGGAGGGGGGCGGATACATAAATTTGGCAATTTCGGGCGAACTGCTGCGGTGTGTTTGCCTGACAGTGGAGTGATCGCAATTCTTTCGGACGAGAGATTGGCTACGTGCCTCTGTTTCTCGAATGAACCAATCTTTTTTCCGTTTCCTTCGGCCGTCCGCACGGACACCGTTGAGTTGAGCGATAGCGGTGAAAATCCGAGGAAACGCCTCTTCCATAGCAACCCCAACTCTACGACACAGATAATCTCTCTCTCTCTCTCTCTCTCTCTCTCCATACACGCAACAAACCCTCCCTCTCTTTCTTTCCATTTCCTCCTCTTTTTCCTACTTCCTCTTCTCTTTCCTTTGCTTGTGAATCTCGTTGAAGCACAGCGCTCTTCTATTGTGCCCCGAGCTGTATCAGAACCTCGCCATCCTTTTCCTAACACGTGCCGCTTGGCATACTTCACAGCAGCTTTCTCGGTCGTTTAGACGCTTTCTTCTCTCACAATTTCACGCTGTTCTAAATATTTTCTAAGTCACGCAGACAAAATTAGAGGTACGTAATAGAAGCCGTGGCTTTAGGGCCATGCGAGGTTTTTGGGGCTGCTCTTAATTCAAAGAAATTGGGGCTGGAAAATTTTCCGGTGGAATGCTCCGGGTGAATCATATTGTTCCTGTCAACCTCATGTTTCCTTAATTACGGTCAAACCCGGTTAAGACGCTTTTCAGGGAACTGAGTGAAAAGAGCGTTCTAACTGAGGCCGTGTTATAAGTATAAGGATATTTTATCACATTTATTAGTTCCTCATTGTTTACTATGGCAATTTTTCCTTTTTCTGATTTTATTTTATTATTGTTTTTGTAATTTCTTTATAGTATTGCTTTTGTAATTTCCAATTATTCCACAGTTTTCTATAATATCTTTCAGCACTATGAGTAGGTTTGCGCAGGTTTTTCACACCCCCTTCTTTGCGGGTGTTTTCCTGCAGTGGATCTTTTTTCCTAAGATATCACCCTAGGTTTTTTTTACATCCACTCCTTCTAAAGTTATCCTTTCTATTTCTATTCACCTACACAAAACTTTTTATGTCTATAATATCTTTGACGAAAGGTTAGATGGAAGAAGAGACTTTCCAGTCTCAATCTCGCCTTAATAAAGACCTTATAGATCTTATAAGTGGGACAGCGTTATAGCGGGGGTATTACTAATTAATATTTGTTTTATATTATAATTTACAACAAAAGGGAAGGGATCTTTTGGCGCTCTTATTTTTCAATAAGCGTTTTACGCTTAAAAGTGAAAAATGTATCCCCTTCATTTTGCTTTTATCTAAGTTTCTGCCTTGAGGCAAAACAGATGGGAGAGATGTCACTTTATCATAGTATTGGCTCGGACAGTAGGGTTGGAAATGTTTCTACTTTGGGATATTTTTATTTTCTACTCATAAGATTAGTCGTCCCAAACAAGAGAACCAAAAGATATCTCCTTGAGGACAAGGCAGAGGTGGAGAGATGAAGACGGCGATAATGATAATGTAAACAATTTTCGGTTTGCCGGCTGAGAGGAAAGATTGGCCGTAGTGGGTTGCAATGTATCTGGGAAAGAGAAATATCCGCCTTTTAAGCGGATAACAAAGCGTCTTTAGTGGTATTTTTACCATGCATCAAGCGTGAAAGGGACCGGAACCGAGGGAAAAACATGTTATATTTTGGATAGTGTCTTAAGCGGGATCGTTGTATACGGTGTTTACTGTAATTTTGTTTCGTTATTCAGAACTACGAGGTATATCATCGATTTTTAATACAAGTCTCATAGAATTGTTTCTGACTTTTTGACTAAGGATATGAAATTCTTAAAAATATTTGTAATAAAAGTTTTGTTTAAGTATCAAAAGACCGCCAGCTTTATAAACATAATTCATAAAGATTTATTATGATTATTTAAAAGAATTCATGAAAAAGGAACCGAAAATTTCACGTTATGAATTAAAATTGAAATATATAAATGGCTGAAAGTTGAAAAAGAATTGAAAGTTACATTAATATTCAAACTTCAAGTTTTGATTAGAGCTTACCCAAAAAAGAATGTTAGGAGAATTGAGGTGAATACGGGAAACTTACGATGAAATAAAAGCAGAACATATGAAGGTAGAGTGCAAATGAAGCTTTCTTGGAGTTACGCACACAAGAGCTATACTGAGTCTGAAATAAAAGAATATTTGAGTGTATAAGAGGCGTTGGGCATGAAGGGATAAGATTCGGATCATTAAATTCGTATATTTCTGAAGAGGAGAGAAACCCTAAGAAAAATTGACAAAAGAGTATGAGTCTGCTATCAATGCAGTATAATTTATCACGGTACCTTTATATTCATTAATTTTACACATTCTTTAGAAAAAGAATCCATGGCAGGCACGAAATAATTTATCTTATATTCTAAAGGAATATGCTGGAAAATTGGAATTTCATCGTACCGTATCACGCTTTCCATTTTCTGATAATCGAAGAAAAGGTTTTATGCTAAAAATTATGGATTAGGGGGTGCATCTCTCATGCATGTCAGAAATATACTTCTCAAATTTGAAGTATTATAAGTATAAAGAGAGCGGAAAATAATTCCCCGTATATAATTCTCTTTTCCAATAGCATATATTTTGTTGAACATCCTCTTGCCTTAAGCGCACTTTAAATACACAACCGGATGAAAAATACAACTATTGTTCATCTAAAAAGTTGACAACGGTGTGTGTTCTGATAAAGTACGAACTAGACAGAATCGCCGTGTGTGTATCAGGTCAGTTTATAAGTTATGGGATAAGAATTTCCGAAGCAAATTTATTTCAATCTAATACATATTTATCATCATTATAAGCTATATTATTCCAACCTAAAAGTAATTATTTATCCATATTTATAAATTGTTGAGTTTATTACATATGCATGAAATACACATGAATTTATGGACGAATTATATATGTGAACTGTCTCTTTAGAGTAGATAATTGTTGTACATTGGTAACTATAGTGTATTTAGTAATTATGGTACATTTTTTTGAAGTTATTCGTTAATGGAAATGAGGACTAAGAAGGTAGAAAAATATGAAGATAGAAGACGTCAATCAAACCGAACGAACAAAAATCGAATGGCCTCTTCCGAGAATGCCGCGAAATTAGATGTTTCGCTCGAAGGGCTGTAGCTCAGGTACAACTAACCAAGCAGAATGACTACCAAAGGAACCAGAACTAAAGTTACCTCTCATCTAAAATAAATCAATCCGGTAGAAATGAAAATAACAGAGAGTAGAACAAGAGGATTTGAAGCTCATTAATATTCCAAGCGAAATCAGACTAAAAGCACTCATCTCAAACGGAGCGCAACCCGGTTAATTTTTTCCTTTGCAAAATTTCTCCCGTATTTTCCCTTAGGATACCCGATTCCTCGATTCAGAGATTTTTTCTTTCCCTTTGCTAAATCTGCTTCCTCCAATTATTTCTTCCATTGCTCGATTTTCTCTTTACTCTTCCCTCTATCACACTGTCGTTTTGCGGATGAGTACGGAAAATTTTTACTTCTCCTTACTCCTAAATTTTTCTTACTATATAATCTACATCTACATATTTACCCTGTAATCTGCCTTTCGGCGTGTGGCAGGGGGTGAAAGCACCACGACTCTATTTTCCTAGTCGATTATTTTCGCGTATTGTTCTCAGAAATAAATGAATTCTTGAATCGACGGGATCCAGCATCTATTTCTCTGATCTTTCTCGCGGTATCAGAAAGGCCTATATAACAAGGAGGGCGCATAATATCGGCTACATCTTCCATGATCGTACTCTTTCTAAGTTTATCTAGTAATTTAAATCTCTGATTGAGCCTTCTTTCTTCTAAAGATTCCCATCCTGCCTTCTGAAGCATCTGGGTAACACTTACCGATTTATCATAGCAATTTTTTACAAAACGTATTGCCTAAGATTTCCCCTCAATATTTCCTTTATATTCTCTTTTATGCCATTCCTGACACTAATATTTTGAACTATTTGATGACCAACTCAGCTTAAACTTTTAATAATCTCAATTTTTAAAACACCAAGTCATGTAGTTGGTATGATTGTGATATCACTGATTCTTAAACTTTAACTCATAGTTTTAGGTAGGTCCAGTGGTTTGATTAATATGGGTTATTTTCTTTTATTCTCGTACACAAAGCAATATCAACTTCCAAATCATCTTTCGTCTTAATTGCCTTCATTATATGCAAATATTATTCTCTGGAAAATATTCCGGGGTTAATATCTTTGTATTTATAATAGCAATAATTAATATGGCGTTTTCAATTAATGTAGGCGAGCCAAACTTTAAAAGTTTACGTAATGGCCTCCCATTCCCATCTCATCTATCCCATTGTCTATACGGATTGAAAATTCAATCTTCGGAATACATTTTCATCCGATATTTTCCCAAGCGTGATCCATCACGCCCTCGCAGTCTATCAGAGATCAGCAATTTTTTTGCGGAACACCTAATTCAGACAAAAAGATGAGGAGGAAGATGAAAGAAATTCCTTTTCTATATTACCGCCTTATCTTCTGCGAGTAATTTTATTTTGAGGATTTGATAATTATTTTCCTCCCAAGTCTTTGAAAAGTAATTTGAAAACGGTAGGGAAGATATAAAATTTCTTTTGATCACCATAATTGAATAAAGGTGAGGTATTTTATTGATGACATTCTATATTTTGCGCCACATTGGACGCACTTCTTTCCTCGAAGAATGAGATATTAAATTAGCCCGCAACTTACGTTTCTATTGAAAAATACACCTGGGATTACATTAGCGAAATTGAGGTAGTATTCCTTGCATTCTAAAATATACGATGCTTAATGCATAGGCTAATTTTGAACTCGAAGTATTTAATTTTCTTTTGATACGCAGTTGGTTAAGTAAGGTAATCATTTTTCTCTTGAATTACTTTCAGGTTAGTATCTATCAAATTCCGGAGAAAAACTGTGTTATGCACTATTTAGTTTTTACTCTCAGATGCGTATTTATGAATTTTTTCTGAGAGTAAATTTATTATTTATTATGATTTATAAAATGCTACCATAGTGGTTGAAAATTGACGTGTTAAGTGTAATGCTTAATTGATAAAATAATCTAATGATTTTAATATTAAGAGTATTGTCATTTTATCTATAAGTTATGACTTTTGTAAAGTAGGATTACTTACTTATTGGAGTAATTTAGAGTAATTTTATTTAGAGGAGAAAAGCGCCAAATCTCTATATCCTTTTGTTTGGCGTGTAATGCTTTTAATCGATATTTTAGTATATTAAAAGTTGTTTAGAAATATCCACGATAAGAAACTTCCTAAATGTAATTTTTCATATATGTATACATAATTCATTTGATACATTAATGTAATTAAGAAGAGTTACTTCGAGTAGTTTTTCGGACCACTTTGTCAAGAATACGTATTTAACAACCATATTTTACGATGACAGGTAGCCCCTGCAGATTGCGCATATATGCAACCACCAATGCCCCATTGTCGTTGCGGGACGCATAATCGTAAGGATAAACACGAGTTGCTCATTCTGGCACACGTAGAACTTGTGTCGATTCATTTGCATTCACTCTGACGATCAATATCTTTAAGTTAAATATATTAGAAATATTCTCTAGTTTTTCCGCTTCTTACGTTGACCAACTTCAGGTAAAAATCGTTCTCAGTGTAATATTTCTTATAGGGAATTACTCGTTTATTTGATAGCATTTTGATGAATATGAAGTTTAGTGTACTACAAGGCGTTACTCACTATAAATACTTGTATTGCAGTATGGGTCACCGCGAATCATCCCTGTACAGGCTTAAAACTCACAAAATGGGTGATGACATATGATCAGCGCAATGACTTCAAAGCTGTTTTAGTGGTCTATCTTTCCCACATAGGACCCGAAATTTATTAATTTAGCTATTGTTTAGATTTAGCTTATTGTTTATTTAATTAGAATTAATTTGAATAGATTTAATGAAAGGATTTGTTATTCAACGTAACGCGAGAAGGCGCTCCTTTTTATTTTAGATACTATCGAATAATTAATGTTATCATTACCGTAAATATTTTAAATAATCAAACTAAAATAATCATTGAGCCTAAAGATAAATAAATACCTAATGATTTTGTATAAATTGATCCTGCCATATTTTATGTAAAGATTTCCCAGAAACATTGCATTGACTCGAATTTACTGAAAAACAACAAACAATTAAAATTAGCTTTTAAGCCGACTTCATTTTAGCCGACCTAATTTTTTTTACGAATGAATACTGAGGAAAGTATTACTGTAACTACTTTTCTTATAATTTCCTCTGCCATTTCAAATAATGAGAGGAATGTGAGCACTGATTCTGTAGAGAATGTGGCGTATCTTCGATGTAGATATTTCATAGGTCCTTCGCTGGTTTATTTTGATAAAGCATCATTGCCGCAAGACTTCACTACCTAACAATCGGTCTTGATGTTAGTGTATTAGAGACTGAACTACTTGAACTTCCCGTATGAGTTGTTTGCTTTCCCTTCTGCAGTTCTGTCTTTTACTGCCTTTGAATTGCAATAATAGTTTGCTGTGGAGGACATAATCAGGTGTAAAATAAATAGCATAATCTGTATTTATTGACAGCAAATATCTACATAATAAAATTTATCTCTTTTAATATGATGAATTGATTCTTAGCATAATAGTCACTTGAGAATTTCTATTACTTGTTTCCATAAATTTACATTCTAAAGCATACTGGGTTATTCTGTTTCTTTTAATAATAATTTTACTTAATACTTCATTTCTATCTTATATTAGATATCTATCTTTAGGTTTCTACTTATTTTCTCTTTTTTCATTTTACCAATCATATTTCACCTCCTTTCATTCTTATATATTATTTCTTTTTGATAAATTGGCGAATATTTCTCATTTTACGTGTAGGAAGATCTCCTTTAAATGAATGGTTTCTTCCCTTTCTTTCTCTTTCCGTGTATTTTTCTGTAGCGGAGCCCTCAAAACAATACTTCACTTTCAAAGGAGACTCGTCCTTAAATCATATAAGTGATTTAACTGCGGTAATTGTACAGTTTTGCACTCTTCCGAATTGGTTTTTGTTTTCGACTTTTGTTCTTTCCGAGAGATCGCCAAAGGAGAACTTAATACAAAAGTAATAAAAGTTTAGACGTCTTTCTTTGATGGAGACACACTGAGATATCTTGAGAGAGAAAAACCTTTGTCTCCGAGACATTTTCATCAGTTCCTAGACATACTTTGAGAAAAATGTCACCTTATGTCTCCTTTAAGGGAACAATAAGTCCAAAGTTCTCCTTTTCCTTTGAATATAGATGTTTCTCAAATATTAGCGAAATTCATTTGTTTTGCAGAAACTCTGGAAATAATTTTTCGCGATTTTTATTAAAAGAGAAATAAGGCAGTATGAGAGCTTATTCTTCCTTTTGAGTTTCAGTCATCCTCCAAAGAAGAGCGTATAGAATTTGCAGCGGATCTTCGCTAAATTTAACAAGACGAGTTGCTTTCAAAGTAGTTAATAATATTTCTAAAAAAAGAATCATTATTACACCAGGAAGAGCTTCAATAGCACATTAATAAAACTGTATAATACATTTCCTTACATAAGTACTTTATGACTCCTATAAATCAGGATCTCTGAAAGATGTACGATGAAAGGGAAATTCTGAATACTTAAAGTCAGATTCCATATAAGGACTGGAGAGTCACTTTAATCACAATTATTAGGTTTCGAAACATAAGATATATTTATTAATAAAGATATTTCTAATAATTTTAATGGATAAAATCTTTCTTCGTTATATGGGATATTGTATTAAAAAAATGTTATAATTCAATGTTATTTAATTTAATAATTCATGCTATTTTGAGTCACACGAACTTGGATTAAGAATATTGTAATTTTTATTGATCATTATTATAGCGGATATGGAATGTTGGTATTTTTCTAACTCGTAAAACGATGAGAAAAAAGGTACTTTATTGTTCTTGATATTATTTTACATAAAGAAATAGTATATCATGTATAATTAATAGAAAAATATTTACTATAAAAAAGAAATAAGATATGGTTGCTTAATGGTACTAATTAAAAATTCTGTACTGCGATTTAATTTTTGTCATTGTTTCGGTTTACGGAGTAATTATTTTATAAAAATATTATTGGCACCTCCTGGCGAACCAGACTGGCTCAAGAGAATCAAAATTTTTGTATTTTAAATTGTATCATATTTTATTATGGTATTCCATTCGCCAGAGATAAAAATATCATTTTGTCATATCTCATAACTAACATTTTATTTTTCAATCTGTAAGTAGCATTGTAGTATAAAATTGTTAATGTAAAAAATTTAAGAAATTATTATCAATTTTTATCTGATCAATTTCCTATTCAATTATGTTATTACTATTTATTCTAAATTTATTTCCGCTCTTGCATCAGGTTTTTGTACAAAGTTTTCAATTATTTTTAAGATCTCAGCTTTTCTCGTTGTTTTGGAGCTCATTTTCTTACATTTAATTGAAGAAAATAAGTATAGAGAATAGAAAAATCTCTTTCGGTGATACAAAGAAATGTCACATGAGAGAAAATGTCCCAACTTCACCGATTTCTATCAGGCGAAGAGAGGATCATTTCCGCTGAGAACGGAAGTGATTTGGACCTTTTATGTCCGAATGCGGGACGGAACTAATTATTCGAGGCTTACGTCTCCCACCATCTCAATAACAGCAAAGAAGGATTCCCACCGATACATCTTATCAGTGAGAGAGAGAGGGGAGAGTGAGAAGGAGTTTATGAGGTCGCAGATTGGAGCAATGGAGGGTCCTAGCAACGGAGGTGTGCAAAGGGAAGACACTACATAAGGAGTTCAAGTTGAGTAGATGGTGGCTCCTATCTCATTCCGACGTCAAAGTTTCTCCATGGAAATGAGAAAATCGTATTACGTGGAAGAGGGAAGACGAAATCGAGGCGTTTAGTGCCTCGAGGATAACAGAGAGTGTTTCAGCACGACGCGAGGAATTAGTTTGCCAAGTCTGGAGGCACCGCTTGGCTGCCGTCGCGAGTTGCAGGGCAAGGAAGGAACTCTATGGAGAGTGTTGTGACGGACAGGACTGAGGGGGAGGAAGGACCCTTGGGGGAATAAAGGAACAGAACTTGGGGATAAGCAGATCTCGCCACTTAGAAAGGGAGCTTTCGAGAGTTACCAGCAGAAAGCATTCTTACTCGATTAAGTTTTGTCCAATAGACAGTAGCTTAGTGTCTCGGAGAAGTAAGTCGAAACTGAGACGTGACGAGAGAAAATACTACAGCAGAATTGCTAAGGAAAACGGAAACCCTTGGCCGTTCTCTGGAGTTCATTCACTATCGGGATACCATTGTGGAGAGTACACAGTCGTATGAATATGTATACCTATTGTACTGTTACTTAGTTGAAAATGTAGGAATGACTACTAATCATGACATTATGTGAGTGAATAATTGAACGATTTAGTAGTTCTTGTAGAGTTACTCTATCTCGTATTTCTATTTATTTTTTTTCAGAGCTACTCTAAAATTACTTAATGTAGTAAATTTTTGCAGGTAATATTTACATAATAATTCTGATGCTAAATACTAACATTAACAAATTTTAACTGAAATCAGAAAAAGGAAAACCAATCTACAGGAATCTGTGAATGTGCTCTTTGGAAAAGCTGCTTCTATTTTAGCTTTAACTCCTTCCCAATTGCCTGTTTAACCTTTCCTTTACTTCAGTTTCTCATTATTTATTGACTCGACCAGTCAAATACCCTTTTCTCCATTTCCTATTTAGCTTTCACTTTCTCTCTCACGGTCGTACCCCAGGGATACTCACGAGAAAACAATCTCGTGAAGGAAACACTAATAGATTAATCCTTTCATCTTTTAGGAAAAGGCTTTGAAGAGATGTGGCACCTAAGCGTGCGCTTAAGAAAAATCCTACGGAAAAACGGACGTGAGAAACGCTGACATGACCGGGACCTGTCCTATCAGCCTTTTCATGTCTGTTTTTCCCTAAGATTTTTTCTTCGTTCTTTTCACCACTCGTTGTTTGCGCTTAATTCTGTTTCATACTTTCTCAATCGTGAGAGATTCGCCTACGAGTCTCATCTATTCAACTCTAATTAAATTCCTTTTTTTAAATTGTACGCAGTTTTAAATTAATTACCTTTTTGGAAATTATTTTTGAAATTCCTGATAACTCTAGAGTGAAATAACTAAGAAAATCTGTAATTAGTGATAGGCTCAGAAGCAGTTTATTTGAGTTTTAGGAAAAGAACAATCCATATTCAACAATTTTCTATTACAAAACTAGTGCGATACGCTGTATAATTCGGAATTCCTTCCATTGACCGATTCTCATTTGACTTACAGGTCATTTTGATGATTTATATTGGCCAATATCCCGATTGAGTCACATGTATCTTTCTTGTTTTGCCAGACATTCTTAATATTCGGACACAAGGACATATTTGACAATGAATTCAATTTTCTGATTAATAAAAACAGCAGTCTTCCGTGATATTCAATGGCTTATGAGTAGATTTAATTATTTTTATATTCATTAAAATGATTTCAATCATCAGGGCTCTCGCTTAGCCTAATGAATAGCGCTTTCAACTCTAATGGAAGTTCGACCTTGATGGGATCCCAATTTACCCAAATAAGGGTCGGCGGGAGGAAAAGCATCCGACTGTAAAAATTAATACCAAAACCCAAAATTCATCATCATCATCACCACCACCATTAACCATCAAAAAATTATCAGCCGACCCAATGAGTGATCAGAATAAGGGTAAGAAGGAGATATTATCAAGTCATCGCTGTCATTATTTCGAATATTTTGTAGAAATAATTTAGAAATATCAATCATTGCACTGCAGCCTAAGAAGTATGAAGTTGCATCTATTACCCAATTCATGAAGTAACTTTAGATGAATGTAATCAATATTTACAGCATTTATTTTATGCGTTTATACTCTATATATAAACTTATTATATAGACTATATACTTATTATACACTATATATAAACTTATTATATACTACTCAATATATAGTTATAATATAGAAAAGCAAGGTTTTAACCGAAAAATATAATAGCTTTGGTGTAATGACGGAGCCTGACAAGTTAAGAGTAATGTTAAGAAAGATGTCGGTCTAACGAGAAGTCAATCCATACGGTCACGAAATGGTACGAATAAATAAATAAGAGAATGAAATTATTTGGGCGAGATATGAGCATACAAACCTCTTTCATCTAACCAAAGAGCAATTAGCTATCGATCAAGTAAGTGTCTGTCAGTTGAAGTAGAGCTTTATAAATAATATGATGTGTGTGGGCCTTTATTCTTTCTTGTTCATATTTTCCTCCAGATTAAAATCTAAAAGTACTGAGGAGAAATAGAAATATCAACGTCAACTCTGGGAGATCCTAATAAGGAAAAGAGCGAAACTCACCTTCAAGGTTTCCTATCTAAATCTTCTGCTAAGTTTGTGTATGAAGTTAACAAATGTCATGTAATTTTAAATTTGGGGTCTTTACGACGTTAATTAGCTTCCACGTGTCTGAGCCCATGTCAGATGACAAAATAAGGGCGTGTTATACAAAAGGGAACATGAAATGAAATTTTACACAACAGCAAGGGATTACGTCGTCCCTGGATAAAAGGAAACTGAAGCTGCGATTTTTTTCTCCTTCGTCATAATTGTGGCGAGTAAAAGGTGCTACATATTTATTTTTCGGCTTGGAATATCCCATATGTAATTCGTTAAACCTGACAAATCATGTGATGGCGGAGTATATAGTATTTAATGGCCAATATTTTACTAAGAATTTAACCAATGGTTAACCTCGGGCTGAAAAATTGTTCCTATTTTTATTTTGTGAAATTTCTCATAGTTTCTTTTTCCCACTAAAATTTTCACTGAAATACTAGCCTAATCTCTCTCTCTTGTAAATACCATGCTTTTTCTTTTCTGTTGTGTTACTATTTCATCAAATGGTGATGAAAAATGATAAGGTTGATATATTTTTCAACAATTCACAGTTTAAGCTTTCTGTTCGTTTAAGATTAGTCACGGAAGTAGGATCAGTTTACAGTAGGTAGTACGAGAGATTCATTTGAAAAATTAACATTTTATTGGAATGAAAAATAACGAAAAGTTGTTTAGCATCTTTTCTAAATTAATGTGAAACTTACAATAATTATTTACAAATTGAATACTTTGAATCATATTCATTTGAAATTTATACTCAAGAATGTACGATTTATTTCTTATTTAAGTGAGTTCGAATAGCGTTATTTACTTTTCTGATTTTAATCTTATGAAAATGTTACTCATGATCAGGATATGTACTGTACTGCTGTAAGATAATTTAATCGTGATCACTGAACATGCGCTGTTTAGAAAAAAGAAAATTTCCTTGTATGAAAGTTTTCTTTTTTCTGGAGAGTTATGTGCCGATAGCTTAGTGGATGTTTTGTCTATTTGGAGGTTTTACTTAAGGCTATATAAAATATATAGAGAGATAGAGAGAGAAAGTGTAATGGTTTCACATAAGCCGCAAAAATAATATGTCGAGCGAAGTATGGTCATGGCTCAGGTTCAACAATACCCAGAGCTATAGTTTTTCATGTAAATATTCTGTGAAATTCAATTAAGATTTATTTGTCCCACGAGACACAGTAATATCAATGTCAATTTTCAATCCCGAAAAATATTCTTGATTATCTTCAACAGAGTTAAATTCTATTAGAGAGAAAGTTTAGTTTTCAATCGTATATAGCAACGGGATAGTGATACTTTTCCATGAAAAGTGAACGGTTAATATTTCAAATTGAAAAGCTTAAAAACGATGAAAAACAATATTAAGTTCACATGCTAAACAAAATTATTAAAGTTCTTCAAAGGAATATTTACTCTAAAAATAACAGATCTCATTTGTGGCGTAAGTTGATTATGTTGAATCACGGTGATTGTTTTGAAATTTCACAATTTCTAGAACGGATTATTGTCAATAGATTCAACTTTCATTGTTAAGGCTATGTTTCTGACTTTCATTATGATATTTCAATATATTCTTCCGCAAAGATTGAAATTATCTTGCGCAAATGAAGCTTTTCCGCGAGAATAGAGGAGATAATTGGTAATTTCGGTAAGTCTCCCATTTCTGCCTTTTAACGATCCGTGCTGCGGTCTGTCCCACCTCTGGTTTTCATTCTCATTATGGATTCCACCGAAAAAGAAGAGCTTTTATAATTGAAAAGAACAATTAATAGGGGATAAGGCTTCATTTTCTCGATAGGAGGACGTTTTCATCCAGGCAATTAAGAATACTATGGAGCGGAAATGAGGACCGACTTCCGGTTTTATACAGACCTCTCGTGGGGAGAAACGGAAACTTTTTAGGGTACATATTGAACTGAGAGATGGACAGAATGGCTAGACTGGTTGGAAGAATAAGCTCCGATTAAGGCAATCCAATTAGGACCGCATAGTAGCAAGATTGTGTGCAGATAAACTGTTTTCTTTCTGCTAATGTTCCCGAAATCCATGTGGCGATGTCATCTTTAAAAGTCTTGAAATAATGACATATACTTCATTAATCATGGAGAAAGTAAGCTGGGTTGATAGATATAAATACGAAAGTTCTTAATTAGGTTAATGATTGCGGGTACGAGGGTTTTAATTGAAATTGCTAAGCATCGGCAGAGGATATTGGTGGTTCAAATATTGAGATGAGAGGTGCTTAAGAAAACAATTGAGTGAAGGAGGTAAGGGAAAAGACAGAGGGACTAAGACATTATATGTTAGATGACTTACAGGGTGGGATAATTTCCCAGGGAGCAAGGGAGAGGACATTGAATTGAATAGCGAATATTAAAGCACAAGAAACTACCAAACTTGTTTGAGTAATTAATAACATATATGTTCATCTACTAATAATATAAATTGAACGCATCATCAAAATACTTCCGGCTTCTTTTTCTGAATTTTATTATGAGGGACAATGTTCTATATTATTTGGAAACAAAAGAACATATTAATCTACGAGAAGTGAAAACTTGTGACTTGACTGGAACCCAGCTCTCCCACTCTCCGGGTAGATGTTTTAACCACTGAACTATCAAGCCACGCATTCTCACTTCTGTAATCGGGAGCTTTTATGAGCACCTTTTATGGGATCGTGCCCCAGTCAAGTAAAAATTTTTCACTTCTCGTAGAACCTTGGGTCAGACGCACAACTTCGTGTATTAATATTATTATTATAAACATATTAATCGTTTTTCACATTAATTGAAGTGATCTCAGCTGCAGTTACAATTTAGTATGTCAAATTCCGATTAAGTTATATTCATTTCTCCAAGTACTGTTACTGACTGCGAACGAAATACCGCATTCATATTTCCAATGCGCTCCGAACGCTTCCTTATTTACGAAGAGCTACATTTTTCTCCTTGTATTCGACTACCTGTATGCATAAGCAGAGATGAGATGGAATTGAACGATAGATAGTCCATAGAGGCACGCAAGACAAGCGAATTTATAGAGGAAGGAAGCAGGTGAAGGGAAGGGGATTCCCGGAGGCAATATCGGCGGGAAACGCCACGAATGGCAAAGTAAGCCGCGAGTGATGAAAGCGAGAAAGTATAGCCTCCTCTAAGGCGACGTCTTCCTCCCACAATTCCGCAGCGACGATAAGCCCATCTAGCGGCCTCGTGTCGCAATTCCCTTCTCATCACCGCTCCTTCCGCCTAACTTTCACCTTATGTCACCTCCGGCGATTGAACATCGCCTACATTCAAAAGTCCCTCGCACTCTGCCTTAATCTTACCGGAAATCCTTGAGCGTACAAAGAAGCGGGGGTCGTGGCCTGTTCTCTTATGGAGACTCTTGTGTAAGACGCGAAATTTGACGTTTTATTCCGTTATGAGGATTCCCTTTCCCCACACCGATGCTTATTTTTAGGGAATACAATGGTTTATACACATAACGACTCGCCATATTAAAACACGTCGTTTTTGCTGGATGACTTAAAGATTATCGTAACATCTTCGAGCTTTGTCCTTTCTCCTGGTTTGTGAGAAATTTCTTCGGGTCTAAACCTACATATCCTACAATATTTTCGAGTTTGAAGAAATGAAATTTTTCCATTTCTGTGCCGTTCTCTTACTTGTTATTTCTCTACATCTGATCATAAAATCTGCTATGAATTCTAAAATTTTGTGTTAGCTCACAGACTCACGACTTTGTGAAGACGTCTATGTTCAAGAGTACACAAAACACTGAGTTGCTATAGTGATAAAATGTTAATTTTATTTCTACCTTCAAACCTATTGGAATAGTTATGTTTGAGTAACATTAATGTAAAATTATACGAAATGAAACAAAAAGCCAATTGTCTAATCTACAGAAGTTAACTATAAAGCTCATTTTATAGACCTTCGTTCAGTGATGACTGTGCTATAGAAATGTCATGATTCAATATAAGTTTTATATAACCCCAGTCGTGATTCAAACTGCGATTTCTGTAATGTATGTAGTTTTCTTTTAGTCAGTTTGATAGCTCAGCTAACCGTAATCAATCGTTAGGACAAGGATTACCAGACGGAGACTTTCTGGAATGAGTCTATTCGTGTAGCACGTAGAAAGCACGAATTATTTTATTTTGCGGTTTCATTTACATATAATCCATAATTAGTGACTAGAAAAACTGAAATACGTTATAGAATGAAGATTATATAGTGAAGGAAGGTTTGAAAGGGTAGCGCCATGCTGGAAAATGGAAAAAAATTGTACTTATCAAAACCAATATATGAACCAGTGTATCTTGGCCTCTTTAGAAACTCATCTTTATAATGGCAGGAATTTTGCAAACCGACGCGGATTATTTTAAAATTCGCGATAAGGAAGTCGATCAATAGGGTCCGATAGAGTAGTAAATCTTAGATAACATTTATCACAAGAATATATGAAGTCAGACTCAGGGTAACTGAGGCGTTGGGAGCTCGTTTTTAGCAAAGTTACGTGGAGAAAAAGCAATTTTGCTGAGCGGCACTTTTTGCTGAGAAAATGTGAAAACTAGCAGTAAATTTTTGGGGGAGCTCAAGTTTGCTAAATTAGTTTTTGGAAAACTCGTTATGCCAGAACTTTAAAAACTGAAGACAAAATGCAGGTTTTGACAAGTTTAACCTTTTCAAATTTTTCGTTTTGAGTTTGATTTGAAGTTCATCGTACGATTGAAGGGTGAGATTTTGTTTCTTCATCATTAACGAATTAAATCAAACTCATCAGAAATCCGTTTTCTCTCATAAATGTAATTAATCGATGCGATCATCAGCTACAGGTTAAATATTTCCGGAAACGTTTGTGATATCACCGTTTAACATAAAATATTCGATAAACTTGAAGTGTTTTATTCTCATCCTATTATGAATTCACATAAATAATGTGTATATTTTAATTATTGAGCTTAAATATTTTCACGATAATTTCAAATAATTCTTTTATGATCTAATTTAATCAGAGTTGATTTTAAGTGGATATAAAGTATGGCCGATTTCTTGGGTTTTTTAAACTAATATTTCCTTCAAAGATGATTATTTGTGGCTACTACTATAAGAACTTGAGCTTCTTTACGTGTGCATTATACAATTCTAGTACTAGTGTGTTACGTTAGAAAGAAATCCATTTGGAATGAGCACTAAATCGAAACGCAAGACTAGCTAAGCTGTTGATGCAAAATGACTGCGTTATTAGCATAGGAGATTACAGTGGTAAATGAAATCTGAAACAGATTGGTATATAATATGATAAAATTGTTTGTCAAATATTCATTCATTAAAAATTAAAAAGAAACTTGCTGATACATTTTCCGAAATCAATTCAAGCATCGAAGACTATTTATAGTTGATATTTAATATTCGAGGCTATGGTAATTTTTGGAAAACTCCTTGCAATGCTCTATGAATTAAGCATTAGCTATAACTATAAGGTTCTAGAATAGCATAAATGCAAGGAGGACAACTTCATAGAGAATAAAAGTTGTTGAATTTGAATTTGACGAGGGATCGCGGATATGGCGAACCCAACCGCGTTCGTTATGCATTCAAAAGCTTAATTTAGGAGTTGTTAATTCAATGGAAGCGGCATATTGTCGAAGATTGGCTTAAGTTGTGGCGCATTACCGTGTTCTGCATAACGGGGATTGCGCGGCGTCGGAAATGTGTGCATTCGGTATGAGAAGTCCCTTTTTAAGAGCACCGCTCGTTTCATCCGCTCCACTCGACGATATCTCGTCATCCGGATTTTGTTGCCAAAATCTCGAAACCCCTCGACTTTAAAAGGGCCTTCGAAAGGATCACCGAAAGTGACGAGGGCACGTCGAGTTGCGCTTCTGTGGGATTAGCAGATTTTCAGACGTCAAAAGCAGCGTAAGGCAGCTTCGGGCAACACACATCCAGGGACACGGCACTTGTTACGGTCTTTCTGGTACATCAGAAACAAAGAATCTTGAGTTAATTATTTTCATCCGAATCCAATTCGTCGGAAAACAGAGCAGCTGTTCTAGGCTTGGAAATTTTAGGAATCAGCGGATGGAAGCTTTTAAACGCAAAGGAATACACCGATCCTCTGTTATGATTATAATCGCTTATTCGGAATTCTCAGAGGAATTTATAAGACTCCATTTAATTTCGATGTTGAATAGGATATGTTTAAATTATAGTTTGGTGTCAATTTAATTTATAGTTTTCACAAAAATTTCTCTTCAGATCGATGGCGTTCCACGACATATAGCCGAAAAAGAATTGGTTATATTATTATGAATGGATTAAACGATTACTTAATATAATTTTTGTCGTCAACGACAAATGTATCTTTCATCTATGCGAATACGTTGCTTCTAATTCACGATGAAGATATTTTAAATAAAACAACATTGTTCCATAAACTACTGAAATTTATAAAGTGCGTCATTAGCCGGTTAAGTAATCCCTTTAGCCCTTTATCTTTAGTTTTCTTCCCTGGATTTTCATCTCAATACTTTCTTTCTATGGTTATCTTGGTCTTCCCCTTTAGTTCCTTCCTAATGGATTCCAATTCCAAACTTTTAGTGTTATTCTTGTCTCCTATATTCTTCTTAGATGCCCGTGCCATTTGGCTTGTTTTTCATTTCGATATCTTTAATTGTTTTCGTATTTGTTATTCTTTTCTAATATTTTAATTTTTAAATTTATGCTTTAAGGTTAAACCGCATCTCCTTCAATATGACATTTCTGCTGATTGTGCGAGTAATTTTTGTGACCTGAATTTTGCCGATGACTCCCGGCTCATACGTCATTACTGGTTCAATATATTTTAAATTTATTTTTCTACATATTTTTCTATACTATTTTTGTTAATTCTTGAACTCCACGGTACCGAATTTAGTGCTTCAAAAAGGTTCTCCCCCTTAAAAATTTTTCCATCATATAGGTCTGTCATCTTTTCCATCTTCATTTTATATAACTTTCAGATATTTCTATTAATTAATATTTTTATTTTTCCTATATCCAGACAATATCTTCACCTTTCCCTCTTCTTTTCATATACTAGCCCGTGCCTTGGAGCAATGCGCACTCACAGTTGCATTATTGATATAGGAAATCGAAAGCTTTCCAATATTTTATAAATATATCCAAGCTTCCTTACAATACATCATAAAGATATATTTGTATGTTTAATCGATAAAAGGATATCGCATTTGTTTACAAAACCTTATCATCGTTTCAGCGAAAAAAATTTCCATATTTTTTAATACGAAAAAAATATTATTTGAACTTCACGCATACGCAGTTTAACTTACTATTTTACGTATAGAAAATTATTATTATACATTATAAATTATTTATAACGATATATCGATGAATATCGTTTTCAAAAGTCCACTAGTGCCTTTCTTACTTTACTTACGTAATTTCATGACTAAAATAAGAGTAATTATACGGTTTCCCTTCTTTTGAAGTTTGTCTTAGTTCATGCGTCAATTGTTTATAATTAATCATCGCAAAATAAATCAAGCGTGCAATCAATAAAAAGTGAACTTAACGTGCATTTCCAATGGGAGCGAGTTGACTCATCTGGGATCGAACTGGGGCCATTTATGTACATATAGAGTCGTCCATTATTTGCGCGTCGTCGAAGTTTTCACAATCCGTAAAGTTTGAAAGTCCATACAACTTTTGGTGCTCGAGTTATTATTAGGCTAATTTACGCACGTGTACACCGCATTTATTTTATATAAAAAGATAAAAATAATTCATCTGAAAGTGTGACTTTGTCCCACTTACCTTTAATGACACCAAATGGTGTATTTGAAAATTCAGAATATCCTAATCCTATCTCCAGAATAACTTTGGTCCCAAGCATTTCGCATTACGATAGATGAACTAATAGTATAACTGTATTAGGCATATCGCCGTGAGTTTATGCAACCCGCATAGTGGATATGGGTTGTTAGTTGCCTATGCTCCAGGATGTTTTTATTATACATCATTGCCGATTAAATCGCTGCCGTTTAAGGCACTATCCCTCTTAAGGCACGGTTCTCTCACCACCCCTTTCATCCGAAGTGGCTGGAATGGAGACCACTTAATACGCTCTAATACCCGCTTAAAATGTGGATATTCCCCCTCCATGAATGCACTGCAACCCGCTGTAGTTAGTCAACTTAAATAAACGAAAAAAATTGTGTTATCTGTTTCGATGTCTTCTCTCCACTCCTTGCCTGTATAAGGCTTCCTTGCAAGTCTCTTCGATTGAAAGACTAATTTTCTGAGAATATAATTCAGATATCGTGAAGCAGATCAATCACTATGCTGCTGTCGGATTCTAACTCTGAAATAGTGAAATCTTTTATATTAGTTTTACGGCAGAATGTTGTATCAAAAACTTGAATGATTACTTTTACTTTCGTCAGGATGGTTATCACATTATCTTCAACCACTCCAAATCTTATCCGGAGCGACCTTGGTCCCAAGAATTATGTACAGATGTTATAAATATGAGATGTTATAGATACAAATTAGATAAAATGATTTATGCTAGGCGCAATAACGTGTAAATACCGTAGTGAGTTCCAAGTAGACAATTTTAAATAACTATGAAAACTGTACGCCTCTCTGATTGGACATAAGTATTTTCACATACTTACATACAGACATACGGGAGAACATTTATTACCATCTGAAATCGAGGCCGCGGCAATTTTGAGAAGTATCCACGCAATATATTCTACTAATCGAAGTCCACAATCGCTACACCGGGTGACAATCAACCTTTACTTCAGTATGCGTTTAAAAATATATTTAGGTTCACCTGCTTTTATATCTCTGGGGAAAATATTACCGGCGTTATGTCGAACCCACAATCATTTATTCATAGTTATTCTGATTAGGAAATAAATTTTGATTATCAGCATACATTAATTTGATTATCAGCATACAATTAATGTCCCATAAATATCTCAAGTAGAAAATTGGAAAAGAAATAAAAAATGTAGAAAATAGAAATTTATTTTCCTCCACTTACTATCGAATACGATTGTAAGTGGAGGAAAAACTGAATGAGATTTTTGTAGATTCGATTCAAAATTTCGAATATTCCCACCGCTAACTGTTACCGACACTGTAGTTTCTATAATATAGGGGTATGTATTTCTGCTGTTCATCCATTTTGAGTTATCACGTAGATTAAAAGAGAGACATGAATGCTATGGAAGTAGCTGAAATTTCTTCGTGCGAGCATACTTTTCCGAATATTTAAAGTGAAAGACAAGCTGCGCGGAAATTCCCGACACTCTGAAGACACTTTCTGGGACACGATGTCGACATTTGAGATTTCCTGGGAGCTTTTCTATGTCTCTTGGTGTTCAACATGTAAGGAAATCCGTGGCATATCTCCTTCGACACTTTTTCCTTTGGCGAGAGGGAGCGCATTTGTAGTTCACTTCCAAGGCTTTCTCTGCAGAGACAAGGAAACCAAGAGAAGAACATCAGTACGAAGGGCGCGACGTAACAGTGGCATTGAAAATAAATGTGTCAAATGAGAGAACTAAGGATTCAACTGTGTAGGGATGTATAGGAATACAGTTAAAAATAGAAATTATGGAGAGAAGATAGAGATGAAATGAAATCTATGTCTAGAATTCGGAGATGTTTCCAATTCCACGGAATTACTCATTTTCTCTGAGCCGTGGCGACATTTCGTTCCATCATATGTCTTTGCTTCAGAATTCAAAATTATGCAGATGATAGGAATTTGGTAAACTTCGACAAGAATATTTATTTGAGGCCTGTTTCTAATTCGGGGCAGCATCATCAGATTTTCGAACAAGACATTAATTTATACTGTGTCTGAAAATTTTCCATAACTGATGAGATGAGTTAAGCAACCAGAGCAGCATGCTCTGGTTGCTAAACTCTTCTCGGAAAAATACTCTTGTGAAAGGTAACTAAATTTCTTTCTCTGCGTTATAGCCTTCCACAGTATCAAAATTTTGGTTGGAAAATCCATAGGTTGGGCCTCATATAATGGAACGATATCTGATATCGTCATACCGACGTCCGGTTCGGCCAAAGTCTGTAAAAACATAAGTTATAAATAAATCTCGTAAAGCATAACTAAGATTTCATTTATAGCATGTGCTTGCTTCCCATTCGAATATAGACTTTATTTACGAAATATGGTAATCTAGAAAGTAATTTGGTAATGCAAAGAATATTCCATAATATGAAATACAAATACTAATCTTATTAATTAAGGCTCATTCGCTCTTTAACTTGGGCATAGTATAGCTAAATAAGTCTTCAGTGAAAGCGGTCTTACGTTTGTTTCGGTAGGGACCCTTAAGTGCGAAATAGCTCAGCTATGAAGCTGTATTATATGCTTTTACTATGCCTCTCCAAAGCTTTTGGTAATTTATGATGTAATGTTTAAGGATCCAGCTGGCTTTCTGGATGAACTTTACAGGTATGCGTGTCATAATTATCGTTATTTCTCCTAATATTGCTAAAGAATTGGTTTTATGATGTGACGGAAATAGATGCACATTAGCTGAGTCCAAACAGAGCGTTTCATTGTTAAATGAATACCTATAATATTCAAATAACTATTCATGAGGAAGGATAATTGAATGCATTATCAATATCTAATGATTTTGAATGAAAAATATCAATATCACTCGGTATTGATATCATTGATTCAATGGAATGGAATAGGAAACGGCAGTTTCTAAGAATTGATACGCAGAATTGTTTACTACTAGTAATTGCAACCGTAGGATGTAAATGATACCACAATTTAACCAATTAACATTGTCTGACATAAAAGTAGATGATGGTAGAGAAGAAACAGGAGGACTACAGGACATTCAAAAACCAAAGGAAACAAAGAGGAAATTAATGTATAAAAAGTTAATCCTTCTTTTAGTTAAATTGGCTATTCATAGTACTTAGAAAGGAACGTAAATAAGTACTGTCACACCCTCACAAGCTCATAAACACAGTAAGTCTATTTAATGGTTAGTTTTTCTGAAAGAAAGTAGGTGAAAAAGGAGAAAGGAAATGAGAGAAGGGTCCGAGAAAAAGGGTTAGGTGAGTAACGAGGTTTCTAAATAGGATATAACGGAATGGAGCGGTATCGCCGTGGAAGTGCGAGGAAGAAACCGAATCTGGGGCTATAATGTCCGGAAAGTAATTCGATAGGAATCTTCAAGGGGCAGGTGGGAAATTGCTCGGATTCAACGAAATGCGCAATCGAATCTAAATTCTCCGAGCTTTAAATTAATCGACAAAGTTTCCGAGCGAGTAAAACTGAATGAAGAGGGAAGAAATCTGCGGAAGAAAATTAAATTTAATTATATGAAGCTATCGAGATTACGCCGGTAGTTTGAAAGGCAAAAAATTCTGGGGAAATCGCCAATATCGTGGCCGGAAGAAATCTTCTGGAAAATGAAGGAATTCGAGGAATATAGCGGAAGAGATGAGAAAGAGAAGAAATTTCGAATGTAACTGTGCCATTCTTTGAAAAAATTGTATTCCATGGCAGATAGAAGTGGAAGGAGGCTGGCGAGTAAGGAAAAAATTAATTTTAAACTCATAGATTAGTTTCTTAATCAACACTGTGATGAACCCAATCATTTATAGCTTAAAGGAAAGGGTTAGGATGGCTTGTTTTAAGGGCGAGCACCCAGGATAAATACAAAGGAGAAATGGATCTGAAAAAGTTCTGACTCGGGAATCAGGCTCAGTATCTTCCTCTATCCGAGAGACTGCTTCAGACAACTGAACTATCCGGCAAAAAAAATTTCGTCCAGTAGCCGGACAGAGCCACAATTGCTCTTGCCTACAAACTTTCAAAAGCAATTTGTGGAAATGTTATGTCCGATTGGCTTCGTTCGCTGAAACAGCCTCCCAGGTAGAGGAAGATCCCGGCACCGTGAGATTTTTTTCAAATCGGTTTTTCCTTTAGGCATTTATAGCGTTTCAAACCGACTCTACGTTGTAACATTACCTGTCTGCTAATATTTTGTCTATGCGTCCATATAGTTGGGATAGCTAAATTATCTCCTGCTGCAATCAACCTTGATAGTAATCTTTTGACTGTGATCTACTGAGAGTTGTAAAATTTGGCATTTATCGAAACAAAAATTATGAACAGGCATGGCTCCGCTTCTCGCAGACTAAATTACATTTTATCAAACCTTCCAAACTTTACTGCCAAGTTAATTGAACGTGGATATATTATATGTGAAGTTATATAAATTTCGATCTATACCTTTGAAAGATTTTAGAAATTTTGGAGGTTTCTTCGATTATCAATTGCAATCGACCGGTTGTCCCTCGACGGTCAATTGCAACCGACCTGTTGGCTGAGTGATATATAGAACTTTCTAAAGTTGTTGGAGGGGCATTTGAAAGTTTTTCTCACCCATTATTGATCTAGCAACGTATTTATAATATTAACACATAAAAATCTTAAAATGGAGGTCAATGGTTTTCAGGACACAGTACTGTAAGTTGCGAGATTTTCGTGTGGTTTACTTGGGTAGGATTGGTATGGTGGCGGATGACGAGTCTACGCCACGCATACTCAAACAGCACTCGAAAAAGTTATCGGCACGGGAACTTGGACGACGCAGCTTTTTTTATTCAATCATCATTTAAAACAATCAAAAAAATTCAGAAAGAAATTTTAAAACATTAAGGACAATACGATAAGAAGGAATTTAAGACGGGGTTCGTGTCAAATAGGATATCTAATTAAATCCTGTGCTAAAAAATCTCTAATTGGTAAAATTTTCGGTGAAAATAAAGATAGATTTGATGGGTACTTACATAAAGAACCAAAATAACTTTGAGCCAGAAAATATTACTTTGAAGATTAGAATATTTTTGACTAGACCTCAATTTTGGAGCCAAAACTTTCAATTCAACAATATATTCCTGAGATATTAATCTGTGGTTTTAATTAATGTATGCATGTATTCATTAAATTTCCTCCGTTTGAAACTCACGAAGTAAAATACTATCCTTTTCTCTATTTCTATGCATTAAAATATCTCTGAACCCAAATAATTGGAATAGCACATCACTTCAGTTCCACGTCGAACCCACCTTCATCATATATTTCTCAAGAGGTCATCATTCTATATTCAATAGCAGAGAGATGGAACATATTCCGATAAGTTCCATCGCTTAGTTTCTAATACATCATTCAACTAGTGTTTTCCTTAGTCAAAGGTGACATGATTGAAAGACTGATGAATCGATGGATGAAATATCTGTATGGGCACATATCAGACTGTGGCGGTGAGAGACAGAAGCGTATCGATAAAGCGTGATAAGATGAAATCGATAAGGCAACGCGCTATCAGAATCCCATTAGTCTCCTAAAGCGCGGATCTTTTCAATCCTTCGAAAGCATTTCCGTCATTTTATCCTCACGCGTTGAAAGCAATCTATTCTGCAGTTGACCGTTTTTCATTCAAATATCATTGCGATGAGGCATTTCTACGTCAATCATTGATTTTGATAAACATTCCGGAGATAATAAGGAATATGGTCATTATTAGGGTGACCATTCACCGTTATTATATATTTCGGTCTAAAATAAATTATCTTGCGATAAAGGTAACTGTGAATCCGTAAGCTTACCCGTAGGAAAAAAATATCAGGAATTTCTTTGGATATAAATTTTCTACGGACTGCGGTTTTCTATCATAGTCACCACTAGGTGACTTCTCCGTCATAGTCATTGATGTACATTGGAAGTATGATTATTCAAACTGGTGTAACCTAACGCGGTCCTAAAATATGCTCTATGTTATAATAATCAATTCATATAGTAAAATCACAAAATAAGGTTGGCTTGGTTCTTTTGCTAGATTTCTATTAAAGTAACGTTGCATTTTTCTAAAAGAGTTTCTGTCAAGATGCCCTTTTTCAACATTAGAGGGTTGACATTACGTTGATATAATCCAAAATTCTTTAAAGACTCACAGTTCTCAATTAGATTCTATAACTCTTAAACTAATGATGATCACAAAGAAAAAAAATATTTACTTTGAGTTACAACGACCTGTGTGATCACAAAAGAATACCAGTTATCCTCACAAAGGAAAAGCGTAATAACCGAGTTTGTGTTAGATGATACGAAATTTTAAAAAGTTTTCCACTGTGTGTTCGCAATAGTTAATTATTAAAATCTTCAAAGAAGAGAGATTTAACTCATCAGAGGACTCTATTTGTAGCTCGCAATTTTTTGAAGAATGCTCCACGATGCTTGAAGCAGTTTCTTGCAAAAAGTTTCAGCTAATAAAAGTAAATCCTCCGGGATGAAGTTTCATGCCCTCACAATCTCGGGGGTAATGAATCTTATCTCCATGTGTAACTGCAATGAATCATCTCACCTGGGCGTTAATTCACTAACGCTCCGTTCTCCTGACAAACACACCCACACAGACACACACACCCGTGTCAATGAACCCACCCTCATGAGAGCGTGACGACAGACGTTATATATTTAAGCAATGGTATATAGGTCTTCTTTTCCTTAATGTTCTATTTTTCTCGAAATATATAACACTCGGTTAGAAGTTTCCAGTCCCGAAGTCTGGCAGAACGGATTGCTCCCTCGCTGAGAAGGATGTCGTCCATCTTGCGCCGTGTTAGCGGAAAGAGAGGGAAGTTTTGGAGTGCGTTTGGAATGGCAGAGGGTGTTAACCGATGGGAAGAAAGAGAAGATAAGGATTTCTCAAAGCATTCCATTGGCACGTCTCAGATGCTCCTGCTGAATGAATATCATTCCTCGCTCCCACTAATGCTTGCGTTCTCGTTGTTTTCGGATCAAATTTCATAATCGTACGCTGCAACGTTCGCGTAGACGCCCCGGGAATAAATATGGAAATGGAGTTCTAGAACGAGAAGCTTCTCTGCTTGTGACTTAAGCGGCGCTGAATTGGGTTTTTAATGGAACACATAAATGCAAAATAACTATGACAGCGCGTGGATGAAAATACAAGTACTACTGTGAATGGTGGAAATGTAGAAAAATATTTTTAAAATTCCTTGTACTGCTAAATAAATTGATAAATTTATAATAAAATTAATCGTAGACGCCTAAATTTTGTGGAACTCCATTACAGGAAGCATATTGAATAACTTAGTAAAATTCCACGAGAAATTCTTTATTGTCCCATGTTCTGAACTATTCATAGACTGATGATTAACTGAATAATCCGAAACATGTCGCAATAAATAGTTTCTGGTGAAATTTTGCTAATTTATTCAGCACGTTTCCTTACAAATTTATCCTTAGCTTTTCGTATCAAGTATGTCTCCATCAATCTTAGGATCAAATATTCTAAAGATAGTTCTTATTAGTTATACTAAAAGAACTTTGACAGCTTAGTTTTTTTCGACGGGGCCCGACCGGAAATTGAACCAGAGTGCACCTTCACCAAAATTAAAAACGCGCTACTCACTTTGCTATTCGGGAGCGCAACTATATCTTAAGAATTATTTATGAGGAGTAGATATACGAGGGTGATCTGAAAAGTTTCCGACCCCAGATTTTTCAGAAATCTTCAGAAAACATGTCGAGAAATGGCGAATAAAAAAATTTTCAGACCACCCATGTATATGGGCAAGAGGCATGGAAATCAATTAGCATAGGGATGAAGCCTTTATGACGTGGTTTTCTTTTAGAATAAGAATTTAGAAAACCTTTTAGATTGCAATTGACTAGTCGATTGACAGGCTCACAAACTAATAGGCAAAGAATCGAATGGAAAATAAATGAGGCTTATGACAAGATTTGGTTAAGGTATCCAGCGGTGGCGAATCTAACATTAGATGAAGGTATTGGGGAAAAGAAGGTCGAGGTAGACATATGCTTGTATAAGGTAAACACGACATTCGATATTGGATTTAATATTTTACGGAGATGAAGAATGCAGTATTGGATAGGGTAGCTTTAGGGCAACATCACGTCAATCTATCTACCAAATGCATGAACAGCAGCATTTTTAGAATTTTGAAAATTCCATGGAAAATAAAATCTTGCACATTTGTTGCAAACTATTCTCCTGCCTTAGTATACCTAAGAATATCCAACTTTTAATTTAAGTTCGAGAGCTTCGGAGCCTATATTTTATTTTACCAGGAATTTAAGGGTATGTGTATTTTTGACACTTTGTTAATTTATTTTAAAGAATTTCGTATTGTAACCTTGATTCGTATAATTACTTAGGTTGTTGACTATAAAGGGTAAAATAATTTAACTTCTCTTTTTTGATCGGCATAAAACATGGCTAAAGTTGCGGTTTACTTCTTGTATTTATTCCATGTGATATTCAGATAATACATAGTAATTGAAAATATTTAAGTTATCAATAAGGAAGATAATAGTTTTGGGAAGTACGAGAGCAGCATCTCTGCAGAAGACGTTTTCCAATTAAATTACTTACCACGTATTCTTCAAGTACTTTCTTAGGCCATATATATTGAACTTAGAGAATTAATTCTCAATAATTATAGCACCATTCTAGATTTTTAAACTTTGTTGTTTATTGTGTATTTATGAATCTGCAAATTATTCTCTTTCCGTAGCCATACTTCAATAACTGAAAAATAACAATCTCGAACGCAAATCGCGATAATAATAGGCTAAAAAATTAGTTTAATCGTTCTGTGTTTTCACACCCTGACATACTCCGAAAGGCAGCCTGTAGGGTATTTATGTAGATGTAGATATAAAAGCTGCTTACATATTATAATAACTATAATTCTCATTACTCCTATTATTATTTAATGCATCACAGTAATCATAATAATTATAAAACATAAGGACATTTTAGTGCCTATTAAATAATTTTAAATTTAATTGAATATGTATCATATTGTGAATGAAGTAATGCGACGTTATTATACAAAAAAGTACGTTATACCAACCATTTGAAAAAACTACAAGGAACACCAAGAAGTCGCTGATTTTTTAAATGTAAAATTCATTTCTAACGAATCTCAAACTTAGCATATTGTTGAGAAACGACTAGCGATTCTGCATGTTATCTTGTTTCTTGGGAATATTTGAGAAAAATTTTCAAGTTAAAGCCAATCGATTTTTTTAATAAAATACGAACGTTCATTTTCTGAATTTTAAAGTGTAAGAAGACGTAGTTTCTGATAGGGCCACCATGTTTCCTCAGTGAGAACCTTACTAGTTCCTTCCACCATTCTCACGCCATTTTCTCACTTCCGTTTTTGCTAGACATCATCTTACTCGGTCTCGAAATGCCTTTTTGATTTATTTTTCTATGCTTGAGGTGTTCTTCCCTATCAATAAACAACTCTTTTAGGTGCCAGCATCTCCGTCTGCTGCTGGAACGGATAGCGATACTCCTTTCGACGTACAAATATTTCCCGTCCAGAAGAGGAGATTCATATGACAATTTTCTCCGTAACTCACAGCTCAAAATCCCGGTTTCTGCCGTTCCCTTTTATTCACATTCCTCCTCTTCATATCCATTTCTCTCCCATTTCTTCTCACTGTTACAGGTAATACTTGACGTCCTATATTGTCTTTTTCGGCTCTATTGCGGCATTTCTTTATAAAGATGTCAAAAAATAAGTTAAAATAGATTTGGGTTACCTCAAAATGTACAATAGCCGACCTTAGTGGCTTAGGGATTATCGTGGTAACCTTGTAAATCGAAGTCCCGGGTTCAAATCCCGGTTCGGGCACGGTGGTTGTAATAAAAGTTTTTGCTCATAAAAGCTCCTGATTACAGAAATGAGGCTGAGTGGCTCGGTAATTCAGTGGTCAGAACACTTGCCTGGAAAGTGGGAGACCTGGGTTCGAGTCCCAGCCAAGTCATAATTTTTCACTTCTCGTATAACTTTGGGTCAGTTGCACAACTTCATGCGCAAAGTTTCTTTAAATTCCATCACGGTTGTTGTAAAATAGATGGGTTAATTGTAAGAGTGATCTTGAAGGCTAAGGTTCGCCTTAATGAAATTGTGAATAGTAATGCTACTATTGTTAAAATAAGTAACGTACGTGAATGCAATAGCTGTTAAAATCATGATAGCTGATAATAGTACCAGTTTCTCATACACAGGGGATTCCACGTCTCTGGGAGTTAGCAGCTTAAGGCCACTAATACTAGGGCTTAAAGGTATGAAGCGATGGTAATACGGGTACAAATGCGCTCCTACTGCCTATTATCATCTTGAGTTTTGTCTCCGATGCCAATCGTTGCAAGTGAAGTCGACCTTTGGCCCCAAATCCCCCAAAAATACCGACTTAATTGATATAACGAATCTGATAATTGATTGACAGTTTTCTACATGGCAGATGAGTGTCTTAATTTATTATAATGACTGGTTATGGTATAAAATAAAAATCGTTAGTTCAAATTCCTATGGTATGTTCTCAGATGTTTCATTTTTAGGATGTATCGTTAAACCTTCGAACATTCAGGAAGAATTTATGATTTTAAGAGCAAATTTAATGCTGAAATTATTTTCATTAAACTTTATGTCGAAAAAAATTATAACCGTTCAATGAAAACCTTCTTTCTGTCTTGTGCCACCTCTTTGGAATTCTTCCTCATGATATACGAGCACTTATCTTTACATATCAAAAGGAAATTCTTCATTTAGACTTGCGTTCAAGATGACATTCATGATAACAGTTTCTTCCATAGTGAACTAAAATTTAAGGTTAGAGTTAAGTGAGAGATGAATTTGAAATGTACCTGAAAATCTCTTGAATGTCACCAAATGTTCACCTTTTCTTTTATCTTCCCTCGCTTTATCTTATTAACCAAGTACATCTGACCATAATTCCGCCTGATCATTTTGAAAATATCATAATGTAAGCTTTATGTCGCCGCAGTTGCAGTGTTTTCAGAATTTGGATTTCATTACATCCTTGAAAAGTTTTTCGGAAGTCATTTTCTTCTAAGATTAGAAGATAAAAATTTAAGAAGATTTTAAGTATCGGAGAAAGTTGAAAAGGCTCCTTCGTGAGGAAAAGGCACTTTTATCTTTATAACGGTGAGCAAAAGGGACCGTAGCTTACGAAACTCTTCCGTTACTCCATGCTGAGATGGGTGTAAAATCGTTCCCCATACTGAATGCGATCGAAAAACTCAAAGCGGATTTAAAAATTATCCTCAAACTTTTACTAACTCGGATTTCTAAACAGGATAATCTGCAACTGACTTTTAACTAAAAGGGTAGCAAAAGTTTGCTGAATTTATTCATCTCAACTTGGCAGCTGATAATTATATAAATCAACAGTCACCTAAGCAGTTACAATCTGTTAGTTAACTATTTGACCATGTCCTTGACTGCTTCATTATAACTTTCTTGATAATACTCTGAGATATATGTCATGTTAAGTTATTCTTACAGTGTAAGATAGAGACGCAGAGCTTTATTCGAATTTCTTACGAACCCTTTAGCTGTATAAATTGATTGAATATCAACTTATCTACAAAGTACTACCATACTTTTGAATTTCTGACTAATCTATGGTTTTATTTTCAAAGCGTAGGTAGGAATAGTTGCTTCAAATCCTTGAATTAAAATTTCAAAGATCGAAGCAAGGGGCCTACGTTAAAACCCGTTTAATACGCTATTCCGCTTCAGATTTTTATACCCCCATTTAAGATTTCTCCCGGCCTCTACCACAAGAATTAAATGGTAAAAATACCGTTTGAGACGCTCTTCTATCCGCTTAAGAATGTGCACCTCATTTTATGGACCAAAAACTTTTTATGTAATCTACATCGCAGTTCTTTCTCCTCTTCCGCCTTGTTCTGTGGAGATTCATGTTGACTTTCATGTTTCCGATGACTTGATTAGTGAGAAGTAAAGAAGTATATGCTGAAACATAAAAATCTGCATCCTACCTTCGGAGCCGAGTTTAGCTCTAAGATAAGGTGAGAATTTCCCTATCGGTCTTGTCTAATGCGGAAAGAAAAATTCGATATAGGGTGTTTCCTCTGGTTTCAAACTTGTATTCTAAAAATATCAAATTTGGCTGATTGGCAGTGCAGTGTTTTGTGGTGTCTTGCAAAGGTCGTGCGCCATGACAGCCTCTCACTTTCATCGTTGAGCAATTTGTAGTAGTTAGCTGTAGTTTATCCCCTAGCATGACAACAAAGTGGTTTTTAGTAGAATACAAAATGACAAAAATATGTATTTGGTGCTAAGAAATATGTGTGTTATCGTTTCTCATTTTTGCATAAAGTACGTAAATTTTGCTCGTTTTTAAACAGATCAAATAATAAAATTCACATTAATAGGCGAAAATAGATTCGATACAAATACAATTACAAACGATGTAATTTATATTTCAAGAAATAATAATTATTGTATTAACGAGTATTGTGAGTGAGTAATGACGATTACATTAAAATGTAAAACTCGATTTTAAATATGGAAATAGCATTCTCACGAATAATTGTATTACTAAAGGTGATGTCAAGTTTCACGAACTTAAAATTGAGTTTAATTTGAATTTGTGCCCCTTTGTCCTTCATTTTTTTAGCCCTTTGGGTATTTGGGACGTCCCCCAATTTGATGAAACCTTATAATAAAAAATATATATTCAAATTCTGATCCGGTCGGACAGACAAGCCGTGAAATACCGCATTTGCTTCTAAAAGGGATTATAAAACACGCTCGAAGCTAAACATTTTAAGAGCTTGGAAGGGATCTTATTTATATGAAATCATTTTCTTGCTCTACAAAGTAAAAATGAATTTATCTCTAAATAAAACGATACAGTTTTGAGCAATATCTAAGAACATTACGCTAGGTTCAGAGGAGGTAATTTCGCATATATGGGCTTCCATCGGGAATCGAACGCGGTACCAGTAGTATTGTTAATCGAGGGGGTCGTCTTAGATTGCTGCCAGTCCTGGAATATGCTGCTAAAGTTAAAACAATTTCTTCTTTATGCTCAAAAATTTCTTGGAGGATTGATTCTAATTCGTGAAATAATTACTTAAGTACTCTCTTAGTTTCTAAATTTGGAGGAAACCTTACATATAAAAATGTATTTGATTCGTTAATATCATAGTTTTCTAAACTACGTCCCGTGAAATTTTTCACGGTGACCCGCGGGAAAATTGGTCGTTAAACTCAGCACACCATCATGGTGAGATTTTAGTATTCTTATTCTGTCATTTTAAGGATTTAAATTATACACATAAAACCTACTTCAAAACTTTTTCAGTACGAAAAATTACATTCTTGAAAATATATGAAATGAATATATTGTAGATCCAGGCCGCTTTGCTCTTTCTGCGAACTGATGCGGTCTGTCTCTCAATGACTTTGGAGACGTCGGTTTAAGTAGAAACGTTTCTTTTCATTTTTTCACTTTAATATCCACTTTATAACATCCAAATAAGCATAAATGAGACATAAAATACGAAATGTCATGTAAATGAAAAAACATTACGAAGGGATATTTCATTACATAAAATGTGGCGAGATCCGAAATCCGAATCATAGATTCGGCCTGTATTTCTTGAGAAACGACACCAAAGTCTCCTTCCTCAATAAAATAAGAATTTCCATTTCATTATGTGACCATAAATCTCAGAAAATCGTAACATGTTTCTAAATCCTCAATTATGTGCCAAGAGGAAAACAATTTTCGTTACTCAGATTTTAAGCCTCTGGACTCTTATCTTGATGTAATTTAACGTATCATATCGCGTTCTCAGCACTGGATTTTGATTTTTCGGTTAATAAAACGCTACCCTCTTATAATTGTAAATATTTTTATTACTGATATTATTATATTAATAATTTATTATTATATAACTTATTATTATTTAATTTGGTCGACTCAGCCACAAGGACTAGAATATCACCTATTCATAACCAAAGGGAGAAGGTATTGGCGTGTGGTTGTGTTCTTGGTTTAATTTATTCTGTGGTCATTATCATTGCGTTTGCAAAATTTTTTATTATAATATTACAATTACTTCAGTTAATTTCTTTTTGTATAGCTAAGATGAATTGGTTTTCTATTGTAATCTTTTCCATGTTTTCTTAGAAATAATTTTAATAAAGACCTATATTGGAAATTATAGTAGATAAATTTACGTTGATTTTTTTCAATGTCCATGTATCTGTGTTAATAGACAGCTTTACTTTCTAATTTCGTTTAAGTAACTCTTCTGAATACTAGAATTATTTAGTATTACATCAATCATACATTTATCTTTTCCTTTTGTCTAAAAAGGTGATATCTCGTCTGTTATTTTCTAACAAAACAAATCTGTATATATAAACGAAACGTCAAAAAGTAACTTGATAAAAAATTATTCTTAATTATTTTTATGAGAGTATTTTCTAGTCGTCCAGTGTCGAACCTATGACACTTTGGGCAAAGAGAAATGTCGATATGTAAAGGTCCATTATTCTGATAAGAATTTTTCAATTTCATAATTCTATATTGCCGGAAAGAGCGTGAAATTTAGCGTAAAAACTTTCTCCCTTGTATTTCTAACGGGAGTCATTGACTTCAGACGGATAGATCTATAAATACACCAATATAAATACACCAATGTTATAATTATATTAGATTATTATATTATTACATAGTATGTATAATGAAAATCCTGTGAACTTAAAGTTTTGCTGCAAAAGATTTTTACTCAATGAAAATAAAAAATGTCTTGTTCATTGAGCGCAAACCGTTCTCGCGGTAAGCAAAGAAGGAGCTGCTGGAAGTGCGATGGAATACGTCCCCAGTGTCATCTAGGCGATTCTTTCCCGTCGTCCGATATGAAGCGTCGCGCACGTCTCCTCAGCAAAACAAACGCCGCCATTTTTCATTGAATTGCCCGAGAAGGCAGCTGCTCGTGTATATTTGATGACTCGAAAGACTTTTGCTAGCATCTGAACATGGAGACTCTGATTTTGGTAAAAGCAAGCGGGAGTCGAGGCGAGGAGAAGGGGAAAAAGATGGGAAAGGGATTGGGCTGGAGTGGTTTTGAGGGAAGGGTGAATTTAGTTAGGGAGCAGAGTGTGGGCGGAACGGGAAATTGGTGTGGGATGTGAAAATGGAGAGAATGTGAGAAGTAAAGTAGCGATGAGAGAAGACGACGACTTCTGAAAGGAACCGCAAAGGTAAAAATGAAGGATTGTGAGGTGAGATAGGAAAGAGATTCGGATGACGTTTAATTCGAGGGAAAGATTAATTAGTCTTATCTAATGCAGTGGTTCTCGAACTTATGTCTCGTGGCTCACCTAATTACCGAATTTAACGCACCGCTCGCCCTTGCTTTCATCTCTCGTCTTTCTAACGCCTCCACTTACCGCAGTTCCAATCCGTGACGCTTCTCGTACAACCGCAAGAGACGTAATTTCAAGACAGGATTCCTGCTCCTTAAGCGCAAAAACTGCGGCAGCTAAGATGAGATTCTTATGCTTAGCCCCGTATATCAGCATAAGACTTCTAAAGCATTACATCCGAGTAATTTAATTTGTTGTGTTTCCGTTTCCAACATCGCAGAGTCAATGAAATAAAATCTCCCTTAATTAAACGAATTTAACGTGTGATTTGAACGAAGGTTTGGGCTCACCCTTGGTGCTGTCTGTGCTCTGCAGGGAAAAACTTCTTTGTTTTATGGGGGATGATGGAAAATTTGAATTTCAGTCCAAATTTCACCAGAATTTTTCGCAGCATATTTACATTTTATGTGCTTCTCTTATTTGTTTCGTAAGCATGTAGTCATAAAAATTACTAATAAAAAATCGGTTAAAATGTGAATCTATTTTTATAGATTGAATGAGATAATATCAAAGCGAAGCTAATTGTAGCATTTTCTCTCACTCAGGGGTATTTAATTGTCTTATATATGTAGTGTGCTTCATTGAAACATTTGTAGATGTTCAAAGAATGGAAAATAAATTAAGAAAGATTTTCAGACAAAATTTGAATACTTCTTAATGAATAAAGTGAGATATCTGTATTATTATCATACATTCTGCACTATAAATAGGTTAAAGAAAACTAGGAGCGTGTTCGGTATAAAACAGAAGATAAACAACTGAATCAAACCCACTCACAGATAGAAATTAATTAGTACATAAATACAAAAATAACTTTTATTGTAATTTTTTAACCACTTAATCACTTACTCCCGCATTATTCACTGCATCAATCACTCCACCTTACATTCAAACCTACTACTGCTATCTAAAATAGTACTTATAACAGCTCCGTATATTCTATCATTATGCTTACTATAACACATAGTCAATTACTTATTAAATGTCTTACTTTCGAGTACTTGGAAGTGAGTGAAAGGATGTTCATTTAATGCAGTCAAATCCTATCATTATAATGTTAATATTAATATAAATTATGGGTCTATTTAAAAAGATTACTGCCATCTCTTCTTTTATTATAAAGGTGAACTTCATAATCATGATCTTTTTTCTCCCTATAAATTGCATCTTCCATTTTAGAGGACTAGTATATTTACCAGTGTTTGTGTATTAAAACAAACATTATCAGTTAAATAACTCACTTGTACTCATAGAAAAAGTTAAACTATCTTAGGGAAATCATTGTTCTTATTCTTAAAATAATCATATTCGAAAAATAATCATATTCTGAATTTTAAAGTTTAATTTAAAATATAATGAGATTCAAAACAAAAATATAATAAACCTTTTAGGATCCACATAAAAATGTATATTTCCATAGACATAACTTAACGCCCAACAACACGATATCAATCATCATGAAAGCGAATAAAACGGAAGTAGGCAAGGATAAAGAAGGATGAGAGATGAGGATCGAGAGAGGGAAATGAGGTGTAAAGGAGGGAGAATGTATGGAGATGAGGAAATGATAAATGGGGGCATTGAGTAAGGCGTAAGGGGCAGAGGTGTTAAGGGGGGGAAGGAAAGACTTTTGTTGGTCTCGAAGGGAGTGGATATGTGGTTTCATTTGCAGGCTCCACTGATTTATTTTCAATTACGCACAGGATGCCATTCGTGATTCGCTCCACGGGGTTTGTTTATTGGAGCTTTCTATCTTGCGCCCCTTCGTTCGCCCATCACTCCATTACGACAAGAGATCGCGGCTCCAATCGAGCGACAAACCACTCGATAAAGGGTTCCGCATATAACAGGATGCAGACAAGGCGAAAAATGTAAACAGGGCTCGGAATTGTGGACCGTTTCAATTGAGAATCGATATGATCCGGGCCGATGAAGAAACGATAAGTTCGGGGACCACTCCCGCGGAATCCGAGATAAAATTCGAATAAATGCGATCCTCCGGGTGCGATTGTGTTGCGCTTGCCAATTCCCTGCATTGGGTCCATATCAAGCGATTCCAATCATGTTTAATAATCTGCAGTGACCAATAAATCAAGCAGTCGATTCAAAAATCATTCCGCAATCGCGGATTCTACACGTACTTTGATTTATTGGCCAAGTATTTCATCACGTAACGAGATATCCTAATATCAATACCGAATTTCGTTGGTCGTATTCGTCAGAAATTTCCTGAGAACTCGTAGGGGTCACATTTTTCGTTTACGTCAGTGATGTACATTACTCAAATGCAATATTAAATTAGCTGGAATAGCTTTGTTAATTTTGGTGGATGGCAATCAACGCAGGGAAATTTTACGTATGCAATTTAAAGAAGGCTTAGAGGATAATGGCATTGCGTAGATGTTTTACATAATTACGTTAGATGTCATTATATATGTTATTTAACCACATTACTTTTCAATAAACCTTAAGGAAGATTCTTGGATTATATCTTTGGTTCGGGGTGTAAGCTGTATCAGTCCTCACCTTTGCTATTATTTTATTATCTAAACATAAATAATCTAAGAAAAGCGGGTGATATAAAGAAATAGAGATGTAAGGTTGTTTAGAAAAGTGACAGGCTAATTTTAATTACCCTAAGACTGCTTCTGTGTGTGCCGTCTTTGTGTGGCTTATTTGGGATTCCAGGGATACTAAACTTTTATAGTTCATCCGTGAATTATTTGATTTCTATTTGAGATGCGGCGTACAGACTAGAAGAGTACACCTTAAACCACAATCAGAACGATACTAATACTAAACTAATGTGACATCTAGAATTCAGCATTGTGTACAAAAGTATGAATATTTATAACTGTTTATATCTGAGTATTTATATCTGCCACTTTTAGCGGTTGCCATTGGTATCCTTACCCTAGAGATAGAAGTGAAAAAAATAGACGTGACTGAGGTTAAAACCCAGGTCTCCCACTTTCCAGGCAGATATTCTAACCACTTCCTTGAAACTCTCTGCTAACGGGATACTTTGTGAGCATGGCAAGTGGTACTCCACATAGTGGCACCAACCACTTCCTGAGGTTTCATCGAGGCAGCCAACTAATAAAGCGATGCAGAGGAAATCTCCTCTAAGGAATGATAGAGGGAATAAATTGTCTTCCTATAGGTGGTTATACGCGCAAAAATAATTACTTTCCTTATCTGCTGATTTAAAATATGATAAATTATATATTTTCATAGGGATTCTAGGTTTCTTCTCTTTTCGTAGATTTGGCCTCCAAACTCGCGCTCATAAATAAATTAAAGCATTTGGAATTAAGTGGAGAAAATTAAAAGTTGAATTGTCGTAAGACAAGTCTTCTTTCATTTTTAGAAATCTGACTATTCCAGTAGAATATAATGGTATTAATTAGCATCCTCGAATTATTGTTATAAACAGGAAAAATTAATTCGAGCTAGAGTCAATGGATCTGTATGTGAAAGAGGAATTGGTAGATGTTTGTTGATATTTCACCTCATCATTTAAAAGGTTTTCAAAGGGTAAGAGTCTAATGAAAATCCTTTATTGCTGTGTTGTGGGTGTTACATGCTGCAACATGCAATTCGGAAAAAAATATAAAAGACTAAAATGAGAAGTAACCGTGTCTCAAAGATAGAATAAATAAGTTAGTTTTGATTCGATTGAAGTTGTATGCACAAAATTAGCCTCTGTGTAAAGAGCTTTTTCTCAATCTATGATTGAGCACTACAATCCATCTCCTCTTTGGCTATATTATCTTTCAATTCGCTTCGTGAACGAAATCACGGCGTCACTCCACTTCGCAGGGATAATGTTTACGCCGGAGAAGATACTTCACGCCATTCATTACCTCCCAAACGCCTTTGACTCCAAAGAAGATAATAGTCGAAGCGTCAGCCGATGACACGTCTGCGAACAAAAGCTGTCTCACATCATGAAATGACCCTCCGGAATCAGCGGCATTTATCATTCTCCCCCTCATTTCATCCGCATAATTCCGTTTCTAGACGAGGGGTTGTCATCATCTCCCAGATTGAGTTTTCCTCGCAAAGAGATTAAAGAGAAACGCAGCATCGGAGCTATTAGACCCACTCCTTCGCCTGTTAACGAATGCTACGTGTGACGTCATCAATCTCTCTCTCTGGGTTCGCAGATACACGCACCTGCGCCCACCCGCCCCACGCATCTGTCCGCCCTGGCAAACAGCCCATCGACAACTGCGTCCATTACACCTCTTTCGGCGTCGGCCATTTCTCTTCCCCCAATTCTATCCACAATTAGGGAGAGACCACGTGTCCGCTACAAACATTCCGAGTTTTTCATTCGACCCACAGCGGGATGGATAGGGAAGTGACGACTGCCCGTAATTAATTAGCCGTTGCAAATCCGCCCAGCGATCCCGACGATTCATATCAAACTCCAATAGTCGCCGCTTCTTTTGTTCCCCCTTTTGTGTTCCTCCGCGCGCCTTTTCTAATTTCGCGGAAAATTTCCTCTTTCAACTTTTCCTCTCGGAGGATTTTTCGGACGGAGGATTTCTTTCTCTATCTCCACATCCTTTCTAACCCTTTCAATTACGCCCTCCCCTTTCCCGTCCTTCCTTATATTATTCCCGAGGGTCGGCGTTTAAAAAAGGCCAGCGCTAAAATATGTTTTCTTTTTCGGTTCAATCCTTTTTAATTTTCAAAAGGGTCTCATCTGCGCGGATTTGCTCTAGGTCACGCGAGGTAATAGTGATGCGTATTTCATTCGGGGCCCGAACAATAGAACCTCATCACACTATCTCGCTTACATGGGATTTCTGGTATATAAATAAAGATTCTCGAGAGATGTTGTTTTCAATTTAGCGATGGAGCGGCGTTTTTTAACCAGCGTTAAGAGAACGTCGTTTTGAAAAATATCGACTTATCTGGAACTCAAACCCAGGTGTTATTCTGGAGTACAACATATCTTAGGGCCTCTACTTGGAAACTGGAACACCTATATTCGAGCCCCAGTCAAGTCGATATTTTCTTCCGTCCATTCTTGGATTTTAAGGGGAACATCTACACAAGTAATGTATTTACCAATCCTAATACAGTAAAACCCGTTTAAGGCGCTCCCGCTTAAAACACTATCCCACTTAATTCTTAGTTCTCTCACTGTTCCGGTCCCTTCACACGAAACAAATGGTAAAGATACCTCTTAAGACGCTCTAAGAACCGTTTAAGAAACGGCATCTACACGTCTACGGATGCACTGCAACCGGCTATAGCCAATTGTTTGCCTCTTTCGATGGACAAAAATATGTTATGTTACATTATTTATGTCGCCGTCCTCTCTCCACTCCTTGTTTCTAAAATGGTTCCTTGTGAGTCTCTTCGATTGAATAACTAATTTTGTGAGAATAAAATGAAGATATCTCGAAGCAGAACAATCTATAGCCGACCGTCGAATCCGAAAAGAACTTTGATATGCAGAGAGGTTTTTTTTGTGGATTTTTCCTTGGGGAGAGCGTAGATTGAAAAGTCGCTTTTCAGTGTTTATTTCCATCACAATCATAAGAAGTAAAAATATCGAAACAACCAGAAAAGGAGTCTTTTGTGATCCATTGAGCGTTTTTTCGGAGATTTAAGTGATTCTTTCTCACCACTGCTATATTGAGATTTGTTATTTTTCCCCAATTGTTTATCTGGTAAAGAAATACATCATTAAAGAGTGACAAATGAACAAAATTAAGTAACCACGTCGCACTCTTTTTTCATGCATTGCTCTTCAAAAATGTGATGTAAGGCAACCAGAATTACACAACTTTCTTATAACGTTATCCCGCTTAATACACAGTTTTCGCTCGGTCCACCGAAAAGTCTTTTAACCGGATTTCACTGTACATTGCTAATCCTTGGTTGTCTTTTGAGTTCCGGATTTAACCTGTGGAACCTTTATTTTTAAAGCTAGCTCCGAGAGGCTCTCATGTTGGATGAAATATCTTTTCCGACTACTCGGTATTCAATTTGAATTTCTTTGAAAGATTTAATCCCATACGGTGAGGAAATCTGTCCGCCGACAAAATTTCCCACATCATCCCTTCTCTCGACACCACTTCCTCTATTTCCACTAACTATGATATCATAGAAAGAAGACTCTTCCAGATAAAAAGCTGACGACTGTCGAAATAAAAAATAATAAAAAATATTTCTCATGGAAATCTTTATTTGCAACTCATAATCTTTTTGGACCTTTTTCATAGCCTCGAATCGCACGGCTAATTTGAGGGGGAGGTTTAGAGAATAGAGGCTGGATGAGGGGAAAAAAGATAAAAGGCTAAATTATTAGAGTATAAGCATATGATAAATTGAAGCTTTCTTGAGTAATTAAATCCTTTGTGTTCATTTGGGGCCCAAGATTATTCGTTCCTTATTTTAAGTTCTTCCGTCTTTTCTTCCTAATTTAATGAAATCATCAAGCTGGAAAATTATTCGCTCTCGTTCGTTGTTCTAGAGAATCTTGGAAAGAAAGATGAATTAGGATCACCATTCAGTTCCGTGAAATAATACGGACCACGGGGAAAACGGAAACAAATCCCATGAATTTCATCGGTATCCCACTGGGTCGAATCGAATTAGAGGGAGCATCTCAAGAAATCAAGACAAATCTCATTGAGGAACCTAGAGGGATTAACGAGGGAAGATAATAACTCTGTAATATTTTGTATCGCTTGCTGATTCTTGGATATAGAAAAGAATTTTTTGGGAATTAATGTAATAGAATTAGTTCAATGAAATTGGACTCAGTTTTTCTCGAATATTTCACAAAGTGAGTTATAAACATCTGTAGCTCATACTCAGTCGTTATTGATAAAAGAAAAGAAGAGACAGTTGCTAATAAATTAGTAGTTTGAAAACAATCCTATATGCGTATGTTGGTTATCGGACTAACGTTGGCCTGGGTCTGGAATTAACGGGATTATTATTAGTTCCAGATTACCTACTTTCTTGAAATCACTAAATGCGCATTTCGATAGCTATACTATCATCCTCAGGTTTTCTTGAATTCCAATTTAAGGAATCAAATGCGCATCGGGTAATTCATACAATGTCGTAAATCCCGGACTTCAGACATCCCGTTGCTTCATACACTGGTCGACGCGAGTCTAAATATTGACTCAAGGCTATAGGAGCGTTTTTAAACCTCTAAAGCAATTGTTACAAATCAGTATTTTTAACGAAACAAGATTCCCATTCTGAGAACTAAGGAATGACTTCCGAATTCTTACATGACAGTGAAATGCTCAGGAGCCTATGATACTCCAATATTCTATTTGTTTTAATTTAAGTTGTATCATCTATTAATGCTTCCATTGAAATGTTTACGGTTACACTTAAAAATCTACAGAAGGGTAACGGAATACTTTTAATGAACCCTCATTACGTTTGAGCATAAATTAACTGATTTTCATTCCTATCGTTAAGCATAGCGTGTTTAGTAAGACTTCATATATCTAAGCAATGTACGAGGACTTCAGCGGTGCCAGAGGGTTCCAGGCAGCCAAGTGAGCAGCGCGTTCGTCTTTGGTGAAAGCGGTCCCTGTTTCGATTCCGAGGGGATTACATATGAGAATGATCGCTGCCCTTGCAGTTTAAAAATTCTACTAGTAGAGGGGGAATTCTTTTAAAGATATTTCGTTGCGCTTAGCCGATTGTCATTCTATTGGTGAATCCCATTTCCATCCCATTGAAACCACAATTAATTACTGAAAGATTCCCTTAAGAAAGGGAATCGATAAAAAGGAAACTGCCCTTGAACAAAGGGTAATTAAATCATGTAGGGAACGCAGATATTCTATCGAGAAGTCCACGAGAGTTATTTTAGTCGAAGAAAATAAAGCCCAGCTTCAAGAAGCTTCTAATTTAAGCCCGGAACGAATGAACTAATTTAATATTTTCCTAAATTATGGGTAGAGAACAAAGTACTGAATGTTAGATTTATTAGAAATTAGAGAACAAAGTAGTGAACGAATGAAAAAACAACCTCTCAAACGGACACGTGATTTAAGTCGAATGGAGCGTAGAGACAACGCGAGTGAGCGTCGAGACGTCGATGGGCATAATTGCGTCGCACGTGCGGCGTCCGAAGGGTGAAAAACAAAGGACGGCGGTCTGCGGCGGTCGCCTTAGGAAAAAAGAGGGACGCAAGAAACTTGGCCCAATTCCCACAATCTCCACTTCCTCTTCCATTCTTTCTCTTCCCGTCTCTCGCTTTATCTTCGAAACCCCATCTCTGAACAATCCAGCATCGATTTGCGGTGTGAGGGCGAATAAAAATGGGTGGAGCGTGACCGTTGGGACGGGGTTAAGGGGGAGACCGCACCCTTCGGATCCTTGCCAAGAGCTACATTAACCGCATGGATAGGGAATCATATGAGGAGAGACGTAAGAATAAGAGGAGAATATTACTATATATATATATATATATATATATATATATATATATATATATATATATATAGATATAGGTGAGATCTTATATATATAGGCAATTCATATGTTTCATATACGCTGTTCGTCGTTCCTCTGACGGTTCTTGGTTCGACGCCTAAGCGTCATTTCTATTCTACCATGTATTTCAAAGGGGGATAGCGTAATCTTATTTTAGGACCTTCCCGATAAGATATTGAATTGAAACTTTGGAACAGGTCAGAATAGCACTTATATAATATTAATATGCAATTATGTCGCACGATCGGGTCCTTAGTTCGACGCCATGCGGTCTTTTGCAAGATATTTTCAAAATTGTTTTGAGGCATTACTTGGTACGATACTGCATTCAACTGATAGCTTGCAGTATGCAACCAACTTTTAGTCGTGTGTGTGTGTATATACATATTCACACACGTAAAAATGAGAGAGAATGAGAAAGGAAGAGAGAAATATTATATACATAGGGAAACGTAAAGACATAAATAATAGAGTTGTAAGAGAGGGGAAATAAAAGAAGGAATAACACGGAGTTAATGAGACGGATGGAGGAAAGAGAGAAGAAAGATGTATGAGGCGGAAGAGAAGATGAAGAAGGGTTGTGAAGAGGGTTCTGGAGAGAAGTGTAGAGAGAAAGGAGGATTAACAGATTGATCGCCTGCAAAATCGAGATTTTTATGTCTAGCACTCGAGTGAAAGAGGGAAGGAAATTGTAAAACAAACAGCCAACATGAGAAGCCAAGAAACCGAAGAGATCCTCGTAAAAGGGGTTTGTAAAAAGAGAACCTGTACGAGGGAAAGAAGGATGTTAATCGAATCCTGTATAAATGAAATTTCGGTTTTAGAGAACTGAAGAAAAAGGTTTTGCAAGGGAAGCTGCTCTTACACAGGGCAAAGAACACCGTATTCTATCGAAGTTAACCACACTAGAGATTCCATAGAAAGGCAATATTCGGGCACGTTGAGGCATAAATAATAGGGCAAGATAGGCATGAAATCGGGGTAGGTATATTTCTCTACACATGGAGGCGAGTTCTAAATCTACATTGCATTGTTATACCTCGGGAAAGAATGTATATTTTTCTCGGAGCTAAAGAAGGACTGAGAATGCGCAAAGTGAAGGTTGGAATGAAAGAAAAGAGATTGAAGGAGGAATACAAAGGAAAGAGGGGATGAAGATGAGCGCGTGGGCTGAAAAGGCGAGAAGAGGATGCGTTTGAAGAAGGGAATTTGCATGGAAATGGATTCGAGAATGTGATAGGGAGAGGGGAAGAAAAAATGGCTGAGAGGAAGAATGTGAAAATCCCCGGAATTTGTTTTTAATTATGAAATCTTAATAAATTTTCTACAAAAGACTGGAATCTTTCTCCATTACATACTTGAAGGACTTCATACTTTCTTGGCAAATATTATTCTGAAAAATGAAAACTTTTGTTTCAGCGAGGACTTCTCTCTCGGCTTGCCTAAGAATCGAAGAAAACTTTTTTTAATGGCACGGATTGTATTAAATAAGGTATAATTTTTCTGTTAAAAGAAGCAATTTTGCCGCGAAAACGTCAACAAAAGTTAATATTTGTAGTTTTGGTCAAATTTAGATGAAGAAAACTGGAGAGGTTGTCTTCCTTGTCAAAGCCTTTGTAATAAGTTTACGTATTCCAAAGTATTATTTCTTTTTCTGCAAAGGCTTTAGTCACATTTAGAATTTAGAGATAGCGAAAAATCAGTGAAGTAATGTCAGGGCTAATCTACAATTATTTATGTAATTTTGGTCGATTTTAGTTGAAGAAGATGGGGGAGGGGATCTTTCTTGTTAAAGAGAAGAAAAAGGAGGAACCAGAACGTAATGGTTAGTGGAACACAAAGAAAAAAGAAAATCGATACGGGTCCCAATGTCAATGAACTCGGTTAATGAACTTAAAATTTGGCAACGGTGATACAAATTCTGTGCGATGGAAAATTGAGGTTGCGTTGCGGAAAGGGTAAGAAATACCCCTTCAATTATGTTTATTTACAACTGCGGAAAAGAGTAAAATCTTAAGCTATGTTTCATGAATAAATTGAAATATATGAACATTAAGCACTGAATTATCGTAAGTAAATTATTCAACGAGGAATAATGTTCAGAAGATGAGATTATTTAATTTTAGACCAGGATTATTCACCATTAGAATTGCAATTATAAGCCCTGATCTTTAAATTCCGAATTTTATTGTTTATAGTTCCTTTTCTGCAAAAGCCTCATGTTTGAATTTATATGATTCTGCGAGATAAATCAGTGAATAGATGAGGTTTATTAAGTGCATTTTCCCGCGAAAGATATGCATCAGTAACCAATTATAGAGTTGACTTACGATCAAAATCTGCCTATATACAGATACAGACGTACATTCATCTTATATAAAACTTAAGGATTTTGTTAGCAAAGATGATTGCTCCAAATATCTTCGATTTATTCAACGTTCTAACATGGTTGGAAGATTTTTTCTATAAAATCACTTCCGTCTATGGAAAGGGAAATTTTATCTTGAAACTTTACTGCTTCATTCGCCTTCAATGAATTGCGAAGTTGCTTCTTTTGCATACAAACTAAATGCTTGGAAGCATATGCTAGCTTAATACTTAATATACAGAGATGTAGAGCTGGTTGTCTTTAGATTTTCATTCAGTCATATTCCTTAATCGAATTTCTTCAAATTCAGCAAATATTCAGATCGTATGGATTAACCAATATCTAAAACTCCTGCACTTTCTCATTGATTTTAATTATTTCCGTCATTTAACGTCAGGCTTTTTTTAACGAAGTAACACTTTAAATAACTGAAATCTATATTAGATCATAATAATCATAGCGAAACATATATTCCTGATAATTAATTCTGAAGCGTTTCAAGCGGAGTGAAATATTGAAATAACAATGTTAGTTGCAAGCAAGTTAAGCTTAAGGTTAACGGTTATATTATACATTCAAATACTATTTTAATTCGTTCTGAAAGCCTTTGAGATGTTATTTGTATCTTTTCTGATAAAACCATTCAGAAGATTTAAATTTAATATTAATTTTTTAGTAACCCTAGTAATGAAATGTAAATAAAGATTGATGCAGTGCAGTGAAATTTTACAGTAAAATAAATCCTTTAAAAATGACGTAATTGATGGTAAACCATTTATAAAACAAGCATGGCATGTTTGATCGGCGAAATAAGATGAAATACATGTCGTTTAATTAGTCTTGAAGTAACTTTGTGCCATTAACAAGATTAAAGTTAAATCCACAAGCTGAATAAGCTCCATATTTAAGACTTTTTTGTATGCCTCAACCAAGCATAGTCATTACCAAGCAAGGGACGGGCACATGCCGAATTAATTACGCATCTGATGAAAAACTTTTGGTAGAAACGTACTGTTTACATTAGCTCATGAAAACTTTTCGAATGAATAATTTTACCTGTTAGTTTTGAGGTGATAAAACTCTGGCAGTATATGCACCACCTACATATCTTTACTTTATCACCTTTCATTTTATCTTTTTTCCTGCTTTGCTGTTTCTGATGATAACAGAGTGAACGTTAATAATGAAATAATTAGAAAACAATGAAGAGCAACGCGTCCACCATTCTATCTTTGTATTTTTAATTTTAATATTCTAATTTTCATAATGGAGATTATAGGTTAAATCATGCGACAGGATGTGATCATTAATGTCTTTGAATGTTATTCACATTAAACATATCTCTCAAAAGATCATCTCCAGCTATGGAGCTCTGGAAGCTCCATAATGGAAATTACTCATTCAACTGTTTACTTTTATGTATAAAATAGAATGTTTATGTGAATATTTGATTTCCAATAGTTAATAAATTAATAAATAAATCGAATTATTAAAAAGCCGTCTTTCGAGTAAGATTTTCATAAGGCTACATCGAAAAACGATTGGAATAGCTATACAATTTCTCAGAAATTTGAAGGGCTATTAAGACTGGCTCATTTAATACGTGAATAATTTCTGTCAGAAGTACTTCAATTGAAATGAACGAAAATCGTTTTACTCAATGTTATTTACAATTATACGATAATTCACCATACATCTTCAAATTAATTTTTAACGTTGTTTCATCGCGTCGGTTGATACAGGAGTTATTATAATTTTCTACGAGTACACAAATACCATAAAACAACTTTTTTTATCTTTAAGTAGAACCTGTTTTTTTAGAAAAAAACTACAGAATATCGTCTTCTCCTCCATTTTGTTAATTTTCCAATTGATTATGTTCTTCCCAAAGGAAACTTTATAATTTACACCACGAAAATAAAGCTTTTATTTACATTCGAGGCACGGAATTCATTATCTGAATAAATTGTAATTATCAAGTCATTCCGTGATGCTAATTTTCTTTTCAAAAAGAGAATTATTAATAAATTATTCCCCCATTTTCATTTCATAATGAAGCTACCAAAATTATACCCTCAAGGATTAATTTATTTCTTTTTTATACCGAAGAGGGTGTGTAAATAAAAACATAACTTTTAGTTTAAAAGCATGAATTTAAGTCCATCCTCAATATAAAAATATTTTCTTGTGAAATCACATTATGGTTCCATAACCATTTTTCTAAGTTTCTTCTGAAAACGGAACATTGAACTCCAAGGTTTTTGGGATTTTAAACTATTTTTAGAGTTAATTTGCTATATTAAATTAATTCTAATAACAGAGATACGCTAGCTATGCGTTAAAAACTTTTTTCTTCTTAAGTTTAAGCGATTTACTGTATAACTTGTCAAAAGTTCTATTTGATATTTAGAAATGATCAATTTTATATAACTCTACCCTGTTTAAAACAAAATGAAAACATAAATGTTGAGCCCGGTGAATTAAATAACCACACCTAGTTGTTTTATGCGAATTCATTCGAAATTTATATTATTTCTGTAAATATAAAGAGGAGGGTGAGTGAGATCTTATATATAAATCAATTTTTTCAAATCTAAATCAATCATTAGTTTTGCTGGAATTTAGTAAAGGACGTATTATTTTAGTGGTAAACAATTTTTAACTGAATATAAATATACATTTATTCCACCAAATTATTTTATCTACGGACAATTTATAAAAAGACAAAGACTTCCCTTCATTCAATGTTCATTCGGCTCTTCCTTGAAATTTCCCAAAATTCTTCCCTCTATTTTCCTCGGCGACAATATTTCCCTAGAAAAAGCTTATTAGGTCTTGAAACATTGCTACTTCTACTCAAATCATTCTTAGTGCTTCCGTCTATTACCTCCCATCGATGCAGCATAGCTACTCCAATCAACGCAGCATCCGTATCTTGGAAGCCTCAAATCCTTTTTATGCCCTCCCTTATTAAAGTCCACGAATCGCCCTCGTACAATAACACATCTCCGGTCAGGGTCTTCATTGATCTCTTTCCGATATCCTTATCAAAGGCCCTGGTCGTTATTTCCTTTCTTCTCATAAAAGCCCGACTTGTTATTGCTATCTCTTTTAGGTGGCTGCTTCCATCTGAGTTACGAACAAATCCCAGGTTAGGACCAGCTTGCCGTAACAACTTTCCCACATCCAATTTTATGTTTATTATTATCTACCTAGTTTGGCGAATCTCGTAACTTATTATTTCTCGTAGCGAAAGTGGAAACCAGGGAGCCATCTGTAATATTTCGGCGTATTACAAAAAGATGAAGCGATGTAATTTATTTTACCTTTACGCGCACCATTCATTGTTTGCCCTGGGATTTGGAACATACAGTAAGACCGGTATAAGACGCTATTCCGCTTTATACACTGTTTTCTTTCATTTTAAGTACCTTTCACGCTCAACACATGGTAAAAAATTCCTTAAAGATGCTGAGATAACAGCTCAATAGGCGGATTTTTTTTCCATCTCCGGATTCAACCCGATATAGCCGATTGTCCGCTTCATTCACTAGACAAAAAATTATTTATATTTTTTATCGCTTTTATCCGTTTTTTTCCTATTTCACCTTGCTTTTAAAGGGTTATTCTTGGAGAGATCGTGCTCTGTGATGGGTTCTCACCACTGCTATCAATAAATTCGTTATTCTACCACCATTACTATATTGTAGAGTGAAAATGTCCGCGTGAAGTTGCAAAGGAAGAAGTTTTTCTCCAAAAAACTGACATTTCTTGAAATGTGTGACGAAAAGGCAGTCAATAATACACTAAAATAGTTCGCGGACTCTTTGGATATCAACACCTGTTTCAAAAAGAGCACGCAAGAGAAGAATCATTTTCCTTTTAAGTTGTCAAGTGTTTATTTAAACATCAAAGAGGCAAAACTCTTTCCTTTTTTCCATTACTAAAGCAATAAAAAGCTTTGATCTTTGTTAAAACGGAATCCCGCTCATGGCGCGGTTTTCTTTCAGTCCCCTGAAGAGTGTATTGAGGGGAAGTTTTTGTAAATTGTACTGATCGTTCACAGTACTAGACCAAATATATTGATAAACTTCTAAGCCAACTGCTTATATAGACCTGTGCAAATATACAGCTATCAGAATGAAAGAATATAAAAGATTATCATAATCGTTCTCCACATACTTTGCTAAGGATAATGTTGGTGCTCGTTGTTAGCGTTGCTCAAGAAAAGATTAACTTATTGATGTTGATGAAAAAAATGAGTACGCATTTACTGGTTAGTTGTAGCATGTTGACTTCATTTCTGATTTTGAACTGCGCACACCGATTTGAAAATTTAACCATAAAAATTAACGAAATCTTATACTTGAACGTGTATAAACGACTTTCTAAAACAGGTCCTTGAGGTGCTCTTCTATAAAAGTCTTCAGATTCATCTAATCTTCTACATCATTATGAGGAATTCTTAAAGTAATTCAGGATGAATTTGTTTTCGCTTTAAATAGGCAAATTCTGCTGTATGTGAAACTGAAATAAATAAATATAAACTTCTTTCCAAAGCTAGGTCCTTGAGGTGCTCTTCGATAAACGTCTTCGGATGCATCTAATCTTCTGCATCATTCCGAGGCATCCTTAAATTAATTCAGGATGAACTGCGGTGAAAGTATTAGAGAGCAAATTTCGCGAAACGATGGAGGGTTATTGAACTGGCCGTAACATTTTCCGTTTTCCTCTGAGGCGAAATAAAGGAGAAATGGGCATCGGCGGCATTTTAGAGGTCCCAAATGAGGGGGCTGTGCTGGCAATTGCCCCTTCCGGAGGATGATAAGGACATTGCGCTTGGTCCGGGAGAAGAGACAGTGACCCTTGGACGCAATCCAACGAGAGATTTTCCAAAATTTTACTCCTTTTCTTATTTCGTGCGGCCCTTTGAATTCCCCTCACGCCCTCGTATTATCCTGCTAGATTAAGTGGCCGCCGAAATTCGATAGAAATCGCCGGGCGGAATCGTAAGACATGCATTTATAGAATGAGAAATTGGCAAGGAAAGAGTCGTAAATTAAGGGACCCGCCGCTGATGATGAATTTCATCATTCTGGAATTTCAGCTGTTACCGAAAGGGTGTTGGGTTTCTCTCGCTGACGAGATATTAAAATACAAAATGTTAAAGATAACCGTCGTGGAAAGTGATATCATTCTATGGAATACCCCTGTCCATAATTATAGTTATCATTTACTTTATAATATAAATGAGAATGGGTTGATTATGCTAATTATTTAATAATCACGTTATTGTAGTTATTTTAAGAGGCAAGATGTAATTGTTAATTTATTTCCGTAATTTTCTGTCTCTTTTCTTAAGTCTGCCATTCGTATCTTTTTCATTATATAGATATGTATTCTGTATTTTTCATTTTATTTTCTTCAATTTTTCTACTTTTTGTAGCATCACTACATTTTCCCTTGTTTTCGCGACTTTCAGCACCCCTTCTGAGTGTTATCCTGCGACATTGGTCTTCTTGTCAAACTTGTGTTGCAAAGATCTTTTCGCGCACTATATTATATAAAATTAATATAAGTGAATATTAAATATTGAAACAACATTAGAAGTTAGGTGGATAAGAGTCCCACGTGAGCCTATGCTTGTCAATTGAGGGTCAATCTATGTGAAAAAATGGTAGAAATAACTCTCTATTACACCAAAAAATCAAGCATAAGAAACTTCATCTTAACTTTTAAGCAGTATTGTGGTAACTTTATTTGTTACCTCTCATATCCATAAATGAAATGTAGGTTCCAATCTATATTTAGCTCCTAAGCATCAATAACTTTTCAGTCGAAAAATATTATTTAAATCCGATAAAACATTATTAATTTTTCTTATTGTTATCCTTAGTTTATTTATTATTGTGTATTGACATTAAAAATGGTTAACCCAATGGGCGAGGGAATATGTTTTTTCGCATTGGGCCGGTGTTAACAATGTTGAATAATTTATATCTTTAGCAGTAGACGATTCCGAGAAAGAGGTCGTCCGCTTACATGGTAAATTTTCTCGGCTTGGTTTGCTGCCAACTTAACAAAGGTTTCTACCGAGACATTGATACCCTTTAAAGAGAGGAATAACCGCTTAGTGTCGCTAGAGGAAGGGGAAGAGAACTGCAGGACTGCGAAACGATCTTCATGTTCTTCTCAACCTAGCATTTCGGAGGCAAGTTAAAAATACTCCTTCCATCTGAAACACTATGTCTTATAATGTGAAAACGGTCCAATTTCAAGCAGAGTGGAGTTAGCAAATAGAAGAAATCGTAGAATTGAGACTGACTCAGGCAACATGCCACTCTCAAAGATACGCATATGTGCCTACTGAGGCATTCATTCCCCTCCATTCGCATCTACTATTTGTTTTTTTTTGCAAATTTCATTGCTCTCAGTTGGGAAGATTGGTATACTCACTATACTACATCTCACTTGATATTTTATCTATGTTTTTCTTCTAGGTTGGTGTATGCCGTGCTATTTTAACACAGGGCACACTCGGCGGTAGGAATCTATTTTGCGGAACACCAATTAATTTTAATTTTAGGTTTCTGATAGGACATAAAGCTATTGATTCGTGAGATGCTAAATATTGTAAAACCTAGTAACCATGGTAAAATGATTGTTTTCAAATTTTCGAAATTCGAAAGGATATTAGGAGAATGTACTATTTGCATAGCTTAAGGCGATATATTCGCACAAAAATTCAAGGGTACGAAAAAGTTAACAGAAAAATTGCCACTCGAATTACGAGTTATTGTTTTCTTCTCATAAAGAACACATATCCAACTGAATATCAGCCGAATGAATAGTCATGAATGGTAAAAAAATGCTGAAATTTGCAAGTATCATTATTTCTCTGGTGAACATGTACACAAACATATGGCGCAAAAATATTTAAATACGATTCTCATGACACATAAAGTTTTGCACCTACATCTACATAAATACTCTGAAAGCCGTCTTTTGGCGTGGGGGCGTGGCAGGGGGGAATTTTATTGACTGTTTCTTCAGATTTTATATGTCGCAGCTCCGATAGCTAGTGGTAGACTTTGCAGCTGTATACACTTTGGAATACTGATCTTAATGGATACTTCGAATCATCTAGATGAGTTTAAAATAACTAACTTTATTGGAAATTTTACCATGTAAAAATGCTTTCTTTTCTGTGGTAGATTACAGTTTCCTCATATCCTTATTATTAGCTCGTTCTTAAATCGTTTATTCTAATTAAGTCGCTAAATCAAAATGCTTCTCCTGTCTTCTTTGTTGCTAACGTATTTTCTTTCTTCAAATAAATTTTCCTTAGTTTAAGAATGGAATCCATTAACTGGATTAATCAGCATGTTACTTACTTATTTAATTACCTGTAATATTTCATTATTTTTGAATGACAATGCGTTCTCATTTTGTTGAGTGAGAATTTGTGCTGTTTTTGCGTTTTCGTCACATTTTTAACCTATTATCCTTAAATTTGTGTAGGATTTTCAATCTCTTCCCCTCTCTTGCTAATGTTATGGATACTTTTTCAAGGCATTTATTAGGGCTTTGTCCAAAAATTCTTACAGATTCTCAAATTCTTCTCGAGACATTTTCTCATTTGAGTCTCTATTTATGAAATGCGCCAAAAATAATGACTGGCTAGTGGGAGATTATAATTTCAAGTCTCAACCCCACCAAAACGAAGACGTTATTCATTTACGAGTAAGCTTATATTAAATTAGTGATATCAAAAGCTATGTCCTTCGAACATTGCCTGGCGGCGCTTGGTATCCCTTTCCTCTTTAAGGTTTCTTAAATTTATTTTACTAACAGTTTATTGAGTAATCAAATAGAAGAATGCTATATCAAGTAAATCTATGGTAAAATTTCGAATTCATGTTGAAGATTGAAAATCGTCTCCAGTTAAGGTAAAGAACCGTGTTCTATCAATGTTTCTTTAAGTTTCTCTTGGGTATTTAAATTAACCAGTTTATGCATAAACCAGTTTATGAAAAACCATTTTCTCTTTATCAGTTTTAAATTTATTTCTACAAGTGATCCTCCCAGCTAATGGGATCGGATTTACTTAACTTTATGGATATTGAAATGAATTAATGACACAGAATCATAATAACTTTGTGGCAATTACCAACATAAAACGATTTCATATAAATTCTTCGATCCGGAACGAAGTCACAGTAAATCCTTGTGTAACTCATGTCTGTAAATATGAATGTCTGTAAAGTCATCAGTTGGTCGGGTCTTCAACCCTTTCACCGTAATTTATGAAGAGGGTATGAGGGGTGAATGAGTTAGACCCTTGGAAATTGCTTTTCCCGCTGAGGCAGAATGATTAAAGTACACGTAGGTGCAAGATAGGTCTAAGTATGAGAAGTATCATGACCCTTTGAGTGACTCGTTTCATAGTTTGCAATATGGATGGAGTCATTTACGTTTTATTCAAACTATAAAATAACTAATACCTCAGTAGCGTCTGTTAACCTCCATGAATAAATATAAATCAAAAATTCGTTTTCCTCTACTTTGTTCCAAGAGTTAAAACTACATTTATATAAATATATTAAATATATTAAATATGTTAATTTAATTTAATTTATTTTAATTAATTTAATTATTTTACTTTAGACTACAAGTAGGCACCAGGCCAGGTGGTAGTCATACGCATATAAATATATGTACTAAATACATATTTATCCTTGTAAAGAAATTCAGTAATACTCCCAAAATTTTAAAACAAAACTGAAATGGTAATTTTGCCGCAGACTCTACTTAAAAGGACAAGAGAGTAGTAAGAGGAACCTTCAAGTTTTGAAATTTTATTTTAATACTCAGCAGCTCTGTAGAGAGTTCCAGTTTTTCAAGACTGTAATGGTGGATTATGCCGGAACTTAATCCTATATATTTTTCGTAGTATTATGATAAAAATAGCCTCAATCTAGGTCGTCTCTGTACGGATCCGACGATTAAAATTACGCTGTGTAGTTAACATTAGAAGATTACAACGAAAGCTTTCAGCAATATGACTAGAAAGACTGAAATGCAGTATAGTAGTTTTCTACCCATAAGAAAATCCTTTGCTGGCTCTATGATAGCATGGTGTCTTTACGGAATTTAGTGAAGTTTCTGGACGCCCTCTCGTAGAAAAGTCATTTATCTTATTTAACGTCTGCTACTTTTCCATAAATACGGGCTGTTTATCGAGAGCAACGGCGGAGAGGCGTCGGCCCCATGAGGTTGTTAGCAGCCAGCTTTACATACAAATGTATTCATCTATACATAACGATATATTGACCTGAGTGCGTGCATGTACGGAAAGGACGCAACAAGTGCCTAATGGAATACATTTGTTCGCCATATGAAGTGAATCGCCTTACTGGTGGACTGTATGGAGAGTTTTAGTTCCAAAACAGATGGCCGGAAAAGCCTGAAATTTGGCAGGGATGAGTATTTCCCTCAGGAAGTAGGCATAGGATATGCTTTCCTGACCTCTCCTGCGTTTCAAGCTCAGCAGAAGTTGCTTTTTGCGAAGAAGCATCTTTAACTGTGCTCCAAGGAATTTATGTGATGGTATTATCATTCCAGAAGCAAAAAGCCTAACATCGAGGCAATAAGGCCTTTCTCTTCCGTAAGAGAGGAATGTTATGGGTTGCGCATAATTTGTCTATGTATTTAGAGAAGCTACAGGATTCAGTACATCAGAGATAGAATGCGTATATCACATTACTCATCGAGTCATAAAAAGATGAGGAAACAGTATAATACAGTGCTAGCGTATGCGATCATTTAATTGGTGTTTCTTTGTTTAATTTCTAAGCGTACTATGCGCTGAAGATTTATCATGGAATACACGCGCGTCACATAAATTTCACTAAAAATATTTTTTACATATATGAGTAGAATGATTCTATAAATTAAAAGGGAATAAATTGGGGAATATTTGAAATATTCACAAAAGAGAATGGTTTATAAACATCAAAAGAATAATTTTTAATTTGTGAAACAATTTTAAAAAGCGCACTCACTTATTAGAAAAAAGCATTTACGGGAAAAATAAGTAAAATTTGATTAAAATCCTTACGAAAGTAAACAAGGTTTTATTTTAAATCATCTTCATATATAATAAAATAATTTAGTGGATTTCTTATGTTGGATTTAGAATGTGGGATTCCTATATCCTATGAAACTCATTTCTAATTTTTACTGGATTCGAGGTAATTTTCAATCTATTTTTGAGCTTCTAAAGACCATCTTACTGGTTGAATTTCATTTTGATCTATATAATGAAATCATAAATATAAGCCAATACTAGGAAGATTTTTGAGGATGAATGTTTAAGTTTGGTTTTCCAAGGGAATGTGCATATGCGTGCGATGTACATCTTTATATCATACTTTACCTTTACTTTTCCTGAGCTTTTATCATTTAGCCACTTAAGCGCTGATTCATCTTTTCTTTTTCTTCTAAATGAAAGAATTTTCTTATTTTAATAAGTTCCAAATCAGATTCTAGTATTAATGAAATTTTTTTACCGTATTATCATTTTTATTTGTCAGAAAAATATCTTTATGGTATTTATTATTATTATTATTATTATTTAGCAGAAAAATATCTTTATGGTAATGTATAATGGAGGTTCAGCCTTATATATCCTTGAAAAATCATGTACGTAAGTTCTCGTATACGAATTAATTTTCAATATCTTTATTTTATTTAATTATCAAATATTAGAGGAGTTAACTATAAATTTACATAACCATAACTTTATTATAAGGGAAATGAGTGTGTTAAACTATTTAATGCGTTTTCAAAAACTTTAATTCGACAGCCATTTAAGTTACGCTCTTTCCATAAGGTCAACAACATTAAAGCTCCTCTCCAGTTTAGTCCTCGTCGTCCATTGCATTGTTTGATCAAGAGCCTCGTCGCTGTTTACGTTTGCCTAATTTTCCTCAAAATAGAATCTCATTCTCAAGCACGAAGCTGTTCTTTCGCTTGGCTGCAATACTGTTTCAAACATCTCCTTTTCTTTTAAACCTGGTCTAAGGTTAGAGTGAGTTAAACCATGTGAAATAATTTTCGAATAATCTCCGAATGTTTTCCGAATAATTTCCGATAAACAAGAATTGAAATCCTTAGTTTTATTTAGATCATTTTTTATCTAATCTGAAATCCACCCCATAAAATTTTAGACATGTTTATCTGGGTCCTAAATTAACTAATTTGTAAAAAATAGTTTGAAATATGTACATTTTGTTCAATATTTGAAAGAAAAGCAAAGCATTGATTTTAAGGATCTGAAAGGCGTTTTTCGAGTCGTCTCATGTTTCAGGAGATGTTTAATTTTGATAAAGATTTTCCCAGGAATGGTTTTGTTTGATATCCTTGTTTGTTTACTATAAGTATATTTCGCGTCGTTAACGGATCCATTAGCGTTTAATTCATGAATAATGGAGAGATTTTATGCAGTGAGATTAAATTACTTCCTGTTTCTCAGGAGAATTCCTGTTTATTTCATCTCTTTCGGTGATGTTCTTAAGAAAGTCGTACTTTATATATCCTGTTTTAGATATATTCGCTCGCTGGCATAAATTGAAAAGCCCTAATCGATAAGTATATCTTCCAAGTTTGGAGTTTGGTAATTCAAGAAGAACAGTGCAAAGTAAACTTAAGGGTAATAATCACACGAACCATCATATCAATAATCTTTCAATTAAAGGAATTTCCTGTATCTCAGAAAAGTGCAGGTAATTTTGAGTCATCTTTCATTTTTGGTGTTGATATTTCTTTAGTGTTTTAATTAATTTAGTACTGAGTAATTTCATTCTCTAAAATATTTGTAGATTCATTAGCTCTTCATAATTTGCATGTATCATATAGCTCTATATTGATCAATCACTGTTTAGCATATTTAGTGTGAATTTGCATTAAATTGACAACTATGCTGACACCTAGAGGCATATACCAAGTGTAGAATTAAATCAATTTATGACACAAAAGCGTAATGCAACTCATTCTCAATTACATGTTTAAAAGTAGCACAGAAAAGAATTTCTGAACGTATGCCTTCGTTTTGAATTAAAATGCTGTTCCATAAGTTTTTAAGGTTACAACAAGTAACTTTGGCTTTCTTCATCTTTTACCCTGTCGCTAAGATTACTTCACTCCATCGGTATTTACCATTTCTATTTACCTATTCATTAATAATAGGTAATAGCCCTCCTCTATTTTACTCGTTGAATTTCAAATAAATTATTAATAATATTATTAATAATTAATAGCGATTCTCTTTTTTAATTGTGTATATATTTGTATAAATGTCTAATTAGAGTTCCTAATCTGTTAGTAGTAGTAGATAAAAGAATGTCCAAGCGTGACTTTTATTAAACCATTCAAGTATATTGGGTAAGAATCTGTATATTTTTGATTAACTTTTACTAAATTCTTGTTTCTAAGACATTCTTCTCTTAGACACAGAATGGAAATTAAACAATAATGATCAGAAAGTTGATAATTAATTATTAGAATTATAAATATATTCTGTAAATCGTATTCTTGCGTATATTAATCACACGAGTATCATGAATATAACTAACTCAACTTTTTTAATGTTCCATTGTTTAAGAGATTACGTTTCTTTCAATCAAAAATATAAGAAATTTTCACTCCAAATATTACTTCACATTTTATTTATTAGCATGGCAAATAATATGTACAAAGAAAGAAAATACGCAGTTAATGTCATCATGAGTCATGTTGGCTCGTCAGTAGGTGCTGGGTTTGCCAATAAAAACTAATCATATACATACAAATTAAGACTCAGAAGTAAACACACCTGGATGTTAAACTTTACAATTTGGTGAATAGTTGGTAAAAATATTTGGTCCTTCCCGTTCTCTTAGATTTCAATTTTACGTAAGGAAATCTTACTTTTGTAATTAGTCAGTTCTTAGTTTCTCTTTTAAATCTACATCTACATGAATACCCTGCAAGCCGCCTTTCGGCGTGTGGCAGGGGGTGTAAACACCAATCGATTGAGCAGTGGAAATATGGAATGAATGTGGAAATATTACCAATTAAATGTGGAAATATTACCAATAATTTGAAGTTTATTTGACAATCATTGAACAATATCGGTGCAATAACCTCTATTTCCCATGGTGATTATATTATTGAGGGTTAGTATGTTTTATCTTTAACCTTTGCTTCGTATTATGGTTTGAATTTTTTTAGATTCATATTTTGGAGAATAATATTCTGAGTTCTGAGAATATACTCATAAATAAATATAAACTATGCGTTCAGGGGAATAAAATTGAATAATCTAAAAGGAGATAAGGTGGAAAAACTTCGTACTATTTAATCCTTATCTTAATTGATGAATAATTCTTTTCATAATTAATTTGAACAAATATTAATATCAATTTAAATCATGTAAGAAGAAATAGCACATGTGGATGTAAATCATAATGTAGACTTGATATTTGTTTATAACAATTTAATATTGAGTAATTTAAAATACTAACAGGAGAAACTGCATTTCATACACTACTGTTTTATTCGCCAAATTTTGAAAGTAAAAACTAAAAGTGATTTTCAATGGAAGCCGTCCAGAGGAATAGGGCCTTTAAAACTTCTAATGTTGGCAACAGAGTAAAAATGAGCGCGATAACTTCGTTAAGATACTGTTACTATTAAAGTGCTGGAAGTTTCGTAGAAAGTTTCGCTAAAATTATATCATATTTCTGCCTCGATAAGACACATGATACTGCGGTTTCTCGTGGCTGTCGGGAGCGAAAGGCTCGCAGAATTTAATTATTTCATTTGAAGTGCACCTTCTCTTAAAAATTCGGATGTCAAAAGGAAGTAGCTGTGATATAAATGACATGCGGTGGAGCAATTATTTTTCTCTCTGATAAAGCGCTTTCACTACGGAGGAAAAAGAGAAAAATGAATGAAACTCGAGCCTCTTTAAATGGCGAATTGCGCCAGCGTTAAAGTGGGGAATTTTCAAACCTCGTGCAAAATGCAGATTCGTTTTTTCTTTTCTGGAGACATTTTGTCGGAAGACTTTTGCTTTGGCTCAGCGCCAGACGCTGAATAATCGACTGGCGGATGGGAAGGAATGGAATAAGAGGAGAGGTGGAGACAGGAAAGAAAATAAAGCGAAAGGACACAGGAGTTGAACAAGATGTGGCCAGGGGTTGATGGGAAAGGATAAAAATGTTTCGAAACTTAACAAAAAGTTAGTTCCGAAGGTTTTCACGAAGTTTATCTCTCCCTATAGTGTGAAGCAACTTCTAAATCGTTGGTTAGAATTTGTTTTGAATTAAAGCGAGACTTTTAAAACTATCTAATTGTTTTTTAATTTTCGGTGCAGTTTATTTACTTACGAAGAATCTAGGCCAAAAAAACATTAATTTTTTACTTTGTAGGACTTCTGCTAGTAAACTAAATTGGCTCCGGGTTAATACGTGATTTTTTTAAATGTAAATTTCTGATAACCAAGGGTATTATAAGGGTATAAAAGTCGGTACAGATCAATAAATTTATTTCTCAATGCTACATACCTATCCATAGTAATTATTTAAGGTAATATTTTAGAAATTCTGTGGAATACCATATGATTCACAGCAAATTTCGAAGAGTGGTTAGAAATCTATATTTCTATAGAGACTGAAAGAAATGTCTCGTTATTATTTCAGATGAGAAATTCAATTAATTTATTCTTAATATGTATTCTTGCTTGCCCAATTTCAACTCTTTTCCGACAGAAAATAATTATGCTGATTGAAACCTTACTGATGGTTTAACTTGAATCAAAATACCACTATATTATTGGTTGTTATATAACAAATCAATATAGTGGTAAAAGAAATTTTTGATGAACAACTTTATAGTGATTCATGGGATGAGGACTTCGATATTTTTTTAGCTTAAATTGCTCATTCAAATATGGAAGGAGAGGAAATGAGGGAAGGAGGAAATTCAAACATGAGAAAAGGAGAAAGTACGTACTTTAATAAGGCTTCTTCTCATTCTATCAGTTAGTTTAAAACAAATTCTCAGCGGTCGCATTTTTCGGAAGTGAAAGTTCCCTTGGGACTGGTGAATCGCTTCAGAACTATATGTACAGAGGCATTTTTGAAGTGTTTCAGAAAAAAACTATTTCGAGCACAAAAACTCTTTCAGATGTTGAATCCATAGTATCGAATCCTTCGCTTCGACGGGAAACTTCTCTTTCATGCATAAAAGGTTGAACATAGGAAAGAGCCTCTTGAAATAGAATTAAAATCACGAAGTGAAGTTTTTACCTTCTATTTTGCGTGTATAGATAAGGAGATACGTTATATTATTTATCGTCTAATTCAAACCATTTTGCTTTCAAATTTCAGGGAATGACAGGTCGAATGTTTGTCGCATGTTTCGTTTTCCTTTTGAAAAATGGGAATTCTCTCTGCAACTCCCATCACTAGTTAATCGTTATGCCCGTATTTTGTCCTCCAGTTCGGTTGGTTTTTAGGGCGACTGCAAGGTCAACGCACTCTCTCTCTACTGCTAAAATGCAGAGAGACTTCGGGCGCAGTTGAAGGCGGATCACGTATTTACCGTCGCAGTCACTGGGTTCCCGCCGGAATTCATTCCTTCGGTTCTTGATTTTAAAGGATTTAATTATTTCCCCAACGTTGGATTAATGGTGCAGTAAATTAGGATTGACCGAATTACATTCTATTCTTAATTATGTTGGATGAACCATGATCGAAATCAGTCAAGTTGAAAAACCAACGAAGAGAATCAACCAAACCAGAATTAGTACACCGGTAATCTAATTCCTAATGTTACCATTCACCATTGCGTATCTTCTACAACATAATGTTAGTGTATATCATATCTTCTGATAACTTTAATAAAGTGATCATGTAAAATAAAACAAAAACACCTTCTTGTGGGAATGTGTTGTGTGCATTAAATAGATGGAAAATGTAAATGGATATCCATCAGATATCAGTTGATTCAATTCATTATGTTATATATCTTCTTCTATATTAGTTATATCGATAAAGGTTATTTTAAAATTGTTATTTATAAAATTTTTTAGCGTTGTGTCGTAAATTACGTTAATTATTTTAAAGCTATCTAAGCTGAGGAGTTTATATACAAACGACAAAATTTTTATCCCCTGTTAATAATATAATGTGCTATTTTCATAGACGAAGGGTAGAAAGTTCTTAATTATGTTAGAATGCCTTACAGATATTAAAATAAATGAAATTATTCATTTGATAGGATAATTTTCTTCATTTGGTAAGTTCTATCATGGAATAATATAATCAGGGGATTAGCCTTCTATTGATTCAGCAGTAGCTCGGTAATAACGCGTATTATAAAAAAGAATTACGTGCGAGGATTACACAGAGAACGGAGTATTTTAATATATGCTAGAATTTCAGAGAGGCTATGAAGTACTACCAAACATTCTTGATTACTTCATCTAGGCTTTTAGTAATCTTGTCTTTTTAATCAGGATGAAACATTTTTTAAGTAAAGTAAAAGTTAGGCATTCATTAGTTATTATTCAATTTACTCAAGTTATTCAAGATATCATCAACGCGATAACATGACACCGATGATTGGTCTTTGATAGCCGTGTCAGGATCGAAGTGTGGTCGAATTAAAGAAAACAAAAACAAGGAGAAGGTATCAATTATAGCTAGCGAAAAAATTGTCGCAGAAACTCAATCTTTTAGAAGTCATAATTCAGAATTTTGAAATAGCACTCAATAAATAGCCATTATTTTAGTTACAGATAGGTTAAAGTTGAATGTTCTACTTCATTTGATTCTAAGCCACAGATTTCAAGGTGTTTGAATATGCGAGCATACTCCGAAACCCAGAATAATCTATCTCCATCCTTGGAGATCCGAATCCATTACCCTATTGTTGGCATTAGGCAGCTCATGAGTCTGTAGTGTTAAAGCGACAAGAGATCGACCAGCCGATGCCGTAAAGGTCGATGCCACGGACCATTTCAGTGCCAATGGCATTAATAAATATCCGCGTCTGAGAAAAATCTCAAGTTGCATTAGCCTAATGTAGAGAAGGGAAAATGGCAGATGAAACAGTGAGAAAAGAAGGGGTAAGTGGGCATCGGGGGGATGAATGCGTGACTTTTTCAAGAGTATCCGCGGTTCGGTAACGAACACAGTCGAGCGTTGACTGAGTTGTCGCAGCGGAAATCTTTTCGGGTGTATTAGGAGTTTACATAAAAAAGGCCGCTTTGAATGGCTGAGAAAAAACGCCTTTGGAGTTTTTCTTTCCTATTTCACTGGAAATGTCTCACTCGAGAATGGGTTTGGCGCACGCCGAGAAATTGCTCCCGAACCACGGCTTAAATGGCGTGTCCTCACTCTCTGTGTGCTCTCTCCTTTTCAATCCCATTCTCACATCTCTCTCTCTCGTATTCCCAGCACTTCAGACGCAGTCGACTCCCTTTTTCCCCTAAAATCTTCCTAACCACTTCCTTTCACTCCATTTCGAATGTGACTCTGTATCTGCCCTCCTGCTTTTCCCATTCCTCACCCCCCACTTAGTTCTACTTCCTATTGCTCTCACCTATCCTCCTTATGGTTACTTAAGCCATGATTTCTATGCCTGGACTTAGTATTTTTGTGCATGCGAATTAGCGATATATTACCTCCTGCATACAAGATTGAGAAGTATTTCTCTCTTTCTCTTGGTCTGCGGAAATTTCTTTTGTAAGCCCTCTTTTGGGTACTTCTCCGCAGTGTGGGTTTTTACTCCTACAAACATCAGTCGTAGAGGTTCATTCCACCACATAAGCCTTTTGCGAATTATTTAGTTGCTCATATTAACCATTCTATGATATATCACTGAATCATACTATCATCATGGATCACATTTATAATTCAGTATCATATAAATCATATTTATTATTGTATTGTCGTTATTATCATCATAATGAGAGTATTTTTGAAGACATGCATAGAACAAATAATTTCAATTTTTAGCGTACATTACATTAATAATAAAAGTTATAGAGATTTATTGTTATGGTTTAAATAGCTTGTTATGCGCCCTTTTATATTCTCTCGGCTAATTCTTTTAATATTTTTAATTCTTTGCGTTTTGTAGTTTAAATATTTTATCACATGCAATTGTTTTTTTACTTTTATGTGATCAATATATATTATTATTATTCTATAGTTTTGTTGTAGTTAGATGAAAGAGAGGCCCACTAGACAATACCCATTCTTGATACAGAGAAGTGGAAATGTAAGAACTGTTCGAAATTACGTCTTTATCTTGGTAAGAGATCCAATACAGGTTGAGAATTCCAAAATTTATAGACAAAAATCAAAACTGTAAAATGTTATGTTGAACACCGAAAAGGGAGGTATTAATTCCTTAATAAAACCTCAAAGGAATCGAATTAATCATCTAAAGACATCTTTAATCCCTTATCATTAATTCTCAAGAAACGTTAAGAAGAAGAGTTAAGTAATATTTTTCACATTAATACTGAAGAAATTTCAAATTTCATTCTTCTATTGAAAATAATTCTTTCATAGTAATATTTCTGTTCTGGATGCATATAATATATAAATATATGTAGTGTTGATGTTCCAACAGACAATCTATTTCTAATCTGATGCATAATAATGATAAATATACAACATAAAATAAATAAAATTTAAAAAAATCGCGAAATTTAAAGATAAAATTCTATAAATTTAAGAAGATAAAGGAATCTATTGCATTGACTATACTAAAATGATAAGCACGATCCATGTTATATCCCATTTTTACTTACTTTTCTACTTTCCTCGCCACCTCTCATCCTACTCCCGAATTCCTTTCGCTTATTCCCCCTTCTTTTCCAATTTTCCCTTATATTCACTCTCTCTCCCCGCATCACACACCGCATTCCCACACCCGCCGCACACACGCATGCAGTGGCGCATTCGTTACACTGCGACGCGTGAAGCGTTAGCTTCCGATTCGACGCCTCGTCAAAGGGAAACAGCGTTCCACTAGAGGCAGCCATTTCCGCCGACATACACTATGCGATCGAATTATTTTTCCCTCTTCAATATGAAGTAGAAAAAAATACACCTCCGGCGCAACTATTTAATGGACACGTTTCTGCGATGGACTCGAAATTGAAACATTCCGGTGAATTATTTTGTTCCATCCGACATGGCGTTTTTTGCGGATTTTATGCTCTGAAAGCTTCTGATTCCGTATTCCGCTATAGCTCGCAGTTGTTGTACATACCGATGGAGTTGTACGTAATGGCATCACACAAGTTCTTACGAATTTTCATTTGATTTAACAAGTAAATGGAAGGTAGAAAATAATTCTACTTCGTGTAATCCTGATTTCTGGCCATCCTCCTCTGTTTTGAAATATTGGTAAATGAATATCGAGAAAATCACAAAAATAAACGTTGTGATGGAGGATTTTGCACTCTATTCTAGTTTGGTGTTTGAAGTTTGGGGTGAGATTATGAATCTATGAAGACAGTCGTTTGGTTAAGAGAAAATTAAGGATACAAAGACGCCTCGAAGTAAACGGTATCTAAGCCTAAATTCCTTCAATATAGAATATTGAGGTTAATTTAATGCATTTGCCAATTTTTGACGTTGAAAAAATAAATCGAAATGAAATCTTTGCTTGTGGAGACATTGAAGTCATCGTGAAGTGACCACACATACCTGTACATTTTTCATCATGAAAAATGAAATTTCACTTGGAAGTCTAGTTTATTTTTTTATGATTGCACGGTAGAACATCAAGTACTACAGAGAATCAGGTAGTATCTCAATCACTTAGAAGTATTTCGCAAAGATAGAGATATCTCATTGACGCAAATGAAACGGGTGTGGGCAACATCATTGATTTCAAGTTAACCCATTTCCCGCTCTACGCTTTATCTTTAAAGAGCGCCCGTCCGACCATTAATCTTCATCGCGGTCTGGCAGTAGGTTTGTAGACTCCGCGACTACGATTTACAAGGTGTAAGAAACACTGATTTATATCGCCTCCTTTGGAGCAATGCCTTCAAAGGGATGAGACATCTTCGCTAATGAGAAAACCGAAAGAAAGGACGTGGTTTTGGGAAAAGGAAACGCTTGAGAGCAATTTGTGTAAGAGTTGGTGCTTCGAATGGAGCCAAGGAAGTGCGGTTTAGGGCCGCGATATCTTACAATTCGCGGTCGATGCTGACGAGAACTGCCTTCGGTTGGCGGCAGATTCTCGTATAGGAAAATGAGAGAGTACTGTGTCAACACCTCTGAGGGTTTGATGGAGTCTCACTAAGTACGTGGTTCTTTGGTTGATTCATCAGATCCCGTCCATGGACGATGTTATCAACGATTTCAAAGTGCTTTCAAAAATTTAATCACTTCTTCCATGGGTTTGGAATTAAGAATGTTCCTTTTACATTGTGTGACAAATAATGATTTGTTAGCATTTCGGTTAGTTAAGGAGGTAGATGGTGACGATGTCGGTGGAGGAATGGCTAAGATGCCAGCCAAATAACGCCAAAGTTCCAAGTTTCCACTAAAAATCTGGTTTCATTTAGTTAGGGCATTTCTATATGTTCGTCTATTTTTAATGATTATGTCTATAACTGTCCAATCAATGGATGTTTGTGGAGAATTCGTAAATAGAAAAATAAATAATCTTAAAGAAGAGGAGATAAAGAATCTCCACAATCTGTTTTATATGCGAAATATGTTCTTATAGCATAGGGTTTAAAGATAACATAGAATATTGATGTTCTTTTCCGAAAAAATACGATATTAAACTTCAATTCTAGGTCTGTGCACCTTAAGTGAATTTTGTACGAGAGTATAATGGTTGATGATAATGGTTATTTTTACAGCTCGTCTATTAATGAATAAGAGGTTCGAAAAACTATCCAATCGACGATAAACCGGCGACCGTCGGGCGTTAATTACTTAGTAGGATTACGGAGACCAACGATTACCAGTTTCTGATAAGGGACCCACAAAAATGACAAAAAACATAAGGAAAATTATTTCGAAAACAGTCATTACGCTGTACGATCAATTGAGTTAGCCGTTACATGGTGAACTCCATTAAAGGAAAAATATAATCTCTTTCTACTGAATTTATTTATTAATAATTCAGTAGAACTTTACAAAGTGATTCCAGTCATTTTCCAGTCATTACGCATTACATTTCATGTACAACATTACATTTCATGTTCAACATTACATTTCATGTATAGTTACATAATTGGAATAATATAAAAGTTATCATCAATACGTTTAGGTATTTACACAATATATATGTCAAAAGTTAGATACACGATGATATATCTTACATTTATGAGGAAATACTTCTGTCAGCTTAAAACAGGTAAACTATGTCATGGAGTAACTAACATAAAAAAACACAGTGAGAAGTGAATACATATCTTAGGTTAGTCAAGAAAACTTGATTCAGCTATAAATATTTAGGGTTAAGCATGCCTTAATATCGTTCATTTCATGAAAAAACATTTTTTGTGATATTTAACCATTTACCTTGTTTGCTATCTTCGTTAGTGATAATTTTGTTGAATTCTCTAATGTATTGATTGAAGAGTAAACATTTCAAAACATTTTTTGTGATATTTAACCATTTACCTTGTATGTTATCTTCGTTAGTAATAATTTTGTTGAATTATCTAATGTATTGATTGAAGATTAAACAATTTTGGTTTGTTAAATCATCAATCCCTTTTGCATTTAAGAATAATAAACCTACTGCCCACGATAGCGAAATATCACCTCGTTAACTTTGCGTTTACCTCGGGATTGAGGAGTCGTTACATTACTCCTCACCCAACACCATCTCTTCTCCGCAGGAGTTCTCTGTCAAGAATATGTTTCCTTGCACTCCGTCTTTTCATCCCATGTCATCCATCCTTCGCTTCCCACCGGAGTTTTCCCACTTCGAAGCGTTCCTCTTTTTCCATTTTTCCCTCCACATCCATCTATCCCATTCACAATTCTTACTCCATGTGCATATTTTACAGATAGTGTCGCATTTGCGAAGATATGGATCCAGAAGAATTTTGAGAACGCGCATCTCGTGTCCTTAATGTTTTTCTGACTCTCAAGATGATGTTTATTTGTAACCGAGCATCAACGACCTCTAAAAAGCTGGTATTTGAATGCGTACTCATTTCAGAGATTCGAAAACGTACATTTTAACAATAGGTCAATGAAGAGAACTCCTCTCTTCGTTTGAATACGGAATATAGATTTTTCGCCGTGGAAACATTTTATCCCCTCGTCACTCCCACTTTCGCTCTTCGTATAAATGAATATCTGATTTCACGCCAGCTTCTACATTTGGCCCTCACCAGAGGAAAATTAGATGGTATCAGAGCCGTAGAAGTTTCATGCCACCACCATTTCGGCTACAGCTGCTCCAATATTCATCTCATCCTCTACTGCTCCTTTCTTCTGTCCCACATCCCCCATTGTTTCCTTACTTGATAGGCTGTGATGGGCCTCATAGTCGCCCACCATACACATTCCTGCTCTCATGCGTTGGATCCCATTCACCAGCTGACATTCATCGTTTCAACGAAAATCACACGACTGGCGGATTGTTTAATTTTCTGCAAATTTAAGATACTCTAATGCTACGAATTCAAATTATCTCTGAAATTAAGGGGTTAAGTGTATTAACGTGATACATTTATTACTTTACTTTCTAATGTGATTTTCTTACACAATTAACATGTATTAGATTCGATTAATATAACACTCCTTGTTCATTACTAAGTCATTTTGACACGTACATCGTCATACTCATTGCTTTTCATTCTCAATAAGGTGGCTGTTATACGTACTTGAGGTATCATCATCAACCGTAGTCTGTAAGTGGTGGTTTCTGGTGCTTCTCCAACCCTCTCTATCTTCCGTTTTTCTCTTCATAACGACATATTCTTTCCCATCTTTTATGCCATCAATCATTCTCTTTCTCCTTCTTCCTCTTTGGTTTCCCCTTTCCCTCTTTTTTTACCTTTTATTACTCTCGGGTACAGTAGTATATGAATATGAATATGTATATTTTCATATCAAAATCAACTTTCTTTCTCTATGCTATGCTTCCGGATTTTTGATCTATGGTAAATTATTGCTGATATGCACACTACCCCGGCATGCGTACATGCAACATAGGTATTCTCACTGAAAAGTATACATGTACACGAAGAAAAGGTTCTGATGTTGATTTAGATAAGTGATATTATCCAGATTTTTCTAATTTGATCGATGAAATTGGAATGAATTGAGCAAAATTGTAATGTATGTTTTACTATTCAATTTTGGCGACTGGCTATTAAATTCAGTAAAGTGTGTATGAGAATAGAGTTAGAGATACATAAAGTGTTAAGTAAAGATGAATTATCAGTTAACTGTGATACACTGGTATAATTTCATAAGATTCTTACTATAATCTTAAATTATTTAATGCAATATTGATTGATTCTTTCTTTTGTCTTTCATATTCAATAAGAATAAATATGAAGCTAAATTTAAGTTCATTTTATCATCATACACGTTCTCCTTTAATAATAATTTATTTAAATAGCAAATAATGATGAGAATCTGTATGAAATGAAATTCTCTGTGGAATTTCGTTACAAAGAGAGGTTTCAAATTAGACGTTCACCTCGTTAGTTTTTATTTCGATGGAGAGAACATTTGTAATTATCGTTCGAGGATACTCATGCATCCTACTCAATTACGTTCTTTACCCAAAACTATTCATGAAATTTACTCATCGGGTATTTCTATTTAATCGATGTGCACACAAGATTAATTTGCAAGCAATATGAAGATCATCATTCCATGAATAGTATTGGTAAAATCATAATGGGTTAATAGAAGGGTTTTAAAGCACTTATTTGATGTTCAGTATCAAAGAGATGGACTGATGCGTCGTTTTGAGAGAGGATGGATGTTTAAATGATGGACGGCAGAAACACATTCTTTGCCGCGATGCATTGAAATTCCAATGTATGTATAGATTATCTGTCTACTCGGGGAGATTCAGAGGGGGTGGCTATTAGTGAAAGAGATGCGGGTGTTTGATTATATCAGGGTAGCGGTTCATCATCAAACTTTGCTCTGAATAATCACTAATTGTTGTCACAGACCTTTAGCAACATGAGGTGTAATTGATATCGGGATATCACCCCAAAGTATGGAAATTTACTTTTTAACTACGGTCACTTTCGAGTGGATAATATTCTACGAATAATCCTTTTGTATCCCTATTTCTTGTCACAGTCTTAGATTTTCTCCACCAAGGGAAATTATACAATGACCTTTTCTGAGTAAAATTTTAAAAAAATCTAAAAATTGCTTTTCGAAAAGTTTCTGAATAATATATAACTCAATTAAAACTAGAATTGGGGAGAAATTCGAATAGAAAAATATTCTTCTACAAAATATATTTTGAGTAATATAATTAGAAAACTTGTTTACACCGTAACATTGGCTTCAGCGAGACTTTTTGATACCATAATTTGTCATGCCGATACCTTATATCTGTCACTCACAATAGTACATATAACATTATAAAATTTGTTGTTCTAGAAAATTATCGTGAATATTTTTGCGAAACGATATAATTTATTGATGATATTTGCAAGAATTTCATGTATGAGATACCATCATATATCTGACGATGACACAATGGTATCGAAACCGGACATTTTAACTGTTTACATTTTGTGGATAGTATTAATTTTGTTTTTACTAATTTTATTAATTAAAATTGTACTTCCACCCGATACTCCCGAACCAAGCTCTTTTTACGAGGATGTTAATTCCTCTTTCCTAGGAACTGAATTTTGGTATATTGGCTATTTGCTTTCAGAGTAACCATGCTGAGCTAGCATAGCATTAATTACTTTCCTCAAAATTGGCTTCCACAACAAGGATTGAATTCCATCGAAGGGTCACGACTAATTAGCCACAAATAGAGATGCTTTAAAGATAGTATTTTTGCATTGGATATTGCAAAAGAAAGCCAAATCGAATTTCGTCCTTTGCAGAACTTTCGAGCAGGAGAGCTAATTTGATCCCTTCCTGAGAATTTAAATATGTATCTAGCAATAAGGGGTCTTTTAATTTTCATGTATAGACGCATAATAATGATTCTAGGAATGGGAATTCTCGGGTTTTCGTTTCGCCCACATATTTAACCGCTATTTAGTCTCAAAACTCATGAATATTACATCTTTCACTCCTTTGTGATTACCCTTTTCCATTCGATTCATTGCTTATCCTTTTGATTGGGAAAAGCCAATGTTTACGGTCGTTAGAGTTTATTTAAATTCGTCCGAAATGAAGATGGAAGTTACCAAACGATGTATTTACTCCTTTCCTCAAACAAAACGCTCGGAATTCTTTGTCTATCTAATTCGTTTGAATGTTGTCGCACGTTATTGGAAGCAGCAAAATTCATTACAGAATCAGCTTTTCGAATATCCCATTGAAAGCGATTCTTGTTAGCGTTGGGAATTTTAATACAAAGACGATGGATTTGCCTGAATTATCCTGTGGTCACGTTTTCGGCATATCGCGCCGAAAACAACAGTAATAGCTCAATTTTCATCCGATTCACAGTATATAAAAAAAGTTAAATTGTTCGACTCGCAAAGGCACTTAAGGCTTCAAAGCAAAGAATATTTTCCCTTCCAATTTGTCAAGTATTGCATATCTAACCTCGTCTTCCCGTTATTGCTGTTTGAAGGAATCTGCGGAACGAATATGATATGAGAGACTGAAAGACCGCCGGGTATTTTTGCAATAGCAAGGGAGAGACTCCGGTCAAAATCAAAGCGCCGAGAGAAATACCTTATCACTTCCAAAACCCATTAACTTCGGGCAGAAGAATCCTCTCGGGTGTGAGATGGGCCCCCAGTGAAAGAAATACCTCTGAAAGCTATAAGAGTAAGTGGAATTCACCTGTTTTTGACAGGAAACCCACGTAGGAGAACGATTTATCCAAAATAAACTCCTCAGGTGGAGAAGCTTTTATCGAAAAACAGTTTATTTGGAAGCTTTTTCCCGCAGAAATAAGTTGAAAAATAAATAATGTTTTCCTAGTCGAAAAATATCGTTCGGAATCAATCGATTGGGTAAAGGAACGAATAATGTAAAAATGGAAATTGGACCAATGTCCTGGTGTGCCTTCTAATTCTGGAACCCTAATTATTGCTCCTTTTAACGGAATTTGTTTGTCTATGTTGCCTTTCCTCAGGAATTTTCTATTTTCGTAATCATCATCGTAATTTTTACATCTGAAACCATTTTTATTTAAATTTTTCAATTTTGCATTCACGAATATATTTGTTCTGTTTATTTAAGTAAAAATAGAGCTACATTGGAAATTATTGAAACACTAATATTCATAAATGCATATTTGAAACGGCTAATGAGAAAAATATGTCTCACTGGCACTTTGATATTTACTCGATTTTCAATGATCATCAGTAACAGTCTTTCTAATCATGATAATACTTACATATAAATTGGTAAACCAATACAGGGTTTATTTTACTCTCACAAGCAAAATTATACAGTTACATTGCGATTTTTCTTGATAAAATACAGTATATGACAAATAAAATCTCTCTGTCTGTTCAAAATACACATAGAAGGATTTCTATCCATTATCTCCTCATAAGGTTATAACTATGTTTACATAGCGATATGTGTATCGTCGTCCAATTTTATGACGAGAACACTTGGGTAAGATCTAATTTAGAAATGAAACAAAATTCACAGAGGAAGGCGTTGTTCTGTGGAACTCCATCACACATAAAGAGTATAGTTAAAAGTATTCATCTGTTCCTGCTTACTTAACGTGGAAATGAAATGTTTATTCTAGCTTGCTGTCTCCTTTTTCATGTGTTTTACTGCGATCAACATTCAAGTAAAATATCAAGTAAGGAAACATGCCGACTAAATTCCATACCGTTATTGGGATACTTTGCTCATTTAGGATTCTATTATATCCGTATAAGTGAGACGAATTTTGATAAATAGATTTTTTTATATGTTTGCCGTATCGTTGTTATTTCGCACATTCGAATATTCTCGAAGAGGAAAATTCGGACTTTAAGAGAAAAATGTAAAAGTTGGTGAAACAAAATTCGGGCGCTGCAATATTTTAGCTTATTAAAACTCCAAGTTTGGCCTTTGATGAGGTCGATAAAAGAACAAACGGTCTCTACCAAGCTCCGGAAAAATCTCCAATCAAAGTTATCCGAGAGTAATTAAACTTGGAGTAACGATTGGATTTAATTAATGGAAAAATTAGGCGGTGGCGGAGTTTGAACACGATCTGAAAAAGGAAGGGGGTTCAGGTGTGGGTTGGCTTCTTTTGGTAGATTAAAGGAAAGGATTAGGGTAGCATTGGTAAGAAAATGAGGGGGAGGCGGAGACCGTAAACTTCCTTGTTTGCAAGGATCTGGACGCGGAATGGACGATTTGTACAAATGAGGCAAAAGGATTCCGTGGAAAAAGCCGGTGGGGCGTTCGGAGAAGAATGAACAGTACTTTGCGGAAAAAAGGAGGGAAAAGTATTTGTTTCTGAAAAAGGGATTAGTTAGGCAAAATAGAGGCAAACACGAGAGGTGGAATATGCTCTTTATATTCCGTAAGAGCGCATTTCGTGAACATTAGAATACATGTATACCCTAATAGACCTTGCCATGAGAGTCTCGCAAATATCTCCTATTTCATTTACGGAATTTAAAAGTAGAAAAAGTGCTTCTTTTTCTTTTACCTATCTGATTTCTTATCTAAATAAATATCAGTAATAAACGTAATAATGGTACATTTTAGTGGTAGAATTCCTTGGTAGAAAAAATATATATTATGTAACTCCTTTTAAGGAATAATGGTTCCCTTTGCGAAAATTTCTTCCACCTATATTGAAAGTAATCGGTTTTTTACGCGAAGTTTTGTTTTATTTTGGTATGTGTGAGTGTTTATGTATTCTTTAGTAGTGATTAAACTTTATTTTGGTGGGGAAATAGAGTATCGATGTATCTTGTTTGTATCGATAGGTATAGATTACACATTCGGTAATGAAACTCTAAGGGCAAATTTAAATTTTATTTTAAATTATTGACTAAATTGAGTTTTCTCATTTGTCGGTGTATTTTTTACGAGAAAGCGGAAAAATTTCTCTTTAAAATTGTGCGTCATTTATATGTATTGATGAAATGTGAAGGGAGAAAGACCCTGGTCACTGAAAGCGGATGTTTTGAAATAATATTTATACATTGGTACCCCACGAGTGAAAATCACTTATTTTGTAGTTACCGAATATACGACAAACTACACATTACTACTAAAAAATCCAAACTAGATATACAACTAAAATAATTAATACTGACAGTGAATTAAACTTAGATCATGCGCCAGTTCATACAATGTATATGATATACGTGAATAACCTGTAAATAGTAATCGAAAGAGCTAGGAAACGAGTAAATGCCATAACCAGAAAGTCTTTATAATCTCCTCTGCGCTCTCCGTGAAAGTGCTCGCTCGAAACTTCTTCCTGATCTTAATTAGTATCCAAGATTCTTCTTAAAGTTCTTCCTCTCAAAGGAGGAGAGTTCTTGGATTCTACCTAAGAATTTTAAGAAATATCGTAGTAGCTCACGCTGCATATCCTTCGTTTATTGCTGACCTCGAGGAGAGTATTTCGTAGCTTATAGATCCTAGAAGTGATCTAACTATGAGATGTGATGGGAGAATATTGCATCGCTAAGAGGGCATACGTCCATGTAATTTTAATGAGATAATCGTGCTCAAATAGACTCATTCTACTCCAAAAGTGTTTAATCCTCATTCAAGTAGCTTCACTCGAAGTAATTATTAAAGGAAAAAAAAATTTTCGAGGTTGTTTTAAGATAGAATTATGTTAAAATATAAAATATATCAACATTTCTCTTGGCTTAAGAATAATGAAACTTCTATCTAAAACTTACATGGAATTTTTCTAACTTTTAATTGCGCTTCATTTCTTAAACGGAATCAGAAGAAGCTCTTTTGTGAATCTCCATCTCAGAACTTATACCTAGGATGGCTTATTTTGTCAGATTTTACTCTTAAACATTCTGAAGCTGTGTTTGTCTATCTGCCATTTTGACTGATATATCCGTAGTTAATATCGCTACAAAGAAGGTGCATTATACTTTTACGTACGATTTTCTTAATAAGTAATATAAACTTTACGTATAATCCTCCTGAAAATTTTAAGTTTATCTTTTGTCATTGAAGTCAGAACGCACTTATACCCCATGATATTGTGGGAAGATCAAATGAAATATCATACATTCGAATGTTGTAATTAATGAAAATGTTTTGACCATTGTAATGTACACCTTATATGTCTCCATTCTTTTTCCATAAGTAAATTTGAGGCATATCAAGTATGTACCGCTTCCTCTATTTCAAACGGTCCATTGCAAAAAATTGAATTCTACCTTGGTTAATTATTGCCGACAATATATGACTCTGTCATTGAACGGATTTAAATAGCATTATCTAACGTTCACGTATGTATGTTCGTGTTTCATGTATAACAAGACAATTTCAGATAGTTCAGTTCCACAATTCCCATTTATCTGTTAAATTGTAGTCATTTTATATAGAATGCCCTTGATAGACTCTATAATTAATGATGTGTTACTTTACGTTGATCATAATCACATGACTAGATAGCTGTTCCTTTTATTCTACTTCAATAGTAAAAAAGATCGATAATCGGGATTTTTTTCAATATAGAAGGAATTAAAATCGATATTTTTGAATTCCGTGGCGTACAGTGATGTACATTTAAACTTAGTTACACTCAGAAAGAGAGAGGGATGATATATTTTCAATTTAAGATAGAAGAGACTCCCCCACGGCTATGTTTTACGAGTAAGTGTTTCCGAACTTTTTCAGACTGTTTCTGGTGTCTCATCGAGAGTCCTCCACGTAGAAGCGTAACTTTGGAGAGGATTGAAGTAGTCTGGGAAACATCTTTTATTCCCCTTTCCAGCATCAGTTGTAGAAGACGCTCTATGCTGAAATTTTCTTAACAACGGCAGAAAACCGGTTAATCTCTATTCTTTGCCTCTAATTCGCATTCTTCGCTATACACAAGCCCATACCTCTCCTTTCTCTCCCTCCGCCTCCATCGCAGCCATCTCCGGCTCTGCAATCACGCTCTTCATAACTTTCTCGCAATCCAATCTCCACTTCCGAAAGCCTCTCCATTCTCTATTCCGCCTCTCACCCATTCCTGCTCTCTCTCTCGCTCTCTATATTCCTTGCATTCCATTTCCTTTCCGTCATTTTCAATCTCTTCCTTATCTTTCCTTTTTCCTGTGAACTCCGCCTCTTTGATCCTCCCCATTCATCCATCACCCCCATTGTCTTTATGCATTTGCGCCTTTACTTTTTAAATCGCTATGTTATGGGATTATTTTTCGGAGTACTGTTTCCAGAGGGAAGTTGTATGAACGGCAAGGTGGCATTAGTATTCTCCGGGCACAAACACACGGCTTCCTTTGTGTGAGTATGAACGTATTCGACCGTATTTGCGTGCGAGTATGGGTTCAATCACTTTTCGTAGAACTTCATAAGAAAAACATTGTATTCATTTCCCTCCTTTAAAAAGCATCTCAATCTTTAGACTTTATCTCGAATATTACTACCTCCTCGATTATAAATACATTCTCAAGTTTCAATCTCCATTATAAAGTTGATATGAACGTGGGAATATGAAAACGGATATTATTACTATCGGACGAGGGACGTATCATCAGACCGGATGATATAAATATTTTTATAATTTCCTCTATATCTCTTATATATAAAAGGGATTAAAAATTTTATGCCTCTGTGTTTTTGCAGGTTTTCTCTCTTTCTATTGTGTGGGCGTTCTCCCACGTCGTGGGTTTTTCTCCGTTAAGTAAATAATTTTTTACCCACGTCCCACACCTTTTCTTTTTTGGATATATATCCAAAGTCCTCAGTGTTCTATTTTTTTGTGTATATTGATCTATTTTTCTATATGCCAAATTACTTTTCCTTTCTGAAATTGTTTCTGATACAACGCTTTGAAATTTGCAAATTTTAATCTCATAGGCGAGAGAGCCCATTTCGACTTATCCTCACCATAAAAATGGAATAATAACAATTATTATTCATTGAGAATTCTCCACATAGGCTGATACTTAATGTATCCTATCTACTCATATGATTCGGATGAATTTTAACGGATTGATGTGCTGGTGAGAACATTTCCACTTGAGTCTCTTGGGCGGGGATACCGGGTTCGATTCCCAGTTTCATCAGGCATTTTTACGTCCGTTTCTCCATTGGAATATATTCTGTGCATTTTTATTTCCCATCATCTAATGACGATGCTGATGATATAGTATTATCATTAGTGAACAGAAATTTAAAAAGTTTAAGATTTTTATGTGATAATATAATAAACTCAATATGGGAAGGTGTTACCTCGTGGAAGGCCATTACAATGAATGAAAGACCGTTTCGTACACTTCCACAGCAATTTTATTTTGGTAACATGTTTTACTAGTGTCCTAGCATCATCAGGCATAAATGCTAGGACACTAGAGTAGGCCTGATGATGCTAGGAAACTAGAGAAACATGTTGCCAAAATAAAATTGCTGTGGAAGTGTAACGAACGGTCTTTCATCCATGATAATATAATACGTGGTTGTGGGCATAAATAGTAGATAGTACTTCAAAAAGAATGAAGACATTTAGTTAGAAATTTAAAATGTCTAAGATTTTTATTTGATATTCAGACGGTTGTAGGAATAAATAGTAAGTTGTATTTCAAGACGAATGAAGATATCTATTCCCAGAACCTGCTGAAATCCATTGTCTACGCAAAATAAACTTGAGTTCCCCTCCTCCATGTGGCACATTCCCCACCGTTTAAATCGCCTCTTGTCTTCGGCCATTTTCCGTAGTGCCAATTGCGCCCCTAAAAAGAAAGGTCCGAGTGCCGGCGACGCATCGCATTCCTGAAATTGATAACGAGCGGTGCGAAAATATTTCTCACTCCATTTTCGCGCCGGCGTTTTTATGGCGAGCTGGTTTCCTTTTAAAGAGGAACACTTTTCTCTCGAAGACCATTCCGCGGTTTCCCTAACGGCTTCTCTTTTCCCGTCGCACATTCCGCTGTTTCAAGTCCTTTAATCGGATTTTGTTTTCGAGTAAATTTATGTCTTCATTTCTTTACTTAATAGCTTTGTATAGTACTTACTATTTCTTTGCTATTCTAGGAGATAGATCAACAAGTCAGGGGTAGAAAAAAGATGTTTATAAGAAGATGTCTATTTTCATGTTGCAGTGCAATCATATACAGTAAAACCCGGTTAATACGCTTTTCAAGGAACCGAGTGAAAACCGCGCTACAAGCGAGATATCACAAATTTTCATTTTTTTACATTGAAAAGCAAAAGGGATGGACTTTTGGCTTTCTTATTTTTAAATAAGTCCTTTACTCCTTGAAAAGTTTAAGTAATCTTCTTTTCTATGTTCTATTTGTTACAGCTGTAGATAGCGTGGCAAGATAGCGGCGAACTATAGTTCTGAAATACAAGTTGCTCTCATTTCATATTTTTTATGAGTTGTCTGCCTTTGGAACAAAGAGAGCATCATCCTTTATTACTTTATTTCGGAGATTTTTCGCTTTACAATGAAACATTCTTTACCAGATAGACAATTAGAGAAGAATGATGTCAATAATTTTCGGTTTATCGACTTGGCGGATTGGCTTTAGGACGGTTGTACGTTGCAGCGCTTACCTGTGGGAAACAGAACGTCTTAAGTGGTATTTATACCATATGTTTAGCGTGAAAGGGACCGGAATCGAGGAAAAAACTCGTATTAAACAAGATAGCGTCTTAGGCGGAAGCGTTTTGAACAGGTTTTACTCCATTTTAAGACTAATACAGACTAGATGATAACTATATGAATACATACTAAATGAAAGACTTGTAGGAACATTTAGAATTTTAAGTAAATGTTATTTTATCAGTTCGAAGTCGATTGTCGGGTACTGGAAAATAAAGAGAAACCATTCTAGTAGAAAATTACCTTTCTTGGTTTAATTCAATAGCGTCTGTTGGAGTAGCAGAGTCATCTTAGCGGCACTCACCTGTAATGAAATAAGTCGAGCGTTAGATTCTCCGTAGGAAAATATTGAAGAAACACACTTATATTCCTCCAAAAGGAGGTGTCACATTTACCCTTGTAATAATCGTAAATTGCTCCTACTCTTCAGAGAAAATTCCAACTTCTAGTGACACATTCCATTAACAAACGCCGAAAGGAATGAAAAATGCGGAGGAACTCTACTCCCAAGCGATCATGGAATGAAAATATATTCGTCACTCTACGCAACAAAAGTATTTAAGGAGCCGTCTCACGCCGTAAATTTAAATAAAGGTTATTCATCAGGGTAAAAAATTCGCCACGGAGGAAGCAAGAGGAAAAAATTCCCTCGGAACGAAACATTTGTCAAAATTAAAGCCATTCCATCCAACTCTAGGACACAGAAAACCTTTTCAAATGATATTCAACCCCGGGTTTGCCTTTAAGGGAAAATGCAACTTCTTATACTTTCATAAAAGTCTCCCGGCGCTCTCTCATCTTCTTCACCATCTTCCTTTCTCCCTCTCCACTGCACTCACTCAAATTTTCCGCTTTAAATTATACCTTTTTACATTGGGATGCTACTGCCTTCAATCAAAGTACGGTCCACAGGTATCTTTATTAATGTTTAGACCAATATTTAAATAGGTTTTTGTAGATATTTAAGATATTCATTTTCAGGTTACTTATCGCAGGAAATTGTAGTAAAGGAATCAAAATAATCCAATATATTCGGGGAACATGAAACACTTTGGTGAAGTTCATTCAAATTTAAAATTTTCGCAAACATCTTTACAGTATAGTCTAAGTGAAAATGCTGCAGTAAATCCCATGAATATGTTAACTTACCATCAACTCCACATTATAATCAAGGTTAAGCGTGAAATAATAAAAACTCAATTACGGCTTTGTCTTCGAAATGCACGATTTTAAACTATTCAACACAAATGTTATACTACTGTGTAATTACGTAGGAAACTCACGATACCAAACTTAGAGCTGCTATTTATAAAATTTCAAGTACAGTAATTGCACAACGGATGATCAGTGAAAATTAAAAGAAGAGCAGCACCGTAAAAAGGATTTTATGTGATAAATACTATTAGCAAGTAAACACATGAACACAGCTATAAGAAAAGACTGTATAATCGTTGGTATTGAGCATTTTACTATTTGGCTGAAAATAGGACATGTAGAAAAAAGGAAGAAACATGGATCAAAGCAACAGAAATGTGGATTTGGATATAAAAGAAAATGGTCTTTCTAGTGATATACATTCCAATGTCATTCCACGAGTTTAAACTTTTTGTGAAAGTAAATAATCGTGTAAGCGAAAGAAACGAGCTTAACGAACATTTTTATGTAGGGCTTTCTTAGTGTGGCGCTTAACCTGGAACGATTCACATGTTAAATGCATACATATAATCAACATGGTGTCAATTTTTAATAATGTGCAAAAGGTTACAACTGCATGAAATACCATTTTCCAAGTTTGAGGAGTTTACACATTGATTCGTATGATTGAATGCAGATTGAATCGTACACATGAAGATCGTATTTCTTAATTTTGTTTTCTGAAACGGAATAACCATTCTTTAACTAAATCTCAAAATTAATACACCTTGCAAAATAGCTCCTAACTAAAATTTTCTGTGAACAATCTCAGCAAGAATATGCCCAAGGAAATACGGAGAAGATTGGAAACTTTAAGGATCAAACGGAAGGGTTGTAATATTTTCTTTTAGCGTGTAAATGAAGATATCATCTACTGCAATATTGACAATATTTCGGAGTAAAAAACTTTAAAAGTGGCTCTGAGGCGACAATTACGAATCGCTTGCGTAGTTCAGACACCTTCCAGCATTTATAAGCTAGAGCGTACAATAGATTATGAGTGTGGATTGAATGTGAGAAGGAGCGCTTGCCTCTCTCCTCATCTCCTCCTCTTTCTCCTTATCTTCTTTCGCTTTGGTCCCCTTCTTCCTCCCCTCCTCTCCTTTCCCGTCGCCTTTTCGTCCTTCAGGTCACGATCTCTTCCTTTCCGTGACACGAATATTTCACGAATTCCGCAGGATTTAATATTCGCAGGTGGTCGTCACCTCCTTTTGCTTTCCCTTTTCCGCGAGTCCCAGAAAATATTTTCTTCCCTTTTCGTCATTAGAAATTTAAATTGTCTAAACAAGGCTCGTAAGATATTTAAATTGATAGCGGAGTTTTAATACGCGAGACATTCCACTTACGAAACCCAAGAAAGCTCACAATTGCCATAATAAGCCGTTTTATCATGGAAGGAAAGAAGGGAATCCAATCTCTCTCTCGTTATGGGGGTGCTAATTGACCAAGGATACGAAACTGGATTATCTTATACGTCCATGAATTTCTAGATAAAGGAGAATTCTCATAGTCGAGTTTGTAATTAAATTTATATAATTAGGTTATTTATCTACAAGGATTCGGGGAAAACGCCAGAATGAATCTATATATAAAGAAAGTAGTTGATAATTATAATATCAATTATTTGTCATTATCGAATTATTAAATGATCAAATTTATCATAATTAAACATTAGCAAATAATTATAGTTACTTATATATTTATATTATAGAAAATTGTATTTTCATATTTGCAAGAATGTTTCAGAAAGATATGTAAAAATTCCTTATGTTTTTCTTTAAAATTAAGAATCCCTTAAAATCCCTTATATTTTTAAAGTCAAGGATTTTACAGCTATTTTGGAATACATTCTAACTGCCTTACATGTATTCCTACTGAAGCTTGAATCGTAGATCCAGTGCTATGAACTCACAAGAATATTTCGTTGTTAAAATTAGATATTAGCATTCTCTCTGTTATATGCTATGAAAAATATCATCTAACATACGCGGTATAAGGAATATTAGAAATTTGAGCTGAATATTTATATTTATAACGGAAATCATTAGCTGAATAAACTAGCTGTTATATCATTTGAATGAAAAAATAAGTTAACTGTTCGATATTTATGAAAAAGATGTTTCATGAAACCGAATTAGATTATTAGACTCTAGTCTAATTATTCTTAGAGCTAATAATTACTTAAGTAATGTTTTTGAAGATGAAAATTGCGATTCCAACTTTTGGACCAGCTTCTCTCAAATGCTAATATCGAGGAGGAATTCCTCGGAGGTGATGTAATTGACCGCGATGGTCAAATAAAATCCATCTTTATTCTTCCGATTCCACTGTTTGGCAGTTGATATCTATTCCCATCCATCTTTCTCAGTCATCGCAATGTTTCTTTCCCCGATCCTTCATCATTACGGCTTATTTTGCTCTCTCCATGCCTTTGAAGGCCGTCCACGTTCCCTTATTCCTCATGAGAACCACTATATCTGAGCCGCCTTGCCTCCTACGTTCTCTTAACATAGTCGTTCCTTTTCATCCCTGATTCTTTTGTGTCCATTTCCTGTCAAATATCATATTGTTTTTTTTTGGAATGAATATCCTGTATATTTTCTTTATTCCCAAGTTCCATTGCATTTCACTCAAAGCGTTTCTTCCAAGAACTGTTCACCCATGGGACTTCTCGCCAGGAGACATTACGCCCAAAATTCTCACTCAAGAATCGGGTTACCTAGGATTAGTTTTAACTAGAAACATTTCACCCTGTGAATTTGGTATTCAAACGTTTATAATATTCCCTTTTTTAATTCCACTTGAAAAATATCTCAAATGTAACATATCTTCATTTTCACTTTACACATAAGCGACTTATTATCTTCTAAGCTACAGCTCCATACAACCATTTCCTAACCGCATTTCCTGATCAAGGAATTCTCTGAACCACTATTCGCTAATCGGATCAATCAGGTCACAATCGGAAAATTAGAGGATAGTCGCTTGTGTTTGTCTTTGAAAAGTTAAATGTAAGAGTGGTCTATGTAGACTAAAATTCGCCTAATAAAGACATCATCATTATCAATTTATGGTGGTTGAAAATTCCTTTGTAGAGACACTTAGGGTAAAACTTCCGGACACCTGACCCTTTCACCATTTTTCGTATTTTGGTCTTTGGCATTAACTCACTCTAAATATGAGCTCGGGAACGTCAGTATACCTCTCGCACAACATTGCATCAAGGAATCTCGTATTTGTTTTCTCATATATCTATCGAAATGGGCCGCATTAACGATTTGAATCACTGCTCGTCCCTAATCGTTGTTTATTCTGCATTATGCACACACCTGTCATTAATATATATATATATGAATAATTACGGTAAATATCTGAATTATTTTATGGTTATGAGAGTTCCATTGGAGAGCGTTGTGTCTCTTCCATTTATTCTTACCACCAGTTACTTAGATCTCTTTTACTTTATTCTGTATTCCTCCACCTTCTAATATTTCCCTATCAGAAGTTGAATATCCTTTGCTTGCATTTATGCTTGGCCGTCTTTAGATAGAGAAAGTACATAAATTTTCTCTATTCCTAGAAAAATTAGATTCCAGCAAAGTATTGTATACCGCTCTGAAAGTAATACCACAAGCCCTATCGATAAATGGATTGAAGTAAGGTCTTGAGCTTCTTTTTGTAGCTTAAATATGGCATGAGACAGTTTGTATAAGCTTCATAATTGAAATCAATTTGGGTTCAATGTCAATGATATTAGCAAAAAATCGGTAGTTTCGAGAAAATTTTTATTTAAAAGTTTTTATCTTTATCTACGCCATCTTGGCTGAAATTTCAAATCATAAGTATGGCTGAAAATTCTACTTAGGCCAGAAAAATAGAGTGCAATTAAAATAGCCCAATATGTACTTTTTGGGCTCATATAAAAAATATCCTAACGCGACATACTTTGTTTCTAGGATTTCAGTAATTCCTACACTGCGAAGAAATATATTCTGAAACTATCCTTCATAATAATCTTAAGTAAGATATTATAGTTCTCTAATAGGCAATTTTCTTTTCTAACGAATAATTAAAACGGTCATAAAATAACATAATATTCTTAAAATTTCGATGTTATAAGCATATTAACTATATATCACGAAATTATGATCAATTTATATCAATTATTAGATATTTTAATAGCGTCTTAATTAAAATTAATGATCCTAGTTTTGAACTTCAACGCAAACTTTCGTGACATTCATTCCTAATTTAGAAACATTAATCATAACTTTGGCAACTAAAATATGCTTTTAAAAATTATCAAAAATGCTTGAAAGAGATCCGGGTTTTCATCCTGAAACATCTGTTTCATGTCATTCCAATTCCCAGAAGCTTTCCTTTTCTATACAGCCAACGCCACTTCCAATTAGATTTTCGTGGAACTTCCGATCCCTCTTCCCACACAAGGATTATTCCCAAACCCCAATGACCGCTTTACTTCATCACCTTCCTAAATTTACTCATTTCCTTTTTCCGCTCGTAGGATCAAGAAAGTTTTCTAATCGAGGAAAATTTGGCCTGTTACCAACGGAAGTGGATGTTTTTTGTGACTAGAGATCAGAAAACCTGTAAACGAGAGCTGGGCTTGTAGTACCACTCGAGACAATTTTTTTAATGACAAGCTTATAGTAGCAAATTTCGTAATTAGTTTATGTTATAATTATATAATATGTTAAGGAGTACAACTTATTAAAACTCCCTTCAATTTAATTTTTATCTAAAGGGCAATGCATTATTTATTAAACACCTATTACATATTATTTTTTACTAAATAATACAGCTTATAAACATCGATATCTAAAATTACAATGATCAGCTATACTAGTTTAATAGTTGAATAATAAGACTTGAATACAAAACTCAGATTCATTTCATGGTTTCAGTAAGACCTTGGAATTATTATCTGTAGCTATGAACTTATTTTTAGTGTGGTTTCAAAGTATCTTGTCTTGACCTTGTCATTTAAAATGTTACTAAACATAATATTTATCTTTGTATCTGCACGGTAATGCCAGAGAATAATCATCCGCATTTTTCCACATCACTATTGACGAAAAAACGGCAAACTTATTCGGATTAAACTTCGAAACTTCGATTGGCGAAACTTGATACTTAACTTGTGACTACTTAACGATTAACCTTCTATTTCTCTCGATATATAACAAATACTCCAACTTCTGTTTATTTAATTCATTCAGAGAAACTGTTTGCTATCTTTTAAAATTATTTTTTTATCTTTTGAAATTATTTTTAATGTTATTTTTTGATATATATACTATTTTTAAAGGAAATTTTTTATTCTTTCGGTTTGCCTATACTCTTTTTATCCTTTCCCATTTCTAACTGAATGTAAATCTAGAAGAAACTCAATTACATGGAAGTTTTTTGCATAGTATATCTTCGTAAGACTTCCATTATGAGGGACATTTCATACCTACTTTGGAATATAACTTGATTTCAATTTATTTAATAGTTTAGACGAATTTTTCTATCTTTTTACTGACTACTTTGTGTATTTTGATTAACCTTCACCTCACTGGCCATCTCAGAAAATCTATTTGAACTTGAGCGACACACTATTCAGTGTCCATCTTCCTCCTCGTCTGGAGATTTGCCTTTGCTACCTCATACGTGTTGTGTCGGAGAAAGGGTCACCGTTGGACAGATCGAATCTCCGGTGAAACGAAGAAGAGCCACTCGTTCTATTTGTATACACCATCCGAGAAAATCAAGCCATCCTTGGCCGTCCTTGGCGCACCCTTCGGAAATAAGCACCATCTCTGCGCACCCACGCACGCAGAGCTCTTCATCATATGCGCCACTCTGCCTCACTTGATTCGTTCGCGAGCAAACAATTCGCTTTGATACAACAAACTTTAATGACTAAAGGGATTGGGTCAATCGTATGAAAATCTATTTTCCAACATTTACTTTCTAAGAACAGCCTGGTGATATAAATTTCATTTTGCTCGAGAAGCTATTCCTTGTTGAGCTTTGGCAGAAGAATATCCCAAAAACAAATCAGGCCATTTTGGGGTGGATTTACTATTCCATTTTGGAGATTGTGATTATAGTTTAGTGTGGAATAGTGCAATCCACCTCCATTGAGGGGTGGATTTCATTACAAAAGTAATTGAATGGAAGCTTTGTATGAAGAATATTTTTTTTTGTTGTTTCAGTTAATTCCTCTGTCATATCTTATTAAATAATAACTAATTTCAGACAATCTGTTAACTCCTATTCGCGGTTTATTTTCACTGTTATGAGATGTATGTCGGATAATATTTTATGGAAATTATGAGGATGAATCTGATGAACGACGTGAAATTGAATATGTATGTACTTAAGGTCAAGTGTAAAGTCAATATGTGAGGTTGTTTCCCGAAAACGCTGAGAAAGGAAATACAGTTGGAACTCATGGAATAAAACAGATATACATTATTATGTAGACAAAATAGAGAAGACTGAGCAAAGGAAATGTTAGAAATTTTTGCTTGGAAATCTTTAGAAATATTGAGCAACGTTGATATGAGTAATTTTAGGATAATAACGTTTCTTAGAAATGGATGGAATTCTCATGTATGTAAAATAGAAAAAGCGGGATTATGTTGCGTAGGAAATGATGAGCAAAAGTTAAAGCTGACAAAGCAAAAAATCGTTATCGTTTATTAACCTTAGAGGGAATGAAATGTTATCTGAAAAACAACCAATAAGGTGTTTAAGGATGTAGAAGCATGTAGTTATGAAATTACAATATAGATAGGACAAAGTAGCATAGCCTTCTGCTAAAAGAATTATTTCTTTCGTTATATTTTTCTTTTTCCCTCACTTTCTGTAATGCATTTAGCTTTCCTTGTGCCTTGTAGAGGTTTTGATGCCACTAAGCGCCATCACTCTCTTACATGAAAGACTTCATTTTGTGCCTCATTTGTGAACGCCAAAAAGGCGTTCACAAATACATAGATTGGTTACTATCCAAGAGAGCGAATTATCTAATATTTAGAAACGTATCAAATTACAGTATGTGTGAAAAAAGAAATAAAAAAATCGGTAAATAATAAAAGGGGTTTAATACAGAAGATTTTGAAATATTAGGATTTGAGTAGTCGTTAGTATGAAATGATTTTTCATCTGCTTCAGTTTTGAACCCTCCGCCTTTTGACGTCAATCATCAACGTCACAAAGCGCCTAATTCTAGGAAAATGCAAAGAGTCGATGGAGGGCACTACCATTTCACACACCATCACACCTAATTAATTTATGTATCTAAAAGGATCTTTTGATGCCCGGCTCCTTCAAATAGGCGTTTCTGGCGCATGTTTTTACATAATTACGTTTAGTTAGACCGAAACGAAATTCCTCACTAAAAGGTGCTGGTTATTGGCTCTCTCTTTGTTCCAACAATTTCTCTTTCCCAACACACGGCAGCAAATACAAAGTACAGCAATATGGGAGGTCGAGTAGGTGAATGCAACACTTTCTCCCCTAGTTAAAGCATGTGTGTGTTCATGATCGATTCCCTTTAAGTGTGGATTCATTGTTTTCATAAATTATACACCTTGTCATCCACGGCTTTTTAAAAAAATTATGTGATATGTTAATTGTGAAGTGAATGATTTTGAATAAAACACAGATTTTGTAGGATTCGGTGTGAAAAATTTTAATGTTGTACTGATTGTGTGTACGATATATTATTCGAAGTGAATTTAAAAGACCAAAACTCAAGATGAAATAGTAGTTACTTAACTAAAATTAGGAGGTGTTTTCCAAGAAAAATAATGCTTTGCATATACATGGGTGTATAACTCCATTTGAATTATGAACATAGGGCCCCTGAATGATTTAAATGAGCTAATCCTACTAGCTAATACTATGTCCAGGAAATGCGGTTTTAGTGATTAATAGACACTATATGATTCAAGGTTATACAAGAAGTGAAAAATTGTGACTTGGCTGGGACTCGAACCCAGGTATACCACTTTCCGGGCAGGTTATCCATTGAACTACCGAGCCACGCAATCTTACTTCTGTAGTCGGGAGCTTATATCGTCAAGAAAGTGGTGCTCCACTTAGTGTCAACTTAATGTGCTACGTTAAAATGCAATTCCATCGTTTGTGACTATATGGTTCATTTATGCTAGATATATTTGCAATTATTCCTTTACTGGTGTTTGTAGATTTTCGCAATGACGTAGCATATGGACAAAATTTCGAGTGATAAACTGAGACGTCCTTGGAAGGAGGCGACCGAAATTCTCGGATATAAGATTCGAATCATAGATCATAAACCTTTCATTCGATGAAAACCTATAGTGCAGATCCTTTCTTGTCGATGCGACAATATCTGAGGAGGAAAGTGGCACCTCTCTCGCCATAAGCAATTACCCCTCACAGAGGAACCCGTGTTAAATCCTCGTTCTTCCTCGGTCACACTGATTCTATCTCCCCGTTATTTTGCATATTTTTTCTTCGAGAGACCCTTTGGGTGGGATCCGACCAATCACCGTATCTCTTTTCCTATTCTCCCTCTATCCGCGGTGCTTTTTTTCCAAAAATATTCCCGGGACTTACTATTCTGCTCGGTAGCGAACGGTAGGTGCGCCTTTTCCATATTCTCTCCCTCCCCCTCCGATCCCCTCACCCTCTCCTCAATTCCCTCTCCAACCTGCACTCACACCCACTTCCAATTTTCGTCTTCTCCCATAATCCTCATCCTGCAGTCACCCCGATTCAATCTCGCCCCCTCCCCTAATCCAATTCCCCACTCCTTTTATTCCATCTTCCTTATTTCTCCCACGAATGGGGCGGGGAGAGATATGATAAGGTCTTCGGAAAAAGGACTCCGCGTTTCCATTGAGGGTCCCTTTTCAGAATGGGAAAGTGGAGGGAATGGGATCCTCGAGACAGGATGAGCACTGCTCCATTGTCGATTTCTACATCCACTCGGACGAAGCGGACGTGGAATGAAGGTCCGACGTGACAGAATTAGTTCCTCACGTGCATCCTATTATTATCGTTTTGGCTGCAACCGATGAATGCATAGGTCTCGAGGGGGGATTGAAATCCGAATAATTTGGCGCATCGCGAAATGGCGCATATTTGAGTCGTCTTTAATTTTGTCCTTTCTAATTGTTAAGCATTACCGAATCAGGGCATTACCCTGCAGACAGATCGAGTCATTAATTTCTTTTGATCACTATTCCAGCCAACCTAATGTTTGCGATCTTATCGAATAAGTATTATTCTAATATTGTTCGTGCATTTTGATATTTTTATATTTAAGGATCTATATGTTAACATTCCTTTCTTCAACATATTACAAGTTTCTCTCACGCTTTTTCCCTTTGTAAGTGTGTTTCCCATCGTATGTTTTAATTTTTCTGCCATATTTTATTTAGTGATTATATATTACGGTTTTTACTCAATAAATCGTCCATTCCTTTCTTCTTTTTCTTTATTTCCTTCTTCAGGAAAATGCTTAGTTTTTAACTTAAACGAGTTAAATACGATTTTGCATCAATAATTAACAACAGATGACAGTTGGGAGTATCTAATCTGTAAGTTATCCAAAAAAGCTGGTCTTATTATTCAACTATTCGTTAAGTGTAGGTATGTTAACATGATTATCACTTGCTATCTTTAGTAAACGTCAATATCAAAACATGATGGGTGGATGATTAAAGAAAATAACATATAGGAATCAATTTTATGCCTATAATTATAATACACAATAAACGCATCTGTTACTTATTTTTCTCGATACATATAACGAGTAGGGGAGGAAAAAGGAGGAATTTACACACTGGTGATGGAAGCTTTGCTTGCAACGTATTTATATTTAATTATATCTAACAGTATTTCTCTCCATGTACATAACAGTACAAGTTTGTCTCTAAATTCTCAGTTACATGTGAGTAGCGCGTTCTACTTCGATGAAAACGGTCCCGGGTTCGATTCTGGATGGTAGTTCACGTGCAAAATAATCTCTGTTGATGAAGCCCTTTTAACAACACTACTACTAGTAGTCAAAGCACCAATATACTTTTCAAATCTGTTGATTTTGACGAATATCTCAATTTATTTCCCTTTACATTCATGTTTTAACGCCAGTAATATTGATTTTAAAATATAAAGCAGATAATATGAAGGAAATACTTCCTCTTATGTCTTCCCCGCGTGGGCTGTACCTTTCGTTTTTTTTAGTATCGAAACGTTATCGAAACTCATATTTTCTTCAAATTATACAACTAGACAGTTTTATGAGAGTGTCTTCCACGACAAATTTCGATTCATCAGAACACTTCTTGTCTGAATGTTGGAGAAAACTTTCAGTGGGCTTTTCGTGATTTCATAGAAATTCCTCACCTATTCGTTTACATTTCGTCGGATTTTTCACTTCGATAGGCAATGTCAATGAAGAAAGTCCGAGAAATGTTTCAGGCTTCTCGGGGAACCCTCTCTCGTGAGAGATGTGAAAGCCCTCAACTTAGCAAAAAAAATAAAGCAGAATCAGAAATCCCACGCTTATGACTCGTGGAGAATGAAATTAAAGGAGACAGTCTGTGGCAGTTCTCCTCCCTTTTCTAGGAGAGCTGGAAATGGCCATCCTGTCTCACGTAATTAACGCTCCGAGATACTAAAAGGTGTGAGTGGGGGCGCGAGATGAGCGGAGGAGAAGGGCGTTATCTCCGCGACACTGATCCCTGTGTCATCGCAACTCTGAGTGGGCTCAGAGTCACAATTTACTCTTCACTTGGATGAGAGATTCTGATTCGGGAGTCTCAAGACTGCGGACGTATTGGGCAACGGAGGATAAAGGACACTTCCCTCGACGAAAGAGGAAAATGGAATGTTCCGGTTGCGGGCGAATAAAGTGAGAGCTCTTCCTTCTGTCATTATTCTTTTTTCCGATCACCTTTCCCTTACTGAAATCGCTTGAGAAGCATCTGCAGAAACTATAAGTCAAGGGTTTAAAGCAACGATCGGAAGGTTTTTAGGGGGGACGGAAGGAATCTCTCGACTTGAATATTTTTAACGTCGGTGGTGCTTTGAAGGAAAGTTATTGGCAGTCAAAAATGGTAGTGAAATTTTTATCTGGAAGTCGTAAAAGTCGTAGTGGTAATAGTGGTGATTATTTTAACGGTGCAGTTCAAGAAAGCTGTGTAATATCTATGATATTGAATGTCTTTTCGAGGAAAGTGATTAAAACGCTCTAAAAGGTACATGGAAAATATCATTCCTGCTTCCTTAAATTTGATAAAAATAGTTAAAATGTAAATTTTATTTAACTTGAGTAACCAGATATTGTAAATTAATAAAGATACCTTCGTAATTATCTCTTATGTTTGTAAGAGTAACGTAATTTACTAAGTCTAAAAATTAGTTTGATTAATTACTTATTTTCGGACAACATTATTTAATTAAATACTTAAATAGCGCTTACTTTTCTCCATCATAATTATATCCAAACAGAAATTTAAAATTTGGTTCTTAGTATTGGTTATTAGTAGGGGTTTAATAATAATAATAATAAATAGTAAGGTTCTTAGTAATATTAGTTATAACTCTTTATTGATTTTCTCGGATAAGTATCACAATGATATAATCCTTCCTTATTCATGAACTTGAGTGAAATCAGGCTATAGCTGAGTTGCTATCATAAGAAAAATTTGAAAGAAGATAGACCGATAGACCGATCACAAAACTCAGTTATTAGCAATCAATATCCATTTATATTATTCTTAATCAACGTCTGATCTTTGGTTAAGAAGACATTGTGTACGCTTTAAACAGATAATAGGTAAATATCAAACAAAGTTTCCCATTAAAAAGATACATTTTATCTCTCGAATATCAAAGTAGGAAAATTTGCTCTTTTGAAATTAGTGGATGCGTAATAATCCCCAATGGAATCTCTGTGAGAGAATTTATTGCATGTAATTACAGAAGGGCAATAATGTTTGTGGAAGTGATTAAAAGTTAACCCATAGGGAGATGAGGAATGACACCGCTGTAATGGTTTCACTCTAAGATTATTTTTTGCGCTTTTAAATTAACATATTAATTAAGTTTTGATTTTACATCCGCAGAATATTTTTTTATAATTTCCTTTTCACAGCATCCTTTCACGCGAATTGCAGCCGCGTATTGATGCATAAAAGGATTATTCTCTACTTTAAAGCAAATGTTTTGATGTTTTTGGAAATCGATTAATTTTATTTTAAATTCATCGTTATTAGCAAATCAAGTCGCGGCAATGTGTTACCCGTTAAATCACTACTGTATTTCTATTTATTGACTTTTTGAGGGTCTTTAAATATCTCAATTCCTCATATTTTTGTCGAAGGTTCACGATTTTAATATAGTAAATATAGATTAAGATATTTGTTTGGTATCCACCTTGATTCATAAATAATAAATCATTGACCAAATTAAGCTAATGAAAGGAGCGAATTTAGAATATATATGCCAAACCAATTCCAGTGTTCCCCAGATAGAAACTGGTCATGGTGAAAATGAAATTATAATCCTTTACAATAACATAGAAATACATTAATACAATAGCTATATTTTAAAGGAAAGTTTGAATTCCATGCGGTTTTTCTGAAAATAAATCGTAGGGAGAGTTGATTTTTACATGGATAACTGACATCAGAATGTGAAACAAATGGGATATAGTTCCGTAGATCAGTCTTCAAATAGACCCTTTGGATGCCCTCAGCTGAGTATCGCGTCCAATTATAAATCCACTTCGGGTTATTTAAATACCCTATTCTCATGTGCTCCTAGGTATGCAGGAACGTTTTCGGGAAGAGTAGATTTTAAGAAGTGGCCATTTTAAACCGATTAACATAACAGGCAAACATTAATGATATAGATAATTATTGTATTTTTGGGGAGAATAAGTGAATAATTTTAGGTTAATAGATTAGTTTTTATAATACTGCCTCGGTTCATAACTAATAGCAAAAACAGTCCCTCTTTTCGAGGCTTAAAATTCCTTTGCGGATTTTTTTATCTCGCTCCTTTTGGATACATATTTAGTAGGGTTTGAGTTAGACCCTTCCTGGTGATATTCATGATTTTCTTACTTCCCAATTATGTCTCGCATCCCTTAAGTAATAGTAGAATTTTTAAAATGTTTCTCGGCTGAAAGCATCTCGCCTTGAATCTGGAAACCCGGGACAAACTTCATCAAAGGTGACCACGCTACCTATTGAGATATTCGGAAGCACTTGTCACTTTTCCTATGAAATAATTTGTTGCATCTAAATACTGTCTGCCTGTAGAATAGATCCTATCGGAGCATCAACTGCAGAACTGCATATGCTCTCTTAGTGGGTGAAATGAATGCGCTAATGAAGATGTAATTTATGCAACAGTGAGCATCAATCAGTGGGGTAAGATGGAAGAAGAGACAAACTTGTCTCAATCTCGCCCTACAATAAAGACGATTTATTATTATTATTATTCATAAATCATAACCTAACTCAGGACCATAGCATCGTAAATCTGGAAATTTTTAAATATAAATCTGAATTTGAAATAATTTATTTACTTCATATTAGTTGCTTCCAAAATCTTCCAAATTAGGACAATTATAACGAGGTACAAAAACTAGAGTGAGACGATCAGGTACAAGATTAGCCGGGACACAAACTCGGGACCTCTGTATCGGGAGGCTAGTATTCCGCCCCCTTACTTGACTTTTAACATCATTCATCCACTGTACGTGTTGTTTCAAGACACACTCCGAAAACTACACCAGAGTATCATTCGCTGTAAATCCTGAACCGGCAGGAGAGTTCATCAGCGCTCAATTAAGATATCTTAGCCGCATTGCATAGGGAAATGTTTCAATTTAAATTAACTTAAAGCCTCCGCTATTACATTATCTCTCGGAGCGTGTTATTTGCGCTCAAAAAGGAAGTCTCTCTCTCTGATTCAATTCCTTGCGAAGGATTTAGTTAACGGGAACAATTCATGAAAATTTCATCAACTCTAAATGCTTTTAAGAGGCGAGCGTGCCCATGAATATGTACTCGTTTCGAAAGCACGCGCAAACACGCCAGCAACAATGACGCCGACCTCTCATGTATTCTGATGCTTAAAATCTCTTTCCTTGCCGTTTCTTCCGTACCACTCCTTGCATACTTAAGAGTATACTTGCAGAGTAATTTTCCGGTGTACTTAAGAGCGTTGTTGTTTACCAGTGTCTGCCAAACTGTTTTACCTCCCCCTGCGCCCTGGGGATGGGGAATTCGTTCAGCGGCACATCGACGAAATTTAATTTTTGGTTTGCTGTTAAACGTAGAGCAATGTCTATACAAGTTTAATATTCGACAAAACCAAGTAAAATTTTAGAATTTTGAAATAATGATAATAGTAAATGTTTACTTTAAAATTTTGAAAACATCCGAGAATTCACAGAAAATTTATCTCTTATAAAGGTTAAGGTGATCGTGTATTTATTCAAAAATCCAGGCAAACGGAAGATTATAACCGAATAAACCCAGCATAATTTACAACGGAAAAATTTCCACTTCAATCTACGAGTAACAATTTATTCTCTACATCTATTACAACAGCACACCAACCAAATAATAAATAATGGTAGGTAGGAATTCTTCAAGCGTAAACTATTCTGTGGTGAATTCTTTCACCTTTCACCTTTGGCAAACTTACTGCATACAAAAATTTACAATCAATTCGAAAATAGTCAAATTTTAGCATTGACACTGCCGTTAAGTTTTTTACCACCAGCACACTGCTGCTTCACGTAATCATTTATAATTTTATCTTTAAATCAAGCTGGTGTATGCGGTAAATATTTCCGAATGCGATATTTAGGTTTAGCAAATGAACTGAGGTGACAATGTTTCACGGAAATAGTTTGTTAGGATTGTTTGTCATTCATAAGTTCTGTTCGTAGATGGAGCCGCTTCTCCCAAAACCAAGGAGTGGTTATGGAATGTGTCAAAGAGTAAAGTGAAAAACCAAAACTTCAACGGCGAGCCTTCGTTATGAATGAAATAAACTTTGTGGAAAACTGCGGTGCATTAATTTCCACCTTAGCATGTTACAAATATCAATTATGAACGGAGGACAAATAATTTCGAGAAAATTTCGGATAAACCAGAATTTTTGCTTATTATAATATTTAATGAGGATATGTACCTCATAATAAACGACCAAATTTACAAGTGTGAGCCAAAAAATTAAAGCCTTAAATTAAGAAAGTTACCTTTATTAGATATTAGATGATTGCATGAGTTTTCCGGAACTCATAATCTTTCCTCGAAGTTAATCTCTCAGAAAAACCTACGGCCCTTATCATATTTCCAAATTACTTTTCTGAATTAAGTAACGCGTTTTCTTTGGTCTGTCGATCATTCCTCTAAATATTCTTCCTTTCGTTTTAACTGTAGAGGTTCAGTTTTATTTTTTAATTAATAATTTTTCCCTTTCATTGATCGATGCCATAGGAGTCATACTTAACCCACATTTGTCCTATAATCATCAAAGCCCTGATGATCAAAATGTTGGTGAAGTGCATACATTCCTATTTACGTTCTCATTTTCTGTTTTGAGAGTTTCTTATGATATCAATCGGTCAAACCTTTAATCATACGTGAAATTCAATCGGCGCGTAGTATCTTAAATAATATATTTAATATATTTTTGAGATCAAGAAAATTGAATTTCGATCCGTAAAATGCGAGTGAGAGAACATAATGCAGAAGTTTTAAAATAACGTCAATATATACCAGTATAGTTAGATAAAATGATTTGTTACTAATGATAATTATTTGTTACATTTAGTACTCAGCTAAGCGAAGTTGCATTGAAACAGGATTATAGTTTGTCAATGTGCATGTGAAGAACGCATTTCATAAATTTTCAAGGATAGTAGGACAAAGGCTTAGTATGCTGTTTTATTAAGTTTATTTATGTTATATTTTGATTTATACAAGGAAATGAACATTTTGATATATTTCTCTAAAATGAAGTTTACATTAGTTTAACGTAGATTAATGGTCTGGATATTTTCAAAATGTGACCCACTTCCTGCCCAATAAATCATTGGGTTTCCGCTCTAAATGCAAAATATTACATTTAAATTTTGCGGAAAATCCTTAATAATCTATGGCAACAAAATATAATTTAAGTAAGAAAATTTACAGATGTAGTTATGCGAGGAAATAGAGGAAGTTTTCGGGTCGGGAGATTTGCAATGCAATCATTAGATTGAATAAGGTCAATCGCTTTTGAAATGGTTCAGTGATTGCAGCAGAAATTCTGTCATAGTAAAACGTTTACCTTCTTAATAATTTACATCAGTCTTTAAGCCATCGCAAATAGAATTGTGATCTAACACTACATTTTTTTACTAATTAAGTATATCCTTGTAAAGTTATAGTATCCTTTATCTTATCCTACTGAAGTAAAAAATGCTAACAATTTCTCTGTTTATACTTTCCTTCTTTTAAGAATTTGAATTTATACCCTGCCATAATATTCTAATTAAGTACAACTAAAATTTTTCTCATCAATTGTTGGTTGATTCAAAATTAAGCTTTCGAGTATTTTAATGCGATAGTACTTTCGATCGTAACATTTTATATGTAATTTCACATAAAATTCTCATTAAACTTTAACGTTGCTATAAAATCTATGGCTTCACAAAAAGGCCCACAGTGTTATTTTTCTATTAATGAACAAGCTGAAGTATCTATAAGTTACGATAAAGGCGCGTGGAAACTCTAAAGCATGTTTTAGTAGTCTAGTTTTTAAAAGCTTATTGCAGCAGTGCTATGAATCAAATCGGCAATAAACTTGTCTTGTTGATGCCTTGTCAACATCCTTTCTAAATTTGAAGTCAACACTTTCCTTCATTACGGAAGCTGCGTTTTAAGTGTTACCTTTCATGTATTCTGCATTTTGGATCTGCTAACTGTGTCGTATCAACCAAAACTGGCGCATTACGCGTTTATCAAATTATGCATGGAATTAAGAAATAATTTAAAATAAATTTACAAAATTTCCTAAAATTAACTATACAAAAATTCACCGTTTTCACATCCTCTGATGAAATCTTGAAAACGCTTTCTGCATTGTTCATTTTAATATTATAGTATATTAATTTCATTTATTATTTTAGTTGAGATAAGTTTACTACTTTGGTTTATTATCATGGTTTATTATCAGAGTTTATTATTAAAGTTGATGGCTTATTATTGCAGCTTGTGTAGCGCATCTCAAATGAATATTAAATAATTGACGCATGTTCTAAGAAAGGTTGACCACCTTTACTCTAGAGCTTCTAGAGTAGAAGTGGTATTCAAGGAATCGAAGGTTTGCGTATAGTCTAAAAGGAGAACAGAAGCAGCACTTCATATTCCTTCATACTGCTAATATTTTTCTTATGTAGGCCTTTTGAATTGTGTTGTCTTAATTAGTTAAAAGCTTATCTTTAATTTATTAAAAGTACTTATTAATACCTTACAATCTTTCCTTCAGCGTATGGGAGGGGGTATAAGGATAGAGCGTTGCAACTACTTGTTTTACTTATTGTAATTTCATCGCGTCCGCGGGAAAGATGAGTTCTTAAAACGACTTTTCTAATCTTCTACTTCGTCTACATTAATACTCATATCACCTTCATGAATTTTTATGAAAAAAAACAGTTTGAAAGATGATGAGGTAATAATTCCTCGTAACTCATCCACTTTCTGAAGTACGAGAATGATTCTTGCGAGACTCAAGTCCTCCATAGACTCACAATATTAGTGAATCATTGCGCAAAAACTGATATGATCTCACTTCCGCTAAGCTTCAAGTACTTCGTTGGTACTCCATCATAGATGCCAATTTAAAAAATTGTCGCTAGATTTGCAACTTCTTTCTTTTAGAGACTTGTTTGCTGTTTTAGAAACATCTCGCTCTTTATGGGGAATACTCTGTTACGTCAGCCCCCCTCTATATACTCTTGATGTAACATGTTTTACTTATTTGATAATGGAAACAGTTTAGGTTATAAAATATGTAATATTCTCTCCTGCAGATTTAATTTGTGAGATTTATGAACTGATATACTCTTTTTTGATACAAATTTAGCCTATTATATTTTTAACTCCTTTTCAGCGATTTTCTCTTAGTTTAGCGACTTTGAAGCTACTTTTCAGGGTGCATTTAGTGACATGTTCAAAGATAAATTGGCTTCTTTGTACTCCTCCTGCTCCTGCTGCCTCACCATTCTTCTATCATCTGATCTCGGCCATTACTACATGCGGAAAATTAGATGGAATTTCCTGTGTATTTTCATTTTGTAAGAATCATTCTCGTATTTTAAAGAGAAAGTCTAAATATAGCACACACAAAGATTTATATTACGGCTCATCTGAATGGCTTTAGTACTTTTAATGTGGGCGTAACCTGATCCTCAAATAAAGTAATATCGTATTACTCTATACTAGTAAATAATATTAAGAAAGCGATCTCATAAAATAAGAGTCAGGATATTATTTCAAATAGATTCTCTTGCAAATAAAATAAAAAATGTGCATTTGTTCAAGAAAACGGGCAGCTACGTAATACATTCTCATGATATATTCTCACCTTTGTATAATTATTATATTATCTGAAAGACTCCGAAGCAAGTGATACTTCCAGGGAAATGCAAATCTATTTTTGAAAATATCGAAAGAGATACTCTGAAAATTAGCTTAGTAGTTAGTACTAGTAGTTACTAATCCTTAAGAAAAAATATCGTCAAAAAGGATTGAACGTTTAAAATGGCTTGAATTCACTTATGTCATTATGAATAATATGAATATGAATAATTATGAATAAATAGATTTAAATAGATTGTATTAATTCTGAGTCGTTTAAGGATTATAAATGATGTCCCTTTCATTTATTAATAATAGAAATTTTTGCGATCTAAGTTCACAGAGGAGGGTCTATGAATACCAAGACGTGCTGTATGAATATAGTAAAAGATGCTTATGGAATAAGTCTTTAATAGGAGGAGAAATTGCGACAACATCGCTAAGTTAGCAACTATGAATTCTGCCGTGATATTGAGAGGTATCATAACCTATAACAGAAAATTCCGTCAATGGATCTTTTCACATTTCGTTACGAAACCGAAATAAATCACTTAGCATAGGAAGAACGAAGGGAAACATGCGCAAACATAATGAGCATGAAGTTCCTTGTCTTTGCAAATTTCGAAATTTTACGTCGTCCTTAGGTTAATACCCAACTAACGTGCCCTTTTGAGCGAATTCACTCGTGAATCGAGATTGTTTCCCAAGTAAACAGCGGTGAAGGAAGCAAACTGTAACAGTCGACTCACTTGTGCCGTGATGTCTGTGATAAAAAGGCTAGGGGAAGCGGGAGGCGGAATTTCCTAGACATTAAGAGATTACACGGTAAGCGTGAGGACTAAGGGAGATTTCAGAATTTTCTTCCTTTACAATTTATCGCTGGATCCTCACATGTTTGAAGAGCAAAGCTTTGGTCTCCCTGGGTCGTTATGAGTACACCCTGGTCCTCTCATCCTAAGTTGCTTCTCTTCGCATGTTCCACGATATGAAGGAGGAAGACCGCGGTTCAATCTTCATTTTCAATTTTGGATACCTGGATTTAGAAGAAGGGGGACCAGAATACAAACCGTGTATTCTAAAAGTTTTTTCAATTACTCGAACTAGCTCTCTTCGTGAGAGATAACCGAGGATTAAGGAGGCGATTCTGAGGGGAAGAAAGGGTCTCATCTCCTTGGTTACGGGAAACTAATTAGGAGCGGAATGAAGATATGTATGATGCCGTCTTCTTATCGGAGAGATGACTGAGAATTGCTCACCTAACCTAATTCGGAATTTCGAATTAACGCCTAACAAATGCAAATGAAGTTTGTATCGCAGTTTCCTACTCTTCAGAGTAATGCTGATTTCATGACTCAGGTTCCGTTCGAGGAATATTTTAGGCGGAAACGAAAAGGAAAAATTGGCAAGGGTAACTAAGTTAGGTTCCTAAACCCTTGATAACAAGTTTGTAATCTATACTGGTTGTATATACATCATATTTCATCTTCACTCTTTGGAGGTGGTGTTTTCGAATATTTTGAGTCAATAACCTTACTGAGCCTTGCTGAATGTTCAGTTTTAGGAACATCGAAAGTTAATCTATTAATTGCAAATCGGACCGTTATATAAGCTCAAAATAATTAATCCCAGTTAAAAACATATATATAGCCATGTTCAGAAATTGGAATCTAAGTTTCAACAAATAACAACCTTTGAGGCTGAATGAGGATACGTTGATAAGGAATCAGATAAAATTTTGTATAAGACCTTCGATGATATGTATAGTTATCATACGGTTAAAGTTGACTCTCCTTAAAAGAAAAAATATAGCAAATGGAATAATTGTCAATATCTTCATTATAATAACAATCAAAAAGAAATATTTTTACTTTCTGGAGTAATTCTTCTCCTTTGTAACGCTTTAGTCTAAATTAAAACTTTGAGCTCCGCTATGCCGTGCGTTTGCTCTTAGAACTTTTCTACTTCCACTTAGAAATCTGACCAATATGCAGTGAAAACAGAATCAAAATTTTATCGTAAATCCCAAAAATAACGAGATTCTCATAAATTAGAGCAAAAAGCATTAAAGATCTATAAAGCTAAAACATGTGGAGTGAAATAGTGATTTCCTCTTGGCTTTGTAATCAAGCTTCCTTATCGAGCAACAACTAATAAATTTTTGAGTTGGTCTCCCCCTGCCAAACATCGGGCAGCTTGCAGGGTATTCATGTAAATGTAACCGTTTCTTGAGTATACCGGAAGTCTATAGGAAGTTTTGATTGTCAAAATCCATTTAGAACGAAACATTTTAAGGACAAACCACCATTAGATTTCATTAGGATTACTTCTTTACAGCCATAATAACCTTCTCTATGACGTAATCAGAAATAATTTCAAAAGTACTTTATTTCTATACAACTATTTTTCTAACGAAATCCAACCCAAGGATTTCTTTTCGCCAATTTTCTTTTTAATGATTCGTATATTTCGTTATTACCCTGTTTTATTATGTCTGTCATTCCCTGAAAAATGAGAGGGAAGTAAAATGTGATACTACCCTCTTATGCCAAAATATATTCGATTCCTTATCAAATAGAGTTTAGAAACTGCCGATGAAGTTTCCTTTGATTCAAAATTTCTATCCACACTGCGAGAACTCCATTATTTTTTAGAAAAATCTATTCCTTAATTTATAGACTAATCTTGAATCCATATTAAGACCATTTGATTAACTTAGCCAACGACACTGAAAACCTATTGGACCTGTTTCGTTTGCTGCTACAAATCATTTCAACGTCCACCATTATTTTTTCGTCACTCCTGATTAAATACTCAGTAGATTTATGCGTTGCGATAACTAATGAAATTTTCAAATTTTATAATTTCAATTTTCGATCTATTATCAAGCATTTTAACACCTTTTATTTTAAAAGAAACTCAGACCATAATGAAATATATTGGGACCGTATATTAATAAAATCGCACGTTTTTCGAAATAAATTACGTGGTGAAATTCGTTTATATGGTAATGTACATGGGGAAGGAGTGTGGGAGGTCCTTTCCGCTAATTACGTTTCCTCGAGCGACATCTGCTGCTGCCATTCTGGTGGTCATCGGCTGCATTTTGCACAGCCCTTCCGCCCAAAATCTCTTCCTTTAATTGATTTTCTATCATTTTCATTATGATCCTTCGTTAAACAAGTCATTGTTTCTTCTATCGTAAACTTTGCTTGTGATCGGAAGCATACATGTCGTATCTAATGATAGAACTCTATTATTTCCTCAAAAACTTTTATAGGAAGAGAGACATCGATCGTCTCACTCTGGTGTTGAACTTTTAATTTCAAAAATTTTAAACACAATTTCAATTTTAATAGGCGTCATCTTTCAAAACTTGGAGCCCTGTTCGCAGCTTGGATGTATTTTGACTTTAAAAAACGAATTCTTTTCTATCAATTTCAAATGGAATTCATAAATAAATTATAATGTATTAAGTTGAAACCCTAGTTCATTTTTAAATACGTGTTTCGCATATTATTAGGATATCTTTACGAGATACAGGATATGACTAATATTAGTTCCGGTGATATTTTATTTCGCCTTTCAATTGTTTACTAATGAGATAAAAAAATATTAGCAAGACATGAAGCTTGAATAAACTTGAATGAATAAAACGTAACTCATCAACATTTATCTCATGCGATAACACCTTGCAATATCACTTTAAGTTCAGAGAAACATTTGTAATTCCGTGTAGGTTTGCGCCACTGGTTAAGGTTAAAGCACGTTATCTTTTTCTTTGCATATTCCTCCATAATTAAACTTACTAAGAGCAATTTAATGCTTTTAGTACGCTACTTTATTTTTATCAAGTATATTACCCGCCGTTCTCTACCCATACGTCGCTGATCTCGTACATTTTAATCAGTTGGAATCCTAATGTGCGAAATGAATTCGACGTTCAAAGCATTTAAGAAAGAACTACTATTGGTAATAACAATTACACTTAGGATAGGTAACGAATATATTGATGATTAGTTTGAATATATTGGGGATTCGTGAAGAGAGCTTCGATGTTAAGGAAAAGTAGGAATAAAAGCACTTTACGTAATCACCTGCCGAAACCGATAGTAATTTGAAAAAATATGTGGAATTATGTACAGTATTATTTTATTGTCCTTGGCATGGGTTTTTAGAGCCTTCCGCAATCGATTTTATTAACTCTGATGTTTTTCTTGAATTGTTACATGAAATAAGGTGCTTTTGTGGAAGCAAAATAATTCATAACAAGATCCTAGACATCTTCCTCCAAAGCAAGTCTATTAAGTGCACCTTTAAAGCCATCCAGAATTCCTGTAGAAGTCTATCATACCGTGTTTATTTTTCTCAGCAGTACTTGAGATCAAAAAGCTCTAATTCCACATCCACATACCTTCTACTGATTAAGGAAGCAGAAAAAACAGCATTTTCCCTGGTCAACGAATGAATATCCCCTTTACAAACAAAAAGGTTTCTGATCCCTCTCATGATATGAAATCCTCATAATAGAGGTATACACATGTGCTTTCTACCGAAGTATTCTCTTAAGCTTGCCGTACAAACATCAAAATTTACATTTATGAGATCGTGGAACTGAACGTGCGTGTACGATCCAATATTTGTGATACGCAGAAAGAATTCGAAAACCAGTGGTCCCTTTCCCATCAAACACGGCATCATGTTATCCTAATCCAAACACAAATCCGACTTATAATTTTCATCTCGTCCGTCGGACTCTTGCTCAAATACTCGCTTTCCTTTTCGTTTGGACCAATTTTTCGTTCCAACTGTGTTGCCTAAGCTCTACGCATTTCTAAACTGTGTACTAAATATCTATGAGGATATTAATTTAGTGATTAATGTTACGATGTCTAAAAAGTGTATCTCAAACTAAAGTCTCAATCTGTTATATTCCATTTTTAAGACTCAAATTATAGTTTGATTATCATCACATTCCTATAATGTAATTATTCATGAACGTATTACTTTACTAGATATATTTAGATTAAATTTCACAGAATCAGGCTAGTTATTGTGGTAATCCATAATGGAAAGGAACTTGAAATGATTTGTATTTTTACCGCAGTTTTAATTTTAACAAACAACACAAACACGACCGGTTTCGACTGAATGATTATTCATCTTCTGGCTTATGATCATTCATTCGAAACCGGTCGTGTTTGTGTTGTTTGTTAAAATTAAAACTGGTAAAAGTACAAATCTTTTCAAGTTCCTTTCCATATTCACATTAATTTCATATTATTATATATTTATAATAAACTTACGTATTTCTACTCCGAACTATAAATATGGAGAACGCTTATATTACGCTTGAGGAACGAATAAAACTTCATCAATAAAGTATTTCAAAGAGCTCTTACACAAGGACTTGTATATCGTTATTATACATATTTTATTGCTTTATTTATGTAAATAATATGAGTCTGTAAATACGAATTCATGTTGCTTATGCATCACGAAAAATTTTGTTTCACACAAAATAATTATTGAATCATTGTTTTACTTGGGTGCCCTCTACGTACATACATTCAATATAATAATACATGGGTGGTCTGAAGAATTTCCGACATTTCGCCATTTCTCGACATGTTTTCTGAAAAATTTCTGAAGATTTCTGAAAAAATCAGAGGTCGGAAACTTTTCAGACCACCCTTGTATATGAGCATTCAATATAATAATAAATAAAGGAGCTTAGAACTCTTTTAGCTGTCATCAATCCATTAATTCATAGCTATGATATATATATATATATATATATATATATATATATATATATATATATATATATATATATATATATATAGATATAATACACACATACATCTATCCATCCACAGCTCGACCTCTCTCCCTCAATCATCTTCCTCTCTCTTCGTTGAACCCTCAGAATCTCTCTCTTAATCCCTCACAATCCCTCCCCAGTCTTTCCCCCCTCTCCTTTATCCCGAGGGGAAAACTTAACGGATTAATGGCTCCTTGGCTCTTCCTCGGCAGTTCTCGCGAAGGAAAATGGAGGAGGAAAGGGAGGGATATCGCAGTGACAAAGAGGTCGAGGGAAACGGAGGTTTAGCGGGACATAAAGACAGATTATTGCCCCTACCTTAATATTTCTTTTCTGATCCCGGCCAAGAAGAGGTAAATTTGAAAAGGGTACGGAGGGGTGGAAAGAACTAATCAAAGGCGAATGAATAAACAGGTAGTGGTCTTCAAAGATCTCATTTCATCTCCTCATATCTTCCCTATCAGCAAAACTTCTTCTTTGTCCAAATTTGATCACATTCACTGTTGGTAGCATCAACAACTTTCGTCCGAAATCGGCTTTGGAAATGGGATTAACCAATTCTTCCGTTCCTTACGATGAAAGGTGGATCTTTAATACAGAGATTCGCATCAAAAACCGGAATTTAGACTGTGGATATTAGAGTAAAAAAAGTGGGAATAGAAATGTAGACGTAGGACTGTAGGAACAATGCTGAGAAATGTCGGCGGTGGATGTAATGAGAAAAGTTAAAACGGACCTGTGAAGTAAGAAAAGTTTACTGGAAAGAATTTTATAGCTTGAAATACATCGACAGGGTTCACCGCATACGTATTCTATGCGTCATACGTGGAATTAGTAATTAATACTTTAATGAATATACTTGAGGTACTATGCATACCGATACTATTATTCTCAGTGGATTAGTTAGCATGCTAGGCTAATAAGATCCAGCGCTCAAGTTACGACTAAACGGTATTTATCGGTTTGGGAAATATCTGCGTTCGTCCTAGTTAGTTAGTTAGTCCTAGATAGTTGTCCTACAACAGGTTGCTTGTGGATGTTCTAAGAAATGAATAACATTTATTATATTGAGCATAGTTTTGTTGATTATTGTGAGGCTTCTACAACATAATCACCAGTGTAAAAACGCAAATATCATACAATACGGATTGTCACAGGAAGGGAATGTCTTACTTCACTTAGTAAATATTGGTCCTAAAGAATCAAGATAGTTATCAAGAGGAGGGAAATTTAGTAAGGATTCTTATTTTTTCCGTGGAATATCGTTTTCGATTCAAATCTAAGAGAATTATGATAAAGTAGACGAACATTTCATGGTTGCAAACAACCCATCCCCCAACGACCGATGTGATTGCTGAATCCGATCGCATGCATTTTCCAATGAGAATACACTGGGTGCCGTGCTAGAAAGATTGTTTATTAAAGTATTATAGACATATAAGTCATGTATTCTGGTGGAAAGATAATTAGTATACCATTAACTGTGTACCAATGTCCCATTTATTCCTGCTTCCATTTGAGTATCGATACAAAGAACATGGATATTTCACCTTTTTATTGCCAATCATATAGATATGTGTTTGATATCGTTAACACTAAATTAGAAAATTGTCAATGAACCTATTAATATAAATTCTTACTGATACATCTCAAGAGTTTCATTTTACACTAGTATTATGACACTTTTAAACTAATGGCAGGAATGGTGTAGCAACCAAGCCATTTAAAACTGCAGCAAGCGTGGTAGTCAAACATATTTATAAAATTTCAGACGTATTTGTCAAGGGAATGAAGCGCAGATCAATCAACGGAAGAAAAATTTTTAGTTAACGGGTATTTAATCTAAAAAATATTTGTCTAAATATTTTTAAAAAGGCAGAATTCACATTGAGGACACGACATGAGATGATAATTTTTAGAACATAGGGGAAAAATCTTATTAATAATATGAGTTTCATAGTAGAAAATGTTGTGGTAGGGTAAGACTGTTGGACTTAAAACTAGAAAACCTGAATTAATTCTTGCACTAGCATGAGTTTTCGTTTACATTGCTAGACTCATGAGTTTGCATTGCCAAATTCGCTTAGCGAAACGCTTATATCGTGTTTAAGGAAACAGGCTGACGCTTGAGTTTAGTTTGAGTTGTTGCAGCTCACAACTGTAGTTAAGGCCTCTAAGTGGTCCTATCTACTTAACGAGGACATCAGAATTTCCAATACGAGATTTCATGACGCGCTTACAGATAACTTCAACGATGCATAACGATCACTCGCTGAACGTTCATGCTTTGTAATTCAAACCAAAAGGATAACGGAGTAATAAAAGTCGATAAAATGATAATATTACAATCCATGTTTTCTTTAAGTATTAAAAACTTAGATTCACAACCATTGAATTAAATAATTTTGGAAGAATCTCAACAAACGCTTTGAAACCCGATTCGAGCTACATGTAACAGCTGGTATTTGGTTAGATTATCTTCTTTTTAACTGGTAAATAATTCATAATTTCTGTAACAAACAGAGATGAAAAAAACGAAGCACTGAATTTACATGGGTGGTCTGAAAAGTTTCTGACATTTCGCCATTTCTCGACATGTTTTATGAAAATTTCTGAAAATTTTCTGAAGATTTCTGAAAAATCTGGTGTCGGAAACTTTTCAGACCACCCTCGTAGAATAAATGGGAGAGGAATATGCGAAATTCTTCATTTCCGTCCACCCTTGGGTGTTTTTGTGTACGGCTAAAGTTAACACACAATTTGCTTTGCATTCAACAGTATGATAAATATTTTACATCGTCTATTTTTCAAATTAAATCATGCGATGGAAAAGCAGTGTGTCGATAAATAACCACGACACTCACGGGAATCCAGGCTAGTTCCCGTACGCAGTTATTGCGGTTTTTGTCACTGTACCAGTGCGTATCGAGCACGAGAAAATGCCCATTTTGAATTCTTTTCCTATCATAGAATTTCCAATCATGAAACGACCGTTCAAACAAAGCGCACTTTTTGCGTCACTTTTATCGGCTTACGTAATTGTTTATTCTGGCGCTAGCAATTCATGCGGCGGAATGCCTGAATTTTGAAATCGCTCCTCATCTGATTCACAGTACGACTCGTTTGAAAAATTCGCCACATTGCGCTAATTTCTCCAAATGTAATAACACCGCTCCATATTTATTTCAAACGACCTGTGAAGGGTTAATTTGTTTGTTTTGGTGGGACATTTCGTTCAGCTACATTAACGCCGCGTTTAATTTACGCTTTTTCATACGTGTATCAGCGGTCGAAATCTGGAAAAACTGGATATTATGAATATGTGAATTCACGGTGCATTCGAGTGTCGCTTGATGGAATAGTTTTGAGTGTCCGTAAGCTCCTGTTTTTTGGCTTAAAAATTCGTATTAGATCGGCGGTTTCTGTTCAATTTCGTGAAGAGCTCTCTTTTCGCTGCATCCTTTCCCTCTGGGCAGAGATGGGAGATCCGAATCCCGGCTTAGGAGGGTTTTGGAGGTGCGTCAAGGAGCGCTGCATGCTGGGAAGGCGTCCTCCAAGCGGCGGAGGATTATGGGAAGGGTGGTGGAGGGGGGTGAAGAAGATGCAAAGGGGGAAGGGGATGGGGAGGAAGGTAATGTATTCCGGATGAACGTGGGTGCGGTGGAGTACTGGAGAGAAAGAATCAGCAGACGCCGAAGGGCACTGACTGCTCCTTTTCGTTCCTCAATCTCTGCTCCTCCTTCAATCTGGAGAGATTGCTCTGTTTGCGTAGACTTTTACCGATTTCCCGTTCATATTGCTCGTCCTTTGCATTGAACTTCGCCGCGGCATGTAAGTGAATAATTCAGCCTCCTAATGCCAGAAGGTACGCTCAAAAAGGTCACTCGGTGGGTGTAGTTTTTCTCCAATTTTGCGGTTAGTCTCTATCGGATGCATTCGTGGGGTTTTTTATGCGGTTGAACCTCAATATGCTGCCGTTTTTCTACTACAAACGCGTGTGTTGATGCTTTAACATTTAGCTTACCGGAGTGTCGTGGGGCTACATTAAGGAAATTCAATTGTGAGATATACAGTTCCGTCTGAAGAAATTTAATCTTTGTAATTTTTTCTGTAGCATTAGATAAAAAAATAACTCGACAGCAGGAATATTTCGGACACTTTCCACCGGAGTTAAAACCCAGGCCAAAAGGCGAACGCATTATCCACTTGGTTATCCCGATTTTTTCTTGTTTGAGGGAAGGATATTATCAGGTACTTTCATAATGTAACTTGAGAAAAAGTTATTAAGCTGATGACAAAAAATATTTTTAGTTTTGGGTATTTCATCTGAAAAGTACCTGCTCAGTGTAACTTAAGAAAATGTTATTATGCTAATGATAAAAATCGTATTAGTTTGGGTTTCGTCTTAAAAATATCAAATACTTTTATAATATAACTTGAGAAAAAGTTATTAAGCTAATGACAAAGAAAATTTTTAGTTTGAGGAATTTCATTTTGCTTAACGACTTCATTAAATTCTCGAGTCTGAAATTGAGCTTTCTTTTCAACATCAATTACCACTCTATATGCAAGACGTTAAAGTAAAACTTCATTCACTTCTTCACACTTTAGGCCTTAGTACTATACATGAAAGTGCTAAACTGTTATTCTTTAAATATTGCATTGTCCCATTTTCAGTATGTTTTCTTAAAAGATATCATAGCAGCACGTAGCCTACATTCAAGACGGTATGCTGACATCAATAAATAAAGAGATAAATTAATAGGGAAACGTAGATCATACCAATTAATTATACAAGTGATATTTTGGCGTCAACGTGTAAGAGTTATGTATCAAAGGAAGCAAGTTGATAGCGCAAGGGACTGAAGAAATTTTCAAGAACACTCTCAGACTCCATAAGAAATAAGATGGCTTCTGAAAATTCCTACTTAGATTTGATCTTCTTTTGAACAATATGTAGTGTTCCAGGAAAAGTCTTCTGAGAGGAAAAATTCCCTCAAGAGATCCATGATGTGATTCAGGTGTATCAGTGGACATCAAGAGGTCTGAAGGTGGTTTAAAGAGAAAGGCATTGAAGCATTTGAATGAACAAAGTTAAAATGTATTTTCTGAATTGAAGGAAACAAAGAACATATAAATACGGGAAAAAGACCAGTACCTATTTATAGCTGTCTAAACCAGTACTTGATATCAGTTTAATGAAAACTGTTCGAAATTATTAGAATTAAATAAAAACAGACAAGAAAATTAATAATCCAGGAAAGTTTTTCACGAGCAAGTTATTTTCCGTTTAGCACCTTTGCAATATACTACGCTGTAAAAACGCACTACACGAATAGATTTGATGCTTATGTGCCATCATCTTCAAGTGAAGAAGTAGCGATTTATTACAGTGTAATATTTTGAAAAGTTATTAAACAGAATAGAGCTTCCTTGTGAAAACATTTCCTGGCTTATTTATTTTTCCTTTCATGGAACAGTACATAGTTACTCGCGAATCTGTGGAATCAAATGGCAGACAATTTCAGGAAAATTTCCATTTCCTGCATATATTTTTCCCGAATAAATTGCTGCAGAATAGTTTCACATTGACGAATATTTCTTATTGCTTTTAGCTAAATATTTATATAAGTTTCACCTCTAAGGTAGTAAAAATATTCACTCAAATAATCCCTCAGTATATCATATATCTCAAATTTCTTATTTTTGAGTTGTACTAGCGTGTATCTCTTGAAAAGACGAATATTTAGAAATGTCAAGTTCTGGTATATGTTTGTACTTATTCATTATTTAACATTTTTATTTACGATTTTACTGTAAGATATCTCTTTTACGCTCTGTATCTGCATTTCTTGCCAACCATCAATCAAATTGAATATTATTAATGAAAAAACAGGATTTTCAATCGAAAAATGTTTATATGTTCACTTAATTAATAAGTGTTTAAATTTAAATCTATTTCTCGAAAATATAGCTAATCTGTTTCAGAAACATTTCTCAAGAAGTTAAAAGAGGCATTTATGAATAGGAAATGATATTAAACGCCGTGTCCGGTTTTTCGTCTTTATTTTTCTCATCGCTTAACCAGATATAATTAGTCCACACAATTACTAAACGTTTTTGAGTTTCACGTTATTATAATGGAATATCTTTAATATTTACAATGAAATTCAGTGGAAGTAGAAGATTGTTGTCCGATTAAAAAATTCCATTTCATTGAGAAACAGCAATGGAGCGCTTCATTCTTAAACTTTCTGGTATTTGTTGCATCGGTTGAGACGAAATAGAAGTATGATTGAAGTAAATAGAAAGGGATTGAACTTTGCGACCTGCAGTTTTCTCTTATAATTAGCTATAGAAAGTAAATGGAAATAAGTAGTATTAGCTTTATATTGGCTAGTGGTTGCCAACCTTCTCTACTAACTGCCCACTTCTTTTCACCTACTGCCCACCGTTGTACTTTTGTTATAGGAATAATATCCCTACCGTTTCATAACATAATTTAACGCAAATTTAAATAATTTTAGTCAATGTATTTATAGTAGAAATCTGATAAATTGAATTGATAGAATAAATAGATAAATAGAAATTGATACAATTAATTTACATAGCACAGTAACTAAAAATGTCAATGTCGTTATCTCTTTAAAAACCCTTCTCATTATATAAGAAATTCTGTAAACTTCAAATCATCCTCTGCTAGGAACCTAGACATTTAATTTTAACCTACTTACACATAAGATATTTTTACTTAAGCTGTTCTTATGTTAATATTAATTTCAGGGCCGGTTAGACAGCGGGGCAAACGGTATCTGCGTACAATGCCCAGTCTCCTCATTATCAGTATCTTTTTCAAAATGCAAAAATATATAATCCTGCTAGTCTGATTAATTTTCCTGGTTTTTCGCTGAAGCGTGTAATATGTATAACCTATAATAATGTTAAGGAAACTTTTTATTCTCATCAAGACAGATTAGAGGAAAAGTTTGCCTCGGGTCTCGCATCTTCTCGGGTCCTGAGGAAATGGTTATGATTCCTGGAATTTCTGGTGATTATCAGGAGCTGTTCTTGGAAATTCCAAATCTTCTCCCTTTCCGTGGCGTTATATCGCTTTGTTGTTCCCGTTGGGTTTGAAAAACAAAATATGTACAGTGAGGTGTTTCGACGCTCCAAAAACAAAACACCGTAATCTTCATTACTCTTATATTTGTTAAGTACTTCTAATTTCAAATAATTCGTGCTCTTTTGAAGGAATTCGTGCAATAAAAAATGATGAAGACCACCTTTTCATAATGAAAGAATTTCTTTTTATTCAGAATAAATTAGATAATCTTTAAGAATATAATGTTTCTACTGGACTGGGATTCTTAAACTATAAACTAATGCTATTGATGTTACCGAAATTGAATTTTAAAGGTAATAAAAATTTTGGGATGTTTAAACGTTTCCCTGAAAAAACGTATTAGTTATCATAATAGAAAAAAATTAAAAGCTGAAGAACTCTTTTCGTGAATGCAGCAACAAGCATTGTGTGACTAGATTTTTATCAATCAAAAATATAATACCAAGTTCATGATATCTGAGCCTTTATTTCAATATAGTGCAATACTCGTAGAAGGATTTTCTGAATTATTTGATCGCTATCTTGATTTCATAACTAGATAACAAGGAAATTATCTGAAAATTTGAGCATAGTTGCCTTGGTATCAATGTAATATTTTTACGTAAACAAGGACAATTTAAATAACTCTTTTTCACGTGAATTGCATGCGACTGACACCTGTTTTTCGCAATGCAGTCTCCAGAGTGACGGAGTAAAGAGTCTAAATGAAGATGTAAGCCTGTACACAATTATGACTGCCCCTTTTTCCCCGCTGTGTAATTTCATCACAATTTATGGGATGAATGCGCGCAACGAGCTAGAAAATAGGACAATAACGGCTATTATGGCACACCTATGCTAGAAGGGTTGTTTTTTCCAATAAAAAGTTTTGAGTTTACATTGTCTTTGGAAGAGATCCCCGCGAAATGCAGTTGGTCTGAGTCGTGAATTAACATGATTGTAGGGCTATTGTATTACGCGGCGTTTTACTCACTAATACAGCGAGATTCGTTTCGTTCCGTAAATGCCTGCAATATAAAGAGGACTCGTCAATTGGCTCTCACTAATTAGTACATCATCCCCCACTAGCAGCACTCCATGGACGCTATTCCGTTCTTGCTTCCTCCTCTTCTTCTCTTCCTCTCCCACTTTTAATTCTCATTCCCTTCTAGTTCAGCTCTTCATCACTAGTGGTTGCCTCACTCAATGTGATATGGCATTGTTATGGGATGGAGAGGAAGTTTAAGTTTCTTTAACATCGTCGGAAACATACATAAGTATTGAACTTCCATAAGTATTGAATTATTATCATTAAAGGATTATTCACTATAAAATGTCCCATTGGTTTCAATGGAGAGGAAGATAATAACTAGAATAAAACTTTTATATCCATACAAAAAATAATAGACGAACATCCGTGAATATTTTTAGGTGAATGTATTAAAAGAAGGCGTGGAATTTCATTTTCGTTGAAATAAATAGAGATTAATACAGTCCTTCTAACTCTTGGCAGAAAATTATGGAAGTGGCATATTATAGATAACTCTCGAAGGATGAGAGCAAAAAGTACATCCTTCAGTAATGCTCAATGCGCTTGTAAATATCAAGGTTGTTATTTAGAATATGAATTTCTCATGCATTCTTGAACAGGTGAATGCAGTGCAACGCTGTTTGTTTTGTTAATGTTTGCTGTGAAAAAAACAGCTTGCGTTATTGGAATTCTATCTGACGCAGTTTGGAAGATTGAATGTGAGAGACTAAATTTCTACGGTTGAATAAGTTTAGTGTGAGTACTTTCGCGGAGGCTAAATTGGTTTAATGCTACATTTCCCAGCTTTATAAATTTCGACCATAAAGCAAGTGCGAGAACAAATCGGTTTTCGAACTTTTTCATTCCGCGTACCTACACTATCAATTAACCATTATATGTAGGATGATCGCCTCATGCTGATAGAAAAACTTTAAGGTAAAGTATTTTGGCATAGATATTCTTTCTATTACATACTGATAAGCTTTTAGGTAATGTAATTATCTAGGCTTCACCTTCGAATATTACTTTTACCATCCAGTCCAGTTAAAGTGTACACATTGATTACTTCCCAATACAGTGAACGAGAACTAACTCATCTCGAAAGCATAAATTCTGTGTTTATCTGTCAAGTTAAATCATGGAATTCCCATCAAAGGTGACAAGGCAAATGTGGTGTGTTTTCATAAAGATATTCTTTGGTTAATCCTAAAATCAATTGCAAATAAGAAAGTCTGTCAATCGAAATATATTAAATTTATACATGCTGTTCTAACGCGGTGACTTCAGTGTATCCAACCTCAACCCTCGATATGACTCGGCAATAAAAAGAATTTAAAGTATTCAATACGGGAGAAAAAGTTCTTACATTTTACGCTGAAAGCTTCCTGAGAAATATACGAAACTATTCGTAAGGATATCTTCTTAAAGAATCTGAAATTATCTTTTCCGGTTGAACCATTATGCATTCTTAAAAAAATGCACAATCTCTCGAAGAGTTTGCCATTAAAATATGCAAATGAAGCGGAATTAAGAGTTTTGAAAGTTTCTCCCGCATATTATTCGAGCAACGCTTATTCGGAACCCATTCCTGTTCTTAGTCTGCAAAAGGATTTGGGCGGACCCACAGCAAAGTCGTTGAGAGTTTATGCAAAGGACAAAGGCATGAGATAAATAAAGGTGGAGACCGTCGAAGATGTCTTTGGGAAAATCTTAACGACACTCGAAGAGGCTGCTTTGGGTCGTATTATTGGAAAAGCGTAGCGTTATCTCTTTTGCCGCACATTCCACATTTTCCATATTCCAAAACATTCCCTCGCAGCGACGCCAAGGGAAATCATTCCTTTTCCGTTCATTTTCTCCTTTTCCCTCCTATTAAGAGATTCCTCTTGCTTCCGGTAGAGGTCCTCGCATATGCCTCGAACCCTTCCATCTTCCCTCGGCGCAATTTCAATTTCTGCGATGGTCTCATATGGGTTCATTTTGCCACGCAATTAAGGGAAACAGTCGCTTTTGTATTTGATCCTTACGTGTGCTAACGAATCTTATTGCGTGAATATATGCACTTCTTTGGAAAGGGAAACAGATTTCAGCTTTTATACTCATGAATTTGCATCGCTACTGCTGTGATGGAGTACTTTTGCCCTTACTTTGTCAACTTGTGCGAAATGATCGGTTTTAAATTGTATAATGTACCAGTGTATTGATCTTACTGAACGTCACGTTGATTGTTTTGGAAAAGAGCCCTTTAAACTTTTCGGAAGTGATCTTCTGTTAGTTATATCGAGTATATTTCTACCTTCGAGCTATGTTATGGTCTTTGTTGATATCTATGAGTGAATCATGCCGGCCGTGATGGTGGAGTAGTTAGCGTTACTAGCGCTTCAACCCCACGGCCCCGGGTTCGAATCCCGGCTAACCAGATTTTAGGAAATAATTGTTTGTGCTCTTCGTTTATGTCTGCGATAGTTCAAATTGTTAAAACGGATAATTGGGGTTTCCTGTTTCCTTTATGGAAGTAATCAATCAATCATCCTTGTCCGCTACAGAAAAACATTTAACTCTTGAATGAATGTTTATAACGAGATGTGTAATATTTCATTAACTGTGAATTCTTCCTACGAAAAAAATTTCACGGTTGAAATGACGGCAAGAAAACCTGTTTACGTACCGCAAAATCTCTCTTTCGCGAATCTGAAATACGGAACCTCGTGTTTCAGGAAGTCGCCGTTTCAAACAGTTCTTTTGGCCCAAAAAAGCCGGATAAATGGCCCCGCGATGCATACGTTTACATAATATATAAGATATAAGTTTGTTTAAGCCGTAATATCCCGGCTAAATTTACATCTCCAGAGTCCGGAAATTTTCTTGGGAAAGCTCAAAGGTGTTGGTTTTATTCGGGAAAACTTTTGTATGAAATTCTTCCAGAAACCCATCTTGCTTACCTGTGAAGAATCTTCACATTTCTGACGTTGGCAGACAGGTCTATTTAGACACAACCTTGAATCGTTCCCAGTAGTTCTAAATTTCCTTCATTCCATCTCTTTTAGTTTACCTATTCTCTTCCTTCCCACCTTTCCTTCTTCCCCTATCTTCCTTCCATTTTATCCCCCACTAAACCAACCCTTCCCTCATAACCGCTCCACTGCCTTCCCTCTCCTTATCTACATCTTCCCCTTTATTCTCCTTCTGGATTCGAAGCCACCGCAAACTTCCCCGACATCTATTTTTCATAGGCAGAGGATGCGCAGCGGAGGATAAACTTCGCTCGCCAAAGGAGCCGTGCTAAGGTGAGGCCCTTCTTTTCCTCCCAAATCTCTTTCTTCTCTCCAATTTCCTCACCTCTTCCCGTGCAACTTCATCGCGATATGTCCGCCCTCTTAAGGCGCGGAAATGATGGCGAGCTCGTAACTTGGCGTGAGGAGTTGTAGATGGTGTAGCGCAGTCTTCTCCTTTGAATTGATTATAGGGAAGGCGTTTCTAATTACTTCCCCATCCTCCCCTTATCTTTATTGTTCGTCGTCAAGGGATACCTATTTTTTGATGTTCCTTTTTAAAATATTTCTAGGGGCTTAACGCCTGAATCGCCGAGCACTTTTCAACTTAAATGAAAGTCCCGGCGTTGGTTCTTGATTTTATTTTTCATTTAGATAGTGTTTCCGCCCCATCGCTCGGTGTCGAAACACTTTTCTCAATTTGCGCTTGAGATCACGATAGCTGATAGATCCTAAATATGATTTCAAAAGGATAAATTTGCTATTTAAGGATAGTTGATTCATTTTTAAAGATCATTAAACTAATTATGGAAAAATTGAAAGTTTGTACATGAAGACAAAATAAGCAAAGGTAAAACACTATAGGCGATGACAACTATGATGTTGCACCTAATTAAGACGCTATAATTTACGCTGTATTTTATAAAGGACGGATATAGAATATTTTGGGTTCAAAATATTTTTCGTCACAGAAATAGGAATGAAATATACTTTGGATATCTATTTCTGGGTTTTTTTTTCAGATCGTCTTCATTTTTTCTCCGAGAATCTAATTTTCTCCTATATATAAGATATAGATATATACTCCTCCTATAGCACCTTTCCATTAGTTAATGAAACTAAATAAACATTTCAGAACCGGATCAGGTCCAGGCAGCGTTTCCTCATCCTTTTTGACGCGGTACGTTTAACCAATTCTATGCTTTTCATTTCCTCGATCAAATGTTAGGAATATCGCCAATAGCAAACAACTATAGACCAACCTTAAAGCTATACTAAATGAATAGAGTATACTAAATGTGTAGTAAATCGTGAAGGAGGATGTTTATGTTTTAGAATTGATTCCTAGAAAATTTGAATTGACCTAATTTGAGGAAGAATCCTTCTTTAGCATGATAGAATGTAAGAGTAGCATATGAAATGCTTTTAATAAATTATATTTGAAACAATTTTCGAATGTGTCCAAAACAAAATTTACCTCCACTTCGATTTATATAGTGCGCTTACTATACAATACATATTGGCGTAGATGAGATATATGAGGCACTAAAAACAGTATACGTATGAGATAATTGTATGCAATAGTGCATACTTCAACGATTGAAATGAAGATATATAAACATATAAGGAAAACTTCAATTAAAAAGATTAATAAATTAATGAAATATATTTAAATGTATAAATACGTTAGTAAGAATTTGCTTCTGTACGTATCCTGAATGTGTGTGTAAATTTGTTCCTTACAATTTAATGTATATCCAATTATCTCTTCATATATGTTTGTATTATAATGGAAAATGCATAACTACGATTTGCCTGTAATTAAATGTTTAAATTTATGGACTAATAAAATTGTTATTATTATATTACGATATCATTTTGAAAAATAGTGTGATTAAACAGCTCCGAAAAGAGCGGTCTTAATTATTCCTCTATATTATTTTCCTTCGTATTTTGTTGTTACAGATAAAGGCATGTCATCAACATATAATAGATGTCAAGCTTTAAGTCTATTACCAATGTTATATCACATTTGGATATTTAAGCTTCCGATTCCACCCATCCAATTCGATTAGATAAATACACTAGGAGTTATTATGGGGCTTTGCGTTTTTGTTGCCCATGTAGGACTCCCTGTATCATTTTTATGAGTTTTTAGAAATTAAAATACTGAGTTGATTAGCAAAACGTATTATATCTGTTGACTCTAGTCATTAATTAAATGCAGAAATGAATTACGTACGTATTACGCATTAAAAATGTATATACATCAATAAACATTTCCTAATATTTTCTCACTATATTTACTCGGTCATATTTGAAATTTGTCTTCCGGGTATCCCGTTTTCCGGGTTATTATTATTCTATCACTGAGAGCACATATGTGCATAGAACAGCTAATAATTTATAACCTCATTTCTTAGTTATGCTGCAGTTGAACTAAAACAGCATCCATAACTAAATTACTTTTCCGAAACTCGTGTTTCGTTTAAAAACAAATTAATTTTATGATTAATAATTCATAATGATTAATAATAAATAATTAAGTAAGTAATTTTCCAATCAGTTCAATACAGGGCTCGTGATCGTAATCAGAGGAGAAACTCGATTAATTTTGAAGTATTATTTATGATAATCTGATGAAAAACATTTGAATACAAATCAAATTAACATACCATATAACATCGTCATTCTTGGTATCTAACCTCTGACCTTTCCTGTACTTATTACTTATCGAGAAAGGGCAGTTTCATGAGGTTTTATTCTTACCATCAGTCTGTTTCCTTTTGGCGTGCGTCGGAAGGTTTCCTTCCAATTTTCCTTTGTATATTTACACAACATGAGCGTCCTTCGCATTAAACTCATTTCCTCCAAAAGTTATGTAAAGACCAGTTCTCTATTTCCTTGTACCCCTCCAAGTCTTCCTGTGGTCTCCTGACAATTTAGCGCTTTTGCTCTTTCCTGTTGGATTCGGAAAAATACTTGGGGGTCATCAAATTATTTCTGTTCTACTGCAGCGATACCGTATATATACCGTGAGTTATATATTTATCCTTTGGTAACAAGACCCAGTGCTTTCCTCATTCGTTTTCGGGTGGAATGAGGATGCGCTGTTTTTTTAGCGTAGTGTTTCCTCGACTGCAAAGCGAATTGATATGCAGTACAATGAATTTAGAACTGACTACTTAGTTACTCCAGGTCAGAAATATATTTGTCTCCAAACGTTCGCATAAAAAATTAAGCAGAGACAAATTTATGTGTAAAGGATGGACCGATTTCCAACACTAACATTCCGACGAACCGAATTCATGTTAAAAATAAAATTTATTCTCCTCCGTTTACCTTATACAAAACTAGATGTTAATGGAAGTATTTGCCCTCATATTTAGTTGGGGTGATTGCAGAAAACTCTACATATTCTCTTGAAATCTTCTTTGAAATATCAGTCATCTCATTTCAAAAGCATTATAGGAATTTCTTCGCAGCATTTCTATGTCCTTAGCTCCTACCTTTGTATCGCTACGAAAAATATAACCTAATTTCCTTTAGACTACAGTCAAAGTATGTACTTTTACACGAAAAGTTTTATCTTTTTTCCAAATATTTCATCAAACTTTACTATATATTTCCATGATTGATTCAACGAGCAAAGACTTCCTTCCTTCGAATTTGATGTGTTGTTTTTTTCCTAGTTTGTGAAGATATATTGTATGAGAATGAAATCTTATATATTTTTCTTCATACTGTCTGAATAACCGCGTTTCAGGTAATCTCTATGCGTTGTTCTTTGATTTGTCACTTAAAATTACCATTCGTTGCACACATTAGAAGATTTTATGACAGTTTTCAGCTATCGAACTGACTAGAAAACTGTATTGCAGTATAGAAAATGTTTTTTATAAAGAATATACAGAATATATTTAAGTGACCCTTTGGTTGGTATAATATTTTCTATAAGCCTATGCGCCTATCTAAAAAGGTTGTATCCCTTTTTCATTCCCCTGCCTACCGTAGATTTTTAAAATTCTTTCAAATCGTCGGTGATTTTCTCCTGTAGAAGTTATTTTTGATTCATATAAACCATCTCTTCCATCCATATTTCGTATATTTTTCTGTTTATATTAAAGCCTAGATTAACAACCTGGGTATATGTAGATATTTTTCTATATTGTGACAGTAAGTTAAATGGTAGGTTGGCCTTTCTAGTCTCAATAATTCACACTAAATTCCTCAACTCAATAATTCCTAATAATTCAAGTGTACCGTAAAAAGTATAGGTTTATAATTTCAATAGGTTTATCGAAAATACTAAAAAAACCACCTTCATCATCACACCATCTTAACAAAAAAGTGGATAAACTAGTATAACAGACTTTCTAGTGTCAATATCATCCAGTAAACTCGTTCGTGTGTTATTTCACGCTAAAACAAGTATTCCAGGAACTGGTTCAGCAAAACAACCCAGAAAATCATCCTCCATCAGCACTATGACAACATCTTCATTCTTTTCTTCTTCTTCAGCTCCTTTTTCCTTCCTTTTCTGTTTCCATTGCTTAGAATTCCTCGCATCGTCCGGTCGAACCCTTTTTTCGTATTCGCTCCCCTTAATCTGCTTCCTCGCGGCGGCATTTATCAAGTGAGAAGCGCCTTTTTCGAGGGAAGAAAAGCCGCCTCCCTTTTCGCTCCCGTGAAATGTAGTTTCCTCGAAGGAGAGGTTGGACAAGAAGAGAGGGCATTCTTTCCATTCCTTTCTCGGCCTCTCTCATATCGCCTCTTATGAACCTCACCCTACTCTAGAACAGATTTACAGGAGTTTATGGACAACACGCCCCGCACTACACCAGCATCTAGCGGAGGCTAGTTTCGATCCCATGTTTGGGATGTGGAAAATATGCGGGAGTTTAATTTCGTTTTCCATCTCCTTCTCGGTAGGCAAGGATGAGATGCCCGAGATTTCCCCGAAGCGTCCCGTTCGATTTGTGCGGAAAATGAAATTCGATTCGTATTAAAGATTTTCTTCGAGCTCGATAATCAAAACTGAGTATATGAGAGCTAAAGATCGGATGGCTAATATACGAGCAAGTTTTTGAAGCTGTTGGTCTAACAAGGAGAGACTCTCACTTTTGTCCGGGGATTTTGATGAAACTTTTTGCAGTGGTGCAGGAAGTAGAGTAATGAAAATATGTGACGGCGTTCGTCTGAATGGGCCTTAATTTCGCTGCAATAAGTAATTGAAAATTGATAACCGGAGTATAGGCAACCCCGCAATTCACGTCCCTGCTAGCAGAGTATGCATGAAAGAACGCGATGTTTTCTGGTATATTTATCATTAAATTTTCCTTCTCGTTCGTTAAATTCTTTCCTTGATACTTACTATTGACTTATTAATAATAATAAATAGTATGCTCAATTTGTAATCCCGTTAAGTAACCTTCGTAAGTGATATTTTTCCATTAAAGGTAATTAACGACTATCCTAAGAACGTAAAAGGAGCTTGCATTCAGGTAATTTAGGATTTCACAATATTGTAAGTGATAACTCCACGAGTCACTCGGATATCGTCTTTAGAGGTCCCGTTTCGATTTTTGGAGTATATTTTCCCTTCGGATAGTAAGTTCCTCCGCAGATTTATCTTCATCGTAATGTTTCCCCGTTTCCAACAAAATTATTCCCCCCAAAATTTATGACTCCCCTCTCATCTTCTTAGGGCAGGAGCTCACACTTAATCCTCTGAATTTCGCATTTATATTTTCCTTTTCCAAAAGTTACTCCTCTCTAAATCTACGCGTAAACTTCGTACGATATTTATAGTACTTTTTGCATGTTCCCTTCTTACATTCAAGGAGCAATCTAATGCAAAGCTTAACTAAACACTTCTTTGTAACCCCAATAAATCCTCTCATCATTAATTCCCTCTGTATTTGGAGCCTCATGCATCTTAAGGGAACCGCACTCCTCTAGACAAGCTTCTATTTAATTTTTTCACCTTTCCAACGTTCGACGATTAGCCTGCCTTGCCATCGCTTAGAGCTTTGAATTATCCGTTCTAGAGAAAGCTCGCCGTATTCAGCTTATTAAGATTCTACTTGGAAAGCCTGTTCAACAGGCTGAAATATTGGCGAAATAGTCAGAAAGTAATGAAAAAGGAATGTATGTACGGCGTTTTAATTTTTAGTAAAAGAAAGATGTGTAACTATGATAAATAAATTTATTTCATTTTGAATAATAATTCGCCCACTTTTCAATGAAAACATTTACTTAAGAATGGTAGATACATCTACATATGTAGTTTGTGATATATGATGCGTATTTTTCCAAATATGTACACCCCTAATTTTATTAAAAACATATGTAACTTGTACACAAATTCATCAATTTTTTTTCAAATGAAACGTGTATTTTGAAAAATACATAGGTCCTCGCCATCTGTCAGTTAGTGGATAACGCGTATGGAAGCTTGCTTGCCATTCATTGGAATACGTCTGAATTCGTACATAGGCTTAGCATTTTATATAGAGTGGATTCCTCTAAATTTCTCATCTTTACTTCACAATACAATGAACTTCAGCATCGCCACAATTATGGCCTGGTTAACAGAAGGACTCCACCACTCAGAACCTCATCTTCAAAAACTTTGTTCTCCAAAATCATCAAAAGGATGCATATTTAGGAGTCTTGTTTAGTTTTCCCCCTGTCATATGCTTAATATGAATTCAAATTGAAAATCTTGCGTTTCTCCTTATTGTGGACATGGAATGCCTGTTAGTCCACGGGCGTCTTTTATTATGCATTCCTCGCTAAATGTAATCTTGTCCTCATCCCTTTCAATGGTCATTTCCGCTTCGCCTCCTCCATTTCCTTTTGCGATGTATTTCGTTTTTCTCCTCCGCATTTCAACTGACTCCTTCCTCGACTTTCTGGAAGAGCTCTCAGGCGGCCTTTGATTCCCCAGAGACCGACTCCATCTCGTGTGTGGTCACCGCTATAGATAAGAAAAGTGGGCCACCGACGGAAGGGAGCGGAAATTTTTCGAAAATCGATTCCCTTTGTTAGATTCCGTTTTAAATTCAATTTTCGAAAAAAATATATAGAGCTGCGTTTCGTAGTGAACAGACGTCGAAATAATCGTATTCTCGTAAATGTGAGAATGTCTTTTTCTCTCGGAGATAAACGAATTGAAATCTAAAATACAACGCGAAGTTTGCGTTGGTGCGTTTGTGTTGAAATGTGAGGAATTATGGGAATTGCGTCACAAAAACTTAGTTTTGCCGGAAACATTCTAAATAAAGTCAACGGAGGCGGCTCTGAGATTATGGATATCCATTCTGAAGTAATAAACAAAGATACATGCTATTTCCAGCGAGTTTTATTTATACGGGAGTACCGGATACGGAGTTGCTTTTCCCATCATCAGATAACGAGATTTATGAATTCATAAATGGAAAAATATGATGAACTATTTTAGTACTTGAGGCCTAGAGATGATAATGTAAATCGGGAACATCTAGTCATGTCTAACTTACGTGCTGAGGAGTAACTATCCAACTTTAACTTAATAAGTATAGTTCACTATGAAATGTATACTGTTCACAAGTGAATACATTATTTATTATAACAGGTGGACGACAGACATTACAGATTTTAATTTATTATGCTAAGTATTGAAGATCGAACCAGAACCGAACGGAAGACCGAAACCGAGAAAGACCGTTATTCTAGCCGTTGTGGAAACAAAACTGAAATCAAAAGATTCAAATTCTTGAACCAGATCGGAAACCAAAAATCGTTATTTATTCTCACTTTCGGTTCCCAGAAATACCCATTTTACTTAAATCTAATTGGAAGAAGGGTTACTAAACATATGTAACTACGACTTAAGTCGAAAGTAAGTGAAATGTAGGCTATATGAAAAAACTATAAATAATAGAAAGAACTTTCATTAGGGGATTATATGACAATTGCCGGAGCGAAAAACCGAGTTAGACCGGTTAGACGTTTTCAGAAGGAACTAAACCGGAACCCTAAACAGAAATGTGGTTTTCTCATTAAAACAGAGGAACCGAATCGAAAAATACCAAGATTAGATTCCCTGGTTAAATTTGACGTTCCACCAAATTTCACTTGATATGATCAAATTTATCCATCTTTATACATTCTTTTCCATATTTTGCGTCAGAATCAGGCGAAAACACAACTACAAGCGATATTTTGACCCTTAGTTTAGACCAATAGTCACAATGCTGAAAATGTAGCAGACGTGGCAACGTCGGAGGAAGAAGGGAGAGTGACTTATGCTTGGATTAGAGAGAGAGAATGCCCGTCTGAACTTTAACTCTCAATTAAAAGAGGGACGAACTATAGAAAATATAATTCATCTTTGAATCGTCAATCTAATATCATTAAACCTTAAAGGAACTGACGAAGACGCGACAAAGAACTTTTTCTCAAAGAAAGATGGTTTTTGTAAAAATTGTTCTCTCCTTTGAAGGAAGAGCATGTAGGAGAAGATGAGTCGATATGACGGCTTTCCCTCTGAGGGTGTGGGAGGAAGGGTCAGGAAGAGGGGTCAAGAGCGGGAGCTGTCGGCGTGTGTTCTGAAGGATTAAGTGGGAAGGACAGGAAGAAGGGCGCGGATTGATTCCGACCAACAAGTAGAGGAGCGCCCGAGGGAGTCTCAGTAGACGGCGCTAAACGGCATACAATGGAGATTGCCTAGTGCGGACGGGGTGGCGGAGTGGATGGAGTGGCTGGAAAATTCTCTTCATCTACTGTTCTGACCTCTCAAACGGATGCCTTTGGTGGGAAGAGTAGAATGAAATTACTTTTAATACAAGTCTGCATTCTCTTATTTTGCCCAAGGAAAGGCTTATTTGATTCCTTTCAAGTGAAGCGTGCGGAGGGAAAAATGGATTTGAGCATTAAATATTTAAAAGGGAGAATACGTGGAGGATGAGCGGCATGAAAATTGCCTACAGTAGGGCTCTCTAAAGAGAGAAATCCATTTCGGTGGAAACTGCGAATGCCAGAAATATTTTCCAGGATGAGGATTTTCCTTGATATATCAAATGTCGGGACAAGAAAATTTCCACTCTCTGTGGAAGCTACTCGGAATCAAGGCGACAGATTATGCCAGAAATAGTAGGCAATCGTTGCTTTCAATCTACTGTATCTGCATTGTTCTCCTGTCTCTATTTAGAGTGGAAACGTTTAAATCATACGGTGGTGTTTTAAAGATATATTAAGCCTGGCAGTTAAATACAGAGATGATATCATTGCAATAATAGCCGAAATTATCTATTAGGTACCGAATGATATGGTGTTTGTAAATAATGTACACATTTAATACAGTAATAACATACTATGTACCATATAGTTGATGATGATTTTCGAATTGATATAGAATTCCTTTTAAACAATTGATATTTACAATGACTCTTAACTCTCTTGCACTCATTCAATGTTTTATCTTATTTTCTGTGTCAATACAAGTCATTTCTGAAGAAATATTCCCTTAAAATATAATAAAAATTGGCCTAACATTATTAATGGAGGGACGACTTTTATAGTAAAAGAAAAACTTCAAAGAACATATAATAGATGCAATTAGACTCATGGTCGCACATTGGGATATTTATGGTACTTTTTATCGTATAACGTTATTTGGAGAAGTCTCGTGGCCTATACGTGCCAAAGGAAACATAGAGTTTCACGTATAATGATATATATATATATATATATATATATATATATATATATATATATATATATCTATTATATATAGCTAACTCTCCGGATATACCTATATATATATATATATATATATATATATATATATATATATATATATAGGGGCTACGAATTCTGACCATGTTCCACAAGCGCCATCGACTTCAGATTTTTTCGACGTACTGGCCCTACACTCTAGATTAGGGCGTACCGAAAAACAAAAATTTTTAGTAGCGGAAACGTAATAGGTTGGAAAAGTTGCCTTTTCGGCTCAATAAGAAATGTGCAAAATATAGGCTCTAACAAAGTTCGTCTTGGGCCTGACCAAAGAGCTCGAAAATTTGAATTTTTGGTGAAAATCGCATTTTTTTAGGTAAGTTTATTTTTTTACTGAGCGTACATACATTTGATTAAATGGCTGTTTTAATTCGTTTTGATCGAGGAACAATTAAATTAAGCCATTAAAACCGAATATGACAAGGTATCATACTTTTAAAATTTTTGGAAACACCATGGAAAGTGGCAGCTCATCGCTGGTTCAGCTACTCAAGACTCATCATGAGGTAGAGCCTGCTAATCGAGTCCCGCCCGCCTGCACACCCGTGGAAGCATACCAGATAACTAGCTGATGTCTTTGAAGGTTGATTTTGTTCCAGTTTTTGGTATTCGCGAGAGGATCATCTCTCCTATGAACCCATCTCTTGCATCGTGGCCGTAGACTAAACGTGAGGCCTCTGTGACTTCTCTTACGTTTCGTTCGACTGCTTGAGAATCATTTGGGAGGGAAAATAATGCAGCAAGCTGCTTTATAGGTTCCTTTGCATTACCTCTAATGTTTTGAAGATCCTCGGGAGAAAGACTGACAGTAAGTGGTGGCTTGATGACAGTGACTTTATCCCAATCTATCAATTCTTCGTAAGAAGGCACGTCGAACTTCTGTTGCGGGATGATGAACTGATAAACGTACTCCGTTTGATGGTTAATTCAGCGTAACACCTTCTACGCTCATCTATAAAGCGTTTTGAAATATAAAAATATTATTTCGGTACATATCGTGATACTCCCCCCTTCGAAGTTAGCACATTATTCATCTCGATAATTTATCATACACATTCATAGGCGATGGTGACAACCAAAACGATTTCTGGGCGAGCATAAAAGACATTATGTTGAATTACATCTTCAACAAGTTTTCGTGTTTGCAAAGGAAGGTATGGTGTATCAGCTATGGAATTTACGGCTCAATCTTTCACTGTGTGATTTCTCTTTATGAATACCACATTGGAACGTAGACATGTATGATAAACTTCGAGTTTTGATTGCTATGTTTACTGATGAGCGACCTAAAATAAGAACACAGGTAGGACATAGATTCATCAACGCAGGAAACCATCAAACGGAGTACGTTTATCAGTTCATCATCCCGCAACAGAAGTTCGACGTGCCTTCTTACGAAGAATTGATAGATTGGGATAAAGTCACTGTCATCAAGCCACCACTTACTGTCAGTCTTTCTCCCGAGGATCTTCAAAACATTAGAGGTAATGCAAAGGAACCTATAAAGCAGCTTGCTGCATTATTTTCCCTCCCAAATGATTCTCAAGCAGTCGAACGAAACGTAAGAGAAGTCACAGAGGCCTCACGTTTAGTCTACGGCCACGATGCAAGAGATGGGTTCATAGGAGAGATGATCCTCTCGCGAATACCAAAAACTGGAACAAAATCAACCTTCAAAGACATCAGCTAGTTATCTGGTATGCTTCCACGGGTGTGCAGGCGGGTGGGACTCGATTAGCAGGCTCTACCTCATGATGAGTCTTGAGTAGCTGAACCAGCGATGAGCTGCCACTTTCCATGGTGTTTCCAAAAATTTTAAAAGTATGATACCTTGTCATATTCGGTTTTAATGGCTTAATTTAATTGTTCCTCGATCAAAACGAATTAAAACAGCCATTTAATCAAATGTATGTACGCTCAGTAAAAAAATAAACTTACCTAAAAAAATGCGATTTTCACCAAAAATTCGAATTTTCGAGCTCTTTGGTCAGGCCCAAGACGAACTTTGTTAGAGCCCATATTTTGCACATTTCTTATTGAGCCGAAAAGGCAACTTTTCCAACCTATTACGTTTCCGCTACTAAAAATTTTTGTTTTTCGGTACGCCCTACTCTAGATGCCAGAATATTGCAGACATCGACGCAAGATGTCATGGGTTCGATACTAGAATGTCCCAAAAATCGCAATTTTCCCATAAGAATGCATTGCGCGGATATTTGAAAATTATTTTGAGGCACTTATCGGTAAGATAGAGGAACCAAAATCTCGGAGGTTGAAGTTGAAGTAGTCTTCTATATTAAGAATGGAAGAAATGTTACAAAATGACCGTGAGTTCGACGCCAGGTGGATGCAAAATTCTTCCATAAGAAATGCATTGCTGAAATATTTGACGATTTTTTTAAATGCCTTCCCGATAAGCTGGAAGGATAAAACCCGGGATGGTGACAAAGGGGTTTGAAATCCTTCTTTCATGAATTTCACAGTTCGTCTAGTGGTCATTGGTTTGATGCAAGAGGGTCATTCCGATTCCACCATGTATTTCAAACGGGAAGAACGGAATCTTATTTTAGGACCTTTCCGATAAGATATTGAATCGAAACTTTGGAACTAGTGAGAATAGCACTTAGCTAATATTAATATGCTATTTTCTTTCACGGAAGGGTCCTGAGTTCGACGCTAGGCGGTCTCTTACGCGATATTTTGCAATCTCTTCTGAGGCCGTTCTCGAAGTTATAGAGCAATCAAAATCACGGTGTTTGCAGATGAGATGGTTATCTATTGTACCAACTGAAGAAATGTTACCAAATGACTGTGTGTTCGACGCCAGGTGGGTTCGAAATGCTTCCATAAGATATGCATTGCTGAAATCTTGGACGACTTTTTTAAATGCCTTCCCGATAAGCTGGAAAGATAAAACCCGAACTGGTGACAGAGGCGTTTGAGAACACTCTTTCATGATGTTCACTGTTTCTCCAGTGGTCCTTGGTTCGATGCAGTAGCGTCATTCCCATTCCACCATGCATTTTAAACGGGGAAAACGGAATCTTATTTTAGGACCTTCCGGAGAAGATATTGAAGTGAAACTTTGAAACACGTCATAGTAGCACCTATATAACATTCGTATGCCATTGTCTCTCACGAACGGGTCCTGTGTTCGACGCCAGGCGGTCTTTCGCGCGAATTTTCGAAAATTGTTTTGAGTCCTTACTCGGAGCGAGAGAACAGTGAAAATCACGGAGGTTGGATATGCTGTGGTTATCTATTGTACTAACTGAAGAAATGTTACCAAACGACCATGAGTTAGACGCCTTGTGTGTGCAAAATTCTCCGTTATAAAATGTACGGCGGTCAATTTTGACAATTATTTTTAAAGCTGATCCGATAACCGGGAATGATATAATATGGGATGCACATAGAGGCATGCCATATGTTTCATATACGCTGTTCGCCGTTCCTCTGACGGTTTTTGGTTCGATGCCTGAGCGTCATTTATACTCTACCATGTATTTCAAAGAGGGATAGCGTAATCATATTCTAGGACCTTCCCGATAAGATATTGAATTGAAACTTTGGAACAGGTTAGAATGGCACTTATCTAATATTAATATGCAATTGTTTCGCACGATTAGGTCCTTAGTTCGACGCCAGGCGATCTTTTGCGCGAAGTTTTGAACATTGTTTTGAGGCCATTCTTGGTGCGATACTGCATTCAACTGATAGCTTGCAGTATGCAAGCAACTTTTACTCGTCTATTATATATAGCTAACTCTCCGGATACACCTATATAGATATCTATTATATATAGCTAACTCTCCGGATATACCTATATCTATTATATATAGCTAACTCTCCGGATATACCTATATATATATTTATAGGGGATACGAATTCTGACCATGTTCCACAAGCGCCATCGACTTCAGATTTTTTCGACGTACTGGCCCCACATTCTAGATGCCAGAATAATGCAGACATCGACGCTAGCTATCATGAGTTCGATGCCAGAAATTCCCAAAAATCGCAATTTTCCCATAAGAATGCATTGCGCGGATTTTTGAAAATTATTTTGAGGCACTTATCGTTAAGATAGAGTAACCAAAATTTCGGAGGTTGAAGCTGAGGTAGTCTTCTATGCTTCTCATGGAAAAAATGTAGCCAAATGACAGTGAGTTCGACGCCAGGTGGATGCAAAATTCTTCCATAAGAAATGCATTGCGGAAATCTTTTTAAATGCCTTCCCGATAAGCTGGAAAGATAAAACCCAGAATGGTGACAGAGGCGTGGGACCTTCCCGATAAGATATTGAATCGAAACTTTGGAACAAGTAAGGATGGCACTTATCTAATATTATTTTGCTGTCTTCTCTCACGATCGGGTTCTTAGTTCGTCGCCAGGCGGTCTTTGGCGCGAAGTTTTAAATTTGAACTGAGGCAGTACTTGGTATGATACTGTATTCAACGGATAGCTTGCAGTATGCAAGCAACTTTTACTCGTATATAGATATATATATATATAGGGGATACGAATTCTGACCATGTTCCACGAGCGCCATCGACGTCAGATTTCTTCGACGTACTGGCCCTACACTCTAGACGCCAGAATAATTCAGACATTGACGCTAGCTATCATGAGTTCGATGCCAGAAATTCCCAAAAATCGCAATTTTCCCATAAGAATGCATTGCGCGGATTTTTGAAAATTATTTTGAGGCACTTATCGTTAAGATAGAGTAACCAAAATTTCGGAGGTTGAAGTTGAGGTAGTCTTCTATGCTTCTCATGGAAAAAATGTAGCCAAATGACAGTGAGTTCGACGCCAGGTGGATGCAAAATTCTTCCATAAGAAATGCATTGCGGAAATCTTTTTAAATGCCTCCCGATAAGCTGGAAAGATAAGACCCGGAATGGTGACAGAGGCGTGGGACCTTCCCGATAAGATATTGAATCGAAACTTTGGAACAAGTAAGGATGGCACTTATCTAATATTATTTTGCTGTCTTCTCTCACGATCGGGTTCTTAGTTCGTCGCCAGGCGGTCTTTGGCGCGAAGTTTTAAATTTGAACTGAGGCAGTACTTGGTATGATACTGTATTCAACGGATAGCTTGCAGTATGCAAGCAATTTTTCTCGTATATATATATATATATATATATATATATATATATATAGATATAGGGGATACGAATTCTGACCATGTTCCACAAGCGCCATCGACTTCAGATTTTTTCGACGTACTGGCCCTACACTCTAGATGCCAGAATAATGCAGACATCGACGCTAGCTATCATGGGTTCGATGACAGAAATTCCCAAAAATCGCAATTTTCCCATAAGAATGCATTGCGCGGATTTTTGAAAATTATTTTGAGGCACTTATCGTTAAGATAGAGTAACCAAAATTTCGGAGGTTGAAGTTGAGGTAGTCTTCTATGCTTCTCATGGAAAAAATGTAGCCAAATGACAGTGAGTTCGACGCCAGGTGGATGCAAAATTCTTCCATAAGAAATGCATTGCGGAAATCTTTTTAAATGCCTTCCCGATAAGCTGGAAAGATAAAACCCAGAATGGTGACAGAGGCGTGGGACCTTCCCGATAAGATATTGAATCGAAACTTTGGAACAAGTAAGGATGGCACTTATCTAATATTATTTTGCTGTCTTCTCTCACGATTGAGTTCTTAGTTCGTCGCCAGGCGGTCTTTGGCGCGAAGTTTTAAATTTGAACTGAGGCAGTACTTGGTATGATACTGTATTCAACGGATAGCTTGCAGTATGCAAGCAACTTTTACTCGTATATATATATATAATGATATAATATTTAAAAAATATTATGTTCTTATGGTAATTATGAATATATCTCAATTATTAAACTGTAAACTTTGCCCTGTTCGTGTTACAGATAGCCAAAGCTTGGATAGTTGAATATTAAATGACCGTTACTGTTGGAATATTTGTTACATTCAAAGGATGGATAAAAATATTTAATTGGTTAATGACTTGTGATTTTGAATATTTACCATATTGAACTTTGAAAGTGTACATTTTCCCATAGGAAGAGTGATCACATTCTGGTGATCTATATGGAAGAGTCCTCACTATTTAATAGCATAAAGTGGCATCATAAACGATAGTCTACTTTGAAATGCAGCGGAAGAATACAGACTAGGTGACGCTAACTCGAATCTCTTGCGCATCTAAGATGAGTCCGAGATTGGGATTCACCACGCAGCTTACTTCTCTGCAACATCATTGCGTCACGAGAGGAAATTAAATCAGAGAATGGTTTGATTTATGATCTTTCACGCATCGAAAGACATTATGTTCTGACGTAAATCGGAAGGGTTCTGTAAATACTTTTAATCGAGTTAAGGGTCAAGTATGATGCGGCAAGGATGAACCAATAATGATAGAACATCTTGATGAGAAAAATTAAAGGAAAACCCACAGATTTCATTTACGACTTTGTTGAATAAAATCATTATTGTTATATCTTTCAGTTATGGTTTAATATTTTCAATCATATAGTGTCGATCGAAGTGATTTCGATCAACTCAACAAATACCTTCCAGATATCTTTTTAATGTTTGTGAATCAGTGTTGTTAAATTAAAATCTGCTTCCAACGTTTTCTAGTTATATTTGGACAAAATAGTGAAACCTCGGCTGCTACTAACATATTTATTTCTAAAATAATTAATTTCTCACGCTTAAAGGATATTTCGTGGTGTAGAAAATAATTGGGTTATTCTGCATGTAGAATCACTATCCCCGATTAATTCTGTAAGTTAAATAATTTATGATGATATATATATTTATTTATCATGATGATGCATCATTAATTCGCTAATCTTGGAAGTAAATTATTATTGTCGTAAATGAATGAATCCTCTCACATTCTGCATTAATGATATACTTAAATTGGGAATGAATAGTCAAAGTTGTGTAATTAATATGTTTTATTATTTCCGATTTATTGCAATGAGTAGAGAATGATTACATTAATAAATTTACTTGATTTGGAGATGGAATATTTCAGTACCATATTTAATTATGCGTACAACTTCCTTTAAATGTATCAATTCATGTCCTCTCTCATTTTAATAATCAAATTTAGGATATGTTCTGTTCAGGAAAACTTTAATTTTGTATACGTTAATAGAAACGACTGTAATATCTTCTAAATCATTTATGTTACTTTAAAATTTAAAGATGAGAGACCTATTCTTCCTCTCTGTAAAAAAATTAGAAGAAGCAAATCAAAAGGTTGTTTTAGTTAAACAATCAATATTTTTAAAAATACCTAAAACTAAGTGTTATCAGCTATGAATTTCATAGTAAAGCATCGTAATCAGTGACAGAGTTCTGCCGATAGCAACAGATAAGCAACTCGATGAGAAAAATCTTAAAATTCTATTCATGAGTTTCAACAAAGTTTTCTATCTCTAGATTTACAGATATTTAAGGCAATTCCAGGTAAATAAAGAAAGATTCGTAAAATATTTTAGTCTTTGTAATGGTGATAGTGAATAGGTTCCCAAGCTAAATCAGGCCGTTGAAATTAGGCTGTCTCAGCTTTATTTCCTCCTGTTCTTTTAACAGTAGAAACATATTTAGGTAATCTAGGCTGACCTGGCTATCTAGGCCGTAAAAGCTATAATCGACCAAAGTAGAGATGAATTACTTCCTCGAAATCTTTTCCAGAGATAAAAGTGCGAAAAATGCGTATGCCGAAGCTGAGATCAAATGTTATTCTTCAAAATTTAGGATCCCTTAAATTTGGGCGTCCTATTGGCACCTTGTCATTTTCCCGTTTTTCAAGTAAGAAATTGGATGTCGCATCTCTTAAGGCCATTAGTGGCGCCCATCAGTCACCATGCCGATCTCGCTGCCATTAATTAGCGTGACTTGTCAGCGTGTAACCAGCGCCTCTGCGGAGGATATTAAAAGCAGACGATGCGAGAGATAATGCGGAGGGGGAGATCCATTCTTTAGAGGTCGAAATATCTTGTCGAAAAAAACAGAAACAACACACTTCCGCCCTTGTTAGATTTTTTATGAGGATATATTATCTGAAAAAATTCCATTAGGAGGAAATTTATTCATTTTTTCCTACGGATACTTCACGAGTCATAAAGTAAAGCTTCAGCGTAATAAAAATATCTCGCATATGCTAATCACCTAAAAAACTAGCAGAATTATTACGAGGAAAGTCCCCGTCGTAATTGGTAATCCATTCCCTGGTATTCCCATCTGACTTTAGGAAGGTTGTATTTTCCTAGGAAATCCCGCACGCCAATATGTTCCGAGACTTTTAACGTTTTCTAACATCTTATATCGATACATTTTAATAAACATATACTTTTTGACTTTAGATCTATCCAAACTATTTCCAATGGAATGGAAAGCTTTCATAAGAGTTCATTTTGACCGATCGCAGTCTTCATTTCTTTAACAAAATTATATTCTAAAAATTGGTCTTATGAAGTAGAGAATAATAACGACAAGGGAAATTGAAGAAACATTTTATTTAAATGATGAAATATCGTTTTAGATTCGAATTCGCAAGAGTTGCGATTAATTTGAGGAAGATCTTGTGGTTGTAAACAACCCGTCCCAGTGACGACCAAAACTATCGTTGAATCCGAGGCCATTTGCTTATAAGAATAGTCGGGGAATTTAAGCTCATATTAATGGACTGGTAAGAATATAACCTTTCTTTAATAAAGAAGGAAGTGCTTTGTTTTTCCATAGTTTGCACTATAATGAAATAACGTAGGGAACTTAGGACCATGTAGGAATATTTATTTACCAACCCGATTTTCCAAAAAACATTTATATTTCGCTTCGTTACAATTAAGGAAGCGGAGTATCACTAACATCTCTGAGGAGGGAGGGAATAAGAAAAAAATTTAGGAGATTTTTGAATAATTCTAGGAAAAATGAGCCACTTAGATGCACAAAGGAGTTTCTGTAGTGTGAGTTCATGTAATGTGAGCTGAGTTCAATGCAATCTTATAAAGTTATGGGTTAAGCCTTCAGCTTATTTATTGTATAACGCTTCCGATTACATTTCTTGCTTCATATTATACCTCGACGTATGTTTAGAAAAGGAAAAGGTTTATTTTTATATTTGATTCTTCAAAAGTATCATATCTATGATAATAGTTCCACATTTTTAAATAGCTTGCATTTAGTTCCGTCATAGGTTGGAGTTCTCTAGTCAATAATAATATAAGGACAGCAATATCAGTTGTTATTTTAATGAAGAGGAAGGTATTCCACGTAATGCTACCACACAGCGTATTATTGTTTCCAAGAAAAAGGAAGATGCCATACTTGGCGAGATTTCGCTTTAACTACATAGGTTAGAAAATAATCCCAGGTATTTGCATGCATGCTCATACAAGCGGCGTACATATCTAAGGCTAATTGGAATCGACTACGCCCAACTCCGATCTGCTTGCTCTTGCGAATGAATCCCGCGCATGGAGATCTCCTGGCAAGATGCAATTTGCACGTATCTCCTAATTCGCCTCCAGTAAGATTCTAATTTCCATCTTATCAAGCGGCATTTCATAAAGCAATTAATTCGTCGCAAATGGCTTTGAGTAAGTTTCTGAAAAATTTCCCGGTTAAAACAAGCACTGCACTCACGACTAAGTTCATTCGGAAAAGAAGTAGAGAGGATGAAAATAAAATGCCTTCGATCAGTCTAGATAATATAGTATTTCTCACTTCTTAATAACTTTGTAATTTTTATCGTAATATTGCAGCTGCGAAAGATGTCGATTATAATCATAGTAAGAGTAAGTAAGATATCTCTCGTGAGCCGCGTGCATGAATTTTATTGAATACAATGTAATAAAACAGATAAAAAATCAATCACTTTAATGAGTTTATCAATAAATATAAATATAATTGTGCAAAACCATCAATTCGTGAATCGATGATTTGTCTATGATTTTAAAAATATATGGCTTTATACAAATATCCCTGGGATTATTTAAACTCACTGCAATAAATGATTTTGTATGATGGACTTCCTCCAAATATTATTTGAGCAGCTTAATTTGAAAATGATAATATTAAACATTTCAGTTGGAGAGGGATTATGAAGGATTATAACAATAATTATGACATAAATTAGTAACGAAAAATCTATTAGCCTAAATGAGATACAAGCTGTTTAAAAGTGGATATTTCCCCATGTGGAAAATACGGAAGTGCACATAACAGAGTCGGTGGTGTGGCCTGAAATAATCTTACAGGGACACTAGAACTAGGCTTGTGAGAATCTTCGGTAGATAGACAGAAGTAGGAGGACTTATACAAAAGAGGATGATGTTTGTTTGAATTTTCTACGCGTAAACATCAAAGAATCGTGGGAATGTGGATATGATTCACTTCAGAAAAAAAAGAGAACAATTGTTTTACCTTTTCATATTGCGATAAGAAGCATTAGAAAGTCTCCAGTAATTTCCATAAGGAGGCATATACATCTGTCTAAATGTCTTGCGAGTATAAGAATCTTTGTACAGTCAAAAAATATGCTTAAGTATTCTTGGGAATCTTGCTCATCGGATCAGTATTTTCCATTGTTTGCAGCCACTGAAAGATAGGGACAAAGGAGAATGGCACAAGCGTCTATATATTATTCTTAATTAAAATTTAGTTAGTAATTCGTTTAATGTATCGCCCAACGATCACCAATGAAAGAAACAGATATATTAAGTAGAAGACGAGAGGATACTAATTCACAGTATCATTTAAAAGAAAATAAAGCACGCGGAGTAAAATATAGGGGTTTTAGATGAAAAGGAGAAGAGAGAGGACGTCTGATAAATGACTTTCATTTATGGACGAAACTGAGACAACGCGGTCCTCCTGTCTTGCTATTAACCCTTAATTTACAAAACGGAGCGAAAGGAGAAAAGAACTCCTTTAAAATGAGACTGGTTTACCGAAATTGTTCATCATTTGGCGTAAGAACAGCGGTTATTTGAAAAGAAAACTTACGTAGAAAATTACCCGGGAAAAGGGCCGGGTGAAAAATCCGCGACAATTTGTAGAAAATTAGTAAGGAAGGAAAGGAAGGAATGGCATGAATTTAAGTGGAGAGAAACACAATCTAGAGGAAGAAGAGAGGGTCAAATGGAGGGAGAGAAAATGGATGGAGGGTTGCGACGGGCTGAAGATTGAATTCGATTGCAGGAGTGGTTGATTCTGCAGAGCCATTCTTAGTTGAACGAAACTGATGGTTTTGAAAAGTTCCTTGATCATCTGATCTCTTCCTCATCTCATCCGTCACATTCCCGCCTTCCTTCGATATCATTTCCTCTCTTCCACTTTATTTCACTTCCTTCCCACACAATTTATACATCAAACTGGTACTTCGTTTCCCCGCTTTTTTTGCCCACCCGTCGACAGCGAACCGCAAATATGTTTCCATCGCCTTCCGACTCATCTACCAATGCCGTTTATTATTCTTGAGCACGTATTTCGATGCAGCTTTTCATTCTCTCTCCATTTTGTGATCGATCCTTGCAATATTTATCATTTCTGCTACCGATAGTTGATGGATGGAATACTGCGGAATGGAATATGTACCTTCCATTTGCTCAGCTCCCAGTCTTGTGGCGGAAAAGTGTTATTCAAAGGATAGTGGAACTGCTCTTGCATTGAGTTTTCTATTTGGCGTTCTGGTGTAGGGAGATAAGCAATGACAAAGTGCCTCATTTCCATCTGGCTTTGTATGCCTCATTACCTCTTTTAAGGTTGTAGAAATATTTTTGAAAGGTGCCTCGATGGCGGAGGTTATTTTGTAGATACGGACTGCTTTTGGGAATCGAACCTAGGAGCCATAGGAGAACGCGGTAACCAATTGCCCATCCGGAAGCCCTCACTTAAGGGATGGCAGGTAATGGATGAGGGGTTTAAAATCTAACCTGTCTCTAGGATGACGTTATAAATATTACCATTTTTATAAAACGTTTGATCTTATTAAATATTTCTCGTATAAATTACCAGACAGTTGTTCTTGCCTAAATAGGAATGTTTTATTTTTTTAGTCCAAAATACTCCCATTCTGTCTCGATGAGGGATCATTTTTAATTCAAATAATTACATAAAGTTCTTATGTATTCATCTGATTCTGATTACAATCAGTTTTTTGAAATAATATTTAAATTCTCGAGTAGAAGATGACTGGGGAGAGATAGAAGCATTCGTTAGTAATTTTCACCACTCTGTGTTCAAGATTCTTGGATATTATTACAAAACAGGTATTTTTTATATTCAGCTTCTGGGAACAAAGTGTGTATAGGGTAGTTCATTATTTAAATTTGTTTTACTTTTGGCCCAGTGCTGTTTGATTGATTTACTTAAGATTAATCGTATCGAATGATTAGCTTAGAACTCAAGTTCGCCGTTATGAGCCATTGCGAGTCGTGAAAAGGGAATGAGGCTTCAAAAGCTGGATCTTCATATACGTACAGAGCAATGACAGCATAAATAACACATGTCATAGGCATGGTAAAACCAAAACGAACGCCATCAATTATCATGATTAATACCTCAGTAGTATATATGTTATCTCATCCATGAACTCCACGAAGACAAAATTAAAAGAAACACATGAAAATTAACTTCTAATAATCAATTTGCACACGGGTATTATCGTACTCTTTATATAGCGCATCCATCCAGGGACTACTTTCGAATACGTAATCAGGATTTAGTTTCGATTAAGCGTTTCATCCCTCTGCCTTCGTAAAAATCTTTAAATTTCACTTCGGCTGCAATCCCTCTAATCTTCAAAGTTATTCGAACGAACGCTATTCTTTTTCCCACCTCTTTTCCTTTCCCAATCCCATTCCCTCCTTTTCCATTCCCACCTTTTTCATTCCCTCACCTTTTCCCCGGACGTACAATTTCCCTCCTATCAATTCGATCGATTCGGGTGTCATTATTCTTACCCTTTCTAATCCCTCACATCCTCTCCAAATACTTACGCCCTCTCTATCTTCCCCCCAATTCCACAACCCGCGGATATATCTCCGTCGCTCTCGACCCTCCTTTTTCCCTTTGCGATCCTCCGCAACACGGCCGATTTTCTTTACAGGTCAATCTTGCGGTCGTGGCCAATCGTCTGAAACGGGGTCGTCCTTGCTGGTCAAAACCGCCCCCGACCGAAATTGCGACTGGGTTCATGGGTTAGGCGTTAGGAGGTGCTAGCGTCGTCCGGGGTAACGCCCTCGAGGAGTCGCTTCGGCAGAGGCAATGGTGCGGAAAAAGTTTGAGGATGTCGGAGGGCGAGGAAAACTTTTACCGATAGATAACATCGGAGGAAGGAGAGGCGCGCTCCTATTTTTTTGCGCCTTTTTTTCCTCTTGGATCGAACAGAAGAGTAACGCGAATAAAACAACGGTCGTTTCCGATGTAAGCCGTCGTTTGCCTATCGGCCAAAATAAGAGTTGAGCGATTCGCCGGGGAAATGGTAAAGGGGATCGTTCGTAGACTTTTCCGAAAGCACGTTCGAGCTCGCTTTCTTCGAACGGAGGGACGTATCAACGTATCTGTGGGAATTAGGACCATCTCTGATTTGTTTCCCGTCCACGGTTTTTAACTATTCGGGAAATTCCTGAAGTCGAAGATTGTCATGCGTGCGATCGCGCCTCGAATGTAATACGGAAAGGTTCGTGATCGACGCAGACTTTCGAATTGGGGGAGATTTTATTGAATGTGTTCCTTTAGAAAAAGTTTCGGCGATTTTCAGCTCTGAGATCGTGAGAGGGAAGGGGTGAATGTATCTCTAGAGCAGGTAAGTTATATTTCTATTCATGGTATTGCCAAGTATAAAGTTAAATTATACAATATTGTTTTATTTATTGTCGAAAGTAAAAACTAGATCTGAAGTTTTATTATTGTTTTATTAATGAAACGCAATAAAATTGGTAAATGATATTTTGCACAAGATTGCGGGTTACGCAGGAATAATCCCAAGGATGAATGGACTTGATAAAAGGCCTACAGGACCGGGAATCGAACCCGAGTCTCCCTTCTGTCCATTAAACTATCCCGTCAGAACACTCTCTCAATCTATTCGGCAGATATTGGAATAGCTTGAGAGAATGTTATAGCGGGGTAGCTCAACGGAGAGAGTACCCGACTGGCAGTAGGAAGACCCGAGTTCGATTTCAAGTCCTGTCGGGCTATTTTCAAGCCTATTATTCCTTGGAATTAAAAAAAAACAGATTGAAAGAATAAGTATGATGAATGTGATAGTAAGTGAATATTAATAGGTATAAGTAAAAGTAATGATATATTTCAATACAATTAATATTGTATTAAAATTAAAATCTAAGCTAGAAAGCAATTTAATCTTACTACTAAAAAATTTTAAAAGAATCCACTTTGAATCAAAGGTTGAACATTGCGCTCAGCGGGATGTTTGTTTCACTGCGACAAATTTTCACTTTACGAGGTTTTGGAGAGGAGCGCTAAATCATTTGCTCTTCCATTAAAAAGGACACGCGCCACTGAATTACGATCTCGTTAGAGAATAATTACCAATGCATTCTTCAGAATTTATGGTCACTAAAAAGGTCTCACGTAACGGAGCTTGGGAATTCTCGCATTGCATACTGCAACCACTCATGCGTTAAAATGTCACCCCAAGTCTTGCGAAAGGAGTGGGAGAGTGAAAAAGTATCAGAAAGACATTGAAACTTTCCCTTGATAGAATACTCTTTTTATCTCCTAGATTAGCAGCTTAATATGAGGTTAGCCAGTAAGTTTTATCTATAAAAATATTATGCGTGAGCTAGATTAACTATTGGTTATAATTATCTGAAGCTACTGATATATAAAGTTCAACATTGAGTTAAAAATATACCACTAAAAATATGATATTGGAAATAAGTTTTACTTTATTAAATTATCTCTAGAATAAATTATAAAATAGCTGTAAAGTGACGATCATTGCATTTTCATGAAAATTAACAGACCAAATCAAGCGGTTTTATGTTGATAAAGTACGAGAGTAGTACAGAACAAGAACACATTGATATATAACATAGATTATACCTACATAGGACGTGTTATTATGAAACGTATGAGTGTTAACAAATAACTATACTACTTTAACTGTTAGCTGAATTTTAATTTGTGGCTTGTTATGTTACTTGTTATGTTACTTTTAACTTATGTAGGTGACAAATCAGCAGCCTCTCAGCAAGTATTTGTTAGGAATTAGAAGAAATATCCTATGACGAGAGAAAACTTTAAGGAATACCATCGTGAATTTTATGCCATCTTAACGCGAACATTAATCAAAAAACTGTTCTGCATAAAAATGCGGCATATTCTGGAAGTGATCCAGGAATTATTTCATCGGGACCTAAATACTGAAAAATATATTTAGAATCAACATTTCCAGAAGATTTCAGTATTGAAAGTTAAGCATAAGATCAAACTATCAATATTTTTTGCTGATGAATGTATGAATCAACAACTGACTCCTAAAATAATATATCAGATAAATATTGAGGTCAATTTGCACTGATGACTTATAAAGCATTAATAGGTAGTTAGTACTTAATACATTGAGAATATTCTACCTGATGATCCTGCTGCTACATCTTGATGGGTACAATATTTCCTATCTTATGAAATGTATAACTGTATCTTTCATCTGGCATCCCATCGATTGACTGACATTCACTGACTAACGTTCAAATGATCGACGCCTCCTTAGATCGACTGTCCGGATGACCGACTGCTCATTTTATCGACTACTCGGTTGATCGACTTGATTGCTAATACTCCACAGTGTTAATACGCTGTCGCAGATATTTATAAGACAAAATGTTTTAATCAATAATTTGAAAAAGCAATTAAAAATTAATCGCTTCATATCTAAAAACATTTCATAAATAACTATTCTTTCATCAATTCATATTTAAATTATTAATTAATACTACATTTGATTTAAGTTTCAAAAATTTTAAATTTACATCGCGGGGGACTTTTATAATTAACAATTATAATTATATTCCCTCGCACAAAAGTTTGCGACGGTGTATTACGTGTAGAGTATTAAAAATCTCAGTCGACAGAGTTTTCGATCAACTTAGCGGTCGATAAACGAAGCTGTCGGTCAAACGAGCAGTCGATCGAGTGAGTGTCGATCATACGAGATAGAGAGACCTTTCATCTATCTTTTGTGCTATGGCCTTGTTCATAGCTGGGAGAATATAAAAGCCAGTGAGGTATGAGTGATGCAGAGAAAGGACATTCATCTTGGTCACTCCTTATCGAATGCTATGAAAAGAGTTATTCAAAGGCTGCTGCAATAACGATGACATTTTCAGCACGTGGAATTCTAGCTCAGCGAGGAAAGTAAGTTACCACACTCCTCACGAACAAGGTAACCAGCAAACTTTTATTTTCCATCGGATTTATTACATGATTTCGACTCATGGAATCATCTTCAGGGAATGATGATGATGATGACTACATGAATCGAAACCATGGTTTTTTTCTTATAAATCCTGAGGAAAGTAAAAGTTTGCTGGTTACTTTGTTCGTGACGGCATTCACGTCACACGAAGTCACTTCCCAAGCAGTTTATTCTAACCTCACTAACCTAATCTTGCCTGGTACGCTTTCACGAACAAAGTAACCTGCAAACTTTTACTTTCCATCGGATTTATTACATGATTTCGACTCATGGAATCATCTTCAGGGAATGGTGATGATGATGACTACATGAATCGAAACCATGGTCGTTTTCTTATAAATCCTGTGGAAAGTAAAAGATTGCTGATTACATTGTTCGTGACGGCATTCACGCCTCACGAATTCACTTCCCATGCAGTTTATTCTAACCTCACTAACCTAATCTTGCCTAGTACGCTTTCTACCCTGCGGAAGACTTTGTAAAGTTAATTGAGATTCCTGCCAACCCTCAGGATGATGGTTTTACAGATATTGAATATGAAATTCGTCCTACTAAAAGAAAAAAAAATATCCATAGAGGATTGTTTGATATGAAGCAAGTATCCCTAAACTGTTTCAAAATTCCAATTTGTCAGGAACACCCCTGTACGGTTTCTTTTTTTAGGTGAAGATTTTCACGGAAGAGTGATTCCCAAAGTGAGCTCTACCATCCCTCAGGGGCACGGCTTTAATTTAAGGGGCGGAGAGAAGAATACGGGGGTGGCAGTGGAGCGTTGAGAGCAAGGACATGTTATCTCGCAGCCGATCTTCTGTCTACCCTAAATTTTGAAATACTGAATGCTATACTGTGAGAAAGTTGCCACTTGGCGTGATTGTGAAAGTTTACCTCGTAATGTAACTTTTACTTTAAAATTGATCTATCGAATCGGTTGTTTCTCATAATGACTTTTCCGATTCTATTTTTAAGGGTATTTCCGTGAGCGTAAAGAAATACAACAAGTAAAATTATTAAAACGTTCATCTCAGCAGACCTCATGAACTGCAATATATTCAACCAAGTAGTAGTTATTAAAACTGCATTGACAGCTGAGGTCGAATGTGCTGCTGCTCTTGCTAATCGGACACCTTTCAACTTCAGCTTTACCTTTAACAATCAGACTATTACTACTACAAGGTGTATGCAGTACATCATGTGTAGATATATAACATTCTAGTATAAATAATTATCAGTGAAAGTTACCAATGCAATTCATTTCTGGTTTAAGTAATGATTTAAGGAAGCAGCTGTTTAAAAATAGAGACTTAAGTCCTATCAGTCATGTTAGAAATGTTAAAGACATGCACCATTGCTGCTTCAATATGCATTTAATGTATTTAAGGTAAAGGGTTAGGGTTACTTTGCACATAAGGGAATACACCCTGGAAAAATCCCAAAGAAAAACACTTTTAAAAATGTCTGACGGGACCGGGAATCAAATCCGGGATCTTCCGATATCCGGGAGAGTATGAAGGTATGGTGCTTTGCCCTCCCTTTCTCCCTCCTGAAGATCCCGAGCTCTATTCCTGGTCCCATCAGGCTCTTTTCATCTTCTTATGATTTTTAAAAGTATTTCTCGATTTTTGAGAAATAAATTACAATGTAGGGATGAGAAACACACACGTGCCCGTATGTATGTTTTTTATTTATGATACCTCAATATTTTCAATGATTTCAGATATCTCTGTTAACTGCGCCATGCAAAACAGAAACAAAAGTAAAATTCAATATTCATTCTTAGAAAAATTATATTGCCCAATTCCGAGGAAAGAATCCCAGGAATAACCAAAAGCGGCAGAAATGCTATTAAATATGTTCGGAGAACTCGGAGTTGGAAGCGTAATTTGATTTTATTTTTATCATTTCGCGGAACATGAGACAGTTCGGTTGCTTTGGAAGAGAAACTTTTCTCTTTAAAATCCTTTGAAGTTTTGGGACTCGATACAAACATCTGCAGCCTTTGCGCTTGTAATGGATAATCGATGAAAGAAAAATGAAAACGCCGCCATATCCATTCTTTATTGGTTTTCGCGCTCTCAACTTTCTCCTACATTTGCATTAATCTGGAAAAATCAAATGAGAAGGCAACGGTTATATTCTGTAGATTGAATTCTGAGCGATAAAAGCGCCCTGAGATGGAGATTATCATCTAAATGGTAATTACGAGTTAATGTCAGCGCCCATAATCATAAGTGTTGGGAAAATACTCTTGAATTTGCCCTCTCTGGGACGGTGCGTTATCAAGATATCACTTAATCGAGTCGAGGTTATCGAGATAAGTTCTCTCCGCACATTCTGAAACAGGGAAACTCTGCGAAGGTGAGAGTTAAAATTTTCACTTTCAGTTTAGAGTTACTTCAAACCGGGGGAATCTATGAATAGATCCACAAATACTCCTTTCATTAATATTTTTAAGTATAATGATACTGAAAATTTATCTTTCTAAAAATCTTTTTGACTCTCTATCATCAGTTCTTCTTTAAGTCTGCGCTTTCTACTTCTGAATATGCATATAATTGTATCAGAGCTAAATGTTTAAAAACCACATTAAGGGAAATAATTGAAATAATATTTTGCAACAAACAAAAGGTAGATCTCAAAAATGAAAGTCATCAATTCATCTGAATATTTATATCTAATTTTCCTAAATAATTCATGTTACTGATAAAAATGTATTTTAAGTTAGTATTAGGAGAGGGTTTTTCAAAGAGGAACGGTCATAAAACATCTGTTTTTAATTAAATTGAATGAATTTTCCTGAATAATTTAAATTTCGATACTTCAAAAAGATTCCAGTTTAGAACTGTCATCTTTAGTTTATTTTATAATCATACTGTGCATTTAAATGCATAAAACCATCGTTTATATTTAGGTTATCTCCTATGCAGCTATTTAAAGGAAGTTATGCTTTCAGGTGGAATTTGATATCGTTCGTGAATCATGGTCAGATGCAACAAAAGGGTAGCGAATTTTGTTGGAAGTAAATAAATGTATCATACGTCGACACTTTGCAACACGAATACGCTTTAAATACTATTTTTATATTTAAAATCTGTGCTCTTCTCATGATGATAAAAGAACTGGCTTCTATTCTCGGATGTTTCCAATCCCTCTGCCCTTCCATAATAGATTTCCCTCACTTAACCAAGGAATTACGTTAATTTGCAGAGAAAGAACGTTAGAACGCTTTAAAGGAACGCAGTCACGGGTGGGATCCTCACTGTGGAGAGGATTTCCATTGGTTGACACCCTTTTCCACTCGTGATTTTCTAGGACAAGGATACTGCCGTCTCGCCGCGTCAAAAAAACTTGCAATTTGATAATGTCGAAGCGGACCGCTTTTTCCAGTAATTCTAGGATCAATTCTCATGAATACGTCGCGCTAGATACATCAGTGTTGCAGCGATTTGTCCTTGCCGATGCATGCTGAAACGCTTACAAATTTGTTGTTAGTGGAAAAAAATTGTCGTCACGATGAGGACAGAATGATGATAAATCTCCCTCAGAAAAATGGAAATGGTTCGGTTCAGTTTATATTCGCCCGCGATACCACTATTTATGGATTGAGAGTTCTTAGATCGGTGAAATAATTGATGAATTGATTATATCTCCGGCGCCTTTTTCAATTTTAAGACTTTATTGCATTTTTCTCCAAGGAATATATTTCCTACGAAGTGATTCATTCTTATGAAAAGGAGCAAAATAGTTAAAGGTGCAAAAAAGTCTTCCAGTCGGTTAGTTTTAGATTTCCAAAAGATTTCCAATTACTGAGGAAAAGGTGAAAATAGCTGTGGAAACTCTATAGATTAGAATAAAAACTAGAAGGTATATATCTAGAACTTCTTTTCGAGAATTTTCTCGGGTCTTTAATGTTAAAAAAATCTGTTCTTGTTTCCACCTGATTAGTTTCCTTTTCATGCAAAATTCGCCATCCATAAGAATATGAACTTTTGTAAAGATACAGGCGTCCTGATCTCACAGATTAGAATAAAATGTAGCAATTGATATTTTTAAGACTACTCCTTATTTTCAACAGAGTCGTTGACGTTTAAAAATCAGTTGTTGTTTTCATCTAATTAGTTTCCTTTTCTTGGAAAATTAACTATCCACAAGAATATGAACTTCAAGAAAGTTACAGGCGTCCTCATTTCACAGATTAGATTCAGAAGTAGGAATTAATATTTGTTAATATTAATGCTAATTTTCTTCAGAATCTTTAACGTTCAAATAGCAGTTGTTGTTCTCTTCTAATTAGTTTCTTTTTCTTGGAAAGTTCGCCATCCATAAGGATATGAACTTTTGTAAAGATACAGGCGTCCCGATCTCACAGATTAGAATAAAATGTAGCGATTGATATTTTTAAGACATCCTTATTTTCTTCAGAATCGTCATCTTTTGAAAATCAGTTCTTGTTTTCGTCTATTAAGTTCCCTTTTCTTGGAATCACCATGCCTAAGATTATGAACTTCAAGAAAGTCACAGGCGTCCTCATTTCACAGATTAGGTTTAGAAGTAGGAATTAATATTTGTTAAGACTAATGTTCATTTTCTTCAGAATCGTTAACGTTCAAATAGCAGTTGTTGTTCTCTTCTAATTAGTTTCCTTTTCTTGGAAAATGAACTATCCATAAGAATATGAACTTCAAGAAAGTTATAAGCGTCCCGATCTCACAGATTAGATTCAGAAGTAGGAATTAATATTTTTTAAGACTATTCCTTATTTTCTCCATAATCGTTAACGTTCAAATAGCAGTTGTTGTTCTCTTCTAATTAGTTTCATTTTCTTGGAAAATCCACCATCCGCGGGAATTCGGACTTCAACAAAGTTACCGCTTAAATCTCAAAGTTAGGCCCTAAATTTCATTTAGATTTTATTTCGGCCTTAGCTTTGATTGCATCTCCCGTCATTTATCATTTCTCCTCATAAAAAACAACTGCGATATCCTGGAGACGAAAAAGAAAATTCCACACAACGATTATCCATGGAAATGTATTCTCTTTCGCGCCGCTGAACTTTACAAATCATCTCCACTGATTTATCACCGCTAATATATCTAATACCACAGGGTTCAATGACTCAAGGTGGGAATAAAAATTCCCATCCAAAAAAGTGTATCCCATAGCTTCCACATCGAGATAAATCTTCGATATTGATTCGAGGAAGGAGATGCGGGGGAAATCCATCGGGAGGCATTCCAACGTCTTAGTTCGCGGAATCGATGTCTCATGCGGGATCGAAATCTCATAATAAATATCGGAGTCATCCGAAGCACGAGTCCCCAATAACCCTGGAAGAATGAAACGGGAAGCGATTGATCATCATCGGGTAACTTAGTTTAAGTGCGCTGAGGGGTGGGGATGGAATTCGGAGATGTTTACTCTTTCCTTGAGCGAGATGACTTCTTACACGCACTCTGAAACACGCGCGACAGCGATCAATCCATGCGTCGTGGGAGGGCGTGGCGGAGAGAGGTTAGTTCGCGGTCGCTCCCATAGGGGCGCTGCTCCGCCAGTATCACTTCTCCTCATTAGGGGACGAAAGAGGCGACGGTGCATTGCCCTTCCTTCTCTTTTTTTCCCTTTGGTCAATCGCGCTCCTTTCCTCAACCGCATCGTCCTCACGGGCCACTCCAAGCCCCGAGGACATCCGCCGCCACCACTTCCTCCCGTTGGGATAAAATGTGGGCCGATCCTACGTCTACATAAATACTCCGTCGAGGGATGCCGACGTTGTAAATCGCGACCCGATCTCCAGTCATCGGTCTTATTTTTAGTCCTGAAACCGTCTATTAATTTTCTTCCTGCCCTGAATGTCCTACAAATAAGGAAGAAACATCCAAGTAACTGATTGTATTTTTTTAAAATGATGATTTCGTAAATCAGGATCCTGGAAGTAAAACTGATGCAATAATTTCCTCCAGTTTTATAAAGAGATGATGAATTTATAAATCAGGATTAATTAGTTTAGCCGGTTCAATAATTTCTTCCGGTTTTCTTCATGTTTTTCCTTGTATTTTCTATCCTGAAACACGGAATTTCCGTAATTTATATGTTGAAATAACGTATAAATATCTCAACGTCCTTATAACACAATTTCAAAATGGCAAGAAGGGATTGAAATTTATACAAATAAAGATATTGACGAAAAACAAAATTTCAAACGTGGAAAATTATTCTCGAATATTTTCAAGGACAAGATGCTACAGACCTCTTAAGCAAAATATTCTCCGCCGAAAATATGATTCTCTGATAGTTTGATTTCCAAAATATCCATAGTATTAACTGGTATCTATTTGAAGAGAAATGTAAGGATACAAAAAAGTGATAATTCATGTTCAGTGAAAATAACAGTAATAAATGTATAAAAATAAATAACAAAAACAATGAAGGAAAAACTTCAAAATAAATAATAAAATAATCAAAATAATTAATAAACATAATAAAAATAAATAAAAAACCAATACCACGATAAAAGTCGACCACATCAGACAGAACAACATCGGTTTAACCGGTCGCTTCTTTCCACAAAAAGTGACAGCTTGGTATAATCGTTTCGTTTACCATTCCGCCTTGTATTTCCGCGTAATGAAGGCTTTCACCACCAACTAGCCAATTCCGTGTTTCTGGATGGGTCTTCCGGGAAGGCAAATCCGTAAATTTCGCACCCTGCTTTTCATGGAGAGGAAAGTGCGTCATGGATATCATTACGTCACCGAAATCCGCCGCTGGCTCCGTTCCCGCCCTTGTCTCCACCAGCCGCTTGTCCCGGCCAAAGATTTTCAAAAATCAACCATTTTATCTCGCCGACTTGAACAAGGAGTAGTCATAAAAAAACATATTTCCAAAATTTCCCAAACTGACAAAAAAGATTTTTTTAGAGAGAACCGAGCATGAATATCAGAATGTTCGCCATCGAAATCTTAATTAATCGAAAATAACTCATGTCGAAATAAATTCCGGGGAGAAAACCTAAAGAGTTGCTTGTAAGTAATCGCCTCAGCTGATACACCGTTCGTACAGAGAGGGATACACCTTTACAAAGAGGGTTTTCAGGAGGCGAGGAACTTAAATAAACATGGAAGTCAGATCGGGGTATGAAAATATACATGCAAACATGCATGAGCTTTGAATGCCGTGAAATATACCGTAATTTTATAAGCGACCTCTTTTGGAGGTAATTGGCTGTTGATTAACGCTATTTTGTTTGATTCTGAGAGAGAAGGAATTAGTTGCTCCTTTTGCGTTCGAAGCCTTTGAAGAAAGAAAATGTGAAGTGACTTAGAGTCGAGTTTTTCAAAACGTGCAGCGGGAAATTCCTTTGATGCGCCGCAAAATCTGAGAAATTCGTATTTTTCAATTCCCACGTTCTTCATTGGCAATTAAAAATGCAAGAGTTGCGCTTTATTTTATCGGTAATGAGATTGTGGGATGCATAAATTCGTTTCGTTTCTTTTCAGAAACATCAACATCATTAGCGCAGGAAAAGGGTATCGAAAAATACGGATGTCTCGAAACTTATTTTGGTTCGCGTAAAGGGAGCGCAACTCTCTTCCGGGAGGAATTCACACTAAATAATCAAAAGCGGGGAAAATCAATTTAAAACTAAATTTCGAGTAAATTAAATAGGCCAAAAATATTTCTCGTTTTTTGATAGAGTAACGCGTGTGATTGATACTTAAATATTGAAGAGAAATGCTTAAAAGATTCGGGACTTCCACGAAAGCTAAACGGTAAACTAAAAAAGGTTACAAAATATAACTTGATATTATGTAAACTTGACAAGAAAATAATAAGTAAAAGTATTCTGTAGGAATGGTTTCACGAATAAGAGACTCTAAAATATTATAGGCAATAAAAATAGCGAAATTTAAAAATCCTTATGTAAATACTATCCATATATTTCCAATATTTTTCCTTTTTTGATTTTACTTCCTTTAATGTTCTGTTTAATTCTATTGATAATACCTTCAATGTAACGGAATTTTATCCAAGTTATTGTTAATTTTACGCAGTTATCACCCAAGTATTGATCCTCCTTATCCAATTCTCCAGAGTATTGTTATTCGGTGAGCTATGTTTTCCAGTATCGAACGTGTTTAGCCAACATGATTATCGGAAAGTATACGTCTCAAGATGTAAGATTAAATATTTTGTCCTTGGGCATTCTGATTGCAAAGAACCTGAAAATAAATAAAATACCCATGCATAAATAGACTTCAGCACGAAAGATGATTGAACCTCATTCCTCCGCCATTAGATACAGAAAGCTTTGAAGAAGAGTATGAGGCGACTAGGCGAAAAATAGTGAGGTAGTTTGCCCTTGCTTTACTTACTTAGTCTGATAGCGCTGATGGCGGAACTAGTTCATATAAGTGAATCAGAATGTCTCTACGAGGAAAATTTTCGGCGGTTTTCATAAGGAGATACTTTGATCAATGCCTTCACCACCACTTATATCTCAGTATCTTTTATATCATAACAGCTATAAAAAGACTGAGAAAAAAGTAAATGAGCATTTTTCTCTAACCTATAGCAAAATAAAATGGAAATATTTCATTCATAACCATGTGGTAGTAGGACCAAAATACGCAAAACGAAAATCGATTCCGGCGTTAATTTTTCCTCGATCGGTGATATTTCCAGAATTCGTCCAGAAGAATTTTAAGGCTGAGAATGAAAAACCCAGAAGGCCAAAAAAGAGAGAAATTTCGAAAAATATCCCCGTGTGGATTGCCATTACGATATCCCCCATTTATCTTTTCGCCGTGAAAAATGTTTACGACAAGCGCATTCGAGTGGTTATGGGCGTTCTTCTTTGGGGGAAAAAGGGAGGTGAGCTGATACTGGCCATAAGAACAATCTAATTATGCTCCATCCGTTCCATTAGCAGTACACGAAGGGGCGTCGTTTTATGGCATCTGCGACGAGTACTTGAGCGCTGCAGTGGCTGATTCGGCAGCAGATAGCGTCCTACGCAAGCGAATCATTTCCCGCAATGGCCCACGCAACAGAGGGAATACACATCCGCGGGAATATGCACTCGACGGGAAGCACTCGTTCAAATAGACACAAAATACGCCGCCAGACGCCCTCAGCGTCGACCCCTTCTCTAGTTTAAACTCAAGGAGGCGCACGAGACAACATGCGGATCCCATGTATCCGTGTACTCACCCCGCTGTCGTGGTGAATGTGATCAAGTAAAATACACTTGCAGACGGTCTTGTGGTCAGGTTGGTGCGACTGTCTCCCATTTGGTGATGGTTTTTTTAGCAAGAAATAATTACGGTGTCATATGGTGGAGATTCTGATATTACGCTGAGAGTGAGGAAAATCGTGCACGATTTTATTCAAAAATAATTTAAAATACTCCTTTAGCTATTAAGATGTATGAGAGTTTACGCTGTGGTCCGTATGACTCAGCATGAACTCAGGGAAACCAAGTATTCTTAGAAGAATCCAATATGTATTTTATACTTAGGTATCATCTTCAGAAGTATAATAGTGATGAAAGGAAAGAAAAACTTCTTACTATAATAAGGATGACTTGCTACTGAAATCAGGACAGGGAACCGGAACCAAACCGGTAACCTAACCCGAAAAAACCGTTATATTTGCCGGAGTGAAAACCGCACCCAGCAAATTGTAATTCTTGCTCAAGAACCAAAACTTAAAACCGGTATTTATTACTTTCTAATTTTTAGTTCCCCAAAAATATGCAATTTTCGTAATTTTAATAGAGCATATGATGGAAAAACCATCATGCATCATGTTTACTAAACAATGACTTTCATTGCATTTTATCTCGCTAATATGGACTATGTAACTGAATATAAATGATAAATAAATAACTTATTGTGAAAGAAAGACAGACAGGAAGGAGAAGGACTTCATTATGTAAATCGGAAACTTAAATGTCCCATCTTTCGTTTAAGCAATACAATTAGAGAATTTGTTGGAAAGAAAAGAAATTAAATGAAACAGAGTGATAATATAAAAAATAATAATAAAACCAGTAATATAAAATCCATTCCTAGGAAGGAATGTGGTTATTTGGGTATATTTGATAATTATATCTGCGACGAAATCTATCATAATACTAATGTAGTATCATACAAATTGAATGAGAGCGGACAAATATTCATCAATTCAGATTATTACATAGAATCTATCTTATCTGTAGGCATTAAAATTGATAGAATTCTAATGAAAATAGCAAAAAATAATGAATATTATAAGTAGCATTAGAAGATTATTGTTCGGTTTCTGAATCAATGGTCAATGAAGGAAGTGAAGTGGAGAACTGTAGAGACAATAATAGCAATAATAATATATTAATAATAATAATAAGTTAATTTGTATTATTATCTGAGGTGTAAATTTATTTATCCCTAAAATAAAAGGTGAGATAAATGAAAAAATCTGACTTTGTTGCAGTAATTTCTTATTCTGATAACAAAAATCATATCGGGATATTTTTCTTTATTCAAACAAAAAAGTCAATGAATTGGGGTTCCATCACTAATATCAATGTAAGCACTCTAAAAGCGAGATAAAATCAGGATTCATTTGAGAAAGCACGAAAGATTGCCCACAAACAATTTTCAATACCGATCTCGGGAGGAGGAAACGGTATCAATATTTGAACAAACAGAAGAGATTCAGTGCGCTTGAATTTCGTGATTCGTGTTTGTTTCGTGAGATGGGAATCTTTGATGGAAAACAAAGCGAAAGAAATACGACCTCCAATAAGAAGTGGATTACATTAGCAAGTGAAATCAAGGAAAGCAGAAAAAGAGGCTAATGAAATACAAGTGTGGAGAGTAGCTTTGCATTGATTCCAGACTTGGATGCTTCGTGCTCTAAAAGTCCTGTAATTTTTACTTTAAAAATACGAAGACAATATACGTCAGACTGGAGAAATTAATCGGAAATATAAAAATATCTTAAATTAGTAAAAATGGGCCTCTATAAGATTGTTCTCTGATATTGTTTTTGTCAAACACAAGAAATAAATACTTAACCGAAAATGTGAGCAACGGAGAAGACTTTAAGATTCAAATATACAGTTATGCTTGTATGCTCATACTTGGAAAGGATAAATAAAGCTGTTTGATCAAATGATATGATAAAAACGGATTTCCATTGCATTTCATAACATAGAAAATATAAGAGATAAGATGTATTTAGAATAGAAGGATGCTTATGATGGGAAATCAAAGAGACTTCTTGACCTTTTGTATTTATTTTATCATAAAGAGAATACATTCAGGATTCACTATTGCTTTGCAAAAATAAGCCATATGCTGTTTTTCTTCTTTATAAGTTTTTATTAAGAAAAATATCTCGAGTGTTTACGATGGCAAGTAAAAATAAAGTCATAGACTTCGACACGTGTCCCGCTGGCTGCTTTATTGAGGTTCATTCGAAGCGGGTTTTGGATTCTCGAGGAAAATATTTTCCTTTATCCTACTTTTTCTCGATATTACTCTTCAAATATGCACGGAAAGTCAAAGATAAAAATAAACTTTAAAATATCGGGAAAAAGAATCATCCTTGGTCTGTTGCTTACATTGTATTACTTGATCGATTTTTATGTAATTATATAAGATTCTCTCTTTTATTTACCTAGCGTTAATATATTTCTATTGAGAGCCTTATAGAACGTGACGCTATTCTGGGGCGTCTTCCAACATCTTCGGAAGCTCATTTTCTCATATACTCTGGCTGCTAATAAATTATACTAAAAGATTCTTACGGGTTCCCAAATAGCCATGTTGGTAGCGCATTCAACTTCGATGAAAGCGGTCCTGGGTTTGATTCCCGATGGGAGTCCACGTTCGATATGATCTCAACTGTCGAAGCAGTTTCAAATACTACTTATACTACTAAAAGATTATTGAACTTTCCAGACATCAACGTAAGATACAAAAACCTTTAAAAAAGTACCTAAAACAACACTACACTTTTTCACTGATTATCTTACAAAGGTTGCTAATAAACTAATAAATCCCAAGGAAGTCCCACGGGAAGTCGAAGAAAGTCCGACGAGACCGGCAATCGGGAGACCCTGGTTCGATTCCCGGTCCTGTCGGACTTTTTCAAGTCTATTTTTCCTTGGGATTTTTCCTGGGTGCACGCCATCTCCTGCAAAATCACCTTAACCCATTCCTAGATGATAAGTTTACTTAGAACTTCCATGCAGGTTTCTATAACAGCTATAGCATGAATTGATGATGTGATTTTTTATCCTCTTTTTGAATTCTCGCCTCCATCTTGGTATGAGGTGGTCTTGCAAATGAGCAGGAATATTTAACGCTCACAGCAGCTGACCACCGTTGCCTCTGACCCCTTTCTGTTTGTAATTCCGTACATCTTTGACAATGACGCATGCTTGGTTGGGGGGTGATTAATACCGTCACCAGATAAGGCTAATTGGAATTAGAAAATGATGCTCTGGATGCAAGACGGTGAGGCGTTCAAAGAGCAAGAGGGCAGTATGAGCGGTGGATCATATTAGCGACACCTGCTTCCCTTTCGAGCAAATGATTCGAGTGAGGGCAACAGGTGAGAGGGCGGGATTACATCATTCGGAAGCGGCTAAAGCAGGTTAAGCCGGAGAAAGAAGTCGTGGAAAGAGGGAATCATGGGAGAGGAGATAATCTGATTCGTCCAAATCCCTGAGACAATCTCGTTCCGTTAACTGACAATCGGCGAAGTGTTTGTTGGCGATTTGCGTTTGTATAGCCCGAGTACATTTTTCTCTCTCTCCTCTCGATTAATCTGGAAAACAAACCTTCAACTCGTGTGTGTGCCTCGGATTAATGTTGTTCAAGGAAATGAGGTCGCCGTAGACACATAAATCTTCTAAATTTATCTTAGTATTGGTTATTTGTTGATGTTTGTACAGTAAGACCTCGATGTTTCGTTTTGAAGGGACAAAGGGGATATGCGATAGATGCGGGATAACGATGAAAGCTGAAATGAGAGGCCTTAAATTATTAAAACACAAAAGTAACACGAGCTTATAAATTGCAAATTTCTAAAATGTCCCTAAAGATATGAACAAGAAAGTAATAAAAATTTAAAATAAAGGATAAAAATAAAGGATTTAAATATTTATTCTGGAACCCATCAGACACGCAGTTCTCTGCACAAACTGCTTTCGATAGATTAGTTTGAAGCACTTAATAGTACCCAATACTCAACAGGTCGGAGAATATTGGTACTATTTTGGAGGATAAAACAAAACTTAAATGTTCTTAACGAAGAACATTCCTTAAAGATACGGTATATACAATAGTCAGTATGCGGACAATTTTTCGTCACTGAACTCTCATCCCAACAATAAATATTCAGCAAAAGGGCTCCCAGACAGCCATGTGGGCAGAGCGTTTGACTTTGGTGAAAGAGGTTTGGTTCGATTCCTGGTGGGAGCTCACATACAAAATGAGCTAAGTTGTAGAAGCACATTTTACAAAACTACTACTATTACAATTCAGCAAAACTTTCAATAGATATCAAATAAATTTTCCTAGAGAGATAATTATTGGCAAGGATTTCGTGTTTTTAAAACACCGAAGTATGATTCCGGTTATCTTTGCTTGACATAAAAACTTTTTCACTCAGGAGGAGAGATTAATGAGCTGAGACCATGTAAATTGAACGATACATGCGGGATAGTGACACTACGGTGTTATTTGAAATCGCTGCTGATGGATTACAGTCAGGAATGTAGAAAACGAACGATAGATACAGGGAAACGACATATGGGGAACGTTAGATGAGGGTTCTAACATATGTCTGCTAAGGAATCAATATTACATGCAATGTATATTTTCTCAAAATGCTCATCTCACTCTGAGTGCTTTTCAAAAAATATATCTCTTGAGGAAATTTCGGAATGAACCAAAATAAAATCCGGATATTTCAGTGAAATCGAAATTTCAAAATCAATAGCTTTTCCTTTATCCTATTCTTTAAGTATTTAAAAATGTTGATTCTTGATTCTCGGGTCAAAGAATCACAAAAGTGATGTTTTATTTGTTTATTTAAAATGTGATGGAGGATGTTTTAATCAAAAAAGAATTACGTGCAATATTTAAGAAATTATTTAATGAGTACTACTCAATAATAAATGATAAACTTTCATTTCCTTTTTACTGCAATTAAAATATTAAAAATGTCATTCTTCACTCCTTCATTTTCAATAAGCCACCAACAGTAATTAACGCAGGAGTTGTCTACGCCTGTTTTAACATTTTTTATTTATGATTTTACTTTAAAATCTGAATTCATTAGTAGACTGTTCACCTGAGAATCGATCAACCATGAATATGGCCAGAGACACAGTGGGAGGAGAGCCCAGATTTTCCACAATGTATTTATGCAAAATATGGATAGCTTATACTGGGGTTAATATCGTTGTTTATGTCTATGTATCCAAGATGGACCTTTTTTCTCCAATTAAATTAAACATAGAAGTTCCTATTCCATACAAAAGATTGTTTATCAAAAACCTGCTATAATTAGGAACAGTTTCCTTGTTCATTAACAAGTAAATAAGTTGTAAGTGTATTATATCATCAAAGTCAACACGTTGTTTGAGGAAGTATATAAACTTTGATTTCAACTTAGGATTAAGCAATAAACTAGGCCAACTTATTAAGCCTCATCTTTTCTTTCTTCCCAAGCCTTTCACTTTGCGTAACACCCTTTTACCGCTCGGCTGCAATAAATTTTGAACTTCCACAAACTATACGAACACTGCAGTTGCCTAAAGAACGTCAAAACACCAGAGTTTATGAAACTTCCTAAGAAAATTTATTTTCCAACTCTCTCCGCATTATTAATGAATAGTATTTTGGATGTTAGTACAGACAGAATATTCCCGAGGTACTTTTGTAATTGAAAGTAATAAGCATTGGTTACTTCAAATATTTATAATTTATACAAATAAAATTACTAATAACCGAATAAAATTACTTGCTTAAGCATTGGTCCCTTCAAATATTTATAATTAATACGATTAAATTACTGATAACCGTGTAAATTACTTGCTTAAGATGAAATAATCGATTTACGATCAGCTGCTGAAGCTTAGGCTGAGGAGGGAGATAAATTAGAATGAAGAACTTCCCGAGACTTAAGGCAAACGAGAAGACTACTCTACCTGAAATTCTGGAGTGTAATTCAGAGGAAGACTTTGAGATAACCACCCGTGGAGTAAATTAGTTGAGAAGCAACAGGAATCCTTACCAAAGGGAATAGTAAATTAAAAGGAGAATCACAATGTTAAGTTAACAGAGGATGTTCAGGTTAACTTTATTGTCGTAATTACTTCTAATTTTCCTTTGAGTGAAATTAAACCTCTAGAAAATGTAGTAAAAACAAAATTTAACGCTTCAACGCGCTTGAAACGCCGATTGCTTTGCGTAAAATATCATAAGATGCTTTTCAGTGTTCAAAGTGAAAACCGTGTTATCAGCGGGATAGCGTTGTAACCCGGATAAGACAACTTTTTATTTCTTATGCCTCGGAAAACACAAGAGAAGGGAAGCATATGGGATTTGTAGCTCTTTAATTTTTAAATGAATGCTTTCCACCATAAAACGAAAAGGAATCATCTTTAGTTTGCTTTAATTCTTTTAGCTGAGGATTAGATATCCAGACTGTATTTGTGTGATAGTGTGATACTAGTTGCATCCTCATATTTTTGAAGAATGGTTAGTAATTTCTGGATAACGAGCCCTTTGTTGGTTAGTTCATTTTCCACTTTACAATGGAGCAGTTTTTACCAGATAGACTTTTAGGGAAGAATAAAGAATATTTTAACAGCAATGCTTTCAGCAGTGGACATTTTAGAAGTGATGAGATGCATTCACAGAGCTCCAAATCTCAAATACCATGCTCAACAGCCCACAAAACACTGCACTACCTCTCTTGTTAACTATAATAATATGATTACATTTAAGATTAATCTAGAATAAAGTAAGATAATGTCTCGCTTAGAGACAAAAGTGATGCAGAAGATCTCACTATAGTGTTGGAGTGAGATGTATCAGCTCCGACAGTGAGATAGAAATCGTTCTACTTTGTGATACTTTAATTTCCTTCTAACCGAATTAGTCATAGAATCAAGAATTTCAAATGGAAGCCGTTTACAGAGATAGCGAGGTAAAAGGAGTAAGAGAAAGACGGCAGTATATGTAGATAATGTAAATATTTTTTGGTCCATCAAATAATAAGGGATATTGGCTATAGCGGGTTGTAGGGCATCTGGACACGGGAAAATCCGCCTTATAAGCGGGTATCAGCGCGTCTTAAGAGGTGTTTTTACCATTTCATTCGCGTGAAAGGGATTTAAAACGTGATTTATTGTATATACCAGTGAAACGCCTATATATATTTATTATCAAAAATTGAAATACATCATTCTTCACTTCACAATTTCCTTCAAACGAAATTGGATTACCTTAGCAATGATTGAGTCCCAACGTAACCATTGAGGCACAAGGAAAGGCTGGCAGCTTTGTTTGGACACTCACCTGCAACAAAGAAATGTTTGCATTAATTACAGTTTATTTAATGGAGAGAGAGAGACTAAAGATAGTTATTTATCCTTCGTGAAGATTAGTAGTAAATAAATGCCGGTGTACTAGTTGAAATGTTTCCCAACATAAATTCTCGCTCAGACATTCATCGGCATTGTTATCTCCCTTGTGCTTCAGGTACCTCTTCTGTAATAAATGAGCTCCGAACGGTCGCTAGGACGAACGCCCTAAACGACGGAGATAAAGACGGCCACAATGAAAAATTCCTTTCTCCCCACGGCTCATTTAACTGAGAGTTTTGGGCGAATAGAGGCGCTGACGGCCCTGCTGGAAAGCCCATCCAGGGACCTCAATTCGTATTTGCTAATTGCATTCGAGTATACATTCCAAAACATGTCAACGACCTGCGGAAGACGGAATGGAATGCTAAACCCCCTTATCGATCCAGCAGAATAACGTGCTAAATCGCGTAATACTCCTAAAAGATTAATTTACTCTAGATTAGCGAAATCAATTTTCTCTTTCCTTATGAATCTTTACTCCCTTAAGCTCAACCGAAATGGAATGTGAAATGTTTTCCTAATCCATCTTTTATCAGGATGGCGGGGAAGAGATATTATCCACCCCAAAGCGTGTAAGTTTAAAGCAAATCAAAATCAAATTCAAATCCCGGATTTGCGTCGGTGGGACTGAAATACGGAGATTAAAATTTCAGGCTGCGGTTGTCGACTGGAGCGCATTGAAACCGCTGGAGCCACATCAGGTGAGAAGGATTACAAACAATGTTTCGTGTACTCTCCGATTCGCGGTTTGCTTCCGTAGCGCGGCATAGATTTTCTGAATAGGAATTAGCTGCTGCAATACCAACTCTCGTTGCATTTAAAGGATTAGAAAACTAACTACACGCACAAGAATGCAGAATTTCGCTATTTGATTAATTTTATTGGTACCAAAAGTTGAAATCAACACAATACTTAACCTTACGATGAAAAGATTGCTCTAACAAGTAACAAGTAATTGCTCTAACAAGTTGTAAGTAACGAAGGCCGGTAAGTCTGTCAGCATTGGCTTTGTTATTCAAAGCTTTTAGTGTTATGAGAATGTTGTTGTAGTTGTCATCATCAACGACATGAGTTAAATCATTGATTTTCTTTAATTAATACCGAAATATGCCAAATTTGCATAATGTGGTTGTTTCCGCAATTAAATATCGGTTACTGTCCTTCTCCCCGTGTCATACGCCATACGGCGGCTTGCGGGGTATTTATGTAAATGTAAAGCCCACGGAGAACGTGGTAGGTATACAACATTACACTCCACTCCAAGGATTTTACAAATCATTTCCTGATTCCTTTATCATTATCCCTTCGTCATCAGTGCCCTTTGCTTCATGAATGCTTCTTTCGCTAATACTATTCCTTTCTAATCTCTGTTGAGCTTCTTCCATCCTTGGAAAGAAGGCTGCCCAAGAATGTAAATTGATCTACTTGTTCTAATTTTTCCCCATTACCCCTTATATAACTTAGCTTTATTTCTCTAGGAAAACCTCATTATATTGGTTTTTCTTACATTTACTTTCATCCCAAACTCCTTTGCTTTATTATTTAGTGCATTTACTAGGATTTGCAAACCACTTTCAGAATCGCACACAATAGCCTTGTCATCTGCATATCTTATTGACTTCAATACTTCCCCACCAACTTTTACTCCCTTATCTATTTCATCCCAAGCTTCTTCAACCATTTCTTCTGCATATATGTTAAAAAGAGATGATGATGATGGAAATCAGAACATAATTTTAGTAATGCAAATGGGTTAACGGTTTCCAATTCCGTTTCTTTAGATATTTTCCAATAGTTTCTCTAGATTTCTATGTATAAAATATGATTTGTTAACCGTGACAGCTTCTGCCGAACGCCGTGGTTTGGTTATCATGCTAGTGCAAATAGTAAGCCGTGCATATAACAGCAAAGCAAACAATCTTATCATATCTCGAATTAAATATCCAAGGCAACAAGTATAACAAGGGAAACATGGTTAGAATAACTGATTCACCAGAGGGGTGGCGTGATAAACTGACTAACAACAAGAGCGGAAGTGGGTGGTAGCCTCCTTGATCATAGACATCACAGGACCTAAAAACTTAATTTTCAGGAAACAATTTTTCCTGAAAAAGGATTTGAACCACTGAGGATAATCTTTTGGAACTTTTCGGATATTTTGTAAACAGGATATTTTTGAAACTGGACCAGACACTCTAACCACACGGCCATTTAATGATATAATATTACGTTAGGATATAATTCATTAAAAATGCTGTATAAGTAGGCTACTGCATACTCCCGCCAGATAATGACAGGTAATATGTCATATACATGCATGACACATACCTATAATACCCCGTGAGCCGCCGTATGACGCATGAAAGGGACTATGAACATCGACAGATAATACCTTAATGCACCAATTTTATTTAGCCATCTTCGATTATGAACTTCGATTGATCTACGATTGCATTCCAGCGTAAGCTGATAAAACTCCGATCGGTATGCGGTGCATTTATGAAAGGCAAATATGTTTATTAAAATATGTTAAGCAAAGAAAATGATAATATGTTGATATGCCGCGATCGCTGTTTAACCCGAGCAGCCAAAATGGACAGCGAGTTCCCGCGACGTCATCGCAGTACTCAAAGGTGCGCGTGAAGTTCATTGCTAGGTGAATGGGTTTACATTGGGACGGAAATGGCTCTCTTGCTACTACCAGTTATCACCTTGTGTATGCGGTTTAAGGGGGTTATTTCAACTCAGCACGGTACGAGTATACTGAGAGTTAAAAGGGAAAAGCGAGTGCCCTTCATTGTAGCATATCAATTAATGAATGTAATTTACGCCTTTGTATATAACTAGCTGTCTTGCAGCAAAGTGTGAAAATAGCTGAAAAATCTGAATTGGAGCAAATACTTGGAGATATGAGTTAGCAAAGAATAGAAAATTTCTCTGCAAACTTATGTGAGTATAGGACCTTGTTTGAAATCTCTTCCTCTGAAAATAGCTTGATTTATTTTTAATAGAACAAATTATTATTTAGCCAACATCTAAAAAAAAAATATTTCATTTCGATACACATGTGCAATAACATGTATACCGAACTATTTTGGGAAAGGCAGATAGATCGAACTCCGAGAATAAATTCGTAAGAGAAGGGAGTACATAAAAAAGACATAAAAAATCAATTTCATGCTTGCTATTCTTCCCGTTTGTCTTAAAAAAAATACTTATCTTAAAAATCTCTGAGAAGTGGTTCTGAGTTGTCGAGTTTTGTCGACTATTCAGATACCTTTGTCCCAGTTGTTAAAAGATTCTCGAAAGAATTCTGTAAAAAAATGGTCTTAAATACCTAAAGTCAAAAATATTGCTTTTATTAGATGGTCAATCTCAATTAAATATTTTTATTGAGAGATTGATACGAATTTTCTTAAAATAATTTATATGGTATTGATTATTCCTAAAATTACTAAGAAGATATTAATATAATTCACAACAGGTATGAAGTATTACTCGTATATCCTATGTACTGAAATTTCACTTTCAAAGTAACCGTAATCCCGAAAATACTAACTAACGGGTGTAGGAACCAAGAGCAAATGCAAGACCATTTATGCGCATCCGTAACTGGAAGAGCGTAATTTGTGATTGTTTGAATAGGGATCGAGTCCGCATTGTTTGGCAGGATTAACGCCTAATCATGTATGAACAGTCATCGAATGGGCATGAAACGCCGATGTGGACGCAGTGATCGATCACGAATTGATTGGCCACCCAACCATTTTCAATTCCACCACATGGAAACGTGTCTTTGAGCCGTAAAAGGAAACCAGTGGCTTTCTTCGAATTGGAATAATGGACTGCTATGGCGAGAAAAATGGGAATATCTGGCGAAAGTGCCCGTCAATCTGGTCCACATCCACACCCGGTTATCCTCGATTCCAGAATCCGTTTATAGCTCCCGAAGGCCCGATGCTCTCACATCAACGCTCCTGCAAACACTATATCGCCCACGAAACGCGAATGATAATCAGGCAGTTACTATCCCATGGGTTCTGCTATGGATACTCTGCTTGCCCACCCTCATCCTCGTCATTTTCATTCCCATTTCGTCCCCTAGCTTCTTAAATCATCTTTTTCACTCTAAATTTGAGGAACATCTGCACCCAAGTACTGTGATACCTCGACTAGCTATCGGCACGGCTAACGAAGATTTTTTCGCTGTTTTTAGGACTAGGCCAACGAATATGGATTCGTCTACATAATGTATTAGTAGAGGAGAAAACAACCTAAGAAAATTAATCGAACAATTCGACTATTTCATGCGAATACTTGAATTAAATGTTTCGATTTTTCACTCTACCCTTAGCGCGCCAACCAGCCGAATGGTTCTATTCGGTTTTTCACTCGCACCTCCCTTTCGAGTGAAGCATTAGATATATCGTTCGTTTACTCTGTATGCGTTCAGTACGAATTAAACGATTGTCTATATAAACCCATGTGAAATCAAGTTTCGGGTACCAAAGATTTCGGCTGAATGTGATTCCGAAACGAATGATAATCCTTAGCCGAGGTATTGCTGTACAAGATTGATACCAAGTGTATCTTACAAATTTTGTAGTACATACCTATTTGTACTCGGAGTAAGTCGAATCAACTTGTCATCCTCGGTGGTGGAATGTTTAGGACGATAGCCTATAAACTGTAACCCCGTTGGTGTCCTAGCTAATTGGATCTTCCCTGATCCCATGGGTATTTCTGTTCGCCCCTTGTTGCTATTATCCCTCCTTGTAATTGATCAAGATTAGATAATTCTGGGGGTAGGAGAATATAAAAAATTAATGAGGGATAAGACATGGATATTGACCAATATGATTCACATTTAGTTGTAGTACTTTTGAAGCAGGTCAGGGCATTACAACTTATTTGCAACTTAGGTCATTTTACACCGTTGAAATGTAGGTACCCACAGGAGACCAAACCTTTAAGCTAACGCGTTTCCCACTTGATCACGGGAGGCTATTTTATTACAATAATTAATTACACTCCTCATAAGAGCTGCTAATGGACGTACTTGAGGTTGTTTGATAAGTTTTCATGTGTTAGAAAAATGTCCTTGAATTAGTTCATAGTCTTCGGAAATTCAATATTACTTTCCTAGACAAGAAATCCTTTCCTAGAAAGAAAGACAAGAATCCTGAATCCGTGTCTTTTATTTTACTTTCCTAGCTTCACTTTAGACCAGGGGTCACCAACCTGTTCCCTATCCTCCCACTACACGGTGATTTATGCTCTCAGGTGGGCAGTAGGTATTTTATAGGTGATAAAAAGGAATTATAAAAGGATAATGATATTGATGTAAAAATGCGAGAAAATTTTCTATCGTTACATAAATCAATATATCAGTTACATCATAATCGCTTTATATAAATTATTATATAAATTGTATATTTCAATAAAAACATTATTATTGTAAATATATTTATTAAAATTATTTTTGATGAGCTACGAGCGCTGAATCAAGTTATTGAGATAGAAATATTGTACAGCGGTGCATAATATTATGTTTGTGGGCGGTAGGTAACAAGAGGTTTGCGGCAAATAAGAAGAGTAAGCGATCAGTGCTTTGTAATAAAGTACTGTCGAACTTCGATCATACATTTCGTATTCCAGCACTTCCATTCCTTTTCTCTCTCCATCAGCTACAATTAGCTCATTTTACTGTCTCAAGGGTAGCATCGACTGTTTTTATAACAGGCACAGAACCATAATCTTTTTCGTTCAGAATTACGTTTCGATACCTTCCAATCATTAAATCACAGCTTGGGGACCGATCAAATCCTACAAAAAATGACACTTTTGTGACTGGCATATATAAATCTGGAATGAGTTGGCTGGACAGCATTTACATAGAGTTTGTTTTTAGATATCTGCCATTCGGTAATATCTGAGATTCGAGAGTGGTGTCCCAAAGGTGCCCTACTGAATAGCCGGTCAGTATGAGTTTCGTTCTTTGAAAATTTTTTCTTTTAACTGAGATATTTCCTAACAGTTACACTTTTAATAGCGATATGAATCGCTAGAAAGACGGCTCACCAAATCGTTGACGCCTTGCTATTTTAGTCTATTAGTCTTAAGAGATTAAAATAAAAGAAAATGGAACTAGATTCATTCTGTAGTTTAGCTTACATTTTCGGTACGTTTAATCTGCTCTGGTATAAATTATCAGTATGAGCTATTCTTTCCAGGAGAGAATCATTTATGGCGCTTCTTGTCCTTTTATTGCAGAGCGACTGGTAATATAGCGAGGTATATGTAATACCTCTATGTAAATATTCATAATCTTGTGATCCGACGAGACATCTATTCATTATCATTGTATATATCAGTGTATGTATCAGTGCATAATTTGAATGTATTATGTCAATAAACTACTACGACTATAACTATGACTGGCTTATGATAGTGTATACATCAAAAAAGAAAGATAAAGTTTGACGAAAAGGGGTTATGTAAAAGTGAAGAAAAAGAGGCACTCGAAAATACACGAGTGAGTGGACAGTCTGAGAATCGGAAAGAAACGGAGATTTCAGATTTGCGATGAATAGCCGAGAAGAATGTTCAGAAGTTTGCGTGCATCGTTTGAAAAGGAGGTTGTTTGTCTGATAATCTGCGATGAAAGGAAGAGGAAGAAGAAGGAATGTTAACTGGTAATAGACGACAAAAGAAGGAGATGACGCGGGAGTTGCGTAAAAAGTTTCTTCCGAATTCTAACAAGAGGGTGGAGGAAGGGCGAAGGGAAGGGATCCTAGGAAATCCATGGGATATTCGCAGGAGATCGATGCTTGGCTACCAAGAGACCCCAAAAAAGATACTTTCTCATTGCGGCAGAATATATTTCTACAATGAAAATACGAAGGGTTCACTTACATAGGCGCGTATATCTTTTCGGCTGGATTCACCCAAGTGTGGGATTCTTTCATATTTCAGCGAAGGGAATTCCGATTGTGCCTAAGTCTAGAGTCACCCGAAAGAAACCGATCGTATTTTGCTATCTTCGGCACTAAATTTCTGCGATTCAATTGTAAAAAGCTCCTATGTAAATATGCGACTTTTAACTCTCACAGTTGTGAACCAAGAGGGCATCGAACACAAAGCGTCTAAGAATTCGAATGAAACTCTTTAATATATTCCATTTGACAAATTCCACTAATTTAATAATCTTTTTCTCAGAGTAAGTATTGCCCGAGAATAAGATATAAAATTAGTGGAAACTAACTATTTTAATTTATACTGTACCAGAGAGAAAAGCATATATATGACCTTCGTTGAATATTACCATAGTCAGGTGGAAAATCTCAACTTGAAAACATATTTATATCCACAAATGGTGCTTATATATATTTTCTGAATTTAAAGTTGTTTTACCTGATGATGATGCTATGCATCCGTGTAGTGTGTATATGTATTGATTGTGGTATTGTATAAATTAAAACTTTAAGTGCCCTTTAATTTTCTCTATATTTTAATATCATACCACCAAGTGAAGACAGAAGTCATCGAAGTTTCATTGTCTTAAAGCCGAACTCGATGGCCGTTTTCGAAAATTATCAGTCATCTTCAAAGAAGCATAGGAAAGATATATGTCTTTAAATTTGAGGATTTTCTCCTCTTTTCGAACATGACTTATTATTTTAAGTTTTACTGACGACAAGAAGTACTTGATTTATATGTAACAAAGTTTTATATCTACACATCCACATAATCCGTGGGTTTGATCTTGTCTTTAAAGGATATCCATTCCCGCTTATCTGCAGTTATCACCCTCTTCGATATTCTCTAAAATAAAAGCATCTGAAATCAACAGTTATCGAGCATTAACGGAAGAACTGCGAAAATGCGCATGGGGTGATCTCTATGCGGAAATCAGCTACTGAATGTCAAGTGCCACTCTTTCTGCAGACTCGTTCTGCCATCAAACAGGAAAAATTCTGACGAGGAAAAAGTTGAAATAAACGAGGAAAAGAAGAATCATCAGAGGATCCTACTAAAGCTTTGAGAGTTCGCACGCAGATGAAAAAATCGTGCTAATATCCGCGAGGGGTGTGGACAAAAAGTCAGCATCCGCTGCCGTGGAAAAGGAATCTGTCATCAATCAAGATTCATGAAACGTTCAATAGCACTGCAGTTTCTTAAACGATTAAAATTACATTAGGTGGCGCGACGAAAATATTTTATTCATTATTTTAACATAAGGCCATCTTCCTTGGACGTTGAGCATAAGCCGGGGTGCAAACATTAGAATGACGGAGCTCAATGTTTTTTGAATTCCTTTTCGAGATTTAGGATGCGATTGATATCCTTCTTCCCACTTGTATCCTTCTCTCGTTGCCCCTACTTTTTGTATTCCCATTATTGCTTCGCAGTTTTTTCCGCAGAATGTCCTCCGAAGACTGCCATCAATCTTTGTCAACATGCCCTCCACAAATCGTCTCTGTCCCTATAGTGTTCTGCCCCCAGTGCCATGTACGCCCACTTGGGATTTGCGATTTGTGCTAAATGCTCCATAAATATGTAAACACTAATGTGAGGAAAAATCTGGGTTGGAAAAAATTCTGGATAATTTTACTCTGAAAGCCGAATTTCTAACAGAAGCATTAATGAAAGGTTAAATTTGAAGTTGACGGTTAAACTAATACAGAGAAGGTATCATGTACATTTGGAAGAAAATACAGTTATAGTTCAGGTCCTCCTGAGCCATGTATCGCAAGTCAAGAGGTGCCTTGATTTAGCACAAGTCTATATGGATACACAAAGGAAATAATGTAAATATAAAATCATTTTCCAGGGAGAGTTTCAACTGAATCAATATGTGGCTCCATTAAACACTTACCTAGTTCTTGCATATTCATGTAAAAGGTCTTGTTATGAAATATACCAAATAATGATAATAAGAATAAATAACGATAATAAAGCGACTTTAATCGGAAAAAATTGAGACCAGTAAGTTTCTTCATAATTCTAACTGTTCATTATTTGAAATTGAAAAGAAAGAGATAGTTTGAAACAAAGAACACGGAAGATAAGGAAGTTTGTGGGTTTAAAAACATAAGTTTTCACTTAGGAAAAAATAAATCCCAGTCATTGATAGATAAATAATGTAATAGATTAATAATGTAAATGTTGATAAATACGATGGATAATCACTTAAAATTTGCTGCTTGAATGATAGAGATCCACGTATTAAACATCCTTGGACCAATCTAGTGTACGTTTTCTTTTATTTCGAAGAGAACTTCCAAAAATGAGAATTAGACATTCCAGCAATAGTGCTGATGAAGAAGAACTAGCGATAAAATAGAGAAAATTATAATTACTTCTAAAATTACTTCTACTTCTAAAAAGTGATTTTTTCTCTAAAATTGCAAATTACTCAATTTAGTTATTGAAAAGGTGTCGTAGTACATGAAGATGTGCACCTAGAAAAATTCTCAAGGGGAAACGGACATGAAAACATAAACTAATAAAAGACTATTGTTATTATTAAAAAGAACATTTTTCCGGTCCTGTTAGGGATTGCTGGTCGGCATGTCTTCCGAGCGGTGTGGAAAAATGTTCTGAATGTTCTGATGACGAGCAATTGTGAGCCCCGGGGTCGTGTCCCGGTCCCGGCAGACTTTCTCCATGTCCGTTTACTCTTGAGATATTTTAATATACTAATACTTAATACTTTCAACAGGTTTGTCTAAGGTCTCTACTTTCTGTTTCTGAATTCTCATTAATTTTCTGTATTTTTTTACTTTTAATAACCTGAATTTGGCAAAACATATGAAAAGGAAAAGGATCAGTACTAATCCCAATCTTGCCCTTAATAATGAACTAATCGAGTTTAATTGAACTGTCAGTCGAGTCATTTTCCAAGTGAATTCTCAGACCGTATGGTCAAAGTGAGTGACGCGGGTAATATAGACTTTGAATGGAGTGCAGGTGCCGCCGCGGACTCATTTAATACAGACTGAACAAGGCCATTGACCTCGGAAATTTTGCGTCTAAGTGAGCAGTATAACCTTAAGGTGGTTGAAAAATACCAGTGAGCGAAAAGAAAAGGTTACCTCAGCTTTGTGTTTTTTCTTAGCAATGTAGTTTGGTTGAAGGGAAAGGAACGCTAGAACGAATGTGAGAGAAATGTCTATACTTTTCGTCCAGTCATTTTGTGTCTTCACTTTTAGTTCCTGCTATACGATCGAGCAGTGCAGTTCGAGAATCGTGTTACAAAGATTATTGTTGTGCTACTTATTTCCTTATGGTCTTTCACTGCCAAAGGAAAGGAAATTTCAGGAGCCTATTTAAATTTCAGTGCATTATGGAAATGGTGGGATTGAAAAGTTCCGACCGTGAAGAATAAGTGTGAATTCTGGAAATACATCGCAACGATAGAGTGACGAAAAGCATATACTTGAGTAAGGAACTGTGTGATATTAGTGCCCCTTTCTTGGACTCAACTTAAAATTGAATCCATCACAAATTATTGAAAGTAACTAAATTTATGTTGTGTCTTCCTTACGAAGATAAATTTACTATTATTTTCGGATAATAAAAAGTGAGTTTAGGATGTTTGGAACCGACAAGGAGTGCTATGTGATTTTCACAGAATAAGTGCTTACAGCAGCATTTCATTGAGCAACAAAGTCATTTTTGACAGTGATTTAAGTATTTACGGATGGCATTATGAGTAAATGTGAACTTGATAGATGGTGAGAGTAACTCGTAAATATACATAATAATTTGTTTGTGGATAAACTGGAAGAAATGAATGTGAGCGACATTTGGCTTCTTATGCTAAATCTTCATCGTCCTTCAGAAGTTTCATTAAACTTCCCCCGAAGAGCTGTCGACAAATAAGAGTGACCTATGGTAATAGGCGGTGTTAATTTATATTTCATAATATATTTTGCTTGGTAAATTATCCTTCTTGCAATAATTTCATAGGTATAAATAACAGAGACAGAGTTCTATAGAGTCCTCTAAGGTACGTTTCTTCCATTACAGATGTCATAACTGAATAAGCGATACTCTTATGGCTTTAAAAGTAGACAAGGTCAGCTTTAATGCGTGTGGATGAACGCAGTTTCAACGAAAAGGCACTTCCGACGAGGGATCGAAGGAATGCAGCCATCGACAGGTAGTTGAAGTTTTCGTTTCTAATTCCCCTTACGCTCTGTATGTCGTTTGTTTAACCGTTCTTTAATATGAGATATAATTCTCATGATTATCCCCAAAATATATATGGATATCCTGGTTAATGATGTCCATTTTATTCAATGTTTTGATGGCAAAAATCTAACTTCACATAAAATTTGGTGAATACTTATGTTTAATATAGTAGATAACTTATTCGTAAACAACGTAGCTATGTTAGTGATTTTTTGGGTTTAAAAATTCTCGTTAATTATTATTATGAAATTTAAGTATATTGCATGCTATAATAGGCTTCTCTGTTATAACAAGCGACCTATTAAACAATTGCATTAAGTAGAATTATTAAAGGATAGCGTTGAATCCGAGATAATATGAAGGAGTTAAATATTTATATTTTCAACACTCTCCGTAAAGTATTGATCTAAATCAACATGGCAATATTTGTTACCCCCATGTATAAGAATTTTAACTATTCTCTAGATTGAATAATTCGAAAATTGAAGTGGGTTCGCCTCATTTTGGGTGTATGAATTTTTTCTGAGGGTAATACGTATTTTGCATTTCAAGAGTTGTATTAGTGTCTTCACAAGTTGAATGTATATATAGCTACTTAAGACTATGCTCGAATTTATTGATGAAGAAATTCTTAAGATTACTTAGGATACTTATTTTTAGTGAAACGTTTTCCAGAATGGCATGAATGTAGGCATGGATTTAACTTTTTATCGGTTGAAAAAAGACATTTAAAGGTTCGGAATCATTCCCTATTCTGTTTCATACACATATTTTAGGCCGCGCGTTTTAAGAATATATTGCCTTGATGCCAACAATGAGCTTAATCGAAGCTTGCCTCACAGTTTTGCTTGGAAGCAAAACTTTATTCAAATTGGGAAACAAACCAGTATTCGTACGCAAGAACTTTACATATGAGACCGGTTTCGACGTCGTCACCAGGTGCGAGGGAACAGCGATAACTGACAGTATATAAAGCCGAAGAGGGAGAATTGGGAGAGAGATGGAGCTGAACGGCATGAAAGGGGATTGTTATATGAATTCTCCCTCGCACCTAATGACGATGTGAAAGTGTCGAAACCGCTCTTGCGAACACATATTTATTCGGAATAGCAAAATTTTCGTTTTGCGTTCCAAGTGTGAAGATATTGTAAAGAATCGATTCAATTCCAATGGATATTCCGCTTAAAGCTTATACGTTGTTAATTTAGGTAGGTGTGAGTACGGAAGAATGAAATATCGATGCAGGTCGATACGAATCGGTTCGATTCGACTTTCACCTCGATAGCGACACGTATTTTTTATCGAGCATTAGTTGAGTGATTTAAAAATCAATGAAAACATCCAAATGATGTTAATATACATGCTATTCTAAAAATGTTGTTTATATTAAGCAAATTTAGGGTGGAAATTATTTCCTGTTTGCGGTAAATGAAGGTCTCAGTTTCCTTGTTTGCATAGTTAATATACGAATGACACTTAAAAAGACTCGGTGATTTAAATCCTAAAAAGGCATGTGAACCAATGCATCAGTATATAAAACTTGTTGCTAAATTAAAAGATCGATAAAAATAGATCTATACACGGAAACAATTATAAGAATTACAGAAATATCTTTAGCGTCAGGATGTAAAGGCTATCCTTTGGTGAGGAGGATTTTATTACCAATAATAAATTAATTGTAGTTGAATTAACTTTGCAGTAGCAATGATCTACGATAGTGTTATAAATTAATAACATGGCAGAATGCTACGATATGCATAATACAACATTAATTACAAAAGAGTTATAAACTACCTACAGCAATAAACTATTATTATTAAAAATGCCTCCTTGCTACAGTATTACAACATGTAAAAACACAGTTGACTTACAGCTACAACCATGCAGTACTTCAATCCTTAATGAAGTATTTTAATCCCAAAATGGGAATGTTCTCCTTTTATGGAGTAAGCGAATAATCTAATGAGGGTTGATCGCGATGCACCCCCTGGGGTTTGGTGTGCATCGAATGGATTTCGAAACTAATAATTGATCAGATAATCAGAGGAAGAAGGGAAGAGGGCCTTGAGGGAGAAGGTGGGGATTAAAAGATAGGTCGAAGTAGCGGTGTGTGATGGGGAGAGAAGGGAAGGAAGGTGGAAGAGAGAGATCGGATGGCTTAGAGAGGCCTACAAGGTATTATGGTAAGGAGTCAGGATATGGATGAGCACAGAATAGAAAAAGAAGACTCTAAGGAGGAAAAGATATCCGTGTCTTCTACAGAGGATGGGAATAAGAAGTTGAGTGCTCCAGTCCTTCTTCAATTTTAGAGCACTTAAATGATTTCTTATCCTAGGAGTACTCAGTGTTTCGAGAAGTTAAAATTTTTATCCTTTCTTAACAGGACGCACTCTCAATTATATATTCTACCATTACTGAGAATTAACGTTTTTCTAGAATACTTTAGACATATTTTGCATAAACGTAACTGTTTAAAAATGAGTAAAAATATTTCCTACAAATTTTAAATCAATTTCCTCTTGAGAAAGGTTCAGCCTTCATCGAATATGTTTATATTATCCAAGTAACCACATATCGACAGCAAAGTATTTGCACAAGAACACTCTTCGTATACATTTTCCTAGAAATTATTAAAAGGGTTACTCTCTGCCTTCTATGCAAAAGAAGTTGAGAAAATTTTCAGGCTTAAAATTTGCTTCAGTAATATTTCATGCTACTCGGTGTTCCAGCCATTACTCGGATCTAATGTTAAAGCTTGGATAATAGGCATCATTAGAACAACTTGAAGATTATGTGTACCCATTAAATTTAAAATTATTCATAATCATTTTTGGAATAAGCTTATCAGTTTAAAGTGTGCTAATAATTGCAATCATAACATTTGAGTCAAATAATTTCATTAAAGATTCATTAGAAGTATCTGTAGCATCACTTACCGATTATTTTAAAAATCTATTCGATGGTTTTCATTTGAAATTTTAAAAATTCTTGAAGTTACGCTGATTCATACAAAACGGCCCAAAAATGAGCCTTTGCGTACAACTTTACAGTTTGTGAATATAAATTCTTGTTTCCTTAATTAACGAATGTTTCTAGAAAAAGGCCTTGTATAATAAGTCAGTGTTGTAATTTATTGCTCATTTATTAACGGCGAATTTAGTGTAGTTGAGAGCTATGAATATTTCTAGAGCTATAAATTTGAAGTTATCCAAATTTATATAAACAGAGATTAATCACAATAGAACGGTGTTCCTATTTTAAGAAAAATAAGTCGGTAAAAAATGCTTCATTGATATCATTCGCAACAGAAATAAATACATTATTTATAGCAGCCTTTTACGTACTACAAATGGGCGAGGTCGAATTCGTTAGTCAAAAAAAAAAAAAAAATCGAGAGAAACCGATCCCTGTTACAAAAGAACAAGATGGAGAATGATCGGAAATTGCCATGGAGATTCGGATTCGAATTTTAAGTGGGTTATTAAGGTAAACATCCCATTCTAACATTCTCGGGATATCCTTTCATTGGGCCAAGAAACACGGGAAGATATCCATAAATCCTGAGCCAGACAGCCAAGGGACTATTCCCCTCCGCTAAATGCTCAAACCTTTCACCAAATTTCCGGGAATCCGGAATTTTGGATTTGCATCGGCCTTTATTATGAAACAACCCGTAATTTTTGCCGAGAGCCTTCTTAATTTAACATCCTTCCGAACGTCGAACATCCAAACGTTCGATGATTAGTCATCATCGTAGAAAAGCTACTACTAAAATTTAAGCCACATTTTATCGTTGATATCCCTTCTTTTTCTTGAACACTGCTATAATCTTTCTTCTCCTCTTGGTGACGTTAAAAGATAACTTGAAACATAATTGCTCATTTGTTTATTTTTTTGCCAATTTTTAAATAATTTACACCCTTAGCTTTCTCAAAGAAAGGCAAGTACATTAGTTATTTATGAGACTACACTCCAAATCGCGATTGATCACCTTGGTTCTGCATAGCCTTAGAGGCGGGTCTTAATTGAGTATGCTTTTGGACCCCTTCTATAAAGCATTTTATGGAACAGGGATGCTTTTTAAATTTTTAAAGTAAAATAAATATCGTTTTCCGCTCATGATGATAATGTTTGGTCGCTTCCTTGGATTTTTATACTTAATTCACGGTTTGTCAGTTTATTTATACACCTGTTTTCCTTTCTCTAAAAACATTTTAACCTGTTTTCTTTACTTCTATTTAGTTTGAATTGAAGAATCACTCTAAATTTCCAGTCTCTTTCCCTTATCATTACCGTGGGTTATTTATTCTAGAAAAGGTATATAAATATTATAGGTGATGATAGGATTGAAAACGTTTTGCTGATTGAAACTATTATAATAAGCATGGAGTCATAGGTAGCATCTCCTAAGATAGTATGTCAAATAAAAATTCACCGGTAATGTGATAAACTTATCTTGAGAGTAATTTTCATTGTAAATATCTTTCATGGACTGTGATATATTTCCTTTGATTTTTCATTCCATTCTTATATCATCACGAGGAAGCTTTTTTATTTCCCCCCGAGTACTTCAATTATTTCATTCCGTGTTAATGAAATCCTTCACGCGGCACGAAAAATCCCCGCCAACTCCCGACAACAAACCCCATCCCAAGTTTCTGCTAGAATTCTCCGCAAGCGTGGAAAGATCATCGTGTGCCAAAGCAAACAATTTTTTGCCCTCGGCGACGCATCTCGAGTGAGTCTGCAGCCGCTTTTGGATGCAGAATCTGAAAGGGCAACGGCAGAAGCAATTTTCCGAGAGGAATCCGTCAACTACAAGGAGCAAGGAGGCATGAAATGCGCGGCGATATGGTGAGGAACAACTTGTCGAAAAGCCTTCCCAAAAAACTTATCTCACGAGGATTCTATAATATTCATCAATTTTTTCGTCTGCGTCCTCCCTTAGAAATGGAGCCTTAATAAAGAGAGGAGGGAATTCAATTATGAATAATGGATTTTAAGGAGTCTTGGAGGTCGTCCCGGAGAAGCGATATGCAACTCAATTTAAAAGCCTCCGAGCGCCGTGAATAATGTTTTCCGAGAGGAAGTTTCCGTCTTTTATTTTTTCCTCAAAAGAATCTTCGAGACGGAAAGAGCAAGCGACCAAGGGGAGGAAGATATTGGGAAGTCGGAGAGAGGGGGTACTTTTTCGGGGGGCTAATGGGGGTGGAGAGAATGTGGATTATTGGAGGAAGAAAGGGAGGAAGTGGAAATTAGGAAGAGAGAGAAACGTGGAGAGAGATGATAAAGTGGGCGAACGATGATTCGCGAGTCGCGAGCAACAAAAAGGCAATGAAAACTTTATCAAGTTGATGGAATGCGTGATAATTGGTATTTAGAGCGTTTTTACCTCTCATATTGCGTGCAAAGTCGACTTAATCCCGCGAAAGAGTCCGGAAATCGATGGCCAAGTATGGTCTAATTCATCGCCCTCCGCCGCTAAAATTTAATTAAAGGCCCGCGAAAACTCGAACTCTTGAGTAATGCTATTCCATGTTTCTTAATTAAAATTTATCATTCGTCAATTCTGGGGAAAATCTGCAAAGCCTCTTCTTTCCCAGGGCCATTCTTTTCTGATGTCAAATATGGCTTTATTAACGCTTCCCCACGGTTTATTTAATCATACCAATTTTGGGATTTTATTTCAGAGAAAAAGGAGATGAGAGTTGGGTGCCGTTTTCGCGTCTTTTTAAATTTCTTCGCTCCTCGACTTCTAAGCTGGCTTTGTGACAACTTGGGATATAATGACTTATTTTTAGCTTTGGGATTATGAAAATGCGTTAGCGAGACAGATTTCTTAATTTCTGAGAACAACCAAAATTACGAAATAATGTGCTTTTGTATATACTTTTATATCATTTTATGCTTTATTGAGTTTAAGAAAGTGTAATCTTCAATATTTGTACAACATACCCTTATATATACTCAAAAAGGAGGAAAGAATATTTTTAATTAAGTTTTAATAATTGTAATAATTGACCCAAATTTCGGGTCACGTTTCCCTTTTCCTTGGTTAATGCTCTTAATTTACTGGCGTCTCTGCGATGAAATTTTGGGAAGAGATGTTCGCCTTTATTAAGTTTTAAATTTTAGGGAGATATATTATTTATGAATTATTTAATCCTATTATATTATAGATAAAATAGTTCATTAGGTAGCATTTATATTAAATATCTGTCATTTTCCAATTTGTCTCATTTCTTTTAACATTTCCACTGGTTATTTTTAATTATTCACATTCTAACTGAAAAAATTTTCTTTATTTCTTTTCGGACGTTGGGATGGCATTATGGAAAGGGCTCCGGTCGAAATTCCGATTGTATTCGGAGAATGTGCAGTATTTGGCCACAGTTCAGCATAACTTTAACATACCTGAAATTACATCTCCGTTTATTAACTTCTGGGAATTGCCGAGAGAGGGCATGTATATCGACTTGGTGACACAATAGTCGATTGACTAACATTACACCACATGTCTATTCTTTGCAGACATTCTTTTTGTTTTGATGTGAGTATCTTTTGATTTAGAAAGGTATTGCACAATCTCTACTGATGTAGTAGTTTGAAGTAAGTTGAGATGTGATGCTCATGTGTACATTATTTCACTCCTTCAACATAAAATGTATCTGGTACAGCTAGTTCCAAAAAAAACTTACCACCTAAGCCGCAACCCGCATAACAGACGTGAAGCTCGATGAGAGCGAGTCTAGAGTTTTCCATGCATTCTATTGGCTCTTGGAAGGAGGAGCATTCAGACGGCGCTTTTTTAAACCATTGTGAAACGCGTTGAACGTATTTGTACCGTCTTTATTAGCACGAAATCTAGTTTAAATTTAGTGTTACTTTTCAATATGTCAGCAGCATAGTATTAAAAAATGAATGAAAATCGGATTTCCTCATTTCGGCCAGAGATTTCTGCGTAATTCACCTTTTTCTGGAGGCATTCGTCCTACAGGACGAACTTTTAAATTTATTTAGAGGAAATTCACGACTATGACTCTAATAGAAACATGACGGAAAACTCTGTAAGGAGATAAAGAATAATTATGAATAAGAACACAATCAACTGATTTATGATACAGAAAAATGCTATCGAGAAGGGGAGCATGAAAAAACTGCGAAACCTACCAAGGAAAGCAAAGATGAAAAGAAACTATCTGGGCGCATAAACACTCAGATAGAATCATTTTAAGTCAATCTGGTAGAGAGCTCTGAAAATTAGACCCAAAACGTATTACAATAAAGTAAACCAAGTAAATTACGATCAACTAAATCAGATAATTACATCGAATATTATAAAAATTTTAAATACCACCAAATCAACTGATGGAAAGTAAAATATCAACTGGTGTGCTATCATCATTTTCTAAGGCAATTGTTTAAAATTCAACTTGCTAATTTATTATTTTAGAAAATAACATAGATATTAGAATAGTAGCACTCTTAATTTAAATACTGATAACTACAAAATTTTTTCGCGTATAGAATAAAAGAATTTGTTTACGACGAAATTAACGCCAGCATCTCGTAACACTTTTCCGAAAATATTGTTCATTGCCAGTCCCAGAAAAACTATCCCTTTAATTAAATCAAGTTCATGTTCCTTGCAAAATTATGCTGTCCCAACTTTTATCTGATGCTAAATCTCTTTCTTGCCCCGTTGTGCAAATTTTGACTATTTCTTTGCTGTTGAATTATTCTGCAATACAGAGAAGTATAAAATTTGCTTGATACGACAAATAACGGAGCATTAGGTATTTTAGAATATATGTGTCAACACGTCATTCTGTTCCTCCACCAGGCATTCGTGATGACGGTATCAGATGAAGCATTATGATATTGAGATGAGATTTGGCTGTTTCTGACAAATTCGCGTCTGAGGTTTTACTAATTCTTCCATGGAGAAAGGAGGACTTTCATTCCCTCCACCTAGGAGTATCCCCTATTCATTCCTTTGTTGTTTCTTTTTCTTTTGTTTCGTCCATCGAAAGGTATTGTCTATTTTCTCAAAGGAACCATAAAACGGCCGATGGGTGAAGGTGAACTCCGCACTGAGAAGAAAAACCCCCTTTTCGGCATATTGTGGATGGTCGTATGTATGCGGGGTAGCGAATTTGAAAGCGCTAATGAGGATTCCCGACCGCACCCCCTGCTGAGCAGGTATCTAAGGTTAGGGTATGGTGGCGGCGACCGATCACAAGTAAGGTGGGAAATGGTTGATCCGCGATTTGCAAATCTTCGCCGCTGGTATTCCCTTATGGAATGAAGATATTTTTCTCTATTTTTGAGGTAGGCGACGTTTCAGGACTTCTTGCAAGGAATACAGTTTAAGATGGTTAAGAAACAAGAGTTAGTATGGAAAATCAGAACCTTAAGACTGATTTGCATATTGCATATAAATTCCAGGTTTTCTACACTTGCATATTGCAGGTTTACACGTTAACACCTGGTTTATTTACATTTTCATTAATACCCCGCGAGCCGCCGTATGACGTATGTCAGGGGGTGTGAAAACACCCACACCACGATTTCCATTGTTATACTGAAATGATTTTCAGAACTATGCGCTAGGTGAAAGTGAGACTAATGATTAATGATCGCTGCTTCGGTTTCTGACTGCCTCAAGTAAAGTATATAACCCGAATTGTTTGAATGGTGCATAATATGTATAATGATTAAAAGAAAAATCACCGCCAATAATTATGAATGATGAGTAATATGAGTCATGGAAGAATACCTTAAAAAATAGAAACCAACGGATTGTAAACAGACCTACATGAGAATATTCCTCTAATTCTCATGATTCATACCTTAGCCGTTAAAATATTCTTGGTTCTACATGTAATCCATTATTCCAACATTCACTCCAAGGACCTTCGTCCTTCATCCTTCATCCTAGGCACATCATAATTCTCTACGAACTTTGCGAAGATGTTTCGAATTTTTAAAAATAGTAATGCAAGGAAGATCATTCCAGTTGGAAATAGGACCTTCGGAAAATCTGAACGATAACATAAAGTTGACAATGTTTGGGTGTATCATATCAGAATTATAGTATCTCTATATTCTGCATTGAAAGTGAATGGCATAAACTGTATTAGCTTATACTAAATAACTAATTCAACAACAAAAATGAAAAAGTAAGTAATGCTGCCTATCGTCAATTTATATGAATCAAGCTCCTCGTCAATGATTGTTTATTTATAAATATTGTTTTTTATGCTTTCTTTTGTCTCTATATTGAGCTCAAAATTTCGTAGTTTGAAATAACTTGAGAAATGAACAATGAACTAGAGAAATGCCATCTAATATTTATTCCTTACGCTTACGAGAACGAAATCGTTTAACTTCTCTTACAACATCTATAATACAAAGTTGATAGAGCGTTGAATATGATCTTACTAGATCGACTAAAGTTTATATTATAATGTCACTAAAATATGAATTGAAACGTAAATACGGAACTGTAGACACTCCGCATATTCAACGTCGCAGAAACTTGAAGTTTATACGCCAATTACCGATAAATTATATCTCTAAAGTTATTTAGAATAAACCATTGGCTTGCATAGATAGTAATACCAATGTTAGCAATTTTTATCGGTTTGAAAAAACCGAACTCTCTTTCCAAAATAAATTGCTGATAAGAAGATGGTTTTGGTTCTGGCTTAGTAAACTACTCGAACTTTCTTATAGAATTAAAAGATTGGTACGATACATTGAACATATTATATAATACTATTGTATACAATTTCGGAGATCCTGGGAATTACTTATGTATCAGAAGGAAATTTCTGAAAGTATGATAAGCCATGGGCGTTATATCCTGTATATTTGAATGTTAACCATGTTTGACTAAGATATTACTTAAATTGGATAAATGAGTATTTTCTCTGGAGGCTGTCATAAACGGAAAAAATATATGTTGGATGAGAAAATTGAGATGAGTGAGTGCGTTATACTTTTAAAAGAGGTCGTTGCTCCTACTCAAAGTAATCAGTTGGTCGAGGAGGAACGCAAGAAATGCCATTACCTATTGTTATTTATCCAAAAATCTGGAATTAATATACCTCTTACACTTTAGGTTGTTAAATCCATGTGAGTGTATGTATTACTCTTGCCGTCGCTTCTCACTTCCCTATCTCTATCAAAACAGTCTCCCTCTTGAAGTCCTGGTGAATTTATTGCTTTATTCACTTCTTCCAATCACTCCTGTATCTTGCTTCTCAAATTTGTCATGGAATGTGGAGAGATAAAAAGTTTCTCATAGCCAATACATTTTAAATACGAAGGAATATTTTCAATATTACCAAGCGATATATATGTAGATAGACTAGCCATACCAAACCACCACCCATTCATATCAATCATTAAAATTCTGTCGAAAAATATGAGAGTTACGCAGGGCCAGCCATCAACCGAGGGAAGCAAAATTTCAACATGAGCCTCATATGCGCTTCCCCATGTGTTATTACAGGGTTGGAATTACAGATAAAGGCCCTGGGAAAAACTATTTCACCAAGTCCCTATTATTTTGCGTATTTTTAACGTTTTCTACATTATAATAATTGTAAACGTTATAATAAACAATTGAAATATAAATAATGTAGGTAGTTTTGTATACATTCAAAATTAATTGAAAATTTTACATTCATAGCTAACAGTAGCATTCAATGAGCATTATGACCAAACCTCATTCGCACAACCTTTTTGTGTATTTTAGAACTTTTAAAGGTGATAAATATAGCGAGAAAAATGTTTAAGAACGTAATGGTTTGTGACTACAACCATTTCAAGAGGAATCCACAGAAGAAATCAAGTTTATTCGATTCACACTTCAATGACACCGAAAATGATTAATTAATTAATTCAAAATTCACTTGATGATGGAGATCAATCTCCGAAACTAGTCGTGTGTGCTTTACAGTCTTTTGTTTATAATAAAATTAATTTGTGGAAAAAGTACAAAAGTTTTCTTACTAATTATGGAATATTTCCACAAAACAACGCCTGAAACTGTGAATTTTATACACAGAGAATGCCTCGAGACTTCATACAACATATTTACTTATAGATTTTTTAATGTATTTAAAGTAATAGCCTAGATATGGCCATGAGTTTGCCTTACTTTACTTGTGTAGATTGCATTCACATAGGCTGTCATAAAACAGGTGATCGATATGGACTCCTTACGTATATAATTTTAAAGGCTAATAACTGCTCTCTTGAACGATGTATAATATTACTTACTATTATATTATATAATATAACCCATTATAACCTCAGAGTTTTGGAAGCGAAGGCGTCAAATTCGAGGTCTATATATTTTTGGTCCGACACTGATTCAAACAGCGCGGAAATTTTCTTTCTCCCATCTCAGTGCTAAACATAAGCTCAGAGCGGCTCAGAGGCAGGGTTTGCGAAAAGTTCCTTCAGCCTGCTTGTGCCTTTCGTCTCAGACTCGAATTTTATGACAGGAAGGGAAGGGAAGGAGGTTTGCCTCGGTATCCTCGGAATAACGGGACCTCGTGTGCGACGCTTCCCTCTGTGCGAGAAGCAATGCTAGAATATATACTGATTCGTTATAACCCTTTTATAATAACTGAATTCTTGCATTACGACATCCGTATTGTTATAATACTATTCTGCTAGGCCAATGCCACCAAACTCAGGATACTAATAAATCTTTGCAATATTAATAAAGCAAATAAATCCATTTCAACTCTGCAGGCGGAGTTATGACTGAAGCAGACCATCTCCGCCATGTTTTTCCTCTCTCTCTCTCTCTCTCTCACTTCTTAAGGCTCGCTCGGAGGAAATTCACTGCATGTTATGCGGGTTGCGGCTTAGGTGGTAAGTTTTTTTTGGAACTAGCTGTACATTAAGTCTCTAGAAATCATTCCATGATTATGTACATCAGGTAAATGCTTCACGTACTCGAGGGGGTTGATTTCCTACAAAAACGTACATTCATTATGCTTCTACAAGACCTAAGGTCATAATGGCAAAATTTATCAGCGGTTGTCAAAATGCTCTAATACGCGTTGGGGAATTGATAATTTGTCTCTTCGAAATCTAAAACTCCTAGAATTTTAACTGAAAATCTACTTAACATATCTTGTCGCAATGATTGCATGTTATAAGAGAGATGGAGAAATACAGCCCACTTTGCTCGTGCTCTTCATCACACCTGTGGTACTGCTCGCTGTGGATATTGCGGCTAATATTAGAAAAAAGAACACTACCTGCGGTAAAGATACCAGATTGACATGATGAAATACGTATATACTGAATTCTGAAGATATATACATTGCTATATTTTCAATGAGATTTGCTTTAAAACACTACCAGATGATGAGACCAAACCTAATCCACGCCGAAACCGACAGTGCTTTTAATAAGTGCTGTGGAAATTATGTATACAGCAGTCATATTTGCGATGAAGATAAACATTGGATTTTTCAAATACCTAAATGGTCATTTTGGATGCAAGGAATAGAGAGATGTCTTGGTAATGTTGCCTTTCCCAATATGAAGCCATTTTCCCTTCGCATTCTTCCTCGAGGTCCTCTACCTTCATTTCTCCGTTTACATATGTGTTTGCTTTCCCATCCCACTCTTTCCTGCTTGCCTTCTTTCATTCCTTTCCTTTATTTCCTCCTTTTCATTTTATTTATTTTCTATCCTCCGTCCTCCCCTCGCTTTATCCCTTACTTCCTTCTATTAGGTATTTCAATGCATATTAAAGTATATTCAGACATCGGCGCACAGAAAAACAAGCAAATATTAATAAATGTATATACAGTAACGAGTTCGATGTAGACATATTTTTTTCTGTTGCTAAAAGAATGAACGTCGAACGCAATCTGAAGATTTGGAACGGATCTATATCGCAAATTATTAGCTGGATCAAGTGTGCTGCATTTTAACGCAAATGTTTTGAATATTTTTTAAAAAATTCCTTCTTCTTTTCATCTGAAATCTTAAATCAGAATCGATAAAATTAGGTCAAAAAACTTTTCTGGATTGTTAGAAATTTAAAATCACTTCATTTTAAAGAGAGATATCATTTTGCGTGAGAGAGAAGATAATTGAAAATTTCTGTTTTATAAAGTGTTGTTGGATACAATGAAAATGTTGGAGGGCGATGCTACTTCGCTATGGTCAGGCATCATGTGTGGGAATCTGCAGCAAGTTTAAGGGATCCTGCAGATGAAACGTGAACTTGAGAATGCACATCACAACGCGTTTTTGATTGATTGCTTATAAAGATTGCTATGATAAAACAGCTAGCCTAAAGGAAATGCTTCCTTACGCAGGCTGGGAATCCTTGTAGAAAAAGAGAATCGAGGCTAGTCTGCGGTTACAGTTTAATCATTCGGTGAAAATACTTTAGTTGAAGACGTAATCGCTCTTATACTACCACCACTACTACTTCGACCGATCTTACAGTGGGTGTAAAATAAGATGAATAGAAACGAGATAAAAATAATTTTAAAACACTTTCGCGAAACCTTTCTCGAACGACCCGCAGAAAGGAATAAAAAATGCATAAAATTAATAGGTCGATGGATCTATTGTTACATTCTTGCCGATGGGTATCATTGTATATGTTGGCCTTCTCAGAGACAATTGATTTTGATAAGTACCGTCCTTAACTACCTTGAATGAAAAAATAGCGATAGCTTAGGTTATTTTATGGGACTATAATCATGTTGGAGAGAGACAGGTAATATAAATAGTACCGATGAATACTGAAAGATCAACTGAAGCTTTGTTTAAAACCGTCCTTTATGACATTTTTGGGTCTAGGACAACTCGCCGCCGCCAGCTCGCCGCCGCCGACTCGCCGCCGCCAACTCGCCGCGGGCCCAACTCGCCGCGCGCCCAACTCGCCGCGGGGCCAACTCGCCGCGGGGCCAACTCGCCGCGAGACCAACTCGCCGCGGGCCCAACTCGCCGCGGGGACAACTCGCCGCGGGCATTTTTTAAATACGTTTAGAACTATGAAATTACTCGTTCTTCGCAAGGGTTTTAATTATCTAATATCATAGAAAGAAGAAACTAAGAGATCTGCTAAATTTTACGGTAAGACCATAGCACCACTTCATAGAAGCAATTAATCCTTGTTAACCCTTGATTGGTTTCGTGGGGTCGATATAACCCCAGGCGATATACTTCCTTTGATAAAACATAAGCTATTTAAGATATTTATATGCCAATTTTTTACTTTACGAAAAAAACATTTTTCTAATACGAGAAATCGATTCTTATCATATATTTCACATTATAATAAATAAACATTTATATTTCATTATTGACGAGTAAGATTATGGTAAATTTTACTTCTTTATTACATTCGGGATTTGATTATTTTCCGCTTTAATTGTCTCATAGAAATGTATCCTTATCTCATTTCTGCTTTCCAACCAAAGGTGCAGTAAGCTGAATAAAATATTGAAAACGGTTGTAAATAATAATTGTTATATATTTATTAAAAATTATTTTTAAAAATATAATTACAAAATGGGGTATCAGTTCCCAAAGGCTAGATCATGCCGATAGACCTACCACTGTAGTGCATCGTAGAGCATGTATTAATAAAATATATTATTTTATGGGTTGGTGACAATGATAAGGAGTGATTTTACAATGTTTAAATATTACTAATCGATTTCCGTGGTTGAAAACCATTAAATAGAATGTTCGATATATTTCTGTATGAAACTTACAGTTAGGGGGTTTCGACCATGGCAGATCGATCATAGCACGTTTCAAAATTCCAGTCAGTATGGAGAACTTACAGGGGAATAACTCAATGTAATTTGCCGTAAGTGAAGAAGTTAGCCTCGCGCAGGTTCGCCTTTACGTGGAGCTACGGATTCGTACGGGTATAATTAAGATTCGTAGTTTACATTTATCAATTCAAACTTAAAGTCCGATGAAATTTGAATAAGAATAACTTTTTCAACTCAACAGTGAAAATTTTATACTTTTATAGGAAAAAAACAAAGTTAAAAGCAAAAATTGAATGAATTGCCGATCACCCGTGAACATTTTTGAAACTGCCATCACTCTCTTACAATCCAACATAAAATGCTGATTTTTTCTTCAATTGCTCACTGTATCATCTGAATGCATAAACATTACATAAGATTAATTTCAGAGTAACCACATCTCAGTAAAAAATTATTTAGTTAGAACGTAACTCAAGAAAAATTCGTCGTGCAGTCCAATTTATACGTCGCCTAAAAGTTTTTGGTTTCTCACGTGAGGAAGAACGTGTCTCGAGAGAAATCGAGATAAATGTTGTAATTTTCATTTGCAGTTTGTTTTGATGCGATATCTTGAACAGAACTTTAGTTTTTGACTTTTATATCAAAGAGCGTATTCCGCTTCGGGCCTCGAATCGCCGGGGCTTCGGAACCTATAATGCAAAATACTTGTATATGCAAGATATGGTGTTCATTATTTTTCAGGTACTTACCAATGAGTTATGTTATGTATAGGCGCTTAAAAAGTATTGAAATACTGTTTGAAAATTATTCAAATTTATTTTTAGAAATCTGATAAAACTGCCAAATTTGCTTACTTTTGATTGCTTAAAATTAACTAAATTCTCAGATTATCTTAAGAAGGTAAAAATCTTTTCAAAACAAAATTTGGTTAAAATATCTTGATAAGTTTTTGTTTTACCGTGGGAATTACACAACCTGGGGTCACATTCACCCCACAAGACTAATTAAGGGTTAATTGCGTTTACTGTATTACGTAAAGATCAGTTAGGAAGGAATATCTTTCTGTGAAATCTTTTTATGAAAAGTTGATTTGTATGTAATTATCAGTTGGTATGCATGATCCGATTTTGTTCTTTACATGGTACTTACAAATGAATTACTTTATATAAGGGCACTTAAACCATGATCTGTTAATTATATAATTAATTACATTTATTTCGTAGATATGGTAACACTACTAAAATGTAATGCATTTTATCGGTTAAATCAACAAACTTGATTCGTCATAGCATTGTATAGCAAAATTCTGGTGATATTTTAACTCCCAAATATTATTTTTCATTTTGAACCTGATATTTACTGCTGAATTACTTTGTAGATCACCGCTAAAAATAAATAATATGCTTAATATATAATTACTTAAATTAATTATTGTAATTTGTTAACACCATATTAATTGCATACATTTCGTTTCTCAAAATTAACGAGATTATCAGATCGTAAATGTAGTGCAAAATTATTTATACAAGTAAAAAATTGGCATATAAATATCTTAAATAGCTTATGTTTTATCAAAGGAAGTATATCGCCTGGGGTTATATCGACCCCACGAAACCAATCAAGGGTTAACAAGGATTAATTGCTTCTATGAAGTGGTGCTATGGTCTTACCGTAAAATTTAGCAGATCTCTTAGTTTCTTCTTTCTATGATATTAGATAATTAAAACCCTTGCGAAGAACGAGTAATTTCATAGTTCTAAACGTATTTAAAAAATGCCCGCGGCGAGTTGTCCCCGCGGCGAGTTGGGCCCGCGGCGAGTTGGTCTCGCGGCGAGTTGGCCCCGCGGCGAGTTGGCCCCGCGGCGAGTTGGGCGCGCGGCGAGTTGGGCCCGCGGCGAGTTGGCGGCGGCGAGTCGGCGGCGGCGAGCTGGCGGCGGCGAGTTGAGCCATTCCGCACTTATATAGCATTTATTCTCCTATACCATGAAAAATTTATCTCGGGTCAACTTCCGCAGTCTTTCCTTGTCAGTGCAGTGGCATAAGCAGTGCTTCGAGTTCAGAAGTTATAATCTCCCACATTTTTGAGACTTCTTGACTAGGAGTCGTTTTTGCTAACTTACAGAAGACTTGGAATTATAAATTTCCAGTTGCCGACGAATTTAAAAAGCTGAGAAAAAATAAAAAGGGAAAAACGTAGAATTGAAAAGACATGCAATGGAAGGTTGATTTAATTATGTGTTGAACGTGGCCCATAATGGCCAGAAAGGACCTTCCATGAGGAGAGAAATGATGGGAAAGAAAAGGGTGCGACAACTGCACCATCTGGCGGGAAATAAATAAGGCTCCATCGAAGAGCTGAAGATGGAGGAAGCGATATGGAGCAAAGGAAATAATACGAGGAAAGAAAAAGAGATTTACTTTTGAAGTTGGAGGCAGCAAATAATAATGGAGTAATCGAATTTTTGAGCTTTTAAGAGCGCGAAAGTGCTGGCGTTGGAAGTGGAGATGTGAAGGACGCTTCTCATTGGCCCGTGTTCGGTCATTGTTCTCAAAGCAACAGTTAGTCGGTCTAAGAAAAATTGAAAGTTTTTAGAGATGAGAAGCCGCGGAAATG